>CAKXYN010000092.1:5095000-7495000 GCA_935064755.1 Tragelaphus eurycerus | reverse complement strand
CTGGAGATCAGTGGAGAAATAACTCCAGAAAGAATGAAAGGATGGAGCCAAAACAAAAAGAATACCCAGCTGTGGATGTGTCTGGTGATAGAAGCAAAGTCCGATGCTGTAAAGAGCAATATTGCATAGGAACCTGGAATGTCAGGTCCATGAATCAAGGCAAATTGGAAGTGGTCAAACAAGAGATGGCAAGAGTGAATGTCAACATTCTAGGAATTAGCGAACTAAAATGGACTGGAATGGGTGAATTTAACTCGGATGACCATTATATCTACTACTGTGGGCAGGAATCCCTCAGAAGAAATGGAGTGGCCATCATGGTCAACAGAAGAGTCCGAAATGCAGTACTTGGATGCAATCTCAAAAATGACAGAATGATCTCTGTTCGTTTCCAAGACAAACCATTCAATGTCACAGTAATCCAAATCTATGCCCCAACCAGTAACGCCGAAGAAGCTGAAGTTGAAAGGTTCTATGAAGACCTACAAGACCTTTTAGAACTAACACCCAAAAAAGATGTCCTTTTCATTATAGGGGACTGGAATGCAAAAGTAGGAAGTCAAGAAACACCTGGAGTAACAGGCAAATTTGGCCTTGGAATACGGAATGAAGCAGGGCAAAGACTAATAGAGTTTTGCCAAGAAAATGCACTGGTCATAGCAAATACCCTCTTCCAACAACACAAGAGAAGACTCTATACATGGACATCACCAGATGGTCAACACCGAAATCAGATCGATTATATTCTTTGCAGCCAAAGATGGAGAAGCTCTATACAATCAGCAAAAACAAGACCAGGAGCTGACTGTGGCTCGGACCATGAACTCCTTATTGCCAAATTCAGACTGAAATTGAAGAAAGTAGGGAAAACCACTAGACCATTCAGGTATGACCTAAATCAAATCCCTTATGAGTATACAGTGGAAGTGAGAAATAGATTTAAGGGCCTAGATCTGATAGATAGAGTGCCTGATGAACTATGGAATGAGGTTCGTGACATTGTACAGGAGACAGGGATCAAGACCATCCCCATGGAAAAGAAATGCAAAAAAGCAAAATGGCTGTCTGGGGAGGCCTTACAAATAGCTGTGAAAAGAAGAGAAGCGAAAAGCAAAGGAGAAAAGGAAAGATATAAACATCTAAATGCAGAGTTCCAAAGAATAGCAAGAAGAGATAAGAAAGCCTTCTTCAGTGATCAATGCAAAGAAATAGAGGAAAACAACAGAATGGGAAAGACTAGGGATCTCTTCAAGAAAATCAGAGATACCAAAGGAACATTTCATGCAAAGATGGGCACGATAAAGGACAGAGATGGTGTGGACCTAACAGAAGCAGAAGATATTAAGAAGAGGTGGCAAGAATACACAGAAGAACTGTACAAAAAAGAGCTTCAAGACCTAGATAATCATGATGATGTGATCACTGACCTAGAGCCAGACATCTTGGAATGTGAAGTCAAATGGGCCTTAGAAAGCATCACTACGAACAAAGCTAGTGGAGGTGATGGAATCCCAGTGGAGCTATTCTAAGTCCTGAATGATGATGCTGTGAAAGTGCTGCACTCAATATGCCAGCAAATTTGGAAAACTCAGCAGTGGCCACAAGATTGGAAAAGGTCAGTTTTCATCCCAATCCCAAAGAAAGGCAATGCCAAGGAGTGCTCAAACTACCGCACAATTGCACTCATCTCACACGCTAGTAAAGTAATGCTCAAAATTCTCCAAGCCAGGCTTCAGCAATATGTGAACCGTGAACTTCCTGAGGTTCAAGCTGGTTTTAGAAAAGGCAGAGGAACCAGAGATCAAATTGCCAACATCCGCTGGATCATGGAAAAAGCAAGAGAGTTCCAGAAAAACATCTATTTCTGCTTTATTGACTATGCCAAAGCCTTTGACTGTGTGGATCACAATAAACTATGGAAAATTCTGAAAGAGATGGGAATACCAGACCACCTGATCTGCCTCTTAAGAAATCTGTATGCAGGTCAGGAAGCAACAGTTAGAACTGGTCATGGAACAACAGACTGGTTCCAAATAGGAAAGGGAGTACGTCAAGGCTGTATATTGTCACCATGTTTATTTAACTTATATGCAGAGTACATCATGAGAAATGCTGGACTGGAAGAAACACAAGTTGGAATCAAGATTGCCGGGAGAAATATCAATAACCTCAGATATGCAGATGACACGACTCTTATGGCAGAAAGTGAAGAGGGGCTAAAAAGCCTCTTGATGAAAGTGAAAGTGGAGAGTGAAAAGGTTGGCTTAAAGCTCAACATTCAGAAAACGAAGATCATGGCATCTGGTCCCATCACTGCATGGGAAATAGATGGGGAAACAGTGGAAACAGTGTCAGACTTTGTTTTTCTGGGCTCCAAAATCACTGCAGATGGTGACTGCAGCCATGAAATTAAAAGACGCTTACTCCTTGGAAGGAAAGTTATGACCAACCTAGATAGCATATTCAAAAGCAGAGACATTACTTTACCAACAAAGGTTCGCCTAGTCAAGGCTATGGTCTTTCCTGTGGTCATGTATGGATGTGAGAGCTGGACTGTGAAGAAGGCTGAGCCCCGAAGAATTGATGCTTTTGAACTATGGTGTTGGAGAAGACTCTTGAGAGTCCCTTGGACTGCAAGAAGATCCAACCAGTCCATTCTGAAGGAGATCAAGGTCAATATTCCTCCGTTAATCAGAATTATTTGGCTACCCTCATTTCATCTAAGGAGATGATCTGTTTATTGAGAACAGGCTGAGTACCAGTGCTATGTTAGGAAGTCTTATGGATTTTATTTCAGATGATCTTCAAAACAGTCTCATGTAGTGTATACTATTATTATTCCCATTTTACAGATGAGAAAAATGAGACCTAGGTATATTAAGTAACTTTAAAAGAAAAAAGTTAGTCACTCAGTCATATCTGACTTTTTGCCACCCCATGGACTATAGCCCACCAGGCTCCTCTGTCAATGGGATTTCCCAGGCAAGAATCCTGGAGTGGGTAGCCATTCCCTTCTTCAGGGTATCTTCCCAACCCAGGGATCAAACTCACATCTCTTGCATTGCAGGCAGATTCTTTACTGCCTGAGCAATCCAAGGTCAAAAGCAACCAATGGGAGAAATGGGGTAGAGGGTACATGAGATAGAGCTGTATTCTCAGACAACTGGGGGTGAACCTACAAGTATCTCAAAATAAAAAGTTTAATTTTTTTTTAAAAACAAGTGATTGGCAGAGCAGGGATTCACATGTGACCCTGAGTAACTCCAGTTCCTATACTTCTTCAGTCACACGGGCACTAAACTGGTCCCACTTTGGTGTCCTCTGATCTCTCCTTCTGCACCTTGTCCACTAAGATACTGAGTAACGTTTTGCAACTTTGTGAAAGTCCAACCCATTATGCTTTGCAGTGTGACTGCTTACTCCATTCGTGAAGGCCTTTTGCTGGATCTGCTAGAAGCAGCAGAGGGCTAGCCTGTGGGTTTTGGTGCCAAGAAGGAGCAGAATAAAGGAGGTAAGAGTCAATGGGCATTTTGCCTGACTAAGGACTCTGGGATTGGACCCTCAATAGATATGCAAATTGAATTCTGTGTAATTTGTGCTTTTCAATAACCTCAGCATGTGTTGGATGTGTACAAAAAGAACTGTAAAATAAAATTGCAGACAAAAGGGGGAGTCAGAACATAGAAAGGGGAAGAATCGGTTTATTCCACAAGCCAAACAAAGGGTCATAATCAATTCGCCAGCCATTAGTTTTTTGGTTGCATGGAACAAAGAGCTCGAAATGAAATGGGGGGAAATCACAGTTAACTGTTACGTGGCTGGCCCGCTTCCATTTGGCTGACCAAATAGATCACGGGATGAGCCCAGGAGCTGCCTAGGGGCATTTGCACCTCTATGGGACAGCCCCCACCAGTTTGCAACCCAGCTGTGGCTCTTCCATATGGTCAGATGCCATTGGGGCAATTTCTCCTTAGGAAAAGCAGGTAATAAAAAGATCCAGTTGTGTTTTAATCAGTGATCAGTTCATCCATATTTACATGCTTCCAAAAGAATTATAAAATATGCAAGGGGTGAAGAAAGAAATGCAGAGATATAAAGTTAAAAAGAGAGAGAGAGAAAGAGAGAAACATGCAGAAAAAAACTGAAAGAGAAGCAGGAAAGAAAAGAATAGAAGAAACTGACAGAGAAAGTTAATAATAATGATCAGAGACACTGCTGCCAGTGCTGCCTTTGGCACCAACAGTGCCATCATTTTTTAGTATTGTTATGGCCTCAAACCTAAGGGCAGCGTTCCCCCAAGAACAGAGCTCTGCAGCTCTACACACACCCCCCAGGAGCCCTCTGAAGATCGCCGTGAAACTGTTGTCTTGGCTGAGCATGTCTTAACCACTGAGCTTCCCACCTTAGTTCTTAGCTATTTGAGCATCCTTCCAATAGGCTCCAAGGTCCTTGACAATGAAGTCTAGAGTTCAGATACATATCCTAAATGACAAGCATCAGGCCAGACCCATTTTATATACTTAAACAATATTTAAAAAGTAAATGAGTGTGTTTTAAATGGATGAATGGATAGATGGATAGATGGGTGGATGGATAGATGGATGGATACCAGACACCCTAATACTCACATGAGCCCAGTAGGTTAGCTGTTATTAATCTCATTTTACAAATGAGGAAAGTAACATCCAGGGAAATCCAAATCTATCTGATTCTTTATCCTGTAAAACAGCAAAGAGTTTCTCAGACATATTGAGAAACAAGGGGTACAAAGGTTGGGAGAGGTTTAGGGAACAAATGAATAGGGGAAAAGGAAGGAAACAGGAGAAAGATGAGGGAGAAGTTGGTGCAGAGCAAAAAGGGGTCCTGCTTGATGCCCTCAAAACATAGGACGGGGCTTTAGCTTTGTTTGAAAAATGAGTAATAAAGTCTGGGGTGAGCATAAGCCAGGACTGGATGACATCATATTAGCATAGAATCAGGAGTTTAAGCGAGACTCCTAAATCCTATTTGGCTCTGACAGCAGGTGGACTGGGGTTGAGGATTTGCGAACTGGCCAAGGTCATCCGTGGTAGCCCTAATGCAAAGTGAATGTCAACAGAGATTTGATAATAAACAGAAGTGCTCAGAGATTCTGGTGTCCACATTCACAAGAGGAACATAGGACGGCAGTTTTGCTTGAGTGAGGCTGGATCAACCTTGCTCTTAAAGACCTAGGTCCCATGGACCCTGCTTGCCATAATTTTCAGAGTAATATGATTTTTGACAAATTCATTAGGCAATAAGACATGACAGACTGTAAATTGCTCCGCTGTTAATTTACGTCCACTATATTGTTAGGCACCCAGCCAAAGCTTAGTCCTATCTGAAAGCAGAGATATAAATTGCTGTTGTGTAACCACAATCTGGAAAGCTTTGTAAGGATCAGAGTATGATCAAATCCCAGACTCCTCAACACTAAATGAGAATTCAGCCCCTTACTCAGACCTCAACTTCCCCTGAGTGCCCACTCTGGTACAGCCACATTCCCTAAGGAGAGCTTATCAGAGCATTGGGAATATAGACAGCTTTCTTTCTATAAAGGGATAGGCTCTGCACCAAAGGTACAACATTATTATTTACAGAGTACAGGAAAAGAAGTGATCGGTTCTAGCATAGAGATGAGGTGAGAAGGTCATAGAAGTTTCCAGAAAGATGATTTTTGAATTAGGTCCTAGAAAAAACACAGACATTCCTCAAATGGAAAAGGATGGAAGTTCTTTGCAAGAAAATCTCACAGAGGCATGAAAGTAAGATATATTCAATGAGTCTAAGCAATTTGGTGTGACTTTAACCCAGGTTGCATGAGGGAGAATCATAAGCAAGTTATATGGCAAGAGAGGTAGTTTGGGTCAAAGTGAGAAGTCTTGAACTTCATACTAAGAAAGAAAGTGAAGTCGCTCAGTCATGTCTGACTCTTTGCTACCCCATGGACCGCAGCTTACCAGGTACCTCCATCCATGGAATTTTCCAGGCAAGAGTACTGGAGTGGGTTGCCATTTCCTTCCCCAGGGGATCTTCCCGACCCAGGGATCTAACCCAGATCTCCCGCACTGCAGGCAGATGCTTTACTGTCTGAGCCACCAGGGAAGCCCTCATACTAAAGGTCTAGGAGTGGAGAAAGCAATGGCACCCCACTCTAGTACTCTTGCCTGGAAAATCCCATGGATGGAGGAGCCTACTAGGCTGCAGTCCATGCGATCGCTAAGAGTTGGACACAACTGAGCGACTTCACTTTCACTTTTCACTTTCATGCATTGGAGAAGGAAATGGCAACCCACTCTAGTGTTCTTGCCTGGAGAATCCCAGGGACAGGGGAGCCTGGTGGGCTGCCGTCTATGGGGTTGCACAGAGTCGGACACGACTGAGTGACTTTTTACTTTTACTTTACTAGGAGTTTATTCAAGTCACCTTCTCTGCATAATCCCATTCCCACTACCTAATTCAGGCTGTTATTGTCACATTTAAAAATTGAAGACTTCCATTGAGAGTGACTGTCTGGAATCATTAGTTTTTAAGAATATAAGCCCTGAGTCTGGTACTCTATGTTGATAATTTTTAAGCAACAAATGATACTAAAAAGAACAATAGCTAGTATGTATCAATTGTCAGTCACAGTCATTCCTGTGTTGGAGCACTGGATCAAAACACAGTCTCTCAAAGGCTACATTTAGTGGAGACATTTTCCAGGCCAATTTCCTTCTAATCCAAAAAAACCATTTAGATCTCTTCCTTTCTCTATAGGCATCTAGGGAAGGATGAGACAAGCCTTGGTTTTGGAAAAACATGAATCCCCAGGTCACCAGCTCTGTTCCCTATTTATTCAGCAGAGTCCTTTTCATACACCCACAGACTGAGTTAACAGATTCAACACCATGGACTTGATTCCACTTGAAGTTTTAACTGGACTTAAGGACTTAAGGAAAGGAAAATAAAGGAGAAGAAACTACAAGACTGACTTTCCAACCTGTGGCAGCAGAATTGAGGGAAATAGACTATGAAAAGAACCAGGAAACCAGAGTTTTACTCCACCTTCTCACTCAACAGCCCTGTGGACTTCAGCAAAGGTGGTCTTACCTGTCTGGGCTGCAGGGAATTAAAAGGAAATCATGCATATGGAAACATCTGGCATAGAGTAGGCCCTCAGAATATGCTTATGGAATCTGAATCTACAATATAGAACCTGAGAAATATGTAGCGTTCGTATGGGAGATGTCAGATACATCAGGAAAGGGCCGCAAACCTAAGGAATAAGCTCAATGAAATCATCAGCATGATGTGTTGGTATTGTGGGGTGATTTTTAGTACTTTGTCCAGTTATTTTCAGTTCCTTGAGGCCTTTATCAGTTTCCACGCTATCCCAATGCTGTTCATAAAGACGCCTTATGAGTCTTCATCAACCTACACACAGAGACAGGTCCCAGGAGGTGGAGGAAAGTTCTGTTTCTTGTGAAACTAGCTATGTGTGAAACACATAGAGTCCTTGGGGATGCCTGACATGATTTAGACGTTCTTTGCCTGCCCACTGCCGGAGGCTTTATACGGGAAAGGCATCCTGTCCTCTCACTAACTAATGAAAAGCAGACAAAGTACAGTAGAAAGAATGCTGGTCTTGGTCTCAGGAGGCCTCACTCTGGAAGCTCAGCTCTGTCACCTGGGAGACCTTGGGCAAATTAACTTTTCTGAGCCTCAGTTTGCCTGCCTAAAAGGTAAATAAAAGAACTTACTATTTGGGATTTTTTCTGGACTCAAATGATATAATTTATGTGCAAGCACTTTGCAAATTGTAAAGTGCCAACAACTGTGTGTTAGAACTCTCATCATTGTTATTTATGGTGATGGAGCATATAGGCTTTGCAGCCAGTTAAACCTTTCAGTCTTCATGTCCCCATAACCCCTTAGCTACTGTCTCTATCATTCCGGAAAACATAATTCATTTCCAGAAAATTCAAATGGGGTGATTCTAATGAACCCCTACTTAGAAAGGTGTAGGGAGAGCTAAGGGAGCAAACAAAGGGTGATGAGGTACCAAGAGGCCAGCAAGACCTGGAAGCAGTTGCTCCCCTTACAGATGAAAGAAAGAGTAACAGTTTCTGCCAGAGCTAAGAGAATGAGGACTGAAGCCCTAAAGGAGAAAGGCCTGGCTGGAGGGTTGCAGCTATTGCCAGATTTGCGGCACCAAAACAGGAGAGACTTCTCTCCTTATGGTCACCAGTCTCCCATTGGTTGAACCTAATCAGAAGGCAACCAGCAACGGCTCTCAAACAATGCAATCCACAGGGTCAGACCCTCAAAGATTCAAGTCTTTGTGGCCATCTACTATCTCCTATACCCTACTCTTCATAGTGTTTTGTATGTGACATCTAGATAGCAGCATAGCTGTTAATTATGAACTGGATTCTGAGTCAAGGTCTGTCTTCAAATTTTGGCCCTGTCATTTGCTATATGATCTTGATCTGTTTAACCCATCAGAACCCCAATTTTCTCATCTGTACAAGAGGCCTTATGAGAGTGCCAATTTGAGGGGATAGTCAGAGTATTAAATTCGTAAACTGGTAAGGCACTTTCCAAGGTATATATTAAGCATTCTACAAATATTAAAGATATCGCTGTTAACTTTCTACAGACCTTTTTTTTTTTTTTTTT
Source organism: Tragelaphus eurycerus (assembly GCA_935064755.1). NCBI lineage: Eukaryota > Metazoa > Chordata > Mammalia > Artiodactyla > Bovidae > Tragelaphus > Tragelaphus eurycerus. The sequence goes on along the minus strand of CAKXYN010000092.1, from coordinate 7,486,318 downwards.
ACTGTCCCCCACCCCTCCCAAACCTCTTCACTAGAAACCCTTCTCCATGGAAACCTTACCCTTTTGCATCTTTAATCTGTTTAATAACGCTACAATTTTTTATCCTAACTGAAACATGGATCTCCCTGGTACACTTTTCTAATTTGTTTGACTTATTGGCAGTATCTGTATTTTGATCACTCATTCCTCCTAGGAAAGCCTTCTTCCCTTGGCTTTGGTGTTACTATCTCCAGATTTTCATCTTGATTGGATGGACAATGTCCTAAACTGAATTTATTTTCTTTCCCAAAAAACACACTCCTCTCCTCTTAATTAATAACACCCACATTATCCAATTGCTTAAACCTGTATGCCTCACCTCTTTCTTACTCCTTATATCCAATAAATCATAGAGCTCTATATATTAAGCCTCCAAAATGTCTCTAGAATCTATCTTCTCTTCTCCATCCCTGAGTATCATATTCATGAGTCATTATCATCTCTTGCAACTTGATTGCAATAATTTCCTATGTGGCCTCATTGCCTTTTGTCTTTCTTTCTCTACCCATTCATCACACTGTAGTCAGAAAGCTTATTCTACAAACAACACTTTCTCATGACCTCACCCTTATTAAAGCTCCCTCAGTGACTTTTCCACTACCCATATTAGAAAGCCCACTCTTGTAATTTCTAGCAAGACCCTCTAGACCTAAACCCTGAATACTCATCTAGACACACTCTTTTCTCTCACTCAACTGCGATCGTAACAAATGAGTTGCAAATTGCTCAGTGCTCAAGCTTCTCTCTCCTCTGGGTGGTATACATGCTGGCCAGGACCCTCCATGCCCAAGTGGCCCTTGAATAATTCTCACTTGCCCTTTGTATCCCAGCTTGGATGCCACTTTCTCTAGTAACCATTCCTGACCCTGAAATTCCAATTTAGCAGCCCTCCTAGGTGCCACCATGACTTAGGAGTGCTGTTCTAGGTAGGCAGTTCTTCATTCACACTGTTTGACCTTTGCATTCAGTACCTGGCACTTTTGAATATGGGAAGTTTCAACATGACAATATCGTCACTGCTCAAAAACGTTCTTTTGAATTTTCCATAACGTCTTATGGAAAAGCTCAAATGAAGTTTTTGGCTCACCCAATACACCACTCCAACCCACTGATTGAGAAATTGTGTGGGGTCTGAAGTAGTATGGTGTAAATAGAAAAATGTTTCTACCGAGACATCCATGTTGTTATTTTTAAACAAATATTAAACATCGTACCATGTGCAAGCCCAGTGCTAGATTCTGATGAAACTGCAACAAACAAGACTCATTTCCTGTCATCAAAACCTCACCAATTAGTGGGGTAAACAGGCTCGTAAACATACATCTACAATTTGGTGTGATAACTTCTTGGACATAGGAAAACATAATAAGCATTTTTAAGTACTTTTAATAATAGCAAATGCCTATATGGTTATTGTCAGGATTGAATGAATTCATGCATAGGAGGCACTTACAGTAGTACCAAGCACAAGTGCTTCTTATGCATTTATTCACTCAATCCTCACCTCAACCATGGGACATGAGTACTATTATTAAAGCCCATGTCACAGATGAGAAAACTAGGGCACAAAACAGATAAGCAACTTAGCACGGAGCCAGTATGCTTTCATGACAGTACTTGGCTCTGAACCTGGCAGTCAGATTCCAGAGCCCAGAGGATTTAATCCCTGTCCAGGGGCAAACACCCAAGGAGCTGTGGGAACAAAGAAGAAGGGAATCTAGTCCAGCCTGGGTTCCAAGAATGGCACATATTTCCTGTCTGGCTTACATAATTCGATCTCCATTGAAGCTAACACTAAAATGAATACTCAGCTCTGACCTCCAGTGCCTTCGCCCCAAATCAGAGCTGTGCATGAAACTGACACAGTGGATTTTGTATCAGTTCATCATGTTATTAGTCAGTTAGGCCTTGGGAAGCTGACAAAGGAGCAGATGTTAGGAATATTATATGTAGTATAACTATCATAATGATGTGCAGTGTCAAAAACATCTATTTTCTTTGTTAAAAAGAAGAGCATTTTATGTGGGACATTTCTTACAAAGTCAATTTTTCAGCCGAGGGCAAGAGGAGAGAGTAAACATGAAAAGCCCAAAAAAAAGGTAGATGGAAGCGGAGGATGAATGTTTAGTCTATGTCTAATAGTCTGCAAAGAACATGTGCAATTTGGGAAGATTATAGGGGGAACTGCCAGAGCCAGGCAAACTCCCTCTGAGGTATGCACACTACGCATTAGTAAAGGATCAGCCAGTGCTCACTGAGTCACATTTCCCTTCTGTTTGCCCAAGTGGAATGGTGCATAGAAGCAAAGAAAGGGCACCCTATCTTGTAAGCACCTACTATGTGTCAGGTGCAACCTTCCCCCTTACAGTTATCAGTTAATCCTCAGGAAATTATACAAGAGAACTATTTTTATCTCCTTCTGGCAACTGAGAAACTGAGGCTTGAAAATTTGTCCAAATTGTGCCTATAAATCACACAGTCAGAATGAAAATCCACTCCTGACTACCAGTAAAGCCCTTTCAACTCTTACTGCTCCCCAACCCTGAAAATTTTTAGGACTCTTTGATCATGCGTCACATAACCTTTAGGTTGACAGTCCCAAGATCCATGAGGGAAGGGACTGTCATTGAATCCCAAGTACTACATTTAAAGTATCTAAAATACAATGGATGTTCAATAATTTTTTTTAAATTCTTTAATAGACTTTATTTTTAGCACAGTTAGAGGTACACAGCAATATTGAGAGGCAGGTAAAGAGATTTCACATGTATCTCCTGCCCCACACCCTCACAGGCTCTCTCACCATCAACAACTTGCACAGGAATGGTACATTTGTTACAACCAGTGAACAAACATTGTTACAACCTAAAGTCTGCAGTTTACATTAGGATCCACTCATGGTGTGATAAACAGTGGAGAAACAGTGTCAGACTTTATTTTTCTGGGCTCCAAAATCACTACAGATGGTGACTGCAGCCATGAAATTAAAAGACGCTTACTCCTTGGAAGGAAAGTTATGACCAACCTAGATAGCATATTCAAAAGCAGAGACATCACTTTGCCAACAAAGGTTCGTCTAGTCAAGGCTATGGTTTTTCCTGTGGTCATGTATGGATGTGAGAGCTGGACTGTGAAGAAGGCTGAGCGCTGAAGAATTGATGCTTTTGAACTGTGGTGTTGGAAAAGACTCTTGAGAGTCCCTTGGACTGCAAGGAGATCCAACCAGTCCATTCTGAAGGAGATCAGCCCTGGGATTTCTTTGGAAGGAATGATGCTAAAGCTGAAACACCAGTATTTTAGCCACCTCATGCAAAGAGTTGACTCATTGGAAAAGACTCTGATGCTGGGAGGGATTAGGGGCAGGAGGAGAAGGGGACGACAGAGGATGAGATGGCTGGATGGCATCACTGACTCGATGGATGTGAGTCTGAGTGAACTCCGGGAGTTGGTAATGGATAGGGAGGCCTGGCGTGCTGCGATTCATGGGTGACAAAGAGTTGGACACGACTGAGTGACTGATCTGATCTGATGGTGTGGTACAGTCTACAGGTTTTGGCAAACATATAACGACATGTATCCACCATGATAGCATCATACAAAATAGTTCCACTGCCCTAAAAGTCTTATTTTTTCATCCTATTAATGCCTCCCTAGCCCTTAACCCTTGCAACCATTGATTTCTACACTGTATCCATAGTTCTGCCTTTTCCAGAATATCACATAGCTGGAATCACCCAGTATACAGCCTTTTTTGCCTTCTTTTACTCGACAGTATATATGTAAGTTTCCTCCATGCATGTTTACAGCTTACACCTCAATTTTTTAGTGTTGAATAATATTCTGTTCTCTGAGAATACCACAATTTACTTATCCATTCAACTACTGAAGGATATCCTAGTTGCTTCCAAGTTTTGGCAATTATGAATCAAGCTGCCATAATTATCTATGGGCAGGCTTTCCTGTAGACATGAATTTTCAACTTTTTTGAGTAAACTTCAAAGAGTATGATTGCTGAATCATGTGGCAAGAGCATGTTAAATTTTGTAAGGAACTGCAAAACTGTCTTCCAAGATGACTGTACATTTGCATTCTAACCAGCAATGAATGAGAGTTCCCATTGCTCCACATCCTCATCAGCATTTTGTGTTGTCAGTGTTTCAAATTTTGCCCATCTAATATGCTACTGGAGATCAGTGGAGAAATAACTCCAGAAAGAATTAAGGGACAGAGCCAAAGCAAAAACAACACCCAGTGGTGGGTATGACTGGTGATAAAGCAAAATCTGATGCTACAAAGAGCAATATTGCATAGGAACCTGGAATGTTAGGTCCATGAATCAAGGCAAATTGGAAGCGATCATATAGATGGCTAGAGTAAACATTGACATTCTAGGAATCAGCGAACTGAAATGGACTGGAATGGGTGAATTTAACTCAGTTGACCATTATATCTACTACTGTGGACAGGAATACCCTAGAAAAAATGGAGTAGCCATTATGGTCAACAAAAGAGTCCAAAATGCAGTACTTGGATGCAATCTCAAAAACGACAGAATGATCTCTGTTCCTTTCCAAGGCAAACCATTCAATATAATGGTAATCCAAGTCTATGCCCTGACCAGTAATGCTGAAGAAGCTGAAGTTGAACAGTTCTATGAAGACCTAAAGACCTTTTAGAATTAACATCCAAAAGATGTCCTTTTCATTATAGGGGACTGGAATGCAAAAGTAGGAATTCAAGAAACACCTGGAGTAACAGGCAAATTTGGCCTTGGAATACGGAATGAAACAGGGCAAAGACTAATAGAGTTTTGCCAAGAGAATGCACTGGTCATAGCAAATACCCTCTTCCAACAACACAAGAAAAGACTCTACACATGGACATCACCAGATGGTCAACACAAAAATCAGATTGACTATATTCTTTGCAGCCAAAGATAGAGAAGCTCTATATAGTCAGCAAAAACAAGACCAGGAGCTGACTGTGGCTCAGATCATGAACTCCTTATTGCCAAATTTAGACTGAAATTGAAGAAAGTAGGGAAAACCACTAGACCATTCAGGTATGACGTAAATCAAATCCCTTATGATTATACAGTGGAAGTGAGAAATAGATTTAAGGGCCTAGATCTGATAGATAGAGTGCCTGATGAACTATGGAATGAAGTTCATGACATAGTACAGGAGACAGGGATCAAGACCATCCCCATGGATCAGATCAGATCAGTCGCTCAGTCATGTCCGACTCTGCGACCCCATGAATCGCAGCATGCCAGGCCTCCCTCCCATGGAAAAGAAATGCAAAAAAGCAAAATGGCTGTCTGGGGAGGCCTTACAGATAGCTGTGAAAAGAAGAGAAGTGAAAAGCAAAGGAGAAAAGGAAAGATATAAGCATCTGAATGCAGAGTTCCAAAGAATAGCAAGAAGAGATAAGAAAGCCTTCCTCAGTGATCAATGCAAAGAAATAGAGGAAAACAACAGAATGGGAAAGACTAGAGATCTCTTCAAGAAAATAGAAATACCAAGGGAACATTTCATGCAAAGATGGGCTCAATAAAGGACAGAAATGGTATGGACCTAACAGAATTCTAGTAAAATAATGCTCAAAATTCTCCAAGCCAGACTTCAGCAATACATGAACCGTGAACTTCCAGATGTTCAAGCTGGTTTTAGAAAAGGCAGAGGAACCAGAGATCAAATTGCCAACATCCACTGGATCACTGAAAAAGCAAGAGAGTTCCAGCAAAACATCTATTTCTGCTTTATTGACTATGCCAAAGCCTTTGACTGTGTGGATCACAATTAACTGTGGAAAATTCTGAAAAAGATGGGAATACCAGATCACCTGACCTCCCTCTTGAGAAATCTGTATGCAGGTCAGGAAGCAACAGTTAGAACTGGACATGGAATAACAGACTGGTTCCAAATCAGGAAACGAGTACATCAAGGATGTATATTGACACCCTGCTTATTTAACTTATATGCAGAGTACATCATGAGAAACGCTGGGCTGGATGTAGGACAAGGTAGAATCAAGATTGCCGGGAGAAATATCAATACCTCAGATATGCAGATAACACCACTCTTATGGCAGAAAGTGAAGAACTAAAGAGCTTCTTGATGAAAGTGAAAGAGGAGAGTGAAAAAGTTGGCTTGAAACTCAACATTCAGAAAACTAAGATCATGACATCTGGTCCCATCACTTCATAGCAAATAGATGGGGAAACAGTGGAAACAGTGGCTGTCTTTATTTTGGGGGGCTCTAAAATCACTGAAGATGCTGACTGCAGCCAAAAATTAAAGGACTCTTACTCATTGGAAGGAAAGTTATGACCAACCTAGACAACATATTCAAAAGCAGAGACATTACTTTGCCAACAAAGGTCCATCTAGTCAAGGCTATGGTTTTTCCAGTAGTCATGTATGGATGTGAGAGTTGGATATAAAGAAAGCTGAGCACCGAAGAATTGATGCTTTTGAACTGTGGTGTTGGATAAGACTCTTGAGAGGCCCTTAGACTGCAAAGAGGGCCAACCACTCCATCCTCAAGGAGATCAGTCCTGAGTGTTCATTGGAAGAACTGATGCTGAAGCAGGCCACCTCATGCAAAGAGCTGAATCATTTGAAAAGACCCTGATGCTGGGAAAGATTGAAGACAGGAGGAGAAGGGTCGAAAGAGGATGAGATGGTTGGATGGCATCACTGACTCGATAGACATTAGTTTGGGTAAACTCCAGGAGTTGGTGATGGACAGGGAGGCCTGGCGTGTTGTAGTCCATGGGATGACAAAGTGTTAGACACGACTGAGCGACTGAACTGAATGGATGTACAGTCAATAAATATGGTGGCTTGGCTAGTAAAGAATCTGCCTGCAAAGCAAGAGACCCAAGTTCAATCTCTGTATTGGGAAGATGCCCTGGAGAAGGGAATGGCAACTCACTCCAGTATTCTTGCCTGGAAAATTCCATGGATGGAGGAGCCTGGTGGGGAACAGTTCATGGAGTCACAAAGAGTCAGACACAACTGAGCAACTAACACTTTCATTTTCTTTCTTTTAATAGATGTTTTTTAATAAAAATACTTACTCATAAATCAAGATGAAATAGAGCTATGAATCATTAAGAAAGTAGAGCTGTGACATTGTTGTTTATATTATCACTTTTAGATGAATGGGATTAAAAGGAGTCTCCACAATCAAACCCTAACCTGGCACTTTCACGTCACCTGCACTCTTCTGGGCAAATGGTGCTGCCTGCTCCAGGTAAGCAGTCTGCTGAGTGTGTGTGCCTGCTGCAGCTGAGAGTCACAGAAACGTACTTTGCAATCTTCATCTAAGATCCCTCTCTAACCCTGTTTACGAGACAGCAAAAGAGACACTGATGTATAGAACAGTCTTTTGGACTCTGGGAGAGGGAGAGGGTGGGATGATTTGGGAGAATAGCATTGAAATATGTATAATATCATATCTGAAATGAGTCGCCAGTCCAGGTATGATGCCTGATAACGGATGCCTGGGGCTGGTGCACTGGGACGACCCAGAGGGATGGTATGGGGAGGGAGGAGGGAGGAGGGTTCAGGATGGGGAACACATGTATACTTGTGGCGGATTCATTTTGATGAATGGCAAAAGCAATACAATATTGTAAAGTTAAGCAAAATAAAATTTAAAAAAAAAAAAAAAAGATCCCTCTCATGTTAGTAATTCAGTCTCTCAGTCATGTCTGACTCTTTACAACCCCATGGACTATAGCTCTCTCATGGCTATATTTTATTCTTTTCTAGCTACTATGGTTTTCTCCCCAAATTTGAGATGTAAATATTCGTGTCTCTTTTATTATCATAGATAATTGCTCTGGAGCCTGTTGCCATTATTAGAAGAAAAAACAATACCTCCACATGGACATACCCTTTCTAATAAGCCCCATATTGAACCTACAAAAATTTAGGCTGACACACACATAAATAGAACAATGTCAAGTTGTGAAATAAATCCAAATGCGTAGAGAAATTTAGCTTAAGTGATATTTCAGTTCTGGGAAAACTTTATCAGTAAATACACAGAATTAATGTGATAGGTACAATTTGAAAAAAGCGTTAGATCCTATTTCATACCTCACACAAAAAATTAATTCTAGAAGTATGAAAGGTTTCAATAATGTAAAAGGAAACTGAAAAAAAAGCTAAGGAAAAATGTATGATTTATCTGAACAATCTTAGAGTAGGGAAGCTTTTTTAAAGAATAACACAAAACCCTGAAACTTTAAACAAATCAATAGGCTTGACCATATAAAAATAAAATATTTATGAATGATTAAAAAGTAGAAGACAAATGAAATATTTGGGGAAAATATGTTTGCAATCCATATCACATCAAAGAGATATTTTTCCTAATACATAAAAAGTATCTGAAGAATAATAAAGAAAATATCACTAATCTAACTGAAAATTATCAAATTATATGTACATAGTTTACAGGAAAATACAAGCATGTTTTTAAAATAATAAATAATATTCAACGTCGCTCATCATAAGAAGATATACCGAGAAGCCGCTTTTCTCTTAAAATTTGGCAATGATCCATATTTTGAAAATATGCTTAGATGGTGAAGGAAGGTAACACTCTTGGATATTGTCAGTGGGATATTTTTGTACTTTCCTACAAATGTACAGTGGTTTCCCAGGTGGTGCATTGGTAAAGAATTCACCTGCCAATGCAGGAGACATCAGAGACAGGGTTTGATCCCTGATTTGAGAAGATCCCCTGGAGGAGGAAATGGCAACCCACTCTAATATTCTTGCCTGGAAAATTCCATGGACAGAGGAGCCTCATGGACTACCATCCATGGGGTCACAAGTACTCAGACATGACTGAGCACACACAAACACACAGATGTACAGGAGGAAAAATGGGGAGCACCTTTCCATACATACCCTGTGACCTAGAAATTTCACTTCCTTGTGTTCATCAAACAGGTACAACTGCACATTTGCTTGTGCTGATATTATTGCAAATTCCATCTACATCAGAACAGAGTAGTTAACTAAAGCATGGTGCATTCTAAAATAGGATGAGGAAAAAAAAAAAAACCTATGTCCTTTATCTTTTTGAGATACAATCATCAGGATACCAGAAAATTACTAGAACTAATCAATGAATATAATAAAGTTGCAGAATATAAAATCAACACACTGAAATCCCTTGCATTCCTGTACATTAATAATGAGAAAATAGAGAAATTAAGGAAACAATTCCATTCACCATTGCAATGAAAAGAATAAAATACTTAGGAATATATCTACCTAAAGAAACTAAAGACCTATATATAGAAAACTATAAAATGCTGGTGAAAGAAATCAAAGAGGACACTAATAGATGGAGAAATATACCATGTTCATGGATTGGCAGAATCAACATAGTGAAAATGAGTATACTACCCAAAGCAATTTATAGATTCAATGCAATCCCTTTCAAACTACCAATGGTATTCTTCACAGAGCTAGAACAAATAATTTCACAATTTGTATGGAAATACAAAAAAACCTTGAATAGCCAAAGCAATATTGAGAAAGAAGAATGGAACTGGAGGAATCAACCTGCCTGACTTCAGGCTATATTACAAAGCCACAGTCATCAAGACAGTATGGTACTGGCACAAAGACAGAAATATAGATCAATTGAACAAATTAGAAAGCCCAGAGATAAATCCACACACATATGGACACCTTATCTTTGACAACAGAGGCAAGAATATACAATGGATTAAAGACAATCTCTTTAACAAGTAGTGCTGGGAAAACTGGTAAACCACTTGTAGAAGAATGAAACTAGAACACTTTCTAACACCATACACAAAAATAAACTCAAAATGGATCAAAGATCTAAATGTAAGACCAGAAACTATAAAACTCCTAGAGGAGAACATAGGCAAAACACTCTCCAACATACATCACAGCAGGATCCTCTATGACCCACCTCCCAGAATATTGGAAATAAAAGCAAAAATAAACAAATGGGACCTAATTAAACGTAAAAGCTTCTGCACAACAAAGGAAACTATAAGCAAGGTGAAAAGACAGCCTTCAGAATGGGAGAAAATAATAGCAAATGAAGCAACTGACAAACAACTAATCTCAAAAATATACAAGCAACTCCTACAGCTCAATTCCAGAAAAATAAATGACCCAATCAAAAAATGGGCCAAAGAACTAAATAGACATTTCTCCAAAGAAGACATACAGATGGCTAACAAACACATGAAAAGATGCTCAACATCACTCATTATCAGAGAAATGCAAATCAAAATCACTATGAGGTACCATTTCATGCCCATCAGAATGGCTGCGATGCAAAAGTCTACAAGCAATAAATGCTGGAGAGGGTGTGGAGAAAAGAGAACCCTCTTACACTGTTGGTGGGAATGCAAACTAGTACAGCCACTATGGAGAACAGTGTGGAGATTCCTTAAAAAACTGGAAATAGAACTACCATACAATCCAGCAATCCCACTACTGGGCATACACACTGAGGAAACCAGAATTGAAAGAGACACATGTACCCCAATGTTCATTGCAGCACTGTTTATAATAGCCAGGACATGGAAGCAACCAAGATGTCCATCAGCAGATGAATGGATAAGAAAGCTGTGGTACATATACACAATGGAGTATTACTCAGCCATTAAAAAGAATACATTTGAATCAGTTCTAATGAGGTGAATGAAACTGGAGCCTATTATACAGAGTGAAGTAAGCCAGAAAGAAAAACACCAATACAGTCTACTAACACATACATATGGAATTTAGAAAGATGGTAACAATAACCCTGTATACGAGACAGCAAAAGAGACACTGATGTATAGAACAGTCTTTTGGACTCTGTGGGAGAGGGAGAGAGTGGGAGGATTTGGGAGAATGGCATTGAAACATGTATAATATCATATATGAAACGAGTCTCCAGTCCAGGTTCAATGCACGATACTGGATGTTTGGGGCTGGTGCCCTGGGACAACCCAGAGGGATGGTATGGGGAGGGAGGAGGGTTCAGGATGGGGAACACATGTATACTTGTGGCGGATTCATTTTGATATATGGTAAAACCAATACAATAACGTAAAGTTAAAAAGTTAAATTAAATTTAAAAAATTTTAAAAAAAGATACATTTCCATATTTAAAAAAAATACAAAACCATGAGTGCAACAGTCAGAAACCAAATAGCACATATGATATGATTCCATCCATATGACCTTCAAGACCAGAAGAAACTAATAGATGGTGATAAAAATGAGGCTAGCAATAACCTCAGCAGAGACTGGGAAGAGACACAGGGAAGTGCCAGGGTGCTAGAAATACATAGCTTGATACAGACGGTGATTCCCTGGGTAAATGTTGGAAGAAAGACCCACAATGTACACATTTCTGCACTTTACTGTACATGCTATACCTTGGTTTACAAAAATATAAACAAGATGCAGAACAGTACATATAACATTTTACACTTTGCACAAAAGAAGCAAAAGAGAAAAAAAATTAAAAAGTCTCTACATGGATTTGTTTAAACTTGCCTACGATATTTTCAGAAGACCACACAAGAAACTGATCGCACTAGCTACACCTGAAGAGTGGTTCCAGGTGACTAAGGGTAGAGGTGAGAGGGAAACCCCTCACATATATCTTATGCTACTTTTGCAAATTAAAGCATGTGAATATGTTACCTTACCATAATCATACATTGAATTAAAAATTTTAAAATACAGCACTTGGAATTATCCAAGACTCTGGGAGCTTACTCGGTCCTCCTTACAAATGCAGCTTGGCAGGACACTGACAGGGCTACGGTCAGCCCTCTGCTGACACGGTCTCTCCTGCCACAGAGTGTCACTACCGCAGGCTCAGCCTGTAAGACCTGACAGACACTGGTCCATCGCCAGCCCCCATCACCTCCCAGGGCAGGAGTCATCACAATTGCTTAGACTCTTAGGTTGACTAAGATCACATGCCCAGGTGCCCCATTTTATTCATTTACTTTAAAATATTTACAAGTGCCCATTAAGTATCCACTGTATGGTCCACACAAAGGGGACACAGTAGCTCATATCTGTGGTTGAGGAAGACAGATAACAAGTAAATGAACAAAATATCTAGAGAGAACAAGTCAGATGGCAATATGCACAAGGAAGAGGAACAAGTCAAAGTGTAGGGAGAAAATTTCAAAATGGAGGTAGTGAGGGAGAGTCATGGCTATTCCAAGGGTGGATTACAGAAGGCTTCACAGGTGAAGTGGTACCTTGGATCAGAATGAAACAAGAAGACAAGCATGGAGAATATATGAAGATAGAGAAGTTGAGGCAGAGGGAACAACAAATCCAAAAGCCTTGAAATCAGAGCCTGCCTGCCATAGCTGAGAAATATCACAGAGGCCAGCGTGGCCACAGCTCCAGGGACCAGATCAGGAAGAGAAGAAATAAGGAAGGAGAGGGAAGCAGGGCCCAGATCACACAGGGCCTTGGAGGCCATGTAAAGACTTCCACTCCTACTCTTCACAACATGGGCAACCAGTAGAGGGTTTGGGGAAGAATCAAGAGATTATTTTTGACCTGTTACGTGGAAATGTCAGGATGGATACAAGTCTGGGCTTTACAAAGGAGAAAGAGTCTAGATATATGAATCTGGGAGTCACTGAGCTTCATTTTACTCCAAGTCAGTACTCTTTGGGGTCTTTGATGTCCTTTCTCATCAGTACCTCTTGGTCAGGCCCATCCTAGACTATTTTATTTCAGTCAGGTTCCCCACCTTCTTCTCATCATGTGAAGCAAGTGCTTGGGTATTTTACTCCTCCATCTCACTAGGCAAACTGATCTATCCCCACCTGGAGACTCCATATGTCAAAAGATCCAAGAGGCATAGCTTTGCTAAGTCACACACGTGCTCACATGCATTCAAGTGCCAGTTATGCTCTTCTGCTAAGGCCACAGATGCATACTCTCCTTAAGTTTAACATTTCCTTAATCAAGAGGGGCCATTTAATTGAATCTCCTCTGAACTAAAAAGGGCTACCATGTCCACTTGTACAGACACCTTAATATCATTGAAAGCTTTTCATTATGCCTTACTAAGGCTCCCATGACTTTTCTATGACCTTCACTAACTTTGTAGACTTCTAAAACATTTTTCAATCTTCGTCTATTCTCCCTCTAACACCTGGATTATCCATCAGCTCTTGTTTAAAAATATATGCCACCCAATCTTTCAGATCAGATCAGTCGCTCAGTCGTGTCCGACTCTTTGCAACCCCATGAATCGCAGCACGCCAGGCCTCCCTGTCTATCACCAACTCCCAGAGTTCACTCAGACTCACATTCATCAAGTCAGTGATGCCATCCAGCCATCTCATCTTCTGTCGTCCCCTTCTCTGTTTGCCCCCAATCCCTCCCAGCATCAGAGTCTTCTCCAATGAGTCAACTCTTCGCATGAGGTGGCCAAAGTACTGGAGTTTCAGCTTTAGCATCATTTCTTCCAAAGAAATCCCAGGGCTGATCTCCTTCAGGATGGACTGGTTGGATCTCCTTGCAGTCCAAGGGACTCTCAAGAGTCTTCTCCAACACCACAGTTCAAAAGCATCAATGCCTCGGCGCTCAGCCGTCTTCACAGTCCAGCTCTCACATCCATACATGACCACAGGAAAAACCATAGCTTTGACTAGACAAATCTTTGTTGGCAAAGCAATGTCTCTGCTTTTGAAGATGTGATCTAGGTTGGTCATAACTTTCCTTCCAAGGAGTAAGCGTCTTTTAATTTCATGGCTGCAGTCACCATCTGTAGTGATTTTGGAGCCCAGAAAAAGAAAGTCTGACACTGTTTCCCCATCTATTTCCCATGAAGTGATGGGACTAGATGCCATGATCTTCGTTTTCTGAATGTTGAGCTTTAAGCCAACTTTTTCACTCTCCATTTTCACTTTCATCAACAGACTTTTGAGTTCCTCTTCACTTTCTGCCATAAGGGTGGTGTCATCTGCATATCTGAGGTTATTGATATTTCTCCCAGCAATCTTGATTCCAACTTGTATTTCTTCCAGTCCAGCATTGCTCATGATGTACTCTGCATATAAGTTAAATAAACAGGATGACAATATACAGCCTTGATGAACTCCTTTTCCTATTTGGAACCAGTCTGTTTTTCCATGACCAGTTCTAACTGTTGCTTCCTGACCTGCATACAAATTTCTCAAAAGGCAGATCAGGTGGTCTGGTATTCCCATCTTTCAGAATTTTGCACAGTTTATTGTGATCCACAGAGTCAAAGGCTTTGGCATAGTCAATAAAGCAGAAATAGATGTTTTTCTGGAACTCTCTTGCTTTTTCCATGATCCAGCGGATGTTGGCAATTTGATCTCTGGTTCCTCTGCCTTTTCTAAAACCAGCTTGAACATCAGGAAGTTCACGGTTCACATATTGCTGAAGCCTGGCTTGGAGAATTTTGAGAATTACTTTACTAGCGTGTGAGATGAGTGTAATTGTATGGTAGTTTGAGCATTCTTTGGCATTGCCTTTCTTTGGGATTGGAATGAAAATGGACCTTTTCCAATCCTGTGGCCACTGCTGAGTTTTCCAAATTTGCTGGCATATTGAGTGCAGCACTTTCACAACATCATCTTTCAGGATTTGGAATAGCTCAACTGGAATTCCATCACCTCCACTATCTTTGTTCGTAGTGATGCTTTCTAAGGCCCACTTGACTTCACATTCCAGGATGTCTGGCTCCAGGTCAGTGATCACACCATCGTGATTATCTGGGTCGTGAAGCTCTTTTTTGTACAGTTCTTCTGTGTATTCTTGCCACCTCTTCTTAATATCTTCTGCTTCTGTTAGGTCCATACCATTTCTGTCCTTTATCGAGCCCATCTTTGCATGAAACCCAACCTTTTAATCCCTGGAATCAAGGCACAGCCTTCTCACTAGTGAATGACCATGAGAAAGTCACTTCATTTCTATAAGCTTCAGTTTCCTTACTTTATAATGAACCCCTGTCTCTAAGAAGAGAATAATTATTTTGTTTATATTTTTCTGTAGTTTGCTACTTAAATTGATGAGGATAAAGATGATGATACTTGTATAGTGATTGATCCCCTAGTGAATTAGGGGATCTTCATACTCTTTGCAGGGCAAGGAGGAAAAAATTTATGAGTGAAGATGAGACATGTGAACAGAATTCCTAGCGTACATCAGTATAAAGAATATATGTATTATGATTTTTATTATTATCCTGAATTGGCCATTAATTAACTAGTTGTGTGAGCTTGGGACGGAGAAGGCAATGGCACCCCACTCCAGTACTCTTGCCTGGAAAATCCCATGGATGGAGGGGCCTGGTAGGCTGTAGTCCATGGGGTTGCTAAGAGTCGGACACGACTGAGTGACTTCCCTTTCACTTTTCATTTTCATACACTGGAGAAGTAAATGGCAACCCGCTCCAGTGTTCTTGCCTGGAGAATCCCAGGGACGGGGGAGCCTGGTGGGCTTCTGTCTATGGGGTTGCACAGAGTCGGACACGACTGAAGTGACTTAGCAGCAGCAGCAGTGAGCTTGGGAAATTTTACATATTCTCCCTGAGACACTGATTGCTAATCTGTGAAATGCAGGCAAAAATAATTCTATTCCTAAAGTTGTTATAAGGAATATTTAAATATATAAATTTCTTACTTAAATAAGAAATATTTAAATAAGTCTAAGTACTGTGTCTGATATCTTGACAGTGACAGAATGCTGCATAAACTCAATGATGTCATCCTCATCACCATCGGGGAGAAGGGTCAGCTGGAGCAGGCAGATGGTAGATCCAGGGAAGAACTGAGCACCAGGTGAGGGCAAACCAAAATTCTGGTACAGAAAGTCCTCAGTTTTTAGAAGGTATGCAGAAGAAGACAGAAGCAGTGGAGATTCAAACCTAAAATAGCAATATTTCATTCTGGGCAAACTAGAAACAAATATGTATTGAGTTTGTTTGTTCCCATGGATGGATAAGCCTGGTGGGCTATAGTCCATGGGGTCACAGAAAGTTGGACATGACTGAGCGACTTCACTTTTCACTTTTGTTTGTTCCAGGGGGGTAGTAGAACATAATGATCAAGAGGCTGGATTTTGTACAAAAACAGGCATGGTTTCAATCTTGACTCTGGAACACTGGCTCTGGAAACTCCATTCCCCAAATCTCAATTCCAGATCCACAGAGAAAAGATAAAAACAATAGAATTTGGCCACCCATGGATCCCAGTGACATCATCCTCACTGAAGTATCCACAGAGTTCTCTTGAGACACAGAGCACCATAAGGAAAAGAACTCAGAGCTTGAAGACAAATCTGGCTTGAATCCTAACTTAGATATTTATTATGTGATTTTGGATATGTTTTTGATCTTTCTAAGCCTGAGTTTACTCAGCTATAAACTGGGGAAAATAACCACTTCTGACTGAAATACAGCAAGCAAAATACTATTGCAATGATGGGCACACAGTATGTACTCAAAGTGGTGATTCACTATGATAGCTCTTTACCAGGAACTGTACCTCATGTTGGGGATTCAATGTGGACAAGAATATATTTCATACTACGTACAACATGATACCTTTCAGCCATTTGAAGACAGGTGCCATGTTTCCCCATGTCATATCCACGCCTGTCTTCTCTGGTTTCTTAGCTATTTCTCACAGCACAAGATTTCCCCATGCAATCCTCTCCTCTCTGGCCTTCGCTTGCTTTGCTTGATGAGTGTTTTGGTTTTGTTTTTGTCAGTGCCCATTCGGAATATGGTACCCACAATGGAGACACCATCCAGCCATGGAATTCCACTATCAATCTGAGGGTCACAGGAGGAGAATTTGGCTTTTGCGCTAACCCTCTACTTTAGCTAATTAAGCCACACTTTTCTGCCAGTTTTTCTATTTTTACAATCATGGTGAAATGACTCTAAATGACAATCACAATGAAAACTGCGATTGAGCTACTGAACTCATGAGCTTAGCAAGAGTACCTGAGAAAGTCTTCAGTTGTTTTAAACAAACTTACAGGTAAAGAAGGGGCTTTCCCGATAGCTCAGTGGGTAAAGAATCCAGCTGCAATTGCAGGAGACACAGATTCTATCCCGGGGTCGGGAAGATCCCTTGGAGGAGGGAATGGAAATCCATTTCAGTATTCTTGCCTGGGGAATCCCACAGACAGGGAGCCTGCTGGGCCCCATGGGGTCCAAAAGAGTCAGACAGGACTGAGTAACTGAGTGCACACACAAGTGTAAAGAAGCATATATCCCATATGAAGATTCAAAGTAAAATCAGAATGAATCTACTTTACCTCTTATCCTTTAAATAGTAAGGGTGGCCCTAATTTAGTACCACTGAGAAGATGAGTATTTCCATCTAGCAGGGAGAAAACAAAACCTTTAACATTACTAAGAATAGAAATACTTAACTAAGTATTAATCAGCTTTGATTGTATTTTAAAAGTAGACTCCCTAGTAAAGTTGATAAGATCTTTATTATTAATGTCAAATATCCTTTATCCCAACTCATAAATCCTCCTAGAGAAATGGAATAGAATAGAGGTAGAACAGATTTATACCCTCCTCCTAAGGCAGAGTCTTCTACTGGTGCCTCCAGGTAACCTAAAGTGTAAGCAAAAGCTACAGCTTTAAGACAGTCAACAGGTAGTTCCAGCAATTTTGGAATGTAAACAACCCCTTTTCAAATTAGAAAAAAAAAAAAAAAAAGAGTCCTAAACTATAAATCCTAGTCTCCAAACATTCATAAGGACTCATTTCCACTCATTGATTTATGTGCCTAGGCCTGAGTGTCAGAAGCCTGAGAAATCACAGCTGGATGAAAGAGATGAGCTTTGCATGAACGTCATATTTTGTTTTATAAAAGGAGCTCAAGCTCATGGTTTGAATGGCTCGGCACCTCTTTAATCAAACCAGGGCTTCTCAGGCCAGGGCTTTGTAAGTGAGCTAATTAGCAATGTGCCAGAGACTTACCTGGTTAATCAAATGATTAATCACTCCATAGATTTCATTTCTCTTATTTCCTGGCTGTCTTTGGCTCTTCTATTTGGGTTTTTTGTATTTTGGGGGAGAATTAGCATTTTAATAGCTGGCAGTCACCATTCAGGGTAAAAAAAAATGGCATTGTCCCATTTTAACCATTTTTTGTACAAATAAAAATGAGACAGAGGGGATTCTCTCCCAGGAGTAGAAAAAGAATAGTCTTCGACCATGGCTTGACCACAAAATGTTAAACCATTTCTGAGGAAACATGGTGTTTAGGTAGAAGAGGATATGAAGCACTGTGGAAGGTTTGAGCAATTCTTTACGCAGGCAGTCTTCTCTGGAGAATTACATGACCACCATTTGTGTTATTATTTAATGATATTCTTAAAGTTTAGATATCTAAACCATTAAGGAGCTCATTATCTTTTTCAAAGTTAATATTATAATGGCCCAATTTCAATTCAATGTCTTAAAATAGTTGTCAGTCATAAAAAGATGTAAATAGCTAAGAACTATAAGAAATTCATCAATTACCAGCAATTCCCCCATTATGTCACTCCAGTCACCCTGAAAATCAGCCTCCCCACTCAGTCCAAATGATTCTTCAGCCCATCTCCCATGACCTTGTGGAACCATGTGAAAGCATCCTCTGATGACCCCAGTGATGTTTTGAATGGATGACAATAACATCATTATACATTTGTTAACAACAATTCCTTGTGTTTGAATTTCCATTTAAGTTTCTTCCATTGCCACATGTGTCAAATTTCCACGAGAAGTACAGAGTATGCTGCTGCTGCTGCTGCTGCTGCTAAGTCGCTTCAGTCGTGTCCGACTCTGTGCGACCCCATAGATGGCAGCCCACCAGGCTCCCCCGTCCCTGGGATTCTCCAGGCAAGAATATTGGAGTGGGTTGCCATTTCCTTCTCCAACGCATGAAAGTGAAAAGTGAAAGTGAAGTCGCTCAGTCGTGTCCGACTCTCAGCGACCCCATGGACTGGAGCCTACCAGGATCTTCCGTCCATGGGATTTTCCAGGCAAAAGTACTGGGGTGGGGTGCCATTGCCTTCCCCGAGTACAGAGTATATGACCCAATAAATATTTTCTTTTTTTAAAGGCCAGTGTAAGTGGATCTTGAAGGTAGATGTGAATGACTCAAAAGGATAATGGGCCTCCATCTGGTTAGGCTGGTGCTTCTCAGCTCTTCTAGAAAGAGTCTCATGTCTATGTGACATTTTCAAACTGCATTCTTTGCTTCTTTAAATGTCCTGATCTTTTGCCACAATGAACCGCTATTTCTTATGGAAGATGGTCAAATGCTTCAGAGTAGGTGTGTAAGTAATATGTGTGTGGCATGTATTTGTGTGTGTGTGTTTGTGGTATGTATTTCAGTCAAGAGAGAGCTGACAACTGTAACATTAGTAGGTGTAATGTTATTACCAAACATTACTAGGTGCACTAAAAAGCAAACATAAATTTTAAGAAATGGAATATTCCTGTAACTTTAGAGCAAAATGGAGAAAACATGGAAGGAATGAGAATCCAACTGGAGAGATCAGATTTCTTTCATTGTTTCTTTTTGTTTTGTTTTTTGTTTTGTTTTTTTGTTTTTCTGTTTCCACATTTTTTTTTTTATTTTGCTTAACTTTACAATATTGTATTGCTTTTACAATACATCAAGATGGATCCGCCGCCAGTATACACGTGTTCCCCATCCTGAACCCTCCTCCCTCTCCCCTCCCCATACCATCCCTCCAGGTCGTCCCAGTGCTCCAGCCCCAGGCATTTGTTATCGGGCATTGTACCTGGACTGACGACTCGTTTCAGATATAATATTATACATATTTCAATGTTATTCTCCCCAATCATCCCACCCTCTCCCGGTCCCAGAGTCCAAAAGTCTGTTCTATACATCAGTGTCTCTTTTGCTGTCTCGTAAATAGGGTTATTTTTACCATCTTTCTAAATGCCATATATATGCATTAGTATACTGTATTTGTGTTTTTGTTTCTGGCTTACTTCATTGTTTCTTTATTAACTATTGCCCCCCAAATAATCAGATCTTCTAGAAGTCTATAATAAAGGTAAAAATTAGTTCCTGAGACAAAAGCTTTGATTACTGAGAAGGCTCATAAAATGAAGGATTCTTCAACAAAAGTCTCTAATTTAAAGGACTCTTTGATGATAGAAAACAGAATCATCAAAAGAGAATTCAAGATAAAGACTAAGTTTTCACCTTATTCCCTGGACAGTTAGCCCATCCAAATAGAGGACCTAGTTGAGGTAATGCTACCACTTCCAGTTCTGGGCGTATCCCAAAGCCAGGAGTAATCCATGAAATGCTGACAATCAGATCAAATTTTTAGTTTCCCCTCCTTCAGTTTTACTCATTTCCGATAAAATGAGTTTTAATCATTTACTCATAGCCTCCAAAGATCTTTCTAAAACACAATCTAACCTGTCTTTACAATCGATTCAAACTGCCTTGGACAGTTTACAAAGTTGTACATGATCTTCCCCGTCACCCTCTTCAGCCTTGTCTCCATAATTCCTCCATACACTCTCTCTGCTTCTGGATCATATTGACCTGAATAACCAAACATTTTATGACTTTTGCCACCATTAGGCCAGCACTAACCACTTTCATGACTTCTTGAAGTAACTTCTGGAAGCCCATAGGGAGATCTCAGTCCTGAACAAACCCACCCATGCAGAGTTAACCCACCCAAGGCAGATCCGTGTTCATTGCTGCTCTGTGCCACCCAACCAAGCTCTAGACCCAGGTCAATGGCTGTTTTACCTCCGCTCTGCCAAGGCTCAAATCTCAATGACCAAGAAACTTCAACATGCCAAAGTTTCAGGCAATTTCATGGTCAAATGGAAAATATTTCTATTCCATTTGTATACATCTCCAGGAATGAAGGGATGAGAGGTGGTACCAAAATGTTTAAATACAGAGATTTAAACAAAGTTTTCATTTCTATTTTTATATATGGCCATTCTGTGCTCCCAAGACAGCCTTTGCAAGATAGGAGACAAATCCAAGTGACAAATACTGTTCTGTATTCAGAACTCTCTCTCTCTGACCTGTAAAGGAAGAGCTTTAGATGGGATTCCTTCTTGGTAGAGGAAATTTTTTTTTCCTAGAGAATCTGCCATGCCTCCCTAAAACCTGAGGTCACTAGATTGGTTCTCCAGGCATGCTGAGATGTGTCTGTCTGGATCCCACAAGTGGAAACATGATTTATTTCACAGGAGAATTCTCAATATCCCCTAAAAGAGAGTTCCATCAGGTCTCAATCTGCAGTTTTCCAGACACCCTCAGACATGTCTAGATCCATGGGTAGACATGGCTAGTGCTCAGGCCGAGACACAGCTACACCTTAATTTATGGGTGAGGTGGGAGAAAACGTATCTGTGGAAAAGGAGGTATTTGAGCCATATTTTGAAAGCAGAGAAGGATTTATGGAAACACTGCAACAAATGATTCATGAAGAGAAAGCAGAACCATTATAGAGGCCAAATATCAAAATAATCCACTTTAAACAAATTTTGCTAAGCTGTCCAGAGAAGGACATACTGACATTCTTTGAGATCATACCGACTCAGAGTGACAGCTCAATAAATATTGTTGAATGAATAAATGAATGAATGAGTAAATTGTTTCATTTACTTTAAGCAAATTAAATTTGGCTCTGAGCCCCTACTTGCCACAGGCAGGGAGGATTCCATTTCAGTCAGTTTTGAGGGTGATTTCCTTCCCTGCCTAGGGTTTTGAAAACAGTCTTGGCAGTATATATGGTATGCACAAAATAAGGGACTCCTACATGGTGTTCACTCTCCTTACAATTACAGGCATCCTGTACATGGCATTGCCAGGCAGACAGTCCTCTATCATTTGGCAGGTGGTGGTGCTTCAGGTGGGCTCAGAGATGCTTCCCCAGCAGAGCTCTCCAACCAACACAAGCCCAGCCACAGACCTGCTTCAAAAGCCTCAGTGTTAGCGATCCTCTCAGCCATCTTCCCTTATTTGGTGCTTCATCCATATAGATCATGGGTTTCTGTCACTCACAGAAGCACCCCAAGTGCTAACTAACCCTATATCAATCAGAAAAGGGAAACCCACCCTTTCCCTTCTAAATAAACCCCCTTTTGTTTCCTTGAATCACAGCACCAGTCTCTATTCATGAGTTCATAAGCCCAAATAGAATAATGAGTGCTTCATAATTTCTGCTTTCAACCCTGACATATAAAAACTATTGACAATTTCTTAGACAAGGAACGGGCTTCCCAGGTAGCACTAGTAGTAAAGAACCCTCCTGTCAATGCAGGAGACGTAAGAGACGTGGGTTTGATCCCTGGGTTGGGAAGACCCCCTGGAGGAGGGCATGGCAACCCCCTGTACTATTCTTGCCTGGAGAAACCCATGGGCAGAGGAGCCTGGTGGGCTACAGTTGATAGGGTCGCAAAGAGTCTGACATGACTGAAGCAACTTAGTAGGCAAACAAGGAATGCAAATTCAGCTCAGAGCTTGGACTCTTATATAAGGGAGCTTGCCCTTTCAAGTCTGGAGAGATAACAGCCAAAAAAAAAAACCAAAATCATGTTGCAGTATAGTATTTTCCCCCCAGGATCATTCTAGTTCCCATGATACTGTGGATAATTGTCTTGCAAAGAACTCTGAATCCAGAGTCAGAAGACTCCACCCTCTGGACTCACTGCAGCTCATCATGGCTCCATTATCTCTTATGTAAAAATTGTCCCATCGAACTCCCTAAACCACATGAAGATCAAGTGAAATAGGAATTCTTCAAATCCTGAGAGCTGGACAAAGAATGCTTACTAGTGCGGATCAGGTCAAAAGTCAGCAGAAACCTAGATTAGTTGCGCCTGCTCCTCTGTGACTCTGAAAAAAAAAAAATCCTCAGAGTTGAAGTGACCCTCGTGGCCTCAGAACAGGTGGCCTCTCTTCTCACGGGCGAGTTCTGCTGTTTCATAATCCTGGAGGGAGAACGAGCACTAGCGGCAATGCACAAGAGACACCAGCCAGAAATGCGATCCTTGGGCCGCTGCGGAGCAGGAAAGCAGGTCTATCACCTGTGCGATGTTTACTGTGGGCCCCGAGGCCTGAAAGGCAGCTTTGTTCAGCCCCCAGGTGAGCTGCAAGAGGAGGGTGCCTCTCCAGCCACCGCCACCAAGATTTGCACAAAGCGCTCATTCAGCGGTCCCGTCCTGCCCGTGCCCTCTGATGCTGCCTCTGACTTACTGGGTTCCCTGGACAGAGATAATTTCCCTGGCTGCGCCCCCCGCTGCTGACCCTGCTACTGCATAATGCCACTCCGTGGGCACGGGTAGAATATTACATTCCAGAGAGAAAAGGCAATGCTCTGGCTGAAAAGACCCGGCTGCGGTGGAGGACACTCCCTGTTCACCACAGAGCTCCCAGTGTCCCAGCAGACAATAGGCCTCTGTGCAGCCCCATCTCCTGATGCAAGGACTGCTTACATGTTTTCATCTTTGGAAACTTCAAACTGCTCAGTCCCCAGGAGCGGCTGTACAAGGGAGCGTCTGTCTAGGATGGAAAGGGAGAAGAATAGGTGAGATTTATCCTTTCAAAATAATCTCCCAGCCAGGTTTATTTATTCCCAGGGGTAATGCCAGGTTTTTGCCAGTTTATTCTTTCATTCACTTAAACAGTCAATATCTATAGATCATCTACAATGTGCTAGGCATCTTGCTAAGATGTCTTACTAGAAATGCCTTGCCCTAAAGAGAAGAATTAAATAAGACTGCCCTGCCCTTAAGCAGATGGTGTCCAAGGGTTTGAAAAAAAGCACTTTGTGTATTGATTTTTGTGTTGGGCATCCTTTCTCCCACTTTGTGCAGTACCTGACCTTTGATCTTCATTCTGTCCTGGCTCCTGAATCCCTTCTAATTTATCATCCTGTGAAAAATAAAAGTCAAAATGGGTTTCCCAGGCAGTCGCTTACTAGTGGAAATGTAAAAACAGCATAATCCCTGTGGAGGACAGTTTGTCAATACATAGTAAAACTGCATATGTATTTACTCTTCTACCCAAAATACCATCTCTAAGAATTCACCCTGAACATAAATCTCTAATAATACAAAACTACACATACACAAGATTATTCAATGCAGTTATCATTTTTATTTGCAAAACACTGGAAAATGCCTATATGTCCAAATATAAAGGACTGGTTCAATAAACCATAGTGTTACACAATGGAATACTATGCTGTTGTAAAAAAATGATGATCACTATATACTGAAGGAATAATTTATAGGGAGTATTATTAATTGACAAAATCAGGATGCAAAATAACACATATAGCATGCTAGCTTTTATGTAAAATAAAAAGAGGAAATAAGAAAGCATACAAATCTCTGCTTATCTTTACCCTCCCCCCCAAAAAAGGATAAAAAAGAAAACAACTAAGCTGGATACCTGTAGGATTAAGGAAACAGAGATGAAGGGAGGTGAGAGAGTGAATTCCTCTAGGTGTAATTTTTTATATAGTTTTGACTTTTGGATTCTATAATAGAGGCTTTAAAATGTAAAGGATCACTATCTTGTAACAACCTATAATGAAAAAGAATATATATATATGTATATTTATAAAACTGAATCTCTTTGCAGTACACCTGAAACTAACACAACATTGTAAATCAACTATACTTCACGTTTTTAAATGCTGTAAAGGATACTATTGGGTCAATTGACAAAGTTGGAATAAGGACAGTACACATACACACACACACAGAAGTCCCTCAGTTGTGTCCGACTCTTTGCGATCCCATGGATTGTAGCCCACCAGGCTCCTCGGTCCATGGGATTTTCCAGGCGTGAATATTGGAGTGGGTTGCTGTTTCCTTCTCCAAGTAAGGACAATAAATTATATCAAAGTATTTTTTTCAGTGTTTACTGAAGTTGATAACCATGTTGCAGTTATGTAAGGAAATACCATTGTCCCTAGAAAACAGACACTGCTATGTTTAGGGTAAAGTCTATAATATAAGCAACTTACCTTCAAATGGTTCAGAAAAATATTATACATATACATATATATATATGTATGTTTATTTACCTGTGTGTGTGTCCATATGTAAGCACAAAGGTAAAGAGAGGAAATGATAAAGCAAATGAGGCAGAATGTCAACAATAGAAGAATCCTGTTAAAGGGCATATGACTATCCTTGTACCATTCTTATTCTTACAATTTTTCTTTATGCTTGAAATTATTTTGAGTTAAAATTTGTTGCTGTTGTTGGGTGGGATTTCTAATGATGACATTTCATAAAAGAAATGTGAACCTGATTGTCTCAGACTGTCTCCTCCAGTGACCATCTGCACCTCTGGGTGCAGCAACTTCTTGGCCCACCCATGTGTTCTTCCTAAAGTCATTCTCCCACAAGTCTGGCAAGTAAGAGTGTATCCTAGGTGTACTCTTCACTGTATCAGGAAGACTGTAATAAAAGGAAATTAAATGGTATAGTTGATCAGGCTTGGACCTGAGTCATCTTGGGTCATTTTAAATAATAGCTACCACCTATGACTTCCCAGGTGGCGCTGGTGGTAAAGAATCTACCTCCCAACGCAGGAGATGCAAGAGACACTGGTTCACTCCCTGGGTTGGGAAGATCCCCTGGAGTAGGAAATGGTACCCCACTCCAATATTCTTGCCTGGAAAATTCCATGGGCATAGGAACTTGGGTATCTACATTCCATGGGCCCACAAAGAATCAGACACGACTGTGTCACTGAGCACACGCACACACACACACACACACACACACACACACACACACACACGCCACTTATGTATCAGAACTATGCCAAGAACGTTATGGATATTGTCTCATTTGATCCTCACAATAACACTGGGGAGGGAGCAATAATGTCCTTGAGAAAGAAGCTGATATATACTGTGAGATGTAGCAATGTCATGACTAGAATTCTGATGGTCTGGTCTCAAAGCCCATGTTCCTTAACCTCCAGGATTTAATACCTGCCCAAAATATAGAAAGACTAGGTCTACCTGTCAACTCTTAACACTCTCCAGGTCTTGGTCTGATGCTACATCCTCTATAAAGCCCTCCTGGAACCCCAGGAGGCATTGATACTACTTTTCCCATTCTCCCGTCTCAGCTGGTACCCACCACTAAAAAAAAAAAAGAGAGAGAGAGGAAGAAGAAGAAAATTGATAATGTTGTATTATTGTTTTTGCATGTCTGTTTTAATTTTTGGACTTTGACTTCCTTGAGAACAGAAACTATGTCTTTTCTTCTTTATATTCCCAGCATCTCTCACAGGTTCTAGTTCATGATAGCTACTCTCAATGTTACTGAAGTTGTATTGGATTTTGTTGAGTATCTATTGAGCCTTTAAAACAGCTCTATTATGCTCACATTTTATTCACATAGAAATTGAAGCTTAAACTTGAGCCTTGAGTCAACAGCTTGATATGATTTCCTGCTGAGGCAAATAAACCTCATTAACAAAAGAATCATATGTAGAAAGAGAAGACGGATGACCTAATCTACTGCAGCTAATCAGGCCAAACACAGAGAAAAAGACTTCTACATCTACTTGAAGGCATGTGTAGTCAAACTGGATGAAGCCTGAGAGCAAGATGAGAATAGATGGTACTCAAAGACAGCATTGTCTCAGTGGAGACCAAAGGAACTAGGATTCATAACAACTCAGGGGAGCTTTAAATGTTTTCAAACACCTTAATGCATTCAGTTTTTCTAACTGAACACCAAGAGATGAACTTCAGCTAATGGGTTGTTGTCACTGGGAGAAGGATTAGTATTCTATAAAATAAAAGGATATTATTTTTTTGTTCAGCTATCTAAAGATGGAATGAACTGCTTCAGATAATAGAGACCTCCCTGTCTCTAGAAGTATGCAAGCAATGATTGAATACCACTAGTTAGGAATGTTTTAAAGGGTATTTGAGTGCCAACAAGTGAAAAGACAGGGATAAATTAGTAGCGTCTATATGCAGGTCCTTCAGCCAATTTAAAGACATCCCTGGCCCACCAAAAAATAAGCAAATAATAAAGACAAAGCAGGACTTCCCTAGATGGCATATTCAAAAGCAGAGACATTACTTTGCCAACAAAGGTCCATCTAGTCAAGGCTATGGTTTTTCCAGTAGTCATGTATGGATGTGAGAGTTGGACTGTGAAGAAAGCTGAGAGCCAAAGAATTGATGCTTTTGAACTGTGGTGTTGGAGAAGACTCTTGAGAGTCCCTTGGACTGCAAGGAGATCCATCTAGTCCATTCTAAAGGAGATCAGTCCTGAGTGTTCTCCAGGAACACTCCAGTAAAACTGAAACTCCAGTACTTTGGCCACCTCATGTGAAGAGTTGACTCATTGGGAAAGACTCTGATGCTGGGAGGGATTGGGGGCAGGAGGAGAAGGGGACAACAGAGGATGAGATGGTTGGATGGCATCACCAACTCAATGGACGTGAATTTGAGTGAACTCCGGGAGTTGGTGATGGACAGGGAGGCCTGGTGTGCTGCAATTCATGGGATCGCAAAGAGTCAGACATGACTGAGTGACTGAACTGAACTGAACTCAGGACTTCCCTGGTGGCTCAGATGCTAAAGCATCTGTCTACAATGTGGGAGACCCAGGTTCAATCCCTGGGTTGGGAAGATCCCCTGGAGAAGGAAATGGCACCCCACTCCAGTACTATTGCCTGGAAAATCCCATGGAAGGAGGAGCCTGGTAGGCTACAGTCCATGGGGTTGCAAAAAGGCAGAGACGACTGAGCAAATTCACTTCACTTCAAAGACAAAACAGTAAGCTTTTCACAAAGCTAAATTAATTCAATTTAAACAATAACTCAATTATAAAATTACATCTTTTGGTGTTGAAGTTTCATTATTTTTCTATAAAATGAAGATGATAGATGGTTTTTCAGTGCCTGACTTGGCCAAAAAAAAAATAGCAAGTTGAGAAATATGTGGTGGTGCCAAAATACTTTTTGAAATTATAGTGAACCATGGAAATTCAAAAGTCTATCAGCTAATGGACCAGACAACCTCTGAGGTATCTTCCACCCCCAGGAACAAATGGCTCCACCTCTCACAGACTTGAACCCTGAGTGTCACCATCTAGGTTCAATACAAACTCACTGGCTTTGGAGACAGACATGCTGGGCTTCACACCAAGGTTTAGCTACTCACTAGTCAAGGAACTTTGAGCAAGTTGCTTAATATCTTTGAACCTCAGTTTGCTCACCTATTGATACAAATAAGGATTAAAAATAATGTCCTTCACTGTAGGATTTTGGGCGTTGGGGTCCAAAACCACACTTAGGCTTGTGTGGCATATAACACAAATGGCCACAATTCCTTTCACTTCTTCAACTAAGAGGCAGAACTTACTTTTCCATCCTTTGTATTTGTATTGGCCTTGTGTTGACTCTGATGCTGGGAGGGATTGAGGGCAGGAGGAGAAGGGGACGACAGAGGATGAGATGGCTGGATGGCATCACTGACTCGATGGATGCGAGTCTGAGTGACCTCCGGGAGCTGGTGATGGACAGGGAGGCCTGGCGTGCTGCGGTTCATGGGGTCGCGGGGAGTCGGACGCGACTGAGCGACTGATCTGATCTGTGTTGCTTTGGCCAAACAACTGTAGCAGAAGCAATAGTCTAAGTTGGGGCTGCAAGTGTCTGCTCATGTCTGTTTTTGGTCTTGGAACATTCACATGGTCCTGTGCCATGTGAATAAGCCAGGCTGGCCTCTTAGTTAATGAGGTCCAGTCACTCTCACTTCTCTGGTTGACAGTCAGCCAACAGCCAGAGAAGGCTATTGAGAGAGGCCATTCAAGACTAGCCTGTCTTCTATCTGACCACAGATGCAGGAGTAAACCCAGTTGACACCAACCAAGCCTGACCCAGATCTTCAAAACACCCAACTAACCCCTTGACTCATGAGGAATAATAAATGATAGTTCTTGGAAGCCACACTGTTTCAGAGGGGTTGTTATTCAGCAAAAGCTAACTGAAAAACCAGAGTTAATATTTTCTAGTTAAGTTACCATGAGGAAGCTATTTTCAATGTTTTAGTTTTAATACTCTTATCTGTAAAACAGATGAACAAGTCCTACTTCATAAGTTTATTGTGCGACTTAGGTGATATTATATAATTAAAATATTTGTTCCTGGTACATGTTAAATATTCCATTCATTATAGATTAAGATTAGTGACAGTAGAAGTAGCAATATGCTTCCTCCCTACCCTACCCTCCACATAGATTGCAGTCCCAAGAACCTGCAAACAGAGGTTTTTTGTTTGAAATAACTGTTCATCTGATGACTAATAAGATGTCTTATGCAAAATGCACTCAGTTGGACTTTGATTGACTTTATATTCCTGACTCACCCTCTGAACTATTCAGTTACGCAAAGTAGGTGCTAGGGTGTTAATTGCTCAGTTGTGTCCAACTCTTTGTGACCCCATGGATTGTAGCCTACCAGGCTCCTCTGTCCATGGAATTCTCCAGGCTAGAATAGT
The DNA here is from genome assembly GCA_935064755.1 of Tragelaphus eurycerus. Classification (NCBI taxonomy): domain Eukaryota; kingdom Metazoa; phylum Chordata; class Mammalia; order Artiodactyla; family Bovidae; genus Tragelaphus; species Tragelaphus eurycerus. The sequence goes on along the minus strand of CAKXYN010000092.1, from coordinate 7,456,688 downwards.
GGAATGGGTAGCCATTCCCTTCTCCAGGGGATCTTCCAGGCCCAGGGATTGAACCCAGATGTCCTGCACTACAGGCAGATTCTTGACTGACTGAGCCACCACAGAAGCCCAAAATGTAGAATTTTCATCAAACTGTTCAGAGTTGACAGCATCACTGTTTCCAGAGTCAAACAACCCAATAGGGCAAAGAGGGTAGGAATGGGTACAGCTAACTCATTTCGCAGAGTCACAGGGCACCATGCATTCTCTCAAGGGAAAATATTATTACAAATAATATTCACAACAAGCATTTTCGTTTGCATATATATCGATGAGTAAACCAAGTCCAAGATGGTTCAGCGACTCTCCCGTGATTACGTTGCCAATGATAGACAGAGGCAAGGTGCCACCAGGTCAGATGCACCCAGACCTGTTGATCTTTGTTCTTAGGATTTGCTCTCTGGCTTTGAGATCATCTAAGAAACCTCTCACAGAGAACCCCCTCTTCACCCTGACATCTACTGCCTTCTTAGTGGGTCACACCCAAGTCAAGCCTACTGTCTCTCACGCGTGCACTCACAGTAGGCTTTGTCTCACCGCCTCTAGTCTCAGCCCCTGACAACAGTCACCAGTCCCTGCCAGAATCAACCCCCACGACACGCAGATCTGACTACAGGAAAGTTCTGCTTTTCAGAATTGGAATTCCCTGACTTTCCTTCACCTACATGATAACATCAAAACTCTCGTCTCGGAGAAGCAGAGCTTTATCTACCTCATCAACCACAGATTCCGACGTTCCTCCCTCCAGGCCATCCTAACATTTCTCCCAGCTCCCACGGCCCACCGTGCTTCCCTTGCCACCACTTCAGTGCACATCCTGGCGTTCTCTTCTGAGCTCTCCCCAAGGGCTTGAGTTCCTGACAAACTCCAACTTGATCTTCAAAACTTGATCTTCTTCCTTCAAAAGCCAAATCCTTTGTAAAATCTTCCCTGAAGTCTCCACAGATTTAGATCATCTTCTCCCAACATCCCTCCTCTCTCCCAGTTAAAGCAAAACTCACACTATGTTTTTTGCTTGTGTGTCTTCCCTATTAGAATCACAAACCAGGCATCAACCACAATTAGTGAGATTTTGTGTTTGCACCGTGCTAATAAAATGGGTTATTACGTGGCCTCTGCTGTTTAGTTTAGTGGGCAAGAGATGAAGGCAGAAACCAAGTTAGACATTGCTAATCAGTTATCAGACTTTGAACTTGTCAGCATCTTAGAACTGTGGGATAATGGGTCTCTAATAAATACCTCATTTTTAGATATAATGAAGAACTGCTCAAAGCAAGCAGCTATATCCTGAACTGAGTAAACACTGGGCTACGAAATAAGAGAGATAACATGGAAAACCTTAATGGTATAAGTAGCAAAACCTGCAGGAAGACTTAGAAAAAATCATTTACTTCAATTTTCAGGGATGCCAAGGACAGAATGCATTTTCCTTGTGAGTAAGGAAGAGGAAATTTTGTGAAAAACAAGATCTTTCCAGAGCAGGTGTTAAAGAAATTAAATCTCACAGAGGATGGACCAAGGCCAGAATTATGATTCGCATGGTAAACAAGGAAAAGGTATTCGGCTGGGCCAAGAGCAGAAAAGGATTGGAAAGAGACAAAGTGACATAGAGAAGGCAGAGGGGGCCTCCAGGGTGCAGCCATGCTGTCTGTGAGCAAAGGGTGTATCCCACCAGATCTCAGGCAGGTTTCCAGGGAACACCTAAATGCTAGAGATATGGACTGCTTTTAAGTCATTCTGCAAAGAAATAGTAGCATCATTTGGTTGTCTGGATCACAGAACCATACAGACAGTTTAATTACTACCCTTGAAGCATAAAGATGAGAGCGTTCTCAAGTGCATTAAAAACTTAGAAACACAAAACCTATGAGCCTTTCGTGGAAAAGGTGCCCGATAACAAAATATTGAAAATCAATGATGCCTCAAAATAAAAGAATTTCGCAAAGGCAAAGCCATGGTGAAAAGGCTAGTAGTAAGCGCTAAATGGATTTGAGTACTGAATTAAGATTAGACAACTGGGAATTATGTTTATAAATTAGATATTAATATTATGAATTCCAACAATGTAAAATAATTTCACTAAGGAAAAATGGAAGGCATGAGGAAGGGCTGTGAAGACATAGATGACCCACAAGTCTTATATTTCAAAAAAGGCACTTATAGATAAGGCCCAATTTGAAGCATCTAATTTAAAAGCAATTTTTCCTCATCCCATTAATGTACTTCATAATGTTTTTCTTAAGTTTGGAAGGATTTTTTTTTAAGAATAAATATCCTGTTAAGTAACAGTCTGAGGTTTAGCAATTCCTTGTTTTTTTCTTCCATTAGATTTAAGAAAAAAATAAACATACTCTCTATTAAAAATGATGTGCATTTTAATGATCACACTTTTGTATAATTATTTCTGCCACATACCTTTGTTTGCAAAAAGAAAAGTAGAAAGTAATATTAAATACACTTTCAAACTTACAATGATAATATGTGGGTGGAGAAATTTGTGGAAAAATTTACTTTCTTCTATGAGCTTTTCAATACTGCTTGATTTTTGTGTTATGTACCATATTTGCAAATATAATAAAGAAATTATTCTTTAAAATAAACACACAAGGACTAAAATTGATTTCAGTTCTCATGCCACTTTGTTCGGGGAAGGCAATGGCACCCCACCCCAGTACTTTTGCCTGGAAAATCCCATGGACGGAGGAGCCTGGTAGGCTCCAGTCCGAGGGGTCGCGAAGAGTCGGACACGACTGAGCGACTTCACTTTGACTTTTCACTTTCATACATTGGAGAAGGAAATGGCAACCCACTCCAGTGTTCTTGCCTGGAGAATCCCAGGGACAGGGGAGCCTGGTGAGCTTCCGTCTATGGGGTCGCACAGAGTCGGACACGACTGAAGCGACTTAGCAGCAGCAGCCACTTTGTTGGTTGATAGTAATTCCTGGAGCACCATGTTAAGGATTTTTGAGCTGCATTAAATATCATCAGAAAACAATAGTCTGATTAATCAGTGAATCTGCCATGGATGGCTCTCAAGAAGTAGTGATGCCACACGGAATGTGTAGTCAGCATTTCAAAAGACTAATAAAATTGAGAGTAGTATTCTGTGTATAACAACTGAAGTCAAATAAGGACAGACACACCATTCACTCAATAAAGTGGACTAAGCAAAGACCTACAGATGCTAAATAGCTTACACGCAGTAGAAAGTACAGTTTATAGGCAAACATAAAAAAAGGGCAAATGATAATGGGCAATTTATTTTACTAGTCTCTCTAGTTAGCGCATATTTGAAATCTCCAATAATATTTAAATATTTTAAATATTTTAAAAACAAACAAAAAATAAAATAGAATTAATATAGAAGCCTCTGTCATTAAAATAACTAGTAGTCCTATGCTGATCCATAAACTACATGAATAAGTCCACTACTGAGAGATGTGTTTTCAATGAAATTCTAATTTGAGGTCTAATAATTATCAACATTCATAATGTATATAAATTATTGTGATCAACTGAGAACTATGAATAATTACAGTGGTGACTAAATCCAGAAGAGAAAATACTAAACCTAAATCAGCATGGTAACAGGTTTTAAAATTATATTTCAAAGGAGAAACAGGGGAAGAGTATATTTAAATGGTTTCAGCATCTCTTCACCTTCCAGATGCTTCCTGAACCCTGTGTGTGTCAGGTTCTGTGCTGGTTGCTGGGGTTAGAAAGATGAATGCAGCACCGTTGTCATTAGGAAGGGAAACACAAGGCAGAAGAGGGCAAGACTGTCACTTGGGTGAAGGGAACCAGGAGAGCGTGGGCATGTGGGAGCTGCTGGCAGGTGGAAGTTTGAAAAAGTAGAGTGAAAGCAGCAAGTGCTGCTGGCAGATCACCAGGCATTTCATCGGGACAGTAAAGCAAAATTCTTTGTTCTCCAGTAATCTTGGATTGATTACTTGCCAAGGACTATGATTAAGTTTGCCAGGTGGCACTAGTGGTACAGAACATGCTTGCCAGTGCAGGAGACACAAGAGATGTGGGTTCAATTCCCTGGGTCAGGAAGATCCCCTGGAGCAGGAAATGGCAACCCACCCCAGTATTCTTGCCTGGAAAATCCCATGGACAGAGGAGCCAGGTGGGCTACAGTCCATGGAGTCACAAAGAGTTGGACATTACTGAAGCGACTTAACACAACGCACACTTGATTAAGTTACATGTTTCCTATGCACACTCTGGGGAGTAATGGACACAGTAGCAGGGGGAAGAGTTGGGCGCCAGGGGGATCTGTAAACTCGCTTAAATATCCACATCTAGAAAATCAAATGCACAAAGCAGAAGCTGGGGGATTTCTGGCAGGAAAATTTGGGGCCAGAGAGAAGAGCTGGTGCGGTGGACAACACCAGCTATAAGTACACTCCTCTGAATTTGCTTGGACAGAATTTGCTGGGACCCAGGATGAAAGAAGGCTAGAGGTCTGCCTAGCAACACTATGTTTATGCAATGGTCCCAAGGATATGCAGGGAATAATATGGGGGAATAAACACCCTTTCTGAAGTGAAGGTGCCAGAGAACAAGAGCGCCACCAGTGATGGGGAGCCCCAGCTTGGGGACAGGCCTGCAGAAGCTGAGCCCAGCCATGTGATACCCAGGCTCTGCAGACTGTGTGCTGACGTGGGACACAGGCCTGGCGGGCCCCAGATTCCCCAGCTCCCCCACTAATCACAGCTCTCCTCAGCTTCTGCATTGTTTTCACAGCTGTTCGGTTGCTCCTGCTCAGTCAGGGGACAGACAGGCTGACTCCAAATCACAGAGCAGAGAATAATACTCCCGCCAAAGAGAGGGTGCACAAAACATGATTTTTATTGGTGGGGTTGGGGCGAGGGGGTAGCAAGGAGATGGAAAAGATGCAAACTCTTAACCCTTTTAATGACTGATCAAACAAGAATTTTTGTTCTGAGAGAGACAAGATTGTACTCAGAATTAAAATCATTTGGCAATTCCAAAATGTGTGAAGGACTGGCTTTTTCAACTTGAGATCATATTTGCCTGTAAAAATAACATTAGAAGTAGCAAAATTTTGTCCAGGCCAGATCACAAAATCCCATCTAATCCTCAACATATTCAGTTATACTCACCAACTTGATCAGAGAGCAGAGAGAAGGCAGAAACTTAATTTTTGAAATAAAAACCATAGCTTACATTCATGGATTGCTCACTATAGACTCCAGACAATGTGTATATAATTTCACAACACCCACACTCTGAGTCTATGAAGTAGGTATACTTGTCTCACTTTACAGATGAGAAAACTGAGGCATGAAGCAGTTAGTAATTTGCCCAAAGTTGTAGAATTGTTAAGAGATATGGCCATGATTGTAAAAGAGACATCTGACTCTCAAATCAAGGTTTTTGATTATCATGTTACATCTCTGCTTTCAACACCTCTATATTAGTTTCCTGTGACTGCTGTAATAAATTACCTCAAAACACAGTAGTTTACAACAATGTGGGGACTTCCTGGTGATCCAGTTGCTAAAACTCCAAGCTCCAAATGCAGGGGGCCCAAGTTCGATCCCTGGTCAAAGAACTAGATTCCACATGCAGCAGCCAAGAGTTCACATGCTGCAACTGAAATGATTCCACATACCACACCTAACTGACAGAGCCCACATGCTGCAATGAAGACCTGGGGCAGCCAAATTAAAAAAATTTTCTAAAAGAAACCGTAAAGTTAATCACAGGCTATAGGTCATAAGACTGAATCAAATTTCAATAAGCTAAAATCAAGTTGCGATGGGCCTGCATTTCTTTTGGAGGCTGGCTCTAAGGGAGAATCCATTTTCTCGCCTTTTGCAGAGTCTGAAGGCTGCTGCCAGCATTCCTCCGAATGTGGCCCCTTCCTCCATCTTCAAAGCCAGTAGCACAGCATGTTCTCACTCCCTCTGCTTCCATCCTTACACCTTTGTTATCTTATAAGGATCCTTATGGCTACATTCAAGGCCCACCCAGATAATCCAGGATAATCTATCAATTTCAAGCTCCTTAATTTAATCACATCCCTCTGTCCCTCTGGCCATGTAAGGTAATATATTCACAGGTTCTAGGAATTAAGAAGTCCACATCTTTGGGGTCCATCACTCCATCTCCCGCAATACCTAATAACATATGCATATTTTACTCAGTATTTCCATCATGGTGTGTCATATGTACTTGTTTATGTTCTGTTTCATTACAAATTGTTTGAGGACAGGGACTATCTGTTTACTCATCTTTAAATCATTTCATTAAAAGACACTAAGTAGGCTCTCATAAATGTTTGTTGTGACTGACGAATGATGAAAAAAATACTATGAAGAGATTTAAACATGATAATGACTTGAGTTCATTTTTTTGAATAACATACATGTCTTTTATAGAAAAAAAATGGTGAGCAGAACCAAATACATGCTGACCTTCAGTAATGACCATAAAGTGGACTGAGTTCTCTGTCCTTACACATCACGCCATTCGGGGCCTCCTTCCTTTGTTCTATTTCCCTACCTTGAATGTCCTTCTTACCTTTCTTTTCCTAGTTCCTTCCTACTCATCCTTTAAGACTTAGGTCATGGGTCCCTTTTTCCAGAAAGCCTTACTGATGTATGCACACACACACACACACACACACACACACACACACATGTGCTGGAAGTGTCTGAAATAGCTCACTAGAGTTGATTGTGCATATTTTTCTCAACTTCTTGGCATGTTATCATGTTGATAGCCATGGCAGGAGTTAATTACACCATGGAAACTGGCCTTAATGGGAGAAACCCATGATCTGGGCTGGACATTTCCGGAATGCTTTTTCCGCTCAAGCATCAAATCGAAGCAGTCATTTCCATGTTCCTTTCACTCAGCCCCATCCTGACCCTGAGATGCCTGTGGAGATAGAACCCTACTTCTTCAGTGAGAGGAGGCCCCAGACTATCAAACCTCACTACCCATAATGAAGAGCAATTCCCAAAGAAGAAAAATACACAAGAGCTTGTGACCTCTTTCTCCCCTTCCATGCCTAAGAAGTTCCAACCACAAAAGTTTTTGAGTAAAATTTCCAAAAATAAATCAGTGAAAAGCAAAAATCATCATTTCAACCAGTTTCTTGTTTTGAATAAATCATCTGCTCCCAGCCACTAGTGCCAAGGCTACTTCATCTATTCAGTACTGGGAGCTCAGAATTTTTAGACCTGCATGCAGATAAAATAATACAGGATCCAAAACAAAGAACAAAAATTGCAAATCAAAATAATGTTGAACTAAGTAGCTGTATAAATGTAACATTTTTTCAGCCACTAGATTACAATTATACTCTTATGCTGCTGCTGCTGCTAACTCGCTTCAGTCATGTCCGACTCTGTGCGACTCCATAGACAGAAGCTCACCAGGCTCCCCAGTCCCTGGGATTCTCCAGGCAAGAATACTGGAGTAGGTTGCCATTTCCTTCTCCAATGCATGAAAGTGAAAAGTGAAAGTGAAGTCGCTCAGTCGTGTCCGACTCTTAGCGACCCCATGGACTGGAGCCTACCAGGACCCTCTGTCCATGGGATTTTCCAGGCAAAAGTACTGGGGTGGGGTGACACCGCCTTCTTAATTATAGGAAACAAGGAATGTGACTGCATCTTAATATGTTTGCAATGATCTTGGATAAGACCTCCCAAAGAAAGACTGCCCAGAATAGTAGAGCATCTCTGCCTAGTTCCATGGCTCACGGTGTGTCCTTGACTAAAATTGGAGCTCATCTCCTCTTAAAGACTGGGGAAGGGAAGGAGAAGACGGAACAATCCTTCAGTACTACTAGAGAGCACAGGTGGGGCACTACTCCCATCACTCACCCAGACTGCTTTCCATCCCTTCCCCTGCAGACACAGGATGGCACATGAAATCAGACATCACAGGACCAGACAGCCCTGGATAACTCCTCAAGAGTCATATTCCACCTTATTTCTATTGTGTGATTTCCAGTCTGTTTGAGCAGAACTGCCCTACACTCTGCACTGTGGGCTGATCTTTTTGTTTCCATCTCCCTTGGTCTCTGTCTGGGTTCCCCTCTCCACTGCAAGAATTCCAGGTGATTACAACCTGAGCGCCGAAGAATTGATGCTTTTGAACTGTGGTGTTGGAGAAGACTCTTGAGAGTCCCTTGGACTGCGAGAAGATCCAACCAGTCCATTCTGAAGGAGATCAATCCTGGAATTTCTTTAGAAGGAATGATGCTAAAGCTGAAACTCCAGTATTTTGGCCACCTCATGCAAAGAGTTGACTCATTGGAGAAGACTCTGATGCTGGGAGGGATTGAGGGCAGGAGGAGAAGGGGACGACAGAGGATGAGATGGCTGGATGGTATCACTGACTCGATGGATGCGAGTCTGAGTGACCTCCGGGAGCTGGTGATGGACAGGGAGGCCTGGCGTGCTGCGGTTCATGGGGTCGCAAAGAGTCGGACACGACTGAGCGACTGATCTGATCTGATCTGATCTGACAACCTTCATTAATTTCCAATGAGTAATTTCTTAGGCATCTCCAGAAAGATGCCCAGGACACTTAGGCATCTCCAGAAAGAGGGACAGCCATCTCAAAGGAACCAACTGATGGACAAATACTGAGACCCCACTATATACATATAATAGTCACACACACATAATGTAATACTATGTGTCAAGCACTGTTCTAAACATGTTCAAGTTTATCAATAACTCTATTATTATGTTTATTTTTCAGGAGAGAAACCTGCAGCACAGAGAATAAATAGCCTGCCCAAGTTCCCACAGGCAAAAGTGATGAAAGTCTTAATCACTACACTGTCCCACAAGTCCACCCAGGTTGGAGGAACCTAAGACCAGTAACAACTGGAGCAGCTGCCTAGGAACAAGCACTTGTCCGAGGATGGAAGATGAAACTAGACATCACGGAACCACACAGCCCTGGATAACTCCTTGAGAGAGAAACCTATTCCATCTTATTTCCACTATGTGATTTCCAGTCTCTTTGAGCAGCTCAGCTTGTTCTCAGGCCGCTTTGTCTCAGCACCTTCCAAATAAAGCAGGTGGAGTCACTTTGGATGCTTAATCACACATGGCTGTGTTTGGCTAACCAATTATAGTTTTGGGTAAGTCTCATCTCCCCAGCGAGATTTGAAGAGAAGTCCTTGAAGGCATGGCATCGATCCTACTGTAGTCAGAGAACACACCTGTGGTTTCCCGTTTCATAGGCTTAAATTTCTACTCTCCATGTTCCAGGTGGGTCACCATGGACAAAATTCATTTCCCCAGGTTTCAATCTGGGGTTCAATCCTCAACTGTAAAATTGGGGTAATAATGGTATTGAACTATAGGCCTGCCCAAAACGTTACAAAAGAATACTTCATGAAAGAGGCTTAGCCCTTTGACTGACAAATAATAACTATTTAGTACTATTAGCAAAAACTAAACAGCTGTAAAAAGTGTGCGAAACTCTACCTGGTACTTTACATACATTATCTCATTTAATCCCCCAAGCGATGCTTCAAGGGAGGGAAAATATTAAAATGTTACAGGAAAGTAAGTTCAGGTTTAGAGAAGCTTAGAAAATTACCTAACCATATGGTTTATAAAACATGGACCTGGATTTGGAGCCCAGCATTCTTTAGAAAGAATGTAACTTCTCAGTCAGAGAGCCAGCACAGGCATGGCACAAGTGACATCATTTATTTGGTGTTTACTGATTGAATAAACGATTCCTGATAAAAGGTGGATTTAAATAGAGTTGGTGTTATTCCTACATTTATCTGATTCAATATTTTATTTTAAAATCTAAGTCCATGACCAGAGGTTTCATGTTAACTAACTAAAATTTATAATAACAATATATAAAGATAAAAAGCTCTCTATGTGCAAAAAAAAATTGAGCTAAGTAAGAGTCAGGAGGAGTTTTCACATCGACCTTACTTGAGCCAGGAGGACTGGGGAGGGGAGAAAATATACGTGCAAGTGATATCACGTTATTTCCAGAGCTATAATTCATGGAACAGATTGTATTTACAATATTTGTTTGAAAGAAGCCTATAGTAAGTTATACCCTAGGGACTAGTCACTGCAACTAACCCGTCAAACACAACCAGGGCAAGGAGTTGGAGGCTCCTGATATAATCTGTATATTTATAAGAGGCTTTGCTTCAAAAAGGTAGCTCCAACCCCGGATCCCAAGACCTTTATTTGAACTCTTGGCGGAGGCATAATTGACAGAGAGAATTAAAGGGGATATGAAGACCTGGGACTGAACTTTTTCAATAGTCTCAGCTCAGCTCATATTGCTCACAATATTAGAGGCTGCCGAGATGATATTAAATGATGCCGCACTGACAGAGATTAACAGAGTATGCAATTAGATTTAAATGCTGTAATTGGAACATGCTGTTAAGTGCCTACCATCAGTCGTGGGTCTCCCCTTATGGCAAGTGAGTCTCTCCTTGGGTTGCTCTGTAAATTTAACACTGTCCTCACCAGCCACAAATCCTCTGCCACTTATGCAGAGTATGAATGGGACTGACATTATGATGAAATTGTCACCTATTATGCTGCACACCTCTGTGCTCTTGTCAGTTTTGAAATGCTTTCAAATCCAGTTAGATTTGTCAAGCTTTAGAGCAGCCTATGAGGATAGGAGGGCTTCCCTGGTTGCTCAGATAGTAAAAAATCTGCCTGCAATGCAGGAGACCTGGATTCTATCCTTGGGTCAGGAAGATTCCCCAGAGAAGGGAATGGTTACCCACTCCAGTATTCTTGCCTGGAGAATTCCATGGACAGAGGATTCTGGTGGGCCACAGTCCATGGGGTCACAAAGAGTGAGACATAACTGGGTGACTAACACACACACACACACACACACACACACACACACACACACACCCATACACCCATACACACACATATCAAGATACGAGGACAGATGTAACAGGAATGTGGTCAATGATTGATACAGCTAAAAAGAACTGCCCAGGGTCTATTAAGCTCATGAATAATAGATAAATCATGAATCTAAACTAGATCTTTTGACTCCAAGCTCTGTGTGCTTTCCATGATGGCGTTTTTTCCTCCATAGGTTGTGATTTGAAATTCATTTTGCCTCCAGCAGTTATGTATGGATGTGAGAGTTGAACCATATAGAAGACTGAACACCAGTGAATCAATGCTTTCGAATTATGGTACTGGAGAAGACTTTTGAGAGTCTCTTGGACAGTGAGGAGATCAAACCAATTAATCCTAAAGGAAACCAACCCTGAATATTCATTCATTGGAAGGATTGATGGTGAAGCTCCAATACTTTGGCTATCTGATGCGAAGAGCCAACTCATTGGAAAAGACCCTGATGCTGGGAAAGATTGAAGGCAAAAGAAGGGGGCAGGCAGCAGAGGATGAGATGGTTAGACAGCATCACCGATTCAATGGACAAGAATTTGAACAAACTCCAGGAGGTAGTGGAGGACAAAAGTGCCTGGCGTGCTGCAGTCCATGGGGTTGCAAAGAGTCAGACACAATTTAACAACTGAACAATAACAGGAGATGGAGGTCCTCAGGCCCACAGTAGGACAGGTAGGACATTCTGGTATCTGTTACCCTCCGGAAATGGCAACCCACTCCAGTGTTCTTGCTTGGAGAATCCCAGGGACAGCAGAGCCTGGTGGGCTGCCGTCTATGGGGTCACACAGAGTCAGATACGACTGAAGCGACTTAGCAGCAGCAGCAGCAGCAGCAGTACACCCATAAGCTTCTTCTAAAAATATGACCTCTATTAACCACTGACAATACCTCAGAAAGAGGTGTGTCAAGACACTGATAAGCACCATATAAAAAATTAAAAAATAGGATTTTAAAATTTCATTGAGTATTTCTGCATGATTCAGTGTGCCCATCTACAAAGTATGGAAATAAAAATGACACTTTACATTTGCCAAGCTAATCACTATATGCCAGGCTTCTTAAATGCTCTATATGCACTAACTTTTGGATTTTAAAAGTTGGTTTTCAAACTCTTCATGTGGTAACAGGATTCCCAAATGATACTATAAAGGTTATTGAAAAGTGAGGAGATTCGTTGGATGGGTCTCTGAGTCTGGTTCTCCCAACTTCATTCAAAAAAATAAACTGAAAATTTGTAACTTGTTCATTAATCTATCTTGTAGGCATTTGGTTTCTTAAAATAATTTTTATATTTTTTAATTTTATAAATATTAATTTTATATTTTTATATTATACAAATTATATGATTCAAAATTCAAACAGTAAAAAAAATTGTGTCAAATAAAAAATCTTTATCCTGTTCAAATCCTACAGCTACCCAGTTGACCTCTCTTCAAATGAAAAAGCCAAACAAGAACAGAAAAATTTATCACTGTCATTAAGTCATCTGTGTCCTTTCAGATATATTTCAATTAATGTAGGAGCAAATATGAATATTTATTCTTTTTTTCCATTACTCCCATGCTATACACACTTTTTACATTTTGATTTTCACTCAAAAATGTAACTTGGAGATCTTTCCATATCAGTTCTTTAAAAGCTTCAGCTGTACAATTCCATTTAACCAGTCTTCTGTTAATGAATATTTAGCTGATTTCCAGTTCTTTGCCATGACAAATAATACTGCTTAGGTCAATTTTCACATAGGAAAACATATCCATAGTATAATTTTCTGGAAGTGGGATTGTAGGGTCAACGAATAGATGTGCTTGTAATTTTGTTTGATATTAATATAAACTATACCAATTTACCTCCTTCCAGCAGCATATAAAGTGTTTCCACACAGTCTTGGCAACATAAGGTATCATCAAATGTTTGAATGTTTGCCAGTTTGGTAGATGAAAGTGGTATATGAAAACAATTTCAATTTTCTTATTATGCAAAAAGTCAATTGACTCTTTTATAGAGTCTTTAGTTTGGGATTTCCCTTTTCTCTAATCTGTTACGCATATCCTTTGCTCATTTTCCCAGTGGCATGATGATCTTTTCTATATTGATTTCAAAGACCTATTTATATATTAAAGATATTAGCCGCTCATCTGAAAAAGTTACAGATATTTGCCAAGGGTCATTTGTCTTTTGACTCTGCTTAGACCATTTTTTCAAGCAGAATTTTTGAATACATGAAATGAGGAGTTTTTTCCTTCTGGCTTTTTCATTTTGTATAATAATTGAAATGATTTTTCCATGTCTAGGTAATAAAATAACTCTCACGTGTCTTCATCTACTATTTTTATGATTTCATATTTTACTTTAAATTTTTTGACCCATTTGGAATTTATCTTCATGTACAGTATGAATGTGAATCCAATTATATTCCAAATGGCTACCCAGTTAATACTGTATGTGCGTGCTAGGTTGTTTCAGTTGTATCTGACTATTTGTGACCCCATGGAATGTAGCCTGTCAGGCTCCTCTTTCCATGGGATTTTCCAGGTTAGAATACCGGAGCGGGTTGCCACGCCCTCCTCCAGGGGATCTTCCCGACCCAGGGATCGAACCGTCTCTCTTAGTCTCCTGCATTAACAGGTGAGTTCTTTACCACTACTGCCACTTGGGGAGCCCTACTGCTGTATGGACTGGTCTGTTTCTTTTCCTCTGCACACATATACACACTCTATCTCTCTCTAATTTGAATTGCTTACTTACATATTTGAAATCCATATATCTTTGCAGCTGCTACTGCTGCTGCTGCTGCTAAGTCACTTCAGTCGTGTCCGACTCTGTGCGACCCCATAGACGGCAGCCCACCAGGCTTCCCCATCCCTGGGATTCTCCAGGCAAGAACACTGGAGTGGGTTGCCATTTCCTTCTCCAATGCATGCAAGTGAAGTTGCTCAGTTGTGTCCAAGTCTTAGTGATCCCATGGACTACAGCCTACCAGGCTCCTCCGTCCATGGGATTTTCCAGGCAAGAGTACTGGAGTATTGGCTAGTAAATAAGAACCAATGGAAAATAATACATTATCTATATATCTTTAGATAGTGTATTATTTTCCATTGGTTCTTATTTACTAGCAAATACCTCACTGATTTGTTAAAGATTTATGATACACTTCAAGATTTTCTAGAACAAGTGCTCCCTCATTGTTCTGTATTTTACGACTATTCTGATTTGTTTCTCTTTCCACAAGAACTTTTACAAATTATTTTGTTATTTTTAATAGAATTATATTCATTATAAATTAATGTACAAAACCACTACAATATTGTAAAGTAACTAGCTTCCAATTAAAATAAATAAGTTTTTTTAATTAATGTACAAAATTTGCATATTTAAAGATTGACTCTCCCTATAGACTCTTGAGAGTCCCTTGGACTGCAAGGAGATCCAACCAGTCCATTCTGAAGGAGATCAGCCCTGGGATTTCTTTGGAAGGAATGATGCTAAAGCTGAAACTCCAGTATTTTGGCCACCTCATGCGAAGAGTTGACTCATTGGAGAAGACTTTGATGCTGGGAGGGATTGGGGGCAGGAGGAGAAGGGGACGACAAAGGATGAGATGGCATCACTGACTCGATGGATGTGAGTCTGAGTGACCTCCAGGAGTTGGTGATGGACAGGGAGGCCTGGCGTGCTGTGGTTCATGGGGTCGCAAAGAGTCGGACACGACTGAGTGACTGAACTGATCTGATCTGATCTAATCCAAGATCTTAGTATATGCCCTTCTATTTATTCAGCTCTTCTTTTATGGAATTTCAGAAGCATATGTGTGTTTGTTGTGTATGTGTAGACAAGTAGGTGCTTGCTTTCATACATGTATATAATGTATTACATATGCATATATAATTTGTATACACATAAAAGATATGGGACAAATGACGAGACCAGATGCCATGATCTTAGTTTTCTGAATGTCCCATCACTTCATGGTGGATAGATGGGGAAACAGGGGAAACAGTGGAAACAATGTCAGACTTTATTTTGGGCGGCTCCAAAATCACCACAGATGGTGATTTCAGCCATGAAATTAAAAGACGCTTATTCCTTGGAGGGAAAGTTATGACCAACCTAGATAGCATATTGAAAAACAGAGATATTACTTTGCCAACAAAGGTCTGTCTAGTCAAAGCTATGGTTTTTCCAGTTATCATGTATGGATGTGAGAGTTGGACTGTGAAGAAAGCTGAGTGCTGAAGAATTGATGCTTCTGAACTGTGGTGTTGGAGAAGACTCTTGAGAGCCCCTTAGACTGCAAGAAGATCCAACCAGTCCATCCTGAAGGAGACCAGTCCTGGCTGTTCATTGGAAGGACTGATGCTGAAGCTGAAACTCCAATACTTTGGCCACCTCATGTGAAGAGCTTTTCCACTGGAAAAGACTCTGATGCTGGGAAGGATTGGGGACAGGAGGAGAAGGGGACAACAGAGGATGAGATGGCTGGATGGCATCACCAACTCAATGGACATGAGTTTGAGTGAACTCCAGGAGTTGGTGATGGACAGGGAGGCCTGGCGTGCTGCAATTCATGGGGTCACAAAGAGTCAGACATGACTGAGCGACTGAACTGAAAAGATATGGGATGTTGCACACTAATCAGTTGCCTTTCATTATCTCTGGAATAAAATCATAGAAATTATATGTCATTACACCCATTAATATGAAGCATTTTATTAATTTATCTTTATATTCCTGGAGTAACTCTTCTTCCTCATGGTGTAGTATTCTTTAATATGCTGCTGGGTTCTGCTAACTAATGTTTTACTTGGAACTTTTGCACCTTCACTACAAGGATGTTTTAAAGTGTGAAAACATTGACTAAGATCTTTTTCAATTCTAACATCCATTAAGTAAAACCCAAGAAACTGTATGAGAACAACCAAGTATCATACAGCCTGGTACTGGCTACAAGAGCAAAAAAGAAATTAAAATAATTCTTTTCCACTCTCTGTGCTTAGTAGAGTGTCCAGCACAAAAGCAGTGCACAAACAATGTTTGTTTTAACAGTAAATAAATGAATAAATATTTATTGAACTTTGGAAAGCACGTGACACAGCACAGGTTATGGGCTAGATAGAGCATGGTCTTTGGACTCAAGCGTGCCTGCAATCTAATTTCAGCTCCACTGCCTTGGTAGACGAGAGATCTTAGACACAAGTGACTCATTTTCCTCATCTTAAAATGCAGAGAATAATATGCAGCATGCAGTTTGTGGTAAACATTAAGTGAAATATTCTATGTAATTAGCAAGTATATCTCTTGGTGAAGAGCAGATTTTTCAAAAGATTACTTTTTCTCCCTACTCTTTTATCTCCTTCCCTTATTAAGAACATATACTCTAATTTGGGAATAAAGCAAGACACATACCCACACCCAACCACACACACACACCCCAGAGTGAGGAAAAAGCCTAGGGCTACAGTAGGAACATTGAGTTGTGAGACAGAAATGAGTTCTAACACAGTCATTCCCTAAATATGCACCCATGGACATGTAATTCAAATCAGTAAATCTTAGTTTCCTTGTCTGTAAAATGGGAATCATAATACTATTTCATACAGTTCGTGTGAAGACTGAGACAATACACTTGAAGCATCTGGTACAAATCATCAGTGGTTCCCTGGTGTCCTTGCTCCTTCCTGAGAGTTGCTCACTGACAGCTGATGAAGGGATTACCTACTGTCTGCCAAGAATTCTCCTCTTTAGTCAGACTCCCTTCTGCAGAGTGGGGAATTCCAGCTGGCTGATCAGGAGACGTGACAACAGGAAGCCCCATACACACCACTTTCTTCCCTGACCTCCAACTCTCCTAGCCACAGAGACCCTTCACTGTGGTCCCTAATCATACGCTGACATATATGGTTACCTGTCGGCATGTTAGGTTCTACTCACCAAATCGCTCTGTCTCACTGTTCTTTTATCTCTCAAAGAAGCTGTCACTGGATTGAAGCCAAGCAATTAAATGCTATAAACCATGTGATTTTAGGAACAGAAGGTTAAGGAAAGATGTGATGTGTGAGTTGTCTTGGCTGTAGTTGATTAACTTCTTTGAAAACTCCACCAAAAGATTCTACTTCACACCAAAAAACATTTCCCAGAAGGTTCCCTCCTATCCTAGGGCCTTTGCATGGCTCTTCTTTCTCCCTAGAACACTCTTCCCCACTCCCTCTGTGTTTTTTTTGTTTGTTTGTTTGGTTGGTTGGTTTGGTTTTTCAGTCCCACTCCTTTGATGCTGGAGAATCTCGGATCACTAACCTCTTCTTTTAGGAAGTCTTCCCTAATCCCCCAAGCTAGACAAGTATCCCTGACAATATACCATTATAGCTCTCTATTCTCTTCCTTTACTGCACTTATCACTTATTGAAAAATAAGTATCTTTCTCACCCACTGACTATAAAATCCAAAAGGCCAGAAGCAAGCCTAATTTTTGCACATGTTATTATCAATAGCACATGGTCCAGAGTTGGCTTTTAACGATGTTTATTGAATTAATTAGTTAATGGATTAACCACTGCTAAGTGCTTCTCAGGGAGACTATATTTTTACACTGTATATATTATTGGATCTCTACCTCTGCTCAATCTTAAAATAAGATCCAGTCTTTTGTCCCCCTTTATCAAATATCTTACCTTGATGGCAGACAGTTTATCACTAACCATCTCCTACTGATCCACTACTTGAAGGAATCTGTCTTTCCCTTTTCTCCCAGGCAAACAGTCTGCCCCATTCCTCTTCCAACCAGCCAGGTGTGCACCCCAGATGCACACACAGATACGTGCTACTAAGAGTTCCCTTGGCAAACAGCAAGCTACTATGTGTTTACTAGTGATTTGAGCACTGTCTACACTTAAGGGTACTGTGCATTAGACACTGAGAAATCTTGGAGTTCTGTGCCAGGCCAAGGCCAGATGCAGTCCTGCCCTGTGCCCTGTGCTGTATATCACAACAGGGCCTCATCTCCATAGCCTGCAACTCCCACGAGAGGTTCTGAGGGGACTGAAGAGGCAAGAGAAGAGGGGAAGCCAGAGCATCCCACACCCCTTCTCCGTGCTCAAGAGCCACATCACTTCCACAGATACAGATCCCATCTGATAGACCAGTCATCATCAAATTCTCCCAGTGAAACCCAGCCCTAGGCTCCAGAAACCCTCCCATGTCTTGGCCTCTCTAAGCTGGTAGGGTTAGGGGCTTCTTGCTGCTGCAGATCTGTGTGTTGCCTTCTGTGCCTGCTGGCTCCCCATCTTTCCTATCACATGTATAGCCAGTTCCCTCAAACTTGTTTTATTTTCCCAGTTGGACTGAAACAAGTGAAGATGACAACAGAAAGCTATAGGACAACTGCTCTCTACATTTCCGTTTCACTGTATGATTGTCATTTCCACCTTAGGGTGCAGGCACCAAGTGTTACATTCTCTGCCTTATCACACCAACTCCCAAAGTACTTTCTACATATTGAAACTTCAATTAATATTGTTGAATGAATGAATGAACTGAACCTTGGGGACTGTAATATCTTAAATGTTTAAAGCCTCTATTATATCACAAAGTTGTTATACATTAATTAGAATCAGTTGATAAGCACCCTCCTTAATAACAAACGAATCTGGAAGTAATATAATTAATTCAAAATTACATAAGCAATCAAAGTGTGCTTACTCTTCCATCAATCAAGGCATAACTACTTAGCCATGAGAAAGTTCAAAAGGGGGTTGTATAGCCTTTTATGGGGCTTACAAAGCATGTGTAACTCAAGTTATCAGCAGAGCATTGTCAAAAGCACTAGACAATTAAGGCTGCTTAAATGTCAGGCATGAAAGAAGTCTATTTCTTCTCAGATACTGTTATAATTTTCTTAACAGAATTTCTTGAAGAGATGACCAGATTTTGTATTTGGGTGTAATTTCACACTCACATGCATTTCTACCACCACCCCAATAGCAACAAAAACAAAAATAAAACAACCAGTTAGATGTTAGGTGGATAGATATATATATGATTGATTGACTGATTGATAAATGGGTAAATAATACATAGATATGTACATGGAGATAAGAGGGGGCAAAGAAAGAAAGAGTAGCTTCATAACATAGCCTATGTTCCCCTGACAAAGCAGAGCTAGGAAAAGGGTTTATGCGTAAATAATTTGTTTAAGAGGTTCTTATGGGCTGGATTATGTTCCCCCATAATCCACAAAGAGTTGGACATAACTTAGCAACTGAACAACAACGAAATTCTCATGTTAAAGTCCTAAACTCCAGTACCTCAGATTGTGCTACAGTTGGAGACAGGGCCATTAAAGGGGAATAAAGTTATGTGAAGTCATATGAATGGGTCTTAATACATTATTGCTAGTCTCCATAGAAGAAAAAAGATTGAAATGCAGACAGCTCAGAGGAAAGACAGAGTGAGAAGACAACTGTCAACAAACTTAGGAGAAAGGCCTCTGATGAAATCAACATGGCCAACACCTTGGTCTTGGACTCCTGGCCTCCAGACCTACAAGAAAATTAATTTCTGTTGTTTAAGCCACCCAATCTGTGGTATTTCTCACCACAACTCTATAAAACTAATACAGAGGTAATGCTAGGGAGCAGAAGTGAAGCTCAAATATAGATGAGGGGATATGGAACAAGCAATGCATATTTCCAATTCCCGTATCCATTCTTGACTTCTGTGGCTTCAGATCTCCTTGTCATCATACATTTACTCATTCAACAAACACTTATTGACAAATCAATTAACTACTGTGCCTAGCCTTGCAGATTCAAGAGAATGAGAAGGCAGCCCCTGCACTCAGGGTGGGAATTTAGCTACAACATCCACTTTATAATCCTGGAGGCTCTGCCCTCAAGGCACTTCAAGTAGCAATGTGCCTCTAACATCAGACCCCATGAAATTCATTGACTCCTAACTCTAGCACACCATACTCAGTCTGGTTGTATGATCACCCTTCCAGAATTCTCCAGTATCCAATTTTTAGATTTCTTCCACACTATATTTCTAGAATTATCTTTTTTTAATTAACTTTTATTAGAGTATAGTTGACTTACAATGTTGTGTTAATATTTATGGTATAGAAAAGTGAATCAGTTATACATATATGTGTGTGTGTGTGAGTGTTTGGTTGCTTAGTCATGTCCGACTCTTTGTGACCCGATGGACTGAAGCCCATCAGGCTCCTCAGTCAATGGGATCTCTAGGCAAGAATACTGGAGTGGGTTGCCATTTCCTACTTCGATACATATATACAGATCCACTCTTTTTAAGATTTCATTCTCATACAGGTCATTACAGAGTACTGAGTAGAGTTCTCTGTACTATACAGTAGGTTCTTATTCATTATCCATTTTATATATAGCAGTGTGTATATGTCAATCTCAATGTCCCAATTTTTCCCTCTCCTCTCTTTCTCCCTTGGCAACCATAAATTTGTTTCAGGATCTTCTTGAATACTATTTAAAGATCTAAATAATGTATTATCCTAAATAGTACCAATGTCACCCACACTGCTACACTTTTTTTTCTTTTGGCTTCACCATGAGGCATGTGGGATCTTAGTTCTCAGACCGGGGATCAAACCTGTGCCTCCTGCACTGGAAGAGGAGAGTGCTAACCACTGGGCCAACAGGGAGGCCCCCACACCGCTACACTTTAACAGCATCATGCAGCCACAGGAAGGCTCTGTCTTTTCAGTATTGTGTCTATGTGTTAAAGATCTAACTTTCAGACCAAATCTCTAAGCAGAAATAATGACTCCAGTGTGAGCAAGAAGGTGGATAATATAACATGAGACATTTTCGCTATTATTGACAGCAGATGTGTGCTTTATCACCTTTGGGAAAGATCACTGGCACCAGGCATGTCAGGGTCAGAACAAAGGGATTATATGTGTCCTGACTTAGCCCAGCCCTATGTTTTACAAATGAAAATCTACAAGCAGAGTAGCATTGCAGAAACAGCTTATATTCAAGGTCACCCAGATCTGGGTCCAAATACCTTCTTAGTCATTAACTCCCTGTGAGACCTCAGCCAAGTCACTTCACCTCTCTGAGCCCAGGTGCTAAATCTATAAGATAGAAATAACATCTAACTCACAGATTTACCATCAGCTTTGTGATGAGGTCTTTCCGACCTGAGTCATGGTAACTAAAATGGTAATCTCAGCTCCCCAACACTCCTTCTCTCTCTTCCCTGCTTGTATTTTTTCGTCTTCAGTCTTTATCATCATCTGATACACCATATATTTCTACAATTGTATCTCTATTTTCCACTGAAATTTTACCAAGCAGATGTTGTGCAGCTGCTAAGTCACATCTGACTCTTTGAGGCCCCATGGACTGCAGCACACCAGGATTCCCTGTCCTTCACTATCTCTCAGAGTCTGCTCAAATTCATGTCCATTGAGTTGGTGATACCATCCAACCATCTCATCCTCTGTCTCCTGGAGGAGGAAATGGCAAACCACTCGTTTCCCTGCCATGAAAACCCTATGAACAGTATGAAAATGTTACCACTACTAGAAAATAAATTCTGAAAGGACAAAAATTCTTCATTCTTTCATTTAATGTTGTACCCTCCGTACATAGTAGAAACTCAATAAGCATTTGTTGAATGAATGAGTGAATGAATCATTGAGACTCTTTATACTGTACACCTGAAACTAACACATTGTAAATCAACTATACTCAAATAAAAATCAAAAGAAAGAGAGATGCATTGAATGTTAGTTTCATGAAGCAAAGGGGCACAGTCCAGCCAAAAGAGCTGACAGAATGATACCAGTGCCAAATAGAGATATGACCAACAAGCTGTAGCTTTTTCCCAAAGGGAAAAGATTTGGTTGTGACTTGACCACAAAGTGCTTTTTAAACAACAGCATCAATTATTCTGGGTATCTTCTCCCTAGCATCCTAAATTTCTCACAAGTACCTAGTTGGCTAGCAGGCAGCCTTTCTTAATAGAAACCTCTGACCCTTGAGGAGTGGTTTCTCTTGCTTGGAGCACTCTCAGATTTACATTCTTTGCAGCAAAAGGCTCTTTCTACCACTTCTATCTTGTGTGTTAGGAAAGAGACAAAGCTTACAACTAGAGCATGTCTCAAAGAGAAATGAAGCCAGCAAAGGAGAGAAAAAGTGCAATAACATATTGGGAGTAAAGCCAAAAAAAATAACATTCCTGTTCCTGTTAATATGACCTCACTTTTAACCCTCAGGCCAATCCAGCCCGGGATGCAACATGGGGCCCACAGAGAAGGTGAGGAGAAAAAGAGGTGCTTTCCAGCCCCATACACTGGCTGACTAAAGACTGGCAGTCAGTGGGGTCACAGAAGTTGTGGGCCAATGCTCCTCACAAACCAACAGCAGATGAACAAGTGTTTCTCTGGTGATTAGATGAATCAATGAAATATGTATTTGTTCTCATTCATAAATATTTATGAAGCACCTCCATTGCACCAGGGTCTGTGGTGGGCACCAGGGTTACAAAGATGAATGAGACTCACAGAGGGGCTTGGGCCGCACCAGTGACTATCAAACATTTTTGAGTCTTGTCATCTTCCTTCAAAAGAACAAAAGCCCAATATGCAATACAGTTTCAAGCTGAGCTGCTCCAAATTGAAACAGGCTGTGTGTGGAGGGGGAGGGCAGGGAAGGGAGGATGGGCTCTTCTCCAGTGGGATAACTGAGGAAGTTCCATGGCTTCCCAGAGCATGTTTGAAAACATTGGCATGGATGGAGGTTCAGGTTCCTCTGTGACAGAGATGCGAGGTTTCTGGGATTCAGATACCAAGCTCATTATGAGAGAGGGGGCCTCTGAGGGATCAAAGATGAAGAGGCAGTTTCAGATCTTAGAGTCCTTGGAGGATGCTTATAGGGTTGCTTGGAAGCCAAGAGTTTGTTTGCAGGCAAGAGACGATAGTTATGTACATTTGCTACTCAGCATACATCTTGTGTAGGATAAAATTGCTTCCTCTTGTACTCTTGTACTTCTAGGTACTCACTTTCCCAGACTTATTTGCATCTAAGGCACAGGTAGGAATCAGGACCTAGGAACATGAGTATATATGTCCTCTTCCCTTTCTTTTCCTTCCTTTCTGTTTCCTCCTATCCGCTTATCCTTTCCTCTCTTCTCCCCTCCACCCCCTTACTCTTTCCTCCTCTCTTTTCTTCCCCTCTCCTTAGTGGCATCTCAGTGTCTAAGGTGCAAGATCAGACCCTTACATAGTTGAGCAGTGTTGGGGCTCACATAACACTTTCCTTATCCACTAGAGAAGGGATAGGCTACCCACTCCAGTATTCATGGGCTTTGCTTGTGACTCAGCTGGTATAGAATCCACCTGCGATGTGGAAGACCTGGGTTTGATCCCTGAGCTGGAGAAGGGAAAGGCTACTCACTCCAGTATTCTGGCCTAGAGAATTCCGTGGACTGTATAATCCATGGGGTCACAAAGAGTCGGACACAACTGAGTGACTTTCACTTTACTGTCAGACTGAAAGCTTCCCTTCAAACCTGCTCTGTGGCCCCCCACACTTCTGTTGGCACAATAAAGTTGAGTGGGAGACAGGGACCTTTCTCTTTCAGAAGCTCCCCTCGAGTCATACCAGGAAACTGCTTAAAATGAGGCTGCCAATGAAAAATGGCTAAAGAGTTTCCAACAGTTTCATGTGGCAATAGTTCTGAATTCCCTCTCTTTCAATACACAGATCTAAAAACATAAAAGGACTTCCTACCCTTGTACCTCTGTATTTATATTTTGGGACATGTCAGCCAAAGACAGTGGCTTCTTCCGGCCCAGAACTCTGGGTGTTCTAGGAGTCAGATGTTCTGAGAAGACATTTTTCATTTGGGAAACTCCTTAAAAAGGAATCCAGGTGGCCTTCAGCCTGATAGCCAAGTTGTTGACAAAGCACCAGTGATTCTTATATTTCCTGGACACCAATCCATATTGCTTTAACAGGATTTCATTGCATTGAACTTGATATTCCCTCCAAAACCATCAGTCTAGTCTCAGCTACTTCTGTTGGTCAGAATAAACCTTGTAGCTATACTTAGAGAGGTCCAGAGAGAGGAAAATATTCTCCTGTGTTGATTAAACAAATATTGACCAGAAAATAAGGTCCTAGTTAGAGAATTAGGAGTTAGAAAATCGGGGTTCTTATGCCGGACTTGCCAATTTCCAGTTTTGTGAACTTGGTGATCCTCCTCTGTGAAATGAGGACAATATATTTCATTGGATTTTTGTGGTGATTAAATAAAAATGAGAGAGCAAGGGGGAACATACCTCTCAAAAAAGTTTAGCTACTATTGTTATTTCTTTATCTTCATTGTTATTGTAGAGTCAGAAGCAAATATGACCAGAGACCCTGGTGAAAGCGTATGTGTGGAAATAAGGGAAATTGTGATGATGGGGAACAAAGAGCACTTCGAATTTCCTGGATCCTGCTTTCCACCAGCCATAAGATAGTGGACAATCTACTTCACCTTCGGAAACTCCATTTTCTGACCTGTAGCACAGGGATTAAGTTGTGGGGATTAAATGACATGATGAATATAAAAGCCACGAGTGGAATTCCCTGCTGGTCCAGTGGTTAAACATTCAGCTACTAATGAAGGGGATGTGGGTTCCATCCTTTGTCCACAAAGATCCCACATGCTGCAGAGCAAGTAAGCCTGTGTACCACAGCTGCTCAGCCTGAGCACCTGCAACCTGTACTCCACAGCAAGAGAAGCCACAGCAATGAGAAGCCTGCGCACCTCAATGAAGAGTAGCCCCCATTCGTTACAACTAGAGAAAACCCACATGCAGCAATGAAGAACCAGTGCAGTCAAAAATAAATAAATAAAAGCCGTGAGTACAGTGCCTAGTTTACAGTATGACGTCAATCAATGTTAATTTCCTTCCATTTGCCCCTTTTGTCAAATAAGTGAGAAGCTTTTTCACCTACAGAGAAGTAAATCAAGGGTCAGCATATATATATAACCAGTGGACCAAATAAGCCCATCATTTGTTTGTATAAATAAAGTTTTATTGGAACACAGCCATGCCCATTTGTTTACTATTGCCTATCACTGCTTAGTTGCTACAGAAACCATATCTGGCCCTAACAGAAAAAAATTATTGACTCCTAACCTAAGCTATTCAAGTCCAAAATCCATGTTTACAGCTTTGGAGCAGAGCTCTATTGTCATATATTACCAGACCATTTTCTATTTATATATTCAGTCCCTCAGTTCCATTTTTGATCATTCTCTCACCTATAAGAGGTTGATCAGTTCAAGGAAGACTAGAAAACCAGATCTTCCTGATGAGGGATTATCCAGTTGTATCCATAGTCAATTGTATCCCAAGATCTTCCTGATCTTTAATTTAATTGCTGAGTCATCTTGCTGCAGAGAGAAATGCTGCACAGAACCACTTATAACCCTGAACAGAACATAATAAACCAACATTATAACTATGACAAAGCAAAAACAATGAATAGTCCCTTTAAGATGGTTGGAACCAGAGACTCCAATTGTGCGATATGGCAAAAAGAATAAATCCCATAGGTCATAACAGTTGACCTTAGAAGGTCTAGTCACTTTTTCTTTCAGATGATGTAGAGTCTGCTCTATCTTGCCTGTTTCATTGACCTGTGTTAACAATTACTATTAGTAATGATACAAACACTACCACCATGACTAGTCAACAAAAAATATAGAGCAATGCTATTGTTCATTGCTACTCATGCCAACAAGTTGAGACTGATCCATATCAGTCTAGGGCAAGAATAGTACCATTAATAATCTTTTCTAGAGTTAGTGATATGCTCCTTGCAGGTTTTTTTCCCCCATTTGTAGGATTTGCACAACTGGGAACATTGCTCTGATTGTTCACATGCTGCTAAGTCACTTCAGTCATGTCCAACTCTGTGCGACCCCATAGATGGCAGCCCACCAGGCTCCCCTGTCCCTGGGATTCTCCAGGCAAGAATACTGGAGTGGGTTGCCATTTCCTTCTCCAATGCATGAAAGTGAAAGTGAAGTCGCTCAGTCGTATCCAACTCTTAGTGACCCCATGGACTACAGCCCACCAGGCTCCTCTGTCCATGGGCTTTTCCAGGCAAGAGTACTGGAGTGGGGTGCCATTGCCTTCTCTGGATTGTTCACATAGACAATGATTAATTCCCCCAAGCTGAGTGCCTGTGTAATCAAGGGTATCCTCCTCTGAAGCTCACACCTGAGCTAAAATTTCCAGCTTTGGTGATTTATAGAATTAGGGTGCCTGTGTAGTGACAAGTTTTGGCATGCTATTCCCAAAGTGCATGAAATATTAGTCTGAAAGAAAGAGAACCAGGAAATCCTAGCCATATAGTTCACGATAGGGGCACAAGGACATCCAAGGGGAAAAGTTGCTCTTGACATGAGGTCACAGCCTTACTTGAGCTGGGTTACATATTTGTATCTTTTTTAGCCTCTTCCAGTTGTGAGTATTTATTAGACCATTCTTTCTAAGAAAGTTGTTGAATTCAAATTTATATTATCTAAATTCTGATCAATAGATTGTAATAAGTTATCCTTTTGCTAGAAAAGAAGGACACATAGTGAAGTCACTGGTTGGTTTATTGAAGGGTCCCTGTCCATGCAAAGGTCTTGTTTGAGCAGATTGGAATTGCTCTAAAGTTTTTATCATGGGAATCTGGTGGTTAATGGCACATCCAAATGTTGTTACAGTGGGAGATAGAGCTATTGTTTAGGATAATCTAAGAATGGCGTTACAATGAATATGTTCTAAACTAACAATTATAAAGGGGAATGATAAAAGAAAAGGAGCCATTATGAATCAGGAATCTATAGAAAATGATAGGCAAGTGATTATAAATAAGCAGATGAAAAGCAAAACCAGAATTACACAGAGATGTTGGTCCAGTATCTTGGGTGTAAGCTATCCATAATCTGATGTCATCAGATTGTTCTAAAGATCCTGGGTCAGATATTTACTTCCAAAGATCAACTATTACAAGAGAATCCATGAAAGCTCTTTTTGAGATTTTATATTTGAATAATTTCCCAATTGTGTGGAATTCTGTGTTGCTTGTATAGTTGTGAAAGATATATATTTACCCTCCCGTCTTTGGCTAGTTTTCAAGCTCTGATAAACACCATAATTTCAGCCATCTAGGCCGATGTTGCCTCAGGTAGAGAGGTATACTCTGAAAGATAAGTTAGTGATACCATATTCTGCTTGATAACCACCAGTTTCTGCTTTGAGTATGGTCCATCATGAAATAATAATAGAACAAAGTTCTCAATGGCAGTCTTATAAATTTGAGTGAACCAAATTTCTGAAGCAGGAAGGAATATGTTTTAGTCAAAAATCCAAGAGTTGTAACTAAAGGCTAGGAGACAGAGAACCTAAGTTATTTGAAACAACCATCACCTTTGGGGTATATTTACTCCAGTGAAGAGATTGATCAAAGGTGGCAGAGCTTAATGTAGAAAAAGTAGCATGCATTTCTACCAAGAATTAGTGAGGCTGATCATTCATATTTATAATCAATTTACCTTGCATGTTCAATAAGACTACAGCAAAATACTGAGTACTTTTTCATTCCTTGGCGCACCCTCACTGATCTGAACTGGGGAATTTTTCTCTACCTTGTGCTTACTTTTCCAAGATTGGACAATCTTTTTTTTTAACTGATCTTTCTGTTTACAGTTTCTACAGGCATCTTTGTCAATACATGGCCTGTTAAGAAGTGGGCCACCCAACTTTCTAGTCATCAGGGCCACACATTTATTTGTGTTCCTGTCTCATTTTTGTTTTAGAGTCCTTTCAAAATCTTCTCTCAGGTGCTGTGGTTCAGGTAAAAGGGCTCTCCACCATTCTAATTTCGGTTTCCTTTTTAGGTTTCCAATGAAAGGACTTCTGTTATGTCAGTGCCTTTTTAACTCCCAAATACTATCAGAAGTTTTTTTTCTAGTCTATTGCAAAATCTCATATAGTTTCATTTTTTCTGTTTGCCTGATTAAATTATGATCCAATCTATGTGTATTGGAAATGTTTCACATATGGCTTTTAGGATACTGCCCTACTTTCCAGGCCTTTCTTTGAATCTCGTATTTATTTTGGAAAGAGGGAACCTGTGTATTCCTTTATGGCTCTGTCCAACTCCTTTTGCTACCCAGGATTAGCATCTAAGTTTCCAATCTTTATGTGTAAAAGTTGACTGTATGTCAGATAACCCTGGGTTGTATGCCCTCAAACTCCTAAATTCTTCTATAAGCAGTAGCTAGTCATGTCTAGGTTAAGGAAATCTTTAATTATAGTTCTTAATTCAGCTTGTGTTCATGGTTTCAATTCTACTATAGCCTGCATATCTGGTTCATGGATAAGATGGATGTCAGAGTTGTATTGTCATATATGGTCTTGCCATTGTTTATGTATTCAGTCTCTCAGTCTTTTAAATTTTCCAATTAATTTTCTACCAATTGTCCCTAATTCTTTGTGTTTATAGTTGCACAAATTTGGCACAATCTAAATATCTAACACTAGGGGATTATTGGTGGCTGTTTAAAGCTGAGTGCTGAAGAATTGATGTTATGACCAACCTAGATAGTGTATTGAAAAGCAGAGACATTACTTTGCCAACAAAGGCCCATCTAGTCAAGGCTATGGTTTTTCCAGTGGTCATGTATGAATGTGAGTGTTGGACTGTGAAGAAAGCTGAGTGCCAAGAATTGATGCTTTTGAACTGTGGTGTTGGAGAAGACCCTTGAGAGTCCCTTGGACTGCAAGGAGATCCAACCAGTCCATTCTGAATGAGATCAGCCCTGGGATTTCTTTGGAGGGAATGATGCTAAAGCTGAAACTCCAGTACTTTGGCCATCTCATGCGAAGAGTTGACTCATTGGAAAAGACTCTGATGCTGGGAGGGATTGGGGGCAGGAGGAGAAGGGGATGACAGAGGATGAGATGGCTGGATGGCATCACTGACTTGATGGACGTGAGTCTGAGTGAACTCTGGGAGTTGGTGATGGACAGGGAGGCCTGGCGTTCTGCGATTCTTGGGGTCACAGAGTCAGACACGACTGAGCAACTGAACTGAACTGAACTGAGACATGTTGAGCACCAAAGAACTGATGCTTTTGAACTGTGGTGCTGGAAAAGACTTTTGTGAATCCCTTGGACTACAAGGAGATCCAACCAATCCATCCTAAAGGAGACCAGTCCTGGGTGTTCGCTGGAAGGACTGATGCTGAGGCTGAAACTCCAATATTTTGGCCACCTTATGTGAAGAGTTGACTCATTGGAAAAGACCCTGATGCTGGGAAGGATTGGGGGCAGGAGGAGAAGGGGACGACAGAGGATGAGATGGCCAACTTGATGCACATGAGTTTGGGTGAAACCTGGGAGTTGATCATGGACAGGGAGGCCTGGTGTGCTGCGATTCATGGGGTCGCAAAGAGTCAAACACAACTGAGCGACTGAACTGAACTGAGACCAAGTTATACTGTGTCTTTAGCAACCCAAGTCCGTGGTAAAATAATAAAGATAGAAATAAAGTAGTATGAGGTTAGGGAATGATGTATGATAGCAGAGGCTAGTATTCTGAAGTCATTTAATCTTCATGATATCTTTTTTTAATTTTAATTGGAGGCTAATTACTTTACAATGTTGTGGTAGTTTTTGCCATACATTCACATGAATCAGCCATGGGTGTACATGTGTTCCCCATCCTGAACCCCCCTCCCACCTCGCTCACCATATCCCTCAGGGTCAACCCAGTGCACCAGCCCTGAGCACCCTGTCTCATGCATCGAACCTGGACTGGCAATCTATTTCACATATGATAATATACATGTTTCAATGCTATTCTCTCAAATCATCCCTCCCTCACCTTCTCCCACATGGTCCAAAAGTCTGTTCTTTACATCTGTGTCTCTCTTGCTGTCTTGCATATAGAGTCATAGTTACCATCTTTCTAAGTTCCATATATATGCGTTAGTATACTGTATTGGTGTTTTTCTTTTTGGCTTATTTCACTCTGTATAATAGGCTCCAGTTTCATCCACCTCATTAGAACTGATTCAAATGCATTCTTTTTAATAGCTGAGTAATACTCCATTGTATATATGTACCACAGCTTTCTTATCCATTCATCTGTGGATGGACATCTAGGTTGCTTCCATGTCCTGGCTATTATAAACAGTGCTGCGATGAACATTGGGGTACACGTGTCTCTTTAAATTCTGGTTTCCTCAGTGTGTATGCCCAGCAGTGGGATTGCTGGATCGTATGGTAGTTCTATTCCCAGATTTTTAAGGAATCTCCACACTGTTCTCCATAGTGGCTGTACTAGTTTGCATTCCCACCAACAGTGTAAGATGGTTCCCTTTTCTCCACACCCTCTCCAGCATTTATTGCTTGTAGACTTTTGGATCGCAGCCATTCTGACTGGCGTGAAATAGTACCTCATTGTAGTTTTGATTTGCATTTCTCTGATAATGAGTGATGTTGAGCATCTTTTCATGTGTTTGTTAGCCATCTGTATGTCTTCTTTGGAGAAATATCTGTTTAGTTCTTTGGCCCATTTTTTGATTGGGTCATTTATTTTTCTGGAATTAAGCTGCAGGAGTTTCTTGTATATTTTTGAGATTAATTCTTTATAAGTTGCTTCATTTGCTATTATTTTCTCCCATTCTGAAGGCTGTCTTTTCACCTTGCTTACAGTTTCCTTCGTTGTGCAAAAGCTTTTTAAGTTTAATTTGCTTTTATTTTTTATTTTTGCTTTTATTTCCAATATTCTGGGAGATGGGTGATAGAGGATCCTGCTATGATTTACGTCAGAGAGTGTTTTACCTATGTTTTCCTCTAGGAGTTTTATTGTTTCTGATCTTAAATTTAGATCATTAATCCATTTTGAGTTTATTTTTCTGTATGGTGTTAGAAAGTGTTCTAGTTTCATTCTTTTTTTTTTTTTTTTTTTCACAAGAACCTTTAAAATAGGTGCTTAAAACTTTGAGTCAATAATTAATTGCATTGCAGTATAGCACACTTACTCTGCATAAATGTATATATGTTTATATCCTGAAAAGGCAGTATGAAATCTACAAGTTCAGTTCAGTTCAGTCGCTCAGTTATGTCCAACTCTGCAACCTCATGAACTGCAGCATTCCAGGCCTCCCTGTCCATCACCAACTCCCAGAGTTTACCCAAACTCATGTCCATTGAGTCGGTGATGCCATCCAACCGTCTCATTCTCTGTTATCCCCTTCTCCTCCTGCCCTCAATCTTTCCAGCATCAGGGTCTTTTCAAATGAGTCAGCTCTCTGCATCAGGTGGCCAAAGGACTGGAGTTTCAGCTTCAACGTCAGTCCTTCCAATGATCACCCAGGACTGATCTCCTTTAGGATGAACTGGTTGGATCTCCTTGCAGTCCAAGGGACTCTCAAGTCTTCTCCAACACCAAAAGCATCAATTCTTCAGTGCTCAGCTTTCTTTATAGTCCAACTCTCACATCCATACATGACCACAGGAAAAATCATAGCCTTGACTAGACGGACCTTTATTGGCAAAGTAATGTCTCTGCTTTTGAATATGCTATCTAGGTTGGTCATAACTTTCCTTCCAAGGAGCAAGCGTCTTTTAATTTCATGGCTGCAATCACAATCTGCAGTGATTTTGAAGCCCCCAAAATAAAGTCAGCCACTGCTTCCACTGTTTTCCCATCTATTTGCCATAAAGTGATGGGACCAGATGCCATGATCTTAGTTTTCTGAAAGTTTCACTCTCCTCTTTCATTTTCATCAAGAGGCTTTTTAGTTCCTCTTCACTTTCTGCCATAAAGGTGGTGTCATCTGCATATCTGAGGTTATTGATATTTCTCCCAGCAATCTTGACTCCAGCTTGTGCTTCTTCCAGCCCTAGCATTTCTCATGATGTACTCTGCATACAAGTTAAAAAAGCAGGGTGACAATATACAGCCTTGACATACTCCTTTTCTTATTTGAAACCAGTCTGTTGTTCCATGTCCAGTCCTAACTGTTGCTTCCTGACCTGCATATAGGCTTCTCAAGAGGCAGATCAGGTGCTCTGGTATTTCCATCTCTTTCAGAATTTTCCACAGTTTATCATGATCCACGCAGTCAAAGGTTTTAGCACATACTTGTCTCGCAAGCCGACAGTACATCTAAAGACTCCACCAAAGGCAACATCTTCACCAAATATTACTGCTGTAGGATCTTTGGCCAGTGAGTTATCTAAGGCACTTGTTACTGCCTGGAAGAGATTCATTTTCTGAGTTTGCCCGTACTCCACGGGCTCCGGGTCAGGCTGGAAAGTGAAGTGAGCCAGGTGCCGCCTCTGGGCCGCAGCCCTGTAGGCCGAGGCGGACTGCAGGAAGCCCCGCGGCAGCCCCGCGCCACACAGCCGACGCCAGGGTCAGTCGGCCCCAGCTGCACGGAGCTGCAGCAGCCAGCCAGCGGACGCCGCCACAGCCGCCATCCCGGCTCACCACCCGGATTCGCAGGCTGCCTAGTTTCATTCTTTTACACGTGCTTGACCAGTTTTCCCAGCACCATTTATTAAAGAGATTGTCTTTTCTCCATTGTATACTTTTGCCTCCTTTGTCAAAGATAAGGTGTCCATAGGTGTGTGGATTTATCTCTAGGTGTTCTATTTTGTTCCATTGATTTATATTTCTGTCTTTGTGCCAGTACCATACTGTCTTGATGACTGTTGCTTTGTAGTATAGCCTAACTAAGGTCAGGCAGGTTGATTCCTCCAGTTCCATTCTTCTTTCTCAAGATTGCTTTGGCTATTCCAGGTTTTTTGTATTTCCATACAAATAGTGAAATTATTTGTTCTAGTTCTCTGAAAAATACCGTTGGTAGCTTGATAGGGATTGCATTGAATCTATAAATTGCTTTGGGTAGTAGTATACCCATTTTCACTATATTGATTGTTCTGACCCATGAACATGGTATATTTCTCCATCTATTTGTATCATCTTTGATTTCTTTCATCAGTGTTTTATAGTTTTCTATATATAGGTCTTTTGTTTCTTTAGGTAGATTTATTTCTAGGTATTTTATTCTTTTTGTTGCATTGGTGAATGGAATTGTTTCCTTAATTTCTCTGTTTTCTCATTGTTAGCACATAGGAATGCAAGGGATTTCTGTGTGTTAATTTTATATCCTGCAACTTTACTATATTCATTGGTTAGCTCTATTAATTTTCTGGTGGAGTCTTTAGGGTTTTCTATGTAGAGGATCATGTCATCTGCAAACAGTAAGAGTTTTACTTCTTCTTTTCCAATCTGGATTCCTTTTATTTCTTTTTCTGCTCTAATTGCTATGGCTAAAACTTCCAAAACTATGTTGAATAGTAGTGGTGAGAGTGGGCATCCTTGTCTTGTTCCTAATTTTAAGGGAAATGCTTTCAATTTTTCACTATTGAGGATAATGTTTGCTGCTGCTGCTAAGTCGCTTCAGTCGTGTCCAACTCTGTGCTACCCCATAGACGGAAGCTCACCAGGCTCCGCCATCCCTGGGATTCTCCAGGCAAGAATACTAGAGTGGGTTGCCATTTCCTTCTCCAATGCATGAAAGTGAAAAGTGAAAGTGAAGTCACTCAGTCATGTCTGACTCTTATCGACCCCATGGACTGGAGCCTACCTGGATCCTCCGTCCATGGGATTTTCCAGGCAAAGTACTGGGGTGGGGTGCCATTGCCTTCCCTGAATGTTTGCTGCAGGTGTATCATATATGGCTTTTATTATGTTGAGGTATGTTCCTTCTATGCCTGCTTTCTGGAGCGTTTTTATCACAAATGGATATTGAGTTTTGTCAAAGGCTTTCTCTGCATCTATTGAGATAATCATGTGGTTTTTATCTTTCAATTTATTAATGTGGTATATCACATTGATTGATTTGCGGATATTGAAGAATTCTTGCATCACTGGGATAAAGCCCACTTGGTCATGGTGTATGATCTTTTTAATATGTTGTTGGAGTCTGTTGCTAGAATTTTGTTAAGAATTTTTGCATCTATGTTCATCAGTGATATTGGCCTGTAGTTTTCTTTTTTGGTGGCATCTTTGTCTGGTTTTGGTATTAGGGTGATGGTGGCTTAATAAAATGAGTTTGGAAGTTTACCTTCCTCTGCAATTTTCTGGAAGAGTTTGATCAGGATAGGTGTTAGCTCTTCTCTAAATTTTTGGTAGAATTCAGCTGTGAAGCCATCTGGTCCTGGGCTTTTGTTTGTTGGAAGATTTCTGATTACAGTTTTGATTTCTGTGCTTGTGATGGGTCTGTTAAGATTTTCTATTTCTTCCTGGTTCAGTTTTGGAAAGTTATACTTTTCTAAGAATTTGTCCATTTCTTCCAAGTTGTCCATTTCATTGGCATATAGTTGCTGATAGTAGTCTCTTATGATCCTTTGTATTTCTGTTTGTCTGTTGTGATTTCTCCATTTTCATTTCTAATTTTGTTGATTTGATTTCTTCATAATATCTTAGAGGATACATCTTTATCTGCATTCTACAGATGAGGAAACTGAATCAGGAAGGTCAAGTGATTTACCCCAATTATGCAGCTAGCGGGGCTTCCCAGGTGGCCCAGTGGTAAAGAATCTGCCTGCCAATGCAGAAGATGTAGGCGACTCAGATCCAATCCCTGAGTTGGGAAAATCCCACGCAATAGGAAATGGCAACCTGGTATTCGTGCTGGGAAAATTCCAGAGAAGCCTGGTAGGCTACTGTCCATGTGGTCGCAAAGAGTTGGACACAATTGAATGACTGAGAATGCATGATGCAGCTAGTAAGTGGCAAAACAATATTTAAGTCCAAGCGGGCCACATCCTTAAGACCATGTTTTTATCTAATTTAACTGGGGAAACGATAGCTCGAGGCAGCCAGAGATGGACACTAGCATGGTTAAGACAACTGGATTTGGAGTCATCCAGATGTGAGTTCAAATCCCAGTTCCAACACATACTGGCTGGAGTATGAACTCTAACAAATTTATTAACCCACTGAGTTTTTAGTTCCCTACGAAAAATGGGAGACTACACCCAGAGCCAGGTAAAATCTCTTAATCCCTCTAGGCAGATAGCCATGATATTACATCAAAACATTAATGCAGGTGAAATGAGGTAAGAGAAAAATGTATTTTCCAGAACTTCTTTCACAAAGAGTAAAATATGTGGCAAGAAGGAATATTTTAATCAATTGTTGGCTGTGGAGGAGGCTGAGGGGAGGCAATATTAAATAGTTGCTAAGCTGCTTTCTAAAGACAGGTGTGTCTGGTTAACAGGAGGACTTTTGTTTAGCAGAATTATTTATGAAATCTTGGGTTACAGCTTAATTATTTTGTAAAGGGGGAATGGCTTGCATGGTTAACAGGAATCCCCTTTATCTACTTTCTTCATCTTTCCTTTAACCATCCTATAACTACTAGACATTTAAAGATGATCATTTTGAAAAGACACAGATCATTCAATTACCACAATGCCCATGTGTGTTTTGTTCCAGCCCAGCTAAGGTTTAGCTCATAGAAATGTTGTAAAAATTAAGTGATATTAGGTGGAACACACAATTGCCAGTATTTAACTGTTTTGACCTACAAAAAAATAGTATTTCTGTGTGGTTCAACCTAGTACCAGGTATTACAAATACTTTTACCCAGGATTTGGCCCAACATACTGCTGCTGCTACTGCTAAGTCACTTCAGTCATGTCTGACTCTGTGCGACCCCATAGACAGAAGCCCACCAGGCTCTCCCATCCCTGGGATTCTCCAGGCAAGAACACCGGAATGGGTTGCCATTTCCTTCTCCAATGCGTGAAAGTGAAAAGTGAAAGGGAAGTTGCTCAGTCGTGTCCAACTCTTAGCAACCCCATGGACTGCAGCCCACCAGGCTCCTCCGTCCATGGGATTCTCCAGGCAAGAGTACTGGAGCGAGGTGCCATTGCTTTCTCCATGGCCCAACATAATTTCTTGGTAAATGGCAACTAGTTTCATCATAATTGCCAAGAAGAGGCCAGCTAACTCAGGCATGCTTCTGGAAGGCAACATTTAAGATACAATCTAATGAATGAGAGATTCTCAAATTCTGGTGAATACTAGCTTCATGGTTTGGAACTTCAGTCCATTGGAAGCAGAATGTCTGTCCATGAGGTGTCTGACACAAGACACAGCTCTTAGAAGGCAATCCTAGCAAGAATGAGAAGGATTGCCAAAGTTTTTCAACCAGCAGACAGGGCTGTGTCTACATGTCTTCAGGAAACAGGAATGAACACAGGGAAACTGAGGCAGAAGTCCAGACCTTGGACAAGAACAACTTGAAAAGAAAAAAGACAAATGTTAAAATAATGTTTTGATTTCTCTTTATGTCCTCCTTCCTAAAATATTTTTCGCAATAAAATAGTTCAGATATAAGTTTCAAGGAGAGACACTCGGGAGTCAGAAAATCCTACATGTACCTTGGAGATATACAATACACTTTTGCTGAATAACCTTTATTTGACAAATGTTTGTTCAGGGCTAAAAGTTAGTTAGTATTAGTCACGCATTCATGTCTGATTCTTTGAGACTCCATGAACTGTAGCCTGCCAGGCTCCTCTGTTCATGGAATTCTCCAGGCAAGAAAACTGGAGTGGGTTGTTATTCCCTTCTCCAGGAGATCTTCTCAATCCAGGGATGGAACCCAGGCCTCCTGAGTTGCAGACAGATTTTTTTTACCATCTGAGCCAAAAGGAAAACCCTAATAAATGCACATTAAACAAGTCTTACAATAAAAAGCATGTTTGATTTTATTGAACCCTGAATTTTTCAAATATTTCATAAGATAATTTTTTCTTCATTAAATGCTTAATACTCTATGGAGCCCAACTTTTCAAAAGATGCTTCAGGAAGTATATCCCTGGATTATAAATTTCTTGAATAGATATTCTATATAAAGCTTTATATCCTCTCTGCTTACCCCAAGAATTGGCCTAGAGTTGAATTTAATTTATCGAAAGATGGGGTAAAGTGTGAAATAAGAAGATAGTCTCCAACTGAAGACAGGAAGAAGCCTTGGTGGACTGGGCTTTGCTAACATAGGCCAGATATTTTTAAATGAACGTGTAGCGTGTGCTCTCCCCCTGGCCATTTCACTGAACCCTCATGACCACCCTAGCAGGTAGGCAGTGTCAATCGCTGTTAAAAGTAAAGAAAACAGAACTCAGACAATTACAGTTACTTGCCCAAGTCACAT
This sequence comes from Tragelaphus eurycerus, assembly GCA_935064755.1. Taxonomy (NCBI): domain Eukaryota; kingdom Metazoa; phylum Chordata; class Mammalia; order Artiodactyla; family Bovidae; genus Tragelaphus; species Tragelaphus eurycerus. Next base: position 7,419,447 of record CAKXYN010000092.1, on the reverse strand, counting down.
GTTTCTTGGGTCAGAAACACCATACAGAGTCTGGTCTTCAGTTTTCAGCTCCAGATGCCCATATCCACTTCACATTAAGAGCATAAAATCTCTGAACAGGGAGTTATTCACCCAAACTAAGAAAAAAAGTCTTAAATTTGTATATATGAAATCTAAATACAAGTATCCTGAAGCACTGATTATTCAAACATAGTATGGAAATAGCAGGTTAGGTCTTGAGATGGGCAGAGGCATTCACTACAACCGGGGGGACTTGTTTTCTCCATTGTCTAAGTGCCCTTGGACCTCAGACAAACCTCATATTTCTTGGAAGCGTGTATTCCTCTGAGAGCCCAGGAAGGCGTGTGGTCCAGTAAATGCAATTAGCAGTCTCACCACTCCGTTTCCTCATCTGTTGTCTCTGGGAGTACGGACATCAGAAAGCTCACATTTTCAAAAACACTCCCACTGACCAGAGTCGCCAGCTGATTTTAAGTGGGTCTGAGGTGACTATGTCAGAGAAGGCAATGGCATCCCACTCCAGTACTCTTGCCTGGAAAATCCCATGGAGGGAGGAGCCTGGTAGGCTGCAGTCCAGGTTGCTCAGTCAGACACGACTGAGCGACTTCACTTTCATGCCTTGGAGAAGGAAATGGCAACCCACTCCAGTGTTCTTGCCTGGAGAATCCCAGGGACGGGGGAGTCTGGTGGGCTGCCGTCTCTGGGGTCGCACAGAGTCGGACAAGACTGAAGCGACTTCGCAGCAGCAGCAGCAGAGGTAACTATGTCGGGAGCCCTAAGGGTATATGAAAAAATTGTATTGAGCATCTCTAGGAACAAGACTCAATTCTAGGCACAGAGACACACAGAAATGATTGAAAGAGAGAAACAATTAGCCAGAGAGATCATGTAAGATAAAGGAGAGATTCCAGCAAGTTATTTAACCTCATCCTCAATGTGGGATTGATAATAATATGATGATATACAAATTTACATCTTATAACTCCAGGCTTTTATATTCAAATGCCATCCCCAAATTTGCTCTCAAATGATTCATGGGGGCCCCTGAATCAACATAATCAAAGCTGAACTTAGGGATATCTCCTCCAATTTTGCAACTTCTCCAATATTTGTATTTTTGTAAAAAGTTCCCAGAAATTCCATCCTAACAATTCTAGAAAACCGAAAGTCTTAAACATTAATATGGAAAACACGTCAAAACACCTTCTCAGTTCTATGAACTCCAAACTGAAGACAGTGTTATCCCTTTTTGGCCACCAATGGCAGAGGAGTGAAGACAAGTTTATAATTTTAGTGTTTCTGGCTTTTATTTTTTGGCCACATCACAGAGCATGCTGAATCTTAGTTCCTCAACCAGGAATGGAGCCAGTACCCACTGCAATGGAAGCATGGATTCTTAACCAATGGATTACTAGGAAAGTCCCTATATTTTTAGTATTTCTTGCACTTGATTGCCTGACCTCTCAGCAGACAGGCACACCTGGTCTCTGTGACTGGGTCTGGGACTCTGTAACACTTACTGCAATGGTCAAGCCACATCCCAAGAAATAGCCTGATTTTGAGGGACAACTCCCTCTGAGAATAACTACAGCAGTGAACAGGACCAAGGCAAGCCTCAGCTCAGAATCTCTTATGTTTTCTCTGCAGGCTGACAGTAATAAGGACTGATCTCTTGAATGTATTTCAAGTTCCTGGGAATTCGTGGCTCAATTACAGTAGTGACTCTGAGTTGAGAAGAAATACCTCATTGCAGTAAATGGAACTGGGACCCAGAAATATTTCAGTGATGCCTCCAAAAGGAGTGGAAGTCGTCATGTGGTATCAGCAGATGGTGCCCGTGAATATCTCCCTCCCTAGACTGTGAGCTCCTGCAGGCCAGAAGCAACATCTAAACACGCCTGTTGTCCTCACAGAGCCCAACACTGTCTGCATGCAGAACATGTGCACTGGATCACTTGACACACTACGCTCCCTGTGGACAGCCAGGAATTTTCCATTTCTTTCACTTCCATTATAAGATCAAAAGACACATTGAATCAAGGTTCTTGGGTTTCAGTCCACAGTTTTCAGTAATTAGATTTCAATTTGTATCTTTTATGAAATAGCTAGTTGGGGGAATTCCTTGGAGGTCCAGTGCTTAGGACTCTGTACTTCCATTTCCAGGGGCCCAGGTTAGATCCCTGGTCAGGGAACTAAGATCCTGCAAACCATACAATGAGACCAGAAAAGAAAAAAGAAATAGCTGGTGGGAACTGATTGTGGTAGTTTACCAAGGTTGTAATGAATGAATGTAAGGATTGCCTGTTGTTTAGCAACCATTCTCTAAGATTTTAATCTTAAAAAAGTAATATGGCATTGTGGTCCATCTGGGTTGAAAGAATGGATTTACGTTTGGGGTGGCTATGCCAGCATTAGCATGAAAGGAGAAGTGCTGAAGTGTTGTGAGCTGAACTGTATGGAAACTGTACTTTTCCCGTTGATGCTACAACTCCATAACACATGGCATGGGTATTGGAGGGTCGAAGCCAAACAACAGGGCTGGTGGATGCAGAGGCAGCATTTAGGGCTAAGCTCTGATGGAGGTGTCTCTTGCATGGTACTGGAATCAATTTGGTCTTGCCATCTCTTGTTTGCAGGGCTTGGGCACATGTTTCCTATTTGACTTTTCATAGCTATCCCACAGGATCACATACCACACAGAAGAAATACAGGCGTGTTAAGTCTGTGGGTTGAGGGTTTTTTTAAGTAAAATCCAAATGAATGGGAAATAGATGTTGGAGAAAAATCATAAAAGGCATGACCGCCTGAGATATTTACTCTCTCCATGGATGGTACAATCCCATTCCCAGGAAGTTTTCAGGGATTGGAAAGTATTACAGAGTGGAGGCAAAATGTTACAGGGTGAAGGAAAAATCCTACCAACAAGGACTTTTGTCTGTATCTTCCACCCAAACTACTGGCATCTTTAAGATGCTGCACCTGTCTCTATATGGGGCACCAGCTAAATGGGTAGTGTTGGTGGTTTCTTTTACCCATGTCTTCACTTCCTGTCTCCCTTCACCTTTTTACTTGCACTGTGTTTTTACTACACATGTTTTCATAGCCTAGAAAACAGGCTACTTGGAAGACAGATTGCTCTGCTTCTCCCAACTGGGTACCTTGCTTCTGGCTGCCCTGGGTAACCCAGCCCTGCTCCGCAACCCTGGACCCCTTTGCTACCCTGTGGAAAGGACCCCTATCAATCTCATTCTTTGATAGAGGGAAAGCGCTGACCCACCCTTGAACTCTTGAAGCTGCATTCCAATAACATGGCACCGAAATGTTTGAGGGCAAGAAAAATCAATGGATAGTAAATTAAAATAAAAGAAAATATCTGGGAAAGACCATAAAAATGATGAAGGACAAATCAAGAGCTAAGCATACATTGAATGGTTTTCTAAAATTACAAATCCCTCCCAGAAAACAACATGGCATAATTACGCCCATTACAGTCACCAAAGTTTTATGTTGACCAACTTTAATAACCTGGAGCCTTTCTCACCCTCTGGGAGGCATAAAACATTTCCATATCTGAATAAAGGAACAAAAAATGAAGTGAGAGCCTGAGTGAATTATCTATAGGAGTAATCCACAGAGACAGTGTAAAAATAAAAATTGCTTCATTAGAGTTGAACCTAGCCTGTCCTACAAATCAATCAAAGAAGGTAAAGAAACACTGAACAGATCCAAGGAAGAAGGGGATGTTGGAAAAAGAATTGCTGAGAAAATCATCAACCTTTGGAATTACCACAGATTCTCCCTCCAAAACGGGAAAACGCGTACAACTGAGTTCAATTTCCTTCACAAACACCAACTGAGAACCTTTTCTTCAGGCATTCCATTCAAGAAGAAGTCAAATAAAGTACAACTCCTGAGCTTGATGAGCTGAAAGTCAATTAGACATGGTGGTGGTGGTTTAGTCGCTAAGTTGTGTCTGACTCTTGCAACCCCATGAACTGTAGGCCACCAGGCTCCTCTGTCCATGGGATTTCCCAGGCAAGAATACTGGCATGTCTTGCCATTTCCTTCTCCAGGGGATCTTCCCAACCCAGAGATCGAACCCAGGTCTCCTGCATCATAGGCGGATTCTTTACTGACTGAGCCACTAGGGAGGCCCCGATTAGGCAAACAGAGTTAATAATTTTAACATGATGTGAGAAGAATCAAATGCTAGAGGACCCACTTCATGGGTACCTAGCCCAACTTGAATGCCCAAAGGTTTCCTAATGACACATTTAAATTGAGCCTGGAAAGCTAAGAATCATTGAGATAGGCCTGAAGCTACTCAAAAGATATTCATTAGTCCCTCATTGTTTTACAAAAATCCAATCCAGTGCACACATTCTGGGGCATGAAGATTTGGACATCTCTATAATGAGTTTGCAATCTCGTCACAGAGAAAAGACTTCTAAAGGTACGTGGAAAAGTTACAGTCACTTCTCCAATATGGTAGATATAGGCTAGACATGGTGCTTTCAACTGTATGAGTTCAGTTTAGTGCTGATGAAAGAGATGAAACAGAGAATGAAGGAGTCAGAGAAGGCTATCATTTTCATCAAAACTCTCTTCAGCATCAGTGAGATAGAAGTGGGCTGCTACAAAGCTAGTGAATCTAACCCTCTTTGAGAAAACTGACCTTGATCAGTTCAGATCCCATTACCAAGAAGTGATAGACAAGACTGAGTTCCTTGAAAGTACATTCAGATGAGTATTTCCAGTACTTGGAATATAGTTGCTGCTGCTGCTGCTAAGTTGTGTCAGTCGTGTCCGACTCTGTGCAACCCCAGAGATGGCAGCCCACCAGGCTTCCCCATCCCTGGGATTCTCCAAGCAAGAACACTGGAGTGGGTTGCCATTTCTTCTCCAATGCATGAAAGTGAAAAGTGAAAGTGAAGTCGCTCAGTCATGTCTGACTCTAGCGACCCCATGGACTACAGCCCACCAGGCTCCTCCATCCACAGGATTTTCCAGGCAAAAGTACTGGAATGGGGTGCCATTGCCTAGTGCTCAGTAAATATTTGTAGGCTTAATCACCATCCTTCTCTGAAGGACTATCTTAGGACAACCCTCAAGCACTATGCAGTACTTCCAGAGCAGCAACTAAAGATGAAGATATGACAGACATCAATGCAAGACAAGAAAGGACTTTGTCTCTTAAATGAGCCACATATAGAGTCAGATTTCAGAGGCCAAATAAAGCAGTCAATGTTTAATGATATGACATAGTTAAGAACTATCTTCTTGGACACTCTGAACTTCATCTCAACAAATCTTTTTCAAATACCTACCCTGTGCCAAGCATTTGATTCCTCTCTGAAACACAAAGGTTACTAAACCCACCCTTGATCTCAGGACTCCACTATCTAGAGAAGAAAGTACATCCACTTGGGACATTTTTCGGGTTTCCTAGAAGTAAACTTGAAATGCTAAGTGACCGAATGAGAGGAGCAGTTTGATTCTAAGTTTGGTGGATCTGGGAAGGCTTCATGGAAAAGAACACATTTCATCTTGGCCTTGAATTATAACTAAGTTTTCAGCAGGAGACTAGGTAAAGAGAGTAAGATGAAAAATCAGACAGAAGCAAGACCATATTGTTCATATTTTAGAATTAGTGAGAAGTCCGGTACAGCAAACCCAAGAGGAATGCTTCCTGTAAGGAGAGGTGGCCCAGAGCCTGAGCTATACTGGAACATGTGTTTACCCAGAGCTATAAAAAAAAAAAAATCCAGGTGATCAGAAGATGAAGCTGAGTCAGGTAGAGCTGAAGCCCCAGTGTCAAGACCCCATCTGTCTTTCATCCTTTACCACTTCTGTCCAAGTCAGCCTAACTTGCAACTGTGGTCACCTAGAATGCTCCAGCTGCTACAACCCACTCTGCCTGCATGCTAGGCAGGCTAGGATGGTAGAGAATTTATACATCTTCTCTCCTCCTTCCCCAAGCAATGATTAATGGTATATAAACACCCTCCCTCTTCACTCCCCATATATAGAAACACTGGAGGATGTGTAGCCCAGCAGAATCAGGCTCCAGCTGCCCACAATTTAAACTTGTTGCATAATAATTCTCTACCAGCTTTCTTCTCTAACCTGTCTTACTTCTCCACTCCCTTGCTGAGGTTTTGTAGGATCACCCTCAAAATACACCGTTTACATCTGACTTAGTCTCATGGTCTTCTTCTGAGAGGAACCCAAACCAAGACACTATCAGGAAATTATCATTAATGATAGACTAAGTCTCATCAAGAAAATAGAGCCAGTGGTCAGCTTAGATGATCAGGAAGATGCTATAAAAAGAAACAGAGGAGATAAGCCAATAAATAAGAAAGTGAAAGAAAGTACAAGATATGGGCTAAAGAAAGTAATAAGTAGGTGCACAGCCAGGCAAGAAGTTCAAAACTAAGTCAATAAAAATGAGTTTTATGTGCCAGTTGCCTGATTTAAGGGAAAGTCTAACAGATTGACGGATACTTAATCATTTTGATTTGGACTTCTTTGAAAAACTAATGAAAGCTTTGGACTTACTTTCCAGAAAAAAAAAAAGTATATGCAAACAATACTGCTTGGAGCTTCAGTGGATTCCCAAACCCCAGATCAAGAAACCTGATTAAAGGCTGTATGTGAGGCTGGACTCAGAGGGCCTTGATTGCCTGCAGAGGGCTTCAGCATTTATTCCATAGGCAATGGGGAGCCAGCGAAGCTTTTTACTATCAGAGGCCCCAAGTGGTTATAATAATGGAAATGGTTCCATTTCCATTCTAAATGGAACCCAAGAAATCTGGATGCTTTTAACAGATTGAAAGATAGATTGGAAAAAAAATTGCATAGATAATTGAACTCCTTGTTGGCCAAAATCATTTTCAACCAGATGCAACTGTAGGGCTTCAAAGGCTGCTGACTGCAGAATCAGATGCACCTCCATGGACACCATGGGGAGTCACTTCCACAGCCAAATGTTTTGGCCTCAAGAATTCCTGGAGCAGGATAGATGCTGAATAGAGCTGGAGACAAGCTCAGGGCAAACACAACTGTCTCGTGACCACATATAAGGAGTCTGGGTTAGAAAGGCCCCTTCTGCAGAGTAGATAGGGCAGGTGTGGGGTATGAATAGAGATAGATGAAAGACAGAGGGGCTAAGAACAAAAGGATCCACTTGGAGGGGTAAACAAAGCTTGGAGGAGAAAGCAGAGAACATATGGAGAAGGACCTATCAGGATTAGAATTGTTAGTAATGGAGGATGGTTTGAGAACAAATGAGACATCTATGGCCGTGAGAAGGAAGAATGAGAGTAATAGACTCTGAAGGATCTGGGTACTAATAGGGATGAAGAAAAGTGATGATTTTTTTCCTCTTTTAAATACATGTGTTCATGGAATGACTCTCATTTTAAGTATTCATCAAATGGGGAAGCTATATTCAACATCACATGCCATAATCTTACAAGTAAGGCGTTATCCCCATGTCACAGGTAAGTAGACTGAGACCTAGGACTCGCACAAGCCCACCTAATGAGTAGTGGCAGAGCCAAGGTTTGAACCCAGGCCTGTCTCACTTGGAGTCACACACACTAGTTTCTGCTTCCCTTGTCCCAGAGCCCAGATCTATAGACTTAACATGACTGAAGTGAACACAAATTACATGACTTAGGCACCAAAGCAAAAATGAAGAGTTTTCTCTGCCTACGTTTTTATGGAATAGGCTGATGGGGTAGGAAGAGGTTGCTGTGGCTGGTCATCATGATCTTCTACAGGATGACCTCCAAACCTTCACTATCCACAGCACTGTGGTACTCTCACCCTGCTCAGGCACAGAAGGACCTGTGGGGAAATGGGAGGTGTGCTTCAGGCAGAAGGGCCTCAGACTAGGTCATCTATATTGATGTCCTCTAGTTTCTGGAGAAGCCAATGCTGTGGCAGAAAGAGCATGGATGCTGAGCCAGGTGATGAAGTTCTGAATCCTGCTCCTCCATCCACTACCTCACCCATTAACCCTCTGAATCTCTCACAGCCTCTGATTCTTCATTGGTGAAAACCAAACCACCTGTTTTTCAGGACAAATGCAATGATTATGCAAAATAATGGATGTGTTATGTCTAACTCTATGCCTGGCACACAAACAAGCTCTCAAAAGCTAACAGTCTTGCAATCCAACATCTGTTATTGTACTCTCCTTTTCTGTTTGAAACCCTTCTTTTGGGTGTTCACTACAAACCCCCCAGCAAGACCTGTTAGCACCCTGGTTAGCTCTTCCCCATATTTCACCTCAATATACAAATACGGTATCTAGTATAATAGCAAAATTAATGTGCTTGGAATTTGCACAACTCTTCCACTTCTGTCATAGCGTCTATCTTTACCATGGACCTAGGAAGTGAACAAACGGTAATAGTTACCCTTTGTTAATTATGTTAGAAAGAGGCTCAGAGAATAGGTGTGATGTATCCCAACCATACAGCAAGTATCAGAGCAAGTAAGAATCAGGCAGCTTAAATAAACAGAGCCATGAAATACATAGATGCTGACTTAGTTGACTCTAGTCATTATAACAAAATTCTTTAGCAACTGAGACACAGATCAGATCAGATCAGATCAGTCGCTCAGTCGTGTCCGACTCTTTGCGACCTCATGAACCGCAGCACGCCAGGCCTCCCTGTCTATCACCAGCTCCCAGAGGTCACCCAGACTCACACCCATCAAGTCAGTGATGCCATCCAGCCATCTCATCCTCTGTCGTCCCCTTCTCCTCCTGCCCTCAATCCCTCCCAGCATCAGAGTCTTCTCCAATGAAAGCCCAAGAATATTGGAGTGGGTAGCCTGTCCCTTCTCCAGCGGATCTTCCCACCCAGTGAACCTAACTGGGGCTTCCTGCATTGCAGGGGGATTCTTTACCAACTGAGTTATCAGGGAAGCCTGGACTCTAATCATTATAACAAAATGTTAGAGACTAGATGATTTCAACAATAGGAATTTTGCACAATAATGCAAAAATCACACTGCTGACCAATTCTATTTCTAGTGAGGACTCTTCCTTGCTGTGTTCTTATGTGGCAGGGGGGAGAGAGAGAGCACGTGCTCTCTGATGTCTCTTCTTATAAGGACACTATGACCTCATTTCACTTCACCCTGTCTCCAAACACAGTCACATTGGAGATTGGGACTTCAACATCTGAACTTGGAGGAGAGGGCAACACAAACATTTAGTTCCTTGGACAATTTACTTGCCTTCTTTGCTTCATCTTAAAAAACAGTTTGGGATCTTCATCTTAAAAGACAGTGTTTAAGACATCTTCCTAATCTGATATTCAGATTCTACTCTAACTCCAAGTAAGGATTGAAAGTGAAAGTGAAGTCACTCAGTCATGTCAGACTCTTTGTGACCCCATGGACTGTAGCCTACCAGACTCCTCCAATGGAAAATCCATGGGATTTCCCAGGCAAGAGTACTGAAGTGGGTTGCCATTTCCTTCTCCAAGGGATCTTCCCAACCCAGGGATCGAACCTGGGTCTCCCATGTTGCAGGCAGATGTTTTACCATCTGAACCACCAGGGACGACCACATAGCAAGAAAGTACCAGCTAAACAAGTGGAACCTAATTAAACTTAAAAGCTCTTGCACAGCAAAGAAAACTATAAACAAGGTGAAAAGACAACCCTCAGAATTGGAGAAAATGATAGCAAATAAAACAACTGACAAAGAATTAACTTCCAAAATATATAAGCAGATCATAGACGTCAATACCAGAAAAACAAACAACTTAATCAAAAAGTGGGGGAAAGACCTCAACAGACATTTCTCCAAAGAAAACATACAGATGGCTAACAAAAACATGAAGAGATGCTCAGCATCACTCATTATTAGAGAAATGTTAACCAAAACTGCAATGAGCTATCACCTCACACCAGTCAGAATGGCCATCAATAAGAAGTCTACAAATAATAAATGCTGAAGAGGGTGTGGAGAAACAGGAACCCTCTTGCCTTGTTGGTGGGAATGTAAATTGATGCACCATTACAGAAAATGGTATGGAGATTCCTTTAAAAAAAAAAAAAAAAAAAACAGGAATAAAACCACCATATGACACAGCAATCCCACATATACCCTGAGGAAACCAAAACTGAAAATGATACACGTACCCCAGGGTTCACTGCAGCACTATTTGCAATAGCTAGAACATGGAAGCAACCTAGATGTCCATCAACAGATGAATGGACAAAGACGCTGTGGTACATATATACAAGGGAATATTACTCAGCCATAAAAAGGAAGGCATTTGAATCAGTTCTAATGAGGTGGATGAACCTAGAGCCTAGGGTGAAGTAAGTCAGAAAGAGAAAGATAAATATCATATACTAACACATATATATGGAATCTATAAAGATGGTACTGATGAATTTATGGGGCAGCATTGGAAAACAGATTTATGGACATATTCTGAGGGAAGGAGTGGCTGAGATCTATGGAGAGAGTAACTTGGAAATTTACATTAGCATATGTAAAATATATAGCCAATGGGAATTTGCTGTATGACTCAGGGAACTCAAACAGGGGATCTGTAACAACCTAGAGGCATGGAATGTGGAGGGAAATGTGAGGGAGGTTGAAGCAAGAGAGGATATATGTATACCTATGGCTGATTTATGTTGATATTTGGTAAAAAAAAAAACAACAAAATTCTGTAAACCAATTATCCTTTAATTAAAAAATAAATAAATTTTAAAAAACAAATAAAGCACGAGCTATGAAAGACTACTGCTAAGTTGCTTCAGTCGTGTCCGACTCTGTGCAACCCCATAGACGGCAGCCCACCAGGCTCCCCCTTCCGTGGGATTCTCCAGGCAAGAATACTGGAGTGGGTTGCCATTTCCTTCTCCAAGGCATGAAAGTGAAAAGTGAAAGGGAAGTTGCTCAGTCGTGTCCGACTCTTAGCAGCCCCATGGACTATAGCCTACCAGGCTCCTCCATCCATGGGATTTTCCAGAGTGGAAATACTGGAGTGGGGTGCCATTGCCTTCTCCATTAATAGACTAGAGTATAGTGCAAACATAACTTCTATATGTACTGGGAAAACAAAAAATTCACGAGATCTGCTTCATTGTGATATTCGCTTTATTTTGGGAACCTGAGACTGAAGTTGCCATATCTCCAAGGTGTGGTTGTACTGTCCTCTCTCGGGCCACGTGGGTCCTTTGTGGTCTACATTTAACAGAGCACTCGACACGTCTTGCCTTTTCCCCTACCAATATCTGAGCGTCTGGAAGGAAAGAACATTTCCCCACTTTCACTATTTTTCTGCTATCAACATACACCATGTTACTTGATTTCTAGTAAATGATTAATAAGTTATTTGCTGAATATTTAAGATGAGTACTTCTACCAAGGACAATGCGTTCTATCCTCCTACTGGAATATAATACTCAATTTTCTCCTGATTATATTAAAATGCCCAAAACGTGGTGTCTGAAGTCAAATATCTTCTAGTCTCTTGAAGGCACTCTCAGATTACGTACTAGGAACAAGGTAAATACAGAAAAGTGACAAGAAAAATGATAAAAGTCACCATGTACACACCATGTCCAACCTTATCAAAGATAAGCCTTTAAAAGATAAGAAGGAAAGTCCAGAACATTCTCCTGAGTAACTCTGACATGCCCTCAACTTCCAAGAAAAATCAAATTTTGACAGTGAAACGATTTGGCCATACTCAAAAGAAACAAACTGTGTTCTTTAAAAACCAACTTAAAAACAACAGATGGAAAAATAATCTGGAGATCATTTTCCTTTGAAAGGAGAATGGAAATAATGTTCATTTTCCCATATTGATCTTTTTAAACATATAGAGTGAATTAATCAATATTAAATAGAAAAAGAAATTTAAAATTTTATTATATCAAAACATACCTTTTTAAGTGCCATCCAGAATCAGAAATCATTTCTTTTTTTCCAAAGCACCCTTGCTTTTTTCGTTTGTTTGGTCCATTATATTACTCAGGGAGTAGGAAATAAGAGCCATTATGATTTATAATTTTGTGTAGGGACAATTAAACCATCCCTAACTCACTCCATCCTTCTTTTCAAGGCTCCCTGCATTGAGAATCACAAATAATCTTGGCGAAACACTTCTTAAAACATGTCCCTGTTCAAAACCTCTGCAAGATTTCCTAATGCTTAAATCTCTAATTGGGCACTCACTGCCCTCCCCAAAACGAACCCCATTCCAACTGAACGTGTCCACTCACTTGACCTGGAACAAACCTTGCCTATTCCTGCTCCTGCACTTGCACTCATGCCTTTCCCTGGCTCTCCAGGTCTTCTAACTAATCCCTATCATCACCCCTCTTTCTCAGCTCATTTCCCAACCGTCCTTCTACTAGTCAAACCCACTAGTCAAACTCAGTTGCATACAACAGCCTTCTAGACCATCTCATTTCTTCATGAATTGTCTTCTACATTTCTACACAACATGTTCTCATTTGGTGTTTATTTATTTACATATCCACAGGAAGAACACATGTTTCATACCAGCAAGGACTACACTGTACATATATAAGACATATCCCTCACCAAATCCAGCACAACGGCTCACATGCTGTTGACACTCAAAACGTATTTGCAAATTAAATATTTCTGAGACATTAATTTATACACTTTGCCTTGTAAGATCAAGTTAAAGAATATACTTAAAGTAAGACTATAATGACTGAATTAAGATAAACTATGTATTATAAACAAATACTTTAAGACATAAAATTTTAAAGTGAAACTATCATTCTAATCTTATGCCTGATCTCACCATGTTTTAGGGCTAATACAGCATTGGAAATACTGACTAAGCAGCCTAATTCCAATTCTTCAATGCAAAATTACTATAAAAATTAACAACAAAAATCCTAAACCCTGCTGGTGACATTTATTTCCATATATGCACAATATAATTAATGTAAACTCAATGGTAACAACAATTGCATACTAAATAAATGAATGTTACACCTGCAAACAAGAGTACAGAAGAGTTTTGCGGGTTGGTCTGAAAACTCCACCAATCCACTATATGCAAACATGTCCCTGATTTTAAATGAGTCACAGAAAAGAAGATAGTTTACTGTACTAAATCATCCCCTAGGAAACTAACTGCATTTGGGTGGCCGTTAAAAAATAAGTTTTCAGACTAGAGTTGTGAGCTATCACACATGTAGAAGACCTGGGTAAAAACCACCTTTAACTGCTGCTAACTGCTAAGTCACTTCAGTCGTGTCCAACTCTGTGCGACCCCAGAGACGGCAGCCCACCAGGCTCCTGTCCCTGGGATTCTCCAGGCAAGAACACTGGAGTGGGTTGCCATTTCCTTCTCCAATGCATGAAAGTGAAAAATGAAAGTGAAGTCGCTCAGTCGTGTCCGACTCTTAGCGACCCCATGGACTGCAGCCTACTAGGCTCCTCCATCCATGGGATTTTCCAGGCAAGAGTACTGGAGTGGGGTGTCTACAACAATAAAAAGGCAAATACACAACACTGAAAACACCTGGACAATATGAACAAGACCAGCCAAGACTTAAAAATATTAACTGACCGTGTAAAATCTACAAAGATGCTTAATAAATTCTATACACACACATACACACATGTTCATCATACATCCAGTGAGTCATGTAATTCTACACTACTACATATAAATGATATTGTACCTGGATTTTAATCTCCTGTCAATCTCTTTAATATCTTGTTATCACTTTGGGATATGATTTAGGAACTAGAGTGTACTGGGTTTTGTTTTTAATTTTCAAAGCATACTAAAAGTGAAATATTCTAAAAAGGATATGGAAAATATTCTTAAACAAATACGAAGCATTTATTTTTTAAACGGCATAACTGAACATACTAAAGACATACATGACCATGCTGAGCCTTAATCTTGGACTTCCCAGCCATAAAAACTATGAGCAATACATATTTGTTATCTACAAGCTACCATGGTAAGCTTACCAGCAAGCCTGGTAAGGCTGTTGTGTTTTGTTAAAGCTGTCCAACCAAGCTAGGACAGAACTCTTCCAAGAATGGTTTATGCAACGGCTCAATACTGGTATGAACACTCAGCTTCTTTCTATTCCCAGCAAACTGGAATTGCCACAGACTAGCTCTTTACATAGACAAAACATGGTCACCATAGTTCTAGGAACCCACATGTAGGGCAAAATCATGTAGCAGAGGAAGCAGAGACATAGCTTCTTCCAAATCCCTATTAGTGAAGAACATTTTTCCAGAAGCCCTTGGGAGACTTCCCCTCTCAGCCATTCGTCATCACTGTAATATGGCCCTCCCTAAGGGGCATATTGGGTTTCCCTGGTGGCTCAGATGGTAAAGAATCTGCCTGCAATGCAGGAGACCTAGGTTCGATCCCTAGGTCAGGAAGTTCCCCTGGAGAAAGGAACAGCTAACCACTCCAGTATTCTGGCCTGGAGAATTCCATGGATTGTATAGTCCATGGGGTTGCAAAGAGTTGGATACGACTGAGCAACTTTCAAGGGGCATATTAGAAAGCAGAATAGAACTGCCAGGAATAGACAATTATGACTTACTCCTAGAGCTAGAGTGGGTCACTTCTCCTGAGTCACATGGGAAAGAAGCAGGCAGCTGACCCAATCAGTGTGTTACAACAAAGAGTAGGGGGTGGCACCCAACAATCCTAAATTACACAATTTACTCCTTTAAGGAATAGAATAGAAGCAAGCCTGAGATACCAAGGGAGCACATAGGACTGGCTCCTCAGGCAGCCTGCCTGAGCATGCACTGAAAAAAGAAAGTGCAGTATTTTACAAGCTAGACTTTCAGATGGGGTTTGAGGCAGAACCAGAAATGCCATTGCTCTGGGGTGAAGCGGTGATATTTACAGACCCTCGTGTGCCTCTGGCAGCAGTTGACACCAGCGGGATATGACTAGTGCCTTACAGCAGAGTCCAAACAAGGGCTCAAGGCCCTTAAGACAAGCTACCTTAAGGGGGCTTGGGGCCCATAAGAGACAGGCAAAGGTCAAATCTCTAAGATGAGACCAGAATGAGGGTTGAATGTGCTATGACTTAACAGATGCGGGTTTTGTTGTCAGACAGCCTTGAGTTAAACGTAAGCTCTATTATTTATTAGAAAAAATGTGTAAACTCATTGCATCTCAGTCTCCTTGTCTGTAAAATGGGGATACCTACTTGGCTGGTAAGGATTAGATATAATGTGTATAAACTAACAAAATGCCTGGCACATAGCAGTCATGGTAGCTATGATCATCACTAGAAGAAAATACAAGTGGGAATAGACCAGAAGTGAAGAAAATGAGGATGAACAAACCCTATGCTATGCTATGCTATGCTAAGTCACTTCAGTCGTGTCTGACTCTGTGTGATCCCATAGACGGCAGCCCACCAGGCTTCCCTGTCCCTGGGATTCTCCAGGCAAGAACACTGGAGTGGGTTGCCATTTCCTTCTCCAATGCATGAAAGTGAAAAGAGAAAGTGAAGTTGCTCAGTCATGTCAGACTCTTAGCGACCCCATGGACTGCAGCCTACCAGGCTTCTCTGTCCGTGGGATTTTCAAGGCAATAGTACTGGAGTGGGGTGCCATTGCCTTCCCCAGAACAAACCCTAGGAAACAGAAATTCAAACAGAGCCCAAGTTTTAAATTTAGATACCATTTTCATAGTTTTTTGGTTTTTGTTTTTTTTTTTTTACAATCAGCAAAACCTCTCCTCGCCTGTTGTCTCATTGGATCTTGTCAGTCAAGTTATTGGAGAAGGCAATGGCACCCCACTCCAGTACTCTTGCCTGGAAAATCCCACGGATGGAGGAGCCTGGTAGGCTGCAGTCCATGGGGTCGCTAAGAGTCAGACATGACTGAGCGACCTCACTTTCTCTTTTCCCTTTCATGCATTGGAGAAGGAAATGGCAACCCACTCCAGTGTTCTTGCCTGGAGAGTCCCAGGGACGGGGAAGCCTGATGGGCTGCCGTCTATGGGGTCACACAGAGTCGGACATGACTGAAATGACTTAGCATAGCATAGTCAAGTTATTATTAGGGCTAGACCATTTTACACGTCAAAAAACTGATATTCAGCAAGGCTTCATCTATGTCATACTTTGTTCATCTCTGATATCATGACAAAAGAAAGCCCCTTGGAGTGCATTTTCTCAGGAAACTCAGGCTTCAAGAAAGACATCTGCAGATTGAAAACTCAGAAACAGTGGGACCCTGAGACTAACCCGCTAGTGAGTCCCTAGCTCTGAGTCTCCTTAAAGGTCTCCTCGGAGAGCAGTGTTGCTTCAAGTTTATGAGGCATCAGAATCTTCTAAAGGGCTTGTTAAACAACAGATTGCTGGGCAGGACCCCAGAGGACTCAATTCAGTGTGTCTGGGGTAGGACCTGATCATTTGCATTTCTAACAAATTTCAGGATGATGCAAAAACTAATGCTTTGGGACTACATCTTGAGAATTCCTGGCTCAGAAAATGGACCCTAGAATTTAGATCAGGGCTCTCAAATGTAAAAGTGCATAAGAATTACCTGAATAACCTGAACATGCAGTCCTCACTTCCTCTCATGAGGCAGTTCAGATCCATAGTGGGGACATTGATGAAGGAGGTGAACTCAGCCCTATTGAAGAGAAGCTGAGTGGTCAATTCTGTCAAGCTCTTTTTGATGTACACCCCTAATTATGTGTATTTGTTTACATATAAATTATTTACATCTACTGCTATAATAATATATCATCTTATTTAATATTTTGAAAGCTCAAATTTTAAAGTTACAAAAAATATACATACATGTTCAGTTTTCTTCTTGCACGCAAGTGGATTGCCTGGCACTTCTGCTTTAGGGACCACTGAAGGCACCAAGTGCTATTCAATGTGTGTTCTACAAAGTGGCAGCATCTGTATCCCCTGGGATCTTATTAGATGCCCAAGTTCACAGTCCCTGCCCCACCATGGATGGAGTCAGAATCTCTAGGGCTGGGGCAATTGTAAATTAACAGGCTCCCTGCATGATTCTATGGACAATAAACTTTTGAGAATCACTGATAGTTAAGTACACAGATGGAGGCAGTGGCCTCGGCTCTAAGACGATAACTAATGGGGGCAAAAGCACAATCACAAGACAGATCAACGGGCAAGTTCATAAACTTCAAGACACTAGAATTGCCCACTGGAATTAACTTTTTTTAGTGAATGATTTTGAGTCAACAACGATCACATTATTGTTCAGGAGTCTAGTGTTATGATGCCAAATTCTTACCTTGACACTGTCAAAGAAAAGCACTGTTTTTTTGTGTGTGAATTTCAAAAAAATCTACCTGGTCAGAGGAACCAACTCTCCCAGTTTGCCCAAGGCTGAGGGTATTCTCGGGACACAAGACTTCCTATGTCAGGAAAAGCCTGAGAAAATCAAGACAGGTCTGTCACCAACCCTAGACTCCATTTGATGATTTTAAGAAATCAACTTCTTTACTCTTGACACCTACAGAACCTCTGCATAAGGTGGGTGTGGACACGGCAAAGAACTATAGACTTGAAGACCTGAGTCTCGCAGCCTCACTCAGAGCAAGTCAGATAATTTGTGAACCTCTGTTCATCATCTGTGAAATAGAGACCCAAATCGCTGCCTCCCACACCGCACAAACAGATCGTCAAGGCCGAGAAAGCTGATGTTATGAAGATACCTTATGCATTACAAAATAGTCCAGAAATAAAAGGGACAGGTGCTCAACATCTTGGGAAGAGAGCAGGCTTTGGGACAGGCAGATCCTAGTTACAACCTAGCACCACACCGGGAACATGATTTTATCTCTCTGAGATTATTCCCATCTGTAAAATGGGAATTAAAATTACTGATACCTCTCTTCTAGAATATTGAGGAAATTGAAAGGGATGGTGGTCGCTAAGCGCCTGGCCTATTTGGAGCTCCAAAGTATTAATTCTTTTCCCCATGATTATAAGACAGTCAAAGACTTAATGATAGTTTTTTTGCAGTTAATGCAATGAATAGCATCATTATGCTTGCTTCCTGAAGTGAAAAGCCACAATAACACTCCTCCCTGCTCCCAGGGCCCATTTGATGTGGCAGGGGGTGAGAAAGGATGTTACTTCCACTTGGTATAACCAAGCCAGTTCCTAGACACAGAGGAGTGGAGTGAACACAGGCTTAGGGAAGCCTGAGGCTGACATTCACAATGACCTTTGCATATGGGAATGCCAAATATATAACTTCTGAACCTGTTTAGCCATTTCTTCTAAATAATACCAAATGCGAATAGATTTTTTTCAAATCATTAAAAAAAAAAAAGTACAAGTGCAGCCCATCCTTGCAGAGGGAAAAAGCGCCACTCATTGACTGTCTCTTTTCATGCAGGGCTTTTGTAACATTTCATTTCTAAAGATTTCATGCACTCATCAAGCCTTCACTCAGCCAGATATCCTGTGTTTTAAGCATCTACTTTGTGCCAGGTTTGGCCCATAATAAATATGAATAGTTTGTGCTTGGCAGGAAGCTCACAGATACAAATAAACACAGAGTTACAATCCACAGTGGAAAAAAAAGTATTAATAGAGGTAAGTCTGATGGATGACAAAAAGAAGGTTTAGAAGCCCCACCTGGGGAAGTGTTGGAAATGAGCCACATTCTGTAAATTAAGCATGCACGATTGATGGAAATTATCCCCTGGTGGCCATTGTCTTTGACTTGGCACATGGCCTCTTCCAGGGACCCTGAGAATAAATGGTGGCCAGTGGGATCTGAGCACAAGCACCGTAAGTGACATCCAGGCTCTACCTTTAAAGGGAAAGTCGTGTTCACCCTACTCCCTTTCCACTTTCCTTCTGGATGGAATCCAGGCATGGTAGTGAGCTGTCTTGGACCATTTGATTGAGAATATCAACTAAGAATGTCAGAGCATCAAGAGGCAGAACAGAGTTAAAGGACCTAGATGGCAGAGACTAGAAAGGCGAAGGGCAAGAAATCTTTCAGAGGATGTTTTCAGGAAGCTTATGGCTGAAAAGAGAGCTGTGAAAGACTCTGAGATAAATCAGACAGGCCTGGCTGCCTGCTCAGACCATTGAGTGTGGTCATAGTCTTTGGAGATCTCAATTGTCTGTCATGAAGAACCTTCCTTCACGACTCAGTTCAGGTCCTTCAAAACACAGATGCCAACGTGGAATTAGAAGTGCAAGAGATTTATTGAGGATGGTGTTTGTTAAATATGAAAGGAGGAGAAGCAGCAGACAATGCTGTGATGCAGATCTGATGCCTGTGAAAGGAGAAGGAGAGACAGAAGGATTGGATAGCAAGAGCCTCAGACTGTGGCTCAGTTCTGAGAAAATCTCCAGCAGCCCAACAGGAGTTTCATTGCAAAGATTGCTCATAGAGAAATCCTACGAAGGACAGAAATGACATTTTGCTTCATCCCTGACAACAATAACTTCCTTTAGCTTCCCAACTGACTCAGAGAAAATCCAGGTTGGAAGGTGCCTTAGAGATAATTTAGGCAGCATTGTTCAAAAGGATTTTCTGCAGTGATGGGGATCTTCCATATATCATCCCTGGCCAGTATGGTAGCTACTAACCACATGTACCTAGCGACCACTTAGAATGTGACTAGAGTGACTAAAGAACTGGACATTTCATTCAATTAATTTAAATTTAAAGTAATCATTTGTGGCTACCCTATTAGACAGTAAAGATCTAAAATCCAAGTTTTTAAAGGAAGAAAAGGAGGCAAAACAGAAAATTTCCAAACACAACAGTAGTTAAGGGCAGACCTAGGACTTGAACTCAGTCTTTTTAAGTATGTGAGTGCATGCATGCTCAGTCAATTCAGTTGTGTCTGATTCTTTGCCCCCCTACCAATTGCAGCCTACCAGGCTCCTCTGTTCATGAGATTCTTCAGGCAAAAATACTGGAGTGGGTTGCCAGGCCCTCCTCCATGGAATCTTCCTCTCCCAGGAATCGAACCCACATCTCCTGCATTGAAGGCAGATTCTTTACCCACTCAGCCACCTGGGAAGCCCCAATTTTTTACCCACTCAGCCACCTGGGAAACCCCAATTTTTAAGTACAGCTTTCTCTAAACCAACCCCTTCTGAGTCAGGATACAGAACATAGTACTTCTATTTAGAAATTTGGGGCTTCACTTACAAGTTGTCTCACATATTTAAGAGGTCTGATCTTTCTTCAAGTACTTAGCAGTTAGTTTCATGCCAAAATATGTCTCATTTTTATGACCAATTCCTTGGTCCTTCCTCTCGGCTCTTGTCTATGTGTTTGGACATGGCTTCTCTCTCTGTTTGCTGCTTTAAAAGTCTTCTGCTCTCCTTTACTTCCAAACTCAGGTATTCCTCTAGTATCATTTAGCCTCTCGGGGCTTGTCCCCCAGCACTGTCCCCAAGAATGGTGCCTCTGGGAGTTGAAAGTTCCTCTGCCTGGCCATGACTACAGCCTTCGTGTTAATCCAGCTAAAGCTCCTGCAGAGCCCAAGGTCTCAGATCCCCTCCTGGGCCTTTTCCTCCTCCCTGATATAATCCCACTCCATCACCTGCAGCCCAGATGGGGAGACCACAAATCCCCAGGAATGCATTCCTAGCAGAGGACACGTGATTGCTCCAAGGTTTACCATTCATTCCAAGACTTGGAATCTGGCCGCCTCAGAGAGTACACACTTCCTTTGGGCCCAATATGGGAGAGCACTTTTCCTACATCATTCTAAACACAGAGACCTTCACTGTAGCCAGTCATCTCAAAACAAAAAATAAAAAGAAAGCACTTTTAGCACCCCCACAAATCTCTGTCATCCTCCTCACTCTGAATTCCCCTTCCTTTTGAATAAAATGATGGTCACTTGTAAAAACCCCAATAGACATTCTTCCCATGTGCATTCTCTCCTTCTTTCCCTTGGATTGCTTCAGTTACAAACTCTTATTATATCCAGACCTCTCGGTTCTTTGTTTCATGCAGCAGCATCTCCGGTCATTCTAACACTCACTTCTCTTTATCTAAAAATGAGCTACAGAATTGGTAAGTAAGGCAATCAGGCAATAGAAAATGGAAACAATAAGCTGGTCAGAGAAGTTTAGGATTTTATTTCTAAGTATGTAGTGGGTCTTCCTTTAACACAGAGCTTGGCAACTTTTTATTTGAGACTTTCTGGGTCTTTTGGACACTGGGTGTGACATTACAGGTCCACTTCCATGAGATAAAGAACATTAAATATGGGGTAACAATTGAATTTGATCACTCAAATCAGAACAACTTTGTAAGTGAAAGGGAATGTTATTAACAATTATGCTAGGATAAAGAAGTAAATAAGGATCTTTTCTGGCAAACCAGTATGTGGTCAGCTTAATCCTTGTTGACGCACTCATCCGTCTTATCCTCCAGTTGTCAGGGAGGTGTGGAGAGATGGGGACTAACAGAGCTGTTCACTGTCAAGATATTGAGTCCTGAATGCTGGCCACAGACAGCATCCTGTAAGGAAAACTGCGATGCAAGGAAACAAAAAAGTAAGTCAAGCCAGAACCTTGGGAAAACCTGGGGTATCAACACTAAGGCTGAGGAAAGCATTCAGAAAAATCTAAGCACATTGAAAGACATGCGAGTATGCCTCCTACATCATGACTTCTGTCACCTGCTGGTCTGTGAGCATGGTGTGAGCCTAAGTATGGGTGACTTAGCTGCCAGAAATCTCATGGCTGCCTAGATGCTGTTGCTAATGTTTCCCAGAGTCATTTAGTTCTAAAATGAGGCAGCGTGTATTATAAATGGAACAGGCACCTGGAAAAAAAGGCCCTTAACCTTTGCTGGTACACAGAGGGTCCCCGAGGTTAGACATCATTTATCCGGGAATGTAGAAGGCAAATAGCCATAGCAAATGTAAGGCCATTTTTTATCTCTCTAGTTTTGCTGAATAAGCCTTTTGAGATTCTGTTGGTATTAATATATACAGCCCTACTTCGAGGGCAGAAGAGAGGGAGCATTCTAAACTATAAAAGTAAATAAATAACACCAATACATCTTCAACACCCTAGGTTTCCGTCTCAAGCTACCTGCACTTAAGAGGAAAATAGAATTCTTTTTAAACATTTAAATATGACTTCAGACAGTTACTTAGAAGAAAAAAAAGATATGACCCTCAGAAGCCAGAGTCAATTCCCAAGGACATTCTTTCTGTGGTCCAATGCCTTTCATTAGATATTTAAGAAGGAAGACCACTAGAGAAACATCCTTACACAACACTGAGGCTATAAAGAGTAAGAAAACTGATGTTCAGAGACAGAACTAAAACCACAGAGACAGACACTATCAGAGGGGTGATTAAATTTAGTTCTCTTGACTTACACATGGTTCGGTACAGATATCCTGGCAATTTGGTAGGATATAGTCAGACATGAGGCTTTGATGTCAGACCCAAATTTCTATCTTGATTCCATTTATTCTAACTCTGGTGCTTCAAATAAGGCCCTCTATAAAGAGTGTCTTAATATCTATTTTATGACATGGCTATCAAGAGAAAAATGCAATTATATTGATAAATTGCCAAGTATATGTTGCCTCAGATTCAGTAGGTTCCAGCATAGCTAGCTCCATTCCCCATTTCTCTGGCTGAGACAACCGCCACCCCTTTGATTGTTAGTCAGTTCAAATAACACAAGTTTTCAATACCCACAATCTATTTATAGGAAAATATACAATAATTCTCAAATTCCTTTGACGTAAGAATCACCTGATCAAGAGAACGAGATCAGTCACAATCCAGAAAAAAATATTACCAAAGACATATCTGATACCTTTATATACCTGATCCAAAATATACAAAGAACTCTTAAAATCCAACAATAAGAAACTGAACAACCTAATTTAAAAATGGAACCAAGACATTAATAGATACCTCAGCAAAGAAGATACACAGATGGCACATAACCATATGAAAAGGTGTTTCACACACTATGTTATAAAGAAAATGCATATTACACAGATGTAGAGAACAAACTGCAAGGAGATCCAACCAGTCCATTCTGAAGATCAGCCCTGGGATTTCTTTGGAAGGAATGATGCTAAAGCTGAAACTCCAGTACTTTGGCCACCTCATGCGAAGAGTTGACTCATTGGAAAAGACTCTGATGCTGGGAGGGATTGGGGGGCAGGAGGAGAAGGGGATGACAGAGGACTGAGATGGCTGGATGGCATCACTGACTCGATGGACCTGAGTCTGAGTGAAATCTGGGAGTTGGTGATGGACAGGGAGGCCTGGCGTGCTGCGATTCATGGAGTCGCAAAGAGTCGGACAAGACTGACTGACTGAACTGAACTGAACATCCCAAGAGACCAGAGAAGGCAATGGCAACCCACTCCAGTACTCTCGCCTGGAGAATCCTATGGACGGAGGAGCCTGGTAGGCTGCAGTCCATGGGGTCATGAAGAGTCAGACATGACTGAAGTGACTTAGCAGCAGCAGTAGCAGCAGCATCCCAAGAGACACTAATTCAGTGAGTGGAGTCTTACATCTGTATTTTAATAGGTTCACTGTTAACTCTGATGCATAACTAGGTTTAAGAACCACTGCTTTATGTATGCTGTAGGATTGTGGTCCTATCCATTCTGATTTCAATTCTCATAGCTAATTTTGCATCAAGTCATTTAAAGCCATTCCACACTGGACTTGTTTTCCTACAAGAGAGGAAGGATTTTGCTATCTAACATTCCAATCAGAGGCTTTCATGCATAAGGCATTGCTCACAGGTGTTCATAATGATTGCTTTCCACAGCCAGTTGGAATGTGAAGCCTGTCTTCAATTTAGTTTGTTTGCTTTTAAATATACACAATGCATAGGTAATAGCAAAGTTCTTAAACACAAAGCTGTTAATTTCATCATGGAGGAAAGATGGCCAAAAAGAGACACAGTGGCATTTACAGCTTGCAATTTGACTTTTTGAGATTGTGAAGAGTAGTAGAATGGACATTCTTTAAATAAGCATAATAGCTACTGTGTCCATTTTATGCCTAGACAATTAAATGTAGTCTTCCCTCCCAGGTTCCAAGCTGAAGTGCATCCTTAAAGACAAACAAAGACTCTAAAGTCTGCTTCACATAAATGTCTATGGTATCCCCTCACATATTCTCAACCTGCGGGTCTTCATTGATCTCTACAAATAAATTATAATAAGATGCTATCTATATGTATATTTATAATACATATAAAGTATTTATATGTATATGTAAATTATTATTAATATGCATACATGCAAACACACAAACACATATATAGTACCTGACACATAATTAACATCCATGAAATGCCAGCAACTTTTCTTTTGAAATATACTAGAAACAAACAAAATCATAGTGTAAAAAGTGCTTTGAAAGATGTGAAACATACTCAGGCAAGATGCTATAAAAATAATAATGATGAACATTTATCACAATGCTGCCTAAGGCCATCCCCATAGGTCTGGATCTGTCTTC
This sequence comes from Tragelaphus eurycerus, assembly GCA_935064755.1. NCBI lineage: Eukaryota > Metazoa > Chordata > Mammalia > Artiodactyla > Bovidae > Tragelaphus > Tragelaphus eurycerus. The sequence goes on along the minus strand of CAKXYN010000092.1, from coordinate 7,394,923 downwards.
GTCACTCCTGATATAAATGCCCAGCTATTTCTTCCCCTGAGTTTTGAATGATAGCCAGGTTCTTTTCACATCTATCAAATGAGTCCTACCAGTGCCTGCCCAAACTCCATCCATCCTACTACATCACCAGTTGGTTGGAAAGGGAAGGAACTTCCATTTATTATGAATTTTGCATTTCAGGTACTATAATTGCCTATTCATTGATTTAATTACCAATGTTTATTGAGCACCTACTATGTGCCAAACAGTTGGGAGCTTCCTGCAAGTAAGCAAGCATCTGTCTTCAGAGTCTCATAATGTGTGTCACATGCGTATCTCATTCACTCCCATGAATAAGTCCTTAGACGGTGCTCTTATTACCATCCTCATACGATGGATAAGAAAGTGTGGCTAAAGTTAGGTAACTTGCTGTCTCACACAGCTACATGATGAAGTTGGATTTAAAAATACAGTTGACTCCAGAGCCCATATGAAGTTTCTGTTTTTCAATATTTGTCCTACTTTGCCTGCTTTTTAATGAAAACTAAGATACAACTCAGTTCTTACTATTGTAAAGTCAAGGAAAGACTTGCTGAGTGCATGCGTGCATAGAAAGTCAAAAGTGAAAGTGAAGTCGCTCAGTCGTGTCCGATTCTTTGCCACCCCATGGACAGCAGCCCACCAGGCTCCTCCCTCCATGGGATTCTCCAGGCAAGAGTACTGGAGTGGGGTGCCATTGCCTTCTCCAGGGGATCTTCCCGACCTAGGGATTGAACCCAGGTCTCCTGCATTCCAGGCAGACACTTTAACCTCTGAGGTACCAGGGCATGCTCAGTCACTAAGACATGTCTGACTCTTTGTGACCCCATGGATGCATCAGGCTCCTCTGTTCATGGGATTTCTTAGGCAAGAATACTGGAGTGACTTGTCATTTCCTCCTCTAAGGGCTATTCCCAAGCCAGGGCTAGAACCCATGTCTCCTGCATTCACAGGCAGATTCTTTACCACTGAGCCACTTGGGAAGCCCCAACTTATGAGAGCATGCAATAAAATGTAAGCAAAAGTTAAAACAGAACATGTCTGACCATGCCCAGCTAGTTCTCAGTGCAGTGGGAGCAGCTCCATGACCTGTCTTACCTCCTTGGCCAAGAGCAAAGAAGATGTACCAAAGTGAGCAAATACCTCTGACTGGAGCTTGTTAAGATAGGGACAGGCCAGTGGCTGAATAACTACTTTCTTTAAGTAGTCTTCCAAATTTGTCTTTTCTGTAATTGCTAAATGTGCAAAATTCTATACATCTTCAACCTACTAATAAGTTATCTACTAAGATATTTAAGGCTATAAAATTTATTATTCAAAAACTGTCATTAGCACATTACTAGAATCTCCCATGGATAGAACTTCTATTTTCTACTAAGAAAAATGACTTCATCAAAATGCCTCCCTATGTTGCACAGTTTCCACTGTAACTCAAGCAGGTCACTGTAATGCTTGCAATTTATAGGAAGGAAATTTTGTGACTTTACATCACCAGCATTGCTTTGATCATGGTTTTATTTCTGCCATTCTTGCTTTGTAATGACCACTTACTGCTATTTTAGCAGCACTATCAGTCTCACTTGTGGGTTGTTTGGTTAACCTTGCAGAATACGATAGATACGTATGTATTTTGTTACCTACGATCTAGTGCTAGACTTTGACATGCATGCATTATGTTTCAAATATGAATCACTCATACTTCATCGATAAAGCAGATGGATCCATAACGGCAATTTCTTTCAACATATGGTAACACTTGATTGGTATTGCCTGTGAATTTGAGCCATTCAAATGGTTTCTGGTTTAGCTAAATAAACTTCAACTGAATCAACTATTGGGTACACATCTATATACTCTCAGTTCAGTTCAGTTCAGTCGCTCAGTCATGTCCCACTCTTTGCGACCCCATGAATCGCAGCACACCAGACCTCCCTGTCCATTACCAACTCCCAGATTTCACTCAGACTCACGTCCATCGAGTCAGTGATGCCATCCAGCCATCTCATCCTCTGTCGTCCCCTTCTCCTTCTGCCCCCAATCCCTCCCAGCATCAGAGTCTTCTCCAATGAGTCAACTCTTCACATGAGGTGGCCAAAATACTGGAGTTTCAGCTTGAGCATCATTCCTTCCAAAGAAATCCCAGGGCTGAGCTCCTTCAGAATGGACTGGTTGGATCTCCTTGCAGTCCAAGGGACTCTCAAGAACTTCTCCAACACCACAGTTCAAAAGCATCAATTCTCCGGTGCTCAGCCTTCTTCACAGTCCAACTCACACACCCATACATGACCACAGAAAAAACCATAGCCTTGACTAGACGGACCTTTGTTGGCAAAGTAATATCTCTGCTTTTCAATATGCTATCTAGGTTAGTCATAACTTTCCTTCCAAGGAGCAAGCGTCTTTTAATTTCATGGCTGCAGTCACCATCTGCAGTGATTTTGGAGCCCCAAAAAATAAAGTCTGACAGTGTTTCCCCATCTATTTCCCATGAAGTGATGGGACCAGATGCCATGATCTTCATTTTCTGAATGTTGAGCTTTAACTCAACTTTTTCACTATCCTCTTTCACTTTCATCAAGAGGCTTTTTTGTTCCTCTTCACTTTCTGCGATAATAAAAATGACCCAAATTTTGAACTAGCAGAAAAAGATTTTAAACAGCTATTAAAAGTGTGCCAGATAGTGTAAAATAAAATGTAACACAATGAACAAAGAATAGAAAATCTTAGAAAATTTATAGAAAATATCTTAAAAGATTCTAGGAAATCCTACGGAGAAGGCAATGGCACCCCACTCCAGTGCTTTTGCCTAGAAAATCCCATGGATGGAGGAGCCTGGGAGGCTGCAGTCCATGGGGTCACTAGAGTCGGACACAACTGAGCGACTTCACTTTCACTTTTCACTTTGATGCATTGGAGAAGGAAATTGCAACCCACTCCAGTGTTCTTGCCTAGAGAATTCCAAGGACAGGGAAGCCTGGTGGGCTGCCGTCTATGGGGTCGCACAGAATTGGACACGACTGACACGACTTAGCAGCAGCAGCAGCAGGAAGTCCTAGAAAGGAAAATAAAATATCTGAAAATTTTAAATTCATGGTATGGACTTAATGGCAGATTGGAGAACATAGTCGACCTGCTAACTTGAAGACAAAGAAATAGAAAACATATAATCTGAAAAAGAAAGGAGTAAAAAAAAAAAAAAAGAAAATCCTTGAGCACCTATGGGACAATACCAGACTGTTTAACACAGATCAATTATAGTTTTAGGATGAAACAACACAAGCAGAAAAATATTTGGGAAAAAAATGACAGAATTCCCCAACTTACATGATATACATAAATTTACAAATTCAAGAAATGTAATGAACTCCAAGAAAAATAAAATGAAGAAAAATCACACCTGCTGATAATGAAAAATGAAATCATCTTGAAAGCTACCAAAGAAAAAGATACTTGGCATACTAGAGAAGAGCAGTTCAGATGATAATGGAAAAATAAGGCCAGAAGACAGTGTACCAACCTCTAAAAAGTGCTGAAAGAAATTGACAACCCAGAATTCTAACCTAGAAAAAATATTTTTGAAGGCAAGAATAAAGATGAAATAATGATATATCTGGATAAAAGAAAACTAAAAGATTGTTTTATTTTATAAGAAATTATCCCCCCAACATGCTTTAAACCAAAGGCAAGCAATAACATGAAAACTCAGATCTTCAGGAACAATGAAGATCTTTAGAAATATTAAATTCCTGGATAAATATAAAATATTATTTTCCTCTTAATTTCTTTTTCTATAACAGTTTAAAGCAAAAATTATAATATTATCTTGTGAGAATTATACAATACACAAGAAAACCATCATATCAGAAAGTCATAGTGGGAGGTTTTGACTGATATAGTTGCAGTGTTTTTACATTTTGCATAAAGTGGCAAAATATTAAAATTAAGAAGTATATCTTAAGCTTAGAGCAGCCATTAGAAAGATAATGCAGAGAGTTATAACTAAGAAACCAGGAAATAACTAGAATTCTAAAATAATCATCAAAGAATCCAAAAGAAAAGAACAGAGGAACAAAATATCGGAGGAAATAAATGAAAAACAAACAACAAAGCTTAATGTAATTATTAAAGTATCTTGGAATCACTGGGCATTGTCCTCTAGCATTAAAGCATTCATACTTCAGTTTACATGCAGCGGACAAACCAATACTGTTTTGTAAAATCACTCATTCAATAAATATTTACTGAGTTAATACTATGTGCAGTGCATTCGTGTTATGTGCCTGGTACACAGTGATAAAAAAGATTTTGTCTTTTTTATAAAAGTAATAGGAAATCAGGAAAGGTATTTGAGCAGGGAAGTAACAAGCTCAGATTTGCATTTGTGTGAGGAACTGGGTGGAGGAGGTGGGCGGCGGGGAATGCAAGGGGAAGAGGACAGGGGGCTGTTGCTTGATTCAAGGGAGAGGTAGAGATGGCTTGGAAACGGCTAACAAGACTAAACCTGGAGAACCTTCTCTGAAATTAAAAGATCTAAAAATATGTTAGAAAAAAAATGTCTAGGCATGGTGATGAATCGTTTATAAGGAGTGAAGAGAAGGGTGAGTTCATAGAGCGTTTCTAGTTTTCTTTTGTGGAAAGCCACTTGAGGAGGGTACCATTTGCTGAAGTTAGGGGACAATGGTAAAAGTGAAGACCATGAGTTAATTTAGGGATATTTTAAGTTTGAGTGACAGTAAAGTAGCCAACTGGAGATTTCAATTAGGGAATTTATGTTATATTCAATGCAGTATCCAGTACTCAATACGTTGTACGTTTCAAAATAAAAATTCAAAACATATTTGTTAATTGACCAGCTTGGAATAAGAAGAAAAGTAATAATAATAATAATTTATTAAGCATTGACTCTTCCAAGCATTCTGAGAGGCATTTTGTCTGAGGCATCTCATTTAACAGTTCAACTTTGGTGATTCCAACTTTACCAATTAGGGAACACTCAAGAAGCTTAAGTAAGAAAACAGTGAAATTGTAGAATCAAAATTAAAACTCAGATCTGCCTGGTTACAAGTCACTTACCAAGTCTTTGTTCTTACTCACAACCTCCTGCTCACCCACCACAATGTAACATTTATTTTATGGAAAATAACTCAGCTTCTTCCTCTGTATCTTAGAAAAACTCTCCCTCTCTTTTCCCCATAATCATTTATTTTCTTACTCAGGCATGGATACTTCGGAATGAAATTTGGCGATTTCTACTTTGCCTCCACCAGAGATTAAGAGAAGAGAGTCTGCTGCCTTCTCTACCTGGACTTTGCTGGAGAAAAATTAAAATAGAAAAATGGAAATGCTCCCAGTGCTCCAAGATCACAGATGCACTCATTTCATGTGTATTCTTCAAAAATTTCAAGGAAGCTGAAATCTAATTTAATCTATTACATGATTGTTCTAAATGACTTAACCACATCAAAGCATCAGTGGACTCACACTCTAGGAAGGGACATTGTAAAATGGTTTTCAAACATATAATGCAGTCTCTCAGGTGCTTGAGACAGGGATGCCCATCTCTGAATATAAAGATTCCCTTACACTTCTGAGATCAAAACAACAGAGCCATTATTTGAGAGGCCGGATGAAATACCAGAGCCATTTCTTATTAGCTTCAGTCATTAAAGAGAATTTAGTAACCTGGCTATTTATGCTTTTTTTTTTTTTTTTTCCTTCCTTTAAAAAAAAGGCAATCTTAATGGAATGAAAGGGCGGAAGATTTTGAAGATCAAGATTAAGGGTGAATTTCCTACTAATTACATTGTTTTCTGCTTTCAGAAGAGAAAACCAAACCAGTTTTCCAGTTCCCCTCTCTATCTCATGCTAAACAGTTCAAGAACTACAACAAAAAAGATGTCAAGCATATTGCCCTTCGCTTAAAGTGAGGAAAATTACTACCATACTACTGTTACTGCTATGAGTACTAGAGAAAAACATCCATCTATCCTCTGGAACGTCAGATGTGTTTTCCCATAGCAACAATACTGTGAACAAAATTTGGATCCCCAGCAGGAAGCTTAAAAGTCAGGTCAAGCCATGACGCTGATGTAAAAACGCTGCTTCATCTAAGCACATAGGCAAGATCCTATGAATATCAGAAACATCAGAATTGCATCTCCTGCCCCCTTCTCTCTAGATAACAACTATTTTGAAAGACATAGAATAGTGGACATTCAACCTTAGTGTAAAGAGGACAATATCTGACAGGGTAGCTTAATATTGAATAGCATAGACCCTAGAACTAGATTAGCTAGGTTTGACTTCTGTGTCCCAACACTACCTAGGTCTGAACATTGAACAAGTTACTTCTTTTATTCTGCGCCTCAGTTTTCACATCTATACAATGGGAATTTAAGGAGTATCCTTACCAGGCCTCCCTGGTAGTCCAGTGGTTGAGAATCCACCGTGCAATGCAGAGGACACTGGTTGGATCCCCAGTTCAGGAAGACTCCACATGCCGTGGGGCAACTAAGCTCATGCGTGACAACTGAGCCCATGTGCTGCAACCACTGAAGCCTAAGTACCCTGAACCTGTGCTCTTCAACAAGAGAAACCACCTCAGTGAGAAGCCCACACACCAGAAGAAAGACCCAGTGCAGCCAAAAATAAATAAATAAATTTTTAAAAGATAATTTTTAACAGTTAGAGCCAGATTTCTAGTCCAGCTCAAGCTCTACCACAAGCCCATGGGTATATTGATCTTGGCCTTGGAAATCCTGGTGGATGTAGTTAGTTAGAGAAAGTAAAGACGGCTGACCATGTGCAGTCAGAATCATAACAACCTGAAGCATTACAGAAACTAGGGCATCAAAACCTGGGACGGCTGGGACCCAAAAGCAAGTTGCATGTAGAGACATTTTCCCAAAATCAACTGTTCAAGAGCTAAGAGGGTGTTCTCCTCACAGGCTTGACACTTTCCAGTTTCCCTTTTCATTCAGAAATGGATGCAAAAAGAAACAGAGCAAAGACAGACAAAAAACAAGACTCTTTCAAGGCCTGAAAAAATGGGTCTAGTGCACTGAGGTCTACTCTGAGACAAGGTAGGAAAGGATAGGCTGGCCCTCCTGATGCCTGTGAGCCTCCCACAGCGCCCAAATTTCTCGCTTATTTTGAAAATGTAGGAGGATTATTGGGAAGATTCCTTTAAGGAGTTATGGAATCCCAAGCTGGAAAAGGGATTGGCCTTTTAAAGCACTTACCATGCGTCAGGCATTGGGTTCTCACCTTGAATCCTCCCAGCAACCTGGTAATTATTGTCCTCATATTACAGCTGAGACCCAGAGTGGGTTAAGTAATGCCAGGGTCATATGGCCAGGGCAGGACACACTGGCTCCTAGCCTGCCCAACCCACAAGCAGAGCTCTTACTCAGTCAGTGTCCACTAACTACCCCCGATGTGATCTCCTCCAATGTTCATCACCCTGTGAAGTAGCCTGGACAGCATCCCCAGTGAGTGGCTTTGCAGTGTCCACTTAAATACTAGCTACAAAAGGAATCTCACTATTTCCTTTTTTATTGTGGCAAAATGCACAAAAAATTTGCCATTTTAATGATTTTAAAACCTGCAATTCAATAGCATTTAGTATGTTCTCAAGGTTGCACCACCATTGCCACAATCTAGTTCAAGAAAATTTGAATCACCCCAAAAGGAAGCCTCCTTATCTATTCTCCATCCCCGCTTCCCCATTGCTACTAATTAGCTGTCTCTGTGATCTTCCTATTCTGGATAATTCATATCGATGGAATCATACAAAATGAGCATTTGTATCTGGCTTCTTTCACTCAGGGTAATGTTTTTAAGGTTCACCCATGTATTAGCATGTATCAGTACTTCATTTCCTTTTATGACTGAATAGTATTCCAATGTAATGGATATTCCACATCTTATTTATCCAGTCATCAGTTGCTGGCCATTTCTATCACTGCTTTTGACTATCTGGAATAATTTTTTGAACATCTGTTGTAATTATTTGGAGTATATATCTAGGGGCAGAATTAGTACTTCTTATGTGAATTTTGTCTAACTTAGTGAGGAACCATTGAAGTGTTTCCATAATGGCTATACTAGTTTACATTCACATCAACCATCTATGAAGTTTCCCATTTCTCCACGTTCTCGTCAAGGCTTGTTATTTTCTGTTGTTTTTAATTCTAGCCATCTCAGTGGGTGTGAAGAGTAACCTGTTATGCTTTTGATTTGCATTCCCCTTATAATTAATGACACTGAACATCTTTTCATGTGCTTATTGGCCATCCATATATTTTCTTAGATAAATGTCTATTCAAGTAATCTGCCTACTTTTTAACTAGATGGTTTATCTTTTTGTTGTTGAATTGAAAGAAGGGTTTTTTTAATATTATGAATACTAGCTTATAGGTGAATACATGATTTGTAAATATTTTTCCCCATTCTGTTTTTTCACTCTTTTGATGGTGTCCTTTGATGAATTTACGTTTATGATTTTGGTGAAGCCTAACTTATTTATTTTTACTTTTGTTGTCTGTGTTGTGGTTGTCATGTCTATCAAACCACTGCCAAAGTCAAGAGTAGTCCTGCATTTTCTTCTAAGAGTTTTATACTTTTAGTTCTTATAATTATGTCTTTTATCCACTTTGAATTAATTTTTGTACATGATATGAGGTAAGGGTCCAAATTCATTCTTTTGCATGTGAGTGGGGCTTCCCCAATGGCTCAGTGGGTGAGGAAACTGTCTGCAATGCAGGAGACGCAGGAGACAAGGGTTTGATCACTGGGTCAGGAAGATAGCCTGGAGGAAGAAATGGCAACCCACTTCAGTGTTCTTGCCTAAAAAGTCTCATGGACAGAGGAACCTGGCAGGCTACAGTCCATAACCTCACACAGAGTAGGACATGACTAGAGTGACAGCATGCACGCACATCAGCCGGCACATATCTCCACTCATTAGAAAATTCTTCCTCACCTTGTGTTGAAATATACCTCATGTTACCACTAACCTCTGATCTCACTTCTGCCCTCTGGAGTCATAATTACCTATAGTGACATAATCAGAAAACTTGTTAAGCTCTCATTACTTTCCAGGAATATTCTAAGTGTTTTACTCCTATTATTTATCAGAGTATGTCCTCCAACACTATAGATACCATCATTATCCCCAGTTTATAGATAAGGAAACTGTGGCATGGAGGGGTTAAGTAACCAGCTCACTCACAGTTACATAGCAGATCCAGGATGCAAACCCAGAGTTCAACACTCCAGCTCACAATCTCAACCTGCAGGGTGGTTGAGCAAATGTTCATTGAGTGCCTCTGGGTCAGGCAACTGTGTTAAGAGCTGTAAGTACAAAGTTAACTGGCCCCCCTCCCTGCCTTCATGAAGTTTATATATTACTGGAGAAAACACGAATCAATATTAAGTCTCCTCTGGGGAGTGTTGTAATGCAAGAATACCAAAGATAGATATTCTTCCTGGGAAAGTAGAAAACACTAAGTTCACAAAAACCCTTGCCTCTCACCACTCCACTCCCCCCCAGTCTAAGTCATGTTCATGGTACCACTTCTGATATAAATACCCTCATCCTTGAATGGAGACTAAGATTCTCTGGACCACTGCTGCTCTTCTTAGCTTCACATGGCCCCACATTGACCTGGAATATAAAGAAGGATCATTCTCCAATATGGGAGTTTCAACTTATCCATGAGTGTTCACGTTACCATTCCCAAAATGATCCTCCACCCATTTCCAGTAGTACTTGAAATCTCTTCAGTTATTAATTCTTCCATTGGTAAAGGTGTTTACTCTTCCAGAGACCAAATATCTATATCTCTAGAAGTAAGAAAGTAGAGAACTACATTTATTAGGGACCTATTGCATACTAGGCATTTTATATAGACTATCTGCCAGAAGAGCACAGTGAGGTAAGCATTATTAGCTTCATTTGACACAGGCAGAAACTGAGACTGAGAGTGTAGAGAATGAAGTGGCAGGTTAATACTTAAGCCCAGGACTGTCTAACCTCCCTGCAGAAATCCCTTTGGTAGCTTCTCTGAAAAGAAAGATATAAACATTTAAATGCAGAGTTCCAAAGAATAGCAAGAAGAGATAAGAAAGCCTTTTTCAGTGATCAATGCAAAGAAATAGAGGAAAACAACAGAATGGGAAAGACTAGGGATCTCTTCAAGAAAATCAGAGATACCAAAGGAATATTTCATGCAAAGATGGGCACGATAAAGGACAGAGATGGTGTGGACCTAACAGAAGCAGAAGATATTAAGAAGAGGTGGCAAGAATACACAGAAGAGCTGTACAAAAAAGAGCTTCAAGACCCAGATAATCATGATGATGTGATCACTGACCTAGAGCCAGACATCTTGGAATGTGAAGTCAAATGGGCCTTAGAAAGCATCACTACGAACAAAGTTAGTGGAGGTGATGGAATTCCAGTGGAGCTATTCTAAGTCCTGAATGATGATGCTGTGAAAGTGCTGCACTCAATATGCCAGCAAATTTGGAAAACTCAGCAGTGGCCACAAGATTGGAAAAGGTCAGTTTTCATCCCAATCCCAAAGAAAGGCAATGCCAAGGAGTGCTCAAACTACCGCACAATTGCACTCATCTCACACGCTAGTAAAGTAATGCTCAGAATTCTCCAAGCCAGGCTTCAGCAATATGTGAACCGTGAACTTCCTGATGTTCAAGCTGGTTTTAGAAAAGGCAGAGGAACCAGAGATCAAATTGCCAACATCCGCTGGATCATGGAAAAAGCAAGAGAGTTCCAGAAAAACATCTATTTCTGCTTTATTGACTATGCCAAAGCCTTTGACTGTGTGGATCACCAGAAACTGTGGAAAATTCTGAAAGAGATGGGAATAACAGACCACCTGATCTGCCTCTTGAGAAATCTGTATGCAGGTCAGGAAGCAACAGTTAGAACTGGTCATGGAACAACAGACTGGTTCCAAATAGGAAAAGGAGTACGTCAAGGCTGCATATTGTCACCATGTTTATTTAACTTATATGCAGAGTACATCATGAGAAATGCTGGACTGGAACAAACACAAGTTGGAATCAAGATTGCCGGGAGAAATATCAATAATCTCAGATATGCAGATGACACGACTCTTATGGCAGAAAGTGAAGAGGGGCTAAAAAGCCTCTTGATGAAAGTGAAAGTGGAGAGTGAAAAGGTTGGCTTAAAGCTCAACATTCAGAAAACGAAGATCATGGCATCTGGTCCCATCACTGCATGGGAAATAGATGGGGAAACAGTGGAAACAGTGTCAGACTTTGTTTTTCTGGGCTCCAAAATCACTACAGATGGTGACTGCAGCCATGAAATTAAAAGACGCTTGCTCCTTGGAAGGAAAGTTATGACCAACCTAGATAGCATATTCAAAAGCAGAGACATTACTTTACCAACAAAGGTTCGCCTAGTCAAGGCTATGGTCTTTCCTGTGGTCATGTATGGATGTGACAGCTGGACTGTGAAGAAGGCTGAGCGCCGAAGGATTGATGCTTTTGAACTGTGGTGTTGGAGAAGACTCTTGAGAGTCCCTTGGACTGCAAGAAGATCCAACCAGTCCATTCTGAAGGAGATCAATCCTGGAATTTCTTTGGAAGGAATGATGCTAAAGCTGAAACTCCAGTATTTTGGCCACCTCATGCAAAGAGTTGACTCATTGGAGAAGACTCTGATGCTGGGAGGGATTGAGGGCAGGAGGAGAAGGGGACGACAGAGGATGAGATGGCTGGATGGCATCACTGACTCGATGGATGCGAGTCTGAGTGACCTCCGGGAGCTGGTGATGGACAGGGAGGCCTGGCGTGCTGCGGTTCATGGGGTCGCAAAGAGTCGGACACGACTGAGCGACTGATCTGATCTGATCTGAAAAGAGAACATTTAGTTTATGCTAAACCACTTTCTGGGACTAAAAGCTCATAATCCACATTTGACCCATCATGGAGTATCTCTGGTTGTTAGAAAGTGTCTGCTTCTAACAATGAAAGCATTCCAGAAATGAAATGGGCTGCTTCTGGAGGGGCAGTGATATTCTCATCTCAGGACTTTCTCAGCTGTCAAAAGGTCTTTGTTTTAAATGGAGATTCTCAGTCCCCACTTAGCCAACTCATTCCAAATGCAACACAGCAAAGATGACAAACCACTAGAGCCAATCTGAATGCCTATATCATCCCCTAAAAGCTAAAAGGCAAAACTGTAAAAAAAAAAAAAAAAAAGCTATGTTTATGTTGCCACTTTTCTCACAGGCAAGGGCATTACAGGCAGTGGAGAGTGAGAGCAAAATTAAGCTATAAAGAAATAATTGACAGTGTTTCCTTAATCGTGGTCTGGATCTGCTGATCCAGCCAAAAGCGAGGGGGCAGAGGTGATCTTTGCTATGCCACATTGAATAATGCAATCATATTTTTGATACCAAACTACATTTAACTGCCATATAAATCCTGCCTGCCTCCATACCACACCTCATTATCTCAAGAAATGTACAACCTCTGGAAAGTCAAATGTGGTGAGACCTGTGCCCCCGAAGCTGAAACGGAGACGCGAAGCTGAGAGGCAGATGCTTGCTGCACAGCAGTCCATCTTCCTGCCTGCACACCAGGAGCTTCACTAAGGTATCCTTGGTGCTAACTTGCTCTGGGACATTAAGCAAAATATTCCACCTTTCTGGGATTTGGTATTTCATCATTAAAATGGGAGTAGGTGGTATCATTATTCCCATTTTGCAAATAACAAAGGTCGGGTACAGAGAAGTTAGAAAATTGCTCAAGGTCAAAGTCAAATATCTCAGTTCAGCTTAGTTGCTCAGTTGTGTCTGACTCTTTGTGACCCCGTGGACTGCAGGACATCAGGCTTCCCTGTTCATCACCAACTCCCAGAGCTTGCTCAAACTCATGTCCACCAAGTAGTGATGCAATCCAACCATCTCATCCTCTGTCATCCCCTTCTCCTCATGCCTTCAGTCTTTCCCAGCATCAGGGTCTTTTCTAATGAGTCAGCTTTTGCATCAGGTGGCCAAAGTATTGAAACTTCAGCATCGGCATCCAATGAATATTCAAGGTTGATTTCCTTTAGGATTGATTGCTTTGATCTCCTTGCTGTTCAAGGAGTCAAATATCTAGTCAAAGGGAATCCAGACTTCAAGTGTAAATGTGTCTGTCTTGACTTATAAATACACTCTTCCATAAATGAGAAATCTCTAACCCTGTGACTCAGTGGAACTTTGCTGGAACTGTGAGGGTCAAAAACCCTTAACGGTAGCTTCCACCATTTGGAGCTTATTGTCAACATCTGAACTGCCCAGATTCCCAAAGGAGGAAAAAATGCATGAAATAAGCACAGTGTTTAGTGTTCAAGCTTGACTTAGAGGTATGTGGTGGGAATAGCAGAAATGATTGGTATAGAGAAGGGGGGAGAGTTCTTTCTCAATCTCTTTGGAAGGCAAAAGGAGGAAGATGCCACTCTGCTTGGCTTGGGAAGAAGCAAAGAGCACACTGGGTCATTTTTGCCCTGTTTCCAGCTACATGAATTGAAAAGCCAAGTCCAGGTTCAATGCATCATTCTTGAGGCCGGGAACAAAATCCCTCTTTGTTTCCCAGTGAAACTTATCTCTGAAGAGCTGCACAACTTCCTGAGAGATATAGCCCTGCAGATGTGCCATGGGAGACCCGCCTGGCTGTGCTGCCATCACTCAAAGTGCAAGAATGGGCACTTTGTACTGCTGGACTGAAAACGACACTCTCTGCTCTGATCCCCACTGGGGTTCCCAAGTGGACAACACTTCCTGCTAAGGGGAGGGGCTGTGAGCAGTGGATGTGTGTGTGATTTTGTTTTGTTCCTTTGTGAATTTGTTTAGTTATTTATAGAGCCAAAGGAAAAAGCAAGGGGGCAGAGTGTAGCACAGTGTTTTGCAAACTGTATTCCATGGAACCCTTCCAAGGGTTGGAGACCCTGAAGGCTGGAAGTAGAGGACAGGATGGGTGGAAGAGCAGGCGAAGCTCCAGAATATTCTATCTGCCTCCTTCTCCCCCAGCCAACACCACCAACAATAACAATCACAGCAGTTCTACTTCTAACAATTTAATGTAGGAGGCTAGATATGATTTTATTTCAACAAAGACTTTTATAGTTTAAAAAGTGTTTGAAAAGCACAATGGCTATAGATAAATTCTATTTTCAATTTTGCTAAAACGTAGCTCTGTGATGTTGAATGGTTATTTTCAACTCTGGTCTCAGTCTCTTTATCTATAGAACAAGGCAAAGCATCAAGTCCCCTAGTAAACTCTAGGTAAAAGGAGGAATTACCAAAAAATTCTTTCTGACACAGTTTTATACAAGAGAAAATGAAAAAAGAAGGAAACTCTCTCTGTAAGATGGTTTAATTTTCAATTAATATAGGGCAAGAAGCTCTTTCTGACTTTCCTATTATGGGCCCAGAATTAAATGAGTACCAACAGACTGTACGTAGTACACAGAAAGCTACTGTTGGTGCTACTAAAATTAATGGGCTATTTGAACATCTTTAAGGAGAAGGCAATGGCACCCCACTCCAGTACTCTTGCCTGGAAAATCCCATGGATGGAGGAGCCTGGTAGGCTGCAGTCCATGGGGTCACTAAGAGTCGGACATGACTGAGCAACTTCACTTTCACACAATGAAGAAGGCAATGGCAACCCACTCCAGTGTTCTTGCCTGGAGAATCCCAGGGACCACGGGGCCTGGTGGGCTGCCGTCTGTGGGGTCGCACAGAGTCGGACACGACTGAAGTGACTTAGCAGTAGCAGAACATCTTTAAAAGGGACATTGGAGAAGGCACTGGCGACCCACTCCAGTACTCTTGCTTGGAAAATTCCATGGGCGGAGGAGCCTGGTGGGCTGCAGTCCATGGGGTCGCTGAGGGTCGGACACGACTGAGCGACTTCACTTTCACTTTTCACTTTCATGCATTGGAGAAGGAAATGGTAACCCACTCCAGTGTTCTTGCCTGGAGACTCCCAGGGACAGGAGCCTGGTGGGTTACCGTCTATGGGGTCGCACAGAGTCGGACACAACTGATGTGACTTAGCATCAGTAGCAGCAGCACAAGGGACATTAATTTTTCTCTGGTTGGAAACATGAGTTACACTAAATTGATGTCTAGATAATCAAAAAGAGGGAAAAGACGATGCAGTTGGACAAAAAGAAAAGGGGAAAATCAAAATTTTCTCATTGAGTATGCAGGTAGGAACTATTGACGGCATAAGATAGGAAGGATTTTATGCTGAATTGTTCAACTGTCAACTTGGTTAAACTGGGAACTTGGTTTCCCAGAATTCCCTTCCATATATGATTCTGAGTTAGCATCAGCCAAAAGAGGAAGTTGTGTGAGATTTGAGCAGAAGTAGAAGAGTGGCCATCATGCTCTGAAGGTCTTATTGTGATCAGTGACAAACACAGAGGTTCCCAGTGGTTCCAGCTTGTCCTCACTTCTCTACATGTCAAGCTCTTCTTCTGGACCTTGGGCTCTGCTGAACAACAGCTTGTCCCAGGGTCACCACCAGACACTTGACAGCAGTAGATACGCGAAAACAACTTCTAATTGATTTCATTCCTCACAAGTTGCTCCCTTGAGGTTTCACTCCAGCAGTCATGCATGACTTCTCGGGTACCCCTGGGAAGCTGCAACTGGTTATTTTGTATCAACACTTAAAAAAGATTGGTTAGCAATATATTTCTCAGAATACTCCAACCCTCTTTTTGCCCATCACTTCCTTAGCTCCTTCCACAATTGTATCAGGTCTAATTCCTCTACTCAGTTCCTTATCTGAACAGTCACAGGAAATCTGCTTCCCTGACTGATCCTTAAGGGATACAGAAAATTCTGATTGAAAGTCAAAAGCTACAGCAGCATAAAATCTACAATATATAGCATTTTCTTTGAGATAGTAGCAAGCAGAGGTTGGAAGAGCAACTAGGACAATGTTTATAGAGGCTAAAAGATTAGTGAGTAAATCTGAGGCCAGATAAAGGGCAATCAGTATTATATGGTGGTGAAACAACCGGCAAAGCTGTCATTTATGGTGATTTGGAAGATAGAAAAGGTACTGGATAATCTTGTTGACCTGCCTAAAACATTTCCAAGCAGAATGTTGAAAGTGTCACTTGTCATCTTTTATCTACATACAAGTTGCAAGAAGAGAAATATGAGCTAAAAAGAGAAATGACCCATTTTCAAGCAGAATTGTTAAAACTACATATGGAAATCAGACTGTTATAATCAGAACACCTGTGTGTGTGTGTGTGTGTGTGTGTGTGTGTGTGTGTGATACATATGCAACTTAAGATTTGCTGAATTAGAAAATGAAGTTAATTTTTTATTCCTTTGTCTCTGTAGCCAACAAAAACTTCTTAAATTAAGAATTAGTCTCTGAATAATGATTAAATTAAACATGTGACCATAAGAAGCTATGTTAAGACCTCAGGAAATTTTAAATTAGTGACTTATGGATTTTCTAAGTAAAGAGGACTCAAAAATCTTAAACATGTTACCTGTAATAGTCTGACTTGCAGATTGAGAAGTATTTCTCAAAAGAAAGGTATTTCTCAAAAAGATATGGATTTTAGACATGAACTGAACCCTAGAGAGATATGTAAACCCACAAAATTTTTAAAGAAACTTGTACTAACAAAAGCACTGCCAAATTGGACAAAAAGGAGTATAAACCATTCAAAATGAAAAAATTCCTCTGGGTACCAAACTTTGTATGGGCAGAAAGTAGGTTGACAATGCACTCAGTTGTAAACACAAGCCAGTTCTTATCAAAAAAAAGAAGAAGAAGGAGAAGGAGAAAGATCTCAGAGAGTTCTACCAAAACAGAAGATAATAAAGAGCAAAGGAGAACAGTGGGTTAGAAAATTATATACAGGACAGGTTCAAAACAACCCTTGTCAGTGAACATGCCCCATCAATAGAGTAGGGGACTCTGAGAGTATGTGCTCTGCTGGATTCTGAATTTCTATGAAAATTCTTTACTATTCCTGCAAGCCTCCCCTTTTTGAATATGTCTTTTAAAGCTATCCTTTCTCTATCTCATCGTTGTATCCTGTGTGTGTGAGAGATAGATATCTTATCTTTTTAGTTAATAGTTCTCTGAATCAGGAACAGCTACCCCTAAGAAGCTGCGTTAGAGGAACTTCATCTCCACCTAGATCTGATGGATCTGCAATAGTGAGATAATGACTTCAGGACTTAGCCATAGTGAAATGAGACTTTAGGGGGTCAGCCCTGGGATTTCTTTGGAAGGAATTGCTAAAGCTGAAACTCCAGTACTTTGGCCACCTCATGAGAAGAGTTGACTCATTGGAAAAGACTCTGATGCTGGGAGGGATTGGGGGCAGGAGGAGAAGGGGACGACAGAGGATGAGATGGCTGGATGGCATCACTGACTCGATGGATGTTAGTCTGGGTGACCTCCGGGAGCTGGTGATGGACAGGGAGGCCTGGCGTGCTGCAGTTCATGGGGTCGCAAAGAGTCGGACACGACTGAGCAACTGAACTGAACTGAACTGATCCCATAATGAGAGGATAAATGTATTTTGTATGTGGGACGAATGTAAATAAGTATGACCAGAGGATAAACTGGGGTGGGAGTAAAAGGGGTAAAAATGACTATGAATTCCTTTGAAGTTCCTATCATGAAGGCCAACAGTCAATTTCCTCACTTTTTTCAACTGGGGTGGCCAAGTGACTTGCTTTGACAATCGAAAGCAAGAGAGGTAATATTATATGGTTTCTTAGTGCTTCTACCCTCACCCTTCTGCATGTACCACTTTCATTCTTATTCTCTTGGTCTTTCTCATTGCCACTTATGAAAAAGCCCAGGGTAGTCTCCTTGGGGACGAAACACTGCTTGATGAGAGCAACCATGCAGAAGTAGACAAGGTCAGTCATCCCAACTGCTGTAGCCATGCCACTTGAGTCCCAGTTAAATCCTATATATATAAGTGAGGCCATCTAGGCCAGCCACCCTCTAGAAAACAAACCAACCAACTTTATATGCATAAGTGAGCCCAATATTGTATGGATTCAGTTCAGTCGCTCAGTCGTGTCTGACTCTTTGCAACCCCATGAATCGCAGCACACCAGGCCTCCCTGTCTATCACCAACTCCCGGAGTTCACTCAGACTCACATCCATCGAGTCAGTGATGCCATCCAGCCATCTCATCCTCTGTGGTCCCCTTCTCCTCTTGCCCTCAATCCCTCCCAGCATCAGAGTCTTCTCCAATGAGTCAACTCTTCGCATGAGGTGGCCAAAGTACTGGAGTTTCAGCTTTAGCATCATTCCTCCCAAAGAAATCCCAGGGCTGATCTCCTTCAATATGGACTGGTTGGATCTCCTTGCAGTCCAAGGGACTCTCAAGAGTCTTCTCCAACACCACAGTTCAAAAGCATCAATTCTTCAGCGCTCAGCTTTCTTCACAGTCCAAATCTCACATCCATACATGACCACAGGAAAAATCATAGCCTTGACTAGACGAACCTTTGTTGGCAAAGCAATGTCTCTGCTTTTGAATATGCTATCTAGCCCAGTCCAAATTTCCAGTCTACAGAATCACAAATAAATAATGACTAACTGTAGGTATCTTGTCGTGAATTAATAGAAAGCTGAGGTGGTTTCAGGGAAACAAAATCTGGAATCAGTTCTTTGGAGTCCAGGGACCAAGATGAGGCAAGAAAGTTATCTAGATTGTAAATATGAAGAAGACATTCACTCTCAGGGTTGTGCAAGTAAGTACCCCTTAAATTTTTCACCCTATACATTTCCCTCCCCTAACTTAAGACCTTAGTTCTCCTGACTAGATCCAAAGGCATTAATGACCCAGTTGCTAGTGGTAAAAGAAATACTGCTCACCCACAGCATGAAGTGGAAAAATCTTTTCCTAAATTATCATCTTGTAGCACCTAGAATCAAGTGCCCGTATACGAGAAGTCTTTGAATAGCCAACTAGCTACTGTCATAGAGTGTGTTAGTAAAAAACAGTGAGTTGGTGGTTGTTGTTTAGTTACTAAGTCATGTCTGATTCTTTTGTGACACCACGTACTGTAGCCCACCATGTTCCTCTGTCCAGGGAATTTCCCAGGCTAGAATATTGAAGTGGGTTGCCATTTCCTTCTCCAGAGGACCTTCCCAATCCAGGGATTGAACCCACGACTCCTGTATTGCAGGCAGATTCTTTACCACTGAGCCACCTGGGAAGTCCAATGAGTTGGTAGGTTGTAAAGGAGAACATGAGGAGAAAACATGAGAGTAAAGGAGAACATGAGAGTAAAGAACATGAGAGTAAAGGAGAACATGAGGAGAAAATGAACTTAATGCTTTAAACTCCCAGCTCAAAGTTTGATTAAGGAACCAGAAATCTTCTATGGCTATATTAAAAGATATCACTATCTCTTGTAGCCACAAGTGGAGATTTCAGAAAACCAAACCAAAAATCTAATTCTAAAGGTAGCTGAATTATAACACAAAATGTATCACAAGCTCATAGGGTCCTGTGTTAAAGTTTAGGTAATAAATGGGAAAGGATAAGACCCCTTGAAATAGAGACAATGTATATGACAAAATTCCAGTGAACCTGAGGGCCTTAAACTCCAATTACTCTGAGCATTCTTTGCCAATAAAAACAATATCTCCTTCTTAATAGTTTTAGGGAAAGATGGTGAAAAGACTGGAAAGCATCCAAGAATATGGGTAGAAATAGGATTGCTTTGCCTAGGAAAGAATACACAAGCAGGTACATGAGATGTGACTTTAATTATATGAGAAGCTAGCTTTATAGGAAGTTTAGATTTGTTTCACCTAGACTATAGGAATAAATCAAGAACAAGTTGGTAGACATGGTGTGTATACTACTATTTCTTTGTTAGAATTCCTTTCTGGAATCTTTTGATAAAATTATGCTTTTCCAAATTCTAAATGCCAAGAAAACCTGTCAAGAAATTAGGAAAATTAAAAATTCAAGAAATCCTTCCACAATGTGTATGTATATCAAATCATTGCATTGTACACTAAGTATCTCACAGTTTTGTTAATTATACCTCAATAAAGCTGGGAAAACTCAGACTGCTCCAAAATAATGTTATCACAACAACTTAGTATCTCCAGGTACACCACACATTTTCCTTTTGCCCCTTTATACCCATTCTCCACTCTTATCCATTCTGCTCTGCAGCCTGGAACACTGTCTTGTATGGACATGAAAGATTTTTATGTCCTCCAGATTTCAGAAAGATTGGCCAATAGTGGACTATAGAAGGGCTTCCCTGGTAGCTTAGCTCAGCTGGTAAAGAATCTGCCTGCCATGCAGGAGACCTTGATTCAACTCCTGGGTTGGGATTATCACCTGGAGAAGGGATAATCTACCCACTCCAGTATTCTTGGGCTTCCCTGGTAGCTCAGACAGTAAAGAATCTGCCTGCAATGCAGGAGACCTGGGTTCGATCCCTGGGTTGGGGAGATCCCCTGGAGGAGGGCACTGCGACCCACTCCAGTATTCTTGCCTGGAGACTCCCCATGGCCAGAGGAGACAGTCCATGGGGTCGCAAAGAGTTGGACACGACTGAGCAACTAAGCATAGCACAGCACAACTACGGAAGAGGGCTTCCCTGGTGGCTTAGTGGTAAAGAATCTGTCTGCCAATGCAGGAGACATGAGTTCCCTCCCTGGGTCAAGAAGATCCTCTGGAGAAGGAAATGGCAACCCACTCCAGTATTCTTGCCTAGGAAATCCCATGGACAGAGGAACCTGGTAAGCTACAGTCCATGTGATCGCAAAGAACTGGACATGACTTAGTGACTAAATAACAACAGAGACTATGGAAGGAAGAGAGAGGAAAGAGAATATGTGCAAGGTATTCATTTAGCTGGCTTCCTCCCTCAAAGGTCAGACTAAATTGTCTGTGTCCATGACCAGACAAGGCGGTTTCTTCTACTTGACTCTGTCTGATTGCATATAACTGCTCCTTCTCCTCATCACTTAGACTGAGGGAGACAGCTCTTCCGCTCTTACTAGCCTCAGGATACTGAAGTATCTCTAATAGTACTTTTGTTAAATGTTCCTTTGTAAATAGACCTTCTGTGAATCACCTTATTCAAATATCTGTTTATTTGCTGTTGAGCCACTGGTTTATAGACCAGTGGAAAGAGAACTTCTCTTTCTCAGTAATTCTAGCAAAACTTACAAGGCTGATGCTCATTGGCTTCCATGCCATAGCTTTAGTTAAGTGGTCACTAATAATTGTGGCCATAGAAATGCAGCATTTTGATTAACCAGACCTTTTTCATGTATCTATCCCTAGGAGTAAGGTCAGTCCCACTGGAATCATGTAGAGTCAGAGTTTGAGTGAGATAGTTCCCAAATAAAAATCTGAGTAAGCATGGATTAAAAAAAAAAAAAAAGATCTGATATCTACAAAACTAGGCAAATTCCAAATCCCACCTCATCTATAAAATAATAAAAATGGATTATCTAAATTGAGTAAATGGGCTAGATTCTCTTTTGAGTTTTCTCATATCCTTAAAATTTATGGATCTAACTCAAACAATGTACATTGGTAAAACTGAACAAATTTAATTCTATTTCCTGCTCTACCAACAAATATCTATATGGCCTTGAACAAGTCACCTCTTTTCTAGGCTTCTATTTCTTTATCTGTAAAAGGAAAAGGTTGGACTAAATGATCTCCTGGGTATGCTCTAGATGTAAAACCTCTGAGTCTATGATTGTCTCTGAAATTCCAAGCTCTGTTAGGGTTCTTGGATTGTAAACATCACAAATAAGTTCGGCATAACATCAAACTCTGCCCCTACACCCAGATAAAAGGAATATATTAAAGGTATGAAAAAACAGAGAGTCCTAGGCAAACATTAAAAACAAAACTTTGGAAATATCAGAAACCATAGATTTTCTGTGAATCTAAGCAGAAGTGTTGTCTCTTTTAAGCTTACACAATGAGTCAGCTCCACTTTTCATCCTCCATCCCACTCAGTATTCAAATTCCCAAGCGTAAAATCAGAAATGGATTAGTGAGAGCTGCCTTCTCACCTTCTGTCTGGGGATGGCAGAGTACCTTGCTGACTTTCCCAACAGGACAATACATCATGGGAGGATAATGACTCCCGGAAGGTAGAAAAGGTAATGAGCAAGCAAAAATTACTGATACCCTTTATACAAGTCAGCAATAGCATCAGAAGCTGGGTACAAATTTCCTTTGCTCATATTTCCAATATAGTTCTATGTGGCGGCTCAGTGGTAAAGAATCTGCTTCCAATGCAGGAGACACAGGTTTGATCCCTGGGTTGGGAAGACCCCTGGAGAAGGAAGATCCCCTGGAGAAGGAAACAGAAACCCACTCCAGTATTCTTGCTTAAAAAATCCCATTTACAGAGGAGCGTATAGTTCATGGGGTCACAAAAGAGTCAGACATGACTTAGCAACTAAACAACAACAAACTCCTTTCAAATTTTCTTGGAATTGTATGCATCATGCCTAAGTCACAGTCCCAGAATCTTCAAAACAAACAAACAGACAAACAAAACGGTTTAACCTCCAAAATTCAAATGAATTCGTTAGGTCACCAAAAGATCTGGAGATTAGAAATGACAATTTTAAAATGAGATTCTCTTTTCAAGAACATTGTAAAGCAAAGGCCAATAACTTGGTTTTGTTTTCATTAGACTGTATTATTTTTCAGCCATGGGCAAATGCTTACAAAATGAGATATTACTTGAATATATGAATGCAAAATTAAGAACTCCAGCATAAAAGGTGAATAATTTATAAATGTGCAAAATGAACCCAACCCTCCTCCTGTCACCACTGTCACTGTGCATAGAAACCAAAAGCCATGTAATTTCACAGTAATTATCCAATTCCTAACTTAAGGCTTCAATATCAGCATTGAAAATTATGTATCAGTTGTACTTAGAATTGTAAGTTTTATAGCGGGATGAAATTACCATGAATTAGCAACTTGTTGGCATCTTTAAAGAGAATTTTAATATTTAGTTTTGAAACGGACATATTATAAAGTTCTACACATGCATTATCAAGACACATCATATGTGCATGTGCCTTATATTTATAGTTCTGTGTTTGTATGAATCCTGGATCTATTTACCTTGCATTCGTAAACACTTGCAAAGATTGAAAAGTGTTAGTCACTCAGTCATTTCCAACTCTGCAACCCCATGACTAGAGCCTGCCAGGCTCCTCCGTCCATGGAATTCTCCAGGCTACACTGGAGTGGGTAACCATTCTCTTCTCCAGTAGATCTTCTCGACCCAGAGACTGAACCCAGGTCTTCTGTATTGCAGACAGATTCTTTATCATCTGAGCCACCAGGGAAGCCCTCGCAAAGATTATGTTTTTCTATTTCAGGTATGATTCATTTTTCTAAATGTGCTTACTCTGCACAGTTGAGCTAAATAAACTGTAGGGAAAAAAATGTAAGGAATTACTATTACTCTCTACATCCCAGTTCTGAAAGTTGTCGGTACCTAGCTGGCAGACAGGCCCTACTGAGGCTTCACAGGGCCTGAAGCAGAATTGGCACACAAGTCACTCAACAAATGAGTTATGAAGAGATGAATGGTTGAATGAATATCAAAATGGTCCATATGAGTGTGTGAATAGCATTAAGATTCCTTTTCCAAGAAAGGGAACATCAGGTGACTTAGCTTAGCAAAGATGATCTAAGGTCTTCCGAAGAGGCATTAGTGGTAAAGAACCCACCTGCCAAAGCAGGAGACATTGGAGACAAGGGTTTGATTCCTGGGTTAGGAAGATCCCCTGGAGGAGGGGATGGCAACCCCCTCCAGTATTTCTTGCCTGGGAAATCCCATGAACAGAAAAGGGGCTACAGTCCGTAGGATCACAGAGTTGGACACGACTAAAGTGACTTAGCATGCGTGCAAAGGAGCTATAGAAACAAGAGATATATTTCCAAGCTATGGTCTAGTCCAGGCCCCTATCATAGCAGTGAATTTTGGCTTAAGCTGTTTGTCATTATAACGAACATTGTGCCTGATCCAACACCTCACTGTGGCATGCCCAAAATCCTAGACTTTCACCTTCACTCTAAAGATGCCTCAAACTGAAAGAAAAAGAGTTTGTGTTCCTCCAGTTCCTCACTACCTCTGCAAAATGGAATCTGTTCACCTTCTCTAAGGAAAGCACAGTTACCAAGAACAAGCCTTTCCAGAAAACCTGCCATGGGTAAACACTGCTTGTGATGTGACATAGAGATGGACACAGCATTGTTCCTGCTCTCACTGATGGGTATACATGTGTTAAAATTAGAGGAAATTACAGAAGAAGCAGTCACTGAAAGGTAGGGCAATGAAAGCAAGGTCTGCAGACAAAATTAGTCATTAGCTGGATGGGATGTTCCTGGTGGTCCACTGGTTAAGAATCCACCTTCCAGTGCAAAGGACATGGGTTCAATCCCTGGTCAAGGAACTGAGGTCCCACATGTTGCAGGGCAACTAAGTCCATGTACCACAACTACTGGCCTGTGCTCTCTGGAGTCCCCACGCCACAGCTAGAGAGAAGTACACGTGCCACATTGAAAGGTCCTGCATCCTGCAACTAAGCCGCAACATGCTAAAAAACAAATAAAACTTTTTTAAGTTACTAGCTGGATGATAAAGGTTGAGATGGTTTGTAAAAGAAGCAGAAAGGGTAACTGTGCACTCTACGAGAACCTCAGTAGAATGGGTATGGACACTGAACACCAAGAATATCAGTGTGACTTGAGAGACAGAAGCAGGGACATGACTGGAAATCAAATTCTTCACTTTTTCCCTTCAGCCAATTGTTTCTATTTTTGGCTACTCATTAAAATAATCTAAGAAGCTTTACCAAAAAACAGGCATTTTATGGACCCTATCTCTGAAGATTGATTTAATTGGTCTGGAGAGAGGCCCAAGTACATTTGTTTGTTTTATTGTTTTTTTAAGCTCTCTTGGTGCTTCTAATGTACACCAGGGCTGAAAACCACTGTTTAGATCATCAGGATCCACCAGTATTATGCAACTGACATCATTAAAAGAGGGCTGTAAATACTTACAAATATTTTGCAATCCAAGTCCCAAGTCATTGGATGTAATGCAAATAATATTTTATAAACCTTAAGTAAAAGTCATTTAATTCCTCACTTTGTAGTATTCTCCTGGAAGGATTAACAATGAAATTTGTTGCCATATGAAGTGAGCTATCACCTCAAACAGTGGTTCCCTTTGAAAAAATATTGTGCTCAAATCTCATGGACTAGACATGCAAAAAAGTTTTTCTTTGAGACCTGAAAGGTGTTAGTCATAAAAGAAGATATATAGGGTTAAAGGTTTGTGTCAGCCACTCAACAACAGATCCTAAGAAACAAAGGTGCCCATGTGCTCTTGAATAAATCTCTTTTCTTGGTTTGCTTGTAATATCTACAGCCCTCCAATGCAAATCCCAGAGAGGAAACCCCTATGGTTTGACTCTAGAGGTGGTACTTCAGTACCTATTCAGGAAATATCAGAGCTCATTGGCTAGGCAATAGTGAAGTAAAGGCACTTGAGTGGGAAGATTATGAAAATAAGAGGACCAGAGGTAGGAGAGTCAGGGAATAGGAAGTGTGTGCTTTTGTGCATGAAAGTGCTATACGAGCAACTTTTCTTTTCTCACTATTTAAGAGGTATGAGAGAGTGACATTAGCATGATGGTGGAAGAGGAAGCCCCAGACCTTTTTCCTTGACTTAACAATATATATGATCCAAAAGGCTTTATAAGTATTCCTATAAATTAGAAAGTTGCAGTATTTCAAGCAAAGCATTCTCAAAAGCAAGAATAGCTACATTGAAATGGGTAAGAAAAGGCATTTTATTTCAACCACATCACCTCCTTCCCCAAGTTGGCACAGGTTTCAATCAAGAGGAAAAGTCTAACTCATGGATTCTCTCTTGGGATAGAAAGAGAAGAGTGGAATGTATGTCTAACATTCCAGCTTTGGGGGGGCAGCTACCTGAGAAACTGTTTCTGTCTCACCTGATGCGAGGTGCTGATTAGGAACCAGAATATCTTGAGTATCTGAGCATCACAGAGAACCAAAGAGAGCTAAGCAGTTTATGACAACATCACAGAATTTGTAACACCATGAAAGAAATGAGCACAGCTCATCAGGATCAGAGGGAAACACTCCTGTGGCTTCTTTCTTGAGAGGGAAAGAAAAGTGTGGAATGTGCATCCAGCATTCAGATTTTCAAGGGGCTCGCAGAGGGATTGGTTTCTTTCTTGCCTGACTCAGATCACTTGTGGAACTGGCACACCCTGGACACCTGGGGACCACAGAGAACAAAAGAGAAGCAAACAAAAGAGAATCAGTGACTTATGGCAGCACCAGAGAACTTGTGATACCATAGACAGACACCAGAGGAACAAAATGACTACAAGCTCCAGGGAAAAAGTTGACAAACCTCTCTAATTGGCAACCCCAGGAAAGGTTTGAGAGGCCCCCAGAATCTCTAGCCATGTTGGTTAGTGAAGATCTTTCCTGTACAAAGCAGGACTATAAAGAGTGAGAGAGGCAACTATGTTTTCAAATATGTAAAGCAACTGTGGTTTCAAATATGTAAAGCTCAACACAAACCTAGACAGCATATTAAAAAGCAGAGACATCACTTTGCCATAAAGCTTTGATGTCAAAGCTATGGATTTTCCAGTAGTCATGTATGGATGTGAGAGTTGGATCAAAAAGAAGGCTACGCACTAAAGAACTGATACTTTTGACTTGTGGTGCTGGAGAAGACTCTTGAGAGTCCCTTGGACAGCAGGGAGATCAAGCCAGTCAATCCTAATGAAAATCAGCCCTGAATATTCATTGGAAGGACTGATGCTGAAGCTCCAACGTTTTGGCCACCTGATGCAAAGAGCCAACTCATTGAAAAAGACCCTGATGCTGGGAAAGATTGAGGGCCAGAGGAGAAGGGGGCAGCAGAAGATGAGATGGTTAGATAAAATCAACGACTCAATGGACATAAGTTTGAGCAAACTCCAAAAGATAGTGCAGGACAGGGAAGCCTGGCATGCTGCAGTTCACGGGATCAAGAAGAGTCAGACACAACGTCATGACTGAACAGCAAAGCTCAGCACAATGCACATGAAGAAATACAGAAACAAGGCCCAATCAAGGGAATAAAATCTCCAGAAACCAGCCTACAGAAACAGAAGTATACAAATTACCTGACAAAAATCTTCAAGTATCCATCAAAAAGATGCTCAGTGGGCTCAGGAAAATTATTCATGAACAAAATGAGAATATCCAAAGAGAGAAAATTCAAATAAAAACAAAAAGAAATTCTGAAGTTGAAGAATACAATAATAGAAAAATCCACTAGAGGGGTTCAATGTCAGCCTTGACTGAGAAGAAGGAATCGGTGACAAGTCATTTGAAATTATCCTGTCAGATGAGCAAAACATAAAAGGATAAAAAAGAATGAAGAAAGCTTAAGGGGTTTATGGGACACCACTGAGTGGAACAATATATGTATTATAGAAGTCTCAGAGAGGAAGAGAAGGAAAAAAAGAAGAAATAATGGCTAAAAAACTTCCCAATCTAGGGAAAGAAACAGACACCTGGATTTAAGAAGTGCACCTGATCTCAACTAGGATCAATCCAAAGAAATTCACAGAATACAATCAAATTGTCAAAATCAAGGACAGGAGCCTACTATACAGAGTGAAGTAAGCCAGAAAGAAAAACACCAATACAGTATACTAACGCATATATATGGAATTTAGAAAGATGGTAACAATAATCCTGTATACAAGACAGCAAAAGAGACACTGATGTATAGAACAGTCTTTTGGACTCTGGGAGAGGGAGAGGGTGGGATGATTTGGGAGAATGTCATTGAAATATGTATAATATCATATATGAAACAAGTCGCCAGTCCAGGTTCAATGCACGATACTGGATTCTTGAGGCTGGTGCACTGGGACGACCCAAGAGGGATGGTATGGGGAGGGAGGGGGGAGGAGGGTTCAGGATGGGGAACACATGTATACCTGTGGCAGATTCATTTTGTTATATGGCAAAACCAATACAATATTGTAAAGTTAAATAAAATAAAATTTTTAAAAAAATCACGGACAAAGACATAATTTTGAAAGCAACAAGAGAAAACTGCAAGGAAGCCTTCCTAAGACTATCAACAAATTTCAAAGAAGAAATTTTAAAGGCCAGAAGGAATGGGATGATATATTTAAATTACTGAAAGAAAAAAAAAAAAATCCAACTAAGAATACTATATTCAGGAAAATTCTCTCTCAAAAAAGAAAAGTCAAGAGTTTCCCAGATAAATAATATCTGAAGTAGTTAATCACCACTAGACCTGTCTTTACAAGAAATGCTAAGTGGAGTCCTTTAAAAAGATTGCTATACAGTAACATCATGGCAATCCGCTCCAGTACTATTGCCTGGAAAATCCCGGACAGAGGAGCCTGGTAGGCTACAGTCCATGGGGTCGCAAAGAGTCAGACATGATTAAACGACTTCACATCACATTCAACATCAAACTATATGAAACTATAAAGATCTCTGGTAAATGTATAGACAAATACAGAATATTGTAATGCTGTATTGGTGGTATTAAATCACTTTGAATATATACTGAAGGAGCTAAAAGACAAAAGTATAAAAATATGAATATAAAAATGTTAATGGACAGATATGCTATATTAAAAAGATGTTACTTGTAACATAAATAGCACAAGGGGTGGGCAAAAGAATAGACTTTTCATTTGTGAATGAAATTAAGTTGTTATCAACTTAAAATAGCCTGTTTTACATAAACCCCATGATAACCACAAAGAAAATATCTATAGAAGATACACAAAAGAAAATAAATATGAATCACTACATACAGTTATTGAGACCTCTCTCTCTCTTTCAGCCCAATCTCCAGGTACCCCTGATCTCATCTAAGTTATCTTCATTTTATAGATAAAGAACCTGAGGCCCTGGGAAGAAAAGTGACTCAGATCAGAGATCAGTCGCTCAGTCGTGTCCGACTCTTTGCGACCCCATGAACCGCAGCACGCCAGGCCTCCCTGTCCATCCTGCCAGGAGTATTCAGAGAGATGGTGGCACAGCCCTGGGTAGATTCCATATCTCCTGGTTCCCAGCTTGGTGTTCCTGTTAAATTTCTTGTGACTAACCTGGGAAATAACCAGCTAAGCAAAGAGGCAACAGAGAAGCAATCGGTTGTTGGGGGGCGGGGTGGGGGCAGGGAGGGCGATCATTAAAACTAATCAGCAATAGACACAGATCTCCAATTTTAAAAGGTTTTTATGCACATTTGTTTCCATTATGGAAATAGTATCCATTCATTACAGGAACTTTTGAAATCGCAGACAAGCAGAAAAAGGAGAAAAATTATAATTCCACCAATTATATACACGACCATTAACACTTGAATGTGTGCTCTTTCTGTCTTTTAATGAATAGATTGTTGAGTTTTCACTGAACCACACTCTTTCTGTATGTTCATTTTGTATCCTGCTTGTTTACAGTATTATAAGCATTTTCCATCTGCAAACATTTTCTTTCACAGCTACATAATATACATGAGAGTAGCTGTGCCATGTTGAATATTTTTTCTAACTTCACTATTTCAAATGACACTGAAATGAACATGTATCTGTGTATATGATAGTTGTTCCACATTTACCAAGCACTTATCTACCTTGATAGTGTACCAAGGTGAAATGATAACATTAAAGAATTTAAGGATTTTTAAGTGTTTTGGTACATAGTTCCACATCACTTATAATACATATTTTCTTGTTGTTGTCCAGTCACCCAGTCATGTCCAACTCTTCATGACCCCATAGACTATAGCACACCAGGCATAAAAAGATGTATTTTCTTATTTTTGCACAATTATACAAACATTGTTTTCAAATTCTAGAAATAGAAAGAACCCAAATACTGAATATCCTGGCATATTCCTGTAACACACCAGGCATAAAAAGATGTATTTTCTTATTTTTGCACAATTATACAAACATTGTTTTCGAATTCTAGAAATAGAAAGAATCCAACTACTGAATATCCTGGCATATTCCTTTCCAATCTTTTTGAAAGCGTATACATATACACACATAATTACCAAATTGAGATCATTATGCTTAGGCTTGGTCTTTGGCAAAATAGTTTATGAGCTTATTTCCATGTCAAGAAATAATACCTACAGACCAAACAGATTTTATTAATCACAGAATTTTATCCCAGTCAGAGAGGCATACTCTCATTCATCCACTCCCAGTAGAGCAATACCCATATCCCCAGACCCAAGTTAACAGAGCACAGGCAGGGCTGCCCCGAATAGGATAATTCTCAAGGAGTCACCCTGGTTGTAGTTCTCATGAGGAGCCTCTGAGAGACTGACTCTAGAACGGGTATGGGAAGTTGCAACAAACATTTCCATAAATTGGCACTTCTGCAGAACTCAGAGTGATATTCCAACATGTCAATCACCAGGAACTGCTGTAGGTCCTGAAACTCGGTCACTTGCTTTCATCAGATGTTCACAAAATCACAGCAGTTAAGACAGAAACTTTGGCATCAGAATATTCCAGGCCCAAGTCATGACTCTGCCTCCTACTGTCTATGTTGCTTAATTTACGTAACTTCTCTTAACCTCAGTCTCCTCATATGCAAAATTGACAATGCTTGCTAACTCATAGGTTGAAATGATGATCAGACAAGACAAAGCAACATGGTATAGTAGGCGCTCAATCAATTTCAGCTATAATTATTCTTTTTGAGAAATTCTGGCAACACTTGTCTCTGATCCCTCACAGCTTTGTCTTCTCACTCTCAAATAGGACTTTCTTTTTCCTCATTTATCTACTAACATACAATGCCTTTTATCTGATAATTCCCAAAGCAGATATTCTGGCAATGAATATGACATTTCACAATGTTATCATATTTGCGTTATCACAAATGCTATTAATAGATCAAAATATTGAAATTGTCATTAATTATTTTTAATAAATAATTTTACTTCAGGCTTACCAGGAGCTTATATGACAGTATCTTCTTCAATCTTTACAAGCTTATATAGTATTTTTATGACCATTTTTCAAGTGAGCAAACTAACATAGAGGCAGTTTAAGAAATTCACTGAAGGTCACACTTAGATGTTGAAGACTCAGGATTTGAATCCAAGCCTGTTGGACTTCAAACCCTAAGCCCCATTCATTTGGCCAGGGGTCAGCAAACTTTTTTCTGTAAAGAGCCACATAGTAAATATTTTAGACTTTATAGACTATATGGTCTCCATCATAACTACCCTCCTCTACCAGTGTAGCATGGGAGCAGCCACAAACAGCACAGAACCTTTTGCACGCTGACATTTTAATTGCATATCATTTCTGACCAAGTGCTCAGATGGGAGAGTGTCTTTGAGATGAAAATATAGAGACTAAGAAACATCAGTTTTTCATTTCATTGCTTCCCACTTTCCTCACCCAAATTCTCTTCTCTGGTGGTGCAAGACTCCAGGGAGATGTCAACACATTATTCTACCAAGCAGCTCCTTGGAGGTACAGTGATCTGATTGCATGGGTTTAGTGTCACTCTGCAAATAGCTTTCATTCACTCCCTGAACCTTTGTATATGACGAGAAGGACGCCAGTCACTGGAGAGAAAGCCAAGAAATGTCCACCATTGTTCTCATTGCCTTGGCTTCCTTTCCCTGCCCGCTGTTACATCTCCATGGGAGAAGGTGCTCCTAGATGTGTCCTTGCAAGAGCTTGTCTCTGATCCCTCACAGATTTCTCTTCTCACTCACAAATATGACTTTCTTTTTCTGTATTTATCTAATAACGGACAATCCTTTGTAAATTGGTAATTCCCAAAGCAATCATTCTGGTAATGAATATGGCAGTTCACAATGTTCGCTTAAAGACATGTAGCTCTCTTAAAAAGAAGAGGTGTACTGGGTATATTCCATTCAAATAAT
Organism: Tragelaphus eurycerus; assembly: GCA_935064755.1. Lineage (NCBI taxonomy): Eukaryota > Metazoa > Chordata > Mammalia > Artiodactyla > Bovidae > Tragelaphus > Tragelaphus eurycerus. Next base: position 7,362,820 of record CAKXYN010000092.1, on the reverse strand, counting down.
GCATGAAGCCTTCTCCCTGCCATTTGGGAAATAAATAAAAGCTATGGACTGGGACTCATGAACTCCAGGCCCAAGTCTGCCACTAACTTGGCAGACGTCCTTAAGAAAGCCATTTGACTTCTCTAAGTTCAGTTAGCTCCTGTGGCATACCATCTAGATACCCTGCAGCTACTGGGAACATTGGAAGTTGACAATTCTCAGCTAAAAGCCCCTCTGGATTTTGTCTTGGCTCAAATATTCATGTAGCCCAAAGCTGCATTTAATGATTGTTTGGTCATTGCAAGAGTACAAAGGTCTGGTCCCCTTGATCAATTTGGTACAGTTCTGCAGGGAGATCCCAGCTTATGGGTTCCCTGTAGAATTAGCTACACCTTTGCTGGAACTGCATGGGTTTTTAACTCCTCCCTCTGCCTAGCTCTCTTTTTCCTTCCCTGCAGGTATTGATCCTGAAAGCCTCCCCAATAAAATTCTTGCACACAAATCTCTACTAAGCCTTACCAAAGATTCAAAGTTTGCCACCCACCTGGGACACTCGTCCTTCCCTTTCCCATCAACCCAATAAGCAGGCTGTGCTAGATGCCTCCATTTCTGTCTATAAATACAAATAAAGCACAGCGGCCCAACTGCCAGGTGTATAATATAATCAGCAGAGGCAGCGGTGGCTGGGTCTCATGTGCCTCTGAATCCACCTGTAATTCTGAATTACAGAATCCAGGACACAGCTCTTCAAATGCTATGAAACAAGTGGTTCAGCGGCAACAGAGGCATTGAATATTAGGACCTCTGGGTTGGAGCCCTGTCTCTGCCACTAACTTGCTGTGTGACTCCAGGTGATTCTCTCTGCTGGGTCTCATCTTCTTAATCTACCAATTAAGAGGCTTTGTCATTCCCTTAACTTTAAACAAATGTATGCCATCTCTGCTTTGAAAAGAAAAAAAGTTATTTTTTTGAGAAATCAGTCTCTCATTCAGTATCATACAGAAGCACACATTAGGTGCGTAATTGTTAATGACACTGTCTGATGCCTTATGCAGGGCTGGTTCTCAGAACCCTTTGGCCTGAGCTGAATGATGTGAATAAAGAGTCACAGCCCTGCCAAAGGGGCAGCCTCCCTGGATTCAACATGCTGCTCAACCACAAAGGAGAAATCTGCTGGAAGTTCACTCTTCAATACATGAGATTGTCGTGTATTCAGGGGAAAACTAGAAAGGAATGGAAACTAATGGATGTAGAGTGCCTGCTAAGTTCCTTCCACTGACTTTCATCTTTTTACAGTTAATTTCATTCCAGCAATATTACCTGAAAGTAAGCCATTGCCCTCTCCACGTTACAGATGAAGCCTACAGAGAAAGAGAATGCACGACAAACCAGGGGCATGCATGGAGAATGTGGAAGAGTGACGGCTAGAAGCCACCATAGTCTCACCGCACTGTAACAGAGGTGCCTGCTCCATTGTTTCCTCCACTAGAGTTGGGAGACTCCTGGATGGCAGGTCCCACATTTCTCTTATTTGTATCCTGAGCACCTAGCACAGTGGTAAGCATTTGTTGTTACTAAACTCATGGGTATGACATTAATTTAATTAAGACCTCCTGACTTCTTTTGCTATCATTATTATACCAGCACACAATCAGTCTTGCTTCTTTACCTCAAAATTTTTATAAAAATGATCAATCTTGAGACAAAAGATCAATCCCAACTCACAAAAATGTAGCTTATTAGTCTGCCAACTTACATGGGGACACCAGTCACTTGTCCACTTGAGGACTCCATGGCTGGCTAACTAGTCTCCGCCCTGTTTACTTGCATGAGACTGGCTCACTTGGGCCAGCCAAGCGAGGGCTTCCATTGATTTTTACTAAAAAGCCATTATGCTTCTGAAAGCTGTTGCATTTTAAGATGGTTTAAATGCATCCATCTTGTCATTTTTAACCATGCCCACAAAAAGCATCCTAAAGATACTTGATCATTCAATTAGAGTAAATGAGGCCAATGTATATGCTGCTGCCGCAGAGGTTATCATGCTTAATAAAACATACTTTATAAACCCTGTGAAGGCTATAATTAAATTTACAAGAAGCCTTCCGCACAACTTGAACAAAGGGTGCCTGAATGGGGTGTGTGTGTGTGTGTGTGTGTGTGGGTGTGTGGGTGTGTGTTTTGTGAGTGCTTGTGTGTATTGTAAAGTCCTGTTCCATAAGGATTATAGCTCCCCTGCTGTTTGGAAAAGATAATTTCACTTGTAACACTAATAACTTGAGCAGGGGAGAAGCTGGCCTGGTGAATGGAATGCACTTCACTGCACATCTTGGCTCAGCTAGAAATCGGAAACAGATGGTCCTTGCGGCTGGTTTCCCACTCGAGCCCGCTCACTGCCAGCCTGTGGTCTTCAGTGAGCTGCTGCTGGCAGTCTGTGGCTTGAACATAGTAGGACAGTGGCAAAAGAAATCAAATCTTTTCCAATGAGCAGCAAGTTATAATGAAATTTGACAGATCTGACATTCTATACCCAACATCTAGTTGGAATATATTAACCTTTTAGTTTTCTTAAGCGCCTTGCATAGAAGTTGTGAATATACTTATTAGAGGGTTGTGTTGTGTGCATGTTTTTCCTTTCCTTTTTTTTTTTTTTCCTTTTTAACAGGGGGCAGAGGGTTTAGTCCAATCTTGGGTGGCAGCTGGTTGACAGAAAATGCAGAGAAAATAAAAGAGAATTTCTAAATGGCAGTGAAAAACAAGAACTGCCACTAAACCCAGTTCTTCACAGGGCAGAGGTGGGTGAGTTTCTGCTGAAAAAAATTATCAATATTTTTCTAGAGCAAAAAAAATGCATATCCTAGATCAAAAATCTGGACAATCTCTGGGCGTATTATTAAAATGGATGGGGCTGTCTGGACCCCCTGGCATTTTCTTCAATTCTGCCCTTTTCAGCTTTGGAGCATTTGCTTCTGCCATACGGTGAGAAAACCATGCCAGGTGACTTGGGACACTGTTTTATTTTGTTTTTTTTTGAAGTCCCCACACTCATGCCTAGTAATATGAGTACCTGTGCAAAAGACTTTGATACTTTCATCATAAAGGGCTAAATCTCCCACCAGAGACTTTGGCATTTTTCTAGGCTTCAGCAGAACTAGACTGTCTATCCTTTTGTGTAGATTCTTCCTCTGGTTCCAAAGCTTACATATGAGTGACATTTTTATCTTCAGTGTTAGACAGTGACGTCCTGAACATCATTTTAGGATTTTCCACCTGATTAAAGTTAGAAAAGACTTTCCTTGGCTATAGATAATCTCTCTTTCATACAAGCTTTTTTTCAAGTCTTAGATACCCATTGCCCTAAACTGAGCTTCAGTTTCAGCAACAGGGTACATTTATAATTTCATTATTTTCAAACATTTGGAGAGTTGTTTCATTAAGCTCAACAACCAATGATACAAAAAAATGTTTTTAAATCTTCTGAGAGCTAGCTAACTAGAACAGGAAAAGCACGGGCTTTCTTGTCAAGTAAGTCCCAGGCTGTCTCAGCTCTTCAAACTTTTGTATGTGTCATTAGGCAAGGCTCTTACCTTTTGGATCTTGACCTGCAAATTGAAAATAATACTAACCTCCTAGGCTGTTGTAGAGCTTAAATGGTATATCACACCTGAAAGGACCTCAACAAGCACTTAGCAGGTGCTGAGTGCTTTCATGGTTTGGAGGCAGCACCAGCCTGGCAAAGCTCTGGAGTCATAATTTCTAGCCTTGAATACTTCTTCCATCTCTAGCTCCAGGACCCAAAACAAGTTGCTTCAACTCTTAGAGCCTGTTTTCTTGCTTTTAAAATAGGGTTAGTAATAGATCCAACCTCATAGGACCTATCTGTAAAGAAAAATCTTACAATGGTGCCTAGCTAAGAGGAAGCACTCAATGTTAGCTATTGCATGCAAAATCAAGTTGCTCTTCTCCTAAGTTTCAAATTTCTAATAGCCCTAGAAACAAAGCTTCAAAAGGGAAAAAAAAAAGGTAGTTGCCAACATTGCAAAAGTTTCTACTAAATGACTGAATGAATGAATAAATGAATGACCTGCGTTCATTAAAGACAAATAAGAGTATAATCTGTCTCTGCAAGTTATCAGTGGATGATACAGATAAGGAAGGCAACAGGAATTCAAAGGTGCTAGACATCACTGCAAACTGGGGTCTTGAAGAAGGGTGTTAACTAGTAAAGGCAGATGTTGTACTAGAATGGTCAGTAGTTCAAACCAAGGTAAATGAAAAGGCTCTTAAAATACGAGACGAATGCAAATTTCAAATCAGCTAATGTTCTTTGCCTTTTTACCATCTTTCTCTCACTATTTAAGGTACTCCTACTGTTTGTCCATCATAGAGTTTGACCTCATAGCTACTGAGATAAACAAGACACGGCCCCTGCCCTCAAGCATCTCAAGGTTCAGAAGGGAAGGCTGACTCGGAGGCAGATGGTTCCAGAAAAGGGTGCTAAGAGCTGAATGGAGCAAGGCACAGATTTTTATGGAAGCACAGAGTGAAAGGACCTAACCCAGTCTCACAGGGCAGAACCAGAAGCAGAAAGAAAGGGGTTTCCCTCCACAAAGGAATAATAGTAACAAAATATCAATAACTAATAATTTTGCTTGAAAACTTGTTACATATCAGGAACTATTGACTTTATGCATATTTTGCTACTAACTTTATATATATGTATATATGTATGTATGTATTTAATACATATATACATATGTATGTATGTATGTATTTAATCTTCATTTTTCTGATTAGGACTCAGAGAATCAGAGATGTTAAGTAACCTGGGAGTGGTCACACAGTAACTAACCAAGCCAGCATATGGGCAATTGGACTTGAGAAACTGTCTTTCCAATGACTCTGCTATCCAGCCTCTGAAAATCATTAATATTCCATTTCATATTGACTTTTAGCAGCATACAACAAAAACCAAAAACTCGCCTTGGTATTGCACACCTGTTGGCAGTGAAGTCTTCAAAGTCTTTACCCAAATGAACTGCAGTAAACACACAGATGGGAATGCCCCAGTCCCTCAGTTCGTCCAGGTTCTTCCATTCAACCAAGGCAGGTGGGTAGCTGATTTGGTAGCACTGGCCACAGACTGCCAGAAAGAGGCTGGAAAGTGACTTGTTCTTTGCCCCGGGGGGCTATGGTTATGAGAAAACGATTCCTGTTCTAATGTTCCCCGATAGTCAATCAGGCCATATTCCTCATCCATGCCCAGCAGTTCAACCACCATTTGACTTCATAGCTAAGGGGATTCCTACTTCTTAGAAAACACATTCCAAGGAAGTAAGAAAGTTCCAATCCGGATGGGCTCATTTCTTGACAAGTGTGCTGTTTTTGCCTCAGATTCATTCACGTGCAGTAGGAAGAAGTATTCAAATGACAAGAGTTAAATTCAAAACATGTAGCCACTTTCTGTTAAATTTTTTTCTGACTGAAAGCAAACCATTTAGATGTTTGTTTCCAAAAAGGCATCTGTCAGCAATCAAAGGGGAAAAATGCATAAAGCAAATGCAATTGTTTGGAGTAGCATTTCCTGGATCATGTTAAATGCTTGAATTGCTCCCCATTATGCTCACCAAATAATTTTATTTCCCACAATAATTGCAATATTTAACATGTTTTATTTAATCTTGTTTTAAGGCTATTAACAACAGGCCACACTGTGAAAAGATTGATTGCTATATGGGAAAGGACAGTTTCCACCAGCCTCTTAGAGAACAATGATAAAGTTAAATGCACCTAATTGTTTTGGATTTAAAACACTATTATCCAATAATATTTCTCATTTCTTTGTTCAAAATTACTTTGCCATCTCCTGTAAAATCCTCCCGGGTATTCCGTCATTCACAGAGTAAAATCTGGACTCCAGTTTACCTTATGCCCCATTCATTCATAAACAATGTGTGTGATTGGGGTGTTCTGAGTCTCAGAAATGCAGCTACTCAGATCAGAGACACCTTCAACTTCAGAGTCTGCTGTAGGACAAATTTAGAAATTGTACCCACGAACCTGGACCCACGAATCCAAAATACCCTCCTGCCTTTGTGCTCTAGAAGAAGGCTGAGCAGACTCTAAAGCAAGGGAACTTTGGTTTTGTCTGCTTGTCAGAGGCAAGCTGTAAAGGATGAGATGGAACAAGAGGTTGATTCAAAGGCAGAATGCTACTTCATTTCTTTTCTTTTTTCCCTTTTATTTCTGGTTTATGCTATTTTACATTTATACAGAATTTTCAACTCTTCCTATTTCATTCTCCAAATGGTAGGCTGAAGAAAGACTAGGTCATTTTAATGATGTTGCAGTTATACAAGGCAACAACTGTTTTGACTGGCAAGGTCCATTTGCTTGTGGACACCTAAAGTAACTTGGTGTTTCCTGTGCTACTGACTCTCTTTCTCAACAGAGAGGTGACACCAAAATAATAGACTGCAAAATGCTTCTAAGAGTAATGGCAATATCCATATTCGATAATCATTTTCAATACCACCTCCTACACTCATTTGGAGAAATCCCATTAAATGAGGGATGAGAAAGGGGGAAATGCCATATTTACTATATTTGTAGTTCGTTCTGCAAGAAGCAGTCTGTAGATCGTGCTTTAAATGCTAAAACATTTCAGGTGCAATTGGATAAAATTTGCTTTGCCGGAATTATGTTTGTCAAAGCAGCCATTTTTCTGATGCTAAGTGGTTAAAATAACACCAACTAAGGAAGAGGTCAGAAATAGGAAAACAAAAGCCACCAAAATTTCACCTCTTTGGAACTGATACTGTGCCTGAATAAGTTCATCTAAATATTATTCAGTTGAAAACGTGACTAGAAAAAAATCTCTTGGATAGTTTGGCTATAAATGCACAACTTTTCAAATAATCACAGTTCAGTTACCCTGAAAAATACCGGAGATAAATTCTCCCATGCTCCGGAGTGCCTACACAGAAGACCTAGGGTATAAAGAATTATAATATCACTGCTAGTTTCTCAGAGATGAGCAAATCATTTGTATTTAGAAAAAAAAATGGGATGTGTTTGGTACATGATTCTTATAAAGGTATTTCTGCAGTTCCTAATTTCACACAGCAAGAATAAAATAAAACAAATCCAAGACCTCCTTTCTATTTCTTTCTCCCATCTTAGTCCTAAAGCCAAATGACTTGAAATTCAGCAGTTTCTTGGAGGTCTCAGTTAAATTTAAAAAAATTATTTTTACAGCCATTCTTATTGGTAGGTCCATGTGGTGGTTTATTTTTCCTGCTAAAGAAAAGATGTGTGGCTAAAAATCCCTGCGAAGAAGATGGCTTGGTTACAGTAAGGAAATCAGATGCAATTTTCCCTGAATAAGGACGTCCTCAGTCAAGTTTAGTCTGAATTGTGTTAACCTGGGTTGAAAATAACTGAATCACTTTATTAACAAACAATGGGAAAGCCCAGAATTAACTTTTGTTTATAAAAAGGTACACCCAAAGATAGACATGGTACCTAACCTAGATGAGAACTTGTGAAAAATCAGTAATGTATTTCCTCCTAGAAAAACACACATGTAAATACAACACCAGCAGAACCAAAAAGCAAGGGACCTGAATGTTGTCCTCTCCTGTTTTTGTTCCTTCACAGCCAAATCAACTGATGAATCATTTTTAAAAAATAAGATAAGGAAAAATATTTTTTTCCCAGACTTTTTTTTATTCCTTGGAAAACCTGTTCAGCTGTCCACAGATTTAGTTTTAGACTTTTTGCTTTGCTTCCAACAAGATGTGTAAGACAAGAGAACTGAACTAAACACTTTTTTAAATGCACAGCTCACGTTCCTGAGAAAAGTGGCCGTGAAAAACAGATACTGAATCAGACTTAAAGTCGAAGAAGAGGGGGGCGGGTGTAGAAAGAAAAAAAAAAGCCCAAAACATCGCATGATAGTCTCTAAGCAGTTCCATCTGTCAAGCAGAAATTTTAGGCTAATAGCCTGTGGCGATCCCTCCGCAGTCCACTACCTGCCTTTGTCCTATTAAATCTCTTTATTCTCCTTAAAAAAAAAAAAAAAAAAAAAAGGGGGGATTGGTTGTTGGAAGGAAAGGAAAAACCTTGCAGACCAAAATCATCTGAGTGATGAAGCCCTAATTTTAACCGCCTCGCTTTGATGTGTAGCAGTGGGTTCTTGTTTTTAAAAAGGAGAGAGAAGACAGTGCTAGGAGCAGAAGAGTTTTCATCTCCACTTCACCTTGCCACTGGGTCTGTGAGAGATTGGTTCATTGTCAAGGAGATTTTTTTTTTTACCCATGATTCCATATGGTATGGACCGGACTACATGTTGCCCCACATGCCACTGCAAATGTTTTCTCAATTAGGTGTCTTATCTCCCGTGAGTTAGCATCAGATGAAGCTTGCTGACAGCGTAATGGCAGGGAAAGCTTCCGACGGCTCCATCAAATGGCAGCTCTGCTACGACATCTCGGCCAGAACTTGGTGGATGGTGAGTTGGCAGCCGGGGCTGCTTTTTTTTTTTTTTTTTTTTCTATTTTCCCTCCCTCTTTGACAAAATGTCCCAGACCTCACATTCATCAAATTCACATTTGATTTTTTTCACACTCTTCAGTGAGGCAGCCTCACACTGCTCCCTCCTGCCATCCTCTCTCTGCCACTCTGAGACTTGAGTTCCCAGGAAGGCTTGTCCTGCTTTTCCACAGGACAGTGAATGGGAGTCCTTGTGTTTCAGTTTTTTTGCTTGTTTGTTTTTATTTTTTATAAGGGAATACCAGAAGTTTTAAGGTAGAGGTGGATATTTTAGCCAAGTCGACCTTGGGGTTTAAAAAAGAGAGAGAGAGACATTTATCCTGGCCCTCAGGTTTTAGTCCTTCTGTCTAGCTTTACATCCTCTTTACTTTTGTTTTCAGAGACTCTGGGGTGTGTGGTTTATCCATGACTGTGGTATTTTTTGAGGACGCATGTTGGGTGCTGGGAGAAGCTAACCCTGGGTGAGTTCGGCTGTTTGCCCCATTAATTGGATGGCCTGAAGTCACCTGTGGGAGACCTCTGGGTCCCCACTCCCTGTTTTCCATCCAGGACCCACAGCCCTCATTTAACTTTCCCCCATTTGTTTATGTCAAAGCAGGTCTTCAGTCTCTCAGGAACTCTAGCGCTGAGTGGGAACGACTCACACACCCTATCTTTTCAAAATTCTGGGTCCAAATGAAGTTTTAGTAAAAGTTCCACCCTGCAGCCGCAGAATGAGTTAACTCACATGTCACGGTCAAGCAGGCCAGACAACCTTTGACATCCTGGATCTATAAGAGGTAGAACACGTTGGGAGGATGCACAATAGCTTATTGTCACGGGAGATGCAACTCCGGTGCGGAAGAAAGTCCTCAAATCATTACCGCCCTCGTTAGGGTGGTGTCCGTTAAGGATTAATTCGTTAGCAGCGCATTTCTAGTTTTCCGTAATTATTATTCTTGCGGCAAGCGTGAATTCTTCCAGGGAGTGAAAAAAAAGTTTGCTGCCAGGACAATGAATGTATTATCCGTTCCTAACTGGACCGTGAACTTCAGCTCATTTCACATAGATATCAGTTTAAGAAAAAAAAATGAGAGGGAGAGAGAGAGGAAGAGAGTGGTGTTGGAGGAGGCTGGCGAATGGAATTACAAGACGGGACAAGTTGGTTTCATTGTATGCTCTCCGGGAAGAGTTCTTTCCTCTTCCTGGACCAGTGGTGGTATCATTTTGGCATGTTTTAGGAATTCTGAGGACTGAGAGACTGTTAAAAGTGAGCTTCTGCAGGATTCTATTTGGCTGCTTCTTGGGGTGCAGCAGGATGTGCCTTCTAAGGACTCTTGAGTTAAGGTGGTTGTGGGTATGTGTTTGAACTTGCAATTTCTTAACTAGACCTTAGAAACTTTACCAGTGATTTCAGGACAGTGTTACTCTCGGCTTTTGGTTAATTAGACTAGCAGTAGGCTATTCACTTCCATCCTGAACTTTTATTCAGGGCACTTGTTTTCCCATAAGAGTTTCTGCCAGCAAGAACAAGGTTTGCTTGTATGCAGTGATGTTGTCTATTGCCTTCACCCTATACAGCTTGTTAAACACTAAAAATGAACATACTGATTGGTTTAGCTATTATTTTCTAAGCTAAGTTGTAAGTTTAAAAAAAAAAAAACTGCACGCTGATGTCATATTCTGGGTGACATTCTACTTCCTTGTATTTCAAGAGTTCATAGATTTTATAGACTATTACTTTTTATGGCAAATTGTGTCATCTTTTTTTTCTTTCTTGCAAAGATCACCAAATGCTCCTCTTTTTGTAACTCAGAAAACTGTCATTTCTTTTATGTAAAGTTTACTTGGAAGTTGCCTTTCATTTAAAATTATTTTACAGATGTTTTACCGCCGGGAATATAAAATATAAAAGTGGTGGAAACATTTAGCAATGCAGTCGACTAAAAATAAACAATGCTGTAAGCTCACATGCTGCTGTTTAGGCTGTATACTACAGGAAGTTTCTCCACTTCAGTCCTTGTAGATCTTTGCTTTGAAAAGGAGTGAGAAATCAGAGTGCTCTTTAAAGAAGCTACCATAGAGAATAAATCAATTTTTATTTCCCTCGAAGGTGACCACAGACCACAGTGTTTTAGATCTGCCTATTCCAAATAACTCTAATGTAAACTTCCCATTACTGATGGGAAATTGAGGACTTTGGTGTCGGGAGGGAGAGGATTAATTAAAATTAAAACAAATTTTGCATTTTCTCTTAGCTCTTATCTTTCCTTGAATAGCATTCACTTCCTCTCCCTCCACACCCCTTCGTCACCCCAAACAATTTTTCCCAACTCAAAAAAAAAAAAAAAAAAGAAATTTTTAGACATGCCCCTAGCTGATATGCTTCTTTAACCAAAGAACAGTACAAGATCTGAGTTTCGCACTAAAGGCAAATAAAGCTTTAAAATTACCTCATGCGTCATCTGGCTGCACAGACTCCAGGCTGCATAGTGGGAACCTCCGGCTTGGTCCTCCCAGCATACAAAGGCAACTCAGTGAATGCCCCCTCCGCCCGTGGAGGCTCGGCCTCAGCTGCCAGCACCGGGATATGCAATTTTGCTTTTTAATGAATCGTAAACAATTTGTATGGCAAATGAGTTTGTTTGTTTTAGTTTGGGGGCATATGTTGGACCAGGTTGTAGACATCCATTACCTACTCCAAATTTTGGGGGTGAGAATGGAGAGAGAGCCCCGGATCATTTTTATTTTTCTAAATAATAAAGACCCTACTAGAATGAAAGAAACCAGTTAATCAAAGACTGAGAGTAACAACCTCTCTCATCGTTCCTCTCTCTCCCTCTCCATCCCCACCCCCTCTCCTAATGTACCCTGGCTTACAGTAGGGTTTTAACTTCACTTTTTGATAACTAATTGGAGAGCAGTTGACTAAATTAATCAGGGGCTTTTTGAAGTACAAATTTTAGCTTTGTCTTTATAAAGCTACTTTTGTCTGAGAAACAAGTGTTTTAAAATGAGAAATACTGAGAAGTACCTTCTCTGTCTTCTATCACTTTTTTTTTTTTTTTTTTTTTGCTGAAGCTAATGTCTTGAAGGACATAGGGTATAAGAAATGCTAAATACGCTTTCGTTATCAAAATGGGATAAGAAACGGGTCTTGATATGCAAGTCAAATGAAAACTTTTATTCCAACCCAAAAAGTTGTAAACAACTTAGAAGTTAACAAGCGACCAGGGTTGGAGCATGTACATTTTAACAGTAATTACCTTTGGCGCTGCCACTTATGAGAAATCTTTTGATATCTGAGTCACTTCTCTAATGCTTTAATCATGCAAATCAAGACATAGATATTACGTATCAACTTAATCTAGCTATGTTGTGACATCTCTATTTGAAACCTTCCGGTATAAAACTCCGGAAAACCCTTGTGAAATTTTCCTTCACTCCAAATGATATGGAAGTGCCCTGAATGTCTGTATATGCTTCAAAATATAATTCTAACCAGTGGAGTTACCTTCATTCTACCTACTTGGCATTAAAGTAAAGGCAGAATAAACCTTCTCCTCTTCCTAATGATTAGCTGATAACAAGATACTATAGGATTATTTTTATGTGAACTACAAATTTGTCTTGCTTCTATGGTCAAATTTAAAAACTCACAGTGACGATTAAATGAAGACTATTAAATCATGCTGCATCTCCCTCACCCCATCCTAGGTTCCCAAGCACTTATTTTGGAAGTGCTTTAGAAATTACCATACAATTTTTCAATCAAGAACTATCTAAATTTTTACATCTCAGATTTTGTGTGCCATGAAAATGCTTGGGCAGGAGGAATATGCTATGCCTTATAATGTAAATGCCTTTAAAAATATACATTTATGCATATATAGACGGATAGGTATAGATAAATTAGCAAGGTACTTCTATGAAATACTGTCTTTCTGTGCTCAGCAATTTAAAAAAACTCTCAACTCCAGCTTACTTTTCAAATGATTGGCAGTCCTAACCGCTGCAGACACAAAAACTCATATTTCATGCAAACCTTTTGTTGTTATTTGCTTAGTTTCACATCTTATGTTGTATTTATTGTTTCAACTTTTGGACTGTTATTTCTTAATGAAACAACTTTTGTTAGATATTGGCTTCCATATTCCTGAGAAGACATTGCTTAATGAAAATTTTTCTGTGCATCTGCTCTAGCTCGTTCATGATGACGAGTAAAATAACTTGGAATTCGCTACAATAGCCATAAAATGAAAAGAATTACAATCAGGGAATTCCGAAAATAATAAATCTTATCTGCTCAACATCCAGTATTTTATCAAAAGAAAGTGTTCATACACTTTTATTTGTATGTTCTATACACATTTATTTCAAGCATTTACACACTCCACGTGAACTTGTTTTTAAATATACAGTTGCCTTATTTTTATCGATCATTATAAAGATATGCAACTTTATTAATTAATCTAAGAAAATGCATTAATTTCAAAGGTCTCTGTATACCCCAAAAACTAGTTTCTCACAGTATTAACAATAATCAATTGAATGAAGTAGAATATTTTTCTCCCACATACACTAAGAAATTATCCTTATCATTTTCTTTTTGGTTAGCCTTACGCAACATTTTTCAAAGTACCATTTACTATACTTAGAAACAGATACATTAAGCTATGTTCCTATTTTTTTATTTAAATCAAATTATGATCCAAACGTACTTCATCCAGAAATGTGATTGGTTACTTAAGTTAGCCTATGTACTTCTACTATCTTTTTTAAAATCTTGATTTCCTGTTATTACACTCATATTTCTCCTGTGAACTTTAAACAGTAAAATAAGTGCTTTGTCCTTACTTATTTTCTAGTTGATTTTCCTTCACCTGTCCCGAATATTGTCAGGAATGTTTCTAATTTAAAACCAAAAGAATCAGGGGCTGATTAGAAGACAGGAAATTGGAGGATTAAACTGTCTGGTTGAACTTCCTTACTTATCAGCACTCAGTAATTCACACTGGATTACAAACTCAACAGGACAATTTTTACAATGCATTGTTCCTTCTGGATGTTTACATATACACAGTGTCTCTGGGGGAGTGTGTACGCGCATATGTGTGTGTATGTACATGTGCACGCTATCTGTGTCTGTGTGTGCATTCATGAGCATGAGAGAAAAAAGTCAGCAGCTGGTAGTTATAAGTAGATGCTTTTAAGAGGAACAGTTTTAAACCAAAGGGGCTTATACTAGTGGTATGAAAGTTCATTCAAAGACTATAATCCTGGGATATTCTCAAAAGTTTCTTATTGAAACAGTTCTGTGAAACCAAGCAAATAAGGAGATACTACAAAGGAGAAAGCAAGATGCACTATTTGAGAAGTGAAAAGTAGTTGGTGGTCCCTTATGCAATTCATCTCTCCATAGTTCTGCTCCAAAATCCCAACACCCATATGATGAGTGAGTAGGGAAAGGGAGAGAGTTCATCTAAGAGGCTTACCAAGCCCTCTTGAGATCCCCTTGGCACCAGCTGAGAAAGGACTCTCTCTTACTGGGATAGCAGGTCTGAACGTTTCTAGGTGAGCTTATACTGTGAAACGAGTGTTTGGCAAGGAATTAAATAACAAACCAGTGCAAGCAGGTTAGGATTCATCTCATGCCATTAGATCATTGAAATTTGAAAATAAATAAAAAATAAACCACCGCCCTTGATTTTTACCATGTCTTATATATTTGCAGAGCTATGTTCTAGAAACCATGCTGAGAATTCTTTTTCCTGACTCCACTCTGCTCACCAGTCTTGTCCTCAATAAATACATGGGGATGTGGCTTAAGAGAGCTCCAGAATAATATTTAACAGTTTTTCTCTCCTTCTAATTGAAATGGTGCATTCTACTGAGAAAAACAGATGAAAAAAAAAATGTGGAATATATGATCTGGCAAAATGAATTGGTCAGTTGCTCTCGTAGGTCTGGGGGTTGAAACTTGGGCGCTTCTTCTGGTGGTTGTTCATTCATTCACCAAATATGTACTGAGCCCTGACTGAGAGCCTGGGACAGAGGGGGCTAGCAAGTCAGCTGCTGCTTCTGTCAGATGCCATCCTTTAAGCTTTAAAGGTTCTCAGATGCCAACCTCTCTCACCTAACTGAAAATTTCATCCTAACAGCTAGCATTTATTGAATACAAACTGTCTACTAGACTCTCTCCTAGGTGCTTCAGGTATATATTTTTTTCATTTAATCCTCATCATAAATATGAGGTACTATTGCCTCATTTTACATAGAAAGGAACCAAGACTTAGGAAAGGTGGCACACTGCCCAAGGATGGCCACATACCCAGAATGAGCTGCTCAGACCACATGCCCACTGGCTTCACCCTGGATCAAACTTGTCATGAAAACGTTGATTCTTTTAGCACTAGAAGATGTTTCAGAATTTAATAGTATTGGGATCATGCATCCATTTGTATAATGGTATTGTGGGGGCACAAGTCTGCTAAGAAAATAGAGACACAGAAATTACAACGTGTTAAAAAGCAAGACAGGACACTGGTCTTGTGATGCCCAGTCTCTGTTCTGGAAGAGTTGTACAAAAAAAAGTTTCTATGTGACATAAACTTGTCACCAACTAACAAACTCATAAGAGACATGAGAGAGTCTGATGCAAAGAATATACCCAGTCTTATTAAAATATACCTTTTCATCAGAAGATAGAGGGCTCAGGGAAAAACCCAGAGTGTTTAAGTTCTTGCTGAATATTAGGGACATTTTTTTCTCTAAGAAATATAATTTATATTTAGCAAATATTTCACTTGTAGTTTTAAACAGAGCATACCATTTTAAAAAGACCATCCTTCCAAAGACAGGTTCCTGGAGCTTCTCTTTCTCTCTAATATGCTGAAATACCAAAATAGAACAGTATTGCTATTTAATATTTTTCCTTGCCCCGTGAACCGCCAATTAAATGTTTATTCCATCATACTTTTCTGTAAGGGAAAATACAATGCAGGATATATACTGCCTAATGGCAAAGACCTTAATATACTCCCTATAAGTAAACATCTATTTTCCAGACAACTGCTGACCATAAGAAATATGTCTCAGCCAGAACTCTCTAGTGGTGCCACATGTTGGACAGATTTTTCTATTCTTCGTAATCCAAATTTCTTTTGTGATCCTTGATGCACACATGCTATCACTGGCTG
Source organism: Tragelaphus eurycerus (assembly GCA_935064755.1). Lineage (NCBI taxonomy): Eukaryota > Metazoa > Chordata > Mammalia > Artiodactyla > Bovidae > Tragelaphus > Tragelaphus eurycerus. The sequence goes on along the minus strand of CAKXYN010000092.1, from coordinate 7,347,110 downwards.
TTTGAAATGGATGATAATTGGGAGTAATGACTGGGTCAGAGGTGGGAATGTATGCTGGGCAAAGCAGTTCTCCACCAGGTCGCAATGCCACAGGCTGGGGCAGTGGGGCGGGGTGCAGGCAGTGCTCATAGTGGGGCCTTCATGCTTGTGAACTGAATCAGACATTCAATTAATGCAGCTGACCCTTCTCACCTCAGTAGGTACCACATTGCATGCACCATCTCCCCACATGACCTAGGTGTCAACAAAGTCTAAACCCATATATCGTCTGAGAATGCTCTTGCCAGGATGGTCCCATCTGCCTCCCTAACCCCTAAATCGTCCTCAGCCACCCTCTCCCCCCACCCAGAGATGCACGACTCCAGTCTTGCTGATGAAATGCCTTAGCAGCTGGGTTTGATAAGCTCCCTTCACATGTTGAAAAACTAAACATTGTGGGCTAAATAATTGATTTCACCCGTTCATTTAAGAATCAATTAAAATCATCACAAATTGTTTTGTTGTGTTTTAAGAAAAACATCAACCTCGATTCTCATTTTTCTGTGTGTGTGAGAAACAACTTGGTAGCAGTTGAATGAAGCCTTAATAACAGGTGCCAAAGTCTGGTCTCCCTCCTGGTGATGAGGAGGAATCCTAGAACACTTGTAACCATTGCACAACACTGGGTACAAGTTGATGGAGTATTATCTGTAGAACAGCCTAAGGAGGAAAAGAACAGAAGGGGAATTACCATAGGAGGTGTTGATGTAATTTCTCAACTGAAAACTCCAGAAATGAGAAAGCTTCTTGCAGGGGGGCCACATACACAAATATCTTCCCACCAGGTCAGCCACCAGGGAAGGCAATGGCACCCCACCCCAGTGCTTTTGCCTGGAAAATCCCATGGACAGAGGAGCCTGGTAGGCTCCAGTCCATGGGGTCGCTAAGAGTCGGACACGACTGAGCGACTTCACTTTCACTTTTCACTTTCATGCATTGGAGAAGGAAATGGCAACCCACTCCAGTGTTCTTGCCTGGAGAATCCCAGGGGCAGGGGAGCCTGGTGAGCTTCCGTCTATGGGGTCGCACAGAGTCGGACAGACTGAAGCGACTTAGCAACAGCAGCAGCAGGTCAGCCACAATGAGGATGTAATAAACAGGTAGGAACAGTGGAATCCATAAGAAACTGGAGAGCGATACCTACTTACCACTAAACAACAGTGAAAACAACACCACATTCACCACACAAAACTCACCCGCTACCCCGGGGGCCTACAACGATTGAGTGCAGACCGTGGATCAGAAGATAGAGTGGGATTCCAGCATCAAAGTGTTTCACTCCACAAAAAGCGAGGATCTGAAAGGCAAATACCCCTGGGGAAAAGATCAGAGCAACGTAAACTGCATAAACTACACTGCAGGTTCAACCGTTCACATCTGATGCTTTTCCCCTGGCAGGCTTTTGTGGGTGCGAGAAGGGAGGCAGAGGACCCTTCTGCCTTTTGGTAAGTATCCAGAATAGGGGGTGGGGCCCTCAAGCAGGAAAGGCAGTTGGCAGAAAGGGGAGCGAGGAGATATGGGAGGATGTGGAAAGCATGCAGAGATGGAAGCTTGGGGTAGCACTGGATACGCTTGTTGAGCCTCATCTTCCCACTCCAGTTCCCTTTACTCTAGCCCCAGGTTTCTCAAAGTGACCTTAGTACCCCTAGCCTTTTGTGGAGCATTCTAGCAAAGGATACTTCAGTGGCACATAGAGGGGTACTCATGCCTTTCTCTCCACCCAGCAAATTCTACCCTCCTGAAGGTCCAGCAGGAATGAAGCCTTCCCAGGTTCCCCAGAGGCAAAATGAGTCACTTCCCCACTGCCTCCTGGCCCCACAGCCTATTGCTCATAGTATTAAGACTCTGATGAAATTGTGTTGGTGTTATTCTGTTTACTATCCTGCTCCACTATGTTACTTGCTCCATTAGAATGAACTTAGGTCTCAGTGCTCATTTTATCTCCAGTCACAGAGTTAAAAAGCCTGTGGCAAGTACCCCCAAGAAAGTAGTTCTGTGCTGCTCAGTCAGCAGTTGGAGAAGTGAGAGCAGTCAGAACTAGGGGGCCTTCCCTGACTCTGCTTCCACCTCACTAAGTGCCGGAGGTCATACAGCAATGTTGCCTGGCTGTGTTTTTGTGGAGATTTTTCACTACTGTGTGTTCACTGCTTGCTCTGCATGGGGACTGGACCCAGCAAGCACACTGCACACGTGTGAGCTAATCCTCAAAACCTGGAAATAGAGACACAGGCGTGGAGAACAAATGTTTGGAAACCAAGGGGGAAAGGGATGAACTGGGAGACTGGGATTGACATATACACACTACTGTGTATAAAATAGGTAACTAATGAGAAATTCCCAGGTTGCATTAGTGATAAAGAACCCACCTGCCACTGCCGGAGACGCAAGAGACTCAGGTTCCAGCCCTAGGTTGGGAAGATCCCCTGGAGTGGGAAATGGTAAAAGCCACCCCAGTATTCTTGTCTGGAAAATTAAATGGACTGAGGAGCCTGGAGGGCTACAGTCCATGGTGCCGCAAAGAGTCAGACATGATGGAGAGACTGAGCACAAAGCAAAGCAGTGAGAATCTATAGGACAGCACACTACTCATTGCTCTGTGGTGACCCAAATGGGAAGCAAATCCAAAAAAGTGGGGATATATGTATACATATAGCTGATACACTTTGCTGTCCAGTAGAAACTAACACAGCATTGTAAAGCCACTGTACTCCAATATATATGTTTCAAAAACCTTTCTGTGACACCGATAACATTATCTGCCCTCCACCAATGAGAGAACCAAGCAGAGGTGAAGAGCTAGCTAAGTAGTTGGAGATCAAGCTATGTCTTTCACTCCTACACTGTTCTAACACCAAGATACCCAACACTGCCACACTGTGACTCCATCTCAAAAGAAAAAGACTGTGATAAGTAAATGGGGACAAAGTTTCACTCCGTTTTACAAAGGACAAAGGGAAGTCCCAGACTCTAAAGCTTCCCCTGAAGTCAAAATCACAAAAGAGTGGGTCAAGATCTGGGGTCTCTAGTGATCTTTCCACTAAATACCCGTGGCGGTTAATCATAGTGTATGGTATTGTGTAATTAAAAGCAAACAAGTGTTTTCCACCCCCTCTGAGGATTACAGGAGATCTTCATTGTTTTTCTTTCTGCTTGTCTGTATTTCTTTGTATTTTTTTATAATGAGCATATATTTTTATTTATAAAAATGATATTTAACAAAATCATACTCCCTAACAATATTAATCCTGTTTCCTTGATCTCATGAAACAGAAGTAGCACCAGCTGCAAACATGCATGGACATCATAGGACCTTGGACTCTGAGAATGTGCATATTTTCAAAGTTGAGTGATGTCCGTTTATTCATTAACTTCCATACTTAACTGCTATTTTTAAGATTTCCTTTCCTATAGTGTAGCATAGCAATCAGGAACACAGATTTCAGATTCAGGTGGACCTGAGTGAATCTTGACCTTGCTTTGGATGGACAGTGTGACCATGGACAGTGACAGAAAAATTTTGAATCAGGTTCCTGAAACTTGAAAATATAATCATCATCATAGTGCTGATGTGAGGTTTAAGTGAAACAAGGCATATTACACAAGCCAGAAACCTGGGAGGCACTCTAACACCTTCCTCTTGTTCATTCCATGTACCTAACTTAAAATTAATCTCATTGAATTTACCTCCTAAATAGTTCCCAAATTCATCTCCACCACCCCCCTGCAGTCTAAGCTACCATCGTGTCTAGCCAGTATTGCCGCAGTAGCATCCTAATTGGTCCCATTGCATGCATGTTTGCCTCCTGCAATTTATTCTTAACACTTAAAGGAAAGGATCTTTTCAAACACCAGTAATCTGTGATTTCAATGGATTACACTTTCTTTTAGATAAAGTCCTTAAAAAGGCCTGCATAGGGTTGCCTCTCTAAGCTTGTCTGGGGCCATTCTTCTCTCTGAACATACTCCAGCTAGTTAGTTAACTTACTTTTAGCTCCTTGAAATGCCCAAAATGTCACATCCTATAAACAGCCTTCTCTTTTCTCTAGAATGTATTCTCTTGTAGTTAACATTTCCACACCTACTGTTCTCAATACAAATGTGGCTTTTTCAGGAAGACTTCGCCATCTCTAGACGGTATCAGAGTACTCTCCTGATGGATTCTCAGAGCACCCTAGACTTTCCAGCAGGGCACTTAGCACTGCTTATAGTCATGTATATAGGTGATTATCTTATTACTTTCTGTTTCGCCCCAAAGACTATAAGCTCCATGAAGAATAATGCTTTGTTCATGTATGTATTCTTGCATTCAGAATAGCACCAGGGACATAGTGGGTGGTAAGTCAGAACTTCATTTAATGAGCAAATGAATGGTGCAGTGCCTAAGATAGCAAGCACTGAGAGAGTCTTAATTATTATCATAATCAATATTTTACACATACAGATAGGTGTTTAACCCTGGAGAAGGAAATGGCAACCCGCTTCAGTATTCTTGCCTGGAGAATCCCCATGGACAGAGGAGCCTGGTGGGCTAAAGTGCATGGGGTCACAAGAGTCGGACATGACTTAGCAACTAAACCACCACCAGAGGTGTTTAAAAGTAGATATAATGTCCTGTGGCTTCCCTGATGGCTCAGATGGTAAAGAATCTGCTAGCAATGCAGGAGATTCCTGGGTTGGGAAAATCCCTTGGAGAAGGGAATGTGACAACCCACTCCAATATTCTTGGAGAATTCCATGGACAGAAGAGCCTGGCAGGCTACAGCCTATGAGGTCGCAAGAGTCTAACACAACTGAGCAACTAATATGTCCTTTAAAGAAAACTCATTGAAGAAATGGAGACTTAAGAGTTGGGAGCCTCAACCTGGGCTTGATTCCTGGCTTTGTCATGTCTTAAGAGTGAAACTTGGCCACGTGATTTCACATCTTTGATTGTGTGCGTCTGTGCTAAGTCACTTCAGTCCTGTCAGATTCTGTGCAAACCTGTGGACTGTAGCCCACCAGGCTCCTCTGTCCACGGAATTCTCCAGGCAAGAACACTGGAGTGGGTTGCTGTGCCTTCCTCCCAGGGATCTTCCCAACCCAGGGATTGAAGCTGGGTCTCGTAAGTCTCTTGCATTGGTTGGTGGATTCTTTACCACTAGCACCATCTAGGAAGCCCATCTTTGATTGTTGAGAGTTAAATAATACCATTGATGTGATTAGTATGGTGCTTGGCATATGGTAAATATTTAGCAAATGATTTATTATTATTATTATCATTATTACAGATAATTTCAATCTTCCTCTAATAGTCTGTATGGACTTTAGAAAGCCTCTTAACCTCTCTGGTTATTAGCTTCATCATCTTTGGAATAATAATGCCATTCTCACTTGGTTCACAGGGCTCTTTGGGGAATAAAATAAGTCAGCAGGTGGAAAAGTTTCTCTGAAAATTATGAAGTGCAAAAGATATGTAAGACACTGCTATTGACAAATCTAAGAAACACAGGATCTAAATAATTTTCATTGCTTTTTCTAAGAGTGAGGTTCAACACACCTCCTCAACAGTGACTTCAAGTAGTTGATAACTAAATGTACAATAAGTATAGAGACCATATAGTTTAGGAACATACTTTGTAGAGTGAGAATGCCTGTATCAAATCCCTCTTACACAACTCTCTATCAGTGTGACCTCGGGCAAATTGCCTAATCTGTTCATCTGAAGAGTCGGACAAATGACAATACCTGTGTCATGGATTGCTATAAGGATTAAATTACATAAATTGTATAACTCATCAAGAACAATGCCTGGACACATGTTAAACATGTAAAACACATATTCAACCATCATTAAGATTGTAATTATTTTTGTTGTTACTGCTATCATCATTATCATGTTGGATATCACTTTCTAAGAGATCAATATGCAAGGTTGTGGGAAGATACTAATAGTAAGGCAGTCAAACAGTATCTAACAGACTCGTTCTTCCAAGATGGTACCTTTGCATTTAGAGGCAAAGAAATTGCTCCCCTAATGTGTTGGATTAACCTGCCCTAGCAACTCAGTTTGGGCAACACAAGGACCATGTGGCTTAGACACCTCGGAAACAGAGATGTTTGAAATATGAAAGAACATCCTGCTAACAATAGCCTCATCCCATGCTGTGGACATCACACATTTTGTGATAAAATTTCATGCAAACAAATGTGCTCCCCTTCTCAAGATATAATTCCATTTCCCAAGATATTTAGTGAGATATCTTAAATGATGTCACTTAACTTCATGCTGAGTTACAAGCATGCTTTCTACACTTGAAACTGTCACATGTTCAATTCAGTGTAACAACCTTTATGCAACAATTTCTGTGGAATATGTGGAATAAGAGGTCACTGACATGCTAAGTCCCTTCAGTCGTGTCCAACTCTGTGCGATCCCATAGATGGCAGCCCACCAGGCTCTGCCGTCCCTGGGATTCTCCAGGCAAGAACACCGGAGTGGGTTGCCATTTCCTTCTCCAATGCATTAAAGTGAAAAGTGAAAGTGAAGTCGCTCAGTCATGTCTGACTCTTCACAACCCCATGGACTGAAGCCTACCAGGCTCCTCCATCCATGGGATTTTCCAGGCAAGAGTAATCACTGAAGGGACCTCTTATTCCCTTGGGAGAGACAACCATGGCCTGTGTATGACTAACTCACGAGTTTTATCTATTACAGTAGGGTGCAATGAAAAAAAAAAAAAACAGTAACTATATATTTATTCAAGAAAAAATGTATTGAGAAATTATAAGAGTATAGTCAGTGTTAATTTAAAAATAATAATAATAGATAACATGTTATTGAATACATCCTTTTGCCAGGCCCTCTACAAACCACTTTACTTGCCTAGCATTATGTAATATTCCCTTTTTACAGATTATAAACTGAGATGTTGAGTAACTGCAGTTCAGTTCAGTCACTCAGTCGTGTCTGACTCTTTGCGACCCCATGGACTGCGGCACGTCAAGCCTCCCTGTCCATCACCAACTCCCAGAGTTTACTCAAACTCATGTCCATAGAGTCAGTGTTGCCATTCAACCATCTCATCCTTTGTCATCCCCTTCTCTGCCTTCAATCTTTCCCAACATCAAGGTCTTTCCAAATGAGTCAGTTCTTCACATCAGGTGGCCAAAGTATTGGATTTACCTAAATTTAATTCCAAAAGTCAGGAGGTGATCTGGGATTTGAATGCTAGTCCACAACTCATGTTCTTAACCACCTGGATATACTATCTAATTTAATGTGTTGTTACACTAGTGTTTGCTATTTATACTTTGCATTAACTATTAATCTTATTTAGTATTTTTCTATGTGGGGAATAATAACCACAAAGCTGGCACTGAGATCCAGGGTTCAAGGTTGCAGCACTAAAGACCTTCTGGAAAATCTAATAATCAAGCCCCTTTAAGTACCCTCTTGGTGGTGAGTCATTGGAAAGAACTAGAAATCTCTGGTTTTAAAAGGCTTCTATCTAGGAGTCCCTAATGCAATCCTTGCCAATGTTCAATACCTAAGATAAGAAAGAAGACAAGACTTCTTAAAAAACACTGACAACTGGTACTAAGAAATTTCCCACTGGTATTTCTGGTAGGAAGTTCCACTAACCACACATCTATGATGTTTAATAGAAACATCCAATTAGTGACTCCTGACTGCTTGCATCAAAAATAAAAGTCCCACAAGCACATGACAATAGATGGGAAGATCTTTTGTCACTTTCCACACTTCTTTCTACTCATTCAGAAACATGAATTATACAACGCATGGAGATAGCTGTTGCTTTTTTGCCACTAATATTTCTATACTGATTGAGATACTGTAACTACTGCAAAATAATTGAGTAGGGGTAGCAGGGAAGCTGGCACTGATACAGTGCTTCCTTGGAAGTGTGGTCCCATTAGTAAAACCCAGAAGACAGGAAAAGGAATGGAGAATGCTGCAGTGTCCTTGCATGCTGGGAATTGTAGTTCTACATCTTTCATCTGCTCTGAATATTAGGGAGTCAGTCATTGGGACAAGAAGAAATTCTTGTCACAGATCAGCAAAATAGCAGAAGGAAGCTAATACACTGGAAGTAAGGCCAAGACATCAATCTGATATACAATTACAGACCTGGGAAGAGGATTTCAGCAGAATCCAATTGGAAAGCAAGTGGTGTGCCTTGAGCAATACATGTACCGTTTATGTAAGAAAAAAATAGATCCAGCTAGGCCTCTTCCTATTTGAAGATAAATAAAATTTTTTTAAAAAGAAAAACATACAAAATAGAAAGCATTACATACTGTTGGGCAAGAGCAAAGGGAGTGTCGGAAACTATAAAGGACAGAAACAGAAAAAAATTGAATATCTGCTCTCTAAGAATACAGTGGAAAGTCATAAAGAAAATATGTGATGAAAAAGAATTGGAGGATAAAATTTTAAAAGAGATTGACAAAATCATGTAGTAATTTAAGAAAATTAGCAGTGTTAAGTCTGCTGCAAGGCAAAATTAATACTGTGAAAATTGATCCTGTAATTTCAAAGTCAAACTCTGAATAACTTTCCCAGATGTACACAAATCACACAAAATATAAAATTCATGACAGCGAATGACACCCACCCCAGAGACTGAAGACCCAAGTCAAAGATTACAAAGCTATTATCAAAGAAAAGAAAGCAATTGGACAGGAAGCAGTAATCAAAGATACAACAGAAAAAAAGAAGAAAAACAGCCTTCTGAACTAAAGACGTTTACAGACTGAGGCAAGTTTACTACATTCCAAGAAAAGATCAATAAGAATGCCCCACCTGGCTCACCTGTTATTCAGGATGGGAAAAAAAAGATTATAAAATCAGGTGGGAGAGGAATAAGAATTCACTAAATGCCTAATACCACATAGAAGAAATTCTAAATTCTTTTTAGAATTCAAATTATTGACTCATAATTAGAAAAATATAAACCAAATTTGGGCTTTTGGAAATCAAAAGTTAGGTTGAAAAGAGAGTAGACATCTTTCCAATGACTAAGGAAGCAAAACGTAGACACGACGTTCCATATTTTCAAGCCTCCAAAGCAAAAGAAATGGCAAAAAATCAAAAAGAGAATAAATTATGTAGGGAAGAATGACAGAAGTTAACAAAGCCATCTGTACAACAATAAATATATGTGGTTAAATCCAACTATTAGAAAACAAAGATTCTCAGATTGAAGTAAAAAAGTTAAATCCAAATATCTACTGCCTCTAAGAGACATACCTAAGACAAAAATGTCCATGTTAATATAAAAGAAACATGTATGACTGAGTCTGTTTGCTATTCACCTCACGACATTATTAATCAGCTATGAGTGCATGCTAAGTCGCTTCAATCATGTTCAACTCTTTGTGACCCCATAGACTGTAGCCTGCCAGGCTCCTCTGTCCATGGAATTCTCCAGGCAAGAATACTGGAGTGGGTTTCCATTTCCTCCTCCAAGGGATCTTCCCAACCCAGGGATTGAGCCCACGCCTCTTGCATCTCCGGCATTGACAGGTGGATTCTTTACCACTGCACCACCTGGGAAGCCCAATGCAAAGTAAAAAGTTTAAAGAAAATAAAACTAAAAGGAAAATCAAAGAGTCATTAAATACAATGAAAGTAAAAATAGGAGAAATGGTATTAATTTCTGGAAAAGTAGGCTTCAAGGGAAAAATAGATTACCTGTTCATGTTTACAAGCTGGAAAATAGTGCAATGAGTCTACAGTAGTAATTAATCCCTTTATGCAGCAGCTATCCTAATATCAAATGATATAAAGCAAAAATGCTCAAAAAATTAAGGAGAAAGTGACGATAACACAATTTGTATATGTAATCTTAACCCAGATATATCCACTTTTTCTAGTTCAATTAGACAAGCCAGAAATAATAATGTGGAGAATTTAAATAAATATAATTAATAATAGTAAGTCTACTAAATAATATTGACCTCTTACAAACACAATGTATTATGCATAATGACACTAGAAAATAATCTCAAAGAATAGTAAATATCAGGGCTTCTCAGGTGGCTCAATGGTAAAGAATCCGCTACCAAGCAGGAGACACAGGTTTGATCCTTAGGTCAGGAAGATCCCCTGGTTGGGGAAATGGTAACCCACTCTAGTATTCTTGCCAGGGAGATCTCACGGACAGAGCAGCCTGGCGGACAACAGTCCATGAGGTTGCAAAGAGTCAGATACAAATTAGTGTGTAAACAGAAGCAGAAGAAGCTTCACATAGAAAGAAAGAATCTCAATAATTAATGCATATATTAAATGATTGTTTAAAAAAAATAGTCAACATCATACTTAATGGCAAAACAAGAAGCATTCCAACTAAAATCAGTAACAAGGTAAAAAAAGCCCCAAGCTATCATTATCTTTTAATGTCATCCTGGAAGTTCTAAACAGTTCAAAAGATATGAAAGAAATATAAAGGATAACTATTGAAGGATGATAAAAGCAATATTATTTTCAGATGACTTGATTAAATACTTAGAAAATCCAAAAGAACCAAATGAAAAATTGTTGCAATTAATAAGATAGATTACTTAAGTAATGGCCACAAACTAATTATATACAACAATGTCTGTCTAGTCAAGTCTATATTTTCCAGTGGTCATGTATGGATGTGAGAGTTGGACTCTGAAGAAAGCTGAGCACCGAAGAATTGATGCTTTTGAACTGTGGTGTTGGAGAAGACTCTTGAGAGTCCCTTGGACTGCAAGGAGATCCAACCAGTCCATTCTAAAGGAGATCAGTCCCTGGGTGTTCATTGGAAGGACTGATGCTGAAGCTGAAACTACAATACTTTTGCTACCTCATGCGAAGAGTTGACCCGTTGGAAAAGATTGTGATGCTGGGAAGGATTGGGGGCAGAAGGAGAAGGGGACGACAGAGGATGAGATGGCTGGATGGCATCACCGACTCAATGGATATGAGTTTGGGTGAACTCCAGGAGTTGGTGATGGATGGGGACGCCTGGCGTGCTGTGATTCATGGGGTTGCAGAGTCAGATACAACTGAGCGACTGAACTGAACTGATGGCAGATAAAAGATATAATGGCAAATGACTCCATTCCCAATAGTAACAAAAACAAACTCATAAAACACCTAGACGTAACCCCAACAAGTAGTATGTCCAACCTAGATAAATAAACCATAAATAATTACTGAGAAGATTTAAATAAATGTATCCCCAGTGTGGGGCTATAACAACACTATGTCCTAAAATTGCAAATGTAACAGTTTTCTCCCAAATTAATTTTTAGGATTAATGCCATTCATGTCAAAATCCTAAGTTTATGAAGAAGTTTATGACTAGATTAACTACAGCATGTACACAAACATACTTCTTTTGCTTCTTACCAATTTTTTCCCTCATATTTTTCACCATTTACTTAGTATCTGTGTATATCCCTACTAAAATAGAAACTTTATAAAGTCAGGATCATTGTCTCCTTGACTGCTATATCTCCTATATCTAGAAAAGTGCCATGTGCACAGTAGATGCTTAATAAATATTTATAGAACAAATGAACTTTGTAAATGATTATGATATGCCAGTTATGTTCTAGGAGGGGAACACAAACAAGGGAACAGATCATTACACTTCAATGCAGTAACTGGAATGATAGAAGTTTGCACAGGATGCTTAAAGAAAGAAGCAGCAGCCAAAAACCCAGTCTGGAGACTGTCAGAGGATACTTGAAGACAGGGATCTGAACTAAGTCACAAAAGCCAAATAGAAATTCACCAGACAAAAGTGGAAACATGGTAGAGAAGTAAACAGAACCTGTAGAAGCACGGAGATGAGAGGAGAGAGGAAAAAGCATCCAGTGTGTCTAGAGCAAGAATTTAAGGGCTTGCTGAGAGACAAGCTGATGGGATAGAGTACAGAGAATGTTAAGAAAATACTCTTCACTTTCAATGAGTATTTAAGGAGTGAGTGAGTGAAGTCGCTCAGTCGTGTCCGACTCTTTGCAACCCCATGGACTGTAGCCCACGAGGCTCCTCCATCCATGGAATTTTCTAGGCAAGAGTACTGCAGTGGGTTGCCATTTCCTTCTCCAGGGGATCTTCCCAAGCCGGGGATCGAACCCAGGTCTTCCGCAATGTGGGCAGACGCTTTACCATCTACGCCACCAGGGAAACTTTATTACAAGTTTCTGTGCTCCATCTCCCTGTGCTCTTTAGTCTTTAAACCAGCCAGTCAATTGTAAGGTCTCTAAGGAAAGAAACAAAGGGTGAGTAATTTTTTTAATGAACATTCTTTTCCACCCAGCCTTCCCATTTAAAAATGTATTTGCATACTCTCGTTTCTCTTCAGATCACATAAATCTTTCACATTTTACTAACAATGTATTTACTTTGCAAGTTCAACCCTTAAAACACTGACTTCCTTTTTTTCTAAAAAGAAGGGTACATTCCAGGGTTGGAAAGGGTTAAGCATAGAAAACTTTAATATTATTTATGGACCTTTTGCTTTTCCTGAACCAAATTGTTCCCTATGGTTGATGTTATGGGCATTTGTCAAATCTGCAAAAATATCTCAGTCAATCAGTATTTTCTGAGAAGAGGTGGTCTACTTGATTTTATTTTCTAGTTAGCTGAGACTTGACCCTTTTAGTTCCACTCTGGAGGCTAAGGTTTCTTGTAAAATATAACAGCATACTTTTGTGCTTCAATAAAGCATTATGCTGAATCTTTATTTAATGCCTGAGGATTTACAGAGCTCACAGGCATTGTTCCGAGCATAAGTTTATGACCTTAAGTTTAGAAGCAGGAGGAATTTTGCATTAATTGCACACTATACCCAACATTTTGAAATACACAAACCTCCACTCTTTCAAATGCAGGTATGATTATCCCCATTTTCCAGACAAAAGAACTAAGGCTTCAAAAAGTTAATAAATTGTTCCATGTCATAAAAGTACCCCAGATCAGATCAGATCAAATCAGTCGCGCAGTCGTGTCCGACTCTTTACGACCCCATGAATCGCAGCACGCCAGGCCTCCCTGTCCATCACCAACTCCCGGAGGTCACCCAGACTCACATCCATCGAGTCAGTGATGCCATCCAGCCATCTCATCCTCTGTCATCCCCTTCTCCTCCTGCCCTCAATCCCTCCCAGCATCAGAGTCTTTTCCAATGAGTCAACTCTTCACATGAGGTGGCCAAAATACTGGAGTTTCAGCTTGAGCATCATTCCTTCCAAAGAAATCCCAGGGTTGATCTCCTTCAGAATGGACTGATTGGATCTCCTTGCAGTCCAAGGGACTCTCAAGAGTCTTCTCCAACACCACAGTTCAAAAGCATCAATTCTTCAGCGCTCAGCCTTCTTCACAGTCCAGCTCTCACATCCATACGTGACCACAGGAAAGACCATAGCCTTGACTAGACGGACCTTTGTTGGCAAAGTAATGTCTCTGCTTTTGAATATGCTATCTAGGTTGGTCATAACTTTCCTTCCAAGGAGTAAGCGTCTTTTAATTTCATGGCTGCAGTCACCATCTGCAGTGATTTTGGAGCCCCCAAAATAAAGTCTGACACTGTTTCCCCATCTATTTCCCATGAAGTGATGGGACCAGATGCCATGATCTTCGTTTTCTGAATGTTGAGCTTTAAGCCAACCTTTTCACTCTCCACTTTCACTTTCATCAAGAGGATTTTGAGTTCCTCTTCACTTCCTGCCATAAGGGTGGTGTCATCTGCATATCTGAGGTTATTGATATTTCTCCCAGCAATCTTGATTCCAACTTGTGATTCTTCCAGTCCAGCGTTTCTCATGATGTACTCTGCATATAAGTTAAATAAACAGGGTGGCAATATACAGCCTTGACGTACTCTTTTTCCTATGTGGAACCAGTCTGTTGTTCCATGTCCAGTTCTAACTGTTGCTTCCTGATCTGCATACAGATTTCTCAAGAGGCAGGTCAGGTGGTCTGGTATTCCCATCTCTTTCAGAATTTTCCATAGTTTATTGTGATCTACACAGTCAAAGGCTTTGGCATAGTCAATAAAGCAGAAATAGATGTTTTTCTGGAACTCTCTTGCTTTTTCCATGATCCAGCGGATGTTGGCAATTTGATCTCTGGTTCCTCTGCCTTTTCTAAAACCAGCTTGAACATCAGGAAGTTCACGGTTCACATATTGCTGAAGCCTGGCTTGGAAAATTTTGAGCATTACTTTACAAGCGTGTGAGATGAGTGCAATTGTGTGGTAGTTTGAGCATTCTTTGGCATTGCCTTTCTTTGGGATTGGGATGAAAACTGACCTTTTCCAATCTTGTGGCCACTGCTGAGTTTTCCAAATTTGCTGGCATATTGAGTGCAGCACTTTCACAGCATCATCTTTCAGAATTTGGAACAGCTCCACTGGAATTCCATCACCTCCACTAGCTTTGTTCGTAGTGATGCTTTCTAAGGTCCACTTGACTTCACATTCCAGGATGTCTGGCTCTAGGTCAGTGATCACGCCATAATGATTATCTGGGTCATGAAGCTCTTTTTTGTACAGTTCTTCTGTGTATTCTTGCCATCTCTTCTTAATATCTTCTGCTTCTGTTAGGTCCATACCATTTCTGTCCTTTATCGAGCCCATCTTTGCATGAAATGTTCCTTTGGTATCTCTGATTTTCTTGAAGATATCCCTAGTCTTTCCCATTCTGTTGTTTTCCTCTATTTCTTTGCATTGATTGCTGAAGAAGGCTTTCTTATCTCTTCTTGCTCCCAAATCCCATGGTCTTTCCTTTGAACCTGAGCTGGGGACAAACCCCCCTAAAATTGATTTTATAAAAGGGTATTTTGCACACCTGAGAGTTAGGGATCTCCATCAACAACCACCCTGATGCTTTGAATTCAGACCAGGCAGGAGCAAGCAGGCATGCTTGGAAATGTCTTCTCTGTTCATTTCGATATACCAAGTAAAGCTTTTGAAAAAAAAAACTCTGATTTCAATTTCTATCCTTATGGCTGCCTATTATCCTATTATAATAATTAGAAAGCAAGAGAAAATTGCACATTTCCAGTTAATTTAGGGCAGAATAATCAGGTGTTTATTTTGCTTTTGAATGAGTTCTCTTGTTACAACAGGTCCTGTGGATTAAATGGAATCTGCAGTGAGCTAATTTTAAATAAGATTCACAAATATGAATTTAAGTTACATGATTTCTATAAAGCTTATCTCACCTACTCAGACTGCTGTAACTCTTCTCTCCCCTCACCATGTGAGGGTATGCACTGTGATACAGGGGTGGACAAAGTGATCATTCACTTCTTCCTTCCCTCCTTTATGTATTGAGTGCCTGTGGTAGGTTTGGTATCAGTAAGGACAATAGATCTCTTACTACCACATCATGCTCCTTTCTGAATATTGTTCCTTCCCTTTACCATTGTCTGCAAGGACCGGAGAATGTGCCATGCCTCTCCTGAGAATCAGAGTTCTGAGGAGTTGAAGGTGTCCAAAACTCCCCCCTCCTAAAAAGGTGGGGAAATTACTCTATTTGAACTTCTTGTCTCCCTACCTCTTTTTCTTTTGAGTCTCATAGAATTAAAAACTAAACAATCTGCCCTTTTATTTTGTTCATGTTATTTTCTCACTGATCACACACAGGTGGGGTAGGCAGTCACCTACACACTATATAATCTGAGGTGCAGAATCTAAATTCTTTCTATTTCAAGCTATTACATAGCTGAAATGGAGAAGGCAATGGCACGCCACTCCAGTACTCTTGACTGGAAACTCCCATGGACAGAGGAGCGTGGTACCGGCTGCAGTCCATGGGGTCTCTAAGAGTCGGACACGACTGAGTGACTTCACTTTCACTTTTCACTTTCATGCATTGGAGAAGGAAATGGCAACCCACTCCAGTGTTCTTGCCTGGAGAGTCCCAGGGACGGGGGAGCCTGGTGGGCTGCCGTCTATGGAGTCGCACAGAGTCGGACACGACTGAAGGGACTTAGCAGCATGGCTGAAATGCCATCCAAGGGCCCATATGTCCTCTCCTTGTGAGTGAATTAGCTTACTGGATCATCAGCCTTCTCTCTTGGGTCACCGTGGAGTCCCAGGGTTGACTGAGCAAACATGAATGTTTGGGTTGGTTCAGTCATTTCTCAGTCATCAAGGAAGAAAAAAGAAGATTAAAAGGAAAAGGGGAAAGCTATTGGAAAATAGACATATATGGCCCCAAATTAACTATTTCACTTTTCAAAGACCCAGTGATAGATTCTGTTATCTAAAGCACTTTAAATATTACAGAATATTCTTCTTGTCTTCCAGTCCTTGGCATGTGTTAGGTAACCAGCCAGCACCTTTCAAATCTGGTGCCTGATAACTCTGGCGACTTCTGTTTTACCTAATCTTAACTTGACTTGGAATGGGTGAATTTAACTCAGAGGACCATTATATCTACTACTGTGGGCAGGAATCCCTCAGAAGAAATGGTGTGGCCATCATGGTCAACAAAAGAGTCCAAAATGCAGTACTTGGATGCAGTCTCAAAAACGACAGAATGATCTCTGTTCGTTTCCAAGGCAAACCATTCAATGTCACAGTAATCCAAGTCTATGCCCCAACCAGTAACGCTGAAGAAACTGAAGTTGAACGGTTCTATGAAGACCTACAAGACCTTTTAGAACTAACACCCAAAAAAGATGTCCTTTTCATTATAGGGGACTGGAATGCAAAAGTAGGAAGTCAAGAAACACCTGGAGTAACAGGCAAATTTGGCCTTGGAACACGGAATGAAGCAGGGCAAAGACTAACAGAGTTTTGCCAAGAAAATGCACTGGTCATAGCAAATACCCTCTTCCAACAACACAAGAGAAGACTTTATACATGGACATCACCAGATGGTCAACACCGAAATCAGATCGATTATATTCTTTGCAGCCAAAGATGGAGAAGCTCTATACAATCAGCAAAAACAAGACCAGGAGCTGACTGTGGCTCAGACCATGAACTCCTTATTGCCAAATTCAGACTGAAATTGAAAAAAGTAGGGAAAACTACTAGACCATTCAGGTATGACCTAAATCAAATCCCTTATGATTATACAGTGGAAGTGAGAAATAGATTTAAGGGCCTAGATCTGATAGATAGAGTGCCTGATGAACTATGGAATGAGGTTCGTGACATTGTACAGGAGACAGGGATCAAGACCATCCCCATGGAAAAGAAATGCAAAAAAGCAAAATGGCTGTCTGGGGAGGCCTTGCAAATAGCTGCAAAAAGAAGAGAAGCGAAAAGCAAAGGAGAAAAGGAAAGATATAAACATCTGAATGCAGAGTTCCAAAGAATTGCAAGAAGAGATAAGAAAGCCATCTTCAGCGATCAATGCAAAGAAATAGAGGAAAACAACAGAATGGGAAAGACTAAGGATCTATTCAAGAAAATCAGAGATACCAAAGGAACATTTCATGCAAAGATGGGCTCGATAAAGGATGGAAATGGTGTGGACCTAACGGAAGCAGAAGATATTAAGAAGAGGTGGCAAGAATACACAGAAGAACTGTACAAAAAAGAGCTTCACGACCCAGATAATCATGATGGTGTGATCACTGACCTAGAGCCAGACATCCTGGAATGTGAAGTCAAGTGGGCCTTAGAAAGCATCACTAGGAACAAAGCTAGTGGAGGTGACGGAATTCCAGTGGAGCTATTCCAAATCCTGAAAGATGATGCTGTGAAAGTGCTGCACTCAATATGCCAGCAAATTTGGAAAACTCAGCAGTGGCCACAAGATTGGAAAAGGTCAGTTTTCATCCCAATCCCAAAGAAAGGCAATGCCAAAGAGTGCTCAAACTACCGCACAATTGCACTAATCTCACATGCTAGTAAAGTAATGCTCAAAATTCTCCAAGCCAGGCTTCAGCAATATGTGAACCGTGAACTTCCTGATGTTCAAGCTGGATTTAGAAAAGGCAGAGGAACCAGAGATCAAATTGCCAACATCTGCTGGATCATCGAAAAAGCAAGAGAGTTCCAGAAAAACATCTATTTCTGCTTTATTGACTATGCCAAAGCCTTTGACTGTGTAGATCACAATAAACTGTGGAAAATTCTGAGAGAGATGGGAATACCAGACCACCTGATCTGCCTCTTGAGAAATCTGTATGCAGGTCAGGAAGCAACAGTTAGAACTGGACATGGAACAACAGACTGGTTCCAAATAGGAAAAGGAGTACGTCAAGGCTGTATATTGTCACCATGTTTATTTAACTTATATACAGAGTACATCATGAGAAATGCTGGACTGGAGGAAACACAAGCTGGAATCAAGATTGCTGGGAGAAATATCAATAACCTCAGATATGCAGATGATACCACCCTTATGGCAGAAAGTGAAGAGGAACTCAAAAGCCTCTTGATGAAAGTGAAAGTGGAGAGTGAAAAGGTTGGCTTAAAGCTCAACATTCAGAAAACGAAGATCATGGCATCTGGTCCCATCACTACATGGGAAACAGATGGAGAAACAGTGGAAACAGTGTCAGACTTTATTTTGGGGGGCTCCAAAATCACTGCAGATGGTGACTGCAGCCATGAAATTAAAAGACGCTTACTCCTTGGAAGGAAGGTTATGGCCAACCTAGATAGCATATTCAAAAGCAGAGACATCACTTTGCCAACAAAGGTTCGCCTAGTCAAGGCTATAGTCTTTCCTGTGGTCATGTATGGATGTGAGAGCTGGACTGTGAAGAAGGCTGAGAGCCGAAGAATTGATGCTTTTGAACTGTGGTGTTGGAGAAGACTCTTGAGAGTCCCTTGGACTGCAAGGAGATCCAGCCGGTCCATTCTGAAGGAGATCAGCCCTGGGATTTCTTTGGAAGGAATGATGCTCAAGCTGAAACTCCAGTATTTTGGCCACCTCATGTGAAGAGTTGACTCATTGGAGAAGACTCTGATGCTGGGAGGGATTGAGGGCAGGAGGAGAAGGGGACGACAGAGGATGAGATGGCTGGATGGCATCACTGACTCGATGAATGTGGGTCTGAGTGACCTCTGAGAGCTGGTGATGGATAGGGAGGCCTGGCGTGCTGCAGTTCATGGGGTCGCAAAGAGTCGGACACGACTGAGTGACTGATCTGATCTGAACTTGACTTGTTCTCTCCCAGGAGTCCCTGTAACTTTGTAAGGAAGCATTCACTGAATTTGCCACAATAAGAATTGTTTTTCCCCTTTGGAGATGAAATCAACATAGATCACCCAATGTCAGTGATTTATGTCTCCAGCAACTACCTCCAAAGAGCATAGAGAGATAGCACAGTTGTTCTCACTAACCTCCAAAAATCATTTCAAGATGAATTCTGGGTTACTTTAGCAGCATTTGTCTGGGTGCAGATCCACTATGTAAGACCTCTAGCAGCATATTAAAAAGCAGAGATATTACTTTGCCGACAAAGGTTCATTTAGTCAAAGCATGACGGGACCATAAAGAAAACTGTGTGCTGAAGAATTGATGCTTTTGAACTGTGGTGTTGGAGAAGACTCTTGAGAATCCCTTGGACTGCAAGGAGATCTAACCAGTCTATCCTAAAGGAAATCAGTCCTGAATATTCCTTGGAAGGACTGATGCTGAAGCTGAAGCTCCAATACTTTGGCCACCTGGTATGAAGAACTGACTCATCGGAAAAGACCCTGATGCTGGGAAAGACTGAAGGCAGGAGGAAAAGTGGACTACATTAGATAAGATTGTTGGATGGTACCACCAACTCAGTGGACGTGAGTTTGAGCAAACTCTAAGAGATGGTGAAGGATAGGGAAGCCTGGTGTGCTGCAGTCCATGGGATCACAAAGAGTCAGACATGACTGAGCAACTGAACAAATACAACAACAAAATTTGGAGCTTAGATTGATCATTTCAGTGGTACCTTCTACCTTCCATCCAGTAGAATCTATGACACCTTTTCATGGAAATGAAGGTTTCTCGTGGAAATGTTACTCATCATTTTTCACCACTCACCATTTTCACCTGAGTTACTGTGGTAACTCAGGACATGATGAAGGCCACCTACTGGAGAAGCTTCAGAGAGAAACTTTATAATCACTTCCAAGTAGATGAGAGAAAGAGGCTGCCTGGGATTATTATCAGTTGTGATAATAATGGAAGCTGTAGGTCTTTTCGTTCCTTATCATCTTTATGACTATAGTGTTGATCTTCTGAAATTACAGACATTTTCTGTGACAATTCGCTTCCACCCAGCACATGTGGTATCTGGCTAGAAACTGTAAATTGATGCTCCCCACTCTAGAGTGACTTGGGGAAGAGGATCAGGGAATGGAGGGAGCAGTGGAACTGTGGCTACAGAGACAGACACGGCTGAGACATTTAAAATGCATGTTCCCCTAATAGGAAACAGAGCAGACTATGATAGAAGAGGATGAGAGTGGCAG
Source organism: Tragelaphus eurycerus (assembly GCA_935064755.1). Classification (NCBI taxonomy): domain Eukaryota; kingdom Metazoa; phylum Chordata; class Mammalia; order Artiodactyla; family Bovidae; genus Tragelaphus; species Tragelaphus eurycerus. The sequence goes on along the minus strand of CAKXYN010000092.1, from coordinate 7,326,666 downwards.
CTCCTGGTGAGCTGGGGGCATGGGGGAGGCTTGGTGCCCAGCTACCAAAGGCTCAGGACTCCAGCAAGGAGGCCCAGAAGAATGCAACAGGAGTGAGGTTGTCTGATAAGACAGTGATAGAAAACCATGAGATAAAGGAAGTCTGGCCTGCAGCAGGCAGTCTAGAAGGCAGGCAAGGAGTCACCTGACACGGACAGCAAAGGGTGACAGAAGCCAGGCAACCAGAGAGCTCAGTATGGGAGGAGGGGCTGTGAGGCGCTGAGTGGCATGGAGGGGTCGGATAGGAGCACCGTTGCCTTGCCAGGTTTTGATAAAGATGTACATCTTTTTCTTAAGGGGAAACCACCGAGGCATTCAGCCCTCCAAGCTAGTGTCTGGTTGGCTAAGATGTATTTAACCTTACAGGTGGACAGATTCTCCCGAAGGAATTTGGCACAGGAAGTATTGCTGTTTATATCAAGGCATTGATATAGAAAAAGAGATCAGAAGGAATTCCAGCCAGCTCCTGGTCTCATAGAACCTTATGCAGTTAACTAAAAGCTTTCCTAACTTTCATAGAATCATTCAACAAAAAATTATGGAAAACTTATTGTATTCCAACCTGGCATGGAAAGGCCACATACTGAGGACATGTACTGAGAAATAAGACGCAGGCCCTGGTCTTAAGGAACTTCCAGCAATTTTCTCGTGTGTAGACTATGCAAAATTTCTGCCTTGCTTCCTTCTGCTTGCTTCCTTAGGTTTATTATAGGAATCCTAATGTCAATAGTGGATGTGAAAACAAATTTCAATGTAAAATACTGAAAGCAATACAAAGAGATTAATATCATTTTCCATATAATTTAAAGTTCTAATAATTTAGTTAGGATGGATAAACAACAAGGCCCTACTTATAACACAGGGAGCTATGTTCAATATCCTGTGATAAAAAATAATAGAAAAGAATATGAAAAGAATATATGTATAACTGAGTCATTTTGTTATACAGTAGAACTTGGCATAATATTGTAAATCAACTATACTTGAATAAAATTTTAAAACAGAAAATACAGTTCTAACAAGTTAGGTCTGAAGTAACCAAAATTCAATTATGCACTTTTGTTTCTAGATTCCTATGTTTTCTAGGTCTGTGTCTTCAAAAAATCATTAGGCATCTGATTCTGATGTCCTATATTAATGCCCTCACTGTGACTAGTGAGGAACTAGCCTAAGGGCAATGTCCTTTAAGTCAATCTGGGATAAAAGGTATTTTTCTGCCTGGCATAGAAAAATGGTAAAAGTGAGAGGCAGTGTAAAAAGGAACCACCCCTCTAACCCAGACTTTGTGCTCCATACTGCAGACCTGCTCAAATTCAAAAGGTGTTCCAAACAGAGATGTGGGACTCGTAGCCCTGTGTCCCAGAGGGTAAGACCAACCAACAGGCCCAGGAAGCACCATACTCTTGGGGCTGAGTGCTTGTCACATACTTCTTCGTCTCCAGGAGCTGGCCAATGGGCCATCAACATCCTCACTCATAACCTGCTTTCACTATGATGGTGGACACTGGCAATTGATTGAAGTCTCCTGAAAGGTTAGGCCTGTCCCACACTAACAATTATTTTCATACTTCCAGCCCACTGCCCACTGACCTTGATAAGAGAGTTTTTAATTGTGGTAAAATATACTTGATATATATATCATGAAAATGATCATCTTAACCTTTTTGAGCGTGCAATTCAGCGACATTAAGAATATTCACACTGTGTTGTGTAACCATCAGCACCATCCACCTCCAACCTTTCCAAATATAAAGCCTATGTGATCCAGCAATTCCACTCCTGTTTGTTTAGCCAAAGAAAACAAAAACACCAATTCAAATAGATACCTGCAACCCAATGTGCATAGCAGCCTTATTTACAATAGCCACGCTATGGAAGCAACCTTAGTGTCCATCAGTAGAGAATGAGGAGGCTGGCACAATGCCTGGGAAAACTAGCCACTATTTTAAAAGTTGCCACCAATAATCTATTGACAGGTCAACATCATATCAGAGAACCTAGAGTCATTTCATTTGTTTATTCATTCAAAAAACTTTCATTGGGCATGTCCTTGCAACCAGCACTGTCCTGGCCACTAAGAAGACTAAGGCAATTGTGATATAGTCCCTTAGGCTTTTGGAGGGTTTGGTGAAAGTTGACATGAGATTAATTCAGAGGAAGAAAGGTAACCTCAGATAGCCATGAATTGTGCATAATTTCCCAGCACAGAGCTCTTCACGAAGAAATGATTTGATAAGTCACTCATATTTATGACCTCATTCTCTTCCTATTTTAATTAGGTCATAGTAATCCACAAAGAGTAATCGCAAAGAGTCGGACACGACTGAGCAACTGAACTGAACTGAATCCACATAAATAATATTTTGTCCTCGGACAGTGTAAGCAATAATTAAGAGCATGGACTTTAGAGACAAAGAAACCTAGTGCCCAAAAGCATTTCCTGCATGACTATGAGGAAGTGAGTTAAACTCTCTAAGCCTCTGTTTTCTCACAACTTTTAAAGGGTGTATGTAAGCTTATAGTGCTTAGCACAGTGCGTGGTGTGTAACAAACACTCAACAATGTTAGGTATTATTAATAGATAAATTCACTCTCTTATTCCTTTGTTTTTAATTCTTTAAATTTTTGTTTTTGTTTTCGGCAGAGGAAGGAAGGAGGGAGGTTTGATCCGCATGTTATTTTTTAATCCTATGGCTATATGTGATCCACCTGAAAAAGGACTTCCTGGGGCCCCCCTTGAGTGCCTCTCTGTATGTCATACCAGGCAAGGTCTCATCAAGAATATTAAGAACAGTCTGTCCCATAGACATATATTTTCATAAATGTGATTTCAGCAAAATGAATGTTTCCCTTGTAGATGCAGACCTGAAAACATCAGGATTCTTTTTTATATAATTTCTAAAAACATTTTTTTCCTAAGAATCACTGTGTCAAATTAGAAAAGGTGTGATTTTCCAGTTGTAGCAAATTGAAGCCCTACTTCAGAAGATGTGAACCCGTCAGGAAGTGACTGATTCTTAAGGAAACCCCTAAGCTGGGACCAGCTCACTGACTTGAGAACTGGCAGACTATCAATGAGCAGCCTATTCCCTACGTGTGTTGACTTGGACCTCAGGTTCCTATGCAGCGGCACTTAGGTTAAAATTTAGCAGCTGAAAGCTTAATCAGAAACTTTGCCCTGGGTAACTCTGCTGTGAAACATACCTGTCTGTGTTGGATTCAAAGTTCAGACTGCTTCAAAAAGCTGTCCAAGTCCACTTCCCCAACTATACAGTCCAGGAGTTTGGATCATAGAGGAAACTCCTTGTCAGTTTTGATTCTAAGCTGCCCACCTTTTATACTCTTGGTTGTAAAAATATCCAATTCAAGAACTCACTTCTCTGGCTTGTCACTTTCAGTTGTGAGTGTTCCAAGCTCTATCCAAAAGAGATACAGAGAAGAAAGTTAGAGATCATTATTCTTAGTGATGACAGTTATATTTGGCAGTTTCAAGAAAGAAAAGAAATCCAGGACAGGGAAGCAAATCTTTTTCCAATGCCAGCACTGAACCTTCAGAACCTTTAAGTGCTACAATTCACTTGTATTGTCACTAAAAATTTTTAAAGTGGAGAGGATGGGGGGAATGTGCCTCCCCTTCCATAAAGAGTACCAGCACCTTGAGTTCAATCAACTAAAGTCAGAGAACAGTCTCCATTTATAAAATGGTAATACTAATACCCACCACCTGCTTCCCAGGGCTGGTGTACGGGTTTGTGTTCATTTCTGAGAGGGGCTTGAGATCCTTGAGTGAAAGGTGTGATGCACAGTATTATAATTCTCACCACAGGGTAACATATGGAGAGGGAAAGAAAGTGTATAGATACGTATGTTTCTGTTTAAACTCTGTGTGCAATGCTGACTTTTATCTTATTTTGCCTTTAAGCTAAACTGCATGGGTCACATTTAGAGCATATGTTGTTATCATTTGCCTTTTTTTAGCTCAAGAAAATTGAGTGAATAACGGGTATTGTTTTCCTATTTGCCATGGTTAGAATGGTTGCACGTTTCAAAATCTCTGACTCGACACACAAAACAGCAGATTCTCTTATTATGATGCCCAGGGTGAGGGGCTTCATTGTGTGTTTTTCCCAGTCTACCATCCATGAATATTATAGATCCCATTTTGAGTATTATGAAATTGGCCAAGTATTACTTTACAAGTGAAAAAATCTTTTCAGCCTCCTTGATAAAAAGAATGGACAATTAAACCATCTCACTGTTGGTTACCCACATGCCTCTCACTCACAGCGCCTTAATTGGTCTAATATGCCTTTCCCTTTTTGCTCTTTTCCTATAATGAGCTCTCATGTTAGTGATCTTGTATTTTAAACCCTTACGGAGGACCCAGCAGTGTGTTAGGACAGAACCTACACTTCTGCAGAAAGCCTCTTTTTCAATTTGATTTTAATTAGAAACCAGGTGGTACAAACCCAAAAGTTTGGTGGTATTCTTCCAATGTAAGATGTGAAATGGTTTTTAAGTAACACTGTATTAGTCATGAGGCAGCAATGGAGTAATGTTGACATGACTTGAAAGTAGCATTGTTGAGTAAATGAATATGTGAGAAGCACTTGCTAAACTAAATGAGTTTTGCAGTTGTATGCACATTTGTGTAATCCTGTTTATTGATGCCTGAAACAATTTGCAAAATAGAAACAAATCCACGAAGAAGAAATATGTTTGGAATTATTTGTTTATATGACAATTTTAAAAAAACACACAGGAATCCAACTGCCACATTTCATGCACTAAATATACCATATGTGGAAGCTTCCCCTCGGAAAATTCGACAGCAACCTTTACCATCTGATGCAGAACAATAAGGAACAAACTTACGTCTTTGACTTGCTTTCTCAACTGTTTTAAACACAAGAATTAGTTCTGTAGATTTTTTTTTAGCCAAACAGAGTATAAGGATACCTAAACTATTGTCTTTTGTATTCAAAGACTAATGAAGAAAAACAATTTCTCCTGGTGCAGAATGAATAAGAGTAATTACTCTGATAGGGGAAAAAAAAACTATATATATATATATATATATATACACACACATATATATACACAGTTGCACATTTTCCTAGGGGTAAAAAAATCCATGTTTTTAAGGAAATGCATTAAAGTTTACAATGGGCCAGGCACTGCTCTTGAGTATTATCACAAATATTAATGTATTTAAACTTCATTACATTTCCTTGATTACTGTGATGATGCCCAGTTGACATCTGAGGCAACTGAGGCACAGAGAAGTTCAGTAACTTGTTCAAAATTACACAACCAATAAGCAAGAGAGCCAGGATTCAAAGGTAGTCTAGCTCCAGGATCATGCGTGGATTACCACACTGCTGCCTCTCCACAGAGTAAACCTTCTATGTGTTAGGGAGGTGTGTTTTTTTTTTTTTTTAGAAGATTCCGGTTCTCTGTTTAATTTGTATCTAGACACCAGCATTTCTGGAGCTCAGATACTAGCCCAGTCCGTCCGTGGGCCTGCTGGCTGTCCGAGCACCCAAGGGACTCTCCCTCTCACACTCATTTCTCCAGGCCTCCGCTTTTGTGGGCGAACACTTGTTGCTGTCTGACTCACTTAAGAAGTACATGCTGCCTCAGCCCTGCCAGCTGCGATCTCAGACTGGATCACTTCTCCAGATTTGAGGTTAATCAACTGTAAATTCCATTAGCTTCATACGGAGTGAAAATAAAGAACAGACGGCTTCACATGGGAGCCCGGAGTAAGGTGCGGCTCCTCAGGTCTGGCCGGCAGGTATCCGTTTTTCCCCCTGGCCTCAAAGCAACAGTGGCTTCCACAGGAAGACAGATCAAAGAAGGGCTGTTCCAGAGTGCCTCAACCGCTGGAAGGGCTCTCAGAGGGTCCCCCCGTACACCACTGACTCCCTTTTTTTCTGGAAAGAGGTCGAATTTGAAACCCCGGTTCATTGTTTTCCTGCCTTTGTGAGAGCGTTTCCTAGAGACGCTGGGGGGGTATGCTGCCGTGGTGGGCGTGCCCTCTTCTGCCCACTAGACGCGATGGACAAGGGCGAGGTTCAAAAAGGCTGCCATGACTTTGAGGTGGTCCTCACTTGAGGCCGTGGGCTTGCTTTCATACGTCCTCATGTAGAATGGCTTGAAAACACAAAATAAAAGCCGTTTTTCCAAAGATCGCCGATGTTTTTCAAAAAAGAACAAAAGTGAACTTGCTAGGACATATTCAAATACAAGTTGTTAGTTTCTCATTAATCTAAGTTGACCAAACAAAAGCTTTGCTGGTTCAATAAAAGAAGTATTCCATGGCAGCGTTGAGTAAGTTAGCAATTTTCTTTAAAAATGCATAGTTCTATTCGGCTCCTTGTGAGAAGCTTCCCCATGATCAGGTGAGAGTTCAATTTCCATTTGACTTTTTAAATGCCATATGGTCCCTGTCTACAAGCTTTTCACGTTCCCTGATACCCTGCCCCACTCCATTGACTGAGTGACTGTTTTGCTTTTAGTATTTTTCCTTGTTTAATTATTCACCTCTTCCTACCCCAGATTAAGGCAAATATTGTCACCATTAAAACAGACGGAAAAATGAAATAACCCCGTGGCTGGGAACTTATAAGCCAACCAACCCTCATCACAAATGGCCCCCTTCTAATCAGAGTTTGTGGAGGAATGAAAGATGCAATTGTCTGGAAGGGATGAATATGGGATCCATGCTGGCTCGGGGGTCAAAGGTCATCGCCTGCAAAGGTCCCTTTCTCTCTGGCACAGCTCCCTTTGTATAGCATAGCTTGGCAGCTATCTCCTTGCACTTCGGCTACCTGCCAGTGCAGCTGGTACTGTGTCTTGTGCAGACAACAAAGCGTCACTCAGCAACCAGCAGCTCTGCATGGGGCCGCTTTTCTCAGATGACAAAGAAAGATGGGCTATACATTCTACCATCGCTGCCCATTAAAAGGACTCTTAAATTGCATTACTACAAGTTATTGTTAATTATGTAGTAGTCACTGGAGCTGGAGGATCTTTCTGGGGAGGGTGATGGGGCTGTATGCTGGGGAAGATGGAATTGGGGGAGGGGTGATGGTGGAAAGAAGGGGTATGGGGTACGGAGGGAGGGGGTGGAAGGAGTGGGAGGGAAAAACAACCCATCACACCCTGGTGGCATGAATAGGGTAAGCCCTTGGTCCTGACACCCGGCTCAGATGGTTAGTAGTTGCTGAGGGAGAAGGAATCAATCGGCTGAAAGAATCTCTGATACAGGCAGTTTGGAAATTGTTCTGCCCACCCTCGATACAAAAAGCTACACCAGAGGTTCTCAGCATTTTCATTTAAGAATAATTTTAAGCAATTTATCACTTGACTGTAATGCATTCGCTCTGGGCTGAAATCAATAAGTCCTGCAATGTAGAGATAAGGCCTGTTTGAAGGTTGGGGGAAGAGGGCCAGAGGTTGTCTATTGTCAAATAGCCAGAAAATTAAAATTAAAGTGATATGTTTACCCCATTTGGCCATCTGGGGTAAAAACACAGCTCCACTGGTATTGCCCAGGTTTGTTTTTTTTTTTTTTTGAGGGTTCATTCTGGGAGATATTTTTCCTGCAAGGGTCTAGTTTCATCCGCACTGTTTTAGAAATCACATCACTATAGCCATGTGCCCCCAAACTAGAAAGAGCTTCTCACTTCTTCTGTTGAATTCCCTTGGAACATGTCAAGTGGGCATTTGTTTTCTCTCACACTGTCTTCCTAATGCTTCCTAAGGCAGTGACTGAGGTTTTGAGATCTGGTAAGAGTCGGACACGACTGAAGGGACTTAGCACGCACACAGAGTTCGTTTGCTTGTCCCTCCCCAAGGAATAAAAACACACACATTTTCTAAAAAAGGTTGAACATGGGGCTTTATCAGTCTTCTTTGGCTTATTTTGAGGGTTTTGGCCACTGAAATGAGATGACGCTGCTCTCGAAATGTCTGGCAAGTTTCACATGATGTGTACCAAACTCTAGCAGGGAGAGGATCCCAATTCGATGTAATTTCATTGCAACCACACCGCAGCACTGCCTCTCACTCCTCCCCATCCCCCACGCTTCTCCTTCACCCCCCTCCCCCGCTCTGCACCCCAGCCCCCTCCTGCCAATCCTCTTCAGATTAAAAGAAAATCCAAGGGAAACAGGACACAATGGGGGCAGATGAAAGTCCACAGTCTTTAGTTTCTATCTTTCCTTCTTGTGTCTAATTTTCCGCTTCTTGGTTGTTCTGATCTCAGCTATTTGCAATAGTTATATATAATTTAACATTATACAAAAGTATTGTCATATCAAACATAGTGAAATGGATTCCAAAAACACCATCTGGTATTTGGGAATGCACTGTGAGTTGGGAACGTGAGAAGAGATATTCTTTGCCACTTTGCTTGGGACCCAGCCATTAGCAGTGTAATTGCCAAGAAAAGGTGACAGGCTCCAGGCTTAAAACAAGTGGGTCCCCCCCCACACACACTCTTGCCTGTTAACTCTTGTGAGTCCTAAACCATAATAGAAAGGATTCTGAGGACAGAGCAACTTAGAACAACAACAACCAAAGAACAACAACAAGCAGAAAAAAAGGACTATGGAATCTGATTTTAAAAAATGGGAAGAAAATAGCCCACTGCATTATTATTGTTGTTGTTTTATGAAGACTGTGAAGTTGGATGAAATAAAATGAGTCAGATACAAGGAGGGTGGGGACCGGGGATGGGTTAATTGTGCTTTAAAATTCTGGGGGTTTTCAGTGGATTTGCATGATGAGAGTTTTAGTCCAAAGCTTGTTTCAAAATCCTCATTAGTTTCCTCTAATCCACCTAAAATTATGAAGACCTAGATTGTGAAGGTCGTCTGTGACGATTCAAACCTATTTAATTTCATGGAGGTTGGCACCCATTTCTCTATAGGAAAAAGAAAATGAATAGCTTGGGATTGTCTTCTGTGTCTACAGTTTCGGGAACGGCCACAGGAGAGAAACAAAGAAATGCAGACTGCACACTTTCACAGACCTGTACTTTGTTCCACCAGTTTGAGAACTGTTAAAAATAAATAAATAAAGCATTCCTGAGTAAAAGGGGAAAGGAGTTATCCTATCGGATGGAAATTAGAAAAAGGACTTCTTCGCAGGAGATAAAAATAAGCGAACAGCAGGAAAAAAAGAGAAATCAACCACTTAAACCTCTCCTAGCTATGTTCAATCTGGCATTCACAACCTGGGTCTGTCTCTGTTTCCAACTACAAAAATAGTTTACAAGGGTCACAGACTTTTTTTTTCTTCCACACAGTGTGTCAGAAGTTGGGATGTGCGACCCAGAACTGCCACTCCATTACACAGAATAAAATGATAGCTGGTGGGTGGATGGAGAGACTGCCAAAGAAGACACAGTGAAAGCTAACCCTCTCAGTCTAGCTCCTGTTTTTAAATATTTATATCTCTGGCAGACTTTTTTGGGGTAGAGGAAACTGAAAGCTCTTTTGCTATCTGTCATTTCACCCAGGAAGAGGAGGGAGTCTCTCCACTTGATTTTCCTCGAGTTTGGCACCGGGAACAGGCGATGGCATTTCTTCAGGGCGGTGAATTTCTCTTTGTGGAAAAACCGGCCTGGACCAAGGATTTTTACAAGAGCCAACAGCCGCTTTCCATACCCGCCTGGGGCTGGGCCAAGTTCCCATTAGCACTGCCGTTATAGCTCAGGCCTGCTCGCAATCAGCCAGTGCTGCCTTCCTCAGGGCCTCTTAGGAAAACTTAGGAGAGAAGCCGGCCTGGACCTGGGGCAGCAGGCAGTGGAGGGCACTAGAAAGGGCATTTCTGCTCCCCATCTGGCCTCGATCGTGAACTCGCCTTGTGATCATCAGTTTCCCTCTTCCCAGCCCCACATCCTGACTTCCCTCTTCAAACAGTCAGGAACCAAGGTCAGTTGATTGCGGCTTCTTTTCTGTATTAACATCACCTCTGCCTCCGCTGTCAGTTCCGGGCCAGGAACCTTCCAAGAATCTTGTAACATTGTGAGGCAGCCTTGCGGTGTGCATACCAAAGGGTAAGCAAGAGGTCTTTAGAGCCAGAGAGACCTGCATCTTAATCATGGCTTTAATCATGCCACCTGCTAGCTGCGGGACCACAGACTCTACCACAAAACAGTGTTGTTGTTGAGTCACTAAGTCATGTCCAACTCCTTGTTATCCCACGGATTATAGCACACCAGGCTTCCCTGTCCTTCACCATCTCCCAGAGTTAGCTCAAACTCGTGTCCATTGAGTCCGTGATACCATCCAACCATCTTACCCTGTTGCCTTCTTCTCCTCCTGCCTTCAATCTTTCCCAGTATCAAGGTCTTTTCTAATGAGTCAGTTCTTCACATCAGAAGGCCAAAGTATTGGAGCTTCAACTTCAGCATCAGTCCTTCCAATGAACATTCAGGACTGACTTCCTTTAGGATTGACTGGTTTGATCTCCTTGCTGTTCAAGAGACACTCAAGAATCTTCTCCAGCACCACAGTCTGAAAGCATCAATTCTTTGGCGCTCAGCCTTCTTTATGGTCCAACTCTCACATCTGTATGTGACTACTGGAAAAGCCATAACTTTGACTTTGAGACCTTTGTCAGCAAAGCGATGTCTCTGCTTTTAAATAAGCCATCTAGGTCTGTCAAAAACAGAGTAGCTCATTTCTAACAGGAATGTTGTATGGAGTATGTGAGACAGTTTTTATAGGATCTTGGACACGACTGGTCACTGAGGTAAAAGCCAGTAGCCTAACGTTATTGTTAACACAATCAAGAAACACACGCAGTTGCATCAGGAAGCATTTAATTCTTCACTTTCTTGTACCAAGTCTTGTATTAAGTGCTCAAATGCAGGGACAGAAAAGACAGCCTCAGTAAGTTCTCTATCAGAAGACACTGCTTCATTAACTACAATAGCTTTAACTTTCTCTATTCACATCCTTTAATCTCCTGTATTTGTGAGATTTTTCTACAGCATCTTTTGGCAATAACAGTAACTACAATTATAATAATAGTGACCTTCTACTCAACCTTTGCAATGTACCAGGCTGTTTACATACACTTGCTCATTTCATTCTTTAGGTCTATACTCTTAACATGATTACAAAAGGAAAAATGGGGGAACTGGGAAAACTAAGTAACCTGCATGGGAACACACAGCCGGCAATATGCTAGAGTTGATGAAAAGCAATAATAATATCCTTTTGTTTTCTTGATAGAAGTGATCTTGATTCAAGTTTCTAAGAGTCCATTCCAATTCTTATGGTGACTCATTTGTGATTTGCTTCAGACAAAGGCAAAATGAGCCATACGGCTCATGCAAATTATTTATTCATCAAATATTATTAAGCATCTACTTTAGAGTTTGGATATTCTGGTGGAAACAAAAATAATTAAACATGAATTCTTCCCTCAAGTGGAATAAGATCCAGAAGAGTACAGAAGGCCTGTTTATAAGAAACAGTGATATGCAGTGAAAGAGTGGTGTGTTCCATTATGGAGTTTCAGGAGATGGCATTGGCATGTGCCATGCTAGGTTGCTTCAGTCATGTCCAGCTCTTTGCAACCCCAGGGACTGTAGCCCACCAGGCTCCTCTTTCCTTGGGGATTCTCCAGGTGAGAATATGGGAGTGAGTTGCCATGCTCTCCTCCAGGGGATCTTCCCAACCCGCATCTCTTGCCTTTCCTGCATTGTCAGGCAGGTTCTTTCAGGAGATGGGGTATCTGAATTCTATGACCTCCAGCTACAACTGGACTGCAATAGACAATCGGGAAGAGTGTGAGTTCAGGTGATATACAAAATGATGATGAAATGTGCTCCAGGAGGAGAGAAGTGTATGAGCAGAAACCCAGAGGTAGGAGTGGGTCAGATGTGTGCTGATAAGAGTTCAAGGAAATAGACCCAGGAAAAGTTGTGCACTGTGGCTTGCAGGCCCTCAGCAGTCAAAGCACAGAGTCCTAATCACTGGACCACGAGGGAATCCCCAGGATAAGCTTCTGAAGACATGAACCTGGATAGTACAGACTGAGAGGGGAAGATAGACGTCAGAAGTGATACATTGCCAAATGTTATGTGCAAATGTGTTGTTTAAGAAGTGTTCCTTGACGAGGACTGTTGATATGCTGTTACTTAATAAATATTCCTGATGAGGAAGACATGTGCTTAGCTGATGAGGGAAAAATAGCAATCACCCAGGGCTCAGTTTTTCTACTGGCTTCCGTGTAACTATTCACTCTTGTAAGCATCCAAATGTTTATTAAGTAAATACTCTGCAACAGACGAGACACTAAAAATACAAAGATGAACAGAATATGGTCTTTTCCTTTGAGGCGTTCACAATCCAGGGGCAGAGGCAAGCATGAAAGGGAGCAGCTCTAAAATGGTGTCATGGGGCAGGGTGATATTGCAGAGCAACAGCCCAGAGAGCCAGGGCAGTAAGGGAAAGCTTTACAGAAAAGGCAAAGTTAGGGTTCAGTGTGGAAATTCATACTCTTTCTTCAAATGAAAGCATTTTGTGAATCCTTAAAGCACTGCAAATGTTCCTTACCATTTTCTTATTTTTCATAACCACAACTTTGAAGTTAAGTCAGCCCAAGAGGAAACAAAAGTTTTATTATTGGAGCTGGAGGAACAGCTTAAAACAGCTTAAAAACATCTTAAACATATGGTCCACTAGCGTTTACAATGAATGGGTGCATATCTATATGAATATACATATATGTGCATATCCTAAAAGATGATGCTGTGAAAGTGCTGCATTCAATATGACAACATATTTGGAAAACTCAGTGGCCACAGGACTGGAGAAGGTCAGTTTTCATTTCAATCCCAAAGAAAGGCAATGCCAAAGAATGCACAAACTACTGCACAATTGCACTCATCTCACACGCTAGTAAAGTAATGCTCAAAATTCTCCAAGCCCAGGCTTCAGCAATATGTGAACTGTGAACTTCCAGATGTTCAAGCTGGTTTTAGAAAAGGCAGAGGAACCAGAGATCAAATTCCCAACATCCACTGGATCATTGAAAAAGCAAGAGTCCCAGAAAAACATCTACTTCTGCTTTATTGACTATTCACTTTTGACTGTGTGGACCACAACAAACTCTGGAAAGTTCTTAAAGAGATAGGAAATACTAGACCACCTGACCTGCCTCTTGGGAAATTTGTATGCAGGTCAGGAAGCAACAGTTAGAACTGGACATGAAACAACAGACTGGTTCCAAATCAAGAAAGGAGTACGTCAAGACTATATATTGTCACCCTGCTTGTTTAACTTATATGCAGAGTACATCATGGGAAATGCTGTGTTGTATGAAGCACAAGCTGGAATCAAGATTGCCGGGAGAAATATCAATAGCCTCAGATATGCAGATGACACCACCCTTATGGCAGAAAGTGAAGAAGAACTAAAGAGCCTCTTGATGAAAGTGAAAGAAGAGAGTGAAAAATTTGGCTTAAAACTCAATATTCAGAAAACTAAGATCATGGCATCTGGTCTCATTACTTAATGGCAAATAGATGGGGAAATAGTGGAAACAGTGACAGACTTTATTTTGGGGGGCTCCAAAATCACTGCATATGGTGATTGCAGCCATGAAATGAAAAAGATGCTTGCTCCTTGGAAGAAAAGTTATGACCAAATTAGACAGCATATTAAAAAACGGAGACATTACTTTGCCAACAAAGGTCCATCTAGTCAAAGCTATGGTCTTTCCAGTAGTCATGTATGGATGTGAGAGTTGGACTATTAGCAAGCTGAGTGCCAAAGAATTGATGCTTTTGAACTGTGGTGTTGAAGAAGACTCTTGAGAGTCCCTTGGACTAAAAGGAGATCCAACCAGTCCATCCTAAAGGAAATCAGTCCAGAATATTCATTGGAAGGACTGATGCTGAAGCTGAAGCTCCAATACTTTGGCTACCTGATGCAAAAAACTGACTCATTAGAAAAGACCCTGATGCTGGGAAAGACTGAAGGCAGGAGGAGAAGGGAATGACAGAGGATGAGGTGGTTGGAAGGCACCACCTACTCAATGGATGTGAGTTTGAGTAAACTCCAGGAGTTGGTGAGGGACAGGGAGACTTAGTGTGCTGCAGTCCATGGGGTCACAGAGTCGGACATGACTGAGCAACTGAAATAAACTAATATGTGGGCTTCCCTGGTAGCTCAGACAGTAAAGCGTCTGCCTACAATGTGGGAGACCCGGGTTCAATCCCTGGGTCAGGAAGATCCCCTGGAGGAGGAAATGGCAACCCACTCCAGTATTCTTGCCTATAAAATCCCATGGACTGAGGATCCTGGTAGGCTACATTTCATGGGATCACAAAGAGTCAGACACGACTGAGCGACTTCGCTTTCACTTTCAATATGTGCATCTATGATTGCAAATATTGCTACTATATTGACAAATACTGTTTTATAATTTCAAATATATACCATTCACTTCTTTAAGTTTCACCAAAAAGGACAGTGAGTTTATTTAAATTCACCCCAACATCTGATCTTGAAATAATGGATGCTATCTGCTCTCATAACCTCAGTATTATCTTTATTTCAATATTTTATTTTGAATATGTGGCCTTATGAAAATCCAGATTGCACAGATAAGTTGTCAAAGTGGTAACATCTGTGGGCTTTTGTTTGATGGTTTGTTTTTTGTTAACAGCTTTATTCACAGTTTCAAGATACTCTTCATTTAATCTGGGCCAGAAACTTAAAGGCAGAATAGCAAGACATTTCAATTTCAGAACTGAATTAATAACAACACTTACCATGGTTCTCTATCTTTGACATATATATGAAAATTAGATATAAAGAGCCCAAAATTTACACTGTTAGTCATTCAGTCGTGTCTGACTCTTTGTGACTCCATGGACTATAGCCCACAAGGGTCCTCTGTCCATGGAATTCTCCAGGCAAGAACACTGGAGTGGGTAGCCATTCCTTTCTTTAGAGGATCTTCATGATCCAGGGATTGAACCTGGGTCTCCTGGATTGCAGACAGGTTATTTACATCTGAGCCTGATTCATGAAGATCAGCACATCTCAGATTCACAAGTTTCTGACTTAAATATTACACCATGATAAAAAAAAAAAAAAAAAAAAGATTGGCCAAAGCAGCAGATTGGACATTTACCTGACATTTAATTGTGGTACCTGTGACTCACTCATACAATTTTAGTTTAAACATCTGAATTCCAGAAAGATCATTTCTAATCAATGACATATTGACAGGAAATTATAATGTATGTACAGACAAATTCCATGGACTGTATAGTCTATGCGGTCACAAAGAGTTGGACATGACTGAGAAAGTTTCACACACAGACTTAAGTATATTCATGGATTTTTATTTCAATTTTCAAAATAGTTAAAAATATGTTTACAAAAAAAGAAATTTTCATCTTGTATTACCACAACAAAATAATTCTGTTCTGTAAAAACAGCTCAAAAAACATTGATCACCCTATACTTTCCCAATGGATCATAAGCAAAACAATTTTAGGTGGTATACCAACACTTTTATGCTGATTATTTTTGTTATTGATGTACTATTAACCATTGGCTTTTCTAGACATATAGATGGCCAACAAACATGAAAAGACGTTCAACATCACTAATTATTCAGATCAGATCAGTTGCTCAGTCGTGTTTGACTCTTTGCGACCCCATGAACTGCAGCACGCCAGGCCTCCCTATCCATCACCAGCTCCCGGAGGTCACCCAGACTCATACCCATCGAGTCAGTGATGCCATCCAGCCTTCTCATCCTCTGTCGTCCCCTTCTCCTCCTGCCCTCAATCCCTCCCAGCATCAGAGTCTTCTCCAATGAGTCAACTCTTCGCATGAGGTGGCCAAAATACTGGAGTTTCAGCTTGAGCATCATTCCTTCCAAAGAAATCCCAGGGCTGATCTCCTTCAGAATGGACCGGTTGGATCTCCTTGCAGTCCAAGGGACTCTCAAGAGTCTTCTCCAACACCACAGTTCAAAAGCATCAATTCTTCGGCACTCAGCCTTCTTCACAGTCCAGCTCTCACATCCATACATGACCACAGGAAAGACCATAGCCTTGACTAGGCGAACCTTTGTTGGCAAAGTGATGTCTCTGCTTTTGAATATGCTATCTAGGTTGGTCATAACCTTCCTTCCAAGGAGTAAGCGTCTTTTAATTTCATGGCTGCAGTCACCATCTGCAGTGATTTTGGAGCCCCCCAAAATAAAGTCTGACACTGTTTCCACTGTTTCTCCATCTATTTCCCATATAGTGATGGGACCAGATGCCATGATCTTCGTTTTCTGAATGTTGAGCTTTAAGCCAACCTTTTCACTCTCCACTTTCACTTTCATCAAGAGGCTTTTGAGTTCCTCTTCACTTTCTGCCATAAGGGTGTTATCATCTGCATATCTGAGGTTATTGAGATTTCTCCCGGCAATCTTGATTCCAGCTTGTGTTTCCTCCAGTCCAGCATTTCTCATGATGTACTCTGCATATAAGTTAAATAAACACGGTGACAATATACAGCCTTGACGTACTCCTTTTCCTATTTGGAACCAGTCTGATGTTCCATGACCAGTTCTAACTGTTGCTTCCTGACCTGCATACAGATTTCTCAAGAGGCAGATCAGGTGGTCTGGTATTCCCATCTCTCTCAGAATTTTCCACAGTTTATTGTAATCCACACAGTCAACATACAAATCAAAACTACAATGAAGTATCACCTCACACCAGTCAGAAAGGCCATCCTCAAAAAATCTACATGCAATAAATGCAAGAGAGGGTGTGGAGAAAGGGAAACCCTCTTATACTGTTGGTGGGAATATAAACTGGTACAACCAGTATTCAGACAGTGGTTCAGTGGTTCAAAAAACTAAAAATAGAACTACCATGTAACCCAGTAATCCCTCACCTGGGCATATATCCAGAGAAAACCATAATTCCAAAAAGATACACACGCACTCTAATGTTCATTGTGGCACTATTTACAATAGTCAGGACATGGAAGCAACCTAAATGTCCATCAACAGAGGAATACATAAAGGAAATGTGGTGCATATGTATAATGGAATATTACTCAGCCATAAAAAGGAACAGAATTGTGCCATTTGCAGAGACATGGATGGACTTAGACACTATTAGAGTAAAGTAAGCCAGGAGAAAAACAAATATCATATAATATCATTTATATGTAGAATCTAGATAAATGGTAACAGATGAACTTATTTCCAAAGCAGAAATAGGGACACAGATGTAGAGAACAAACGTATGGATACCATGGAGGAATGGGGGGAGATGAATTGAGAGACTGAAATTGACATACATATATACACTGCTGCTGCTGCTGCTAAGTCGCTTCAGTCGTGTCCGACTCTGTGCTACCCGATCGACGGCAGCCCACCAGGCTCCCCCATCCATGGGATTCTCCAGGCAAGAACACTGGAGTGGGTTGCCATTTCCTTCTCCAATGCATGAAAGTGAAAAGTGAAAGTGAAGTCGCTCAGTCATGTCCGACTCCTAGCAACCCCATTGACTGCAGGCCACCAGGCTCTTCCTACTATGTATCAAATAGATAGCTAATGAGAACCTACTGTATAGCACAAGAAACTCAATGCTCTGTGGTGACCTAAATGGGAAGCAAATACAAAAAAAGGGATATATATATATATACACACACACACATATGACTGATTCAGTTTGCTGTATGGCAGAAACTAACACAACATTGTAAAGTAACTGTACACCAATAAAATTTATTTTCAAAAAAGTTTGGCAAAGTTCAAAAAAAAATTGGCTCTTCCATTTTCTATCATGATATACATTTTATTTTACTCCAAAGTGACCTATAAAATTAAGGAGACTGAGTTAACATAAAGAAAAATATTATGTAACTAATAAAATAGCACAGGTGAGCATAGAAAAATTGTAAAGATTATAGATAAATGACTGCAGTTTGGCAAACTCTAATCTAATACAACCCACTTGCCAATCCAAGTGGAGAAATGAAGAAACAAATAGCAATTCTTTAGCAAATGAGGTGAGAATTTAGTCACTAAGTTGTGTCCAACACCTGTGGCCCCATGGACTGTGCCCGCCAGGCTCCTCTTATCCGTGGGATTTCCCAAGCAAGAATACTGAAGATCCTCCTCCACGGAATCTTCCTGACCCAGGGATCAAACCCCTGTTTCCTACATTGCAGGCAGATTCTTTACCGACTGAGCCACCAGGACTTGCCCTCATTTATCCTCATTCTTAATTCAGGAAGACTATCTTGTTCACACTGCAGGTGCAGGATCTGCACATGAGCCCTCAGGTCTGATGACTTTGTCAAGTAATATGTGTGGCAAACCAAATGTTTAATTGACAGTCTAAAGATAAGCCAAAGCCAAATGCCTTTGTGTACACCTTCTTAGTGCGTCCCTGACTGCATCTGTGTATTTTTCAGTTGCTAAGTATGGAAAACAGCCTTAAAATATAAATATTATATACATATAAAGTATAAATGGTAATTTAAATGATTATAATTTTTATAATCATAAGAATTTCTCATGATTGAAAATCCCAAAGATAGTGTCTTCAGTCATGGCTTGATCCAGGAACTCACAGTTACCTCATTTCTTCATTCTGCCTTTCTTGGAATCCTAAGGCAGAATCTTTCCAACGTACTTCCCTATTCTAGCAAAAAAAAAAAAAGAGTTCCAGCATTCCCAAGAAAAACCTAAGAGTCATCTCTTTAGATCCATGTAGGTCCTATGGCCCATCCTTAAACCAAAACTGTGGTCAGAGAATGGAGACCTCACTTGAATTAACCCAATCATGTGTTCTATACCTAAAGTGCACCTTGGAACAACTGGGCTTTTTCATAGACTATTAGAAGCTGTTAGGGGAACTTCCCTGGTGGTCCAGTGGTTAAGACTGTGTGCTTCCAATGTAGGGGGCACAGGTTTAATCCTTGATTGGGGAACTAGGACCTCACATGCCATATGGTATGCCCTCCGCCCCCATAAAAAAAAAAAGAGAGAGAGAGAAAAGAAGAAACTGTTAGGATTGAAGACAGGTGAGAATAACGACTGGACAGGCAGCCCCCAATACCCACTGCAGTGAAGAAAAAGTTATAATGTTACTGTAATGGAAATCTTTAGATTTGATCTGGGAAAGACTCTGGATACTTTCAAGGGCATGTCGTATTCTTCAGTGGTATTTATGAAGTACTCATATGCGAGGGGAAAAAAGCGGTGTACCGCCAGCCACCTCAGGCGTGCGTTCATGGCCAAGTCCACAAGGCTAACTGTGTGAATGTCTTCTTGCTTAATACCACTTTGGGAATATATTTCCCCACTACATTCCAGGCTGGGCCACTGTCCTACTTAAGAATGTACTTACTGGTGGTTATTTTTTAATAGGAGGGTGGTGGTGCAAAGATAATCCAGTCTGGAAGCCAAAAATAAAAGGAAGCCATAAGTTTCGATATTTGGAGTTGAGGTTTGGGGTAGAGGGAAATTAAATGGTTCTGTGAGGAAGAGAGTTGCCTTCCAATGAAGATGCTGGCTCCCTTCCTTCTATTCCTATTTGTTTAGGCTTCCCACAAAGCACACACTTTAACTCCCTGCTGCCCCTGGAAAAGCAAGCTACCTCAGGAGTAAACATTCTGCAGTTAAAGTGCCCATGGAAACAAGGCTGTATTTTAACAGTAGTCAAAAGAATGCAGGTGAATGTCACCCAGCGTTTAGTAAAGTGAAGAAGGATCTGAGGAAGTCCTGAACATTTTCCAAAGCCTCCTGACAACATGTCAGTGGCCGCTTCTGACGTTTATAATTAGAAGACTGAGAAAATGCATCAGTGAAAATGCATCAAGCAGTGGCTACTCACTTAAATGACTTCCTCTAACCTTCACATCAAGTCTGTAAGGCTGATTTAGCCCATTTCACAGATAAATAAACAGAGGCTCAATGAAACGAGATGAATGCTTCCCTATGGTTTGGACAGCACGCTGCAGTGTGACCTCGAGCCAGTCCCTTCTTTCTCAGAAGCCCACCTCCACCGTGAAATGGGGCCTTTGGCCTTAGAAATGCCTTCCCAGCTGCCTCCAGCCTCTCGGGCCTCAGACTGTTTGTGTTAAGCCCTTCTCTTCCACTCTGTGAGGTCCAAATCCTGGACAGATGTCTCTCACCATATGCTGGGAGTGATTTAACAAGGCCAAATGGGCAGCCCCGTGGTTAGAGGCACTCTCCATTCCATACACGCGGGTGCTGCTGCCCGCCTGGCTAGCCCAGCCCTGCCCACTCCTTCTCCCCGTCTCCCTGTCTCCCCTTCTCCCAGGCAGCAGCCTGCAACTGCAGATGCCAAGCAGCGGAAGATATTTTTAAAGCTACAGCATCTGGCTCCTTGGCAGCCTCCACCCGCTGGTGGGCTGGGTGTTTTGGAGTTGCCTCTGGGCATTTCACGTGGTTTGGCATCTGATCCATTGTCTGGGCTGCCTTTTAGAGCCAGGCTTTTATTGTAAGGTGGAGGTGGGGGTGGGGAAGTTCCCCTGAAACCAACTTTTGATTATGACCTGGGTCGCCCCTCTCAGTGACATCAGTATGTCTCTGGATCTTTCGTGATGGCTTTTTTTTCCTTTTAAAAAACAGAAGTGATGAAAGAATGAAAGAAAAGAACACTTCCCCTCTGCCAGAGTGGGTTTGAATAGAAAGCTGTTCAGTAGCTGTGCAGCTGGCCAGACCTTGCCCACCGTGTCCCCGTTCTGACTAGCTCAGAACACGGCTTTTTTGGCATTCAGACTTCCCTCCCGCTTGACTATTCCTCAAATATCTCCCAGGGGAAGTTGCAGGGGCGGGGGAAGGTTCTTTTCTCTGTCTCTCTTTTTTCCCGTTTTTGCAGAAGACTCTGAAGCTTCCTGTCTATATCCAAATAACCATTCCCCAAAAAAGGAAAGGGAGAAAAAAAGATACTGACACTTAATTCTCCCTGGCAAGCCATATTAAGTTTTTTTCTTTTTCTTAGAAAGGTACTTTATAGGGAACACCAGTTCCCCTAGCCTGGAAACTCAGGCTTGGGGACTTGGCCCTGTTTCAGAACACCAGTTTGAAGATGACTTCGAGTGAGGATTTCAGGCCTGGTGACAAGAAATTACCTCAGTTGGGGGAACAGGCTCCTGTGTCATGGGGTTGGGCAAAGCACCAGCCTGCTTCTCACCCTGCACTTGGCAAGAGCACTGAGTGCGGTCTTTCCTCCAGCCAGCAGGGACAGGGAGTCCACAGGCAGTGGCTACCAGGGGCCAGGGGCACCAGTGGCCAGGGATGACACCTGGGGGCCCAGTCCACCTGGCCAGAGGGTTGTTTTTGAGTATTTATTGGACATGCTTGTCTTCTAGCCTCATTAGGCTACATTGATACAAGACCTGGGACATCATCACCCTCACCAAATAGGAGTCAGTGGTAGCTGAGGGAAGGAGGGAAAGGGGGCTACACTCTTAGTATTTTCACTGAAAGCCTGTCTTCCTTTTTACCTATGTTGGCCCCATGAGGGTTTCATGTCAGACTGACCAGCAGAAAGGAGCTTAATAAAACGGGAGATGTTTGAGCAGCAAGGGTCGCCCCACCCAGGCCCAGGCATTTCAGAATGTTGAATGGCTGCAGAAAATCCAATTAACACAAAGGCTGCTGGAACTCATTCATTCATTCAAAGTAGTTATTATCTTCTCTGTATCAGGCATTGTTCTGGGTCCAGCAGATACAGTAATAGAGAAGAGGAATGAGGGAGTGCTAGGTGAGGGAAGGATTCAATTTAAATGAGGTGGTCAGAAGAGCTGAGTCTGAAAACTTGACATTTGAGTAAGATGCCAAGAGAGGTGACCGATAAGCCAGTTGGGTGTCTAGAGGAAAAGAGGGAACAACCAGTGCAAAGGCCTAAGGTGAAGCATGCCATTGTAACTAGAACAGAGTGAGTCAGGGGAGGATGGTAAGAGATGAGGTCAAAATGTTAAGGGAAATGGGAGAGATTGTAAACATGATCTATTTAAATAAGCTTTATTCAGTGAGACCATCCCAGTGTATCCAAGAAAAGGAACAAAATCCGAGTGATGGCATTCTCAAAGACTCAAGGGACAAACAAGCCTGATGGTCACAGGAGAATGGAGTTGACATGTACTTTGACTTGGCTTGGCTCTCCAAGCCTTGAGATGTGCTTTTGTAAAATAAGACGAGACCACAGAAACTGAGGCTTCTACAGAGTGGAAAGATGAAGTTGACAACCTTGCTGCTGCTGCTGCTAAGTCACTTCAGTCGTGTCTGACTCTGTGTGACCCCATAGACGGCAGCCCACCAGGCTTCCCCATCCCTGGGATTCTCCAGGCAAGAACACTGGAGTGGGTTGCCATTTCCTTCTCCAATGCATGAAAGTGAAAAGTGAAAGTGAAGTCGCTCAGTTGTGTCCTACTCTTAGCGACCCCATGGACTGCAGCCTACCAGGTTCCTCTGTCCATGGGATTTTCCAGGCAATAGTACTGGAGTGGGGTGCCATTGACAACCTTACAGGAATGCAAAAGGCTGCTGCTGCTGCTGCTGCTGCTAAGTCACTTCAGTCGTGTCCGACTCCGCGTGACCCCATAGACGTCAGCCCACCAGGCTCTCCTGCCCCTGGGACTCTCCAGGCAAGAAAACTGGAGTGGGTTGCCATTTCCTTCTCCAATGCATGAAAGCAAAAAAGTGAAAGTGAAGTCACTCAGTCGTGTCCGACTCTTAGCGACCCCATGGACTGCAGCCCACCAGGCTCCTCCATCCATGGGATTTTCCAGGCAAGAGTACTGGAGTGGGGTGCCATTGCCTTCTCCGTGCAAAAGGCTAGGCCCATATAAAGAAAGTCTGGGGCTTTTTTACGATTTAATACCCCAAACAATGCCTGAATTGTCTATTTCAGTGCCTGGAATTCCACCATGTTAGCTCTTTGGATTCTGAATGCAGTAGATGGAGATGAGAGGGCACCAAAGGAAACTCTACCCATATCAAAATGCTGGCAAGTGTTAGAAGACATATCTTCTCCTTACTTGTTTTCTCAATTCTAAGACCTCTTTTTCAGCATCTTATAAGCCCACACCCTTAGAAATGCGCATCAAGTACTATTTCAATTGGTTTTCTAAATTGGTCAGAGCTATTGTGTTCAAAGCTCTCATATTTAAAGCTTTTTAGGAAGGTACAAAGTGTCTCCTCTACATTTACAATTGTTGTCTTAGAGGCTTGCTCCCTGGAAGAAAAGCTATAACAAACCTCAAGAGCGTATTAAAAAGCAAAGACATCACTTTGCCAACAAAAGTCCTTATAGTTAAACCTTTAGTTTTTCCAGTGTTCATGCACAGATGTGAGAGGCAGATCATAAAGAAGTTTGAATGCCTAAGAATTGATGTTTTCAAACTATGGTGGTGGAGAAGACTCTTGAGAGTCTCTTGGACTGCAAGGAGACCAAACCAGTCAATCCCAAAGGAAATCAACCCTGAATATTCATTGGAAGGAATGACGCTGAAGCTCCAATGCTTTGGTCACCTGATGCAAAGAGCTGACTCTTTGGAAAAGACCCTGATGCTGGAAAAGATTGATGACAAAAGGAGAAGAGGGCAGCAGAGGATGAGATCTTTAGATGGCACCATTGACTCAATGGACATGAGCTTGAGTAAACTCCAGGAGATAGTGAAGGACAGGGAAGCCTGGTGTTCCGCAATCCCCAGGGTCTCAAAGAATCAGACACAATTTAGCGACTGAACAACAACAACAAAAATGTGCTGCAATGCAGCAAATCCAAGAATAGGTACATTTCACTGAGTTTTGCATTAGGATGATAAGTCCTACTCCGTCACTCACCGGCTGTGTAACCTCTCTGGGCCTTATCTTCTCACCCTACAGTAAGAAAAATAAGTCCTGCCTAGTAGAGATTTTGTGTGGTTTAGATTTAGTGGCTATAAAGTATCTGATGGATAGCAAGCAGAGAGATTCTAAGAGGGCCCACTTGTCAGTCCACCATCACTCAGAAGTGAGGTTCAATGCCTCTGTAGGGCAAGTTTCCACCTGGTTCTTTATTCTTTCTGGTTTTCACATACTGCTTTATTGCTATGATTCTGACAAGTATTCAAAATGTTATAAAATTATGATATCACTTTATATATGAAACGACCACAATATTTCATTTTGAGGCAGACTAAGATAGATAAACATTAATTATTTTATCAACACTCTCTCTTTAGTGTCCAATAAGCTCCTCTCAGGACTTACCATGAGCTGTTGGCCTCAGAGTTCGTTAAAGGGTACAAACTATCCATGTTGTTAGTATGACTTACCTTCTTTACCACATGCCGAGGTTTGAAGTATGCTGTGAAAAGTTTTTATAAATTCCTGATATGATCATCAATTTTTTTCTACTATATTATCAGGATAAAATTGTGTTTGAGGATAGATTGCTTTGCCATAGCAGCTGTAACCAGCTGTTTCCATGTTCTCCCTGGGAAGAATGTATTTATTTGTTTATTTACTTACTTATTGCATATTTGGCACCAAAGGCAATATTTTCCAAAGTACATTGCAATGAACATCAGTTACATAGGAGTGATTCCAAGAAACGATTTTATGGTCAAACAAGTTTAACAAAGTGAATTACATAACTTGTTTTTTTGGTTTTTGAAGTCTTTTCATAGTACTTTATTCTAGGACATTGAATATAGTCCCCTGTGCTATACAGTCAGAGAAGGCAATGGCAACCTATCCATTCTGTGCATAGTAGTTTGTATCTGATAATCCCAAACTCCTAATTTATCCTTCCCCCTATCCTTTTTCCCCTTTGGTAACCATAAATTTTAGAAAAGGCAGAGGAACCAGAGATCAAATTGCCAACATCCGCTGGATCATAAAAAAAGCAAGAGAGTTCCAGAAAAACATCTATTTCTGCTTTATTGACTATGCCAAAGCCTTTGACTGTGTGGATCACAATAAACTGTGGGAAATTCTGAAAGAGATGGGAATACCAGACCACCTGACCTGCGTTTGAGAAACCTGTATGCAGGTCAGGAAGCAACAGTTAGAACTGGACATGGAACAACAGACTGGTTCCAAATAGGAAAAGGAGTACGTGAAGGCTGTATATTGTCACCTGCTTATTTAACTTGTATACAGAGTACATCATGAGAAACGCTGGGCTGGAAGAAGCACAAGCTGGAATCAAGATTGTCGGGAGAAATATCAATAACCTCAGATATGCAGATGACACCACCCTTATGGCAGAAAGTGAAGAGGAACTAGAGCCTCTTGATGAAAGTGAAAGTGGAGAGTGAAAAAGTTGGCTTAAAGCTCAACATTCAGAAAACGAAGATCATGGCATCTGGTCTGATCACTTCATGGGAAATAGATGGGGAAACAGTAGAAACAGTGTCAGACTTTATTTGGGGGGGGGGGGCTCCAAAATCACTGCAGATGGTGATTGCAGCCATGAAATTAAAAGATGCTTACTCCTTGGAAGGAAAGTTATGACCAACCCAGATAACATATTAAAAAGCAGAGACATTACTTTGCCAACAAAAGTCCATCTAGTCAAGCCTATGGTTTTTCCAGTGGTCGTGTATGAATGTGAGAGTTGGACTGTGAAGAAAGCTGAGTACTGAAGAATTGATGCTTTTCAACTGTGATGTTGGAGAAGACCCTTGAGAGCCCCTTGGACTGCAAGGAGATCCAACCAGTCCATTCTAAAGGAGATCAGTCCTGGGTGTTCTTTGGAAGGAATGATGCCAAAGCTGACAAACTCCAGTACTTTGGCCACCTCATGCGAAGAGCTGACTCACTGGAAAAGACTCTGATGCTGGGAGTCATTGGGGGCAGGAGGAGAAGGAGATGACAGAGGATGAGATGGCTGGATGGCATCACCAACTTGATGGACATGAGTTTAGGTGAACTCCGGAAGTTGGTGGTGGACAGGGAGGCCTGGCGTGCTGCAATATATGGGGTTGCAGAGTCGGACACGACTGAGCAACTAAACTGAACTGAACCATAAATTTGTTTTCTATGTCTGAGAGTCTGTTTCTGTTTTGTAAATAAGTTCGTGTCATATATTAGATTCCACATATAAGGGATACCAGATGGTATTAACTTTCTCTGTCTGACTTCGCTTATAGTGTGATAATCTCTAGATACATCCATGTTGCTGCAAATGGCATGATTGCATTCTTTTTATGGTTGAGTAGTATTCCATTGCAGAGAAGGCAATGGCACCCCACTCCAGTACTCTTGCCTGGAAAATCTCACGGACGGAGGAGCCTGGTAGGCTGCAGTCCATGGGGTCACGAAGAGTCGGACACGAATGAGAGACTTCACTTTCACTTTTCATTTTCATGCATTGGAGAAGGAAATGGCAACCCACTCCAGTTTTCTTGCCTGGAGAATCCCAGGGACGGGGAGCCTGGAGGGCTGCCGCCTATGAGGTCGCACAGAGTCGGACACGACTGAAGCGTCTTAGCAGCCGCAGCAGCAGTATTCCATTGTGTATATATATCACATCTTTATTCATTCATCTGTTGATGGACTTTAAATTGTTTCCATGCCTTCGCTATTGCAAATAGTATTGTAAATGAATATTAGGGTACATGTATCTTTTTTAATTGTATCTTTCTCAAGCTTTTGAATCCAGCAAGTGGAATTGCTGGATCATATGGTAACTCTATTTTTCGTTTTTTGAGGAACCTCCATACTGTTCTCCATAGTGGTTGCACCACTTATATTCCCATCAGAGTGTAGGAAGGTTCCCTTTTTGCCATACTCTCTTTAACATTTGTTATTTTTAGACTAATGATGGCCATTCATTAATGACTTTTTAATGATGGCCACTGTGAGGTGGTACCTTATTTGAGTTTTGATCTTTATTTCTCTGAATTAGGTAACTTGTTAAGTTCACAGTGGAGTTTTAGTTTGCAGGATCCTGAACTTATAAAACCAGTAAGTCAAACAAGTAGGCCTTCAATAGTGAGTAATCCTAAAAGAAATTGTGGATCTTTTATTTTCAATAATCCTTATAAATTTGTTTAGTGGGGGCAGTCATCATTCCCCTGTACTTAGATGAGAATTCAGCAATCCTATGACTTTCCTGAAATTGTTAGGCAGTGATTCAATTTAGAGATTTGAAAGTATCAGTTAATATGCCAGCCTTCTGGGCCGGTTCCCGAAGGCAGGTGACATGTCTCCCTGCATTGGGTGTGTTGGGTTTTAGCTCTCTCTCTCTTTCTCCATCGTTTTCCCGATCTGGCTAAGTCCAACGCTGGCCCCTTCGTAGTTGGGACACAGGGTGGCATCAAACTTAGGGAGTATGGGTGCTAGAAAGAGAGTGTAGGAAAGTCCCTCTTAATAAGTACTTTCATAAGATGCCTCTGAGATCTCTGGGCCTGGCAGGAGTTGATAGATGCCTTGTTTTGTCATAAGGATTTTGACGTAGCTTCAGAGGGTCCCTTGCTAGGTACCCCCAGCTGCCTCTCCCTTGCTCTGGTCCTTATCAGCCACTGATGCACATCACTGATGTCCTTCCTTTGAGAGCTTTCTCCCTTGTATGCTGCTCTTTGGAGCAGGACCCCTTTTAAAAGACCTTGCAGGAAGCAGATGGAAAACTCAGATGGATTCATTGAAGGGGAGTTTAATGAAAGGATTGTTTGCAATGGAGTGAACAGGGGAGGGTGAAAGCAACAAGAGATGTGAAGTGACCTGAAATTGGCAAGAGTGGAGAACAGTAACCACCCTAATCATAAAGAACAAGTGAAGGGAAAGCTGCAGTCAACAGCTACCTAATAGGAACTGTGACTTCCCCTAAGCCAGCATTTTGCCAACCTACCACTCAGCAGGATGGTGCCCTGGGAATGGATACCCCGACCTCTCTTCTCATGTTCTCCAATCTCCCTTGATGCCTCCTACTGACCAAATCCAACCAGAAGTCAGAGGGTGAGGGAGCCATGTCAAGGAAGCTTATAGAGGTCAACCTCCTAAGCCACAGAGCAGGGTACAAAAGGGTGGAAAGCAGACTTAAAGAGGCAAACAGAAAGCCTCTTCGTGACCTCAAGAGATTCTTAACATGGGTTCCACGGCTTCATGGACTGGCCCACATCTCCCTCAGCTTTTTTCTTGACTGCATTCTTTTTATTTTTATTTATTTTTGATTGCACTGGGTCTTCGTTGCTGCACCCAGGCTTTCTTTAGTTGTAGAGAGCAGGGGCTTCTCTGTAGTTGTAGTGCATGGGCTTATTGCGGTGGCTTCTCTTGTTGCAGAACATGAGCTC
Organism: Tragelaphus eurycerus; assembly: GCA_935064755.1. Taxonomy (NCBI): domain Eukaryota; kingdom Metazoa; phylum Chordata; class Mammalia; order Artiodactyla; family Bovidae; genus Tragelaphus; species Tragelaphus eurycerus. Next base: position 7,298,311 of record CAKXYN010000092.1, on the reverse strand, counting down.
TAGGGCTCATGGGCTTGGTAGTTATGACTCACGGGCTCCAGAGCCCAAGCTCAGTAGTTGTGGCACACAGGCTTAGTTGCCCTGAAGCATGTGGAATCTTCCTGGACCAGGGACTGAACCTGTGTCCCCCATATTGGCAGGCAGATTCTTAACCACTAGACTACCATAGAAGTCCTGATCGCCTTCTCCCTTAGTTGGCCCACTCCAGCTGGTCCAGACATCTCTCCACTGCCCTAACCATGTATTTGTTCCCTCCCTACTGGAATGTTCTTTCTCCACCCTCCACTTAGGAAATCTTTTTCATTCTTTACGACTCATTTTAAGCATCACTTACTCATGGAATCTTCCCTTTAAAGCCCTGTACTTCTACACATTGCTTTGTGTATTTGGTATTCATTCACTATTAATTGTAATATTTTATTTATTCATTTATTTGACTGCATCAAGTCTTAGTTGTGGTGTGCAGGATCTTTCATCACAGAGCACGAATTCTCTAGTTGTGGCGCACAGGCTCTGGAAAGTGTGGGCTCAGTAGTTGCAGCGTGGGTGCTTAGTTGCCCCGAGACATATGGCATCTTAGTTCCCTCGTCAAGGATCGAACCTGCATCCCCTGCATTCCAAGGCAGATTCTTAACCACTGGACTACCTGTGAAGTCCCAGTTCACTGTTTTCAGTGACAGTCATTTCCCTCTTTTCCTCTGGACACAAGCTCCTTGAGGGCAGGGGCTACTTCTACCTGGAGGCTGACACATAGCAGTTCAGGAAGAGTTCACTGACTAATGGGTGTCCTCCGTCTGGGCCTCAGTTTCCTCAGTTAGAAAACAAGGGACTTAATGCAGAGGACATGAAAGGCTGCTTTGAGTTCTCAAATTCCGCAAGATGTAAATGCTATTCCCACAGGTGAGACCCTCTTGACTTCTCTGTCAAGAAATTTCTTCCAAGTTTATACATGAACCAGGGAATACAGTAGGGGGAGAAGGTTAGGAAATCTCAGATTACTTATGAGAGGGGGGAAATAGCATTATGGTGAATGTATACAGTTTCTCAAGGAAATGAGCAATCTCTTCTTTGATGGAATATGTGAAAGCTACACTGGAAGGAATAATTAGATTAAATGGTGATGTAAACTGGAAAGGAAGCCGTACTTCCTGCACTACACCAAATGTCTTACAGGTGTCAGTGGGACCCACAAGCTTAGTAATTAGGGTGTTTTAACTGTCTCCACTTAACTAAGTGCAAATGATTGAAAACGGGGTTTTCGCTGGGGCCCCTGGCACCAGGAGAACGTTTTGGTGAAACGAGCTTTGTTCTCCATTACTAGAATAAAACAAAAAACAGGATTTATGGTAAATGGATGTTGTAATGGTTTCTACTTTACCCCACATGTCCCAAGGCTCTGCTAGCATGTGCCCCAGAAGCCTTGTGACCCCAAAGAGAGTGTATCTGAGTGGGTCCCTGAGTGCAGAGCTGGAGGGAAGGCTCTGACTGAAGAGTCAGCAAAGTTCTGCCAAGGCCTGGCTCTTCCACCAAGATGTGTGCAATCCTAGGCAAGCCAGCTAGAACTACCTGATGCACAAAGGGGAGAGGGTGACAACCCTGAGACCCAGAGGTTTCTCATGGGCAAGGGAGGTAGCAGAGCAGGATGGAAACACTTCAGTTTTGAAGCCAGGCACCCTTACATTCCAGCCAGGGCTCAGCCACTTACAACGTGGGTGATCTTAGGCAGGTGACTTACCTTCTCTGAGCCTCAGCTGCCTTGTATAAGAGCTTGAATATAATAAAACCCACAGCCTATATAGCACAGGAAACTCTACTCAGTGCTCTGTGGTGACCTAAATGGGAAGAAAATCCAAAAAAAGAGGAGATATATGCATATGTATAGTGATTCACTTTGCTGCACAGTGGAAACTAACACAACATTATAAAGCAACTATACTCCAAAAAAATAATTTAAAAAAATTTGCTAAAAAAACATTTTTCATAACCTCACAGATCTCAAATAAAATAAATATCTAAGTCACAGGCCTACTGCCCAGTGGCTGAATAGGATCATTATAATATGGTCACAATAACAAAGCTCAAATAGCTGGACAGGTTGGCCCTTCCATTTCCAAAAATTCAGTCTTTTCATTCATTCATTTCACAAATATGTACCAAGTCCCTACTATGTTGTTGTACAGTCACTCAGTCCTGTCCAACTCTTTGCAACCCCATGGACTGCAGCACATCAGGCTTCCCTGTCCTTCGCTATCTCCCAGAGTTTGCTCAAACTCACGCCCATTGAGTAGGTATTGCCATCCAATCATCTCATCCTCTGTCACCCCCTTCTCCTCCTACCTTCAATCTTTCCCCAGCATCAGGGTCTTTTCCAATGAATCTTCTTTGCATCAGATGGCCAAAGTGTTGGAGCTTCAGCTTCAAGATCAGTCCTTCCAATGAATATTCAAGGTTGATTTCTTTTAGAATTGACTGGTTTGATCTCCTTGCTGTCCGAGGGACTCTCAAGAGTCTTCTCCAGCACCACAGTTCAAAAGTATCAATTCTTTGGAGCTCAGCCTTTTTTATTGTCCAGCTCTCACATACATACATGAATACTGGAAAAACCATAGCTTTGACTATATGGACCTTTGTCAGCAAAGTAATGTCTCTGCTTTTTAATACACTGTCTAGGTTTGTCATAGCTTTTCTTCTAAGGAGTAAGCATCTTTTAATTTCATGGCTGCAGTCACCACAATTTCTTGGAGCCCAAGAAAATAAAGTATGTCACTGTTTCCATTGTTCCCCATCTATTTATCATGAAGTGATGGGACCAGATGCCTACTATGTGCCTGGCCTAAATTATATAGTAGTCAGCAAGGCAGCCATGGTCCCTGCCCACATGAGCTTTACAGTCTACATGGGATAGGAGAGCACAGACCACATAAATAGAGAAGTTTGTGAAAGAAAATTCATAGTCCTGTGAGAGCAGTTAATGGGGAGTGTTATCTAGATGAAAGAGTTCAAGGAAGACTGCCCTGAGGAAGTGACATTTAAGCTGTGACTTAAAGAATGAGTTGGTATAATCCAGGGCAAGATTATGCCAGGCTGTGGGAAGAGTTATGTCTGAAGGCTGAGAGGTGGGAAGGTGCTTGGAAATGAGAGACAGCCCAGATGGTTTTGTTAACAAGGGGAGGAAAGGTGCATGGTGAGGCGGGTGAGGTGATCAGAGACCAGCTCGAATTGATTTAATTCTATACACAGGGGTGAAAAAACTTTCCCCAGATTGCCCTGCTCCCCAGGGCAGAGTCCTGCCTGGGTCCTTGGCTTGATGGTTACCAAGACAACTTGGGAGAGCAAACAGTGCCTGGAATGGATGGGAGACCTGTGCCCTAATCTCAGATTTGTCACCTAATCCTCACAAAGTATCTGTAGCTTCATTTCTTTTTTTAATTGAAATATAGTTGATTTACAGTGTTGTGTCAGTTCTAGTATATAGCAACGTGATTCAGTTATTCATATATATATTCTTTTTCATATTTTTTTCCATTATGGTTTATTACAGGATATTTAGTACAGTTCTCAGTACAACCTTGTTGTTGATCTATTTTACATATAGTAATTCATATCTGATAATTCCAAACTCCTAAATTATTCCTCAGGGGCTTCCCTGGTGACTCAGTGGTAAAGAATCTGCCTGTAATGCTGGCGCCTCAGAGAAACCCTGGGTCAGAAAGATCCCTTGGAGGAGGGCGTGGCAACCCACTACAGTATTCTTGCCTAAAGAATCCCATGGACAGAGGAGCCTGATGGGCTACAGTCCATGGCAGAATCAGACACCACTGAGCGACTGAGCATGCATGCAAATTATCCCTCTCCGACCCTCTTTCCTCTTTTGTAATCAGAAAGTTGTTTTCTATGTTTATGAGTCTGTTTCTGTTTTGTAAGTAAGTTCATGTGTATCATATTTTAGATTCTACATATAAATAATATCATATGTTTGTCTTTCTCTGACCTACTTCCCTTAGTATGATCATCTCTAATTCCACTCATGTTGCTGCAAATGGCAATATTTCATCCTTTTTCTGACTGAGTAATATTCCATTGTATATATGTACATCTTCTTTATCCATTCATCTGTCGATGGACACTTGGTCACTTCCACGTCTTTGCTCTTGTAAATAGTGATACTATGAACATAGGAGTAAATATATTGTTTTGAATAATAGTTTTCTCTGGATATATGCTCAGGAGTGGGGTTTCTGGGTGATACGTCAACTCCATTTTCAATTTTAGTTTGTTAAGGAACTTCCATACTGTTTTTCCATAATGGCTAAAATAATTTTACATTCCCATCAACAGTGTAGAAAAATTCCCTTTTCTCCACACCTTCTCCATTTAGCTTCATTTCTTGATGCCTCACTTTCCCTCCACCCAAACAAGATGCATTTGGGCAAATTCATCCAACCTAAAAATCTCAGATTCAAATTTTTAATTTCTTGCCAACTTCCTTGGGTGTCACAAACACCAGGACAGTCATTTCCAAAAACAAAGAGAAGGGAGCATCTGTGCTCTCAATCCTGTTCCACTGCCATCCCTGGGAAGTCTCAGGAGAAGCGCTTAGGGAGGGGAAGCAGACAGCAAGGCCCCGTAGAGGATGCACTGTCAGTAAGGTAAACAGCTGTCAGGGACAGAATGACAGTGTTCAGGGCCCTTGCCAGCCTTTGGGGAGGAGAGAGAGGCTTTCTGCCATCCAGGAGTGGAGCCTGCAACGTGATCCCCCAGGGTGGAGCCTCTCTGAGGACACCCGAAACAAAGAGGCCCTTAGATTTTCCACTTGGGCTTGCTCTATTCTGTAATCATTTTAGCTTCCAGTCTACCAGTCCTTAGATTAACCAAATCTCTAGCAATACTGGCTGGGTGGACACAGGCTAAGTCAGGTGGAAAGTTAAGGCAATTATCCAGATGAGTCAAATCTTGCAAAAGGGGAAAAAAAAAAAAAAGTACTGAATGGGAGGCCTGGCACAGCTTGGCTCCCTTGTAAGCATCAGCCTCACCAGACCCCTGCTCAGCCCTCCAAGTCACTAGGGTGGAAGATCATGTTATTCCCAGGGATCAGTTAGAATCTGAAACAAATGAACATCATTCCTCCAGCAAGGATTTGTGGGGAGTTGCAGTGTGTTAACCCCACATCCAACCCTAGAGCAACAAAGTCCCAGTTACCCTTCATCTCTGAGAATCAGAGTTTATACCTTGGGTGGGCAAATGAGACCAAGGGGAAAGCGGGAATCAACAAACTATAAAATCGTCCATCTAACTACAATATGACCCTAATTTTTGTAGGGTTTAGAAAATTAAGCAGCTGGGCTAGACAAGGACAATTTGTAGAGATAGTGGACTTAAAGAAGGAGAAAAATTCTAGCACAAAGGGAGGAAGACAATCCCAGTGGTGAATTAGATCAACAAAAGCAGGGAGGTAAGAAAGAACACAGAGAATTTGGGAGAAAGCAAGAAACCACTACTAAGAAAGTATTAGAAGTATAAAAACTCAAAATCTAGTCCAATTTGAAGTCCCAACCAGAAGTGGACCTTGACAAATGTACTCTATTATGGGTTTAATTGTGCCCCCAAAACATATGTTGAAGTTTCAATCCCTTTGTGCATGTAAATGTGACTTATTTGTAAATAGAGCCCCTACAGACGTAATCAAGTTAAGCCATTGGGGTGGTTCCTAATCCAATATGACTTGTATCCTTGTAAGAAGAAAAAGACACCTTATAAAGACAGAAGAGAACAGGCAGAACACTTTGTGAAGAGGGAGACAGCAATTAGAGTGATGCGCCTCCAGGACAGTGAACATCAAAGATGGTGCCAGGAGCCAAGAAGAGCCAAAGAAAGATCCTCCCCTACTTGTCTCAGAGGGATCAGGGCCCTGACAACACTTTAATTTGAGAAGTTTAGCCTCCAGAACCATGAGGCAATACGTTTCTGTTGTTTTAAAAGCCACACAGTTTGTGGTACTTGTTACAGCACTTGTAAGACACTGATACACACTGACAAATACTCATTTAGTCTTAGTGAAGGTGCAACTGTCCATCACAGGGACAATTTAAGGTATATGAAACAACCCCTAGAAAAGTGTTTTGCCCTCCCTAGAAGGAATTACATTGCCAGGTGTATTCCCACACCCTGAAGAATACCTGGCAGAAAAGAGGTAGCCACTCCTTTCTGAGGAGAATGGAGTGGACAGTTTGGATCATGGGTGAAAGCATAAGCTTTAGAATCAAGTTGGTCCAGTGAAGCCCCACTGCGCCTCCTACAGGAGAAGGCGATGTACTCCAGCACTCTTGCCTGGGAAATCCCATGGATGGAGGAGCCTGGGAGGCTGCAGTCCATGGGGTCGCGAAGAGTAGGACACAACTGAGCGACTTCACTTTCACTTTTCACTTTCACGCATTGGAGAAGGAAATGGCAACCCACTCCAGTGTTATTGCCTGGAGAATCCCAGGGACGGGGAAGCCTGCTGGGCTGCTGTCTATGGGATCGCACAGAGTTGGACACGACTGAAGTGACTTAGCAGCAGCAGTCCCTCCTACAATCTATGAAACTTTGGCCAAGTTCCCTCTCTGGGCCTCTATCTTTTCAGCTATAGAATGGAGATGATAAATGAACTCAGCCCCTAGAAGCAAGTGAATTTTTTTAAAAAAATAATGCACACAAAGTTCTCATCACAGAGCCTGGCCCCTACCTCCCTGGTCTCAAGCTTTACCTGAGGGCCTCCCAAAGTCACACACTTCTTCCCGCAACTGGGTTTTGTCCCTGCTACCCTCACAGGCTTCAGCCTCAACCAACCTCCATCCATCTCCCCTTTCTAGAATGCCTCCCAGCCTCAGGGCCCAGCCCTGTCCCCTTGGCTTCCTCCTCCTCTGACACATAACTGCTATCGTCATCAGGAAACACCAAGAGACAACTTGTCTTTTATCTAGTATGCTCTGCCCTCCACCCTAGGTTGTTACTTCCATTAAAAGCCAGTTAAAAAGACAAAAGACACATCCATTCTCCAGTGCTTACTCTAAGTCAGACCCTGTGCTGAGCACTTACATTCCTCATCACTTTACTTCATTTCCCTTAATGCCATTTTCATGACACCTCGCTAATGTATATCTCTAAAATTTCTTTGTCTCTCCTGCTGGAATACACCTGCTACAGAGTAAGTGCTCGATAAACACTGTTCTAGACACTCAGACTTCACTTCATGTCTTCACTGAGTTAGCTAGAGAGAGAAGAGCCATGGAAAAAGAAAGCAAGCCTTTTGAGTGTCTGGGAAATTGTTCAGTGCTGCAACCTGCAAAAAGGGAAAGTACTTCCGCTTTGGAGGATGGTTAGGGAGCCCAGAAATTCCACATGAGCCCCCACCTAGCACACCTTGTTCCAACTGACCTTCCCTCACTGCCAACCCCCACCAAGCTCACCATTAAGAAAATAAGCTCCTTATTGGGAACCTCTTCCCAACACAGCCATACCCCAGGACAGCCCATCAGGCCGTTGGGCCTTGTTAGTGCCCATGGCTGTGCACTGGTGTGTAACTGGATCCCGAGCCGTGTGCTAAATGCTCCATCTGGAGCTACTCTCTCTGAACACTGCTGAGGGCTGCTCCCTCATCCCCAAAGGTCCTCTGCAGAATGGCTCAGGTTTCCAAAACCTGCTCGTAATGAAGACAGCAGCGTGGCCTGAGGCTGCTCACAAGCACAGAGAGGCAGAGACCTACCCTCTGCCATGCCATTCTTCATATGGGCACTCTGAGACCAAGCTTGTTCATTCTCTGTCTTCTGAAAGGTTTACTCAATAAACATTTATTGAACAGCAACTACACGCCAAGCATTTTTCTGGTCCTGGGGTTAATGGCTGAGAACGAAACAGGAAAAAAAAAATCCGTTTGGGATTGTGCAGCTTATATTTTCGACTGAGCGACTTCACTTTCACTTTTCACTTTCATGCACTGGAGAAGGAAATGGCAACCCACTCCAGTGTTCTTGCCTGGAGAATCCCAGGGACAGGGGAGCCTGGTGAGCTTCCGTCTATGGGGTCGCACAGAGTCGGACACGACTGAAGCGACTTAGCAGCAGCAGCTTATATTTTAGCATAAGGGAGACACAGAATAAATTTCATTTTGAAAATGTAAATTATAGAGATTTTGTGTATTAGTTTCCTAGGGTTGTTATGACAATGTATCACAACTTGGGTGGTGGGGACAACAAGCATGCATTGTCTCACCTGGAGGCTTGAAGGCTGAGATCAACGTGTGTGCTGGGTGGGGCCCTTCCAAAGACTGCAAGGGAATGGTGAGCTCCAGGCCTCTCTCCTTGACAGCAGTGGCTGTCTGCTCCCTGTATCTCTTTGCATCATCTTTCTTCCATGTGTACCTTGATGTATACTGTTTATATTTTGCCTTTCTTAAGGACACCAGTCACGTTAGGTTAAGGCCTATCTGACTGACCTCATTTTAACCTGATTAACTCTGTAAAGACCCCATTTCCAAATAAGGTCACCTTCTGAGAGACTAGGGGTTAGAACTTCAACATATGAATTTGGCCCATAGGAATGTTAAAGTAATATTCTAACATAATCACAACTACATAATAGAGCATGGCAAATAGGGGAAAAGATGAAACAGCTACATATTTTATTTTCTTGGGCTCCAAAATCACTGCAGACAGTGACTGCAGCCACAAAATTAAAAGATGCTTGATCCTTGGAAGAAAAGCTATGACAAACCTAGACAGCATATTAAAAAGCAGAGACATAACTTTGCCAACAAAGGTCCTTGTAGTCAAAGCTATAGTATTTCCAGTAGTCATGTACTGATGTGAGAGGTAGACCATAAGGAAGGCTGAGTGCCAAAGAATTGATACTTTTGAATTGTGGTACTGGAGAAGACTCTTGAGAGTCTCTTGGACTGCAAGGAGATTAAACCAGTGAATCTTAAAGGAAATCAACCCTTAATATTCATTGGAAGGATTGATGCAGAAGCTGAAGCTCCAATACTTTGGCTACCTGATGACAAGAGCTGAGTCTAGAAAAGACCCTGATGCTGGGAAAGATTGAGGGCAAGAGGAGAAGGGGAAAACAGAGGATGAGATGGTTGGATGACATCAGTGACAACAGACGTGAGTTTGAGCAAGCTCCAGAAGATGGTGAAGGACAGGGAAGCCTGCTCTGCTGCAGTTCATGGGGTCTCAAAGAGTCAGCCACAACTGAGCAACTGAACAACAACAATACAACGAATTAACACTATAACTTAGTAATATGTTAAATAAATATGAAAAATAAATCAGGTAAGGGAGACCAGAGTGCTAGGACAAGAGCAGACAAAGGGGAGACTAGTAGGAGATGAGGTCAGATGGGAAAGGGGAGTGTGGAACCGGCAGACCACACACTAAAGCCATAGTATGAACGGAAGCTGAAGGAAGGTTAAGAAAGGTGCACAATCTGGTTTTTCTGTGTGTGAAGCACTGTTCTCCTGGGAAGTTTGGTCTTGGATAAAGAAACTGACCCCTGACGGCTCAGCAGGTAAAGAATCTGCCTGCAATGCAGGAGACAAGGAAGACGTGGGTTCAGTCCCTGAGTCAGGAAGATCCCCTGGAATAGGAAACAGTTACCCACTCCAGTATTCTTGCCTGGAGAATTCCAGAGACAGAGGGGCCTGGTGGGTTACAGTCCATGGGGCTGCAAAGAGTCAGACATTATGGAGCATGCACACACACACACACACACACACACACAGAAGCTCATCTTCACAGTAATGTTTCCTGTCTGCAGCTTTTCCAGGGCTTGCCACATCTTTTCTGCATTGACCCTTTGTCCCGAGACCCTGGACTCCAGCGGACTAGTCCAGGATTTTATGAGGCTTCATCTTCCTGAGTCCTAGAGACCCATTTCCTCAGAGTTTTTGGACCTTAGACTTTTTAAGCATCACAGGTTTTCTGCTGCACATATCAAACTGGCCTCCACAGACCAAAGCATCTTAATGTACCCACCACAGGGCTCCCCTTGGCCTCACATGAAAAGTGAAAGTGAAAGTCATTCAATCATTTCCGACTCTTTGAGACCCCACAGAGTACACAGTCCATGGAATTCTCCAGGCAAGAATAATGGAGTGGGTAACCTTGCCCTTCTCCAGGGGATCTTCCCAACCCAGGGATCGAACTCAGGTCTCCTGCATTGCGGGCAAATTCTTTACGAGCTGAGCCACAAGGGAAGCCCAAGAATACTAGAGTGGGTAGCCTATCCCTTCCCCAGAGTATCTTCCTGACCCAGGAATTGAACTGGGGTCTCCTGTATTGCAGGTGGATTCTTTACCAACTGAGCTATCAGGGAAACCCTGGCCTCACATATCACACTACACATGTGGAGAGGAGCGAGCCAGCCTCTGAGCTAGCATCAGAAATAATAAATGCTTCCAAAATGGTCTTCTTAAGGAACATAAGTCTATAAAAACTTTTACTAACAAGACAATAAAAGGTGAAAATAGTTATGTTCCCAGATGTGGCCAAGTGGTATGTCATTAGAGGCAATGGTGTTTGCCTCTGAGAGTCATCACCCACCTCCAGAGGAGTCTTGAAATTCCCTCACTTCTGGGCCTGCAGACTTCACCCCAACAGATAGCTGTTTATCTTAAGATAAGCTGCTTATCTTATCCTAACTTGGATCAAAGGCCCATACAGTAGATGTGCCATGTGCCAGGCATGTTATAAACATGTGCTCACTTAATCTTCACAGGTACCACTATAGATATCACTAGTCCCATTTTATAGATGCAAAAACTGAGCCTCAGAATGGTTATTTTGCAAAAGATCACACTCGTAAGCTAGTGAGTTAATGGAGTTCGGTATTAAATCCAGGTTTGGGTGATTTCAAAGCCTATTTCCCCCACCAATACATCTTGCCGCTTCCCAACAAATCTATTTGCAGCGTAAATATCTGCCTTTGATACTTGCTATCATTTAATATGCAGGTAAAAAATTTCCTTGTTTCCTTTCTCTCTCTATTTAAAAATCTTATCCCACTATAAAATTCTACTTTAAAAAAATTAAAATAGTATCCTATTATTTCCTCAATATCCATCTCCCATATAACTTATCTGTGAATCCTTTACTGGTCTCTAAGTCATGTCCGATTCTTTTGTGATCCCATGAACTGTAGCCCACCAGCTTGTTCTGTTCAGGGGATTTTCCAGGAAAGAGTACTGGAGTGGGTTGCCATTTCCTTCTCCAGAGGACTTCCCAACCAGGGATCAACCCCAAGGCTCCTGCCGCATCTCTTGCATTGCAGGCAGATTCTTTACCACTAAGCCATGAGGAAAGCCCTTTACTGAGAGCCTCATTCTCCTGCCAAAAGCTTGAGGTGTTCTCTTTATACTTTGAAACACTAGCCAAGTAAATATGAATTCAGAATCAAATGGACTTGTGATCATAGTCAACGTCTGTGACACTGAGCAAGTCATTTACCTCCCCTGAATCTCACTTCCTTGTAAATACAATAGGGATTAAAATTCCTACTTCATATAGTTTTCATAAGGATTAAAAGAAATAATGTGTGTAAAGCAGCTGGCCAATAGTAGTTGCTCATGAAGTGCCCTCCCGCACTCTCTTATGACCCTCAGAACGTTGCGCCTTACAGAAGAACTCTTAGCAGTTGCCTTTGACAGCATGGTCTGTGTCTTCCGTGTTTCTGGAGACACCATTGTAATAGCCCATAGTTGGTGCTCTAGAAATGTTTATGGAATGAGTTTAAGTTGCAATTTACTGATCTTTCAAGAAAGAAAGAGAAAGTGAGAGGAAGGAAAGAGGGAGAGAGGGGAAAAATAGAAAGGAAAGAGAGAGGAAGGAGGGAGGGAAGGAGGAGAAAGGACAGGAAAAAAGAGGAAAGGGAGAATATCCACCAAGGGAATGAGTGGCAGGAAGAGAAACCTACAGACAGAGGCCCATACAGCCAAGGAGCTTGATGAATCACAAATCCATCTGTTTTCTAAAATTGTAAGAGCTAGCCCCATCAGGACTGCACCCCTTGTTTTCCATGTACCTCAAGTACACAAGCATGTGATTTTTAATGGATAAATGGCAAAACATGGGAAATTTAGGCAAAGCCCCCTTGCATGTGTTAGAACCAGGACTACCACGAAGAGCATCTCTGCAAGTATCAAGAAGGTCCATTTTGTTCCCTTCTCCCCCACCTCACTGTGAAAGCCCCCAGAAGGCAGATCACGGGGCATGACAGCTCAGGCCCCTTGTACTCCTCTTGGCAAAAGGGCACCTCGGTGCAGGCAGAGCCGCCAGGCTTTGCTTCCTCTCAATCTGCTGATGGCAAGTGAGGGAGAAGAAATGGGGCCCCTCTGCTCCCACTCCTCCTAAGTCGATTAGAACAGGCTGATTTCCCTAACAGGATTATCTCTGTCCCTCCCCAGAGCCTTTCCCATTAATGAAGTCATCAATGATGTTGCCTGCATTCACCCACTGGACTGCTCTGTAGCACGGCGATCAGGGCGATCAGTTAGTAACGTAAACAAACAAATGCACAGTTCATAATTCTCACCTTTAACGTCTTTACAACAGTTTCTCCCTCTAGAAGAGTGTTTTAACACTAATGAAAAGACCTCTTCTGTGTGAGCATCATTTCACATTTTATCAATAGTCTCAGGTATTGTAAGGTATCATGGGTCACTAGCAACTCCAGGCAGGAAGAGAGAGGCAACAGGGACATGTTCCATTCATGACAAAGAGTGATCCCCAACCCACACCCTAATCCATCAGAAACTTGAAAATAATGAATCAGATGATCTAGAAAATCCATAATTTATAAGGAACATTTAATCATGTGTAACCAGAAATATAGACACATATATAGAAAAGTATTAGTGAAGGACACTGAAATCCTACCAAGCTCTCACTGTAGTCTGAGTGATCTTCCTAAACCACAAATAGGATTACTTCACAGCCTGCTTATGACTTTCCAATTACTTCCCATCACTGTGAGACAAAGTCCTCCATCCTAAACACAGTCTGCGAGATCCTGCTGTGCTACACAAACGCACACACACATGTGCACATGATTGTACACATACACCTGCACAGGTGTGCATACGCATACATACAAAAATAATACACATGCAAACACACGTGTACACACATGCCCAAATAGACACACGTGTGTGTGCACACTTTCCTCTATTGGTCTTTCAGGCCCCAAGGCAGATGTCACTTTTTCCAGGAAGCCCTCCCTGAAACCTTAAATGTAAATTAGATGCCTTTCCTATGACTCCCCTGCACTTCTTATTTTGCTATCTTAACCTTTCTACACTGTTTTGTAATTGACTATTCACCTGCCTAGTTCCCCTAACTAGACCTCCAGGTAAGGATGGCATATATACTGTCTACCAATATAGCCCTGGGGTCTACTTGCTGTGGCCCCAGTTAGTACAGTTCCTAACTCAGTAAGTACTTGTTAAATCAAATTTAGCTGAAGAGACTGAATTTAATATGACCCAGAGACTCTTAGGCAGGCCTACTAGCATATAGTAGGTGTACAATAAATATTTGTCATTGACGTGAATTGAACTGAATATGATTTGGATAATCTCACAGGAAGGCATAATAGAGATTAACTGTATTTCAAGGAGCTAATAGCTGACTTTTTTATATAGTTTATGAGGTCCTCACGGCAAGTACACTTGGGTGGTTTACCATTCCCTCCTCCGGTGGATCACGTTTTGTCAGAACTCTGCTATGACCCCCCATCTTGGGTGGCCCTGCACAGCATAGCTCATAGCTTCACTGAGTTATGCAAGCCCCTTAATAGCAGCAGTTGATATTGCCATGTGTTATGAAAGATGCTGTTGTTGTTTGTTATTGTTCAGTTGCTAAGTCATGTCCAACTCTTTGTGACCCCGTGGAAAGATGGTCTTCACCAAAGGGGAGGGGTCATAGTGGAATAGGAAAAAACCTAGAGGGAAGAAAAAAAAAAAAAAAGTCACATCTGACTCTGCAACCCCATGGACTGTAGCCCACCAGGCTCCTCTGTCCATGGAATTTTCCATTTCTCCACACAAGAATACTGGAGTGGGTATTCCCTTCTTCAGGGGATCTTCCCAACCCAGGGATTGAACCTGGGTCTGCTGCATTGCAGATAGATCCTTTACCATCTGAACCAAATGGCTCCTTTCACCCGGCCCTGATCAAGAGAAAGTCGGGGGCTGGGGGTAACCACTGACTCAAGTTGGCAGCTGGGCAGGAGAGGACACTCTGCTGTGGGCAGAGGATTCCTCAGCATGTCAAGATGCATGGCCTCCTTTTCTCAGATTCATTCTTCACCAAATAGCCCATAAAGTTTCCCTGCAGATTTCCTACCAGGAGAGCATATTCTGACCCCAACATTCCTGCCCCTTCAGCAGTTCTGTTTCTCATTGAAAATGAATAAATTGGCTCAGCTCATGAACTGGTCTTTTGGAAGCCAGGCTAGTAGGAATGCACCCTGAACCCTGCTCCATTCTGAGTTTAAGAACAAATATCAGGTTTCTAAGTTTATAGAACTGCCCAGCCTGAGCAGTCCCTGGGCCCCCAGAACACACCACTATCTCATTGCTTCTAGATGCAATGGAAAGCAAACCAAAGACTTAGTGATCACAGGGCTTAGAGAACTAACTCTGCCCCTGAGGCTGGCCATCCTGGGGCAATCACACCATGAAGGCACCACCACCTAAACCCAGGCAATGACAGGCAGGCAGGGCCTAAATATACATACTTTGGTGGCAGAGACCTGGCATCTGGGCCAAGGTATCAGGCAGGCCCAAGTTATGAGAAAGGAACAAATAAGCATTAGGCAAGACTCTCCCTGGGAACAGACAGGGTAAGGAGCCTGGAACAATAGTAACATCCCAACACTGGCTTCCGTTTGTTGGACACTGACTATGTTCCAAGCATATTCTTGGTATTGCATAAACATGATCTAATTTAGTGTTCTAACAGCCCTATGATCTAGGTACGAACAGCACCCTAATTTACAAGGAAGAAAGGACTCTGGATACAATACTAAGGTTGTCAATATACTAGCACAAATGTTATACAACTGACAATATTTGGCTTTTGTTTACCTACCAAGACAATGGCAGTTTCATGGGGTTCAGAGGGTTGACCCAGGAACCTAGTCAGGATTGAATGCATTGGTGAGAGAAGACAGAAGTGAAATAGTGGAGGGATCAGCAGGACACAACCCTCTGAGACTCAAGGGAATGATGGCCACAGTGTGGACAGTCCCTGGCAGGCCATTGTCAAGGCCCTGGAAAGGTATGGTGGGGTTTCAGGTCCAGGGGGCTGGTCCCACAGACAAGCCAGGTGTTGTTTACCAGTCAAGTCACAAGAGAAAACTGAGCTGCCCCCTTTCCCGACACCCAGAGACCCAAACAGCCGCTCACGTCTCCATCAGCCCTTGCCGAGCCCTTTGCTGTGAACAGAAATCAGATCGCACGTTGCCTGGAGTCAGATATGTGACCAGACTCGGTGCACTGTGCAAGATTTCACTGATGAAAATAACTTTCTCCTGCTGCATTTAACATCTGGTGTCACAGATTTTTGCTAAGAGCCATAAAATCACTAACTTCCAGAGAAACCCTCATTGTTGAAAAATACATTTATGGAGTGGTGGGTGGCAGCCAGCTCTGGACCTGCCTTAGTCTTAAAGGCAGCCCTTTGTCTCCTGAGAGGATGAGAAATTGCACGAGGCCTCGGAAGGAATGGAGGGGCTCCTGGGGGGCAGTAGAAAGAATCACCCGAGCTAGTGACTCTGTCACTGTATAGCTGAGGGAATTTGGAATGGTTCCTTAACCTCTCTGAACTTACATTTTCATATGTACCAAAGCGGGGGAAAAAAGTGGTGATAAAATGGCCACCTGCTAAGGTTAATCTGTGTAGATTCAATGAAATAACACGTGACACTGCCTAGCCCAAGAGTAAAGACTAGCTTCTTTTCCTTGTCTTTTCCTTTTCTTTCTTTGCTCTCTGATATTTCCTTTCAGACCCCAGTCTGCCAGCACACTGTGGCATTTGTCAAAGACTTGTTCACATAGCACTCCCTCAAGTGTGGCCCAGGTTGGTCTGGCTGGGCCCCTGTGCTCTGCTTGGGGTGGAGTTGCTGATGTCCTAGTCTGTCTCTCCCAATAAAATGAAAGTTCTTTGAAAGAGATTGTGTCTGTTCACTGGTGTCTGGGACACAGTAGGTTCTCAGCAGTTCGCTGACAAGAGGAGAGGACTATATGGCATCAAGGAAAAGCTTTGAGGGAGAAAGTGGTGCCACAATCACATATGTCCACCAGCACATACTCAGCAATCTTCTGTGCCATCCAGGTCTGGTGCTAGGGCTGGGGATACAGGAATTAGGTGATAAAATGGGGTGAGCATGAAGGTGCTCAGCTTGGCTGGTAACTGGGGGCTGGGACCAGAGGGACTACTCTTTGTAACTTGTCAGTTGATGACAAGAGGGAATCCCTCTCCTGCTTGTCAGTCTCAGGGCTGCCTTTGCAATTCACATTAAGTCTATTTCCCTTTGCATCTAAATGCTGCCCTGAGCAGAGTGTGAGAAGGGAGCATCTTGATGGGGTTGACTCTGCCCCAGATCCTCCCCACTGCATAGTCTTGACTTTGACCCAGCCTTTGTTTGGTTTAGATGATTGGTCTTGACTTAGACCAGACTTTGTTTGGTATAGATGATTGCTCAGAGCATATTCAATCTCCCATCTCTCTCTCTCTCTCTCTCTCTCCCTCCCTCCCCACCTTTCTTCCCCACTCCTTCTCTCTCTTTTTCTCTCTTTCTACCTCTCAGTGTATATCTTTCTATCTGAGCATGTGTGTACTTTTCTGCCACATGCTCTCGTGTTTCTGTCCTGTCTGTCTGTCCCTCCCTGGTTCTCTGTTGTCCTGCTTCTATCTCCCCGTCTCTCAGTCTGTGTGTCTCTCTCTGAAGGTGTCTCTCTCTGTCTCTCCAAGTCTGTCTCCACGCCCTTCCCTGTCCCTCTTTCCCCTCCTGTCTCCCTCCCAGCTTCTCCCTACCTCAGCCACTCCTCCAGCTGCCTGGGGTCCCACGCAGCCCAGCCACTCTACACATACTTTTAACTCTCACTTATTATCTTTGCCATTGCCATTTTTGGCTGTGGGCCACAGCAAACAGAATGTGAGAAAGCAAAAACTAATGAGCTTCTTCAAGAGAGGATAGGGAGCTTCTGTTATTTCATTTAGTCCTCCGAGTCTAACTTCTGGCACTTCCGTCACATCTCCAAATGGTAAGTGAAGGTTGCTACTTTTCAATTTGGTTGGGCTGTGTAGCACATTTCATCAATTAAAATGCACCCTTGGTGCAAAATCACAACAGGGCAGGCAGGAAGGGTGTGAGTGTGTGAGGAATTTTTTTTTTCAAAGTTACTTTTGTTCCATGTAGTTGAGATCTGTTCAAGGCAGCCTTATGCTCCAAATAGCAGCAGTGTTCATGGAAAGCAACATGTGTACAATCCACCGTAATGCACCGCCCTGATTGGCTGAGGACCTACAGGACCTGGCGGAGCACAGGGCTCTGAATTTAGCTCTGGCTCTGCTGACTGGCCTCCCAACCTGTGGAGTGACCTAGGCAGGTCACTCAACCTGCCTGGACACTGCTCCTGACTCACTTAACCCTTCCCCATAGACCACAGGAGGAATTCTTTAAATGGAGACATGTTTACAAGAGGCAATGAATGAATGAATGGGATAATAAGCTTCACCAACTTCCCTCATATTCATTCATTCATTCAACAGTTATTGATGAACACTTACTGTATGCCTATACTGGCTTCAACTTTTGGAAACATTAGGTCCAAAGACTTCAACCTTTCTCATTGTCCTTCCTTGCCAAATGGAGATGATTCATTTTATTCACTATGAAAGACAACACTTTCAAACTCCCATCCTTTCTACATTTATGACTGTGCCTTTGACTTCTAACTGGCAGAACAGTTCTCAGAGCATCCTGAGAATCTGCTTGCTGGGTTCTAATCCTCAATTTGGCTTGGATGAAATTCTCCTTTTTTCTTTTTAAAAAAAAATTGCTTGAAGGGAGAACAAGAGACACACCTTTCAAAACATTACTGTTGTTTCCTGGTTATAAGTGTGACACATTTATTATAACAAATTGTAAATTAGTCATAATCCTTCCTCTCAAAGGTCACCACTGTTTTCAAAGGAAAGTTATATTTAACATCATCAGAAACCAGCAGGCCTGAAGTAATTCAGCGAGCTAGCCCCAGAGAGAAAATCGAAATTTAACGTAATAGATGGACTGAGCACCTGCCTTATGCCAGGAGCTGTTTACAGCTACAAAATTAGTATAGTAGAGTCTTGCCCTTCCAGGACTTGAGAAACATTGACTTACTGGTCATTTTTACCCAAATGTTTTAAACCCAGGTCTAAAGTCTTTACACCAAGACCGTAATTTGGGAATGGGCTCTATATCTAATTGTCAGTGCAAGCATTTCACCCATTCTCAAGTTTCTTCCCACTCTGAGTGCCTGTCAATCATCACAGTTCACTCCTTCCCACTCTCTTTCCTTGGTATTTCATTCTCTCAGAAATTGTGGCTACTTGACAGCCTTATCTTGCGCAATGTCAGAGATTAGCAGTAGCATCTTGAGCAGGATGTGAACGATGGAACAAAGCAGGCTGGGAGATGACTAACACCGCACCTTCACAAGGTCATCCCCCAGCTGCTTCCTTCTTACAGCCCAGACTGGCTGTTGATAAATGCCTTGGACTGAGCAGGATGTGTCTGTCACCAAAGGGTGTTGTTCAAAACTCTAGTCCCTCCCAATATTGAAGGAGGGGAAATGGTCGTCAAATAAATTTGGGGAGTGCCTCTGGCCACATCCTAGTCACAAAGCAAGTTATCACGTGGAAGGCCCTGAGAAATCTGCTTAGCTCACTTTACCCCAGAAGTTCCCAAATGTCTGCCTACGGATGTTAAAAATACTCAGAAACTTTCTAGTGAACTCAGTATGGGACATAAATGTCAGTTATTGTTATTGTCTAAGTGATTCATATGAATATTATGTGAATATTATAAAGAGAAACATTGAATCTGGTGTTATTAACATATCTTCTTCTACTGTTACCATTGCCAAAGCCATTATCATTGTTATACACAAGGTCATCACCAATCTGACCCTTGCCCAGGTCAGTGAACTCACCTCCCACCCACCTCACCCTTCAGCCTTTCCAGATGGCTTAAAATGCCCCCACATAATTGCTCTTGCTCTAAGATGCTCATCTAACTTATCTGTGCAGCCAACTCCTACTCATCTTTTAAGGCTCAAATTTTCTCCACTGTGGAACCAACTGTGAACCCCTCAAGAACGGGACACCCTTCCTTGTTCTTTCTGTGCATATTCTTCATCTGCTGAGTAGGACTGTTTGCTTTCACATCTGTCTTCACTGCCAGGTTGGGAATTCCCAAAGGACAAAGACTGTGTCTTTTTCATAGGACTTAGTAGAGTGATTCACAGATGTTTCCAAATAAAGACATGCAAATTGACCTGCATCCAGAGATCAGGCAGACCCAGTTAAAGGGACAAGTGAAGAAGATGCTTGAAATTGGGAAGATGTAGGCAGGAACCAGCATTTGGAAGCTTCATCTGTAAGTGACACCCCAGTTTTAACAAAGTCTCTCAACAGCATTGGCAATTTCCAGACATGTGGGTGGTCTTTCCAGAGGCATTAGAGAACAGGTTCCCAGGAAACAGAACTTCAGACCGAGCACCTGGAGGTCAGGATGAGGTAAGCCCTAGAAAGACCAGGGGAACTCAGATGCAAATCTGGGTTGTTGAGAACTAGTCATTGGATTGGTTGAACTAATGGCCCAGAATTCCTTAAATTCTCCTTAAATAGGGAGAGGGTTGAATCCAGATTCTGAGACAAGGCTGAGCCCACAGGTGCAGATGAAGTGCTGTACCTGGGGGATTAGAGGGCTCCAGGGACAGGAAGCCAGACTGATCATTAAGGCTTCCAGGTGCTTCTCTCTACGTGGCCTGGCTAAGGTTTGCCTCCATCTCTATGACACAACCTCAGATTCCCCCATACTGTGGATTTCTGCATTCAGAACCCCAAGCCATAAATGTGGCTTCCACCTACTTTCAAAATCATTTGTGCCTTAGAGTTTACATCCCTGAGTGAGTTGTGATCCAAAGATTTGTTCACCACCACAGGCTCAGAGCCAGTCACCACAAGCCTCAGTGACTAACATGGTAAAAACCACGTATCCAAATAATTTTTGGATGAAATTAAGATGGATATGAATGAGATTTTTTCAGAAGAATAAAACTGTTCATTTTCTTTTAATAACTGAAGACAAAAATCTCCCAAGTATCTATACCAATCAGAAGGGGAAAATACAAGAGATTCAGATCAAGCTAAGAGGATTGGAAATAAGCTTCTAAAAATGGGGGAAATCGATTCTAATTAAATCCTGAAGTCCCGAATCCATATCTAGATTGCAAAGTGTGAAGGGAAAAGCAGACCACTTTGGTTCAAGATGATTCTGTTGACAGAGCAGGTAACGATCAGAAAACTCTTCCGTAAAGCAAGAAAAGGGGTTGGAAAGGCTTAAAGTTCTACTTTGTTGTTGTTTGTTTAGTCACTAAGTTGCATCTGACTCTTCGTGACTGCATGGACTGTAGGCTGCCAGGCTCCTCTGTCCACAGGATTTCCCACAGAAGAATAATGGAGTGGGTGGCCATTTCCCTCTTCAGGGGATCTTCCCAACCCAGGGATGGAACCCGAGGCTTCTGCATTGGCAGGTGGATTCTTTACTGCTAAGCCACCAGGGGAGCCCAAAATTCTACATTATTCAGTGGAAATTCTAAAGGATGGGAGAGGATTTACTTTATCAGTCTGAGCTACAGGGAGCAATAAGAGAGACAGAAATGATGGAAGGGTGGATGGATAGAAGGATGGATGGATGAGTAGGTGGGTGGGTGGATGGATGGAAGGATGGATACCATTCTCTAAATGTAGATTAAATGGGTAAGGTTCTCACTCGGGCATCTGCTTAGAGTTTTCCCCAATAGGCCACTTGCTGCTGCTGCTGCTGCTAAGTCACTTCAGTCATGTCCGACTCTGTGCGACCCCAGAGACAGCAGCCCACCAGGCTCCCCGTCCCTGGGATTCTCCAGGCAAGAACACTGGAGTGGGTTGCCATTTCCTTCTCCAGTGCATGAAAGTGAAAAGTAAAAGTGAAGTCGCTCAGTCGTGTCTGACCCCTAGCGACCCCATGGACTGCAGCCTACCAGGCTCCTCCGCCCATGGGATTTTCCAGGCAAGAGTACTGGAGTGGGGTGCCATTGCCTTCTCCAAATAGGCCACTTACACTTTCCCAAACCCTGTGCTTCTTGAGATGGTCAGAACAAATTCCATATGTGACTCAAATGTGCACTGGGATCACTCTGTCCTTTCTGATTCTAATAACACTGCTGAGACACTACCCCTACTTCATTCCACATCACATCTAATACTCTCCCTGAGATTGTCTGTGAACTCAAGGTTAATATGTTCTTGATCTGTCATTACTCAGATTCTCTGCTCCTGCTACATTTAGAAAGCATTCTTGCTTCACCTCCCATATTTGTCCTCTTCTCTCTGTTCCATGATGACTCAAATACACAGTTTCACCTCTTTCCTTGGTTTACCCCAAACACCAAATCTGAACCATGTGCTGAGAATATAGGAGAACAGTGATGAGTGGTTATGAAGCAGAGCAACAAACAAGTAAGAATCACTGTTAAGCAGTTATACATTCCTGTTCTTAAAATCTCTCAGCCATACCCACAACTGGGGATTTCTCACTTGTTTCCCTTCTCAAAATTCCTGGCCTCCTACCATGGTTATCTCCCCATCTCTCTCTAGATTCTTCTCATATTTTTCTTCTCTGCCTGCTTCTAACCCAGCATATTCCCATTTATTTCATGTCCATTTGGATCTCTCTTCATTTCTTCCCTGTGGCTCCTCCCGGAGGCACCCATGAGGCTCTGTGATCAAACACCCATGTGTGTCTGAGACAAAGGCTTCTCTCTCTTCACAAGGTCTCTACTCTTTGTCTCAAGTAGAAATTTTTCTCCCACTCCACCTCACACCACATTTCTCCTTCAGCAATCATCCTTAGACACACAGCAATCATTATTAGGTCTATTTTGAATCAAGGGCTAAATGTCTCTGCTTCTGACCTCAGTTTACCTGGCCCAGGCCAGCCCCACCATAGTTCTTCTCCCAGAGTTGTTCCCTGAAATCCAGTTGGCACTCGAGCTTCTTAAAAACCCATCATCTTGAAATGTGAAGAGTACGCAGGACCTGGTAACACCATTTATTTTGCTTTATTTAATGTCACAGTAATCCTGTTAGATGGATAGTACTCCCATATTGCTGGCTTCCCAGGGGGCTCAGTGGCAAAGAATCTAATTGCCAATACAAGAGATGCAAGTTCGATCCCTGGCTCAGGAAGATCCCCTGGAATAGGAGATGGCAACCCACTCCAATATTCTTGCCTGGAAAATTCCATGGACAAAGGAACCTGGAGGGTTACAGTCCATGGGGTCACAACGAGTCAGACATGACTGAGCACATGCACTCCCATATTACAGATGAAAAAACTGAGGCTCAGAGAAGTTAAATCATTTTTCCCAGAGTAACACAGTTTTTCTTCCCACCAGGTCATTTCTATTCCTGTAGCCAGAGTGATTTTTCACTTCTGTGGCTAGAATTATTGTTCTCAAAGGGAAATATGAACATGTTTACTCTTGCTGAAAACTCTTCATTGGCTGCCTGCTCTCCTCAGGGCAAGGCTTAGCCTCCCTGGCCTAGCACACAAGATCATTCAAGACCACACATACACATACTGTTTAGCTCTCGATCCTATCTTTGCCAATCCACCCTCTTCTTGATCCCCTGCCTTACACTCCGGTTCTAGTCATGCTCACTCACATACTGTTCACACCTCTGGTTCTTTGTACATGCTGTTCCCTCTGCCTGTCACCATTTCCCTACTAGAATGAGAGCTCCTTGAGAGAGAGAACTCTGCTCCGCTCACCACTGCTGTAATGCCTACTGTGATGTTTAGTGCACAGTGGATCTTGTATTTGCCCAGACTATCCCTCACACTCATTCTCCAGGCATCTCACATGTCGCTTCCTCCAAGTCTTCCTGACAGCACAGTCAGGTTCCAACTTCCCTCACAGCACCTCATGTTTATGTCTATCATAGCCTTGATCAGCCCTTGCTGTGATTTTCTCTGTACTCTTTGACCTACACACTAAAGAGTGAATCTGAGAACATGACTACATCATGTATGCCACTGAAGTGGGTAGAGTGCCAAAACACGAACCCTGGTGGAAGTCAGAGGGACCAATGTGTAGGGCCATCACAAAGATGCTACTCTTGACAATTCCAAAGCAACATGGCCCAAATGAATGGAGAGAGAACACAGATACATTACCTCGGCTGTGGGTACAATTTGCTCTTGCTGTGCCTCTGCTGCTGCTGCTAAGTCACTTCAGTCGTGTCCGACTCTGTGTGACCCCATAGATGGCAGCCCACCAGGCTCCCCTGTCCCTGGGATTCTCCAGGCAAGAACACTGGAGTGGGTTGCCATTTCCTTATCCAATGCATGAAAGTGAAAAATGAAAGTGAAGTTGCTCAGTCATGTCCACCTCTTAGTGACCCCATGGACTGCAGCCCAGCAGGCTCCTCCGTCCATGGGATTTTCCAGGCAAGAGTACTGGAGTGGGGTGCCACTGCTGTGCCTCTAGCCAAAGACAATGTCTGGCATAAAATAAGCTCAAGCTATGAATGAAGGAATGATCAAGAATGAAGCAAGTTCTGGGACTAGTATGTCCACCCACGAATGACTTTTCTATTTTGATGCCATTTAGTAACCTCTTCCTCCTGTAGTGCTGTGACCAATATGGTGGAATTAGAAAAGTGGCATCTAAGACATTTAGGGTTAGAAGTAACTGTACAGCAAATTTCATTTATGGACATCTCCAGTCATCTGTACTCCACCACCTTCACCCCCAACTGCCTCCAGGTAAAATGTAAGACATGTTTCAGGATCCAAGAATGAGCCCAGCCTTTCCACCTTCCCATCAAAGGAGTTCTCTCAACCCTCACTGGTTGTCTTCCCTTCAAGGCCCACCTCACACCCTAGTGCCTTCTGGAAATTATGGTCCACCAACTCCACTCAAAAGAAAAATTCCTTCTTCTCCATTTCAAGAACCTTTCAGTTGGAAGCACCCTTGTGACTTTAAGCCTAGATCAGGTTATCTTGTTGTTTACTATGAAATGTGTGTGTGCTACTGATACCTGGGCTGTGAGCCCCTTAAGGGATCATAGGGACCCACTGAACACATCTAAAACCTCCACTTCTCACCACTTAAAGGGATGTAGGGCATGTCTGTTGGTAAAATCTTCTCTTCGGCTCCAGGACACCCCACCTTAAAAGTTAATCCTTTAGGGTTTAGAAATACAATGTAATTCAATAGATAATTGTTGAAATTATGTCTGGTGGCTCCAATCTGTACCAGGTGCTAGAAAGAGATGAACATTTTGCTAAGCACCTCCCCTCTACCAAGGAAGGGTCTTCATTTCATTTCATCCACACATCAGGCTTGAGGTGGAAATTATCAACTCTGTTTTACAGTCACTTTGACAAGTGCATGTCATTTGTAGTTTAGGACATGGAGATTCAAAACCAGGTCTGATTACAAAGGTCATAGCCTTTCTACTTCATCTACTGACCCCAGTGTTTTATTTATCTCTGACAAAAATCTTTATTTTTATATAACACATAGTAAATTATATAATAGGCTTTATACTATATAACATATAATAGTCAAAATTATTATAAATTATTCCAGAATAATAGAATCAGATCAGATCAGATCAGATCAGTCGCTCAGTCATGTCCGACTCTTTGCGACCCCATGAACCGCAGCACGCCAGGCCTCCCTGTCCATCACCAGCTCCCGGAGGTCACTCAGACTCACACCCATCAAGTCAGTGATGCCATCCAGCCATCTCTGTCGTCCCCTTCTCCTCCTGCCCTCAATCCCTCCCAGCATCAGAGTCTTCTCCAATGAGTCAACTCTTCGCATGAGGTGGCCAAAATACTGGAGTTTCAGCTTTAGCATCATTCCTTCCGAAGAAATTCCAGGGTTGATCTCCTTCAGAATGGACTGGTTGGATCTTCTTGCAGTCCAAGGGACTCTCAAGAGTCTTCTCCAACACCACAGTTCAAAAGCATCAATTCTTCAGCACTCAGCCTTCTTCACAGTCCAGCTCTCACATCCATACATGACCACAGGAAAGACCATAGCCTTGACTAGGCGAACCTTTGTTGGTAAAGTAATGTCTCTGCTTTTGAATATGCTATCTAGGTTGGTCATAACTTTCCTTCCAAGGAGTAAGCGTCTTTTAATTTCATGGCTGCAGTCACCATCTGCAGTGATTTTGGAGCCCAGAAAATTAATAATAATAGAATAGAATAGAATTATTCCAGAATAGAATAGATTATTCTATTTAAATGTATATGTCATGGAATCTAATTTTTTAAATGATGAAAATAAACTTATTTACAAAACAGAAATAGAACCACAGATTTTGAAAACAAACTTAGGGTTACCAAAGGAGAAAGGTGGGCAGAAGGAATAAATTAGGAGCTTGGAATGAACATACACACACTATTAAATATGAAATAGATAACCAACAAGGACCTACTGTACAGCATGGGGAACTCTACTCAATTACTATATAAGAAAAGTATCTGAAAAAACATGAATATACGGATAAGTATAACTGAATCACTTTGCTATACACTGAAACTAACCCTAATAAATATTGGGAGTAATTATATTCCCAATGAAAAGTATTAGAGTATACTTTTTATTGGGAGTATAATTTTTATTTATACTCGCAATAAAAATGTTTTAAATGCACATGTCCCCTTGGGATAGATGCAAAGAGGGAGGAAGGAAGGGCAGATATACAATGGTATGAATAATTTGTCAGGGAGTATGGCACAGAATCTCAGGATAGGTGAGTTTGAGTGGGTACCAGAAGAATGGGAAGGAAAAGGCTTTAAATATCTACTAAGCTCCTATAATATGATAGTAGCTTTTCATACATCTTTTCATTCAATCTTCATAACGACTCTGTGAGGCTGTTACCACAAAGAAACTGAGGCCCAGAGAACTAAGTAAACTGCTCAAGTTCACAAAGCAAGGAAATAGCAGAGCCTGGATTCCAGCCCAGACCATTCTGGCTCCAGGGTTGACTCTACTTTCTTTGTCCCAAGCTGTTTCTTAGCAACAGGGCTCTCAGTGGAGGCCTTGAGCACAAACAACATATAAACGGGCAATAGATGGAGCCATTAAGTGTTAGTCGCTCAGTCATGTCCAGCTCTTTGTGACCCCAGGCACTGTAGCCCTCCAGGCTCCTCTGTTCTTGGGATTCTCTAGGCAAGAATACTAGAGTGGGTTGCCATTCCCTTCTCCATGGGATCTTCACAACCGAGGGATTGAACCTGGGTCTCCTGTATTGCAGGCAGATTCTTTACCACCTGAGCCAGCAGGGAAGCCCCATAAATTTCTCATATCTTGATGAGAGGAGGGAGGTTTGCAACTTGGAGCTGGAGACCAACTCCTGCATGCTAAGTCACTTCAATGGTGTCCAACTGACCCAATGGACTGTAGCCTGCCAGGCTTCTCTGTCCATGGGATTCTCCAGGCAAGAATACTGGAGTGGATTGCCATGCCCTCCTCCAAGGGATCTTCCTGACCCAGGGATCGAGCCTGTGTCTATGACTCCTGCATTGGTAGGCAGGTTCTTTACCACTAGGGCCACCTGGGAAGTCTGGGTGTAAAAGCGAAATGGAATTAAGGGAGGGGCTATGGAGGGATTTTGTTGATTTCCCAGATAACCTGGGACTCCAGCCCAACATGTACAAGA
The DNA here is from genome assembly GCA_935064755.1 of Tragelaphus eurycerus. Taxonomy (NCBI): domain Eukaryota; kingdom Metazoa; phylum Chordata; class Mammalia; order Artiodactyla; family Bovidae; genus Tragelaphus; species Tragelaphus eurycerus. The sequence goes on along the minus strand of CAKXYN010000092.1, from coordinate 7,271,276 downwards.
GCCTCAGGCTAGGAGCCAAGGTGCTCATCACAGCTCTGCTAGTAACCGAGTAGTGATGTCACAGCTCTACTAGTAGCTAAGTAGTGATGGCCCAGGAGGTCTGTCACATAACCTCTTCAGGGTTCCATTTCCTCTTCTGTAAAATTAATCTGTTGATAGGGTGACTTAAGACCCATGAATCCCCGAGGTGTTGAGGATCTTCAAAACGTAACAGCAAAATATACTGTTCTCTGCTTATCAAACTGTTACAGTACAAGGACTTTCCTGAGGAGCTAAGCATCTCCAGACAGTTCTGTCAGCCTGAAGACTGCTTCTTTCACTGTGTCCTTTGTCTCTATGGGTCTAGCTGCTGCTGCTGCTGCTGCTTCTAAGTCACTTCAGTCGTGTCCAACTCTGTGCGACCCCACAGACGGCAGCCCACCAGGCTTCCCCATCCCTGGAATTCTCCAAACAAGAACACTGGGGTGGGTTGCCATTTCCTTCTCCAATGTGTGAAAGTGAAAACTGAAAGTGAAGTTGCACAGTTGTGTCCAACTCTTAGCAACCGGATGGACTGCAGCCTACCAGGCTCCTCCGTCCATGGGATTTTCCAGGCAAGAGTACTGGAGTGGGGTACCATTGCCTTCTCCACTATGGGTCTAGAGTAGGTGATAAATATTGATTAAAGCAGGGGTCCCCAACCTCCAGGCTGCAGACCAGTACTTCCTGTCAGATCAGCAGCAGCATTAAGTTAGAAATAAAGTGCACAGTAGACGTGCTGAGTTTGAATCATCCTGAAACCTTCCCCCTCACTCCCAATCTGTGGAAAAATTTTCCATGAAATCCGTCCCTGGTGCCAAAAAGGCTGGGGACTGCTGGACCAAAGCACTGATACTTGGCTAAGGGAAGAATGTAAGAACACACTTGAGCATAACACCCTGTGAGTGGGGGAGTCAGCCTCAGTCAACAAAAACATACCAAGGCTCCACACTCAGGGCCTGGCACTGTGCTAGATGCCACGGATCCAAGAGAAAACTGACAGCCAGAGAAACATGGAACAAATAATTAGGCAAGTAAGTAACAGCAGTTGCATTGCATTCTGAGGTTCTCAAGGGAGCCATGCCAGGGTTCAGACACGGTAGTCACATAGGCAGGTTTGTGAATTAGAGACGGCAGGATTGGAGGCAGAGAGGCCAGTTAGAAAATATACTGCAAGCAGCCTGGAGACCCTTGAGGCTCTGAAAGAAATCGGGACTGGTGGGGACATTGACAGACGAACATTGTCGGGAAGTAGAGAGAGCACAGCCATGTGACACGAAAGCACCCCCGCGGCTGGCATTACTGGGCAAGAGGGTGATTAATACTAATCACCACACACGGGACTCGCTTGGTTCACCCATCCAGGGAGGCAAGATGCCAAGAGGCACAGGTGTTCCATCCCATCAAAGGCAGCCTCTGCCTCTCCTGATTGCATGAACAGGCCTCCTACCTTCCTGCTTCTGAACATCCAGTCTGACTCACAGGGAGTCCTGGCTTCCCATTCGGGGTGCCCTCCTCAGAGAGGCAGAAAGTCTGCAGGGGTCCGAGAAGGGGTGAGGGCTCCTTATGGGAATCGTCATTCAGGCTCCCCCGCATCCCGGAAGGGCTGTGGATCCAACCGTGGGCCCTGCATCCTGTAATCTCCACTTGCTCTGCGCCTGCTCGCCGCCATCTGTTTCCTATCCAGGCTGAGCACGAGCTCGTGCGTGTGGTCACCATCTCGCAGAAAAATTCCTCTGCCAACAAAGGGGAAAATGTTCCATTTTATCCATGCCCCTTCCCTCTTTTCGACTGACTTCCGGAATGGACATTGAAAATATCGACCCTTTCTATCAGGCCTTCTTCAGCTCCAAGGAATATGGAAGGACACAAAATTCCCCTTGATGTCCATACTTTGTTCAAAGAGTGGGGGACCTCATGGTGCATGTACAAGGGCCAAACCAAAATAGGAAATATGAGCAAAGTGGTTGCATCCTTTTGCAATCAACTATTATAAAAGCTGGCCATCTCCTATTCAACAAGAAACCATGGAGTTTCCACCAGGCCCAGTTTTATTTTACATAATTACAACCATCTCGGCATGTCAATTAAGATAGAATGTTACCTTTGGGATGGGATCAATTAGGGCCCTGAAGATTGAATTTGGAATCGTGATTAGCCTGTTTTACATTTTGCCTTCATTTTCTAAAATATACAATTGTCTGATTCAGCCCAATTTTTAAAAACATTTTGTAAACTTATTTATTTTTTTAAGCCAAAACAGACGTGGGAGGCCTATTAGTAACAGGAACCATAGGAAAATGGAGGATGGGGGTGGTGGGGTTGCTATTTGATTAGAGTCAATTCTTAAATTTCCACAGCAAGAAAATATTGAATGTGCTGTAATGGTTGCTGGATTTTCTTAAGAACTGAAATCATTACACTCTGGCTGCGATCCAAGTTCTTCCCTTTTTTTAGGTTACAATTTGAAACGGTGCAGAACATGCTATAGGGTTGTAGTCATTCATGTAATGTCATTGAATCGAGCTTCTGGAAATAGACAAAGGACTTTGTGTCCCGAAATGTTCTTCTGGCGGAAAATTGATAGCAGTCTGAGATATGCTATTACTGGGTTTGGTTCTGCCTCCAAATTTGTGCTGACTAAAGTGATTTCATGAGGGAGAGAGAGAGAAAAGGAGAGAGCAAGAGAGAAAATGGCTAAATGAACTTGCAACTGTGTGGGGAAGCTAAATACTTAAATGCTGCATGGAAGAAAAACACACATTTCCCAGCAGAGATGCGCGAGTTTTTTCAGGGGTCACTAAAATTACGTGAACCTCTTTGCTTGCTTTGCTTAAGTTGTTGTTGCCCAAATGGAGATGATGAACAGGCAAATGCCTGACACGAAACCCCTAGGCAATTCCCCCAAGCCTTCCCCTCCCATCCCTGCCCTCTGCAGCGTTTTCCCGTTCATTGTCACCCCTCGTCTGGAGCTCTCACCAGACTCATCAGGACGACAAGCAACTCCAGCTTCCCCAATCAGGGATGCAGCCTGAATGCAAATCAAGCTTTGGCCTGGATGCTCCAGCCAGGACACATGGTGTTGGGCACAAACCCATGCCTGGCTCGTTCTTTGCCCCCTAAGTCCTTTCCAAGATTCACCATCTTCATCACTATTGTCCCTTTCAAAAGAAAAAGTTAGAGTTGTTTTGTGCATGATGTGAAAGACATGTCAATAAACCTCCTTTCCACATAAATAGCACATCAAAATATTACCAAATAATGCTGCTGACTTTGCCAGCAGGCAGAGGATTCCATCTGGAGATAATATCTTCCAACTGAGAGGCGTCCAAGGTGCCCTTTCCTAGGCAACGGGCAAGTTGACCGCTCTGTGGCTGAATCCCATCCTCTCTGAACACACAGGCTCTCAGCAATTCCCTCCTCTTTGGTCAGGTCCAGACCACCTGCTCCTGGATCTGGAGTCACCTGCTCCCCTCCAAAATGAACTCACTGATCCTCTTTCCTCTGTGACAGCCATGTGATCTCTTTCTGACCACCCTCCAATAACATCTAGGTATCCTCCAGAGGTCCCCAAAGTAACAAGTACTGATTCTAATGAGGTGCAGAGCTGGCTGATTGGCTGCTGGCTCGTTGGACCAATACTGTCCTCATGGGTGCTTCTCTCAACCCAGTGACAATAGCCAAACCCACTGTTGGGTCAGCTCTCCAAGGCATCAGAAGTGACACCTTCTGAACCAAGCCTTCTCCACTTTCCCCTAACTCTTGGGCCTTTCCTTCTGCAAATTCCTCTATGATTCCAGTCTAAGCCACATAGAGATTCTCTTTATTGTTCTCAATTGCCACTAAACATTTATCATGTGCAAAGGACAGTCAGGTAACAAAGTACCCACAGGGGTCCCTCATGTCCATATAATCCAGTCCTTACTCTGCCGAGGTCTGAAAGTGTCTGAGACATTTCAGAGGGGCTTGTGTTGTTCTCACTGTCACCCAGGTCTCCTGGCTCCTTTGAGTAAATGCCATTGCTTCCTGGGCTGCTGTCCAACCTGGTCAGCAAAGAGGTCATTTCTACTTATTTAAAAGTTCTTGCAAAGCATATATGAGTTCAGTAGATTTTTAGAAGAAATTGCCGGGAGTGCAGAGAGAAGAGAAGGGAGCAGTATTACAGCAACACAACATCATGCAAACCATTAAACATAAAACCCAGGACCATCTCGCCAGCAGAGCATTTCAGTGGCACATCTCTCAGCTTTCTTGTAGCTCATTCATTGCCTGCTAACCAACTCAGACTCATCCCTTTGTACTCCTCTCTTCTCTCTCAGGAGAAAGAAAATCTTATTCCTGAGATGCAACAGTTTGAACCATTCCTCTTTTTGAGGGAGTTGTGGGAGGAAGTTAACATCACTCCTACCCTCTGATTTCAAATACCTTTAGTGAATCACAGGGTTGTGAACCACAAACAAAAACAGTTTATTCCCTAGGGAAAATGTTAGTACCAACTGTTAAAATTATAAATATGTTGCCTTATCACACAAAGAGGTATGATACCACTGGATTCAGTATCACCTATTTTCTGTACACTCCATGCACGAGGCACCAAGCTAAGCCTCCAAGCACACAAATTTACTCCTCACAATTTACTGTGGGGTAGAAACTGACCCGGGGAGTGGTTTCCTTGTCCAGATCAGTCAAACTATCAGACCTATTCTCTTAATCAATCAGTAGCTATCTCCCACCATTCAGCAAGTACGAATTTTTTGCAAAGCACTATGAAAATTACAAAGATTAAAAAACAGGATCCCCACATGAAGTGACTTATAGTGTAGTAAACCATTAGAAAGGGAAAGAGTTACCCAGGCTTGAGGACAGACCTGGTTTTGAATCACAGTTACATGATGAGTCTGTTGGATGACACTGAGAAAGTTACTCAACCTTTCTGAGCCTTATGTGCCTCAAATATAAAATGGAAATTGTAGTGGGACAGCCCTCATTGTGTTGTTTGGGGGACTCAAGGAGATAAGACATAGAAAGCATTCAGTGCAGGGCTAGGCACACAAGGAGTCAGGAATAGATGTTACCTTTCATTATGATGTTACAGTGAATATGTTTTACAGCTTGCTTTGTGGATTTAGCATTTCACAATGAGAATCTTCCTGCTGCTGAATACCTCTTCTAAACATCATTTAGATGATGACTTAATGTCTTATTATATGGACATATCATAATTTACCTCACTATTCCCTTGCTTTATTTATCTATTGGGTAACATTTTTTTATTATATTTGTTTAATTTTATAGATGGATGATGGCTTTGCATATATTGGTTTAATTTCTGCCATATATTAACATGAATTATCCATAGGTGTGCATATGTCCCCTCCCTCTTGAACCTCTGTTCCACCTCCCACCCTTTCCCACCCCATACAGCAAATTTCTATTGGCTATCTATTTTACATTGGGTAATATTATTGTCTTCCCAATATATATGATGTCTTTATACATTAAGGCTATTAGGTTTTTCTTCATATTTGTTGCATCATCTAAATACTTTAATTTTTTCAGACAAGGCTTTATTGGGCCCCTACTACAGCATGGGGAAACAAGAACAAGTAACAGATTAACTTGCTCACTCATGGGGCAGAGTCAGGAGTAGGGGGAAAGGGGAACACGAGCTTGGTGCAATGCCTGCCCTTTACTTTTGCTTCAAATTTTTTGACCTGCAAGTATTAGTCAATTTTTATGTAGTTAATATCATGATTCCTCCTATTCATTTTAAGCTTAAAATATCCTTCCTACAAAGAGATCAGAGGGCTATTCATCAACTTTTTTTAGTCTAAAGATACATTTTTCAATATAAAGTGATTCACAAACTAAATAGATTCTAAAATTTAATGTTAGTGGTCTTTTCTATTCATGAGCAACCTCAATATCCCATGACTTGAAGTAACTTGTAACTGCTAATAAGGACTTTTTTCATAATGTAGTTTGCGGGATTAAATCAGATTGAGTCACATCCTGAGAGTCTTTGGTGAGTTAGTCTGCAGAAATTTCTAGGCCCTGAGAAGTCACCCAGATCTCCATGCATGCTCTCATCAGTGTCAAAGCTCTGCTCCCTGTTTTCCCTGAAATTTAGTGGGATTTGAAGAAAAGACTTTGGAGTGAGGCTGACCCAAGTTCAGAGCGCAGCCCTGCTCTGAACATTATAGTCACCCAAGTGTGTACCAGGTACATCCTCTGAGCCTCCATTTCCTCACTTAGAAAATGGAAGAAAATGATGCAACCAACTTTAGAGTCTGACTGTGAAGACTGAATAAGGTAACACATGTAGGGACATCCCATGCTTCGAAGGCAGGGAGCTCAGGTTTGATCCCTTGTAGGTGAACTAGGATCCCTCATAACAAGTGGTGTGGCACAAAAAAAAATTTTTAAGTAAAATAATGCATGTATGTAAATCTCTTAGAACAATGCGTGCATGCTAAGTGCTTTCAGTCACGTCTGACTCTTTGGAACCCTGTGAACGGTAGTGCACTAGGCTCTTTTGTCCATGGGATTCTCAAGGCAAGAATACTGACGTGGGTTGCCATTCCCTCCTCCAGGGGATCTTCCCAACCCAGGGATCGAACCTGCGTCTCTTGTCTCCTACATTGGCAGGCAGGTTCTTTACCATTAGCACCACCTGGGAAGATGACCATGGTTGTTCTCAAAGTCTGGTTGCCCAGTACAGACTGTGGAGTAAGATCCCTCATCAAAGCAGGAGACCTCCAATGTCAGGATAAGTCTAGCCTTGTGGCAGACTCAGTTCAGTTCAGTTCAGTCACTCAGTCATGTCTGACTCTTTGTGAAACCATGGACTGCAGACACCAGTCTTCCCTGTCCATCACCTACTCCTGGAACTTACTCAAACTCATGTCCATTGAGTCGGTGATGCCATCCAACCATCTCATCCTCTGTCGTCCCCCTCTCCTCCAACCTTCAATCTTTCCCAGCATCAGGGTCTTTTCCAATGAATCAGCTCGTCCATCAGGTGCAAAGTATTGGAGTTTCGGCTTCAGCATCAGTCCTTCCAATGACTATTCAGGACTGATTTCCTTTAGGATTGACTGGCTGGATCTCCTTGCCAGTCCAAGGGACTCCCAAGAGTCTTCTCCAGCACCACAGTTCAAAAGCATCAATTCTTCAGCTTTCAGCTTTCTTTATAGTCCAACTCTCACATTCATACATGACTACTAAAAAAACAAGAGCTTTGACTAGACAGACCTTTGTGGCAAAGTAACGTCTCTGCTTTTTAATATGCTGCCTAGGTTGGTCATAGATTTTCTTCCAAGGAGCAAGTGTCTTTTCATTTCATGGCTGCAGTCACCATCTGCAGTGATTTTGAAGCCCAAGAAAATAAAGTCTCTCACTGTTTCCATTGTTTTCCCATCTATTTGCCATGAAGTGATGGGACCAGATGCCATGACCTTAGTTTTCTGAATGTTGAGCTTTAAGTTAACTTTTACACTCTTCTCTTTCACTTTCATCAAGAGGCTCTTTAGTTCATTTTCTGCCGTAAGGGTGCTGTCATCTGCATATCTGAGGTTATTGCTATTTCTCCCGACAATCTTGATTCCAGCTTATGCTTCATCCAGCCCAGCGTTCCTCATGATGTACTCTGCATGTAAGTTAAATAAACAGGATGACAATATACAGCTTTGATGTACTCCTTTCCCAATTTGGAACCAGTCTGTTGTTCCATGTCCAGTTCTAACTGTTGCTTCTTGACCTGCATACAGATTTCTCAGGAGGCAGGTCAGGTGGTCTGGTACTTCCATCTCTTTAACAACTTGCCACAGTTTGTTATGATCCACACAGTCAAAGGCTTTGGCATAGTCAATAAAGCAGAAGTAGATGTTAGTCTATAGCAGACTAGGGTAGCAAAAACTGGAGAGATTGGATCCAAAACAGAGTATGTTCATTTCCTAGGGTAACCCTGGCAAATTACCATAAACTGGGTGGCTTAAAACACCAGAAATGTATTCTTTCACAGCTTTGGAGGCCAGAAGTCTGAAATCAAGGTGTCAGCAGGTCTGGAGCTCTCCTGGCTTCCAGTGGCTGCCAACAACACTTGATTCTCTTTGGCTAGTGAATACAGCACTCCAGTCTCTGCTTCCATCTTCACATCATCCACCCATGCCTGTCTTCTCCGTCTCCTCTAGGGATACATACCATGGGAGTTAGTCCTACTCAGATAATCCAGGATTATCTAATCTTGAGAACCTCAGTTACAACTGCAGAACACTTTTCTCCAAGTAAGATCACCTATACAGGTTCTGAGTAGATATATATTTTGGCAGGAAGGGGGTCACCATTAAATCCACTCTAGAGTGCTTGGAGAAGGAAAAGGCAACCCACTCCAGTATTCTTGCCTGGAGAGTCCCAGGGACGGGGGAGCCTGGTGGGCTGCCGTCTATGGAGTCGCACAGAGTCGGACACGACTGAAGCGACTTAGCAGCAGCAGCAGCAGCAGAGTGCTCCCCTCCCCCACCATGAAGTGAAAGACATGAGGAACAGGGGCGTAATCTTCAGCATTATAAAATTATATCCTTGAAAATCAAATGATCATTGGCAAGGTGAAAAGCATTTTAATCATCTCTTTCCAATATCCAAATCAATAGAAATATTGAAATGTGTTAAAGCGAGAAGGGTAAAAATGATTCCAGACTCACTGGATCAAAAAGCACAACCTTGGAGAAATCCAAGGTCACCAGCTGAAAATTCCAAATGTAAGAGTCAGGAAATTTCATAGTTGATTTTGAAAAGGTATTCCCAGCCTCACAGGGATTTCTGGATTCTTTCTGCTGCTGGTAGCTCTGATGATTAGGAAGGAGGATCCTAGACAGGAAAATGTCAAGGTGTCCCTGAAGATGCCAATGCTTTGTAAATACTAAAAAGGAAACATGCCAAACAGAAAGGGAAATAAGCCCCTCCACTACCCTCCCTAAAAGATATCTCCAGCCAAATGAAATAAAGTGTTTATGTTGTGTGTGCCGTGTTTATATATCTTCTCATCCTCCTTCCTGGTGAGTGTTTTGCAAATCGATTAAGGTCGTTACAACTGTGACTCCTCAATTTCAAGCCCTGTTTTCGTTTATCCAGATCAATTTCAAGTGACCTCTAAGGGATTCATCTTTATTGGGATTTTGTAATGCTCGAAAAATGTTACTTTTATTAAAAAAATGCTAGAGGAGAAATTTAATGACTTATTATCTGTGGTGTTATTTGCAAATATAAAGGGAATTTCAAGTCCAAAAAATAACCAGATCTGACAGTTGGTTCATATAAATTATCCAGCCTTTCCTGAGTATATAGATAAATAGCAAACACTTAGCATCCCTTACGTGTGTTTACCTAATTTTGTATGAACAAGTCTTTGAACCCTTGTTACAACTGTGATTCCTCAATTTCAAACCCCATTATCTTTTGAGGAGAGGCTTGAAAAAAAGCCCCATTTTCATTCTTTTCAGCCAATTTTGCTGAGTGCCTACACTGTGCTGTTCATGTACTACTGAGGGGGTGAGTTGGAGAGTCAGATGCATACCTAGTGGTATCCAAAATAGGCTGTCAACCTCTTCTAGATCTCCTGAAGTGATTGGGGTATTTATTACACTTCCAGTGTAGCCCATACCATTGTTCAGCTTTCCCAGTGTCCACAGGAAACAAATGGAAAGCAGATTGCTGGAGCCACCCCAATAATTCTGACTTGTCTAGTCTCCTGAGGACCCAGAGACCTGCAATATTAACATCTACCTCGGCTGACTCTAGTGCAGGTGCTTCCCAGGTGGTCCACAGTCTGTGTTTTGAAAACCATCCAGGGGGGAGGGAGTGCCAATCACGCTGCTAGACCCGATTTACGTTGGCTCATGGCCTGCACAAAACCGAGCCTCCTGCTGGCAAATTGCAGGCCTAGAACAGATTCCCCCAGATAATATCCCTGGAATTTCTACCCACTGTCAAGCAGAAGAAATCTTGTCTACCCTGTGGAGTCACACAGAAGAAATCTTAGTTCATTTTCTCATCAGCTGTTTATTGAATGTCGATTATATGCCAAGGTGCTTGGTGCAGAAGCTACAGCAAAGAACAAAACAGTCAAAAACCCACCACCTTACATTCAAGTGGAAGAATGACTCTCAGTTTTCCTCCGCTAGTTTCATGCATGCGCACATTCATCCATTTCATAAATACGGATCAAACTAAGCAAGATGAGAAATAAACAACAATCCTACCTTCTAAAGGGCCTGCAGGCCAGAGAGGGAGACAGACAAATAAAAACCTGTAAAATAATGTATTAAGTACGAAGATGGAAGAGTTTGAGGGTGTTCTGAGAATTCAGAAAGGGTTAACAAAGGCAAGTTATCCAGAAGGAGTGACACTAGACCTAACCCTTGAGGACAAGTAGCAGTTCACTGAGGTCACAGGCACATCTGCAGGCATGCAGGCTAAGTTGCTTCAGTTGTGTCTGACTCTTTGTGACCCTATGGCCTTAGCCCTCCAGGCTCCTCTCTCCATGGGGATTCTCCAGGCAAGCATGCTGGGGTGGATTGCCATGCCCTCCTCCAGGGGATCTTCCCAACCCAAGGATCAAACCTAGGTCTCCTGTGGCTCTTGCATTGCAGGTAGATTCTTTGCCACTGAACTACCCAGGAAGCCCCCACAGGCACATCTACATGAGAGGAAAAAACTAGATGGGACACAACATGATTGAAGGAAGTGTGGGGAGGTAAAGACAGAGGGATGACGCACAGAGGTGGGCGGGGACCCCCGAGTATGAATACCAGATGTTACTCTGAAGGCCGTGAGAAGCCGATGAAAGGTTTTAAGAAAAATGAGATAAACTACTCTGATTTGTGTTTCAGAAAGATCTCTCTGGATTCAGTAAAAGGCACAGAATTGGAGGGGAGAGAGGCAGCATGAAGTGAGTTAAGAACTTATCACAAAAGAACAGTCCAGGGTGATAAGAGCCTGAATACAGGCCGTGAGTAGGCGGTGAAGAGGACGGTGCAGAGTTGACAGACGTTTAAGAAGAGGAATTGAGAACACTTGATGACCAGTCAGGGCTTCCCAGGTGGTGCTAGTGGTAAATAATCCACCTGCCAATGCAGGAGATGTAAGAAACCCAGGTTCAATCCCTAGGTAGGGAAGATCCCCTGGAGGAGGACATGACAACACCCTGCAGTATCCTTGCCTAGAGAATCCCCATGGACAGAGAAGCCTGGAAGGCTACAGTCCATAGGGTCACAAAGAATCAGACATGACTGAAGTGACTTAGCACACGTGCATGATAACCAATCAGGTGTCAGAGGTGTGAAGGAGAATGAGAGCCCTGAAAAGAACCAGATGGCAATTGCACTTCCCAAATTTCTCTTCATTACCCTTCCTCCAGGATTAATAACCCAGTTTTTAATTTTTACATCATCCTGTTTCCTCCCACTCATATTGTTATTCACGATAATTGAGCTGAATCAATGGGGAGCTTGACCGTGGTGTCTGTGGGATGATGTACTCTAGTTGAAACCACCTACTTACACCTCAGTTAAGTTTAAATTATCTTCCAAGGGTCAGATCAACTAAAAAAAAATTGGTGATAATCCAAGGTAGAAAATGCAAAAGAGCTGGAAATTCTCCTTGCTGAATAACTGAAATCTAAAGTTCATACAAGCCAAATTATATCCCATAGCCTTTAGAAAAGGATGGCAGGCTGAAAGTACTCACCACAAATTCATAAGGGGAAGATAGGGAGAGCGCATGGTGAGAACAGGGGAAATGCAATTGAAGAGGGGATAACAGTAGCCTTCCATAATAGTCATAAAATTTTATTCTTATGCTGATTATGGGCACATGAGTGTGTTTACTTCATCATCTTATGCACTATTTGATGGGCCTGAAGTATTTCAGACATACCTGGGATCACCTTAGAGATCTGATCACTACCCTTGTGATCTGGGCCAAAGTTTCCAGGAGACCTTTTGGATGACCCTGCTCGCAAGTTGAGAGACATTGCAGGTGTGAACTTTTCCCCCACTTCAGTATTGGTAGAGTTTTCTTCATCAGCAGAAACTGTATGCATGGAAAATAATGCTACAGCTATTGATTGCTTCTTGATATATTAATTACATAGATCTAGTCAATAAAACTTTGAAAGTTAAAAGAAAAAGATGAAAGGGAGACAAAGGAGGTAATAATTTCAGCCAGTAGGTTTTACATAATGTAACTCAATGCCTTAGATACTCTTCAGAGGGGAATGATTGAGTGACTCACACTCAGCTTCCCACTCCAACCACCCAGCAGTGCTCTCATCTGACTATACACTGGCTTTTCTTTCAGTAGAGTGTGTGAATGATGAACTCTACAGTTTACACCAAAAAAAAAATTATTTAGTAAATAAGGGATTTTGAAAACAATAAATTTTAATTTTCTCCATCTCTCAGTTCTCTTTAGAATTTAGGCTAATTGAGCACACACACACATAATGTATGTAAACTCACATACACAGCTTATACACACACAATATGGCAAATGACCAAATGAACCCAATAAGGAAGAGCAATATAAAAGCCTGAATGAAGATCCCGTTTTCCCTTTATTGATCAAAGGGAAGGATTCTCTTTCTTCACATTGACTTCTCCATGAAGCCTTTTGTGATCGCTTAATGCATCCTGAACTTCCACTGAGGGCTGGTACTGTGCACATTGTGTTCGTGTTTACAGCCCTGACTCTACCAGGCCCACAGTTACCATTCTGGTACTTGTTAGGTAAGCAAGCAAATGAGTGAATCAAAAATAAAAGAAGAAAATAACAGATAAATAGATGAATGGCTGAACAGTTTGATCAATTAATTCACAAATAAATCGTGTCCTGCCCTCATTAAAGTTATGGGTCATCTGCAATATTAATGCATACATAAATTTCTACACATTGATTTCACGGTCAGAATCCAGGTCTGACAACATTTTCACATGTGAACACTTAGAATCAAGGCAAAAGGATTTTCTTCAACCAATATGATTACCCTTGACAGTAGCAGAATAAACAGACTCATGTCAGAAATTTGTTAATTATCTTTCTGCTGCTAACAGTCACTGTATTGATCTGCTTTACCATGAAAAGGCTTTTCATTGGGAAGTATGTTGAGGATTTTGCACGTGGAAATGTGCTAGAACACAAGCAAAGACTATTTAATTGCATGCTTTTCTACCACTTTTCTGTCATGAACAACTTCAAAGGCCAACAAGTCAGCCATAGCAGTTTCCTCACTCAACAGAAAGAAATGAAGACCTAAAATTAAAATCCAATTCAGTTATTGTTGGTTAAGCAACTCCCAGCAGAAAGACTGAGCTACGGGAATGGTTGAAATGCAAACCAACTTCTCAAGAAGTGGACAATCTAGACAGACGTGCCGACATCTACTTTTGTTTATTTTCTCATCTATTATTTGCTTACCATATACTATGAGCTAGGCACTTTTGCTAAGCCCTGGTGATAATAATAAACACAAGGGCATATTTCATGCCTATGCAAACAAGAGAATTTGCAGTGTATTGTTGTTATTCAACCACTAAGTCATGTCTGACTCTTTGCAACCCCATGGACTGTAGCACACTAGGCTTCCCTGTCCTTCACTATCTCCCAGGATTTGCTTAAACTCATGTCCATCGAGTTGGTGATGCCATACAACCATCTCATTCTCTGTCACCCCCTTCTCCTGCCCTCAATCTTTCCCAGCATCAGGGTCTTTTCCAATGAGTCAGCTCTTCATATCAGATGGCCAAAGTTTTGGAGCTTCAGCTTCAGCATCAGTCCTTCCAATGCATACTCAGGGTTGATTTCCTTTAGGATTCACTGATTTGATCTCTTTGCTTTCCAAGGGATTCTCAAGAATCTTCTCCAACACCATAATTCAAAAGAATCAATTCTTTGGCACTCAGCCTTCTTTATGGTCCAACTCTCATACCATATATGATTGCTGGAAAAATCATAGCTCTGACTATACGGACCTTTGTTGGCAAAATGACGTCTCTGCTTTTTAATATGCTGAGGCAATGGCACCCCACCCCAGTACTTTTGCCTGGAAAATTCCATGGACAGAGGAGCCTGGTAGGCTCCAGTCCATGGGGTCGCTAAGAGTCGGACACTACTGAGCAACTTCACTTTCACTTTTCACTTTCATGCATTGGAGAGGGAGGTGGCAACCCACTCCAGTGTTCTTGCCTGGAGAGCCCCAGGGACGGGGGAGCCTGATGGGCTGCCGTCTATGGGGTCGCGCAGAGTCGGGCACGACTGAAGCGACTTAGCAGCAGTAGCAGATTTGTCAAACGTAGACAAACCTAGACTGCAGTGAAGTAGGTAAGGCAAATACTAAGCAATAAGCATATCTACAAATACAAAATTGTAAATATTCTTAAATATTCCATAGGAAAACAATGAGATTCTATGAAAGAGAATGATAAGGGAAATATGCTTTAAAAGGAGAGTGCTCAAAAGCAACCTGAGAAAGGATCGTTTGTGCTGCCCCCTACCTGTGACAAGGCGTAGTCTTAGCAATAAGGGCTAAGGTAAGATGCAGAAAGTTCTGTGGGTGTATAGATTAAAAGACATTTACCTGCAGCTAAGGGACTCTTCCTGGAAGAGGCACCAGTTTGGCGTCTCCTGGCAGGATGAGCAGAGATTTAGTATGAGGAGAAAATTAACAAGTATGAGAAACAGCAAGTTGTTGAGTATAGCTAAGGGACAAGTTACAAGGGATGATCAAAAACGACCAGATTATGAAGAGCTTAGAATGCCAGGCCAAGGAATTTCAGCATAATTTTACCGGCAAGGAGTAAGTAAGAAGGAAGGCTTGTGATCAGGGTATGGGATACTCATATCTGTGCATTTCAAAGCTCAGAATGCAGATGAGTGGGGAGAGGATTGTATGGAGGAACCGACTAAAGATGGGCAGGACAACTAGACCCCCGTGAGATCAGCAAGTGTAAACAGAACTGCCATGGTCCACATGAGGTTGCTGAGGACGTGAAATGGGACAGCAGTGCAATTATGAGGGGATACGACAAACAGCAGATGTTGGCACAGTGATTTGCCTGCCTGGCTGGCTGTCATCCAGTCCTTATTAGCCTTAGGAAGTGAGAGGGTGGTGTCTATTATATCACTAAAATCGTAAGACTCTGGGACTAGGGAGATGGTGGTGTCACTAGCCAGACAGAGAATCAAGAAGGAGGAGCAGGATGAAGAAGAGATGCTTTGTTTGCTTTGGGATATGTTGGGTTTAGGGATCTGTAGGGCCCTCTGTCCAGCAACTGCATCCATTCAGATTGGGAGCACACACACACGCGCTGGGACGATCAAGCCAGAGGCTACCGAGCTGACTCGGCGGCAGTCAACGCTCAGAACCCCAGGTCACTGCGTGTGTTTTGTTTAGCTGATGAGTTATCATGAAGTATTAACTGTACTCGAGCCTGGGCCTTCCTGAGAACAGGCATGGGCACACCTAACCCAATATTCTCTGGGATTATTACAGCTTAAAAACTTTTTATTAGGGAAATCAAATAGTTGTAACTTTTCACTGGTGTTAGAAAAGCTTGAGGGGTGAGTCATATGTTACCCACAGAAGAAATCTGTCCACACTAGCCACATAGTAAAATTAAGTTCAAATAAAATGGTTTGGAAGAGTGTTTCATTTCAGAAAGGCTTACCTTCTTCCTCTTACTGGAAGTGAGTGTTACAGGGCATTAAAAGGCTCTGTGTCCTGCATTGTGTTTAATATAAGGGCTTCATTTCTTTCTTTAATCTTCATGAGATTGATACTAAAATTCATAAGTGGTAAAAAGCAGTTTCAGTAAACCTTTACCTTTCTAGCACTGCGCCATTTATGAAACACTTTGGTCAACGTTACAACCCAGGAGGGTCAGGATTGCAGCCTCTCCTCTCCTTCAGAGAAACTGAGGCTCAGCGAGGTCCCAGGAGGTGCTCAAGATCACATAACTAGAGAACATCAGAGCCAAGGCTGAGTCTCCAGCATTATTGTATTTGTATCACGCTGTATACATGTGTAACATTTTATAGTTTGCAATGCACTCTCATAATTATGTTTTAGATCTTCCCAAGAGCTCTGTGGTTGGCCATTGCTGACTCCCTCTAGGGCAGAGGGCCCCTGAGAGGCAAAAGACTTGGTAACGATCACAAGGAGTGTGGTAGAGCCGAGACTTCAGGCCCAGTCTCCCTCTATTCACTCCGCACACTGCAGACCTCCTTCCAGGACAACCAGGGAACAGAAAGTTCTGCCAGTGGCTCTCATTACTGGCAGACAACTAGGACTTTTACTTGTCTTACCCTCCTGGACAAAAATGGCCTCCCAGAGTTCTTCCTGTAACACCCGTAGTCTATTTGAAGCACTGAGGAAGATGCCCTTAAAAAGGCTGCTCTTCAGACTTTTCAAAACTTCCAGATTTGAGCCCCAAGTTGAACATCATTGCCTTCACCCATGCTTGCCACCAGTTTCAACCCATTGACAGAGGCTACTGAGAGAAAAAACCCTTTGGACTCTAAAGCAAGTCAATCCAGTGAGCCAGCTGAACACTCCTGAGGGTCCACTTAGTTCATCACGCTGGGCAACACCCAGAGAATACAGGGTCACCCTGCCCAACACAGATCCTGCGAAGTAACAAGTAAACTGAGTCACTCTCATCCATTCTTATCCTGGAGCCTGTTGTCCATGGATATCGCAAATTACACTCTGAAAGCACTGAAGTGTCCAACACTTTGCAACTCTAGGGACTGTAGCCTATCAGCCTCCTCTGTCATGGAATTCTCCAGGCAAGAATACTGGAGTGGGTTGCCATTCCCTTCTCCAAGGGATCTTCCCAATGCAGGGATCAAACCCAGGTCTCCCACATTGCAGGGAGATTCTTTACCATCTGAGCCACCAGGGAAGCCACTGAAGTAAAAGACAGGTTCTTACCAAACATTTCTTTAATGAAAGCAGAGTATGAGGTTTACATTGCATGGCACAAAGCAAAACCTCCAGTTACTCCTCCTTGGGAATCTCTCTGGTTTCCCCAAGTTCTTTCCCCAAGAGTTCCTGCTACCTCTCTCCTCCTCCCTGAACCTTCTCCACACTCCTCCCCACTTCCATAGCCCTCCAATGCCCTCTGTCTCTCCTATGTGTAGAGCAATTGGCATCCCTATCCACTCACCCCACTCAGGAACCCTAATAATATCCCTGGGGATTTACTCTCTCTGAAACTTCAGGAACTTTTGAGCAAAGAGAGTTGGAGACAAATCCTACAACTATTGAATTAATTATTGCTCCTGGTCCGAAATAAAAGCACAATAGTCAATATTTTCTGTTTCAGATTCTATGCATACTTTCTCCCCAATTCTTACAACAGCCCCAGAAAGCAGTTATCCAGACCCATTTCACAGATGAGTATACTGAAGATTAGAACAATTAAGCTACTTACCAGCTACTGCTGGTCAAGTGCAAACCCAAATCTATCTGGCTCCAGAAAGCACGCATCCCATGCCACACTGCAAGGAAACAGTAACAGCAAGCTGCTTCCCCTTTGGGAGCTGCCCTCTCCCCCCACCAGCCACCCAGCTCAAGCCAGCTGCAGCCCTCCCCCTGCTACCCCCACATTTCCTCTGGCCAGAGGCAAAAGGAAGCTTGTTACCTTTGCAGCTGATAGACCCACTTCCTGAGCCAGCCCTGGGTGCTATGAGGCAAAGCCCAGCTCCCTCTTGCCCCCGAGACCTGCTCACCAGCCTCTAGTCACATCTGGAATGTATTTGAAATTACCTCTAACCACAACTGAAAAATAAGTTTTTTTGAGTCACAGATTGCAAAAGATTAAGCTGGTGGCTTAGGCTCATTTGCCTAGGTTCACCCCAGGAGATCCGTATCCCTGCTTACCCCCGCTCCCACTGACCCTGTTGGGGCAACTTAACATGGGAAGTGTGGTCTGTTTGTTGTCACCTGAGAGCATGAAACCCTCAGTGCACCTCTGGAAGCATGGACTCTGCTTGTAAGTGGGGAGCAGTGGTAAGCCGTCTAGGACAATAAGCATTCAAGCACTTGGTTTTGGAACCAAACTGCCCCCAAGAGTGAGTCCTCCATCTGCCACTTACTATCTGGTGAGTTTGGTGAGTCACCTAAGAGCCCTGAGCCTACATTTCCTCCTCTGAGTAAGAGAGGACCCTTAGGAGTAAAAAGATAACACCTGCACCTCAAAATCCTAAGTAAGTGTCATTTATCCTCATTATTATTTCCATGGCAGCCTCAGCTCTCTCCTGACCTTCCTGACCTTGGACCCAAAGTCTTCTCACCTGCATTGACAGATTAGCTTCGGTCATCTCTCAGGTCCTTTCATACATTGATTTTCTATGAAGCAACCTCCATTTTGCTTCTTTTTTCCTGCTTATTGGACCAAAAAAAAAAAAAATCACTCATTCCCAAAACGTCTTGGAAAAAGAAGCACTCTGCCTGGCATGGGCCTTCATAGGAAACAGCTCTTCTTTTCCAGGGTTGGAATAAAAAGCATGTGTTGTTTACTGTTTGTTCTGGTTCAGAGAGAAACAGAAATAGTAGAGTAGCTTCGCGTGACAAAGTGATCTCGGGCAGGAGGGAGGGTATATGATAGTGAACATGTCACATCCACAGTCCGGGGCCCTTGAGGGTCTTCTACACGGTGGGCGTGCCCAGAGTGCACACCTGTTGTGTGATAAAAATCACAAAATGATATTCCCAGAGATTTTCATCTTGGAGTGGAATGATCAGGACCAGGGAGTGATGGTTGATATTGAGAGGTGCCAAGCAAAGCAAGCGGGGAGGTAAAAAACTGACTGTTGGCCAGGAATAGAGGGGAGAAAAAAAAGAGAGAAACAGTATGATAATCTGGTCTCAAAACAGCCAGGTCCCTGCTTTTGGCCAAGCAAGGAGATCTTTGCCAGCAGCTTCCTAAACGCATCCACCAAACCCATCCAAACTCCTGCCAGGAGGCATCATTATAGACAAACGCCTGCCTCAACTCTATTGAGAACACATGAAAGGCTTCCTACCCACTCTTCTGAAAGAGTTTTGCCATTTGGACAGATTTTCAGGGTCACTTTCCGACCCATCCCTGGAACAATAACAGCTAGCAGACCCCTCCTGACTTACTCATTAATGGGAACAAAAAAATATACATCTTTATTCAAAATACAGATGGATGCCCAGTCCTAGCCCTCTGGCTCTCTGAGGCACTTCATCTACCTTGTCCCTTGCGTGTCCCCTCTACCCTTTGGCCACTCTTGGAAAGAAATGTCCTTCCAGTTAAGCATGCTTTGACTAATTAATTTATTCCATCTGTTCTTCCTCAGGAACTCTGACCATGACACAAAAGGTTCTGAAACAGATTTGGTTCTTATATTGATAACCAGGTCACCCATAATTGAAGCAGAGTAGAGTATGGAGGGCTGAAGGAAAAGGGCAACTAAGATTTGTTTCCCCTTTCATTTGCCTGGCTTTTATGCAAATTGTTGATTTATCCAGTAGGTTAAATGCATGAAGATATCTGAAACTGTATAGGAAAGAAGCTAATCTCCGCTTTGCAAGGAAATTTTTTAACCTAACCCTGTCCAAGCCATTGGTGAAAGGGATGTTGAGAAAGAGAAATAAACAAACTCGTGAATAATTGTCAAAGGAATGAATAAACAGTACTAACTGAGCAACTACAATGAGCCAACACCGTCGGTAGGTGGCTTGCATGCGTGCTCAGTTGTGGCGGACTCTTTGCGACCCCATGGGCTGTATGTAGCCCACCAGGCTCCTCCGTCCATGGAATTCTCCAGGCAAGAATACTGGAGCTGGTTGCCATTTCCTCCTCCAGGGGATCTTCCTGACCCAAGGATTGAACCCACGTCTCCTGCATTGGCAGGCAGATTCTTTACCACTGGGTCACCTGAGAAGCAGGTGGCTTACGTGTTTTCCATCCTCAAAATAAGCTTGTGAGTAGGCAGAATAATGCCTATGTCACAGATGAGGCAACTACACCTCAGAGAAGCAAAATGACTTGCCTTGAGTCCCTCAGGCCTTGATTGAGCCTCAGACTCGCTACATCCTCAAATCTACTTCCTCTCTGATGCCCTGGGAATCTGGGAAACAAGCATTTCTTTGTTGTGAGTGTATTTTCCACAACTCTGGTGACTCTGAGTCTAGCAGGACCCCATCGAGTCTTCAGGGGTGGGGAAAATAAGTGAAGGTGACTGGTCTGGGTGAGCTCTCTCTGACAGCTCTGGAGAAGCGAATGTGGTCTTACATGTGCAAGCTCACTTCATTAAGTTAGTCGCCTTCATTGGAACTCAAATGCCCTCTATCTGAATTGACAGCAAGTTTCTGATCACATATTACTGAGTCTGCCCCTAGGTGCAAACGTGGGCGAGTTCCTCTCTTTCCCTTTGGTTGATGCCTTGTGACTCTGGGTGCCAGAACCACGCAGTTTGACTTGGCCTAACACAATGTGACAGGTAACCTCCAAAGGAGAATACGGCGCCTCTCGACTGCCTCCCATGTTCCCCATTTTTATAGCAAACCAGTGTGCAAGGGACTTCTTAACGCACCAGGTGCTGCCTCTTGGAAAGCTCACTTTTACATTTGCAATCTTTGCATCCTGATCCTCGTTATGGATTGATGGAGCAGAAAACCAAAGAGCCCAGTGTTAGTACGTATTTGGTCTTTGTCCAATACCATTCTGGAAGGGGCTGAGGGAAGGGGTCCCAGGCCATCGGGGCTGGGGTGAGGGGGCCAAGGTCCAGCTCGGTGCCCCAGGGTTTTGTATGAACTCTCAGCTGATGCCCATGGGGTCTGATGGAGTCGGGACAGAATCTCTCAGGTGCCAGAGCAATGCCCACTCCAGCCGGTAGTCGACTGAGATAACCTTGACAGCATGAACAATGAACAGTGCATCATCTTCCTGGGGATGCAGCGATCCACAGAAAGATCTCTACCAAACCTCATGCCCTTGCCAAGGCTTCCAGGTGTTTCTTTGTGTTTGCATGGAGAACTAACATCATTTTTTTCCTTCATTTGGGAAGAGGTGGTCCAAAGTGTTTAAGCGACAGTAGTTGCAACATGTCAGAGTGGGAATTTATTATCTCAGCCCCAATAGGTCTTAATAAGCCTTACACAACTGTTTAGGCATTTATTCTATTAACGGCTGTTCATTCTGGTGGCTTCACCTGAATATTCATGATCTTCCTTCTCCCCAGAGCTTCCACGGAGCAGCTGTTTGAAACCCGCAGCAAATGTTTAAGAGAGTTCCACAAATACAAACACCCTCACAGCTGAGTGTTCCAGCCCTGGCCTCACAGAGGCTAGCCATGAAACATTTATGTCAAGTGGTTTTTGGAGGGCGACATGTACAAAACTTAAATAGTCCTCTCCCTTTGGGAAACCCTGCACTCTTAACTGGGACATGACCACTCAGACAAAGGGTGCAGAAGAGCCTGCGTCCACGAGATAACCAGATCCTTCCGTGCCCCCTCCTATCCTGGGAGGTTCTGAATAAATTTCGACCGGGAGTGAAGCTGGAGTTGCCTGGAGGATGGAGGGGACAGAGGTGCAAGCAGTACAGTCAATACACACTTCGGGGAGTATTGCTGAGGTGTTGTCTGTGAGTGAGGTGCTTTGCACAGGGAATTTTTTTTTTTTTTGCATAAAAATATCAGAAGAGAAAGGATTTATGATGGTTTTCCAAAGGGATATAACTAGGAATGACAGGATTAAATTACCAAGAGGACGATCTGACATGAAATCTAGTGAGATACCCTCCTTGAGCATATGTTTTGAGCCTTTCAAAACAGAATGCGAAGTGGAAAAAGTTCAGGCTCATCTTTATGACTGAACAAATCTCCCCTCGGGGCAAGTCCCTTAAACACATTGTGCCTCAACTTCTCTTATAAATCTGCGGGGAGGTGGAGAATGTTGTGTCAAAGATGAGTATATAACAGCATTTTATAACCAATAGATGTTAACGTATTAAAAACACACTCCTATGGTCCTTAGCACACCCCAAGAAGATTTTTAAGGACTAGTCTAAAATTAGCTTAAGCTAATATGCTTAAATATGAATATGAATTATTGAATAAATATATTTTCTAGCCTTTTTTGGAGATCACCTTAACCAGTGAGGACTCTAGGGTGAGCAAGCACTGGGGCTGTTTGCTAGAGTAGGAAGAACATGTAGAGGCATAAGTCATACTGACCAGGATTCATATCTCAGCACTGTTGCTGAAACTGGAGCCAATCTCTTCACTTTCCTGGGCCTCAGTTCCTTTACCTGTAAACTGTTGAGAATCTCTAACTTACACTTCTGTCCCAAGCTTTTAAGTGCTGTGATGCACAGCACAGTGCCTGCCACAAAGCTCACCAGATGCATGTCCTTTAACTCACCTTCTGCCCTTGGAGCTTAGCTTGCTTGCACCCCCAGCAAGTCTAGCTATGGGGGTTTTGTATCTGGGATCTGGATGAATGGATGGAACAGCCCCGCCTCCAACCAATGAACTGCTCTAACCAGAATTCCACTTCTATCAGCCAAAAATCAGAAACCAGGAGCAGGACAAGAGAGAAGAATCTATCCCGTCCTTATTTTTGCACTGGTCTGGCAGGCTCATTCTTTCCTTGGGAACTCTGAGCTGGAAAGGAAGGGGAGAGTTGAAGGCTTTATTGGAGTTTATTCCAGGAGGAGAAAATAAACTGAAACTTCTCAAGGAAGACGATCATCCTTAGCCAAGTGCCCTCTTCTGTGCTTTCCAAGAATTTACCACATTTATTTCAATCCTTGATTTTTTTTCAATCCCTTTTCCCCAGTAGATGAGTGCTTCTCAGTCTTTTGTAAAAGACATCTTTGGAGTCACATACAAACCTTAAGTGGTCTCTGGAATGCAACATAAATGAAATATGATTCAAATCAAATCAATGCAATTATAATATCAACATATTTTTGCAAGCTTCCTCCATAACACAAGTTCCTATCCCATGCTTGAAAAAGGGTGTAATATTGGGTTGGTCAAAAAGTTTGTTCAGGTTTTTCTGTAAGCTGTTATAGAAATTTTTGGCCAACCCAATATAACAGAGAATGAGAGAACCAAACATGGAAAAAATAAATTAATATAAAATGTGGCAAATGTTATAAAGGAAGATGAGAGCAAGTCCTTGGGAGCACAGAGGAGGAGGAGGGATTCTGCTGGCTGGGAGAACCTAGGAAAGCTTGAGAGAGGGAGGTCACAATGGAGTAGGCATTTGTTGGGTGGAAAAAAACAGAATAGGCATTACAAGCCCAGGTAACTGTGTGGGCTGAGGCCTAAAAGGTAGGAAATGGATGGTGTGGCAGGAAATGGCAGAGAGTTCTTTGTGGCTGGAGTGGTTTAGTGGGGAGCAAGGCAAAGTGGTTTAGGGGCCCTTTGCTGTGCTAAGGACCTGGATGAAATCTTACAGGCAAGGGTCGAGTAGCTTCATCAGCATTTTATTTCAGAAGAAGAACACATTCATGTCTGTGATAAAAGAAATAAGCTGGGACGTGACAGTTAGGAAGATCCCATGCTAGGATTACTTAATCCTCCCAATAACCCCAGGAAGAGGTTATTTCTCTACAACAAGCAGGAGTTCATGGCTTACTCTTTTGCTAAAAAGTAGCAGGATCTGGGTCGCAAACCCTGGCCTTCTGATTTCTAGTCTTTGATTTTCTTTATTTCTCATCATAATTCATTAGCAATCACAACCACAAAATGCAGACACTGAGTGATTTTCAGGGATTTGAAATCTTTTTTTTTTTTTTTTTTTTTTAGCTGTGTGCTGTTGATCCATTTAACAGTCTGGTTAAGCCTATAAACCTCTTGTTAGAATTATTTTTAAGTGCATAAAAAGTGTATCAAACTACCAAAGATACTAATAATAGTGAAATATAGTTATCAGACTATATAAAATGCTATGGTAAAATAAGTGCTTCTTTATTAAGGCATCAAGAAGCCAACTCTATTGGAGGGACTAATAATTACCAGATATAGTAGTAAATGTAAATCATGTTTCAAGATCTCTTCAAGAACTGTTATGCAATATGAAAATATCTATAATTCCTATTGGTGACATAGGATTTGCGGGTGTGACTGTGACCTGATTCTAATGATAATTAATAAAAGCGAGAAATTTTATTTACAGATCAGTGAATATAAAGGTGTAATTTTCCCCACCCAAATTCATAGATTCCTTAACAATATACATGGACCATGGTAAGATTCTCAAGAAATGTTTCAAATTTGAGATAACCTATAAGGGTGATTTCTAAAATATTTAAGAGATTGAATTGAACCAAGAAAATTAATTTCTTTTTCAGATTCCTTTTCCATGTAGGTTATTACAGAATATTAAGTAGAGTTCTCTGCGCTGTATAGTAAGTCCTTGTTATCAGTTTTATATATAGTAGGGTTTCCCTCATAGCTCAGTTGGTAAAGAATCTGCCTGCAATGTAGGAGACCCCAATTCAATTCCCGGGTTAGGGAATTGAATTGGATCTCCAGGATCTAGTCCCTGGAGAAGGGATAGGCTACCCACTCCAGTATTCTTGGGCTTTCCTTGTGGCTCAGCTGGTAAAGAATCTGCCTGCAATGTGGGAGACCTGGGTTCAATCCCCGGGTTGGGAAGATCTCCTGGAGAAGGGAAAGGCTACCCACACCAGTATTCTGGCCTGGAGAATTCCATGGACTGTATAGTCCATGGGGTCCCAAAGAGTCGGACACGACTGAGCGACCATCACTCACTCACTCACTCACAGTGTGTACACATTAATCCCAAATAGATATGCATGTATGTATAACTGAACCACTTTGCTGTACACTTGAAACTAACACAACATGGGAAACCAACCGCACCCCAATATAAAGTAAAAATTAAATTTAAAAAAATAAGAATTTCAATGATGAAATAGTTCACAGCATAAGTGGAAGGAGCATGGAGGATTTGGAGACTCACCTCCTGGGTCTTCTTGTCCCCTCCCTTAAGCACCTACAATGGAGCTGACCCATGAGGTATCACCTTGGAACTCAGGGCTCCCCAGAAAATGCTTTGCTGGGGTTTCCCAGCCTGTCAGCTGTGCTCAACTGTCTCAGGACAGAGGTCTGGAAGGTTTTCCTGTGATAATAGCCCTTTCCAGAAAATAAATTGCCATCCCACTCTCAGGAAAGCTGGTTTTCATGGAAAGTTTCTGTGCAACGATGAATCTTCAGGAATATTCCAGAGCTAGCATTGTTCATACACAGGCTGCTCTCAGTGAACAGTAACGGTTTCAAGCTAATAAGGAAATAATCCATTTTCAGCAGATGAAAGAAGGGGGATCAGAAAGGTAACCTGAGCTGAGGGTAATAGCAGCGCCAAAAACTTATAATGGAAACTATCTAAAGAATCCAAGACCCTTTGTTAGATATGAATGATTTCTTTTTTCTGGTGAAAAGTGTATGAAGAACTTGAGAAGAATAGCCTGAGTGGATTTTATGAAACAACCTCTGTGTGAGGAAGAAGGGCTCAGGGTAAGGTTGCAGCTCCAGTGTATCCTTACATTACGTAACAGGGAGGGAGTTGAAAGATGGTCAGACCACCACAATATGACGTGCTCTGGCTTTGAACTCTTTCCTCCAGTTTCAACTGTAGTCATACATGTTTCCTTGAAGTACCTCTCTCACTAGGTGTGTGATATAAAACAGAAACAGAAGCAAACTTCATTAAGAAAGAATTCTATGAGGAATACACACCTGGTGTTCCCCACTCAGAGTGCCAAAATCTTCACCGTAATAAACAGGAAGATTCCACCTACACAAGACTCCATATACGACAATGCTTTACAGTTTTTAAAGCAGGATTATTTTTAAAAAGCATTAAATGGATTCTACTGAAAATATCTAAGCCCATTCTGAAATAATAGAATCTTTTGGCTCCATTACCAAAATGCAAAGAACTGTAAAAGATATATAGTAGGCCATGATATCAGTTTATAGTTTCTTTTATTCATTCATTCTTGTCTTTGTTCAAAAACTACTTCTTGAGTGACTTTTATGGTTGACGGACTGAACTAGGTTTCAGAAATACACTAGGGAACAAGACATGATCCTTTGTTCACATGAAACACATATTCTAGAAGAGAGACAGACATCAAACCATTACTTATTCAGTTCTTCCCAAAAGAATTGATTCTCAGTCTTCAACATGACTAAGCATTACCCAGATTAGCAGATATAAACTATTATATATAAGATGGATAAACAACAAGCTGCAACCATATGGCACAGGGAACTATATTCAATATCTTGTGATAAGCCATATTGGAAAAGAATATGAAATATATAAATACATACACAAATATATTTATATATGTATAACTGAATCACTTTGCTATATGGAAATTAACACAACACTAAATCAACTATATCACAATAAAAAACTTTTGTAAAAATTATCCCCCAGGAAGTTTGTTTAAAAGTCCATATTACTAATTCTACTAACCTGCAGTGGGGCTGAGGAATTCACATTTTTAATGAGTTCTGCAGTTGAGTCTCATGCAGGTGGTTGATGGACCAGGCTTTGAAGAATGCTGCAGATAAATATGTAGAACAGGCTGTCTTTCCTGCCCACCACTCTCTCATCCTACATCCTTCACACAGGAATGCCCATGCCCTTACTTCAGAGCCCTTATTAATAATAAACCTTGGGCTTCACCCACACACTATCTTAGAACTCAGCCTTTGTAAATACTAGGCACTAAAGTGTTAAATAATTTATTTCTGGGGAAAACTCTGATTCCCTTCAACATGTGTGGTGTTTTGCTGCAGCTCCCTGTCTCTCTAACCTGAATCATCTGCCCCTCCATTTTTAGGCAGCTGCACAGTTTCTGCTTTCTGTGAGCTTTATTAGCAAGAGGAGGGTTTCATGCCCCTCTGGGCAGAAAGACTTAAATTCTGATTGCAAGGCACTTGAGTCCTTCCAATACTATTAAATAGCCCACTCCACCTGGCATTATCAGAGAACATGACTGTTTGACTTCCTCAGGCTTCATAGCACAAACGCACACATGCATATGGATGTCCATGTGCATATAAATAGGTTTGCATATACAATCTATCTAAATAAAATCTGCCAGTTCCTTAGTGTCACCAAAGAGCATTAATTTGCAAATTCTCAGCTAGAAACTTAATACAGCTAGTAATCCATACAAAAATTTAACCCCTTTCAATTCTATTTCCATAAAGGCACCACAAAGTGGAGAACATCAATCTCCACATGCCTTGGCCCTTTCTCTTCCCATAAATGAGTCTTAGGATCATCCCTGATATGACACCATGCCTGTACCATATTGGGACTTTGTCCATAACTTCAACAAATTAAAGCAAGACTGGTTTTCACTTCCTCCAAAGCACGAGTTGTTGCTGTACAGTAATCTCTGAATCAATTAACTATATCCCAGTGGATTCTAAGCATAATACTTCCTAGAGTTACTCGTTATATTTTCTTTATTTCTTCTTAATATGGTAATACTGAACTAATAAAAAATTAATTGCTTAGGGCTGAGCTGAATTAGTGAGAAGTGTAAATTATAAATTGTCTTTTCAGAGCAGTTTTGTTACTATAAAATACAGCTAGATTAAATAAGCATGCCAAGTAAAAGGCATGCTGCCCTGCCCCACTTTAATGAGTAGATAAGAATAATTTGTAATTAGCATACGAAGTCTGCTAAATTGCTTTTTTAAACATTCTTAGCATAGGAAGCACATGCTTCCACAGCACACATCACAAGAATTAGCCAAAGCTGGCTCTATGAATACTCTGTAGGGTGTTATAACAGATTCAAGCACTGGATAATTTTTTGAAGTCCATTTCAAAACTTCCATAATTCTGTGATCAACCAAACTTAACATCTTTTTTTAATTTGGTAAAATTCTTTTATGAATTATCATAATTTCCAAACTGCTGCTGCTGCTGCTGCTAAGTCTCTTCAGTCGTGTTCTACTCTGTGCAATCCCATAGACGGCAGCCCACCAGGCTTCCCCGTCCCTGGGATTCTCCAGACAAGAATACTGGAGTGGGTTGCCATTTCCTTCTCCAATGCATGAAAGTGAAAAGTGAAAGTGAAGTCGCTCAGTCTAGTGAAACCCAAATTGATAAATTTTGCTGAATCCAATTACTCTATTCATTTCCTGATTTTCACAGAAAAGTTGGTATTTGGTGTCGAGTGTCATTTTCCTGCAGCATCATTTACAATAGCCAAGATGTGGAAGCAACCTAAGTGCCTATCAATAGACAAATAGATAAAGATGTGGCATATACATAACCTGGACTATCATTCAACCATAAAAAAAAAAAAAAAGAAATGACATCTTGCCGTTCACGACAACCTAATACTAGAGGGCATGATGCTATATGAAATGTCAGACAGAGAAAGACAAATACTGTACAATTTCACTTACAGGTGGAATCTAC
This sequence comes from Tragelaphus eurycerus, assembly GCA_935064755.1. Lineage (NCBI taxonomy): Eukaryota > Metazoa > Chordata > Mammalia > Artiodactyla > Bovidae > Tragelaphus > Tragelaphus eurycerus. The sequence goes on along the minus strand of CAKXYN010000092.1, from coordinate 7,242,736 downwards.
AAAGCAAAACAGATGAACAAACATGACAAAACAGGAACATACTCCTAGACACAGAGAACAGTCTAGGGGTCGCCCGAGGGGAGGGGTTGAGGAGAGGAGTGAGTGAAACAGGTGAGGGAGATTGAAAGGTACACACTTTCATTATAAAATAAAAGTCACGGAGTGCACTGTACAGCACAGAGAATGTCATCAATAATGCTCTAATAACTTTGTATGGTAACAGATGGTAACTAACGGTGATCATTCTGAAATGTATAAAATATTGTATAAAAATACTATATATTCAATGTATAAAAATATTGAATCACTATGTTGCACACCTGAAACTAAGTCAAGTACACATCAATTTTTTAAAAGAAATTAATTAAATAAAAGTATAAAACTAAAAATTTTTAAAAAGCATCATGTTCCATGGCATCTAACAGGGGAAAAAATAGGAGAAAGCTGCACTCCAGAGATGGAGAGAACAGTAATAAAATTAGCAATTGACATAATGTACTATCTACTTCCAAATATGCTGTATCTTTTTGCTTTCATAGTTATTCTGGGCAAGAGGTTAGGAGAGTCATTAGAAAATGTTAGTCACTCAGTCATGCCTGACTCTTTGCAACCCCATGGACTGCAGCTCACCAAGTTCCTCTGTCCATGGGATTTTCCAGGCAAGGATACTGGAGTGGGTTGCCATTTCCTTCTCCAGGAGATCTTTCCAACCCAGGGATTGAACCTGGGTCTCTTGCACTGCAGGCAGATTCTTTACTGACTGAGCTATGAGGGAGTTATGAGGGAAGCCCTATTATTAATAACACCAAGGGTCTGTGAGTTCTTACAGGATTAGAATTAAGATTTTCTGAGTCCAGAGTCTACTTGGTATGTAATAGAAGCTCCATATGCATCAGTTTGGACTTCCTCCGTGGCTCAGTGGTAAAAAATCTGCCTGTAATGCAAGAGATGCCAGAGAGGCAGGTTTGATCCCTGGGTTGGGAAGATGCCCTGGAGGAGTGCATGGCAACCCACTGCAGTTGTTATTGCCAGGAGAATCCCGTGGATAGAGGAGCCTGGCGGGCTACACAGTCCATAGGGTCACAAAGAGCTGGACACGACAGAAGCAACTGAGCACACATGCGGCAGTTTAATGAATGAACAAGTTGCTCATCAATCAACCAATACAAATAATTAGGGATAATTTGTATAATTAAAAGGAGGCATTGGTAGGCAAAGTAAGACAATCATTCAAAGACTAAACATCCTTCATATACTTTGGAAAATCTACGGGACCACATCAGTATACATAGCCAGGGCTGGCTCCATCATTGGCAGGGCCTGGTGCAAAATGAAAATTCAGGGACCCTTGTTCAAAAACCATTAAGAATTTTAAGACAACAACAAGAAAGCATTAAATCAAGCACACGTGTGCCTTGCTCAGTCGTGTCCAACTCTTTGCGATCCTATGGACTGTAGCCTGCCAGGCTCCTCGGTCCATGGAATTTTCCAAGCAAGAATACGGGAGTGGGTTGCTATTTCCTATTCCAGGAGATCTTCCTGACCCAGGGATCAAACCCATGTCTCCTGCATTGGGGTAGATTCTTTGCCACTGAGTCACCTGGGAAACCCAAGCATAGGGCCATTCTAAGAACAAGGGTCCAGTGCTAGTATGCAAACCACAAGCCATGAAGCCAGCCCTTCATATAACAATTTTAAAGCTTAGGGAAGGTATGGGGAGGGAAGAGGGAGAAGGGTTCAGGATGAGGAACACGTGTATACCTGTGGCAGATTCATTTTGATATGTGGCAAAACCAATACAATATTGTAAAGTTAAAAAATAAAATAAAAGCTTCAGTTCAGTTCAGTTGCTCAGTCGTGTCTGACTCTTTGCGACCCCATGAATCACAGCACGCCAGGCCTCCCTGTCCATCACCAACTCCCGGAGTTCACTCAGACTCACATCCATTGAGTCAGTGATGCCATCCAGCCATCTTATCCTCTGTCGTCCCCTTCTCCTCTTGCCCGCAGAGGAGGCATCAGATGCTCTCCCAGCATCAGAGTCTTCTCCAATGAGTCAACTCTTCGCATGAGGTGGCCAAAGTACTGGAGTTTCTGCTTTAACATCATTCCTTCCAAAGAAATCCCAGGGCTGATCTCCTTCAGAATGGACTGGTTGGATCTCCTTGCAGTCCAAGGGACTCTCAAGAGTCTTCTCCGACACCGCAGTTCAAAAGCATCAATTCTTCGGCACTCAGCCTTCTTCACAGTCCAACTATCACATCCATACATGACCACAGGAAAAACCATAGCCTTGACTAGACGAACCTTTGTTGGCAAAGAAATGTCTCTGCTTTTGAATATGCTATCTAAAGCTTAGAGTGCTTTAAAATGGGGAATGATAATATCTTTGTGGGGAATGATAACATCCTGTAAAAGGCACTTTGGATGTTGGTAGGTGGGGAAGTTCTTGGACGGTGCAATGTTTGGAGGCCCTGCTGGTGGGTAGTGAGCACGGGACAAAGGTCCTAGAGTTCTTCAGTGTCAGAGACAGCCCAGCACTATCAAGAACATTCCCGCTCCCCAGAGAGCCTTTGAATGCCCCAGCAGCTAGTCCCATAGGTAAAAATGCTGTTTGTAAGTATTTGAGCTTAAAAAACACCTTTGTTTTACATATCCTGAATTTTCCATGATATGACTACGCTGCCAATTCTGGAAAGAGTGCAAGCTGCTCGTTTAGAACTTTATCATTAAAAGCAGTCAAATGCGTGTCAACAGTCATTCAGGGTGATTCTCGGGGAAATATAAGCACCTCACTCCTCCAAGTGTGCCTTCTAGTTGAGGGCTAGCCATGCTTTCAGGCTTCCCTGGTGATTCAATAGTAAAGAATCCACCTGACAATGCAGGAGACCCAGGTTCAATCCCTGGGTCGGGAAGATCTGGAAAAGAAAAAGGCAACCCACTCAACACATAGCATTATTTCTGCCTGGGAAATCCCATGGACAGAGAACCCTGGAAAGCTACAGTCCATAGGGTCACAAAGAGTCAGACACAACTAAGTGACTGCTGCTGCTGCTGTCAAGTCACTTCAGTCGTGTCCGACTCTGTGCGACCCCATAGACGGCAGCCCACCAGGCTCCCCTGTCCCTGGGATTCTCCAGGCAAGAACACTGGAGTGGGTTGTCATTTCCTTCTCCAATGCATGAAAGTGAAAAGTGAAAGTGAAGTTGCTCAGTCATGTCGACTCTTAGCAACCCCATGGACTTCAGCCTCTCAGGCTCCTCTGTCCATGGGATTTTCCAGGCAAAAGTACTGGAGTGGGGTGCCATTGCCTTCTCCAAACTACGTGACTAAACAACCACAAAACCTTTAGGAACTTTCACCTAAAGGAACATGTTATTTTATCATATATGGTTTTCCTTTTATACTACAGTTAGAACATTACTTTTTTCTAATTGTTTGGAAGTAGGTTATACTATGGGAGCATTCCATTTTATGTTGGCAAAAAGTGGTTTAAAAATATTTGTTACAAAAAGTGACTTTGGGTATGAAAGAGTTGAGAACCACAGGCTTAGAGGCATAAGATTACAAAATGTTTCAGCTGGAAGGAATCTGGGGGATTATCTACTTCATTGACAGATAAGGAAATTTAGGCTGAAATAAATTATATATCTGACTTAAGGTTACCCAGCAATTATTGGCAATGCCAGGCCTTGAACCTATGCTAAAATCCAGGACTCTAGAAAGGAACTAATTCTTTCCTCTTTGCCTTCCTCTCTTCCTTCCTTGCTTCCTGCCTTCTCTCCAAGGAACACAACTGAGCTCTTACTGTGTGCCAGGCAATAGAGGGGGTCCTGATGACTTGGAGATGACTCATGCACTAGCTCTCTCTTCAGAAGACCACAGACAGGCCAGAATACAGGGAAGAACCAAGTATCATGAAACATGCCTCAGCATAGACCTGTGTTCAAAACATTACAAGGAGCAAATGACTGAGTCAGGGACTTGAGCAAAGATGGAATATGAATCTTCAGATAGAAGAGAGGTTTTGCCCTGTTGAAAGAAAGTAACTTTCATTCCAGGTCCTTGCTCAGCATGAACAAAGACACAAGGGCCCAAATGAGAGCATCTGTGATCAGGAATTGAGTGTCCACGGCCCTTAATGTCAAGGAGTGCTTCCCAGAAGCACGGGGTTGGTCATTATTATGACAAATATAGGCAAGCAGAGACAAGCAGAGGGCAGGGCTGGCTCAGAGGACTCAGGACTCCCTGAGATCACGGGGGAAAGGAAATGAAGGGTGACATCTCTGAGCCTCTCTGTGGGTGATAAGGGCCTGATAAGCCTTTGGAGTTCTGCAGGCACTGGCTGGAGTGCAAACTAAGAAAAGAGCTCGTTGATTGCTGAAGTGATTAAGTGGATCACCTTATTGATTCTCACCTAGCCTGGAACAGACCTCAATAACCAACATCAATTGCTTTAATAAGAGTAAAGGAAAGATTTACTGGATATGAGTGCTTTTCATTAGAGAAGACAGAGGGGAAATCAAAGATGCTGACCCATCAGCAAGGGGCCACAGCATGGCTCCCAACCTGATGACAGTCCGCCAGACGGGAAAGTACAGGAGAGGAAGTCAAATGAGACACCCCCTGGGCCCGCGCTTATCACAAGTGTTAGAGAAGAAGTTCCACAGATTGCCAGATTGCCTGCTTCCCCTCTTCTCTTCCGCTCCACACTGCAAAGCCCGCCACCCAGGAAGCTGGGACAAGGCAAAGCAGCTGCCACTTACTGAGTCCAAAACCAGGCACTGACTTGGCATTTTTTAGGCATTATCCACAGTCCTCACATCAACCCTGAGGGAGATGTATCCTTTCCTCCACGTTAGAAGGGAAGAAATGAAAACTAATGAAGTGACTCCTAAATGGTGGGGCTAGGATTAGAACCCAGGTCTCTCTGTCACTGAGGCCTGCACTTGAAAATTTTCCCTTGAAAATAAGACTTGGTAAGCATCCATTTTTCCTCCCAAGGCTTTGAGTTAAATCCACCCTACCTCACAGAAGTGAAATGTTAGTCATTCAGTCACGTCCGACTCGTTGCGACCTCATGAACTGCAGCCCACCAGGCTTCTCTGTCCAGGGGACTCTCCAGGCAAGAATACTGGAGTGGGTTGCCATTTCCTTCTCCAGGGGATCTTCCCAAACCCAGGTCCACTGCATTGCAAGGCAATTCTTTACCCCCTGAGCCACCAGGCAACCCCACAGAAACTGACCAAACTTTAATTTTTATTGCCCAGTTACTATATGTCAGACACCAATAAAATATTATGACCTTTGGCCTTCACAACCAGCCTAGGGAGTCACTCTATTTTATTATCTCCATTACAGAGATGAGTTAACTGAGGCTGGGGGAGTTCTCAGCACATGGCAAAGCAAGATCTTTTTTTAAAGTATTTTTTATGTGGACCACTTTTTTTTAATTGAAGTATAATTTACTTTTATTGGAGTATAACTGTGTTTCTGTTGTACAACAGCATGAATCAGCTATGTTATGTTATGTTAAGTCACTTCAGTCATGTCCGACTCTGTGTGACGCCATAGACGGCAGCCCACCAGGCTCCCCCGTCCCTGGGATTCTCCAGGCAAGAACACTGGAGTGGGTTGCCATTTCCTTCTCCAATGCATGAAAGTGAAAAGAGAAAGTGAAGTGGCTCAGTCATGTCTGACTCTTAGCGACCCCATGGACTGCAGCCTACCAGGCTCCTCCTATAAGTATACATATATCCGCTCCCTCTCAGGCCTCCTTCCCACCCCTTACCCCCGTCCCAGCCCTCTAGGTCATCACAGAACACCACGCTGAGCCCCTATGCTGTCGTGCTGCTTCCCAATAGCAATCTGTTTTACACATGGTCGTGTATACACATCAGTGGTACTCCATCAATTTGTCCCACCTTTCCCTTCCCCCCATATGTTGATGTGAACCATTTTTAAAGTCTTCATTGGGTGATCAAAAAAAGTGGTAAGTTGAAGCTTCCAAGAAGGCTCTAACCATGCAAACGTCTAATTGAAAATGATTCTAGGAGGTAAAACAGTGAGTTCAGACCCCAGGAACTTGGTGCCTCCACAACAGAGAAGGAGGCCACCGCAGATCAGAATGTACAGGGAGGCAGTGAAACGGGGTCAGGTCCCTGCAGCAGGAGGAGTTCGGTCTCCTCAGGGCCACCAGGCTGTCACGGGAACTGGATTTTATTCTAAGCAAGAACAGAAGTATTGCCATGTCCTCCTCCAGGGGATCTTCCTGACCCAGGGATTGAACTCAGGTCTCCTGCATTGCATGCAGATAGATGCTCAACATCACTCATTATTAGAGAAATGCAAATCAAAACCACAATGAGGTATCATATGCCAGTCAGGATGGCCATCATCAAAAAGTCTACAAATAATAAATGCTGGAAAGGGTGTGGAGAAAAGGGAACCCTCTTACACTGTTGGTGGGAATCCAAACTGGCACAGCCTCTATGGAGAACAGTGTGGTGATTCTTTAAAAAAAACTCCACAGTGTGGCTGTTGCTGCCGCTGCTGCTAAGTCACTTCAGTGGTGTCTGACTCTGTGCGATCCTATAGACGGCAGCCCAGCAGGCTCCCCCATCCCTGGGATTCTCTAGGCAAGTGTAGAGATTCCTTAAAAAACTGGGAACAGAACTTCCATACAACCCAGCAATCCTACTGCTGGGCATACACCCCAAAGAAACCAGAATTAAGAGACACATACCCCAATGTTCATTGCAGTACTATTTACAATAGCTAGAAGCAACCTAGATGTCCATCAGCAGATGAATGTATAAGGAAGTTATGATACATATACACAATGGAATATTACTCAACTATAAAAAGTCCATGGGGTCGCTAAGAGTCAGACACGACTGAGCGACTTCACTTTCACTTTCTCGCTTTCATGCATTGGAGAAGGAAATGGCAACGCACTCCAGTTTTCTTGCCTGGAGAATCCCAGAGGCAGGAGAGCCTGGTGGGCTGACGTCTATGGGGTCACGCAGAGTCGGACACGACTGAAGTGACTTAGCAGGAGCAGCATAAAAAGAAATACATTTGAGTCAGTTCTAATGAGGTGGATGAAACTGGAGCCTATTATACAAAGTGAAGTAAGTCAGAAAGAGAAAGACAAATATTGTATATTAATGCATATATATGGAATTTAGAAAGACAGTAACGACAATGAAGAGCAGCAAAGGAGACAAAGACATAAAAAACAGACTTTTGGACTCTTAAGACTCAGTGGGAAAAGGCTACTATAGGATGATTTGAGAGAATAGCACTGAAACATGCACATTACCATATGTAAAATCGAGGACCAGTGCAAGTTTGATGCATGAAGCAAGGCACCCAAAGCCGATGCTCTGGGACAACCCAGAGGGATGGGGTGGGGAGGAAGGTGAGAGGGGTTCCGGATGGGGGACACATGTATACCTGTGGCCGATTCATGTTGATGTATGGCAAAAACCATCACCATGTTGTAAAAAAAGTATCCTCCAATTAAAATAAACTGGAAAAAAAAGAGCTGAAGATATGGAAGAATTTTAAAATAAAATAGCTAGCTACAACAGATAGCCTACTACTATACAGCACAAGGAACTCTACTCATTGCTCTGTGGTGACCCAAATCAGAAGGAAATACCAAAAAAAGAGGATATATGTATACACATAGCTGATTCACTTTGCTGTACAGAAGAAACTAACATAGCATTGTAAGGCAGCTAAATTATTTTAAATAAATAACATGATTTGCATCTTCAAAACATAATTTTGGCTGATATTTAATGGAGACATAAGAGGATTCAGGGAGACAAGTGGGAAGCCATAGTGGGAATCCTACTGGAGCAGGAATGTGGCTCGGATTTGGTGTAAACAGGAGAAGTAAAGAAGTGAGTCCATTCTGGGACTTCCCTGGTGGTCCAGTGGTTAAGGCTCTGTTCTTTCAATGCTGGAGACATGAGTTGGATCCCTGATCAGGGAACTAAGATCCTACAGTGTAACCAAATAATTTTAAAAAGAAGGAAGGGCATCTTGAATAGATTTTAAGGGAGCAGCAGGCCTCACTTGCCACCTTGCACTTTATCCTACATGGGAAAGAGCTGCTACTTTCCTGATACCCCAGATGGTAGCCCCTGCCCACCGCTCTCATTCTGATTGCACTGGACTTTGCCAAGTGAGACTATGAAAACTGAAAGAGCAGAATGGGGTGCCATCACCGCCTCTGCTCACCCCAGGAGAGGGTTTTATGAAGTCTCACCAAAACACCATGCCTGCCAGGAAGCCAGAAAGTTCCCCTGACTGCTGCTCAGGGTGGCCCAGACACAGAGGAAAACCACTGGTGGAGCACACCCTGCATTTCTAAACCTCAGTGGTGGTTTGTCCTGTCTGCTGTGGGCAAAGCGACAGTTACCTCAGAAGAAACAGACAACAAGCTGAGATAGACGAAACCTGAGGTCACCTCGAGGGCCACCTCGTCTATTTGAAAGCACCTGGGGAATGCCGGTTTTCTGCACGGCACGTTGGTGGAAACACAAGGAAGGGCTGTGTACCACCCTCAGGTTTAAGTTCCCACTCTAGTAATCAGGGGAAATTCATCTGAAGGATGATGAGGAATGTGACAGGCAGCGCCCCTGGGTCATGTTCTCAGGAGGGGAGACAGTCAGTGGCATATGAGTGCCTGCAGGTCTGACTCCAGGAAACAGAATGTTGGGCACAAGATGAACTGTCAGGAGAAAAAAAAAAAGTCAAGGGAACTCTAAAGAGTTGTACGTAACTCATCTGACAGAGCACTGCCCACTCCATCCTGGCAGCTGAAACACTGCCCCTCACCTATAGGGGAGCACATTTGCATTTAAGCACCCCAGACTGCATCTTTCAAGGAAAGTGCTTAAGCAGGAAAGATAACATGGCTGGCTGTCTGAGCCAGTGATTTTGGAAACCCGAGCACCATGTCAGAGCATCAGGATTAAAAACATACATACCTGGACATCCCTACCCAGTGGTTAAGAATCCACCTGCCAATGCACGGGGACAAGGGTTCGATCCCTGGTCCAGGAAGATCTCACATGCCACGGGGCAACTAAGTCATGTAACACAACTACTGAGCCTGCCCTCTAGAGCCCGTGCATCACAATAAGAGAAGCCATCGCAACGAGAAGCCCATGCCCTGCAGCTGGAGAATAATAGAGAAAGCCTGTGCACAGCAACAAAGATCCAGCACAGCCAAAAATAATTTAAAAAAAAAGAAAAAGGTACATACCTAACTCTAGTCTAAATCAAAAGGAAGCTTATTCATCAAACTAGGCTTAGGACAACTGCCATTCCTGACTTTGGGTTGGTTAATCATATTCAGAGAAAAAATGCCATCCATTCTGAGGATCTTCACACAAAGTGGTCCTAGAATTAATCTTGGCTACTTGGGTTTGCTTTCTTCCTAAGGGTAAAATAGGAGATGTTCACCATTTCATCAATAGATATTTATTTAGTGCCTGCCATTTGTTAACCCTTCTAGTAGGAACAACATTAAATAAGACAGAACATCCTCTCTGCCCTCATGAACTTTATAATTCAAACCATTTTTAGGCCTTTCTAGATATTAGGCATACGTGTGACAGAGGGTTAAATTCAATTTAATTCAATAAACATGTTGAGTTCTTATTCTGAGCAAAGTAATATAAGGACAACTCAAGAATTATTCATTGAAAGAATATTAAGAAAACAACATGTGGGATATACTAGACTGGCTGTTCAGGGAGACATGTAGTTGATTTTGATCTAAGATAACTGCCTCAGGGAACCTGCTGTGTGGGAGCCATGATAAAACTTGTACATAGATAACTGTCCATAGACAGACATTTAAAAATGATAAATGTCATTGAAAAAGAGAAGTGCAGATAAAGAACTTTAACAGGAAGGATGAGGGGATGACCAGCTTTGGGAGCTGGGCAAAACCTATTCTCTGCTTCGATTTCCTAATTCATTCATTTGGTCATTTACTCAACAAACATAGCTTGAATTCTTGCCACATTCTAGATGTTATGAAGCCCTGGGATGAAGATCAAATGAGAAAGAAGAGAGATGCTGGTTCCCTGTCGTAAATACCTTGGTAAACACTTCCCAGTCCAGAAGAGATGTGGTGCAAAAAAAGATGAGGCAACTTCTACACTGGCTGGTGGTAGGAGATAGTTAGGAAAGGAAGGTTTTACCAAGTATTAAATGAGCTTTCATTGGGTGTGAAAGAAAAGTAAACATCTCAGAAGAAAGAAAAAGGAAGACACAGCACTCTAGGCTCTAGGGTGATGACAAAGTCTCTCAAGGGAGAGCTGCAGAGAGAGAGTAGGCTGTACACAGGAAGCACGGAAGAAGGCTGAAGGTGGAAGCTGAGGGTGGAGGCTGGGGGCCTCTGCCGGTGTCCCAGTGCTGAGGAGACTGGACCAGCAGGTTCTGATCTGAGAGTCTGCTTTAAAAATGCGAGAAGATACTAACAAAGAACAAGCAAAACTTTCCTGGTGGTCAAGTGGTTAAGAATTCACCTGCCAATGGAGGGGACACAGGTTAGATTCCTGGTCCTAGAAGATTCCACATGCCGTGCCAGCCACAACTACTGAAGCATGCCTAGAGCCCGCACTCCCCAACAAAAGAAGCCACCAAAACAAGAAGCCTGCTTGCTGCAACTAGAGAAAGTCCTCGGGCAGCAACAAAAACTCAGCACAGACAAAAAGAAGACAAAGAAAAAGGCAGCTCTAGGGACTTCCCTGACAGTCCAGTGGTTAAGACATTGCCTTGCAATACAGGTGGTACAGGTTCAATCACTGATTGGGGAGGTAAGATCCCACATGCCTCATAGCCAAAAAATCAAAACAGAAAACACAAGCAATACTGTAACAAAGTCAGTAAAGACTTTAAAAATGGTTCACATCAAAAAAAGAAAGAAAAGAAAAAAGAGGGGAAAAAAAAGAAACTGCAGCTCTGAAGGTGAAGGATGAAGCATAAATGCTTTGTGGCATAAATCCACATAGGAACCCAAAACACTCCAACAGCACTGAGCAGTCTGAATGTAAGAGTGGAGGGAGCTCTTCACTGGACAGACACAGCCAGTGCATGTGCAAGGGAACCAGGGATGCTCTGTAAAACTCAGATGACCGACCACAGGGTCTGGCCTCATAGACTGAAAGAAAAAGGGTCAAGCTGTTGGAGCTGGATATCAGATAGATTTCATCTGAGATGTCAACTCCAAATGAGAGAATCCTGGATTTCAAAGTTACCTCTGTGCTCCATAGGACAGGATGGCACCATCAGCCAGGAATGTCCTCTAAGGGCACAGAAAGAGTGGCAACAGCCAAGCCAGGTAGTGACTATCTCTGGACTAGCGGCCAGATGAGTCTGTGAGAGTGAAGGAGTGAGAGAGCTGAAAGAAAAGGAGATGGTGGGCAGAGAAGCTACCAGAACTTGAGGTTACCAAGATGGAATTCTCACGGGAGATGGCCAGGCCTGGACACAAGGTCATGGGACAATCTGGCTGAATAGAAGACAAGGCATAATCTAGTGTTTAGATGCCCAAGTGCTACTGAGTGTCTTGCTGAAGAAGAGACAGGTCTTCAGAAGAGAAAGACACTCGTGACTTAAGAGGAGAAGATGGAAAAAGCACTGGGCCATTACCAGGTGGATGGAAGAAAGCATGGGAAGCCCTTACTCCTCCACCCACCGTCATCAGCCTCCCACTCTTCGCTGCATACAGGGACTCCCTCCAGACTCTCAGAGCTTCGAACACCCTGAACCCTGCTGGAGGGATCAGCCACTGCAAGTTTCCTCCAGCAGAGTGGGCAGGGGCAAGCCAACAACCTCTCCTCCCATGACCTGATTTCCTGACATTCTTTCTACTTGAGGCAAGAACACAACTTGAGGTATACCCTCTTAAATTTTTAAGTGTAAAAATATAGTATTACTGACTATGGTACAATGTTGTACAGCAGATCTCTAGAACTTACGTATCTTACTTAACTGAAACTTGATACCCTCTGATTAGTAAATTTATTTTCTCCCCTTCCCCCAGTCCCTGGCAACCACCATGCTGCTCTTTGATTCTATGAATGTGACAGTTTTAGATACCTTGTGTAAGTGGAATCCCGTAATACTTATCTTTCTGTGAGTGCCTTAGGTCATTTTAGCGTAATGCCCCCAGGTTTCCCCTACGTTGTCACATATGGCAGAATTTCCTTCTTTTTCAAAGCTGAATAGTATTCCACTGTGGGTATAAGCCACATCTTCATTAGGCATCCGTCTGTCAGGGGACACTCAGATTGCTTCTACATCTTGGCTATTGGGAATAAGGCTGCAGTGAGATGGGAGTGTTATTCTCTCTTTCAAATCCTGATTTCAATCTTTTTGGATAAATACCCAGAAGAGGGATTGCTGGATCATATGGTAGGTCCCATTTTTTTTTTTTTTTTTGAGGAGCCTCTATACTGTTTTCCATAGCAACTGCACCATTTTCCATTCCTACTAACAGAGCACAGGGGTTCCAGTTTCCCCACATTCTCACCTGAATCTCTCTCTGGGTTCTGGAGTGACAGTGTCTCGGGAGTTTAGCACGGAAAACACCACAACCTCCTCCTCAGTCGGTGCCATGGTGGAGGGCTGGGCTCGTCATTCTCCAAGCTTCCTCGTTTGCCAGCTTGCCCCGTGGATAAATGCAGAGATAGGCCGGAGGGGTGAATTCATGGCCCCGCAGAGCATGTCTAAAAGTGTTTGTCAAAAAAAGGGTTAATGACTGCTTCTCTGCAGGAAGCCGGAAAGAAATGAGTGTTCTGAAGTGTAGAACATTGCTTTTACGGTAGGTGGTGTTATTGTTACATGTTCATACAGACAGTGCTAATTAACAATCCTAAAGGCCACATCATTAAATTATTTCTCGGTTTAAAACCCTGCAATGTTTAAAGCACCCAGCAATTCAATTACACCCAAAACACTAGCCCGAATGCCAAGGCATTCTTCTGCCACTGACAAAATGCAATTCGCTCTTAAGAGCAGGTGAGCCTTAAAAAAAGAAAGAAAAACATCTGACACGCTGCCTCTCTGTCCCTTTCCCCTACACACATCCTAAAGATTAAAAACAACAGTAATCTTCAAAGAAAATGTAAAGGGGACCTTACCTTTGCCGGACAGACAATGAAATATACACTCTACTGATTTTCCAGTATGAGCAGATACGAAGACTATGATTAAGATTTTCTTAAAGATCTCACCTGAAAAATCAAATCGTTACCCTCAAATCTGTTTAAGGTCCTTTGGGTTTCACTGTTTTTCCTCTGGGTCCTGCCACCTATCCTTTGTCATTTCTGACCACTGTAAATTGCATTTGGGGTTTGAACCAGGGGCAATGTCATGGCTTTGGGCTGGGTTTTTCCTGGATGTGTATCACAGTCAGCACGGAGTATTTTGAAGAATACACAAAGCCCCTTTGTCTCCCACCTAGTGAAACATCGTAAGTAAAGAGTACAGGGAGCGAGGGCTTCAGTGCAGCTTAAACACACACACACACACACACCAAGCTCTGGCTCTTCTGGACTCCCCCTAGCCTGATCGTCTCTGCAAAGGGTGAGACAGTTCTGCTCACAGGCGCAGAGCCCTGATCAGCTGGCCAAGTGGCCTCAGTTCTCTGGACACGATTTGGCAGGTGACACCATGACAGAACCTCCCACTTGGAAAGTGCTGGTGCTGGGGCCACATCTAGGAGCAGCATATATATGATTTCATTGGTTTTTCACACAAAGAGGCAGTCTGTGCCAGTGGCCAGCTGGCCAGCTGGGCACTTCTCTGCATAGAAAGCAAGGGTGGGAAAGCAACCCACCTGATCCTCTTTTTCGTGGTTTCCCCAAACGTTCAGTCTCTGTATAAACCATCTCATCACTCTTCTCCCTAATACTTTCCCAAGAGTACCCTTCAAGGAGGTCCCACTCAATTCTACGGGCCCAGGAAACTTATGTGTCTCCCTAGATCCATATTATAGAGCACAGTGCCTTACACAGAGCACACTCTGCCTAAAGCTTTTCTAGATGGAGGGATGGATGCACAAAGACATGGATAGAGGATGGATGGATGAGTAGCTGAATGGATGATGGGTGAATTATGGATGAACAGGTGTGTGGATGGATAGATGGATGGATGGATGGATAGAAGAATAAAGCAACTGAAGATGCTGCTCCGCCCTTCTGAAAAAACTGAGTCCTCCCAATGACAGCCTCAATCTGGACTTTAGAGCTATAGAGAGGTAGCACAGGCTGCTGTGAGCAGGGCCATCAGTGCACTTGTAGTGTTGCCAAGCCCCATTCGCTCACCCACAGCAGATATCGCTAACCGGCCACTGTGTTCTTGCCAACAGATTTAAGACTTTTCCTCAATATTTTCTCCAGTAGTGCTCCAGGCAGGTGCTCTTTATCATCAAACAAGATGCTACCAATTTTCTTTCCCAGGGTTAGAACATGGGCTTTGGGGCCTAACAGACCATTGTTTAAATCCTGATTCAATCAGTTTTTTTACCATTGCAACCTGGAAAAAGCTACTGAATATAAGATACCACAAAACTAAGCCTTTAGCTTTTCTACTTATATAAAGGAAGATAAAGAACTGAATGAGTACTTTCTCTGTTGATTAATGAGAAAATTTACCTGATATAGTAGGTGCTTAATAAAAGTTCATTGTTTTTATCCAGAGACTGCTCATGGATTGTGTCACTTGTTTCTGCGAAAGGTCCTTTCCATCACTGTCACGCTTATTGCTCAGTTGCATCTCTCCCAAAGTGATGAGAGAGAAAAGGCATCACACTGGCTTTGTTCTGCCGAAATTCAGACTGGACTTGGTACCACAAGAGACAGCACCAGTATGGACAGAAGAATCACAGTCTCTAATTTAACTATGATTCAGTCAGACATTGTTTGGAGGCAGAATAGTAAAATGAAAGATCTAGAAGAGAGGAGACTGGGTTCTAGTCAAAGTCTAGCTTGAGAAACAGGGAGAGATCACCTCTCTCCTATGGTCCCAGACGTCTTCTATGAAAAAAGGCCGCTGGGTTCTATGGATACTTCAACCCCTGATTCTACAATTCTACCTGATCGAATCTTCTCACGCTCCACTAAAGCCTTTCCTGATCTTTCCAATGGGACATAAATTCTCTCCCCTTGAGACTTTGTAATGCATGTCTGTGCTGAGCATCTGGAAATTAGTCCATGTCCTGATTCCCTTGTAACAATGATACAGTCAGATCAAACTAACTGCAGGCGTGCATTCTAAGTCGCTTCAGTTCATGTCTGACTCTGACAGACACAGGCTCCTCTGTCCATGGGATTCTCCAAGCAAAAATACTAGAGTGGGTTGCCATGCCCTTCTTTGGGGATCTTCCCAACCCAGGGATAGAACCCACATCTCTTATATCTGCTGCATTGGCAAGCAGGTTCTTTACCACTGGTGCCACCTGGGAAGCCCTGCACACACACACATACACACACAGCTCTCTAACTCTGAGATAAGTAATAACCTGTTTCGGAGATAAAAATCTGATACAAAAAAGTAACTTGACCAAAGTCAAACAGCTTTAAATGCTGGGGCAAGTATTTGAACCCAAGAAGTAAAGATCTGCTGTCTGGAGGCAATAATAGCTATCTTTGTTGTTTAGCATCTCTCTTCCATCCCCAGGAGCCTCCTTGAGGCAGTGTGTGTAGTGGTTAGGAAAGGATCTCTGACCAAGCCTGCCCACATCTGAACCCCGGCTCTATTTAACTGCTTCTCGCCTCCATTTCCCAATGTATAATAGGAGGACAATAACTGTACTTCCTCATAAGGTTGTTATGAGAATTATATGAGTTACTCTAAGTAAAGCATTCAGAGCAGGGTCTGGTCCACAGTGAGTGCTGGTCAGGCATTTGCCGTCACTGTCCAGGGACCTAGTCCAGAGCCTCTCCACATTCCCTGCGCCTTGTACATAGTAAGTGCTTTTGTGGTGATTCAGTCGATTTAGCTGAATAGCTCAAAATCATGGTATTAGGAGGCAAATAGACCAGATCCAGTCCCAGCTCAACCACAAATTAACCCTGTGACCTTGAGCATATCAAGTAAGTTCTTCTGAGTCTCAGTTTCTCCGTTTATAAAATGGGAATCTTGCGGGCTGCTCTGTGGATCCCTGAGAATTGCTGTGCTGCTCAATTCAACAAGACTGAGGCATACACAGTGCAGACTACTGGATTCATAAAAGGGATGTAGTGTGGCTTAGTCTTGAAGAAACCACCTCCTGATGGCCTCTGAAGACCTCTGCTTGAAGGTCATTCTCACTTTGTTGCAAAAGCAGAAGAGAAAATTCTCTCCAGAAGAGCCATTTTCAGAACTTTTGCTAAGCCATTACCTTATTATAAAGCATACTGCAGAGGAGGTATGAGAGACTTAATCGTGTCCCACTGAAGGAACCACATCTCTATGTCCAAGACGGGGCAAGTTATCAGTTTTCTGACATATATAAGATGTTCTCTAAGACATCCCAAGAATTTTGCCATCAAGGACATATAGATACCCATTCAGTTTGTTGGAAGTTAGGTAGAACATATTACAGACCAGGCAATATTCTGAAGGAGACATTTATTTCTGTTGTTATTTCCTTGTGGAGTTAGACACATCTGTGTTTTACTACCATTTCAATCACTTACAAGCTATGTGACCTATTTAATCTCTTTCAGCCTCTCCTAGGACAAGAGTAGGGATTAGAGACAGAGACCTAGCAGAGACCCTGACACATAAGAGAGGGTCTATGAATTTAGTAGTCGTTGTTGCTTTCATATTCCTCTTTATTTAGTTGTTTCAGTCTGAATGCAGGGATCCAAAAGTCCTCAAGTTCTGCCTTACCTGTTCCTTCAACCATTGTAGATAACCCAAGATCCGTGGTCTGAACCTTTCTTGACATCTGCCAATAAACACTTTTTTGTCTCCCTCCCATCAGATAGGCCAGTTCTTGCTAAGATGTGTGTCTTCTAATGTGTTCCCCACCCACGTAACATTTGCTAAAAGATACTAACTCGTGCCCCCTGCAGTGGAAACTCGAAGTCTTAACCACAGGACCACCAGGGAAGTCCCTATGAAGGTCTTAAAGACTCCAATTATGATTATTAATCACAAGGCTATGACTCCCAATCCTCTATAATAGAAAGCTTTCCCTGGTTACTACTAAAGTCCTAAAAGTCTTCTCATGAGCACTCAGCAGGTCAGGCCACAGCCCAAGATAAAACTCTAGCAGATTAAAGAACAGAAACAGCATCATGTAAAAGAAAAATCACAGATTTTCAAGTCAGAGAGGTCTTTGTCCCTTAGGCATCTCTTGACCTGAACCCTTGCTTCCTACTCCATAAAGTGGGGATGACGATAGCATGTACCTCATGAGCTTACCACAATAATTCAAGATTATGTATCAGTTATCCTTTGCTGTCTAACAAGTCTCCCAGAAACTTAATGCTTTATAATAACAAGTGCTCATTTAACTCACAAGTCTGCAGGTTTGCAATTTGGGCTGGTTTCAGCTGGACAGTCCTGCTGGGCTCCACTGGGCTCTTGAAACCTGGGCTCAGAACTCATACATCATCCCTCCCACCACATTCAACTAGTCCAAACAAATCACAAGACCAGCCCAGATTGAGGCAGTAGGAACACATGCTGCCTTTTGACGTGACTTGCTTCAAATTATTGTGGCAGTTTTGAACTCTACCATAGGTCATAAATAGAAAACACCTGGCCTTCAAACCAAGTTAATAGATTTCTAGCATATTTTTGGTTCAGAAATTCTTGCAGTGGCCTTTTATATGAAACTTTAAAAAAATATTTACTAAGCCTTTACTATTCAGCATTGTGCTAGATTTTGGAGAGGAAGGGAGGATTTAAAATATGTTTATCATGGTCTCTGCCTTTAAGGTGCTTATAAATCTAACTGGGGGCAAGGGATAACATGCATATATTGGACTAGCCATAAAGCTCATTTGAATTTTTCTGTAAGATGCTATGGAAAAACCAGAATGAACTTTTTGGCCAACCTAATACAAAGATGAATTATAAGACCAGAGTGAAATATCAGTGCGAGGGATCAATAGTTGATAGAAGTGTGTAGAGTCATTGGGAGCTTATCAAAGGAGAGGGGATTTAAGCTGGGTCTTGAAAGATAGTTAAAGTTGCCCCAAAGCACCAAACTGACGTGACTCGCTGACATTCACTTTCTATCTAAACTCCCTTTCTAAGGGCCCCTTCCCAGAAAGAACTCTCTGTATCCATCACTTACATGATGAAGCTGTTTCCAGCTCTGTATGGGGAAAAGGAGAAAGCCTAATCCTCAGAGCCATTAGTCAAATAAAAGACCTTTATTGGTGATCCACAGGATGACATAGTGGAAAGATTGTGGATTTTTTTTAGTTCCAAAAGCTGGCAATGTATATTTGTGTGTCTTCTCAAAAGACTTCTTCATCTTTTATTTCTAATGAGAATTGTTCCTACCACAGTGCATGAAACATCACAGAGTATTTGAATATAATGTTTCTGGCACATAGTAGACAATAAATAAAATGTAGTCCCTCTTCTATGCTTCTCCATTGCCTCTGCCATTATATCTAACTTAGTTATTAAATGTTCCATAAAGAGTAATAATAAATATCACAGCAAAAGCACTAGGTTTTCACGATAGTAGTTGTGCAAGCTTCCCAGGTGGTGCTAGTGATAAAGAATCCACCTGACAATAAGGTGGAGACAGAAGACATAAGAGATGCAGGTTCGATTCCCTGGGTCAGGAAGATCTGCTGGAAGAGGGCATGGCACCCACTCCAGCATTTTTACCTGAAGAATTCCATGGACAGAGGAGTGTGGCAGGCTACAATCCATGGGATCACAAAGAGTTGGACACAACTGAAGCAACTTAGCATGCATGCGTAGTAGTTGTGTGGCAAAACTCATTCCAGAAGACCCAGGTAGAGCACCTGTCAAGAGAAAGGTGTTCAGTAAGTATTTGTTCCTCTTGCTTGCAGCTCCTGAATCTCCTCATGCTCTCTTAGGTCTCTGCAACCTGCCCACATTGCTCTATCTTTCTGAAATAGCATTCCCCCATCCCAGCCACCAACCTAGCCAAGGAGCTAACTCCATTCCTCTTAGGCATCTACTTTCTCCTCCAGAAAGTCTTTCCAGCCCCTACTTTCCACCCATTCCCACTCTGGTTTAGGTATCTCTCCCCATGCTCCTACAGAAGTAAATGGAACAATATGGGATTTCAGAAAATGGTTATTGGATGGATGGCTGAATAGAAGGATGATTCACTGAGGTATTCCAAACAGAAATCAATCTGCCAAAAGCTCCTTTCACATTTTTGAGCCAGCGTATGGGGCCTCTTGTGATGCATAAATTTCTTGAATCAGAGATAGAAGCTAAACTTTCTATGAAAAGGTAGGGGTCAGTGATTAAGGCTCAGTCTCACAGAATAATAGACCTGACATGGAAAATTCCTGCTCAGCATGTGCACACTTTAATACTCACAGGAAACAGCAGGTAAGCACCATAATTAGAAGGATATGCATAAACCCAAGGAAAAAAGTCAAGCCATTCCCCCTGAAAGTTTTCAGGGGCAAACTTACAGCAAAGTCATTGGAGATAAGATTCTTTACTATTAGATTCAGTAAGAAGAAGACCCCAAGCTTGACATGTTTGGGAGGGAAATGCTTCTGTCCAAAGAGACTGAAGTTAATAATTCTGAGATCCCTAACAGAAATCATTTTCATCTTGCCAAGGGCTTCAGCAAGCCATCCAACTCTTAGCTTCCTAATCTCTGCTTTCTCTCTCACCCTCCACAAAAGCCTCAGCATCCTTCTCTTCCACCTCATCATGCAAAATTTTCTAAGTGTTTTAAGATTGCTGCTGCTGCTGCTGCTAAGTCGCTTCAGTTGTGTCCGACTCTGTGCGACTCCATAGATGGCAGTCCACCAGGCTCCCCTGTCCATGAGATTCTCTAGGCAATAACACTGGAGTGGGTTGCCATTTCCTTCTCCAGGTTTAAGATTAGAGGAACATAAATATTGTTTATCTAGCTTGCAACAACCATAAAGCTTTTCTCTTTAAAAATTTGTACAACAAAACAAAACAAAGCAATTGATTCAAATGTGAAAGTCATGAAGCACTATCTGAATTTAATGAACAAAATGTGTATCATCAGTACATGATGTCTGTATATTTCCTCCCTTCTTTTCTTCTTTCCTTCTTAAAATACACACACACACACACACACACACACACACACACACACACACAACATTTATGGATTGCCATGTGCCAGGAAGTCTGCTAGCCCTACTGATGTAAAATGAAAAGAGCACAATTGTTTCCCACAGTCTAGAGGAGACAGGGCATGTAATTCAGTCACCATATAGTGTGAGGAGTGTGATGAGGGACATAAGGGCAGGGTGCAGAGGGGTCGCCAATAAGAAACGTGCAAATCCATCTAATGGATCACAAAAGCCTTCTCAGAGGAAACCACTCTGGAGTATAAAGATGATTTTAAGTATAAAGAGGGATATCCCAAGCAAAAAGAAAGAAAAAAAGGATGCAGGTTTCACACAGCGAGAATGGCGGAGAAGGCAGAGTGATGAATGGGCATTTGCAGAAGTATCAGTCACTTCATTATGACTATAGTAATGGGATAGACGAAGCTAAAGATATACAGAGGAGCCAGATCATGAAATATCTTGTGTGCAAAGATGAATTTGTGTTTTATTCTAAAAGCTAATGAAGCTAATGGGCGCTAACGAAGGGCTGTAAGCAGCAAGGCTATAATCTGATTTCCATCTAGAAAAGTGGCTCCATCATAGAATGGAGGATGGATAGTAAGGGAATGAAGCTGGGGGCAGAGAGACCACCTAGTAAGTACTGGAGTAAACTGTGTAAGAAATGATTAAGCCCTGGTGGGCCAAAGCAATGGACCTAGGAAAGGTAGCTGAGGGACCTTTAATTTTGGATGGAACCTTGTATTTGGGTTCTTTTATTTTTATTTTACAATGGAGTATAGTTAATAAACAGTGTTGTGTCGGTTTCAGGTGGACAGCAAAGTGATTCAGTTACACATGTACCTGTATTTATTCTTTTTCAAGTTCTCTTCCCATTTAGGGTATTACAGAATATTGAGCAGAGTTCCCTGTGCCTTGCAGTAGGCCCCTGTTGGTTATCAATTTTAAATATAGCAGTGTGTACATATCATCCCCAGTTTCCCTTGTATTTTTGGATGAAACTTTCCAGCAAACATTATACTGTGGTAACAGACATTACCTGTGGTTCCCTTTACATTCATTCTCTATTTGCTTTCCATAAGTGTCTGGTTTAGGAAAAATATGTCTTTGCAATTACTGTGATCAGAAATCCATGTTCTTATCCCATCCCAATCACTTGCCAGCTGTGTTCCTTCAGGTTAGTCACTTGTTCTCTCTGTGACTCAGTTTCTTTAATAACAAAACAAGATCATAAAGCTTATCTCCTAACCCTGCATGATAGCTAAACTATAATAACTCAATATATTATTGTTTAGCCAAATAAGTCTCAAAAGTGCAGTAAATCATCACATACTGTACTGCATTAGGAATATTCTGGATGCAGAAAAGCTAACCTAAATTGACTCAAGCTAGAAAAACGGACGTCCTGGAAAGTCTTTGAGCAGATTTGGCTTCAGACACAGTTTGACTCAGGCTCAGATGAGGTCACCCGGACCCAAAAATCTTGGCTCTGCTACTCCCATGATGGCTCCACGCACAGGCTCACATTGCAGTCCCCTTCTCTACTGCCAGCGGCTTCAGACACACATCATACCACCTAACTCTGTCTCTCCTGGTAGGTTCTTCATAAGCTTCTGTCATTGACCTGAACTGGATCATATGCCCTTCCCTGCAGCCAGAAGATGGAATTCATATAGTGATTTATGCCCACACCGGGAATTCTACTGGTGGAGGCATCCAAATGTTCAGAACTGAAAATGAGGGAGAGAAAGTTCTTCCAAAACCAAAGTGTCCCCACTCAAGGCCTCTGGTTGCTAAGCAGCTGTATAGAGATGAACCAACCTTGCTGTTGCCACCACCGTTCAGAGATGGAGTACTAAAGAGACGTGGCCCTTCTTTCCACTTATGTCATAATCGGAAAAATGGTTATTTATTGTTAAGCTTTGAAGTATTCTTCCAAATGACCTCATAACAGCTACGAGCTATTCAGGAATCACCAGGTTTCCACATGGCTCATTTAAGAGGCACTTCTACTGGTAATAGAAAGCAGAGGGCAAGAGAGCACTTCTAGCAACAAGAGAGCCTAATGGGCAAGAATAAGATAAAAGAATCTGACAGTAATCAATATTTGTATTTATAATACAATTACAGTCAGTAATTGTATTTATAAGAGGCATCCTCTTCCTCCTTGGAAAGTACCTTCTAGCCCGTGGGGACTTACCCATCTCTATAAGCTTTAGATCATTTCACCAATCTTTTGCATCCAGCCTGCTTGTGAGTGGACCCCAAGATTGTGTTTCCATTGTGCCCTCCATGGGAGAACATTCAACAGCAGAGAAACAAAACCAACAACTGCCTGGTCATCAAGAGAGGTGACCATCAGTACTATCTTTCTCAGTTCAGTTCAGTCACTCAGTCATGTCTGACTCTTTGCAACCCCATGGACTGCAGCACACCAGGCTTCCCTGTCCTTCACCATCTCCCAGAGCTGTCTTAAACTTGTGTCCATTGGGTTGGTGAAGTCATCCAACTGTATCATCCTCTGTCATTCCCTTCTCATCCTGCCCTCAATCCTTCTCAGCATCAGGGTCTTTTCCAATGAATCAGCTCCTCTCATCATATGCCCAAAGTATTGGAGCTTCAGCTTCAGCTTCAGTCCTTCCAATGAATATTCAGGACTAATTTCCTTTAGGATTGACTGGCTGGATCTCCTTGCAGCTCAAGGGACTCTGAAGAGTCTTCTCTAGCACCACAGTTCAAAAGCATCAATTCTTTGGCACTCAGCTTTCTTTATGGTCCAGCTCTCACATCCATACATGACTACTAGAAAAACCATAGCTTTGACTAGACAGGCCTCTGTTGGCAAAGTAATGTCTCTGCTTTTTAGTAGGCAATCTAGGTTTGTCATAGCTTTTCTTCCAAGAAGCAAGCATCTTTTCATTTCATGGCTGCAGTCACCATCTGCAATGATTTTGAAACCCAAGAAAAGAAAGTCTCTCACGGTTTCCATTGCTTCCCCAGCTACTTGCCACGAAGTGATGGTACCAGATGCCATGATCTTAGTTTTTTGAATGTTGAGTTTTAAACCAGACTTTTCACTCTCCTCTTTCACCTTCATGAAAAGGCTCTTTAGTTCTTCTTCGCTTTCTGCCATAAGGGTGTTGTCATCTGTGTATCTGAGGTTATTGATATTTCTCCCAGCAATCATAATTCCAGTTTATGCTTAATCCAGCCCAGCATTTCACATGATGTACTCTGTATATAAGTTAAATAAGCCAGGTGACAATATACATCCTTGTCATACTCCTATCCCAATTTTGAACCAGTCAGTTGTTGCATGTCTTTCTAGATTCCATATATATTGTTTGATTTGACAGAATAACTTTGAAACATAAACATTACCATATGTGAAATAGACAGCCCGTGGGAGTTTGATGTAAGAACTTTGATGTAGGGAACCCAAAGCTGGTGCTTTGTGACAACCTAGAGGGGTGGCAAGGGGAGGGAAATGGGAGGGGGTTTCAAGGGTTAGGGGACATATGTATACTTACAGCCAATTCATGTTGACGTATGGTAAAAACCTTCACAATATTGTATAGTAATTATCCTCTAATTTAAAAAATTTTAATGGAAAAAAGGTAACTATCAACAGCTTGGAAGTTGGATCCCACCATTTCTTAACTCTAGGAGAACACAGAGGGGATGAAGCTTTTCCTACCCTGGAAGAGGCAACATTCACAAACAGGATTCCCTGTTAAAGAGTAAATCTCATATCCTTTAACTTTATTCCCTGATATGTCTGTAGTGCATTTCTGTGTTCAAAAGCCAGATTCTCATGAGCAGCAGCCATATCTTTTTCATGTCTTAACCCAACATTTACCACTAGACTTGAGCCATAATAGGGGTTTCATAAATGTGCATAGAAACAAAAAATTCATTTTGCTAGGCACTGGCAAATTCAAAGATATAAAAGACAGGTTAGTCCTTAAAAGTCTCAAAGCCTGGTTGGGCAAAAATGAGAATATAATGGATTTGAAATAAGACAAGGTGTACTAAGCATAAGGCACCTGTGCAAGGACCTTTCCTGTTTGTGAAGCACTAAATCAAATCCAGCTTTTATTTGATTTTCAGGACATCTAATGATATTGGCATAGCAGATTTGCTGGCTTCATTTTACAGACATAAAATCAGACATAAAAATTGCTTGTGATGCACAGGGTAGAAAGGTTTAAGTTACATGATTATTAGTGACAGAGCCTAGACTGGCTCTGAACCCCAGGTCTGGGCTCTTCCTATGACATCTTTGCATTGTTCCAGGATGAACCCTGCTAGCATGTTCTCTGAACACCATAGGTGGTAAACAGACTAAACGGGTTAAAAAAAATGCTTTCTCATTCTCTCTTCTAACACCACACTGAATTTGTGTAACAAGTTTAAACATAAAAGAATAGAGAGAGCTTCTAAGTGTCTCAAGTTTAGACAAATATAAAATAAGTCAGTGACTAAGTTACAACTAGAATCTAAGACTCCTTGATTACCATTCCCCCTTTTGTCTTCTCTCTGGCCCTAAAAAAGTGACAGTCATACCATCCCTGGATAGTAAGAATAAAAGAAACCTTACATGGTGTACATTTCCACCCATGCAAATAGCTTTTCCTTATACACCTCCAATTAAAATATACCACTTCCCACACTGAAATGCAGGTCATTCAATATTGCCTACTATTGGTCTTTGTGTCATAAACAAACAGAACTATGATTCCCTGGTCTGTCCACTCATTGGTTCTGCATTGGTCCAATTTTATTCTGTTTTCCTGGGTACCTGACAGATGCCAAGCACCTCATAGATAGGCACTATTGTTACATTCATTTTGCAAACAAATAAACTGGGCCTTTGAGAGGTTAGAAAAGTTGTTCAAGGTCATATCTGGGAAGAGACAAGATCAGCTCTGCTGTTCTTTAATATCAGTACAGTACTGCCTGTGGCTGGCACTTAAGAGACACACAAGTGAAAACACAAGCCTTCCTCCAGACAGAGCAGACAGGACCAGTTTTGCAGACATGGTTCCCTCTACACCACTCTCCTGTTTGACAAGTCTGTAAATGTTCAGGAGCTCTCAATCCAACATACGAGGTTAATTAATAATATGTAAAAGTTTATAGTTTATACAGTATAATCTCATAAACATTTATTAGTATGCTAATAGAGAATAATGGCCATGTGAGCATAAAATGAGATGGGGGCTGAAGTGATAGAGCAAAAGAGCTGTCAGAAATTCCGTGGCATCGTTTTCTCCAGCAAGGGTATTACAGAGATGATCTCCTGACAGATTCATTTTCCTGCTTGCACCTCTGGAAGACCATGATAGGGTTGAAAAGATGCTGGACTTGGGTTCTGTTGATCTGGGTTCTAGTCCTGAATCTATCCTTAAAGAAGGAAAGGGAATTGATCTTTATTGAAACCTACTCTTTGCCAGTGTTCTACTAGGCACTTCCCCAGCGATTTCTCCAACTGTTCCACCTGGGTGAGCTCAAGCAATTACTTGGCACATTACAAATAGTCAAACATATTTATTCAATTATGCTGAGTTGAAATCACTCCCCTTCTCCGGGCTGTTTTCTCACTCTAAGTCTCCAAGAAAGTCTTCCACCATCTCTCCCAAATACATTAGGCAAGTGACAAGATTTAAATCATTCCACTTTTTTCAAATCTAATACAGGCTGGTTTAATGCAAGAGACAGGACAGCTAGAGTCTTGTCAACCACTGCCCTCATTGGCCACAGGCAAGTCACGTGATATACAGTGAGTTTCCTCATAGAAAGTAGAGGTAAAGATGTTAAGACAGAAGAAAGTCATGAACTATGTGGAAGTGTTTAGAAACACATACACGTGCATTTGTCTCTCTGCACAACAACTGACTGAGTACCAATTACAAGCAAGCTCTCAGGCTGAGACATTGGGGACAGAAACATGACTAAGACCAGATTTCTATATGTAAGATGTTCCCAGTGTACATGTGACAGAGATGGAAGGGTGTGAAGTAACCCTGAAACAAATAAAGTTATGAATAAGTTTCTGTAGAAAGTATAATTCATTTCATTTGGATGGGATTTTTTTTTAGAGAACAGTTCATTAAGGAGAAGGATTATATTTTTAATTTAGCCATGGAAGATGAGCAGACCATTTTGCAACGTGACTATTTTTTTAATCTCACCTTATGATTACAATGCATTTAGAGATTATCTATTTTAACTACCATACAGTATTTCATTTTATGAAACCACAGGATATTTTGATTTACTAAGGGACAATTAAGCTGTTACCATTTTGCACTATTAGGTCGACTGTCCTGATCCATGCCTCAACCACATTGGAGCTCTTTCCCTACCATAGACAATTATGAGTGGAATGACTGGTATATGTTACTTACCAAGTACTGCCAAATGGCTCCCCAGTGGATATGGGCAGATTAATACAATTATGCAAAATATAAAATCACATAAACAGTGTTATGTATTATTTGTGGATACATTTAAATATAATAAAATTGCATTGGAAATGATTATATACCAGCTTCACCACAGTGCTTTACCTCCAGGGTAAGGGCAAGGAAAAAGAAAAGGACTTTTGCAACTGCCAACCTCTCTGAGTCTCTGGTAAAGAATTTCTGTACTTTTCTGGATGGAAATCTGAACTTGTTCATAATTAATCCTATTTAAATTAGAAGACCCACATCAAGGTGAGAAATGGGGAGTAGTAGGACCTGAGGAGCCTGGTAGGCTGCAGTCCACGGGGTCGCTAAGAGTCGGGCACAACTGAGCGACTTCACTTTCACTTTTCACTTTCATGCATTGGAGAAGGAAATGGCAACCCACTCCAGTGTTCTTGCCTGGAGAATCCCAGGGACAGAGGAGCCTGGTGGGCTTCCATCTACGGGGTCACACAGAGTCGGACACGACTGAAGTGACCTAGCAGCAGCAGCAGGCTTTCTAGGCTGAGGAAATGACATCCCCAGGAGCAAAGAATAATGTAAGCATAGCCAGTCCCAGGAATAGTCCCAGGCATAGCACAAACATCAGTGACTGGCGTGAAAGATGCTGCGCTGGGAAAGAGAACGTGACATGTCAGCGGGATTCAGCCACTCCGAGGTGTCTGGACTGTGTTCGGAAATCAATAGAGAACCACTGAAGCTATTTGCGACCTGTAAGCCTGCGTGCTTCTAGCCGGTCTCTGGCATGATCTGGACAGCACCAAGGTCGCCCACCACCCACCCCTCTGCCCCTGCCCTCCTCACGCATCTTCTGACCTCTCACGAGATGCTGCAGTCAGAGCTAGGAGAGAGCCAGGCACTTAGCAGCCGGCGGGGCCCCTCTGTGGCAGCCTTTAGAGATGAGTCAGCTCAGGGCTGCTAATGTGGAGAATACACATTGTCTCATGCACAGGTGTGAGACTTGGAGGAGCTCTGAGCCAGAGCCGTCCTGAGCTTGATGAGAGTTCAAACAATCACCAGAGCCAGCGAGAAGAAAATTGTCTCATAAAACTTCCCATTGATTTTAGTTGGACCCTTATATTTAAATTCCCGTGGGACCAGATTGCTTTTAGCATGATTAATACCCCTGCCTTCCCTGATGCTCCTTCTTGCTCACTCTCTCTCTCTCCCTGTAACACATATATACAGACACACTGCATACTCACAGCCTCTGACACACTCAGCCCTCCTCTCCAATGAGGACGTGAACACACAGAGACCCAGCATCTCTGCCTGAGTGCTTCTCAAACTCCTTCTACAAGGGGTTAAATGTTTCCCTTGTCAGGAAACTTCGAGTCGGTTTCCTTTTGTAATGTATTTTTCACACTTATCTCAAATCTGGCTAGGCTTTGCCTTATGACCAAAATTTTCCCTTGAAAACACCCCGGCTTTTCTTAACCCAGAGCACAGGCCCTGCATCAATCATGGAGCCGATGACTGGTGGGTCAGCTCCACGAACCAAAACAAGCCACTCAGCAGCTTGTACTCAGCCCCGCCAGGGCTCTCCAGGGTTCACAAGGGAGAGAAGACATCTTGCATCCACCCAACCGGGTGCAAACCTGGGGGCCTGAGACAGGACGGGGCTTCTCAGACTTCTAAAGGATCCCACACAGTGCCCAGGGGAATGCTGGGAACCAGGAGGGGCAGGGTTACCTGGCACGCCCTGCAGCTGGAAGCAAACTCCAAATGAACTTACATGCATAAAATGGTCCCTGAGGATCCAGTTTCCCAGCAGACATCAGCCTTCAAGACTTGTTATTTTGGGGGGAAATTAGTGCATGTAATAAGAAGGGAAAACATCCATAATCATTCTCTTTCAAAGGCGCCCAGCTTAGCACAGACATTAGCTCACATTTACTACCATGCGGGAAATCCACTTCCCAGTCAAGGTGGCCTCTCTGCCAGGTAACACATGCTGCCGCTCTTGAAGCCTTCTCCCGCCCCCAAGGCTCCCCATCCTCCCTTCCAGTTCTTAGTCTTTACCTGAACCTACCAAAAGAAGACAGATTCCAGGGGGTAAGAGAGTACTGTGGAGAAGGCCACACTGTCCAGAAATGATTCAGGGTCCCTTGAGCAGTAGAAACCAAAGGCCAAGAAGAGTTGGCAAGAGTTGACTTAGTGGAGTCGTGTAGAGGAGTGGAGCTCCATCCATCCCATGGCGCTTTGGGAGATGTGAGCCCAAGCTCCATCAGGCCTTCACCTACCACTGGGATGGCCGTGACCTCTCCACTTCAGCATTCCTATAGCTCATTCCAAACACCTGTGTCCTTACTGACCTTTCCTTCTACAGAGATCCTTTCTCCCTGGATGGGGTCGATGGAACTTGAATGCCCAAACTTCTTCCACTATCCCTACAGCTCTAAGCACAGTTCCCAGCACATGGTAAATGCCTAGTAAATTGTTTGATGGGTTGAAGTGCTTTGGAAATGAGGTATGAACAAAAAGATGGTACTGGGATGTTTATTCTTTCTAGAAGAGTCTTATAAAGCATACAGTCCAGAGTTGGGTTGTGTCAGTGAGCTAATCCCCCATCGCAGTAGCTCAGATCCAAACACGGTGACCCAGGGTGGACCTTCTCTTACGGCAGTGATGCCCCTGAGAATGCCACTGAACATCTGAGGGTCTTTAATGCACTATCTCTTTTGCAAAGCAGAGTGGTTAAGAGCAGGGATAATGGACATCAGGCTGCTTTGGGTTCAAATTCCAGCTTTACCTCCTACCAATTGAGTAACCTTGAGGCTCACCTATCTCATTGCTAAAATGGAGTTATGAAGAGTTTGTACCTCATAGGGCTGATGTGAAATCAGGTGCCTTGTTACATTTAAATCTGTAAATAAATATATGGGTATTTATATGTATTCATATGTATGTGAATATGATATATATGTTGCTAAGTTGCTTCAGTCGTGTTCGACTCTGTACGACCCCATAGACGGCAGCCCATCAGGCTCCCACATCCCTGGGATTCTCCAGGCAAGAACACTAGAGTGGGTTGCCATTTCTACCACTAAGTCGCTTTAGTCTTGTCCTATGCTGTACGACCCCATAGATGGCAGCCCACCAGGCTCCCCCGTCCCTGGGATTCACCAGGCAAGAACACTGGAGTGGGTTGCCATTTCCTTCTCCAATGCATGAAGGTGAAAAGTGAAAGTGAAGTCGCTCAGTCGTGTCCAACTCCTAGCGACCCCATGGACTGCAGCCTCCCAGGCTCCTCCATCCATGGGATTTTCTAGGCAAGAGTACTGGAGTGGGGTGCCATTGCCTTCTCCAATATATATATATATATATATATATATATATATATATATATATGTGAATAGTGGCTGCCATAACCTGACAATAAATATCTACCATACACTGCTCTAATTACTCAAAATACAGCAAGGAATAAAAACAACAGACAAAAAAATCCATGTCCTCATGAAGCTAATAGTCTATTGAGGATATCAGCCTAAAGCAATATGAGTGACCCTCATAATTAGTTTTTTATGATTATTTCTATAGCATCACCCTTTGTTTCCCCTACTGGTCTGTATCTCCAGGCCTGGCAAAGTTCCAGGCACACAATGGGTATTCAAATAGACAATGACTAGATGAATCCATAATTAGAATATTGCCATAGTTGTGTCAGTTTCAAAATTATGTTAGGCAACAAGTACTGAGCCTTGGTCTAGGGATTTAAACTAACTGAGGACTCAGGCCTCAGCAAACCTACAAGGCCAGGAGTATTATTATCCCTAGTATACAGATGAGAAAACTGCGACAGACATAAACTAGAAACATTGCTCAAGACCACCTAGCCAGAGCTCACACTCATCTGCTCAGGCCATCCTGCTTCTCAATAGGACAGATAGGCCAGGTTTTTCAAAAGCACAGTGGACACTCTTCCTGTGACCAGGAGGAAACCAGCCAGCACTTGGACAAGTGTAGCCACTTAACTCACCTGCCTGGCCTTGGTCCTACCCCACCTGCACAAAGCAGCCAGAGATAACCACCCTAAGTGACAGAACTGATCTAGTCACCTGGTCATGTCTGTGCTTGAACACCCATCACCACCCCCTTCCCTGTGAGTCTTCGTTGTCTTTAAAGTGTTTTTCAGACTTTTTATAAAAAATATGTATTTACTTGTTTGTTTGGCTGTGCCAGGTCTTAGCTGTAGGCCTTGAGGTCTTTAGTTGCAGCGTGCAAACTCTTAGTTGTGGGATGTGGGACCTAGCTCCTGAACCGGGGATCTAAGCCAGACCCCCTGCACTGGGAACTTGAAGTCTTAGCCACTGGACCACCAGAGAAGTTCCTAGATATTTTTTTACCTTTATCCACAGTAAGAAATACATTTCACATGGTAACTCAGTACATGTGCTGTGTGCTCAGGTGCTTAGTCGTGACTCTTTGTGACCCTATGGACTACAGCCCACCAGGCTCCTCTGTCCATGGGATTCTCCAGGGAAGAACAGTAGATTGCCACTTCCTTCTCCAGGGGATCTTCCAAACCCAGGGATCAAACTGGCATCTCTTATGTCTCCTGCATTGGCAGGTGAATTCTTTACCCCTAGTGCCACCTGGGAAACCCTAACCCAGCCCTACCCCAACGTACAAATGAAATAAAAGCTTCTCTAAACAGTACCTGGCCCTCTTTTGGCTACGTATCTTAGGCTGGGTATTTACATTTTCTCTTTCAGACTCCCTCTGCCCTCTCCACCCTGCCGTGCTCTGACTTCAAAAGCCTGTCTCGACAACTTAGTGGCATGTGACGTTGGGCAAGTTATTTAACCTCTCGAAGCCTCAGTTTTCTTCCTTGGTTAAAAAAAAATGGGGATGATAATAATAACACCCAACATAGAAGACAAAATGAAATGGTACATAAATTCCTAGAGTATGCCTGAATATAGCCACATTCAGAGAAATGTTAGCAAGGGCTATAATTATTTTGAGTAGACACAACCATAAATGTGCATTAATTTTCGTGAAGTTGCTTTAGTGCTTCACTCTGATTTAGCGAAGAGGCCTCAGACACAGGCTGTGTGTCCACAGTCTTGGAGCCACATGATCAAAATGACCGTTTTAGAACAGAAGCCACCATCGTGTTGTTTGAGGCCGTTTTTAAAACAGATTCAGATCGATTGCCCTACAGATCTCAGTGGTCCCCAGCTGCTTATTGGAAGATGACTTCTCAACTGAAGAGCAGTTTCTTCTCTGGCAGTGTCTCACTGTGTCCAGAGTCAGAAATCTAAGCCGGTGATAATCCTAGCAGACTCGCCTAATGACGTGTTTCGGGGTCCTGGGGAGCGAGGCACCCGTAACATGGGTCTCCCGTGTAAGACGTGCTTCGGCAGCAGCACAAGCAAAGGCTTTTTATTCTCCAGAATTTGGGTTTATTCCCCAAAGGCAGACACCCAGGTTAACAGCCAAGTTCCAAAAGGTGCCAAAGCAGACTATTAGGAAAAAAGAAAAATCCCAGGTTACAAGTCACTTGGAAGGCAGTTTAATTATAAAATGTGTGAAGCTGAGTTTTAAATGTGAAGGTTCATATGGGCTGTTTCCTAGGACTCTTTGAAAAGTGTTAACTAGTTATCGTTACATGAAATTTATGAATGTACACACCCCAGGGCTGTATGTTATTTCCTAGGCCCTTCAAAAATTTGCAGTAACAAGGAGCTGGTATTCACTATTTAGACATTCCAATGCCAGCATCAAATTCAAGGCAAAGACCCTGAATGCAAACATTTATATCAATAGTCTGATCACTAAAAAACTCTTCTAACTTTGGGCAGTACTTAGCATCCTTAAATAATATTTACAGCCACCTTCTTACCAGACCAACAATGTGAACTTTCTTCCTATCTACCCAGCACACACACACAAATACAATTCCATTTTGAAGAGATAATTTTTGCTGATAGAAACTGCCTGGCCCAAGATGTATTGGTGCAGAAGATTAGCCACCAAGTGTCCCAAAAAACTCCACCCCAACCGAAAACCAACTCCCTCCACTCACAATAGTGAGGATGGGATTACAGCCCTCGCTGTCACTCATCCTCTCACCACCTGCCACCCTGTGAGATCAAGGGAAAGGGCCAGGAAACTTTGGCAGATGGTACCAGAGCCCACCTTTCTGTAAACCCACATTTGAATTTTCATCCCGCAAATAGGCTGGGGGCAGGGCAGCACAGAGGGGGCTGGGGCGGGGGGTGGGGGGGAGCTGGGAGGAGAGTGTGGGCATCAAAGATGAATAGATATTGGTCCCCACCCTCAACCTAGTCACCAAGCAATAAGGGACAAATTAAGGTGCCTCCAGGGGAGAAGCCCTAATTTGTTGTTGTTTTGTGGGTTTAGTCACTAAGTCATGTCCGACTCTTTGGGACACCAGGGACTGTAGCGCGCCAGGCTTTCCTGTCTTTCACCGTCTCCCACAGTTTGTTCAAACTCATGTCCATTGAGTCAGTGATGCCATCCAACTATCTCATCCTCTGTCACCCCCTTCTCCTCCTGCCCTCAGTATTTCCCAGCATCAGGGTCTTTTCCACATCAGGTGGCCAAAGTGTTGGAGCTTCAGTTTCAGCATCATCCCTTTTAATGAATATTCAGAAGTTGATTTCCTTTAGGATTTGTAGCTCTTGCCAATTTCCATCATGTAAATACTTCCACTATGACCAATTTCAAGCTGCCAACATGACATCCCAGAACAGAGAGTTGGGCAAAGATGCCCAGTGGCACCCCAGTACATGGTACCTCCACCATACAGGTACAGTAACCTCAAGACTATAGATCTTAATAAATGTGAGCCGTGCAGTTTCTCAGATTTCTGTGGCACATGGTAAAATGTAATAAAATAATTTGGAAGCAATGAATTTTGAGTACTTATTAACTCTAAGTGTCGTATATCTGATTGCAAATTGAGACGATTTAAGTTTTAAAGGTGGTTATGTTTAACAACCAGCACACAAAATTCCTGCAGCCTTTAACAATTGGCTTTTATGGGTGGTGGCACTCTACTCCAGCCCATTGCTGGATGGACCTCACTTGGACAGAAGGTTGACCAGGGCTCCTCAGGGCCAGGGCAGAGATTCAAGAGGCCAGATGTGAGCAGAGAACTTACCTGAAGCCATCTGAAGTGCAAGAGCTAGGAGTGCAGTCCAAGCCGAATTTCACAGAGAGCTGAAAGCCAGACCCAGAGGAGACAAAGTACTAGCAGCAGACCAGAAGAGCCAGCGGCCAGCCCCACAAGGTGCAGAACAGAGTTGACCTGGGGCCAAAATTTGGTCAGACAGAGAACAAAGAGAATGACTCGGGAACAAGTGAGCAGGTTTTTGGAATGCAAAAGGAACTCTGAGAGATGGTGCAGCTCCCATTTATTAACGAATGCTCTTGATCATCATTCATGAGCACTTCATAATCATTATGGGGCCCTTCACATAGACAAGGTGCTGGTGTAAGTGCTTTGCATGCTTTATCTCACTACTGATAGCTCCATTTCACAGATGAGACAGACAGCCCAACTCCAGAGTCTGTGGTGGCCCTTCCAATGCTCTGCAGTTGCATGGGTGTGCTAAGCTTCTTTAAAATGTTCTACAGAAAAACAAACAGTACATGAAGAAACACTAAAAGTAGAACAAATATGTTTTCCAGCCTGTGTTCAAATGGATGGTGGTGGTTTAGTCGCTAAGTCGAGTCCAGCCATTTGCAACTCCCATGGACTGTAGCCCACCAGGCTTCTCTGTCCATCACATTTCCCAGGCAAGAATACTGGAGTAGGTTGCCATTTCCTTCTCCAGGGGATCTTCCCGATCCAGGGATCGAACCCATATCTCCTGCATTGCAGACAGATTCTTTACTGCTGAGGCCCCAGGGAAGCCCCCTGTGTTCAAATAGTTGGTTCAATACAATATCTGTGTTCGGAGGTATCACCACACATTGCCTATGGGTGAGGAGGAGGGTTAAATTAAGCAGTGGTCGATCTTGCCATTTGGTGAACCAGATGCACTGTGAGTACTCTGCGGGGAGGAGGGTCAAATATAGTTCCTGCCCTCCTGAAGCTCCAGTCTTTACTCCTTCACTCACACGTTCAGCCGCTTGGATTTGACACCATTAGCAGTCCTTGCTTCCTGAGTCTTCTTTCTCCAAACACAACAACTTTGGTTCCTCTTGTTCCAAGGCCCAGTGCATACAAGTCAGTCCACCTTGCAGCCTGGGCCCACTTTGCAGCCCAGCCTGGGAAGACCCTGGGTCCTTGTCCTAGAGGGGAAATTCTAGTCTGTGAGCATCTTGAGACTGTATAGGTTTTTTCCAGAGGACCTAGCAAAATGCCTGGGACCATAAATAGGTGCTGAACTAAATACAAGGCTGCCGGAGCAGGGGGAAGACATTACCACAATGCCTTCTCATTTTATGAGCCATTGCATGGGACATGGGCCAATGGCCCCTCTTCCCTTAGGAAGTGACCTTCTAACTAGAATGACACAGTTCTGAACATTCCCCACCAGGAACCACAGAGGCCTCACAAGTGTCTGTCTGGCTTGAAGTATTACACTGAGTCTCAAGCAGGGTTTTCCCTGCTTTTGTCTTTGACTGATGGGGGCACATGAGAAAGAGCTATCAGGAAGAGCCAGGATCCCACACACAGGGCTTCAGGGAAGTTCACGATCAGGTCTCACCCACCGACCTGGGAAAGTCTCCATGAATTCATTTTCCTCTCACCCTCAATGATGCTCCATTGGCAAACCCAGATGAGGGAAGAGGTCTGTTTTCAATTAGGGCTTCTCAAAAATGTGTTTTTTAATAGCCTGTAAAAATAATCCAATAGAAGCCGTGGAGGTGTGAGCTGTTGTCATCATCCTGTTTGGAAAACGTCACTCAGAATACACCCCAGAGCCAAGGAGGGGGGTTGTGACGCCTTCAGAAATTTAATTTGTGAAAGGAACCTGCCGGATTAGTTGTGCCCCTTTGTGCCAGCTTTAATGTGTCCTCCACCAGGGAAATCCGAGGCTTTGGATGATTAGCCAGGTTGGATCACGTTACCCTGTTTGGCTCTGCAGAAATCACACTTTTCATTTTGCCTTTAATCCTAAAGGTCACCAGGAAGGTTAGCCCCCAGCACAAATGATACTTTGTGGTCTTACTTTCAGACAATTATCAACTCATAAATCTTGGTCAGACGGTAATGAGAGTATGAGAAATAATTGAATTCAGTCCAGATGAGCAGGATTGGAGGGAGGAGAGGACTTGGTGGAGGTGAAAGACAGAAGGAGGG
Source organism: Tragelaphus eurycerus (assembly GCA_935064755.1). Classification (NCBI taxonomy): domain Eukaryota; kingdom Metazoa; phylum Chordata; class Mammalia; order Artiodactyla; family Bovidae; genus Tragelaphus; species Tragelaphus eurycerus. Next base: position 7,206,674 of record CAKXYN010000092.1, on the reverse strand, counting down.
GGTCCAGACCCGAGAGCCAGAAAGCCTCTGTGGACTCCTGTTTGCCTTTGTTGAATCACTGCATTTGGAGGCTTGGATGGATATGAGTGAGGACATAAAGATGGTGATGGTCCAGTGGGAGCTCAGAAAACAGAGAGTAAAATCTAAATAAGATCACTACTGGCTCTAAAGGTAGCCGGTAAGAGAGAAGATGGAGAAGGAACTAGGAACTATGGAGCTGAGAGTTCCAGTTCAGCAAATATCCATGCTGTGTGACCCAGGGAAAACCATTTGACCTCTCAGTGCTGGAAATGGGGCTTCCAGCCCCTCTTACATCACAAGAATGTCATAAGGATCACATAACATAACACACTGAAACATGTTTAAAAACCCTTAATAAAGACCATATTCTTAAGGCAAGTTAACACCGTTTAGTCAACAATGATTTGGAGACAATCCTGTTGACTCTACATTCCAAGAATGTCTAGAACTGACCTATTTTTTACCCATTCCACTGGTCCCTCCTGGATCCAACCCAGCATCTTCTTTTCCCTGGATTATTAGAAAAGTCCTCAATAATCATTCTCTCCATGAGTTCCCCTTCTCCAAAATTCATTCTTTATCCTTCATCTAGTCATGATTCTTTGAGATATGTCATGTTACTCCTCTGATCAAAACCCTCCAGTGGTTCTTCATTCCGCATGAGTGCCTTGGTAGAGGAGACGAACATTTGCACCACGGTGCCTTCCTAACCAGCCTGGCTTCCACCACTGTAAATCTGCTGCAAATACCTACAAAGCTGGCAGCACCCATAAGAGAAAGGGAAGGAACCGAATTTGGCTTGAAATAACAAGTATTTTTGTTTTCAACACCAAGCATTGCCAGTGATTAACTAGGATATAAAGGTTGCTGGGTTATTTAACAAGATTATATATATATATATATATATATATATATATAAAGCACCTGACACAGGAGAATGCTCAGTAAACCTGTAGCGATTCTATTATTCTGAATGAAGACAGGGTCATAGACTCAAGTCACATGGGCCACCAGGGTCTATACGATTCCAGGGACTTGGCCCATAAGCTTCACTCAGCTGGTAATGGGAGTCAGAATCATACGGTAGGGAGAACTAGGAGCATACATGGCCTGATTTGGGCTTTGCCACTAACCTAGTCTATGACCTTAGTCTGTGACCTCATTGTTGTGTCTCAGAGTTTCCCATACATTAAATGACAGTCTAAAAAACTCCACATGTATGTATGGCTGAGTCCCTTCTCTGTTTCCCTGAAACTATCACAATATTGTTGATGGGCTATGGAAGTGAAAGTGTTAGTCACACAGTCGTGTCTGACTCTTTGTGACTCCATGGACTAGAGCCTACCAGGCTCCTCTGTCCATGGGATTCTTCAGGCAAGAATACTGGAGTGGGTTGCCATTTCTTTCTCCAGGTATGTTCCCAACCCAGGGATCACACCCAGGTCTCCTGCATTGCAGGAAGATTCTTTACCATCCAAGTTGATGGGCTATCAGATCAGATCAGTCGCTCAGTCGTGTCCAACTCTTTGCGACCCCATGAATGGCAGCACGCCAGGCCTCCCTGTCCATCACCAACTCCCGGAGGTCACTCAGACTCACTTCCATCGAGTCAGTGATGCCATCCAGCCATCTCATCCTCTGTCGTCCCCTTCTCCTCCTGCCCCCAATCGCTCCCAGCATCAGAGTCTTCTCCAATGAGTCAGCTCTTCGCATGAGGTGGCCAAAATACTGGAGTTTCAGCTTTAGCATCATTCCTTCCAAAGAAATCCCAGGGCTGATCTCCTTCAGAATGGACTGGGTGGATCTCCTTGCAGTCCAAGGGACTCTCAAGAGTCTTCTCCAACACCACAGTTCAAAAGCATCAATTCTTCAGCACTCAGCCTTCTTCACAGTCCAACTCTCACATCCATACATGACCACAGGAAAAACTATAGCCTTGACTAGGCGAACCTTTGTTGGCAAAGTCATGTCTCTGCTTTTGAATATGCTATCTAGGTTGGTCATAATTTTCCTTCCAAGGAGTAAGCGCCTTTTAATTTCATGGCTGCAGTCACCATCTGTAGTGATTTTGGAGCCCCAAAAAAATAAAGTCTGACACTGTTTCCCCATCTATTTCTCATGAAGTGATGGGACCGGATGCCATGATCTTCGTTTTCTGAATGTTGAGTGTTAAACCAACTTTTTCACTCTCCACTTTCACTTTCATCAAGAGGCTTTTTAGTTCCTCTTCACTTTCTGCCATAAGGGTGGTATCATCTGCATACCTGAGGTTATTGATATTTCTCCCAGCAATCTTGATTCCAGCTTGTGTTTCTTCCAGTCCAGCATTTCTCATGATGTACTCCGCATATAAGTTAAATAAACAGGGTGACAATATACAGCCTTGACGTACTCCTTTTCCTATTTGGAACCAGTCTGTTGTTCCATCTCCAGTTCTAACTGTTGCTTCCTGACTTGCATATAGGTTTGTCAAGAGGCAGGTCAGGTGGTGTGGTATTCCTATCTCTTGAAGAATTTTCCACAGTTTATTGTGATCCACACAGTCAAAGGCTTTGGCATAGTCAATAAAGCAGAAATAGATGTTTTTCTGGAACTCTCTTGCTTTTGCCATGATGCAGCAAATGTTGGCAATTTGATCTCTGGTTCCTCTGCCTTTTCTAAAACCAGCTTGAACATCAGGAAGTTCTTGGTTCACATTTTGCTGAAGCCTGGCTTGGAGAATTTTGAGCATTACTTTACTAGCATGTGAGATGAGTGCAATTGTGCGGTCGTTTGAACATTCTTTGGCATTGCCTTTCTTTGGGATTGGAATGAAAACTGACCTTTTCCTGCTGAGATTGGCTATACCCCAGTACAAAATTAAAAGGTTTTTTAAAAAATTAAATAAACTGAATGCAAACAATAAAATAAAATAATAAGTAACTTTTTCATCTACCTCCTAAAATCATGAGCATCAAGTGACATCAAGTATCTGAGTTGACTTTGCAAGGTTGATATAACTTATTAACTACAAATGAAATATCACCTTGATGGAAAAGGGGCCTTACAGAAGGATGGCTAACATTCTGTAGAGCTCTGCTCTGTACCCAACACTGTTTCAGGGCTTTTCCAGGAATTAATTAACTTGCCTAATCCTTACAACAATCTTTGGAAGCCTGAATTATTATTATCTCTGTTTTTCAAATTCAGAACTGAGTACAAGGAGATTAAGTAATTTCCCAAGATCATGTGACTGGTAAGAGGTAGAATCAGGCCTCAGACCCAAGTTTCCCTGGCTCCAGAGCTGGTGTTCTTCACCGCTAGCTGTGTTCAGCATATCCCCATTTTGCAGATGAGAAAACTCACGAGACCACACACGTAAGACAGCAGGAGGCAAGTGACATGTAGCAGGAAAGCACCATGTGCCAGGCCAGTCCTCAGGCTTCCCATGTGCTCTCTTATCGCTCATGGCAATCCCATGAGGCAGGAACCACACCCATGTTACTGTTGGGAAAACGCAAAGCATTTAATTAACACAATTAACTTGCCTGAAGTCACCAGCTTAGTAAATCATAAAACTAGGATTTGAGCCCAGTCCTTTCTGACACCAAAATCCCTGGTCTTTCCACATACCATGCCTAGGTAAAACTTACCCTGATGCCAAGAATAATTTACACACACAACATAATGATGAGGTACACTTATACAGATGGGTTCAAAGTCTCTTCTGATATTAAAGGGGCAGCTTATTTTTTGCCCCTCAGACCAGAGGTTTGCTGACACATTGCCAAATACTTCTTTTAGCCACTGAGCAGGGCAGGCCAATGCCATGATGAGTTACACATCACAGAAAGACAAAGCCCTTAATGACGATGCTGGCATAGTCAGCCCTGGTGGAATATACTAGGAGCAGGCAGAGCTGAAATAAGAGAGTAACTGGAATGCAGGGGAAATTGTGGCATACTTTATTTGGACTGATAGGCAATTTTGGGTCCACTCCCATGGAAATCACTTGGGGATACCCTAGCAGTTATTAAATGCACCAGGCTTGTGGAAAGACCCATTCATTACTGAGTCCCTGCACCAGAGCTCCTGCTTAGCAAAATGCCGCCATCACAGAGCCTGATTTAAACCTAATGCAAGGGGCCTCGGTAAATCCTGTCACTCAGCAAAAGGCAAGAGAAGACAGCACCTTCTGAGAGATATAGTGGGGCTGTGGACGCGGCACGCAGGTGCCCGGAAATATCTAAATATGGAAAATAGACTGAAGTGACTTAGTTACTCATATGTTCACTCGTATTCTCCAGAAATGAAGGCTTCCTGTAATGAAATTGCAAATCTTCAACCTTGCGGTGGGAGCCACAGGGCCACGACGCCACTCCCCAAGCATCCCCTGAATCTCCTGGGTCTCTCCATTCATCTCCTTGTCACACCACACTTAATGCAGAGTCTGCCAGGGACAGACAAACAGGTTATAGACGCAGAAGTCTTGTTCATATCAGTCAGTGGCAACCTGCCATTCTATTGCACGGGCCATGAACCTGGGAGCCATCCTTGGCTCCTCTCTTTTCCCACAATGCACATCCAATACAGCAGGAAATTCTGTTACCTCTACTCCTAAATATGCCCCAAATCCAACCACTTCCCCGACTCTCACCCGCATTCAAGCTGCCACCATCTCTCACCTGCACTCGGCAACAGCCTCCTACCTGGTCTCCCTGCTTTCATTCCTGCACTCTACAGTTTTTTCTCAACACTGCAGTTGGCATGATCCTATTAAAACCTTAATCAGATTATGTCATGTCTGTGATTAAACCCTCCAATGACTCTCCATCTCAATGAAAGTGCAAGGTCAAGTTCTTTCACTGGCCCATGGCGCCCCTCATGGCACGCCCTTTGTTTCCTTTCCTACCATGGATCTTAACTCCCCCTCCTCCCACTCTCTCTGGACCCACTCCGTTGCTTCCTTGCTGTTCCTTAGATGGCCCAAGAGTAGTGGGCCACAGAAGCAGAGCCCATGAATGGGCTCCGAATGGCAGAGTATCTCATGTACCTGCAGGAAGTTCAGTCTAGAGGGTGTGCCCCGATTTGACCGGAGTATGTGCAGAATGAGAAGACGGCACATTTTTAGAGAACGGGGTTGAACACAAGTTCAGGTCTCAGCAAGCCTGAGCGGGCCACACTGGAAGGTGACAATGAGTGTCCCCATCTCCTACTGGGTCTCCATCTAATGTTTAATCCCATAGCTCAGCACACAAGGCCCCTCCTGTTCTCTCCTCTACCTTCTAGTTTAGGATGCCATGCCCTCCTAGGTCCCTCCCATGTCCTACTGGGTCTCCATCTAATGTTTAATCCCATAGCTCAGCACACAAGGCCCCTCCTGTTCTCTCCTCTACCTTCTAGTATAGGATGCCATGCCCTCCTAGGTCCCTCCCATGTCCTCTGACTCCGTACCAGGCTGCTAAGAGTTACGAAGACTGTCATGCTGTTCCACACTGGAGAACCTTCACCTTTGCGATTTCCCCAAACTTTCCTCCCTCTCTGCATGTCTCCCTCAGCCCCGGTCCACATACATTAGCCTGCACACACACAGGTACTCGCTCCATGTGACCTCAAGAGTCTTCTTTGCTCCTACAATGCCACATGCTCACACTACCACACCACTTCATCCTCTGTACTGTAATAGCACGTTTGTCTCATGCCTGCCAGATTGTGAGTTGGGAGGGACCAACTGTGCGTTTCTGCATCCCCAGCATCTAACACCGTGCCAGGCACATGGTAATGCCCTCTCAGCTCCACATACCAGCACTCAGTGAATTGAGGAATGAAAGCTGGTGTCACATCAACGTAGAGAGGTTTGACAGCAGGAAAGAACAAGACCCATTCACAGGTCTGGAGGTCTGAGTCAAGCCCCCAGCATTTGGGAGGCTAGAGAAAGCAAAGCAGGGGTTAGTCTTACAGGAAGTAGAACATAGATCATCAAAGTGGACCTTTGAGTACAGGAAGAAGTCAGGGACTAGAATGCCAAAACTGGAAGTGAAGAGATCTTCTCACAAGGGCAGGACAAAAGACCCCAAGATGGGGAATATTTCTGATAGCTGATGGAGATGCTGAGCTAGTAGACCAAAGACAGAAGTAGTAGACAGAAGAGAAATCAAATGTTCCTGTTAATGAGAACAAAGGGTGCAGGGAGCCTGGTGGCTCCGTACATGGCAGTTTCCATGGTATCTCGATCACCCTTCATCCTCCAAACCCAGTGGCACAACCAACTGGGGCATCCCTTGGCGCAAACTAGAATGGGTACCATAGTATTCCCACATTTCACCTTAACAGCTCTCCCCCTCTTTTCATCACTTCCTTCCCCAAAGTACAGGAGAAAACATTCAATCACCGCATTCACATTTAGCAGTTTTGAGTCAGATTGCCGGAGTTTAAATCCCAGCTGTGCCATTTGCTCCCCTTGTGGTCTTCAGGAAGCCGTGTGCTTAGCTCTCTCTTCTATGAGATGGGATGTCTTCCTAGTACATAGCTTACAGGCTTAGGAGAGGAGGAAATGAGGTGCCTGGGGTCCAGGACTCAGTGACTGTGCCTCAGTATTTTTTAAAGTCTTTATTGAATTTGTTACAACATTGCTTCTGTTGTTTATGTTCTGATTTTTTGGCCTTCAGGAATGTAGGATCTCAGCTCCCTCCCCTATCAGGTATTGAACCCACATCCCCTGCCATTGGACCATCAAGGAAGTCGCCATGCATGACTATTGTAATTCACGTTGTGCTGTTATTGATAGCATAGTGCCTATGAACACGAACTACAGAACCAGACCTTTGGGTTCAAATTCCAACTCTACCTCTCACTAGCTCTGGGACCTTGGACAAGTTACTTACTTCAGGCACTTACTTCAATTTCTTCATCTGTACCATGGAGATAATAGCAGACTTACCTCTAGGGGCTGTAAAATAGTCAATAGCTATAAAGCATTTAGAACAGTGCTGGGGTTATATAACAAGAGCTTTCTAAAAATCGGTAGAATAAGCACCTAATTATTTTTAGGAACCAGTGTTTTACTGTTTCCCCTCTCCTGAGATGCAGTCGGGCCTCAGTATCTGAGAGTATGAAACCCACAGACATGGAGGACCAACTGTATTCATTGAACTACAGCATTTTTAAAAGCTTTGGGATTGTCAGAAGTCTTATTTTTCACCACATGGACCAGAAGAACACTGGAAGCCAGTCTGGGGGTATGCGGTGGGTGGTGGGCATGACAACGCTGGAGCAGGGCAAGGGACAGAAATGAAGGAGACAGGCAAAAAGTAAGAGAGATGAGAAGTGGAGAGAGAACCTGATGGCTTTTGTGTTACAGCATTTTATATAAAGGACTTGAACATCCTTGGATTGGCTCTTGGAACCAGTCCCCCACGGATACCGAGGGATGACTGTACTTGCAATTTTTCAAACAATGTTAGGGGAAAGAAACCCTACGTGTCAGCGGCCAAGACCAATGACTATAGGCAAAGGTAATACTGGAGCTTCCTGGCATCTCCCAAGTGTCCTGTGAGTGCCAGCCTTTTCTCTCTGCTATACATCTGGCTTCACAAGACCCAAACCAGTCCCAGACTTGCTGGGAAGGTCCCCCAAGTCCTGACAACATATGACAGAGTGGTGGTGGGAGGGAGTGGAGCGCCTGCAGAAAACAGCTGACCCTGTGGACTGGCTGCTGCCACTGGATCTATTTCCCTGCGTCTCGAAAGTTGCTGACTTCAGCCTTTCCAGAGTAAAGCACCGTCCATGGTCAGAGACAGCGCCGAGGCGAACACGCAGCACAGCCGTAAATCTGCAAGCCATATTATTTAAGAGACCTGACTTTCTGGTGTTGCGATATTAAAGCAAATCTGCCTCCTGCTCATAAATCAGCAGGGCTATTTCTGTCCTCAGCCACTTTGCTCAGCCATCTCAAGATGCACACAGCATACATTTCTCTCACTTGGGAGGTGCAGGTTGAGAAAGTAAAGGAAGATATGAAATTGCTGCTGCTGCTGCTGCTGCTAAGTCACTTCAGTCGTGTCCGACTCTGTGCGACCCCATAGACGGAAGCTCACCAGGCTCCCCCGTCCCTGGGATTCTCCAGGCAAGAATACTGGAGTGGGTTGCCATTTCCTTCTCCAACGCATAAAAGTGAAAAGTCAAAGTGAAGTCGCTCAGTCGTGTCCGACTCTTAGCGACCCCATGGACTGGAGCCTACCAGGCTCCTCCGTCCATGGGATTTTCCAGGCAAAAGAACTGGGGTGGGGTGCCATTGCCTTCCCCGAGATATGAATTTACACCCTCCCAAAACTTTGTCCTCACCAACCCACCTATTGCTCTTTCCCCACCCTAGGAGCTTAGACTCCCAGCATCCTCCAGAGAGTCACAAAAAACACAGCACCACCCCCTGGATACTGACTCTCCAAGCACTCTGGGTAGATAGGGCGGGTGCAGGTCATGAAACTGAGTATCAGAGACATTAAGTGAATCTCTTGCAATCACATAGTGAATAGAAGCATACATGTGTGCTAAATCTCGTCAGTCACGTCCAACTCTTTTCGACTCCATGGACTGTAGCCTGCCAGACTACTCTGTCCATGGGATTCTCTAGGCAAGAATACTGGAGTTGGTTGCCATGCTCTCCTCCAGGGGATCTCACAAACCCAGGGATCAAACCCGCGTCTCCTATATCTCCTGCATTGGCAGGCAGGTTCTTTACCACTAGCGCCACCTGGGAAACCTAGTGAGTAGAGGAGCCTGGGCTAACTCACGTCTCCCAACTCCTGGTTCAGTGCTCTTCCTACAGCGTTAAATGTCTCATCATGAATCACTTCACATGCATAAAGCACAGATGTGCAGGGACTCTCCTGGGAAAAAAAGAAAATGATGTCAGTTCAAAATTGTAAATGAACGTTGATTGAGAGTCAGCTATGTGCCAGGTACTTTCCAACACATCAGCAAACCTTATCACTATACCAGAACTTTCTGTGGCTTCCCATCACCCAGAACGCAGCCCAGGTTCTTAGCATAATAGCCAAAGGTGCCTGTGATTTTGGTTTACGCCCCAAAGCACAGGACACTGCCTTCACTTCATCTTTCTGTCCTCCAGGAAGTCAGTTCTGGCCCGGCCCACCCAACGCCCTGGCTGGGCTGGGGCTCTTCCTCCACAGTCCTTCAGCACCTGTGCTTGCTCTCACTGCAGCGCTTTCCACATTCCTTCACCATGCTCTGTTTATTTCTGACTCTTCCTCAGATTCTAAACTCCTTCAAGGCAAAGAGATTGCATAGTTCCAGGTGAGAGTGTGGGTGCGCAACCAATGTTCCTGGACCGAATCCTCACTACCATCCCACCCAGTGTACATAGTTATCTTCATTTGACAAGTGAGGAAATAGAAATTCAGACACACTGCATGACTATTTGGCATCAGCCTTTAGGAGGGTCCCCAGCTGGGCCTAAAACTCACCCATGCCCTCGTCCCCTTCCTCTCCCTGCCTTATTCAGCCTTAGATGGTTCAACAGACTTCTCTTTTTTAATATTTATTTATTTGGCTGTGCTGGGTCTTAGTTGTGGCACATGGGATCCTTGATCTTTATTGCAGTATACAGGATCTGTAATTGCAACATGCAGCATCTTTTTTTTTTTAAAGTAAGTTGTGGCATGTGAAGTCTTAGTGGCAGGATGTGGGATCTAGTTCCCTGACCTGGGATCAAACCCAGGACCCCTGTGTTGGGAGTGAAGAGTCTTAGCCACTGGACCACCAGGGATGTCCTGCTTCAATTGATTTCTGCTTTTCCATCCAGAGTTGGTACACAGAACAAGCCCTGCCATTCAGTCCTATCAAGAAAGCACGTGTCCTGGCTTCTCCCTCCTCCAGTCAACATGGCTCAACTATTCCTTGAGAAAAGACCCTCATGGGTCACCTTGGAAGGAGTGCTGTCCTGTGGGCTTCCACAGAGGGCTGACCAGGACCCATGGGTGAAAATCAGAGGGTAGAATATTCACGTGAGTTCACAAACTTGGAGCGCTCACTCTGGGTCAAGCATTTCTCAATAACTAACTCTATCAGAAACGAGAAGAGACCCTTGACCGTGGCTGGAAGGGGCACCTAGAGGCAGGATGAACTCTTGGCAGCAATGTTACAAGCAGAGACAGAAGCATTTGCTGTAAGTGGGGGTGACCTGAGGGGATTCCCACAATCTCTAAATGTGGAACCCTGAGCCCATAGGCCTGGGGTCCCTCTCAATCCCAGCCCCTCCCCAACTCTTCCAAACACTGTAAAAAGCCAAGGCTTAGGAAATGTAACTAAACTAATTTTGTGGAAGATTCTAAAATGTTCTTTAAGTATGGCTCTAAATGATTTTGTTTCCAATACTTCCTGGCAGAAAAATATTACCCCTGCATTTCAATGCAGAGGAAATAAGCAGGCTGCATTTGGCTAAATTCATTTATTTAAGTTATTTCCTAAAATGAGTGTAATTTGGAAATCACTGGTATTATTTTCTCCCAGTACAGGTTAATGCCTTATCCGTGGCCTCTGGAAGGGACACTTCTTGCAAAGAGAGTTATTAGTTTTTTATTTAGAATGTACTGTATGGGTGATTTGTGGGTGTAACAAACCTGAATAATTTAAAGTAGTCTTTATTTGCTGAGAACTGCAGTTTTTTTTTTTTTTTTTTTAAGTAGATTTTAAATCTTTAAACTTTCAGAGATTAAGAGAGATCGGCCAGGGGATTTATTTGTAGCAGGAATTTCTTTTTCTTATGCTTGCGTCTTTCCCAGCACCCATTCTTCTCTCCTGCCTCCATCTAGAATCATGTAATGTCAGCGATAAAGGAGATAGTAGATGGCCATCTTTTAGAGCGGTAGGTTTCAGACTTCTTTTATGGCCAAATCCTTTATGCAAAGAAAAATTTTAGCCCCTCTAGTAATAAAACAGGGAAAACCAGAGCTGCTCTGGTGAGGCTTGGGAGTGGGAATCATCCTTCTCAGCTGACCAGTCCATCTTCATGCCAAGACTCACAGGACTCCTGGGAACATACCTTGAAAAACCAAGACCACTCATTTCACAGTAAGAGAACAGAGGCCAGAGGGTAGGGAACGACTTATCCAAGGTCACTCAGCAAGGACAAGGCAGAATCAGAATTAAAACAGGGTCTCCCATTCCCTGGTAGCTCAGATGGTAAAGAATCTGCCTGCAATGCAGGAGACCCAGGTTCCACCTCTGGGTGGGAAAGATCCTCTGGAGAAGCAAATGGCAATGCACTCCAGTATCCTTGCCTAGAGAATCCCATGGACAGATCATGGGGTCGCAAAGAGTCAGACACGACTGAGCAACTAACACCTGCTTGCTTGCCCCTGACCCAACTTATGTGCATCCCATCAGATCCTGCTGCCTCCTGCACTAGGCTTTGCTGTTTGCACATAGATCTGTCAACCATCTTTCAAATTCCCATCTCTTGGTGGGAGTGATAAGAAGCAACTCAGCACAGGAGCACAGCACAGAATCACACTCACACGTGTTAGCAGCGGTCGTAACGGTGGTCCCAGGCCACATCCTCCTGATGTGTGCACTTAGCAGCCGCCCTCTGCCTCCAGCAAGGCTTGGTGGCTCGTCATTTCTAAGCAGGGCACGTTTTTCTGCGGTCCCCTTTCCAAAGAGCACATGGTGACAGCAGCCGGGAATGCAGAGTCAGCAGAAGGGGAGCCGCTTTGCCTGCAAAGTCCCCATAGCGACCCCGCACCCTGTGCCCCTTTTCCTTATACCTGGAAACCCAGACCTTTTTCCTGGGGTCTGGGGCACCCTGTGCCAGCCAACACCCACCAAAGACCTCATCTCAGTCCCATACCCAACACAGATTCCATATGAACAAGGGCAATTTTTGTTTGCCTTTCTGCTTTTTATTTCTAAGGAGAAAAGCATCTTGCTACATAAAAGGTTTTTTGTTCTGCTAAGGACCTTGGTGAGTACAGGTGTGAATTTAGCAGGTAAGGGAGTTTAACTTCACTGCATAAAGAAAGGGAAAAGTTCATTTTGTTTGCTAGAGATGCTGGAGTGGACAGGAGAGAGATGGAGTGGGCCTGGCAGGCTCTGCCACCTGGCATGAAGCTGGAGTCCAGTTTACCACATGGACTAGAGGGATTTTAAAAGCAAAAATCTCTAACATGAAATTTTAAGTTATTTGTGCTGCTGCAGTCAAAATCCCTCCCCTTCCTCTGCTTTCGGGAAGCCTTCTCTAAACTCAAATGCCTTGTTGTAAGTGGCTTTCCTGGAGGAAATCAGGAGAATGAACTGAGTTCATATCTCAGTTGGTGAGGTAGAGAAACAGAAATGTAAGTGGAACAGTGAGAAAATCCCTAAAGGCAGTGATTGAATTAAAACTGAAGCTCAAAACCAGAGCTGATCACAAAAACAGAAGACTCTGGGCAATGCTTCATCATCTTGGGGAGAGTTTACTACTTACACACTCCATGAAATGGGCATCTGAGTCTGTCTTGTTTGCATTTTAATTCATGGAAAGATACCATCTGATGTTCAATTTATATGTCAGACAGCCAGCACTTCTAACACTGTAGAAACACAGATTTTGCCTGTGCTGTCAGGGCACCTGGTGAGTTAAGATACAGTAACAGTTGTTAATTCAAGCGGGTAACATTTGCTGACTCTAGTTGAGAGTAACTTTCTTTCTTTCTGCTTGGTGTATTTGTCCTTGCTAGGTTTGAGTACTACCAGAAATCCTTTAGTCCCACCTCCACAAGCTCTCACAGAGCCACGTGAGATTAGTGCAGTCATGAGGTCGAGGGAGAATGATTGCTTCATTCCAAAGCAAAAAGCATAAAAGAGGGGCACAGAGAATTTAGCCTTTGCTCTTACTAGTGATCGAGAACAATAAGACAAGCATTCTCACTCTTCAAAAATGGTCATCTGAGGTGCTGGAAAGTCCTAGAGACAGACACAGATCACTGCTGAGTGTGAATAAATTAGATCAGATCTGAAAAGTAAGGGAGAATTTGAGGACACCCAGAAATCTGGGGAAACAGAGAAAGGACCTTGGTGTTCATTTCCAATGTCCTTCAAGCTGAGAGAGAAAAGTCTCCCATGGGGAGAAAACCTCAGGATAGAGGTGGAGAGGGGCTAAGGAAATGGCTGGGATGAGTGTCAGGGAGGGACATTTTCTCTCAGAAGATCAAAGGAATGAGCATGTTTAACCAAGCAGGTAGGTTCTCCAAGTGTGGCTAGTTTGGAGCATCCCCAACTTTAACCCTTTGTATCACAAGGTTTCTTCCAATAGGAATCCAGTTTCCCTTCCCACTAAACCACATCCCTGACTTGCCATGAGCAGCCCAGGGCCAAGACTAGAGTACTAGCTTAGACCCTAGAGGTTTGGATTTCAGACTCAACTCTGGCCTTCTTGGATTTTAAGTCAGCTACCCAAGCATCAGCTGGGGCATTATTAAATCATGAGGTGTCAAGTACTTTCTATTTCAAGGAGCAGAACACTTTCTTCAAATAAAATCTTATTCAGTAGCTCAATATACAAAAGAGATCAAAGCAGAGTTGTCTAGAAGAGAGTGAAGGTGACTGTGGCCCTCCCTAAGGGACCCTCAGACGCACAGTGCTGTGGACATACACTTCACCTAGCAGATCACGTGGAAGGTGCCCCTGGATTGTGCAGTGGAGCAGTACTAACTTTAAAGCTCCACAGAACACAGTTGAAGCAATCACAGGACAATCTAATCCCCTTCCAGTTCCCACAGACTATGGGGAGACACTTTCTCCAAAATAGATCAGTCACAGGGCTAACCCCAGTTCTTTGTCTTTGTCCCAGCTCAGCTTGCTTGCACCCCAGGAGACTGGAGGCTGGGGAATTAGATGATAAAGGAGGAGAAAGGACAGACATGAAGAGAAAAAACAAAACAGTGCCCACTTAAGCATAGGTGTATATGAAAAGTGAAAGTGCAGTCGCTCAGCCATGTCCTACTCTTTGTGACCCCATGGGCAGTAGCCTGCCAGGCTCCTCTATCCATGGAGTTCTCTAGGAAAGAATGCTGGAGTAGGTTGCCATTCCCTTCTCCAGGGGATCTTCCTGACCCAGGAACCGAACCTGGGTTTCCCGCATTGCAAGCGGATTCTTTACCTTCTGAGCCGCAAGACCTCCATCTAACTGTAAAACCCACTGAAGAAGGAAGTTGCCATTATGCATAGAGTGAATCTTGAACTAGAGTCATGGGGTCTGGTTTCTCAAGCCAGTTCTGTCACTTCCTAGCTGTGCAACCTCTGACAACTTATCTGTGAGATGAGAGAGAAACGAATGCCTGCCATACAAGTCTGTATTGAGGAACAGAAGAGAAATATGCGTTAAAATACATGTACACTAGAACATGTATATAATTTAAGATATTATTATTGCCTTATTAGTTTAACACCTTTGTGGGCTTCTCTTGCCTACAATGCAGGAGCCACAGGAGACTTGCGTTCAATCTGTAGGTTGGGAAGATCCCCTGGAGGAGGGTATAGCAAGTCACTCCAGTATTCTTGCCTGGGAAATTCCACGGTCAGAGGAGCCTGGCAGGCTACACTCCATGGGGCTGCAAAAAGTTGGACACAACTGAAACTACTGGGTGCAACTAGTGCACCCAGCACCTTTTTAGCTGTGCTGGAGATTTTAGCCCAATCTTTTATACCACTGAATCTCAAACTGTGATTCAGTTGATGTTTTAGGAATTCTGCAAATAATGAAATCACATTTCAATTTTGTAATAAATTTGAATATTTTTAAACTGTGATTCAGTGTTAGAAAAGAAAATTACAAGATGGCCAGAGAACATTCAGGGGCTTGAGATTGGTGGAGCGAGGAAGATTTACTGAAGAAAGTTACGTTTGGGAGTTAAAGGATGTGGAAGTGTGGGGAGGCCAAGGGAACAACATGAATGGAGATCCTACAACAGGAAAAAACATGGGGCAATTAATGAAGTGAAGGAGGGAATTCCCTGGTGCTCCGGTGTTAAGGACTTTGTACTTCCATTTCTGGGGGCGTGGGTTTGATCCCTGGTGGGAGAACTAAGATCCTGCAAGCCATGCAAAATGGCCAATAAATAAATAAATAAAATTTAAAAATACAGAACTGGAAGAAAGAAGGCTAGTGTGGCTGGTGGGAAAGGACAGTGGTGAGAGTCATGAGATGAGGTCAGTGAGGGGAACTAAGCAGGGGCCAGACCAAGCTTGTATGATCAAGCTAAATCTTAGATCAGATCAGATCAGTCGCTCAGTCGTGTCCGACTCTTTGCGACCCCATGAACCGCAGCACGCCAGGCCTCCCTGTCCATCACCAGCTCCCGGAGGTCACCCAGACTCATACCCATCGAGTCAGTGATGCCATCCAGCCATCTCATCCTCTGTCGTCCCCTTCTACTCCTGCCCTCAATCCCTCCCAGCATCAGAGTCTTCTCCAATGAGTCAACTCTTCGCATGAGGTGGCCAAAATACTGGAGTTTCAGCTTTAGCATCATTCCTTCCAAAGAAATTCCAGGATTGATCTCCTTCAGAATGGACTGGGTGGATCTCCTTGCAGTCCAAGGGACTCTCAAGAGTCTTCTCCAACACCACAGTTCAAAAGCATCAATTCTTCGGCGCTCAGCCTTCTTCACAGTCTAGCTCTCACATCCATACATGAATTCAAAAAAAAAGTTTATAATTTTATTTATTTATTTACTTTTGGCTCTGCTGGGTCTTCGCTGCTACACAGGCTTTTCTCCAGTTACAGTGGCTCCTCTCGAGTTGTGGTGCTCAAGCTTCTCATAGTTGCAGAGCACAGGCTCTAGGGCGAGCAGGCTCCAGTAGTTTCGGCTCCCGGGCTCTAAAGCACAGACTCCATAGTTGTGGCACGTGGGCTTAATTGCTCTGCAGCCTGTGAGATCTTCCCAGACCAGGAATTGAACCTGTGTCTCTTACATTGGCAGGCAGATTCTTTACCACTAAGCCACCAGGGAAGCCAGGATTCAGAAAATTTTGCTCATTTTTTTTTCTCATTACCAAATGTGTTTTCATTTGAACACTCATCAGGATAAGAAATCAAAATATCAAGATACTGAGGCACACTGGCCAGCCTGGCTAAGAACGGTCACAGAGCAGGGATTATAGCTGAATAATGCAGAGCCTCAGGACATGACGAGGACCCAGCACACCAGGAAGCAGCTGAAACCCTAGTTACATGAATGAATGACTGAAAGAATAAACAAATGACCTTCAGTTTAACCACTCATTTATCAACAATTCTGCCCAAAGAACTGGAAACTAATTCATTAGATCCTCAGCAGGGGCCTAGACCTTCACCCACTGAGAACTACCCACCCCATCCCATCCTCCACAGCAGAAACTAGATTCCTAGACTTTCATTTTTGTGTTAACTTCCTGCCATACTTCATGCAAACACCCATAAAATATTCCTAAATCATAAGAGGCTTTTTAAAAGCACGTCGTCTAAAGCCTTCAGCCTCCCCTCTCAGATCCTATACCTGAATCTCTTTACTCTCCCTACCTACAGATCTCTGTTCTCTTCTAACACCTCCTCCTGCTGTGGGCATCTTTTTGCCCCTCAAACAACTGTAAATGTGAAAATGATTCTTCTGAAAGCCAAAACCTATCTCCCTGAAGCATTCATTCATGATTTTATTTCTTCTACTCTTTGAGGATATACAGATTAAAGCTACCTCCTTTTTCAAATAAGAGCCTCTCATAAATGTCTTTCCTCCATTTGTTCCATAGAAATCATGTTTCCGTTTTAGATCAGAAAAGCAAAGTTCTGTGCCCAGTGAAGATTCTAACCTAACAGGGTCGTGGGCACAAAACCCAGCACTTGTAGGTGGTGTCTCCATGTTCTTGTTATGTGCTTTGCTTCTTCATATGGGGCGTTCAGGAAGATAAACATCAGGGCCTTTGGCAACAAGGGCTAAGGTTTGAGCTCAATTTGAAGTCTCCTGTGAAATATGTTGGTGGCTTGAACTCTGACACTTGTGAGTATTAGCTCACACAGTAAAACTATCATGACTAATTCAGCCCAACTGGAGGAAGTTATTGGCGGGATGCAGGGTAGCTGGGGTGACTTAAGGCATTGCTTTTTGAGAAAGGAAACTTGCATGAATGAAGACTGAATGATTTGTTAACCCCCAGAGAAGGTGTTACATATAGGTCAAACCTGAGTTCATTGCTAGGGCAGCTGTGCTAAAGGGCTCTGGCTATAAATTCACCTTATTTCAGCATTTGTAACAATGGCTTTAAGAACTTGGAAGAGTGTCCAGAATAATTTAATAAAGCTTATTTTTGTTATATGGGTCTACTTGAAATAGGGCCGTGATCTTTATCTTTTTTTTTTATGACCAACCACTACACAGAACAATTCCTTGCCTTTATTGTCAGAAGTAAGATGCTCCTCATTCTCTCAAGTGGACATTCATGGAGTAAGAGAAGGAATTCCATGACCCCTGGAAGGCTTTGGTCAGTAGTGTAGCACACCATGGCAGTAATCTCTGGGCCACCATTTGGCTTACTGAATCCTCTTGACTTTAATTGAAACCCAGATGTAATCTTTTATAGCTCAATGATTTTTTTCTCCCAGGCACTCTGATGAAATATAAACAGTTCCCTAGTATCCAGTGAAAATAGTTTCTATTCCTCATTCTGTTTCTAATTAATTGTTGAGCAATTAGTTTGAACCTTGATCTGTAGCAGTCACTATGAAATTGTACCACTGCAGAGTCTTAATAATCATAGGCATCACCACAAAAGTAAGATGTTCTGGAGGAAAAAAAAAAGAGGAAAAATATTTTGAGGGCCTTAATTCATTCAATTAAAAATATAATAATATTTTAACCTAAAAAAATATCTATTGCCTGAACTAACGAGGTCTTTCAGCACCCTGGTGAATGAGACAGATACAGGAAGATAATGGAAAAATGCTGAGTTTAAGTGACTAGCTCGTGGCTGACACGTTGGGAAACCATGGCAGAACTCAGCAGGGGACCCCTCCTGCTAACCATCATAGACCAGAGCCAATAGTCACAATCTAAATTAAACACCCCTAGCCCAAGAGAGTCGCAGAGATGTCACGATCATACTGGAAAAATTACAACCGGGGCTTGCCTCAAAATTCCAAATGTGCATCAGAGGAAAAGCATACTGTTCCCCCACCCCACTCCGATTTCCTCCCTTGGAAAAATGACGGCAGTGCCATTTCTAATTCAGTGTTATGCTGGGAAGGTTGCAAATTAATTACAATTATGCCTTCTTTGTGCCAAGTGATAATTTACTGCAATTAATTATCAAAAGATCTACTGCTGTCAATTATGATACTTGCTCTTGAGGGGGGAGGAGCTATTTGTGAGCCTCTGAAATCTGTAAGCAAGTTATGTTTTGCCCTTTTTCTTTTCCATTTCCAATTAAGCTATTATAATTTGTTTTCATTATGCCAAACACAATGGAAAAACTAACTGTGTTACTCTAACCTTTTTCTTAATCTAAACATTATCTAGACTTTCATTGAGTCAACATGCCTATTGTTACACCTGCAAGTCGTACATGGAGGGAGGCATACTTCAGAATTAATGAGCGCAGCTGCGGTCTCTCTTACATTCAGCACTTGTAAAATAGACCTCTTTAAAGTGCCATTATCACAATATTGATAGAGTTATTTATAGCATTGCAAACGCTCCCAGTCATAACAGAGGACTTGTTATCCACAGCGAGTTCATGCTGCTGTCATCCCCTGGCCTCTATCCAGAGCTGGGGAGCAGGCACCAGGTGGACCATCTTTCAAAAATGAGCTCTAAAAGACGTCCAAAAAACTTGTTCTTAAAGTGCATCTGATCGCCAAGAGTGGTTCCAGTGACAGAGTGACTACCTGTAGGAAACATAGTAAGTGGGCCAGAGCCCACACACATAAGATATGGCACCTATAACCCAAGCCAGCACAGTTCTGCAGGGAAATGGTAAACCTGGGGTACAAGACTCATGCCATTTCTTCATAAATCAAAGAGGTGCCCATGCAGGAGGGCAATGTCAGGAGAAATTGTCCATTTCCACACCCTGGCTTGTGCTCTTCCATTCCGCAGTGGGTGATCATTTGTGTCCTGATTAGCCCAGTGGGAAAGTACCATACTCTGTAATTAGACCCTGCAAATTTATTTGAGGCTTCTTTGTCAGGCACCAAACCCTGTGTCAAGCACAGTATTGGCCCTGTAAAGCAGTACAGGTCCTAGATAAGTCATCATTTCTTCTCTTAAGAATGTCATAGTCTGGGACAAGGGTCCTTTACCTTTCTTTGAAGTTATAAGATCCTCCGTTAATCTGCGGAAGTAAACACTTCAGGATCTGTCTGTAGAGAAAGCAAGATGTCACTCAAATAGACTCCAGGGCCAGGGCTCTTATGACAGAGGCTGCCCCAGAAGCCATCTGTCAGCACAAGGTAGAAGACACTGAACTCATATATCCAGACCTTTTTACGAGAGTGAGGATCCCCTCCAGATGTCCTTGGATGTGTGTGGTGGGACTGAGGCAGGGGACCGGCAGTGACTTACAAGGCCTCTATAAAGTAAGTGACTGTCTGCCAGGGACCCTATGAGAAAGTGACAAGCTTCTCTGCAACAGATGGCCTGATTTTCTGTCACCTTTCAGGGTGCCCATGTGGGTGAGAAATCTCTAGGTAGTTCACGTAATTGTAAGGAGTCACAGCCTTATAAAGCCCATTCAGGGACCATCCCCACCCCCACTCTCACCCCTTATCTCACTCCATCCTGTGATTAGTGGCAATGAATTACAAGAATTGTATGCTGGTTGGGCAAGGGCACACTTTGCCTGGGAAAAAGACTATTTATCAGCCTTCCTCCCAGAAGTACATTCTCCCTAAACAGGTTGGCCTGGCTTACTTGAATGAAGGCCAGCCAGTTATCCCATATTTTTGTAAGTTTATGTTTGGGCAAGTAGATTTGATTTCTTTTTCCTATCTGCATTCTGATTGAATCCACCTCCCCCACCCCATCCACACGCTAGACTCTCTCCTTGCTGGCGGTGAAGATGAGCACATGTTGATCAAATCTGCCAAGCGAATAGGTCAACCCCTCTGCCAGCCTCCACCACAGAGCCCTGGGATAACAGAAACCCAGCTGAGAGGGAGAGATAAGCCCTAATGCATAATCTTCCCCACCCATCCACATCTGAGTTTGCAAATAGACATTCAGAAGTGACCCTGGCTCCCAGGGTTTTCACCATGCTCTGTTCTCGCCAGCCAAACCCTGCCCTGAGCTCCATTCACAGACACCAATCTCTCACCTGAGTGGACATGCTAAATGGAGACGGGTCACATGGCCATCCCGTGGGAGCAGCCTGTCACTCATCTTGGGGCATAAGACCAAACTACCACATAGCTCGCAGAGGCCTTTCCCTCTGAATCCCATCACCTGCAGTTATTGCTCCTAAAGGGAGTATTTCCCTTTGCACCAGGTAGCTGGAGATGGCTGCTTCGTACAGCCTGGGTGCAGTTCACAAAGCGCTTCTCTGAGAGGCAGCGCCTGTCACAGGAAGAGCCTGGTGAGGTGGGGACGCCAAGATACTAATCCTAGCTCTACTGTATTATAGTCACTTTTCTCTTCAAGTCTTCACTTCCTCGTCAGCAAAAAGAAGGACTCAGCCTAAATGAGAGGTCGCAACCTCAACCACCCTCTAGGACCAAGAAGGTCACGTAGATGACAGTAGCTGCCAACAGGTGGTGTTCAGAGTCATGGTGAGCAGAGAAAGCCTGCCCCACCGATAAAGGCATTTTTTTCTTTTCTAAAATTGTTAAACGTGCTTGAACAGCAAAATATGCCTGCATTCGAAATTTATCCTATGACTGCAAGTTGTGAGCATGGGCTGTTGCTCACAGCCAAAGCAAAATGATACTATTGGTATTTCAGCACTTGTTTTATTTAGTGGATCTCAGAAGTATGTAAGATGCTTTAAATAGAATCAGTGAAATTAAATAGAAATTCAAATATGAAATTTTAGGTACTTCCCTGGTGATCCAGTGGTTAAGACTTAGCCTACAATGCAGGAGGTGGAGGTTCAATCCATGGTCAGGGAGCCAAGATCCCACATACCTTGAGGCCAAAAAACCAAAACAGAAAACAGAAGCAATATTGTAACAAATTCAACAAAGGCTTTAAAAATGGTCCATGTTAAAACAAAACAAAACTTTAAAAAATTAAGAAATTTTAGTTGAATCTTCCTTGGCCATTACTGGTTCTGTTGCTGTCTTTGACATTAGTCCCTTCTGCCTGGGGCAGCTTAGAGCAACTGTGGGTGATGGAGTCAGTCCAGGTGGGCTCCAAAGTCTCCTGCAGGGTCAAGCCCCTAAAAGCAACCTTTAGGGCCACTGCTACTCTGGGCAGCTCTTCTGCTCTGTCCATGAGCTCCTAACTGCAGCACTCCTTCTCTCTCCCCCAACTGTCCAGGAGAAATGACCCTGCCTGCATCCCACCCTTTCTCTTCTCATGTAGGACAGGAGGTAGGCAGAGGGGCAGAGTTCCACACAAAGCTAGCTATCCGGAGGAAAAATTGTTAGTGATGTTATTGACTTTCTCCCCATCCCCTGTGAAGCCATTGTGCTGTGTGGAGGAAAGAAGGATGCGGCCCTGCTCCATGCTCCTCTGGCCGCACCTGTGCTTACCTCTTCACTACACTTTTCTGCTGTTTTACTTTTTTATATCATTCTCATGTCTGTTTCTCCCACTAGATCTGTCAGGTCCTTGAAGGTATTTTTTTGTGTGTCCCCAGTTTCTAGCATAGTGTCTGACATACAGTAGATTCCACACATTTTTTATATTATTCCTTACTTCTTATTTATTGCAAGGATGTTGAATTTATATAAACAAAATAAAGAAGATAGGGCATTCTGGGCTTGGGGGAGCATAAACATAATAAACATAATCTATCATTATTTGTATTTCTTCAGAATGTCTGCCTTTTCCACTCCATGGCATTGCCAGCACCTAGGGCAACCCCTGACATATAGTATGTGCTGAATTAATATTGTCTGAATGAATGAATGAATGAATGAAAGGAGAAAAGTCATTTCACACAATTTCCATCAGCCTTCCTGGAAAATTTGCTTTTCTTCCTTGCTTTCTTAAAGTCACATACCAGACTCTCCCCTCTTAAGCCATATGTTGATAATTTATATCTTTGCATTGGTTGAGGGTCTTGAAATCTTGAAAGAAAACCCTATACAGAGCTCATGTTCATACACAATAAACCAGACTGACAGTTAAATCAGAAAGGCTGTTTCATAATTTAATTAAACTCCCTTAAATGTAGACATTAGTCAAGGACAACTTTATTGATTGAGTCTAATTGCATATATTTTCTTATACTTTTACTGAAGCCTATTTTTCAAGTCACTTGAAAGACTACTCCCATTTTTGAAAGAGGATACAACAAAGTGAGGTTTTAATTCATTACCTTTTGGACATACTGTCATTCCCTGGCTAGCACCAAGCACAGAATGTGATAGTGTAATTACTTATAGGACTCCCAATCTACGTTTTTACAATTCTTAGCTACTAGAAAATTCTGAAGATCTGTCTGACTTTCATTCATTTAATCAGTCAATCAGTCATTCGACAAACATTTATTGAATCTCAGTTATGTGCTAGAAATACAGAGATGAATGATGCACAAAACTGCTCTCCAGGAACACCCAGTTTGATGGAGGAGGCTGATAAATAAATAGTTAATTTACTGTAATAAGTTAATTTACTGTAATATGCACAGTGGACTAAGAGATCTGTATAAGACACCAGGTACCCCAGAGAAGAATAGGGTGACTCATGAGGGAGAGGTCAGGGAAGGCTTCACAGAGTCATGTGTGAGCTGGGGTTCATGGGAGTAGCAATGCTTTAGACAAATAAAGTCGGGTAAGGACATTCCAGACAGTGTCACCACTAGAGCAGATATATCCACAAGAGGAAGTAAGGAGCAACTAAAGTGCTGATGCCTGAGGTGGAGGAGCAGCAGGTCACCCTAGAGAAGGAGCTGAGGATCAGGATGAAAAGTTCTTCTGAAGACTGGGGGCATGATCAGCTTGACACTGTGGAAAGATGGCCCTAAGCAGTTGCATAGAAAATAAACCACAGAACAGTAGGTTTCATGCTTCTAGCTGAAGTCACCCTGTCTAGCACGTTCTTCCCCAGCTTTCTCTGGACCAGCAGAGAGAATCCATTCCTTGCCTTTTCTGGGAGGCTACCTATAGCCCTTGGTTCCTGGTCCCTTTCTCCACCTTCAAGGCCAGCAGCATTGCTTGTGTCTGATTATCCTTTCATCCTCCTGTCTTCTCTGACTCTCCTCTTCAGCCTCCCACTTCCACTTTTAAGGACTTTTGTTTATACATTGGATATACCTGGATAATCTAGGATCATCTCCCCATCTTAAAGTCAGCTGATTATTAACCTTAAATCCTCCTTGCCATGTCAGGTGACCTATTCACAAGTTTCAAGGACTGTGACATGGGCATCTTCGAAGGGCCATTATTTTGCCATTACGAGGAGGAAGCAGACAGAATGAGACAGGTTTGCAACATTTGTGAGGAGGAAAGCACCTAGTGTGATGGAAGGAGCCCTTTCCACTGTAGCTTTGAAGTTAGAGACCTACGTTACATCAACAACTCATCCACATGCTCACCCATGAATAAGAACAATTCAGTTGATATTTCTGAGTCTCAGTACCTTCATCTATCAAGTGAGGATAACCATAACTACCTCCCAGGAAAACTGAAGGAATCAAATGTTCTTTAAAATTAAGCAAGCAGTGCTTGGCCGAGAGTAAGTACTCAGAAAATGAGGAGAAAGAGTAAAAAGTTGGTTCCAGCTAAACTATTAGGAGCTAGCAGAGGAGTAAAAAGAAGACAGGGCTGGACACGTAAGCAGGATCCATACCATAAAGAGCCTAGAATGCCAGAATTTGACTATGAAATGCTATCAAAGACGCTGACTAGAGCAACAATGAATGGCCAGAATATTCACCAAGCAAACAAGAGTGTCAGATGAATTAGAATGAGTAGCTTTGGCATGAAGAGTCCCTCAGGACAGGTAGGCTAGGCTCCCGCACAGCTAAATATCACATTTTAAGCCAGTAAGCAGAAAAGAAATCCCCCATTCTGCTGCTGCCCATGGTGAACAGCGTGTTGCCCTCTAAGTGCTCAGTTCATGTTCACATATAAGTTTAAGTCTGCTTTAACCTCAGATTCATAGATTTCCAATTTACCCAACATCTGGAACACCAAGGACACTGGAAAAGCCACTCTGAGAGCCTGCCATTTAGACAGTGCTGCCTCAATAAACCTTTGTTGATCAAAAACTGCAAACATAGGAGAAAGAAGATTTGGAAACCAAAACCAGGTCTTTTGAAGTGGAACAGAATTTGAAAAGTCTGAACTGTGACATATTGAAAAACATATTTTGCAAGTGAGAACTTAGGGAAAATTATCATCTAAGGTCAGCAAAAACATCCAGGGGAGAAAAAAGAGAATCTAGAACATTTGTGCATGTGAAGGGAACATTTTGGACTTATTTTCCTTTTTGTCCAAATCATATTCAAACACACACACACAACCTGGGGCAATGCCTAATTGCAATCATCAAGCAGTAACTTTGAACATTCAGGAAGATTCTTCTAAGTTCCTATGACTATTATACCATCAGATATCCCTAACTAATATTTGTTAATTAGCAATAAGAATTTGTTTTGTAAAATTTTTTGTGCCATCGACAATATACTTTGTATGGCTTTTCTAGTTGATTAGCTAGTCAGGTAGTTCTCTGTAAATTGATATACTTCTGATAATAAAAATAATATTTTTTGAATGACTGTGCTTACTGCACTGATCTCTGCCAATAATATGAATCATTTTAGGGCATGTGTGCTGCTGCTGCTGCTAAGTCGCTTCAGTCGTGTCTGACTCTGTGTGACCCCATAGACAGCAGACCACCAGGCTCCCCCGTCCCTAGGATTCTCCAGGCAAGAACACCGGAGTGGGTTGCCGTTTCCTTCTCCAATGCATGAAAGTGAAAAGTGAAAGTGAAGTTGCTCAGTCGTGTCTGACTTAGCGACCCCATGGACTGCAGCCTACCAGGCTCCTCCGTCCATGGGGTTTTCCAGGCAAGAGTACTGGAGTGGGGTGCCATTGCCAATGTGTCAACTTTAGCTTCCTGGTTTAGAATACTTGTCAGAGCATTCGTCATAGACCAATGTCACCATGTCTCCAGAAGTTTCCTTTTAAAATGTAGATTTTTTTCAGTGGCACTAGTGGTAAAAAACAAAACAAATAAATAAAAACATCTGCCAATGCAGGAGACACAAGAGAAGTGAGTTTGATCCCTGGGTTGGGAAGGTCGATCCCCTGGAGGCAATCCAATCCAGTATTCTTGCCTAGAGAATCCCTTGGACAGAGGAGTCTGGCAGCCTATAGTCCATGGCGTCACAGAGTCGGACATGACTGAAGTGACTTAGCATGCAGCATGCACGCAAGGCAAGTGAAGCAGAACTAATATTTGTAGAACTCCTCTCTAAGCTTTTTCATGGACATTAGCTCACTTAGTCCCCACAGCAACCCTGTGGTGAGCAATTATGAGTCCCATTTTATAGATGAGAGGGTGAACCTTAGAGTTTAATATCTTGCCAAAGGTCTTTCCACCAGTAAGTGGCAGAACTAGGATTTAGACCCAGTTTTCTCAGCCAGCTTTACTTCCAGCTGCCAAGACAACTGGAAAGTTAAAGCAAAAGTCACTGATGAACCAGAACAGATGCTGAAACCTATAGGAAGAGGCCTGAAAAAGAGTCACCCTCACTCTTTGACTTATGTTAAAGAAAACCTCACTTAACTAGGAATTACTAATTTGTCCCTAAGAAGAAACCAAGAAAGATTTCAGTCAATAAATCATCCCTGGATGGCAGTTGAAAGCAAGGCAGATAATAACAACTATAGTCATAATAATATTTATGACTACCTACATTCATTTATGGAGAAGGCAATGGCACCCCACTCCAGTACTTTTGCCTAGAAAATCGCATGGATGATTTATACCTACTATATGCCAGGCGTTCTTCTAACACCTTAGAGATACAAACTCTTTTAATCTTACAACATCTCTGTGAGGTTGGTACCATTGTCATTCCATTTTATTGATGAGGAAGTAGAAGCACAACAAGACCACAAGGTAAGTGACAGATAAGAATCAACCCAGGCAAGTCTGGTTTCAGCAGCCACAGTCTTATCCACTAAACTTCACTGCCTCCATAAAGGAGATTCTGAGTTATATAATATCAATGAACACAGAATCACACTGATACCAGAGGGTTTTTAGCCACAGAGGTAATGATGGATGCATGTTTATAAACTTTGCAATTTATAAAAGCAACTTATTCATTATCATTAATATCATTCATTCACTATTATCTCAACTGATTCTCTTAAAAAAGAGACTGAAAGTATATTTTTTTCCACACTGTACTGATCCTTTCATTCATTCAACAAATTTATATAAAGTGAACACTTGTCTTGAACAAGCTTTGGAGATAGAGAAATACTCGAAAAGAATCTCATCTTTGTCTTTATAGAGTTTACAATACAGTAGTCAGGATATTCTTTAACAAATAATCGTGTGAGTACGTAATTACAAATGGTGCTAAGAACTTTGCATGAAAAGTATTGGGGATTATGAGAGCATATAATAGAAGATGACCTAGGTATTCAAAGACTCCCTGATAGATCTAGGCTGGAAGACATCCCTGAGGAAATTAATTTGAGCTAAATTCTAAGAACAATTGAGAATTAATTTAAATTTTACCCTGTGAGTAAAGATTCCCTCCCTATTCAAAATAGCAAGCACTTTTCATAGACCTTACTCCTCTCTAATCTTCCCTATCAATTATCATCTTCTAACAAACAGTTTCAGAGAAGGCAATGGCACCCCACTCCAGTACTTGTGCCTAGAAAATCCCATGGACAGAGGAGACTGGTAGGCTGCGGTCCGTGGGGTCGCTAGAGTCGGACACGACTAAGCGACTTCACTTTCACTTTTCACTTTCATGCATTGGAGAAGGAAATGGCAACCCACTCCAGTGTTCTTGCCTGGAAAATCTCAGGGACAGGGGAGCCTGGTGGGCTGCCCTCTATGAGGTCGCACAGAGTCAGACACGACTGAAGTGACTTAGCAGCAGCAACAAACAATTTACTTATTTATTATGTTTCTTTTTGGTCTGAGTACCACCTCACCCCTAACAAGAATATGAGTTCTATGGGGATGGTGAATCAGTTTCATTCACTCAAGTCTTTGGCAAACATGGGACCTCAATAAATATAACAAAGGAACTAGAGAAAGGGGCTTGGAGATGTCATAGCCAACAATAAAGGGGGAACATTTCTCAGTAGATACATCCCTCTCTCAAAGGACCTGGGGTAGGAGGGTGTATTGATTTTTATTTTTTGGCCATACCACACAGCAAGTGGAAATCTTAATTTCCTGACTAGGAATTGAACCCGTGACCCCAGGAGTGGAAGCTCAGAGTCTTAATCACTGGACTGTGAGGGAAGTCTCCATATCGATTTTAAAGGAACTCATGAAGGCCATCAGGCATGTTGAGCAAGGAAGAGAGTGGCAGAAAATGAGATGGAAAGGGCAGATTAGACCATGTTGTGAGAAAAAGGAAATTCAGAGTGAATGATTCCCCCTCACCAAAGAAAAGGAGCCATATGTGTATTTCAAGTAAACTCTAGCCTACTTAGTCACCTCTTAGAATTCTCTCAGAGGAGTAGGGAACTACATGCTCTTCACACAAAAATGACCAAGCTCAAGCAGTTGGCATGAACAATGACAAAGAATACTCAGATTGGGAAAATAATTAATAGATGGCTAAAATATGGTCATTTAACATGCCTGAAGCAGAAAAGCTTGATGGATGTGGTTGATTTATGAGCAGCTGGATATTAATGCACGGGATGTCAAAGTGTGTGAATTTTGTAGAGTTTCCTAATTCTGCTTTGTTAGAACATAATATTAAAAAAGTGGTATCCTAGATCATTACTGTCTCAGCTAGAGATAATTGATATTGTGGCAGATAGCCAGTATTGTTGAAGGAAAGAGAATGTTTCAGGAGGCCAGCAACACCAGACATTCTAGGACCCATGGATAGATTTCTACTTGCCTGCCCCAAGGCACCATTGACCTCTTACGGGAAGGAATCTCTTAAGGAAGTCTTCCTTATAACAAGATGGCAGAGGGAGGACTCCTTTACG
Organism: Tragelaphus eurycerus; assembly: GCA_935064755.1. Taxonomy (NCBI): domain Eukaryota; kingdom Metazoa; phylum Chordata; class Mammalia; order Artiodactyla; family Bovidae; genus Tragelaphus; species Tragelaphus eurycerus. The sequence goes on along the minus strand of CAKXYN010000092.1, from coordinate 7,178,335 downwards.
TCCCTCCACCTGGTTCAGAAGAGAGAGATTTGTGTCTTTAAGTGCATCTTTGTCAAACTAGTGTTCTTACTGTCACACTAGTGTTCTGACCGGAAGCTTATTTCATACAGACTCCCAGATTACGCCGAACATGTGGTAGGACTCTTGAAACCCTGTGGCACAGTATTGCAGGAGGAGCTTGGGGCTTAATTCTGTCAAACAAATTAAATGTCTGCACTTCATGCACTAACAAGGCCAAATTAAACACTCATCCAAAGGGAGACACCTTTCAATGTGCAATGCCTGCCGCCTCCTTGACACCAGCTAGCTTTCTCAACAAATCCCAGACTGTCTTCACTGGATGCGTGAAGATGGCATTTTATTTCCAAGGCAGTCGTTTCTAAGATTTGTCTTCCCTAAAAGGATGATTCTTATTCCAGCTACTCTAAAAGTCTAGTTAGTACCAGAGTTTAACCACCATAGATAATTTGTTCTCACAGATAAACATTGCCACAGGTGTCAGCTATGTATTTTGCCCAGAAGGTAATTTATAGTAAATTAAATGAGACCACCATTCCACTGACCCTTCCTAGAACTTTGAGAATGGCTATTTACAAATTGAACTATGATAACTTACTCTGTGATTCCATTCTCTGACATGGTCACTGCCAGTTCTTTGGTTGCTGTAAGCTAGAGATATCCAGCACCTCATTTGGGTGAAAATCTAGTTAAAACCTAACATAAGGAGGTCTGGCTGTGGTTTTGTCAGGCAGCTATTGACCTGGGAAGCACTTTAAAAAAGTAGAACCTTGCTCCAGGTTATTTTCTCATCTTTCCCAGTCTTTATATTCATTCTGGAGTGTTACATGTTGAAAGCTAAAAGTGACCTTGAAAGAATATTTGGCCAAGCAATTCTCAAAAAAAAAAATCAGCTAAACAGCGACATTAGGATTAACTGAGGTGCTTATTAAAAATACATTTTTCCAGGTTCCACCCCAGACCTGCTTGAACAAAGGCTGTGGTTGTGAATCCAGGTTAGCATTAAGTCCCTCAAGGGATCTGGGGGGCTTCCCAGGTGACTCAGTGGTAAAGAATCCACCTGCCAATACAGGAGACATAGGAAACTCAGGTTCAATCCCTGGGTCAGGAAAATCCCTTGGAGGAGGAAATGGCAACCCACTCAGTATTCTTGCCTGGAGAATGCCATGGACAGAGGAGCCTGGGGTTGGGAGGGCTGCAGTCCATGCGATCACAAAGAGTCAGGTGTGACTCGGCATGCAAGAGATTTTGTTCCTTAACTACTACGTTTGGAAACCAGAGTTATATTCCTCTCCTCACCCCATAATCAGACTACATAACCCTCTTAGCAGATGAGATCTTATATAGAGAAATGACAAATATTTCCCATGCACACTTTTAATTATTACTAGGAACAAAGAAAGGCCTCAAGTTATCAACATGAATTTCACATTTTCATCCCATTATCTGGGTTGGTTAGGATACTGCATTATAAAGAAGAGTCTACAGTGGCCAGAGTTTCCAGGTGAGCTTATAGTCAACATCAAGCACCTGCTACGTCTGGTTGGAATAGGACTTCCACAAGTAGCTGCTCTAATAGGAAATCCAAGACCATCATGGGAGGGGATCAACTGCAAGACCATCACGGGAAGGGATCAACCAAGGTTGGATGAGGACTCAAATCAAGCACTTTTCATGCATTAAATTATTTAATCTGACAGTGACCCCCCTACACAGACCTTCCTATTATTAATACCATTTTAACAAGTGAGGAAACTAAAGCACAGAGAGGTTAAGTATCTTGCCAAGGTCACACAGCTAGTGAGTGGCTTCAGATCCAGGCAAGGTGGCTATAGAACCCACATCTTTAAACATTAAACATACTGCTTCTTCAAAAGGCTAATGATAAGGATTATGCTTTAATCAACAGAGAAGTGGAACACTCACTCAATAGGAAAGACAGCCAGAGCCTGGCTGTAGCACAGGTCAACCTACCAGTCATTAAAAATAATAATAATAAACTTAAAAACTTTTGCACAGCAAAGGAAACTATAAGCAAGGTGACAAGACAACCCTCAGAATGGGAGAAAATAATAGCAAATGAAACAACTGACAAAGGATTAATTTCCAAAATATACAAGCAGCTCATACAACTCAATATCAGAAAAACAAACAACCCAATCAAAAAGTGGGGAAAAGACTAAACAGACATTTCTCCAATGAAGACATTCAGATGACTAACACACACATGAAAAGATGCTCAAAACTGCTCATTATTAGAGAAATGCAAATCAAAACAGCAATGAGATATCACCTCACACCAGTCAGAATGGCCATCATCAAAAAGTCTACAGACAATAAATGCTGGAGAGGGTGTGGGGAAAAGGGAACACTCTTGCACTGTTGGTGGGAATATAAATTGATATAGCCACTATGGAAGACAGTATGGAGATTCCTTTAAAAAATCTGAAATGTATTAATTGTTCAAACTAAACACTATCATGTTACAATTTGTTCATACTAGATGTTTGTAATGTTTCTGATAATCAATAAAAGAGATTCTTGATCAAAAAAATAAAAAAAAAATAAAAACTAGGAATAAAACCATCATATGAGCCAGCAAATCAGGTGGTCTGGTATTCCCATCTCTTTCAGAATTTTCCACAGTTTATTGTGATCTACACAGTCAAAGGCTTTGGCATAGTCAATAAAGCAGAAATAGACGTTTTTCTGGAACTCTCTTGCTTTTTCCATGATCCTGCAGATGTTGGCAATTTGATCTCTGGTTCCTCTGCCTTTTCTAAAACCAGCTTGAACATCAGGAAGTTCACGGTTCACATATTGCTGAAGCCTGGCTTGGAGAATTTTGAGCATTACTTTACTAGCGTGTGAGATGAGTGCAACTGCGTGGTAGTTTGAGCATTCTTTGGCATTGCCTTTCTTTGGGATTGGGATGAAAACTGACCTTTTCCAATCTTGTGGCCACTGCTGAGTTTTCCAAATTTGCTGGCATATTGAGTGCAGCATTTTCACAGCATCATCTTTCAGGATTTGGAATAGCTCAGCTGGAATTGAGAAATCTGTATGCAGGTCAGGAAGCAACAGTTAGAACTGGTCATGGAACAACAGACTGGTTCCAAAGTCAAGGCTGTATATTGTCACCCTGTTTATTTAACTTATATGCAGAGTACATCATGAGAAACGCTGGACTGGAAGAAACACAAGTTGGAATCAAGATTGCTGGAAGAAATATCAATAACCTCAGATATGCAGATGACACCACCCTTATGGCAGAAAGTGAAGAGGAACTAAAAAGCCTCTTGATGAAAGTGAAAGTGGAGAGTGAAAAGGTTGGCTTAAAGCTCAACATTCAGAAAACGAAGATCATGGCATCTGGTCCCATCACTTCATGGGAAATAGATGGGGAAACAGTGGAAACAGTGTCAGACTTTATTTTTCTGGGCTCCAAAATCACTGCAGATGGTGACTGCAGCCATAAAATTAAAAGACGCTTACTCCTTGGAAGGAAAGTTATGACCAACCTAGATAGCATATTCAAAAGCAGAGACATTACTTTGCCAACAAAGGTTCGCCTAGTCAAGGCTATGGTCTTTCCTGTGGTCATGTATGGATGTGAGAGCTGGACTGTGAAGAAGGCTGAGTGCCGAAGAATTGATGCTTTTGAAATGTGGTGTTGGAGAAGACTCTTGAGAGTCCCTTGGACTGCAAGGAGATCCAACCAGTCCATTCTGAAGGAGATCAGCCCTGGGATTTCTTTGGGAGGACTGATGCTCAAGCTGAAACTCCAGTACTTTGGCCACCTCATGCAAAGAGTTGACTCATTGGAGAAGACTCTGATGCTGGGAGGGATTGGGGGCAGGAGGAGAAGGGGACGACAGAGGATGAGATGGCTGGATGGCATCACTGACTCGATGGATGTGAGTCTGAGTGACCTCTGAGAGTTGGTGATGGACAGGGAGGCCTGGCGTGCTGCGACTCATGGGGTCGTGAAGAGTCGGACACAACTGAGTGACTGATCTGATCTGATGACCCAGCAATCCCACTCCTAGGCATATACCCTGTGGAAACCAAAATTGAAAGAGACACATGTATCCCATTGTTCATTGAAGCACTATTTCAATAGGTAGAACATGGAAGCAACCTAGATGTCCATCGACAGGTGAATGGATAAAGAAGTTGTGGTACCTATACACAATGCAGTATTACTCAGCCGTAAAAAGGAGCACATTTGAGTCAGTTCTATGAGGTGGATGAACCTATAACCTATTATACAGAGTGAAGTAAGTCATAAAGAGAAAGATAAATATCATATTCTAACACATATATATGGAATCTAGAAAATGGTACTGAAGAATTTATTTACAGGGCAGCAGTGGAGAAACAGACATAGAGAATAGATGTGTGGACATGGGGACAGGGGAGGGAAGGATGAGATGTATGGAAAGGGTAACATGGAAACTTACATTACCACATGTAAAATAGATACCCAATGGTAATTTGCTGTATGTCTCAGGAAACTCAAACAGGGGCTCTGTATCAACCTAGAGGGGTGGGATGGGGAGGGAGGTGGGAAGGAGGTTCAAAAGGGAAGGATATATGTATACCCATGGCTGATTCATATTGAGGTTTAACAGAAAACAACAAAATTCTGTAAAGCAATTATCCTTCAGTAAAAGAAAATTAATTAATTTTAAAAAACCAGATGATATAAATTCAATACTAATTTACATGAATTATATTAGAAAGAATATTCTTTGGGTTTTGATCATGGAAATCTTGGGGAGAAAAAAAGTTTTCCAAATTCAATTCAAAGGTATACTGCTGCTACTGCTAAGTCGCTTCAGTCGTGTCCGACTCTGTGCGACCCCATAGACGGCAGCCCACCAGGCTTTCCCGTCCCTGGGATTCTCCAAGCAAGAACACTGGAGTGGGTTGCCATTTCCTTCTCCAATGCATGAAAGTGAAAACTGAAAGTGAAGTCACTCAGTCATGTCCGACTCTAGCAACCCCATGGACTGCAGCCCACCAGGCTCCTCTGTCCATGGGATTTTCCAGGCAAAAGTACTAGAGTGGGGTGCCATTGCCTTCTCTGTCAAAGGTGTACAATGTTAAATAAATGTTTCTATTGTAAAAAGATAAAAAATAAAAGCTGCATCTTAGTAACCATCAGCACACTTCAGGCACAATGACTTCTAGACTGTACAGCACCCAGTAATTCCAACCAACCTCACCTCCAGGGATGGTGTAGGGGCTCCTTCTGTTGTCTCTGCTCTAGAAGGAACCAGCTTAAGACAGTAGGGTGTTGGGCATTGTCTTACCTCCCGGGCTGATGGCTTAAACAGCAGAGATGTACTCTTGTAGTTATGGAGGTTGGAAGTCTGAGATCAGGGTGTCAGCATGGGTAGTCTCTGGTAAGACTTCTCTTTGTGGTTTGCAGGTAGCCTCTTTCTCTCTGTGCTTACATGGTCTTTCCTTGGTTACTGTGTATGAAGAGAGAGAAGATTCTCTTTGCCTCTTTTTAGAAGGTCACCAGTCCTGGGACTTCCCTGGCTAGTCCAATGGTTAAGACTCTGAGGATCTGACCCCTGGTTGGGGAAATAATATCCAAGGCAATGGCACCCCATTCCAGTAGTCTTGCCTGAAAAATCCCATGGATTGGAGGAGCCTGGTGGGCTGCAGTCCATGGGGTTGCTAGGAGTCAGACACGACTGAGTGACTTCACTTTCACTTTTCACTTTCATGCACTGGAGAAGGAAATGGCAACCCACTCCAGTGTTCTTGCCTGGATAATCCCAGGGACAGGGGAGCCTGGTGGGCTGCCGTCTATGGGGTCGCACAGAGTCGGACACGACTGAAGCGACTTAGCAGCAGCAGCAGCAGCAGCATGCTGTGCCTGGTGGCCAAAAATGCATACATACATATGTACATAAAATAAAAGATCAGCAATCCTATCAGATTAGGACCCCATCCTTATGACCTCATATAACCATAGTTTCTTCCTAAAAGCTCAATCTCCAAATACAGTCTCACCGAGGGGAAGAGGGGCTAGGCCTGCAACATGTGAATTTTGGGGGACACAATTTAGTCCAAAGAAATCACTTAGATATTATGGGAGAAGGCGGATCCAACACCAGCAATGACGATACTGATTTCTGCCTCTGAGAGTCTCCTGTGTGCCAGACTCTGAGTTAAGCACTTCCTGTATGCTACCTCATTTAATCAGTGCCCTACAAGCTCAGGAGTAATAAACTCATTTTATAATTGAGAAAACCAAAAAGGTCAGAGATTTGGGGGACTTCAGATTTAACTAGTGGCAGAGCCAAGCTCTGACTCTGTTCAGTCTGACTCTCAATCCCTATGCCAGAAATGACACTCTGGATCCATGATATGGGTCCCTTGGAAAGTCTAAATCAAGTTATAAACCCTCTCCCTAGGAAAAAAACACACAAACACAAAATTTGCATATAATTTTGGGGGGCCTCCCAGCAATCCAGAGGTTTAAGGAAGTGAAAGGATAGAATAAACAAGGGTTTTATTTTTCTGGAGAATCAGAATCTCAAGTGTGTGCTACATGCATGCTCAGTTGTGTTCAACTCTGCGACCTCATGGACAGTAGCCCATCCATAGGATTCTCCAGGCAAGAATACTGGAGTGGGTTGCCATTTTCTCCCTCAGGGCATCTTCCTGGCCCAGGGATGGAACCTGAGTCTGCTGCATTGGCAGGTGGATTCTTTACTGTTGCACCACCTGGTAGCCATATTATAGAGCAAAGGTAATTTTTGCATAAATTTCTAAGCTGAAGCATGTCCATTAGAGAAGCTTGCATGCTCCATGGGCTGCAGTGGGCTTAGCCCCAGGACAACAAGACCTGGACAACAAATCCCCTGACTGGAAGTAACAAGGCGGCACCAGGCTCCCTCTTTCTCTCTTTTTCTGGGAACAGATTTGATGCAGGGAGAAGGAAATGGCTCTTTAAGATGTACCAAAGAAGCGAGCTAAGGTCACCTGAGAGCAGGAGGCTAGAGTTCAGAGAAAGCCAGGGATCAACAGATAATAGAGACTGAAGCAGATCTGGTATGATAGAGCAGACAGCTCTCAGCCTAAGGGGCCACCCCACAGCAGCCCCTGTCTGCCTTCTCCATGAGGAATGTGGGTTCAGTCGGGACACATCTTTATTTCCTTAAAGCAAAAAATCCAAATTTTTATGTAAAATCTCCCCATTTTCAAATGTCAACTCTTAGAAGACATGTGGCCTTAGAATAATCTCATCCTTCACAGCTTTTAGTTTCTCCTGTTGGTAACATGAGATTTTAGTGAGATTCGTCTCAGGGGATTTTTTTTCAAAGATCAAATGAAATAAGGTATATAAACATGCTTTATAACCTATAAAGCGCTATATAGGTGTTAACAAAGAAACCTGTAAAAAGCAATTTCTCTCCAGAGGTAGTGATAGTATATTTAATAGCTGGGCATCACACACCTATAGAGTCTGAGCTATAGCAGAAGGGACCTTTTGAAAATGTAAGTCAGATTATATCCCCCCTCAGTTAAACTCTCATCCCACCTAAAGTAAAATCAAAGCTCTGTATGGTCTGGGTACTGTCCACCTCTCACCCAATCCCTGACCTTCCCCTCACCTAGGATGCTCCAGCCACTGCTCGTTTCTATTCCACAGGATTCTCCTCTTAGAGTCTTGGCACGAGGCTCATTGACGGGCACACTGTGTCCCTGACCTTCTGTGTCATGGACTCATCTTTTAACTCTCAGGTCCACGGCCCCTTCTGAGAGGGCCATTCCAGTCCAAAAGAGCCACCTGATCACCCTCAGCAGCCACACTTGACTTTATTCTTAGCCTAGCCCTTCTCACTATTCGATATGGTTCTTGATTTTTATTGGTTTCCTTTTTTAACAAATGCGTCCTCCCACAAGATACAAGCTCTGGTTAGAAAGGTCCTACATAGTCTTTCTGTTGATTTGCTTTTTATATTTTTTAAAATTTACTCTTAATTGGAGGATAATTGCTTTACAAGGTTATGTTGGTTTCTGCTGTATGTCAGGGGCTTCCCTAATAGCTCAGTTGGTAAATCATTTGCCTGCAATTCAGAAAACCCAGGTTCAGTTCCTGGGTTGGGAAGATCCCCTGGAGAAGGAAATGGCAACCCACTCCAGAACTTGCTGAATGAAGAATCGCATGGACAGAGGAGCCTGACAGGCTATAGTCCATGGGACTGCAAAAGTCAGACACGACTTAGCAACTAAACCACCACCACCACCACCGCTGTATGTCAATCAGCCTTAAGTTTACATATACCCTCTCCCTCTAGAACGTCCCTCCCACCCCACCCCAATCCCATTCTTGTAGGTCTTCACAGAGCACTGGGCTGAGCATTTTGTGTTATACAGCAACTTCCCACTTTTTTACAATGGTGATATATATAATCTTATTCACCACTGAATTCACCAGCCTCTGAGTTAGGTCTGGTATATGGTTGAAATTACAATATCCATTGAAAGAAGAGTCTTAAAATTGGTATTATAGTAGAAATTTTAGTAGAAGAGCAAAAAGCACTTTGAACTGCACCAGGGCCACTTCTTGGGTCCCACTCAGATTAACTGAGCCAGAATCTCTAAGAATGTGGTTCAAGTATCTGGATTTTTAGTAAACACCTTAGATGGGTGATTCTGGTGCAGGTGACCTCAGAACACATGTTTTTTTAACACAGGATTTAGAGAACAAAGACTGAGTTCTAGGCCTATTTATTTTGCAGGGTGTTCATGAAGCCTCAAAAAATAAAACAGCAGGTAAAGTTCTTTGCCCACACCCAGACTTAGAGAAACACAGGCTGTTCTTCCCTGGCCTTCCTCTCAGGGGCCTGCAGTGTCCACATTCAGGGATAGAAGCTTGCTGTGCCCTCAGGCAGCTCCTTCTTTTCATGGGCCTGAGCAAACTCTGTGCCGTCCTCCACAAGGAACATCTTCAAGAATTAAAGACAACTCTACGAGCCTCCTTTAGCATTTCTAGCTTGTTAGCCATTCTCAGACCTTAGCAACCTGGATATATTGGAGTTTGTCTATGCCATTTTTAGAGTGTAAATTTTTCTAAATTAATAAAATAGTCCTCTACAGTCTATTCAGTATAACTACATAAGAATATTATTTTTAAAATGACTGGAGTTGTAAGGTCAAACATTCAGGAATTTGACCTCTTTTTTCTCATTTTATCAAAAACAAAGCAGACTTTTATAGAAAGAATCATCTGCAGAATCTCACAAAAGACTGATGGAGAAACAAAAACCTAGAGTATTGACCAACAACGAAGAGGAAAATAATAGTAATAACTAACACAAATGAGCCCCACCTCAAGCCCAACCCCATCACACACTCATTTCATACGTATAACCCTGTAAGGAAGCATCATGACTCTCCCCCTTTCAGAGATGAGAATTGTCCAACAGGAGTAACTTGCCCCAAATGACAGAATTAGATCTTTGCATACTTGGTATAAGAGCCCAGACAGCTGGTTGACCCCAGAACCATTTACTTACCCACTGACTATGCCCTGTGAAAACTCCTCTTGGACACCAGGCCAGTTGGCCTGCTCTCACTCTTTATTTTCTGTCTCACTCTAACCAACCAGTTTTTCTTACTGACACCTCTCTTTCTAGAACAGTACCATGGATGATACCACAATCAAACTCCATCAGCTTTTCCAGTTTCTCCGCTTGAGGGTATTTCTGCAGCCATCCATTATATGTTGATTTTGTAACTTAAGTCTTTGAATTTGGATGGAGGGAGAATTCCTTACTGATGTCTGTAACTTCCTTTAATGATCAACTAAAACTTCGAAATATTTTTCCAGACTACTGGTCTAAAGCTAGGCTTGTATACTTGTACCACTGACTTTTTTTTTTCCAACCCAAATACAGGACTTTGCATATATATCTGTGGGATTTCATCCTGTGGTTTTGGGCCATTGTTGTAGCTTGTCAAGATGATTTTAAATCTTGACTCTATCGTTTGCGGTATCAGCTACTCCTCCCAGCTTTATGTCATCTGTAGACTTTATTAAATGAAGCATCTATTCCTCAGGCAAGTAAGTGATAGAAATGTTGAACTGCACAAAGCCAAGCATAGATAGTATGACAGGAGGGATTTTTAAAAATGAGTATTGGTATTGTGCTGGACTGAGCCTGAAGATGAACATTTCGTCACTAAAATTAACCCTCAGATGCACTAATGAAGAGAGTGTAGTTCCAGCCTTCTTCCAGTCTTCCCCACAATGCCACATTCTGGCAGTCATACTAAGAGCATGATCATCACTTTTGATGTACCTTTTCATATACTTCCTTGCCCTTTAAATGTATTGCCTTGATGAAGTAAAACACTCTGTGCATATGTGCTATGGTTACAGAGATGAGGAAAATAAACAATTAAGTTGATCATCTGGGCTCTTAAACCAAGTGTGCAAAGTTCTAATTATGTCATTTAGGGCAAATTACTATTGCTTTGGCAATTTTCATTTCTAAAATAGGGAGAAATTTGTGATTCTTTCTTACAGACTCGTGTGTGTGAAATGAGATGGTGTGTGATGGTTCTTGGCCCTGATTAGAGTCCATGTGTATTAATTATTACTATTTTTCTCTTCACTGTATGTTGACACCCTGTTTGTTTTTTTCCTCTTTAGTCTTTTTTTTTCTGGCCACTCCATGGGGCATACAGGATCATAGTTCCCCAACCAGGAATAGAACCTGTGCCCCTGAAGTGGAAGCACTGAGTCCTAACCACTAGACCACAAGGGAAGTCCTCTTCATCAGTCTTTTGTGAGATTGTACAGGTGATTCTTTCTACAAAAGTCTGCTTTATTTTTGATAAATTAGGTGGGAAGGGGTAGAAAATCAAATTCCTGAATGTTTGACCCTGGAAGTCCAGTCTTTTTTTTTTTTTTTAATAATATTAACATCACAGGGCTTCCCTGGGGGCTTAGTGGTAAAGAGTTTGCCTGCCGATGGAGGAGACGTGAGTTTGATCCCTGATCTCAGAGGATCCCATGTGTCATGGAGTAACTAAGCCTCTGCACCACAACTGTTAAGCCTGTGCTCTAGAGCCCAGAAGCCATAACTGCTGAAGCCCGCATGCCCTGGCCCCTGTGCTCTGCAACAGGAGAAGCATCACAATGGGAAGCCCATGCAGCAATGAACCCAGCACAGCCAAAAACAAATAAAATTATTTTTTAAATGATATTAATATCATGTAACTATTATGAACAGACCATAGTGGACTATTTCATTGGAGAGATGATATGGCAGAAAAAGAGGAAGACACTTTACTATGATGAGAGATCAAGAAAGGCGCCCTAAAAGAAAGGGTGCCCGGGTTAAACCTGAAGTTCAAGCGTGGATTGGCCAAAAAAGATTTCAGTGTGGAGTGGCTGTCATGAACTAAGTTCACAAAGCATCTATGCCATCTTAGAAGACTGGATTTTATATTAATAAAATTAAAAACTTTCATTGAAGTTTCTGTCCAAGAAGCCTCCCCCATACACTTTAATGGTTTCCAGTCCCTCCTGCCTTGAAAATCCTACCAACGTTTTTCTCCAACCCAGGAGCAGGTTGCCCTTTAACATATGCTCATATTTTTATCTCCATAATGTGTACATGTATCTTTCACTCCCCAAATCATGGCAGGGCATTGAAAACTAAAACCATGGCTCACATCCTCATTCAGTCCACAGTTTAAAGCACCAAGATGGTATCACTTGGTGATACCAATTGGTTCACACAAATTCTTGATGAATTGAGTAGAGCCAGCAGAGGTGAAAGGCTAACAGCAGGGGAAGATCAGGCGAGAGGCTGATAACCAGGTAAAATGGCACAGATAGTGAGGATCCCTGGAAAACTGCGGTGGAAACTGGACGCAGACAGGGATCACATTGTGATGTTGCCTCTTGTGCCAGGTGACCAGTGGAGTGCCTGGTTTTATCTTTGGATAAAATAAACCAATGAAAAGTGTTACATTCTTTTCAGAACTATGTCATATTTACTATTTGTATGTTCAATCCTACTGTACAAGGACAGCATATGGCATTGGCATACTTTGTAAAGGTTCCTGAGTCTGTGCTATGCTAAGTCACTTCACTCGTGTCTGATTCTGTGTGACCCCATAGATGGCAGCCCACCAGGCTTCCCCGTCCCTGGGATTCTCCAGGCAAGAACACTGGAGTGGGTTGCCATTGCCTTCTCCAATGCATGAAAGTGAAAAGAGAAAGTGAAGTTGCTCAGTCGTGTCCGACTCTTAGCGACCCCATGGACTGCAGCTTTCCAGGCTCCTCCGTCCGTGGGATTTTCCAGGCAAGAGTACTGGAGTGGGGTACCATTGCCTTCTCCGTCCTGAGTCTGTAAGGTGGTATTAAATTTTTCTTTTCCATTATGATCTATTACAGGATATTGAAAATGGTACCCTGTGCTACAGTAGGGCTTTGTTGTTTATCCATCCTATACATAATAGTTTGCATCTGCTAGTACTGAATTCCCGATCTACTCCCCCTCTTTTGGCAACCATAGTCTGTTCTCTATGCTTGTGAGCCTGTTCCTGTGTCATAGATAAGTTCATTTGTGTAATATTTTAGATTCTACATATAAATGATATCGTATGATATTTGTCTTTCTTTCTGGCTTCACTTGGTATGAAAATCTTAGGCACAATTTCATTATACACGTCAAGATATAATGAGCTTCTGGAGAGTATGCCAAGCTTATACACAAGCTTTTACCTTATCTAATAAGTCAGGATATATTGATAACAGGTGGAAAATAGATTAGAACATCCATGACCAGTCAGGTTGGTTGAGAATGGATGTCTGGGCTTGATGGAAAAATGAGGCCTAAGCTATTGATCATGTTTTTTGGCCACAGGTAAAGGATGTGGTGATTGGAAAACACAAGGGCCATACATATGCCAGTCTCTGATAGATGTCACCTTTAATGTGGATTTCTTAAGGATTTTTGGCACAAACTAAATGGTCAGCATCATCCTTCACCTTATAAACTGGTGTGCATGTGACTCTAGCCGTTTCTTTAACCTTATTACTATGAAATCAGATCAGATCAGTCGCTCAGTCGTGTCCGACTCTTTGCGACCCCATGAACTGCAGCATGCCAGGCCTCCCTGTCCATCACCAACTCCCAGGTCACTCAGACTCACATCCATCGAGTCAGTGATGCCATCCAGCCATCTCATCCTCTGTCGTCCCCTTCTCCTCCTGCCCCCAATCCCTCCTAGCATCAGAGTCTTCTCCAATGAGTCAACACTTCGCATGACGTGGCCAAAATACTGCAGTTTCAGCTTTAGCATCATTCCTTCCAAAGAAATCCCAGGGCTGATTTCCTTCAGAATGGACCGGTTGGATCTCCTTGCAGTCCAACGGACTCTCAAGAGTCTTCTCCAACACCACAGTTCAAAAGCATCAGTTCTTCAGCGCTCAGCCTTCTTCACAGTTCAGCTCTCACATCTATACATGACCAGAGGAAAGACCACAGCCTTGACTAGATGAACCTTTGTTGGCAAAGTAATGTCTCTGCTTTTGAATATGCTATCTAGGTTGGTCATAACTTTCCTTCCAAAGAGTAAGCGTCTTTTAATTTCATGGCTGCAGTCACCATCCGCAATGATTTTGGAGCCCCCCAAAATAAAGTCTAATACTGTTTCCCCATCTATTTCCCATGTAGTAATGGGACCGGATGCCATGATCTTCGTTTTCGGAATGTTGAGCTTTAAGCCAACCTTTTCACTCTCCACTTTCATTTGCATAAAGAGGCTTTTGAGTTCCTCTTCACTTTCTGCCATAAGGGTGGTGTCATCTGCATGTCTGAGGTTATTGATATTTCTCCCAGCAATCTTGATTCCAACTTGTGTTTCTTCCAGTCCAGCGTTTCTCATGATGTACTCTGCATATAAGTTAAATAAACAGGGTGACAATATACAACCTTGACGTACTCCTTTTCCTATTTGGAACCAGTCTGTTGGTCCATGACCAGTTGTAACTGTTGCTTCCTGATCTGTATAAAGATTTCTCAAGAGGCAGATCAGGTGGTCTGGTATTCCCATCTCTTGAAGAATTTTCCACAGTTTATTGTGATCCACACAATCAAAGGCTTTTGGCATAGTCAATAAAGCAGAAATAGATGTTTTTCTGGAACTCTTGCTTTTTCCATGATCCAGCAGATGTTGGCAATTTGATCTCTGGTTCCTCTGCCTTTTCTAAAACCAGCTTGAACATCAGGAAGTTCACGGTTCACATATTGCTGAAGCCTGGCTTGGAGAATTTTGAGCATTACTTTACTAGTGTGTGAGATGAGTGCAATTGTGCGGTAGTTTGAGCACTCTTTGGCATTGCCTTTCTTTGGGATTAGGATGAAAACTGACCTTTTGCAATCTTGTGGCCACTGCTGAGTTTTCCAAATTTGCTGGCATATTGAGTGCAGCACTTTCACAGCATCATCTTTCAGGATTTGGAATAGCTCCACTGGAATTCCATCACCTCCACTAGCTTTGTTCCTAGTGATGCTTTCTAAGGCCCACTTGACTTCACATTCCAGGATGTCTGGCTCTAGGTCAGTGATTACACCATCATGATTATCTGGGTCGTGAAGCTCTTTTTTGTACAGTTCTTCTGTGTATTCTTGCCACCTCTTCTTAATATCTTCTGCTTCTGTTAGGTCCATACCATTTCTGTCCTTTATCGAGCCCATCTTTGCATGAAATGTTCCTTTGGTATCTCTGATTTTCTTGAAGAGATCCCTAGTCTTTCCCATTCTGTTGTTTTCCTCTATTTCTTTGCCTTGATCACTGAAGAAGGCTTTCTTATCTCTTCTTGCTATTCTTTGGAACTCTGCATTCAGGTGTTTATATCTTTCCTTTTCTCCTTTGCTTTTTGCTTCTCTTCTTTTCATAGCTATTTGTAAGGCCTCCCCAGACAGCCATTTTGCTTTTTTGCATTTCTTTTCCATGGGGATGGTCTTGATCCCTGTCTCCTGTACCATGTCACAAACCTCATTCCATAGTTCATCAGGCACTCTATCTATCAGATCTAGGCCCTTAAATCTATTTCTCACTTCCACTGTATAGTCATAAGGGATTTGATTTAGGTCATACCTGAATGGTCTAGTGGTTTTCCCTACTTTCTTCAATTTCAGTCTGAATTTGGCAATAAGGAGTTCATGGTCTGAGCCACAGTCAGCTCCTGGTCTTGTTTTTGCTGATTGTGTAGAGCTTCTCCATCTTTGGCTGCCAAGAATATAATCGATCTGATTTCAGTGTTGACCATCTGGTGATGTCCATGTATAGAGTCTTCTCTTGTGTTGTTGGAAGAGGGTATTTGCTATGACCAGTGCATTTTCTTGGCAAAACTCTATTAGAGCGCCTCGCCAGCTGCGACTGGCGCACTAAGCACGGCCGAGAGGAGCTACCCCACGACCGAGGTCAGGAAGGGCGGTGGTGAGGAGATACCCCTCCTCCAAGGTCAGGAAGGGTGGCGGTGAGAAGAGACCCCTCCTCCAAAGTAAGCTGCGATGGCTGTGCTTTGCTGGAGCAGCCGGGAAGAGATACTCCACGCCCAAAGTAAGAGAAACCCAAGTAAGATAGTAGGTCTTGCAAGAGGGTATCAGAGGGCAAACACACTGAAACCATACTCACAGAAAACTAGTCAATCTAATCACACCAGGACCACAGCCTTGTCTAACTCAATGAAATTAAGCCATGCCCGTGGGGCAACCCAGGATGGGCGGGTCATGGTGGAGAGATCTGACAGGGTGTGGTCCGCTGGAGAAGGGAATGGCAAACCACTTCAGTATTCTTGCCTTGAGAATCCCATGAACAGTATGAAAAAGCAGAATGATAGGATACTGAAAGAGAAACTCCCCAGGTCAGTAGGGGCCCAATATGCTACTGGAGATCAGTGGAGAAATAACTCCAGAAAGAATGGATGGATGGAGCCAAAGCAAAAAGAATACCCAGCTGTGGATGTGACTGGTGATAGAAGCAAAGTCCGATGCTGTAAAGAGCAATATTGCATAGGAACCTGGAATGTCAGGTCCATGAATCAAGGCAAATTGGAAGTGGTCAAACAAGAGATGGCAAGAGTGAATGTCGACATTCTAGCAATTAGCCAACTAAAATGGACTGGAATGGGTGAATTTAACTCAGATGACCATTATATCTACTACTGTGGGCAGGAATCCCTCAGAAGAAATGGAGTGGCCATCACGGTCAACAAAAGAGTCCGAAATGCAGTACTTGGATGCAATCTCAAAAACGGTAGAATGATCTCTGTTCGTGTCCAAGGCAAACCATTCAATGTCACAGTAACCCAAGTCTATGCCCCAACCAGTAACGCTGAAGAAGCTGAAGTTGAACGGTTCTATGAAGACCTACAAGACCTTTTAGAACTAACACCCAAAAAAGATGTCCTTTTCATTATAGGGGACTGGAATGCAAAAGTAGGAAGTCAAGAAACACCTGGAGTAACAGGCAAATTTGGCCTTGGGATCCGGAATGAAGCAGGGCAAAGACTAATAGAATTTCGCCAAGAAAATGCACTGGTCATAGCAAATACTATGAAATAAAATATATCTAAATAATTTATCAATCCAAAACACATTACTAAACAAAAATATATATAAGATACACCTAAACAGTTCAAAAATTTGTCCAGAGTGAACATGTGATACCACCACCTAGGACAAGAAATAGAATATGTTCTGCTTCTGGTGCTGCTAAGTCACTTCAGTTGTGTCCGACTCTGCGTGACCCCATAGACGGCAGCCCACCAGGCTCCCCAGTCCCTGGGATTCTCCAGGCAAGAACACTGGAGTGGGTTGCCATTTCCTTCTCCAATGCATGAAAGTGAAAAGTGAAAGTGAAGTCGCTCAGTCGCGTCCGACTCTTAGCGACCCCATGGACTACAGCCTACCAGCCTCCTCCGTCCATGGGATTTTCCAGGCAAGAGTACTGGAGTGGGGTGCCATTGCCTTCTCTGAGAACATGCTGTCTCTTACAAACCCCCCTCTCATTTGCTCTCTCCAAGACACTACCCACCATTGTCTAGATTTTTAAGGATATGACTTTCTTGCGCTCTTTTCTAGTTTTATCACCCAAGTATATTTCCCTAGGCACCAGTTTGGTTTTGCTCTGTTTCTTTTTCTTTTTGGTGCATGCATGCTAAGTCACTGCAGTCATATCTGACTCTGTGCAACACTATGGACTGCAGCCTGCCAGGCTCCTCTGTCCTCTGCAGACGTAAGAGACACAGCTTTGATCCCTGGGTCAGGAAGATCCCCTGGAGGAGAGCATGGCAACCCACTCCAGTATTCTTGCCTGGAGAATCCCACGGACAGTGGAGCAAGGAAATAGTATCTTAAAAATCAGGACAGTGGTTCAATTCAGTTCAGTTCAGCCGCTCAGTCGTGTCCGACTCTTTGCGACCCCATGAATAGCAGCACACCAGGCCTCCCTGTCTAACACCAACTCCCGGAGATCACCCAGACTCATGTCCATCGAGTCAGTGATGCCATCCAGCCATCTCATCCTCTGTCATCCCCTTCTCCTCCTGCCCTCAATCCCTCCCAGCATCAGAGTCTTTTCCAATGAGTCAACTCTTCGCATGAGGTGGCCAAAATACTGGAGTTTCAGCCTTAGCATCATTCCTTCCAAAGAAATCCCAGGGCTGATCTCCTTCAGAATGGACTGGTTGGATCTCCTTGCAGTCCAACGGACTCTCAAGAGTCTTCTCCAACACCACAGTTCAAAAGCATCAATTCTTCGGCACTCAGCCTTCTTCACAGTCCAGCTCTCACATCCATACATGACCACACGAAAAACCATAGCCTTGACTAGGTGAACCTTTGTTGGCAAAGTAATGTCTCGGCTTTTGAATATGCTATCTAGGTTGGTCATAACTTTCCTTCCAAGGAGTAAGCGTCTTTTAATTTCACGGCTGCAGTCACCATCCGCAATGATTTTGGAGCCCCCAAAAATAAAGTCTGACACTGTTTCCACTGTTTCCCCATCTATTTCCCATGAAGTGATGGGACCAGATGCCATGATCTTCATTTTCTGAATGTTGAGCTTTAAGACAACCTTTTCACTCTCCACTTTCACTTTCATTAGGAGTCTTTTGAGTTCCTCTTCACTTTCTGCCATAAGGGTGGTGTCATCTGCATATCTGAGGTTATTGATATTTCTCCCAGCAATCTTGATTCCAGCTTATGTTTCTTACAGTCCAGCGTTTCTCATGATGTACTCTGCATATAAGGTAAATAAGCAGGGTGACAACATACAGCCTTGACGTACTCCTTTTCCTATTTGGAACCAGTCTGTTGTTCCATGTCCAGTTCTGACTGTTGCTTCCTGTCCTGTATACAGATTTCTCAAGAGGCAGGTCAGGTGGTGTGGTATTCCCATCTCTTTCAGAATTTTCCACAGTTTATTGTGATCCACACAGTCAAAGGCTTTGGCATAGTCAATAAAGCAGAAATAGATGTTTTTCTGGAACTCTCTTGCTTTCTCCATGATCCAGCGGATGTTGGCAATTTGATCTCTGGTTCCTCTGCCTTTTCTAAAACCAGCTTGAACATCTGGAAGTTTACGGTTCACATATTGCTAAAGCCTGGCTTGGAAAATTTTGAGCATTACTTTACTAGCATGTGAGATGAGTGCAATTGTTCAGTAGTTTGAGCATTCTTTGGCATTGCCTTTCTTTGGGATTGGAATGAAAACTGACCTTTTCCAGTCCTGTGGCCACTACTGAGTTTTCCAAATTTGCTGGTAGTATCAAATCGTACACTATACTTTCTTTGGTGTTTTTTAAATTGATATTAGGGGTGTGAGCTTGATTAATTTTGCTCCAAGTAGCTGTGGCTCGTTTATTTTTAATTTATTTATTGTAGTATTAAAAAGTGTGACTGTATGACAGGTTTTTTAATCCAATCTATAGGTGAAGGGTATTTAGATTGTTACCAGTTTTTAACTAGTCTGAATAATGTTGGTATGAACTTTCTTATACACATTTCTTGGAGCACATATTTCTTTTGGATTTGTGCCTAGAGAGTAATTGTTGGGTCATGAGGTGTTCGTATGTTCCATGTTAATAGATAATGCAAACTGGTTTTCATAGTTATTGCATCAATTTCACTTCCTCCAGAGATGCATGAGAATTTTAGCCCTTCTGATATGTGTTTGATATTTTATTGTGGTTTTAATTTTTATTCCCTGATGACTAATGGGCATCTTTTATATATAATTTACCATTTGAAACCCTTTTTGGTGAAGTGCCTGTTCAGGCCCATGTACAAGATTTGCCATTTTCTTTTATAAGAGTTATTTTTATCTCTTCTGGACACAAGCCTTTATCAGTTATACCTATTACAAATATATTCTATTTGGTGGCTTTCTTTCCACTCTCCTAATGGTTTATTTGGAGGAAAAGTAGTTATAAATATTATATAGTTCATATTATTCAACATTTTTCTTTATAGATCGTGCATTATTTTGTCCAATTTATGAAAATTTTACCTAGTTCAAGATTGTGAAGATATGTTATATTATCTTCTAGAGTAAGGGTCCCCAATCTCTAGGATCTAATAATGCTCATGATCTGAGGTGTAGCTGATGTAGTAATAATAGAAATAAAGAACACAATAAATGTAGTGTACTTGAATCATCCTGAAATCATCTTTTTGTTTCGTCTGGTGCAGAGAAGTAAGTCATTTCATTTTTTCCAGAATGATCACCAACTAGTGCAGTTTTAAAAAAGACTGCTCTGAATCAATATCTTTGTTTTGAATTATGTTCACATATGAATGGGTTTCCTTCCAAAATCCCTATTTTATCCTTGTTCAGGTAGCAATACCAAACCAAGTTCTGCAGCCGTCACATTCAGTGGAGCAAATCCTCCCACTATTCTTCTTCATCAAGTGTCTTGCCTATTGTTAGCCACTTGCATTAACATATGCATTTAAGATAATCTTTTCAGGTTTCATTTAAAAAATCTTGCTGGGATTTTAATTGGGAATACATGAATCTATAAATCATTTTGGAGAGAAATAACATATCTATAACATTGTATTGTCCAATAGGAACATGGTATGTCCCTACTTTTATCTAGGCAGTTTTATAAAATATTTTTGTTTTCTTAAAGTTTATTCCTGAGTATTTGACAGTTTTGATATTATTTTAAAAACATGCTTTTTCAACCTAGATGTCCATCCACAGATGAATGGATAAGAAAGCTGTGAAACATATACACAATGGAGTATTACTCAGCCATTAAAAAGAATACATTTGAATCAGTTCTAATGAGGTGGATGAAACTGGAGCCTATTATACAGAGTGAAGTAAGCCAGAAAGAAAAATACCAATACAGTATGTTAATGCATTTATATGGAATTTAGAAAGATGGTAACAATAACCCTGTATACGAGACAGCAAAAGAGACACTGATGTATAGAACAGTCTTTTGGATTCTGGGAGAGGGAGAGGGTGGGATGATTTGGGAGAATGGCATTGAAATAAGTATAATATCATATTTGAAACGAGTCGCCAGTCCAGGTTTAATGCCTGATACCAGATGCCTGGGGCTGGTGCACTGGGACGACCTAGAGGGATGGTATGGGGAGGGAGGAGAGAGGAGGGTTCAGGATGAGGAACACAGGTATACCTGTGGCAGATTCATTTTGATATATGGCAAAACCAATACAATATTGTAAAGTTAAATAAAATTTAAAAAAATAACAAAATAAAAACATGCTTTTTCAACTTTATTTTATAATTGTTTGAGACTACAATATAGAAATGTAATGTTTTTGTGTATTGATCTTATATCCAGCGATCTGCTAAGCTCACTTATTAATTCCAACAATTCATACATATTTCAGATTCTCTACATACCCACGCATAGCATGTACAAATATGCAGAGTTGATTACTCCCTTTCCAATCCTGATAAATTTGATTTCTTTAGTTGCCTTGCTATACTAACTGAAATCAATACAATACTGAACAGAAATAGTGATAGAAGTCATCCTGCATGTTGCTCCCAATCTCAAAACTTTTTTAACATTTTGCCACTAAGTATGGTGCTTGCTGCTGGTTCTCGGTAGCTACTCTATTCCTGGTTAAGGAAGTTATTTTGTATTCGTAATTGTGTAGAGTTTTTAAAATCACCAATGGATATTAAATTTTATCAGATTTTTTCTGCATGTATTTAGATGAGCCTATGATTTTGTCTCCTTTACTCAGTTGATGCAGCATATCGCTGAGTTCTGAATATCAAGCCAACTTTGAATTCCTAGAATAAAGCCAAATTGGTCATGATTTATTATCCTTTTATACATGTCCAATTTTTGTTTAGAATTTTTACATTTATGTTCACAACAGAGAATAGGATATACTTCTATATACTGTCCTCATCAAGCTTTGGTATTAAGGTTGTGCTGATCTTATAAATCAAATAGGTAATACTCCTCCATTTTCTATTCTCTGGAAGCGTTTTTGGAAGATTGGCAGCATTTCTTCTTTGAAAGATAGGTAGAATTTACTGTGAAAGCCATGTAGTTCAAGATTTTCTTTATAAAAAGGTTTTTTTTAGGTGTAGATTCAATGTCTCTAATAGTTACCAAATTATTCATACTTTCTACTTTTATCCATTTTTGAAAGTTGTTTATTTTTTTAAGAGAATTTGTATATTTCATTCACATTTTCAAATATATTTGCATAACATTACTCATACTGCCTTTTCATCAAATGTTTTTAATGTGCATAGTATCTGTAATCATGTCCCCTTTTCCGTTTGTAAAATTGGTAATTTGTGTTCACTATTTTCTTTTCTTTTTCTTTTTTCCTTTGATCAACCTCATGAGGGATTTATCTACTTTATATTAACTTTTTCAAATTAGTTTTTGGATTTGCTCACCCTTTCTGCTCTATGTTTATTTTCTACTTCATTTGTTTCTACTCTTATTTTTTATTACTTCCTACCTTATATTTCATTCGACCTTATTTTCAGCTCTGTCTTTAAATGATTAGAACAGGTGATTAGCTCATTGACTTTCATCCTTTCTTCTTTTATAATATATGCATCTGAAGCTACAGATCTCCCTATATACATGGCTTCCATTGTATCTTATTAAGTCTTGATACATATTTCTCATCATTTTTCAGTTTATTTTCTGAGTTTCATTGTCATTTCTTTTTTGAATTATGGTATATATAACTATATTTCCTAGGTTTCTAGATTTTTAGGGTTTTCCAGTTTTCTTTCTGTTATTGACTTCTAGCTTAATTGTATAGAGGGAAGTTTTTTGAAAAGTTTTTCATCCTCTATGGTATAGAAGTTCTACACGTGCTTATCAAAAAAATATGTACCTGGCCATTATTGGTTGTCTTACTCTACATATATTTACTAAATCAAATGTGACCATCAGTTCAGTTCATTTCAGCTCAGTTGCTCAGTCATGTCCGACTCTTTGTGACCCCACGAACTGCAGCACGCCAGGCCTCCCTGTCCATCACCAACTCCCGGAGTTCACCCAGACTCAGGTCCATCAAGTCAGTGATGCCATCCAGCCATCTCATCCTCTGTCGTCCCCTTCTCCTCCTGCCCCCAATCCCTCCCAGCATCAGAGTCTTTTCCAATGAGTCAACTCTTTGCATGAGGTGGCCAAAGTACTGGAGTTTCAGCTTTAGCATCATTCCTTCCAAAGAAATCCCAGGGCTGATCTCCTTCAGAATGGACTGGTTGGATCTCCTTTCAGTCCAAGGGATTCTCAAGAGTCTTCTCCAACACCACAGTTCAAAAGCATCAATTCTTTGGTGCTCAGCTTTCCTCACAGTCCTACTCTCACATCCATACATGACCACTGGAAAAACCATAGCCTTGACTAGACGGACCTTAGTTGGCAAAGTCTTTTGAATATGCTATCTAGGTTGGTCATAACTTTCCTTCCAAGGAGTAAGCGTCTTTTAATTTCATGGCTGCAATCACCATCTACAGTGATTTTGGAGCCCCAAAAAATAAAGTCTGACACTGTTTCCACTGTTTCCCCATCTATTTCTCATTAAGTGATGGGACCAGATGCCATGATCTTCGTTTTCTGAATGTTGAGCTTTAAGAAAACTTTTTCACTCTCCTCTTTCACTTTCAGCAAGAGGCTTTTTAGTTCCTCTTCACTTTCTGCCATACGGGTGGTGTCATCTGCATATCTGAGGTTATTGATATTTCTCCCAGCAATCTTGATTCCACCTTGTGCTTCTTCCAGCCCAGTGTTTCTCATGATGTACTCTGCATATAAGGTAAATAAGCAGGGTGACAATATACAGCCTTGACCTACTCCTTTTTTTATTTGGAACCAGTCTGTTGTTCCATGTCCAGTTCTAACTGTTGCTTCCTGACCTGCATATAGGTTTGTCAAGAGACAGGTCAGGTGGTGTGGTATTCCTATCTCTTGAAGAATTTTCCACAGTTTATTGTGATCCACACAGTCAAAGGCTTTGGCATAGTCAATAAAGCAGAAATAGATGTTTTTCTGGAACTCTCTTGCTTTCTCCATGATCCAGCGGATGTTGGCAATTTGATCTCTGGTTCCTCTGCCTTTTCTAAAACCAGCTTGAACATCTGGAAGTTCATGGTTGATGTATTGCTGAAGCCTGGCTTAGTTCAGTTCAGTGGCTCAGTCGTGTCTGACTCTTTGAGACCCCATGAACCTCAGCACGCCAGCCCTCCCTGTCCATCACCAACTCCCAGAACTGAACTGAACTGAACTGAGAGAATTTGAGCAATGCTATGGTCACATTTGATTTAATAGACATATGTGGAGTAAGACAACCAATAATGGCTAAGTACACTTTTTTTTAATATTCTACTGATTTTTGGTCTGCAGGCTTTATTAGATATTAAAGTGACTATTAAAATGTTCTGTTATGTTAGTCTATTTCACATTTTAGTTTGTCAATCATTGCTTTATATATTTTTGTGTCTGCTATTAGGAATATACAAATTTCCTGTGAATTAAATATTTTATCAGTGTAAAGTGTCTCTCTTCATTAACAGTGTTTTACAAGCATTTAAGGTAAATAACAGTTAAGTTTGGCTAGTACTTGTTTTATGCACATTTTTACTCTCCTTCCAATTTCTGTATTTTTATACTTAGGCATGCCTTTTAAAAATATGTTAAGCACTGTAATTTAAAGTTTGTGTCTCATGACTCCTCTGTTTGGAATTCCCATAGGTCTGTTTCTTTTGCCTATTGGTTTTGTTAGTTTTCATTCCTATTATCTCTTCATCTCGTATTCTTATTTCTTTCCTCATTATATGATGGTCATTGTGTTCAACAATGTGTTTATATAATTAATTTGAGGCCTAAGATGAGGTTATCTTCCCCAGAGAGGATTTACATTTGTCTCGGCCCTCAAGCCATAATCACTTCAATTCAATTTACAGATGATTCAAAACTGGTCCTAGTCCTTCCTGGGCCTCTCTGTCTCTGGTTCACCCATTCCCAGGGCTCATATCTTTCTAGGGTCATAGCCAGCACTCCCAACCTGGGTAAATCCTGATGTCCAATCTCTCCCTCCCTTGCTACCCTCTCTAGACCTGACAGACCTGGTAGAAAAGTGGGCCCCAATGCTGAGCTTACCTACTGGGCCTCACTCTCTTCTTGATCCTAGCTAGGTCATTCTTCATTACTTTGTTAGTTATTCAGTGCCTTAAAGCTGATATTTTTATAGTTTCACCAGTTTTTCTTATTGTCCTCAGAGAGATAAATAGTCCAAATTACCCAATCTACCATAATTAGATAAATGTACATGTCTGCTCTCCATTTGTTTTTTAATGTTTATGATTTACAGTATTTTCTTGTTATGCTTTCTTCCTTTTTATTTTTTTGCCACATGGTTTGTGGGATCTTAGCTCCCAGACTGGGGACTGAACCCTTTCCCTCTGCAGGAACACATTGAGCACAGAGTCCTAACCACTGGACTGCCAGAGAATTTCCTTGTTATTCTTTCTTATTATGGTTGCTTTTTTTATTCCAAAAGTTGTACATTTCCACTGTCAAAAATTTAGAAAATACAAACACAAGAACACAAGAAAGAAGAAAAATTAAAAATCACTTAAAATTTCACTATTTCCTATTTATTTTTTCTCATATATATAGACATTTTTAACAAAAGTGAGGTCATACTGTAGTTATTTTATTTATTTAATTTAAATTTATTTATTTTAATTGGAAGCTAATTATAATATTGTATTGGTTTTGCCATACATCAACATGAATCCGCCACGGGTGTACACATGTCCCCATCCTGAACCCTCCTCCCATCTCCCTCCCCATACCATCCCTCCGAGTCATCCCAGTGCACCAGCCCCAAGCATCCTGTATCCTGCATAGAACCTGGACTGGCGGTTCGTTTCTTATATGATACTATACGTGTTTTCATGCCATTTCCCCAAATCATCCCACCCTCTCCCTCTCCCACAGAGCCCAAAAGACTGTTCTATGCATCTGTGTCTCTTTTGCTGTCTCGCATACAAAATTGAATGTATTCATTTAATATATGAACTTTTAATATATAACATCTTGACAGCTTTATACTATTCTAGTGTATGTATATACCATAATTCATTTAAACAGTTCTTTAGAATTGGATATAAAATTTTTCCAATTATTAAATCACTATTGCAAACATTATTTCATCAAATATTCTAACAGTTCATAATATTTTTCTTATGATAAATTCCTAAAAATGGAGTTGCTGGTCAGAATATATAAGGCATTGTACATATAGCCAAGTTGCCCTCCAGAAGAGTATTAGCAGTGTACAGCAGCAGTGTGGGAGAATGATCGTGCTCAACTCCTAAAATCAGATTAGAACTTCTGAGTAAATATTTCCTTACCAACATAGGTGAGATATATCATTTTAAAACAAGTAAAAAGCATTTTAAATGCTTTCTATCCTGCTTTTGCCATCATTGTGACTTTGATTTCTTCCTTGGCATATAAAATAAGCCACTAGCTTGGGGATTGGAGGATTTAGGGGCTTAGCACTGGAGATCAAACATTTCTTCTGCAGAGGGGTCCAGTGTGGGGAGGGGAGAAGGGGGAGATCTGTAAAAAAGCTGGTTCACTGAGGATGACCAGGGATGACCACTGACATTTAGCCAGGTGGCCAGAGTAGGGCTCCTCCTTCTGGTTGATACCCTCACACCTTCTATTAAAAACCAAAATAAATGAGTATAAAACGTCTTTCTGGTAATCCAGAAACTAAACAGTACTAAAATAGATACGCTTTGTTTTGAATTCCCCTGTACTGAAGAAGTCCAAACTCTTCAGCAGACTTTTTGAGGTCCGATCTGCTCCCTACCTCTCCTGCCTATTCTTTCTCCTTCCTGACTTCACACCTTCATAGCCAGCAACGCTGACTTCCCCTAGGTTCCCAGACAGAGTCATGCTTTCTCTCTTCTTCTCCCCTCTACCATGGATACAGTGTCCTTTGCATGGAATTCTCTTCTATTCTCTATCAAGTCCAACTTATCCTTCAAAATCCATCTCAAGGAAACTTCCCATGACCCCCACATGCTGGCTGGGAATAACTCCTGTCTTACAGTATTTGCATTAATCTCTGTCACAGGACCTATCAGTCTGCTCTGTACTCCTCTGTTTCCTTGTCGGTGTTGTCTGTTATCTTTAGAACTTGTGATGTCAGGACCATTTCTTATTTCTCTTTACACTCTCAGCACTGCACCTGGAAAATGCTCCTTAAATTAAGTATTTCCTTCACCTACAGATATTCTTTCACTTGCTCCCCAAATCCAGGACTTTGTTTCTATTAAAGATAATACCACCTAACATCTCATTCCCAGTAAGGTAATCATAGAATATAGTTGCGTAACATTCTAGAATGATAAAACAGGGAGGGATGTAGGTAATCATAAGCCATTTTCTCTATTTTTATGGCAAAGGAACTGAATTTCAGGGAGACAGAGTGACCTGTCCAAGATTATATTGTAAGTTCATGGTCCAACTACATTGCCAATGCCAGTCTGATTTCTTTCTTTTTTTTTTTTTTTTTTTTTGCAGGGGAAAATGGACAAAGGAAAGGATCAATGAGGGTGGGAAGGAAATGGGAAGAAAGAAGGGGAATGATGGTGGGGAGGAGTATATGTAATTTCTTAACCAATGGCTTTCTGTTTTTAATCACAAAGAACACTTAAAAAAAATCATGTTGAATTCATCCTATATTAGGAGGTTTGATCTGGAAATGAAAAGTTCAGGAAACTAAAAGTCCAGTTTGGGTGACCTCATCTTAGACACATCTTGGTATTTTGTATTGGTAGGTCTATCTTTACCACAATATATTATTTAGGACAGGATCACATTTGTCACTTCTTCCTCCCTACTACCCAAAGTGGTACCAGACCCATAAAATAGTCAATAAACCTTTACAGAGTGAACAAATAAGTCTATTTTTATTTTAACTCTCCTAAGTGAACTGAATTTTTTGAGGCTCATAAGTGAATATGTTTTCTTCTTTACTTTGTCTATTACAGCCAAATTGTATGACTGGGGTATTAAAGTCTCCCACTATTATTGTATTGTTGCATATTTCTTCTATCATATTAATTAATGTTTGTCTTAGATATATCAATGCTCCAATGTTGGGTGCATATATATTTATAATTGTTATAACTTCTTTTTGGATTGTTTCTTTAAGTCGTTATGTATAACCTTGATTGTCTCCTTTTCAGGATCTTTAAAGTCAATTTTATCTGATATGAGTATTGCTACTCCTGTTTTCTTTTGGTCCATATTTGCATAGAAAATCTTTTTCCAGCCCTTCATTTTCAGTCAGTATATATCCCCTATTTTAAGGTGATTCTCTTGTAGACAACATATATAGAGGTCTAGTTTTTGTATCCATTTGACCCATTTTAGTCTTTTGGTTGTCTCTTGTAGACAAGGTATGTAGGGGTCTTGTTTTTGTATGTTGATTAGGGCATTCAGCTCATTAATGTTTAAAACAATTATTGATAAATAGGATTTACTTTATTGTTTTGGGTTCGAATTTATACACCCTTTTAGTGATTCCTATCTAGAGAGAATGTCCTTTAGTTTTTGTTGGAGAAATGGTTTAGTGGTGCTAAATTCTCTCAACTTTTGCTTATCTGTGAAGCTTTTGATTTCTCCTTCATATTTGAATGAGATCCTTGCTGGATACAATAATCTAGGCTGTAAGTTATTTTCTTTCATCACTTTAATTATGTCTTGCCATTCCCTCCTGGCTTGGAGAGTTTCTATTGAAAGATCAGCTGTTATCCTTATGGGAATTCCTTGTGAGTTATTTGATGTTTTTCCCTTACTGCTTTTAATATTTGTTCTTTATATTTAATCTTTGTTAATTTGATTAATATGTGTCTTGGAGTGTTTCGCCTTGGGTTTATCCTGTTAGGGACTCTGGATTTCTTGAACTTGAGTGGTAATTTCCTTCTCCATTTTAGGGAAGTTTTCAACTATTATCTCCTCAAGTATTTCCTCATGGTCTTTCTTTTTATCTTCTTCTTCTGGAACTCCTATGATTCGAATGTTGTAACGTTTAATGTTATCCTGGAGGTCTCTGAGATTGTCCTCATTTCTTTTGATTCGTTTTTCTTTTTTCTCCTCTGATTCATTTATTTCTAGGATTCTATCTTCTAACTCTCTAATCCTATCTTCTGCCTCTGTTATTCTACTATTTGTTGCCTCCAAGTTGTTTTGGATCTCATTTATTGCATTATTCATTATGTGTTGACTCTTTTTTATTTCTTCTAGGTCCTTGTTAAACCTTTCTTGGATTTTCTCAATCCTTGTCTCCAGACTCTTTAACTGTAATTCCATTTTGATTTCGAGATTTTGGATTAATTTCACTATCACTATTTGGAATTCTTTATCAGGTAGATTCCCTATCTCTTCCTCTTTGGTTTGGTTTGGTGGGCATCTATCCTGTTCCTTTAGCTGCTGGGTGTTCTTTTGTCTCTTCATTTTGTTAAAATTGCCAAGTTTAGAGTGTCCTTACTATATTCTGGTAGTTTGTTGAATTCTCTTTATTGAGGCGGTTTACTGGTCTTTTCAATATCTGATCTCTGCCCTGTTACAGAGGGGGCGGAGATGAACACCCCAATCTAAGCCAGCCAGGTTCAGGCACTCAGATAATCCTCAGAAGCACAGACTCGATTGAGTCTGTGTTTTATGCCCTTCCCAGATCCGAGTAGCACAGGTGATGAAGTGTTTAGTGAGCGCAGCTGCTGTGACTTATCGCCTCCCCGCCGCTCAGTTTTCTGGGTATACAACCGGCGCACTTTCTCAGGCAGATGTTGACCATCCAGAGCCCCAAGAAGCATGAGTCAGCACAGAAACCTACTTACAGTTCTGTAGACAGTGTCTCTCTAGGGCTGTGATTGCCCGCCTCCTGCCCTGGCTGCCTGTCACTGGAGTGGGACGGCCTGCAGCCGGCAATCTCTGTGCAGTCCTTTGTTCCGTATGTAGTCCTGGTGTCTTAAGTTAGGGCTGGCTTTTGATGTAGTAGATAACTGACAGTCTGGTTATTTCGCTCAGATAGCGCTGGAGATAGCCAGGCCAAATCCTTTTCTCAAAGCGATGCAGGCCGCGCCGCTCCTCCTAGCCCAGCCCAATAGCAAATGCTGGTGTCCATGCCGCTTCTCCGCAAAAGGAGTTACCGCAGGGCTCGTTTTCTCCTTTTGAAGACAATGAATTTTCTTTCTAAGTGCCTAATGTCCTCTGCCGGCATTCAGAAGTTGTTTTGTAGAATTTATTCAGCATTCAAATGTTCTTTTAATGGATTTGTGGAGGAGAAAGTATTCTCCCCGTCCTACTCGTCCGCCATCTTAGCTCCTCCTCCCCAGTCTGATTTCTAAACCAATATGCTTCCCACTAAATCAAGGAGTTTAAGAGTTGCATCTCAGAGGAGATGGTCCTTAAGTCACAGAAAATAATCTATACCTGTGGGATTTCAGATGCTATGGCTTCCATAGGAGGGAAACAACTCTTGGTATCTCTCTCTTATGCTACCTGCTGCTGCTGCTGCTAAGTCACTTCAGTCGTGTCCGACTCTGTGAGACCCCATAGATGGCGGCCCACCAGGCTCCCCTGTCCCTGGGATTCTCAAGGCAAGAACACTGGAGTGGGTTGCCATTTCCTCCTCCAATGCATAAGAGTGAAAAGTGAAAGTGAAGTCGCTCAGTAATGTCCGACTCTTAGCGACCCCATGGACTGTAGCCCACAAGGCTCCTCCATCCATGGGATTTTCCGGGCAAGAGTAGTGGAGTGGGATGCCATTGCCTTCTCAGCTTATGCCACCTACCTCTACCCAAAATGAGGAAAGGGGAATTTCACAATATTAACATGGAGAAAAAAACTATATTTCACTGTATACTTAATAAGGAGGATTTTCTTTTATGTTCATTATTGTATATCCTCTTTAAGGTGTTGTAAAATCTTTCTGAAGATGAAGAAATAGAAACATGAAGCCACACGTTTTTTAAACTAAGCCTTGATGTAATCAAAACCAAGTTTCAAAGGTTTATTTTGCTTGACTTATTTACTGTTCTGATACCACCTTATGAAAAATAGCAGGTATCTATTTCTGAAATGCATTATGAGTTAAACTGATAAGCTAAAATCAATTATGCTATTGTAGTTTTATTCCTAATTATTATTAGAATAAATTATTAAGAAACATTGTTACTAAGCCCTGGCTTAGCCCCTGGGGCAGTATAACATGGTGGTAAACAGCATAGACTCTGGAGCCAAACTGAGTTTGGATTAGTGACTTCTAACTAACTTTGAACAAATTACTTAGCATCTCTGCCTGAGCTTTTTCATCTCGAAAATGGGGATGTAAATAGACACATGGCTGTTTTGAGGATTAAATGAGATAATAACTGTAAAGCGCTTAGAAAAATGCCATGCACGTGGTAAGGCTTAGAATTAGTTATTACAGCAGGGGCTCTGTAAAGAAATGTTAAGTTGAAAATAATCAACAGATCCATAGCGGGGAGGCGAGGGTGTTACCTACTCCTGCCCTAAAATGCAAGGCTCCTGCTTCTGGAAATAATTTTAGCGAATGGAACATATCCCCATTGACTCCCTATAACATTATGCTACAGGAAATCCATGAAAGAAAACTCGATAAAATACAAGCAGCAAATGTTATCCTGTAACTATTCAAAATTTCTGGATTTTCACAAAGCAGTTCTTCCGAATCGTAATTAAGGGTTTGAAAGTCAAATGATTTAAATGCTAGTTTTAATTACCGCTTGGTGAACTTTAGTGTGTTAGAATTGTCACAACTTTCCTTAAGGATTACTCTGAAGCCAGGCGATACAGTGGGAAATTATTAACTCCTACTTTGGTACAGCAATTATCTGCATTACAAGGTTTATGCAATTAGCTGTTTAAGATGTCATTATATTTTGCCATCTGGTACACAGGAGTTTATGCATATGAACAGGCACGTGTTGAAGTGATTTTCACTATATGACTTGTTCTCAACCCAAGTCATCTCTCTAATGAGGGGAAGTTACCGTGCACCGTACATTAGTGGCAGGTGCATACTATCAAGCTTCATTTTCATAGAAGACCTTCATTTTTCCATTTTAAAGTATTCTGCACAAGTGCTGGAAAATTAATTAGTCGTTTGCCACTGAACGACTCCTGCAGACGTGTTCCTTAGCAATCAGACGGGGGCACGGCTTCAGCTAGGGGCCGCTCCTCCTCACCAAGACGGCTGCGAGGAACCCGCGTTGGGTGAAAAAAGCCAGGACGTGAACCACAGCAGTAAATGGCCTCTCGGGACCTGGGAATGGGAGTGGGGGTGGCTGGCGGCGGGGTCCGCAGCCTCAATCCGGCTTTCCACCCAAGAAGGGGAGCGCCGGACGAGGGGCAGGGCGGCGGCTTTCAGTCCGCAGCTCGCGCGGGGCGTCTGGGGTCCCGACCGACGCGCATCGGAAGGGCGCCCTCTGCCGTCGGCTCGCGGCCGCCGGGTAAGAATAGAGGCTCTGAGCGGTCGACTTAACTTTACACGCGTTTTGCACGCGGAAAGCCCGGCTCTCCGAAGGGGCTTGCAACCCTGCGCAAGCGCGCTGCTGCGCGGACGCCCGCCCCGCCGCCCACCCGCAGTCGGGCGCTCTCGGGTCGCGCGAGGACTCGGCCCCGCACCCCCGGGGCTGGCTTGGGCGCCAAAAGCCAGGAAGGAGAAACCCCCGGGCGGGACGGCGGTAGGGCGAGGGACAGCCGGAGATCCGGCACCTGTTCCGGAAGGTGGCCCTGCGCCGCCCGCCGCCGAGCCTTTGTTGGTTGGTTCCGTCTGAATCGCCGCGGGGCCCAGCCGTCCCGCAGAGGCGCGTGGGCACTTCGCCGAGGCTGGCCCCGCGCTGCCATTAAAACGTGACACTGACGAACGAGCTGGGCCTGCGGCTTTCTTTGGGATGTTGGAGTCGCCGGTCGCGGAGAATGTGGCTCTCTGCTTCCCTGGGAAACGTTCTGCCTCCTCGGCTGCTGCCATCTTCCGTCTCCCCGCGAAAACCCCCGCAGCACGCACGTGTTTCCTCTTTCCCAGTCCGCGTGCCAGGAGGAGCGCCCAAGTTCAGCTCCGAGAGTTGAGCAGGGAAGGACTCTGCTGAACACAGGAAAGTGGGGTTTGATGGGGCCCAGGCAAGAAGGTAGTTCCTTGAGCCTTTTGCTTTAGGGCACCGACTGCATGTGTGCTCAGTCGTGTATGATTCTGTGCGACCCCATGGACTGTAGCCCACCAGGCTCCTCTGTCCATGGTCTTCACAGGCAAGAATACTGGAGTGGCGGAGGAGACTTTAGCCTTTTGGGGAGGGGAGCTGAGGGTGATGGCAAGGGGACTGAGGGAGAAGACCCTGGCTGAACCTGTCTCCCCCACCCCTTTGTCGCGTTTCTGCGCCAACCTTTTGGGGGAGAGGGGCGGGGGGGGGGGGGGTGCGGGGGAGTGAGGAGTTCCTTATTTAGTTGTCTGTTTCCAGATAAACAACAATGTGTGAAACACTGAACCAGGGACTAGCAGTTATTAAGAATCAAAATAGGAATTTGCAAGCTTATTAAAGAGAATAAAATTCAAAAAAGGGGATAAAATGGTCTCATTAAAAATTCAAATGGTGCAGCCAGGCTGAGTGTAAAACTGGTGCTGCTGCTGCTAAGTTGCTTCAGTCGTGTCTGACTCTGTGCGACCCCATAGACAGCAGCCCACTAGGCTCCTCTGTCCCTGGGATTCTCCAGGCAAGAACACTGGAGTGGGTTGCCATTTCCTTCTCCAATGCATGAAAGTGAAAAGTGAAAGTGAAGTCACTCAGTCGTGCCCGACTCTTAGCGACCCCATGGACTGCAGCCTACCAGGCTCCTCCGTCCGTGTCAACAACTAAAGGGTAGGTAAAATTAGAATTGGCTGTTGGAGCCTCAGAACTTCTGGTCCTGGGTGACCCTGCAAGTAAACTGGTCAGAGGTGATTCTGTGTTCTCACAACACAGGAAACAGACAATAAAGATTGAGGTGATGGTGGCAAGAAAAAGAGCCAATCATTTGCGCTGGAAGAGAAAGTTGGACACGTAAATCAAGGCCAGATTGGAGAAGGCTGAGGGGCCTGGGATTGAGGGGATAGAGTAGGAAAACCCTGTGCTTTGGGGCCAGTCTAGACTAAGTCTAAATCTCCTTTATGCCTCTTAGAAGGTGTAATTAGGAGCCTCTGTTCACCTCTGTGAGGCATTAATTATGAGGATTATACAGGGTATTATGAGACAATGTTCTTGGCCCTAATACATTTAAAATCGATATAACCCTTTCTTTCAACTATTTCAGATGTTGCCATGATCTCTAGGCTTCTTCAACGCATCTATCAGATCAGATCAGATCAGTCGCTCAGTCATGTCCGACTCTTTGCGACCCCATGAACTGCAGCACACCAGGCCTCCCTGTCCATCACCAACTCCCAGAGGTCACCCAGACTCACATCCATCGAGTCAGTGATGCCATCCAGCCATCTCATCCTCTGTCATCCCCTTCTCCTCCTGCCCCCAATCCCTCCCAGCATCAGAGTCTTCTCCAATGAGTCAACTCTTCGCATGAGGTGGCCAAAATACTGCAGTTTCAGCTTTAGCATCATCCCTTCCAAAGAAATCCCAGGGCTGATCTCCTTCAGAATGGACTGGTTGGATCTCTGCAGTCTAAGGGACTCTCAAGAGTCTTCTTCAACACCACAGTTCAAAAGCATCAATTCTTCGGCGCTCAGCCTTCTTCACAGTCCAGCTCTCACATCCATACATGACCACAGGAAAGACCATAGCCTTGACTAGGCGAACCTATGTTGGCAAAGTAATGTCTCTGCTTTTGAATATGCTATCTAGGTTGATCATAACTTTCCTTCCAAGGACAAAGCGTCTTTTAATTTCATGGCTGCAGTCACCATCTGCAGTGATTTTGGAGCCCAGAAAAATAAAGTCTGACACTGTTTCCACTGTTTCTCCATCTATTTCCCATGTAGTGATGGGACCAGATGCCATGATCTTCGTTTTCTGAATGTTGAGCTTTAAGCCAACTTTTTCACTCTCCACTTTCACTTTCATCAAGAGGCTTTTGAGTTCCTCTTCACTTTCTGCCATAAGGGTGGTGTCATCTGCATATCTGAGGTTATTGAGATTTCTCCCAGCAATCTTGATTCCAACTTGTGTTTCTTCCAGTCCAGCGTTTCTCATGATGTACTCTGCATATAAGTTAAATAAACATGGTGACAATATACAGCCTTGACGTACTCCTTTTCCTATAAGGTTATTTAAATAACCATGTGTCTATGCTCTTCTTGCTTAAATCCAGTCAGCTCTGTTGCCTCCAGACACTAAGGAGTCCATGCTGTACTGCTATGTTTTATAGCATCTAAATTATTTGAAAATGTTTAATTTCTACCATAAGCTTCTAGTATAATCAACTTTCTGAGCAACTATCCCATCAGATTAGTCCATCTGATGCCAGTCACACGTAACATGGGTTTATTTGACCCTCACCAATGGCCTTGGCTGAAAATTCATCCTCATGAACAGGAGCAGCAGTTCAGTTTCTCAAATAGCTCTCACACCTGTGGGCCTGCAGCCCACATTCAGAAGCTCTGAGACTGCAACTTAGGGAGGTCAGGCTGTGATTCACCATAGGTGATATGAAGAATACGAATGAGTTTCAAAGTGACATATAGACTGGATCCCCACTCTGTCCTTTCATTACTAAAAAGAGCCCTGGATTGCTCACTGTTGCTGTTGGGGAAAGGTACCAAAAAGAAGTAGCTAAGATCTCCAGATACATGCCCAACACACCCCAACCAATATGTGTTTCCATGACACAGAAGCACAATTACACATCAGCGAACAAAACAAATGTCTCCAAAGTACAATGCTATCTATTGTAAAATCTCATTATAAAGGGAGGCCATAAGCTATAGTTCCCACTTGTCTAAAGTATTCAACATTCACTCTTTTATCTAACCATACCTGAAGTTGATTAAATTTGTAACTGAAATTCTAGGATGAAGATAGTAATTTCAGAAGAGAAACATGTCAGCTTAATGTATGAGGTGGAGTCTGTGTTCTCCCAACATCAACCCCACCACTTTATTATGATAGAACTAAGACATGGACCTAGGGAGTGGGAGAGAGCAAGAAGTTTCTACATCGAAGTTTAGAATGTAAATCTCAAAAGAGTTACTCCTGCATTTCTTCATACTTCTGCTAGCACTCAGGACAGGGTGGAACACACAGAATCCATGAGTAGGTACTGGTTTCAAATGGTTTTTCTTCACAAAGTCCTCTTACCTAATTACCAAACTGTTCCCCAAAAGCTGACCATCCAAAGCCATCTGACCTTAAATTTGACAACTTTATGGTGTTAGTTACACAGTGGGTTTTTTTATGCTAATGAATCTCCTGTGGCATCTGTTTTTAAAAATGAAAATCTATTACATTATTAGAAATACTCTCAGAGTACAGAATCTGTATAGAAGTGAAATGGAGTTAAGGTCTGGGAGCTTTAGACATTTCATTGGCAAGCAGAAGCACCAAGACTGGACCCAGTTTAAAAAAAAAAATAGAACACATTTACATCCAATACCCCAACCCAAAGCCTCTTTAACTTCCCTTTTGCTATATTTGTGTGTGTGCAAAGTCGTTTCAGTCATGGCGGGCTCTTTGTGACCCTATGGACTCTAGCCAACCAGGCTCCTCTGTCTGTGGGGATTCTCCAGGCAATAAATATTTGCTATGTTTAGTTATTCTCAAAAGTGAAAAGAGGGTATTCTGGGTAGGAATGCACCATATTCTACCATACCTTCAACATGGTTTGATTTGGTGCCTAGGTAGATAAGAAGAAGGGGAGCTAGTGAGTAATTGTTACACAATTTGGAAAAACGAAAGCATTGAAAAGAGTATAATTTTCCTGCCAAATAATCGTCCTTTCATCATGAACTGTTACTATTCCATGGATGCAGATATCAGCAAAAATATTTAATATTCAAAATTACTTATTGTAAATAATTTTTGTAACCAGATCAACAAAGGACCATCACTATAAGTCAGATTCAAGGATTTTGCCATAGCTACATTATACAAAAATTTTCAATGTGATAGTATGCTATAAAGAGATTGGATTGGTTTGGTCATTAAATATGTTACTCATATTTGTTAATGAGTAACTAGATCAACTCATTGTTTGGCTTCTCCTGTGGCACACATGCCACCTTCCTCCACCATCAATATTTCCTTATGAAATGTTGTAATACTCGACCATTGCTAAAGGCTATAAACACCATCTTCTACCACACCTGCAACATGGAAAAACCACCAAGGTGCCACTTCTCCAAGTGACCTTTCCCAATAACTTGTAGCAGCATCCCAAAGCTAGTTGGAACCATACTAAGTTATGGTGCAACCGAGGCACCTGGATGTATAATCAGAAGAGCTGGGCTCTTCATGACCTGGCTCCACTACTTCTCTGAAGGATTTTAAGTGACCCCCTATTCTCCCACTGTCCCAGCCCCATACCCCCATCTACCTGAACCAAGGTTTCCTCTTCTATGAAGAGTGAACTTGAAGTCCTACTTCATGGAAGTGTTATGAGAATCACATGCACATGCTGCTGCTGCTGCTAAGTCGCTTCAGTCGTGTCCGACTCTGTGCGACCCCATAGACGGCAGCCCACCAGGCTCCCCCGTCCCTGGGATTCTCCAGGCAAGAACACTGGAGTGGGTTGCCATTTCCTTCTCCAGTGCATGAAAGTGAAAAGTCAAAGTGAAGCCGCTCAGTCATGTCTGACTCTTAGCGACCCCATGGACTGCAGCCTACCAGGCTCCTCCATCCATGGGATTTTCCAGGCAAAAGTACTGGGGTGGGGTGCCATTGCCTTCCCCGCACATGCACATAGTAGGTGCTTAATAAACTGATGTTAAAGGTAGATTCTGAAATATAGATCTGAGTTGTTGACATAGGAAGATTTCTTTGAAGAAACAAAATATACCAACTATTCCTTGTATCCTCTTGTCTTTATTTCCTCATATTCAAAATGTACGGTGATAAAAATTAAATGAGGTAATAGTGTGTGTGTGCTGCTCAGTTGTGTCTGACTCTTTGTGACCCTGTAGATTGAAGCCCACCCGGCTACTCTGGCCATGGGATTCTCCAGACAAAAATAATAGAGTGGTTTGCCATGCCCTCCTCCAGGGGATCTTCCCAACCCAGGGATCAAACCTGTGTCTCTCTTTAGTCTCCTGCATTGGCAGGCAGGTTCTTTACCACTAGTGTCGCCTGGGAGGCCCCAAAATAGCAATAGTAAGGTATCCATGTTAGAATGCTGTTACTTGTCTATGAGGAGGGGATTAGCTAGAGAGAGTAGTTATCACAACTTCTACTAACAGGTCCTTCTAATCAGACACTCATCTCTCTCTGGCTCTCTCTACCCTCTTCTAAGGCTCTAATCTTCAAAAAACAGAAAACAGTAGACAAGGGCTTATGAGTTAGATTTGTTAAAGTTTTTTTCTTATTAAAAATCGCTGAAATCTCCCTCTAGAAGGCATCGCATAGTACGCCGTTTAACTCTAGAAAAGATCCTGTCAGACAGGTATCACTATTCCCCTTTTTAAAGGATGACAAAATCAAGTCTCAGAAAGAGCAAGTAACCTGTCCAAGGTCACAGGGCCACTCTTAGTGAAACAAGCTGCACTCACTCGGACTAGCCTGGAGGAGGGATTTCTTTGATCCACTAATTCCCGGATTCCTGTATTTACTACCCCAATTCCCCACTCCCCAAAAGTTCATTCTCAGTGCCCTCGGGACTCCCTCTTCTTCTAACAGTTCCATAATTCTGGAGCTCAGGACTCAGACTCAGGAGCAGAAAGAGGGCCCCCTGGACAAAACGGGGCCCTGCTTCTTCCCCTGGGTCGCTTTTCTTGACGGGGAGTTTCTTCCCTTCTCCCTTCTGCAATCTGGAACTCGCCTGTAGGTGGCGCCCTGATTCGCTCGGGGAACTTGGAGGGCGAGGACACCGGTCACTAGCGGCCTCCCCTCAAGGCCATTTTAAATAGTCCTTTGGCTGGCGCCCGGCACAGGAACCCTGGTAATGTGCACATGCCCTCCGCCCCCGCCCGGTCTTTCTTCCTCTCCCCCGCCTCGCCCCTCCCCTCCCGTCCCCTCCCCGCTCCGGCCGGTGCGGTGCGGGAGCTGTCTGCGCTTCCTCCGAAGTCGGCCTAGGGAGCGGATCTCCAAGCGCCCTAGGCCGAGCCTGGCGCTCCGAGGTGGTGCTTCGACCCCAGAGCCTGCGCCGGCCCTCCCCCTTCCCCCATCCCCCACCCCCCGGTGCTGCAGCTGTAGCGGGGGTGGAGGGATCGGGGGAAGAGTGTGACCCGTGAATGCTGGGCGGGGCGGGGCAGCTTTAAAACTTCTGAAAGGCCACGTTCAAAGCCTCCAGGGACCGAACTTGGGCCGGAAGGCGGTTTCCACGGAGGGGGCCTAAAAGGGGGCGGAGGGTGCACCTGCAGGGCCGGGAGCGCGCTGCCTGGGAAGAGGGTCTGGGTACCCGGGAACCCTGAAGCCCGGGCCCGGCACTCGGCACCTGGCCCCAGCCTCCTCCGCTCCAAGCCCTCGCCCCCTCGGGGAGCCAGCGACCCCTCCCGGGACCTTGCTTTCATCCTCCCGGCGGGATGGCAGTGGGGCGGGGTGGGAGCCTTTTGGGGCCGCGTGTTCCCTGCGGGGTCTTCCTTCCCTCCGGCCCCTCCTTAAGAACCAGAGGTTTCGCAGCAAAGTTGAATTCCCGGATTTTAATTCCAATCCACACGGGTGGGAGACGGCTGAGGAAGTGGGCATCGCGATGGAGGAAACGTTCCCATTGTACTTCCTACCCCCATAAAAATCACTGGGGAGGGTGAGAAGGAGAAAACGAGAGGAGGGGGCCCACGCTGGGGGTGGGGAGGTGGGTAGAGGGCGGCCAGGGTCGCATAGTGGCGAATCGGATAGTGGTCCGGGCGGGCGGCATCTGTGCGCCTCGGCTGTGCCATCTGGGGGCACATCGGGAGGGGCAGCCGCTGGCCAGGGCCGCTCTTGAACAGACAGCTGACGCGGTCCCTCACGGGGCAGAGGGGGAAGGACTAAAGGGATTTTCACTAGTTTGAGGATCTCCAGGCCCAAAGTCCTTCCTATAGAGGCTCTTGAATTAATTAGGTAAATGATTTCCTTCATTGATAGTTTCCGAAGAAGACATTTTCTCGTATCTTCTGAAATTGAGTGCTTTAGCCGGTAGCAAATACAGGGAGGATCCCCTTAAGACGGTGTCCACTCCTGCGGTCTCTCGGGGTGTGAACTGATGGGTGGGTTAGTGGGAGCACTTGGGGATACGTAGACACGGAATCGAACAAAACTCGTGAGTTAGTTAAGGAAGAAAAAGAGCTACTGAAAATAGAGTCGCTTGAAAACAAACAACATAGAGTTTATTATTTTGCTTGGAGTCCTTTTCCTTGATCTGAGAAAGTAAAATAAGTGAGAATTCGGTTATTTTTTTTCCAATTAGCATTTATTACATTTTCTCAAAGGCCTTGAAAGAATTATTTTAGTAAATTTTAAGAACAATAGTGCTGGCATTACAGAGATGAGGCGAACGGATCGCTAGGCTCCAGGAGAGTTTAGCTGCAACACTAACTCTTCAAATTTAGTGTCAACTTTATGTATTTAAAAAAAAAAAAAGAGCAGTGTTTTTATTAACTCACAACTTTAGGAGGTAGGAACACTAAGAAGGAAAGAGACCTAAGGAAAAATAAGGCAATGGGAACAAAAAGAAACGAGATTGATTGTAACAGTCTGATCTTCAGTGAGTCCCAAGTCAGCATTCTAATACAGTGCACATTTCTGGTAGCCTTGACTTTACCTGCAATATTGGTGGGCCCGGTCTCTAAGCGCTTCCTAAGAAAGAACAAGCTTAAGCAAAATGTGTTCTCTTTTGTGAAGGTCTAGCACTAATGAAGTTGCTCCAACAGAAAAAGGGGTCCTCCTGCTCTCGGTGACCTGAGCAGATTTCACTGCTGTAAAATCGGTAGGTGTGCGCAGCATCCGCAGTGCAAGAGCCTGGACCTGGTGAGCCAGAGTAACAGATGACCGGAGTACCTTGCCCTGGCGTCTTAGCAGACAAGAACTGGCACGTTGAAACTGTCCTTGTGATGGACAAAGAGATCTAGTTTCTTACAGATGTGCCCACTTTGCAGTCCAACATTCTCCTGTATACAGGGTGAAAGCAACATTTTTATCCCTTAAGACTAAAATGTAACCTTTAAAAGGAGTTGAAAGCATGGTCAGGGCTCACAGGTCAAGTACAACTTATCTGGTAAAGAGCAAGAAACTTTGTACAAGTTGGAATTGCCAGTCAAAGAGATAGTTTAAGATGCTACAAATAGCCTGGTCACCACAAGAGAACCAGAAATACTTAGGGTGCATTTGTGTTTGTGAAGGGGGCAGGTAATTGAGACTTGGTTTGCTATTGTTTGAATGATTTGAGGTTTATGGAAAGCAGACCTTATTCTCATGAAGCTGGAAGGCTATACTTTCTGGGCAAAATACTCTTGGTGATTTCACCCTCAGAATTGTGGGGTCTAAGACCTTTGCAAGCACCCTTGACCAGAGAAATCACACATCTAGCAAACTGCAACTTTTCTCTCGAGTTCATTATACAAAATGCACAAACCTTGATTGTTAAATAATTTAGGTGGTGTTTTCTCTCAGAAAGAAAACTCCAGGGAGAATTTCTGGAGATAAGGGCTGCATTAGAGCCCATACCTTACCAGTGGGGCAGGGGGTCAGACAACATTCTGGCACAAACACACATCTTTGCCTGAACCGGCACCCACATTCCCACCCTGGGTGCACACACTGCCAGTTGAAGAACAAGAGTTTATCCACCCCAAGTGGATAAGGAGTAAGGCTTGATGCAAAGTTCATACACAAGTCCACAAAACACTAAGGGACTGGGGGAGGGGGGTGGGGGCGCGGGGGGGTTGCTTAACTCTTGAGTGTTAAGAACGGTTACCTCCAAGCAGCCAGGGACTTCCAGCAAGCAGTGAAAAAGAGCCCCAGAGGTCTGCAACCTGTCAGCTCCAGGGGTAGTCCCGCCAGCCCCACAATATCGGTGCTGTGGTTCAAAAGTTGGAAACTGCGGTTTTTAATTGAGTCAGGGTCCTGCCTCCCCGTTTCCTCTTTCAGCGGCCCCGCTCGGTAAGCGGGTTTGCTTTTCCATGCATCGCTGGCAAGTCGCTTTTAGGAAACCTAGCTTCTGCGAAACGTTTTAAACATGGTAATATATTGCAGCCTTATGAAATCCCCCTCCAGAAGTGCGTGAAAGAGGCTCTGTTTTCCTGAAGGATTTGGGGACTTTACTATCTGAGCAAAGGCTGGCTCAGAATCCTAGGAAGGCTTGGATTCACTTCACATCCACTCACGTGAAGGCAGCGTATTTTGTTTTTGGTTTTGTTGTTTGGTTCTTAACGCCTAGAAGATTTTAAACTCACATAATACTCCCTCGAGAAGAGGTGGGGGGAACATTGAACGTGTTTCCTTCTCTCCAAGATACCCTAGAAGGTATTTGTCTGAGAGAAGCGGTGCTGAGCTGGTGGAACCACCAATTAATATGGAGAACTAGGCCGTCTGGGCCAAGTTCCCCAGGCATGGAGACGCGGAGGGGAGGGGATAAAAGTCTATCACAAGTCGCCACTAGGAAAGAGGGTGGCAGAGCAGACAACCCCTTCAAAAGTTCAGCTGTGCTGGGCGTCTGATCTTCCTTCCAAGACCGCTCGCCAGGGAGCCCCGCGGGTTTCAGCTTCCACTCAAAAGTAAGGGTTGGTTCTGCGGCGTCGCCCCCTCCTATTCCTAGGGACCTGCCAGGCCGGTGACCGAGACCCGAGCGGCGCGGGGTCAGCCCCGGGGCCAGAGGGCGGCGCCGGCCGCTGCGCGCCTCGGTCAGCAGCCTGGCGGTCGTGACCTTGTTGTTCAGCTCCTGTGACTCCCGCTCCGTCCCTCCGCCCGCCCTCGCCCCCGCCCCCTTCCAGGACCTGGAGCGGGGGATCCTCGACCTGGCTTTCCGGTCGGTGAGGACGGAGGGTAGAGCTGAAGGGATTTATTCTCAAATTCCCTCAATACCTCTGCAACAGGGGAAGTCCGCGGGCCACTGGGGACCGTGAACAGTGAGGTCCTCGCGGGGACTCGGTGGAGGTCTCGGAAAACTATGCGAGGCCAGGCGCCGGCGGCTTGTGTTGCCAAGTTGCTGCGGAGGTATGAAATTCGCCAAGGTTCCCCACTTTGCCTCCGGAAAAATTTTAAAGCATAAGTCCCTATATACTTTATATATATACAGGGACCTTGGGTTTCCTTTCAGCACCTTACAGCGCCTCTTTAGAGGGAGTGTGTCCATGATGGAGAGAGTGGGAGTCCCCACGGGCGAAAAGGAGGAAGGCAAACAGGTGTTATGAAAGGCAGCACACCCTCTTCTATTGATTTATTTATTTAGGAGATTGTGTTAATCAGATTGACAAAGTGGAGTCGAGCACGCACTAACTAGCGCTCGGAACACAACTTTCTTCCTGCGCTTTCAGCAAGACGTCGTCTGGCTAACGAACTGAACCCGGCGCGTGCAGCTCTCTCAACTTGGAGTTGGACTTCACCCTCGGCGCCGCAGGTCTGCCAGCCCTGGATGGGGCGGTCTCTTCCCGGCTCCTGGTAGAACGGTTAGTGCACCTGGGGCTTCGGGTGCCACGGGAAGAAAGAAGTGGGACCTTACTTTCCAATATGCAGTGACCGACGCCTGCCAGCTTCCACCTTGTTCTGGAAACACCTAATCTCCACTTCCTCTATAAAGCTTAACTACAGCTCGCCTCCAATCCCAAAATGCAAACACTATCGGGACTGCTCTCTTATGCATTCCTTGCCTGTGACCCTTCCTAAAGCCTGGTTCAAGTTTGCACTCTAGGGGGTCATTAAGAGAGGAGGAAAAAGTCAGAATGTTGCTTTTCCCCTTTAATAATGACACGGAGGGAGCACGCCAGAGATTTGCAATTGTTTTGACCCCATAATTCAATGACAGAGACTAGGCCTGAGGTAACAAATTGTGTAGGAAAGAAAGTATCACAACAGAACAGGCAGGAACTGATTCCTTGCAAACTTCTACCCAAAGAAAATATTGGCTTCGTACCACCTGGACAGTCAAGACACTCATTAATAAGGATGCACTCAACATACAGACTGGATATTACACATTTGCGTTGACCTGGTCAAGTGGAGGATTCTCCAGCTTCACCACTATTGAATGTATGGGAATGGAGTTTGGTAGATAATGTTTCAGAGAAGGCAGTGGCAGCCCACTCCAGTACTCTTGCCTGGAAAATCCCATGGACGGAGAAGCCTGGTAGGCTGCAGTCCATGGGGTCGCTAAAAGTTGGGCACAACTGAGGGACTTCACTTTCACTTTTCACTTTCATGCACTGGAGAAGGAAATGGCAACCCACTCCAGTATTCTTGACTGGAGAATCCCAGGGACCAGGGAGCCTGGTGGGCTGCCATCTATGGGGTTGCACAGAGTTGGACACGACTGAAGCGACTTAGCAGTAGCAGCAGAGAATGTTTGGTTTATTCTTAATAAAGACTGCTGTGCTCCCTGCTTTAAGCTGACATCATAAAAGCCTGATAAAGTGCTTAGAGGCCTTAGTTGAAATTCAGGAGCAGTTCAAAGATCCCTCTATTATATCTGCCCTTGCTTTCCCTGTATTTACACTGGAGTAATAATAACCTCTAACATTTATTGAGCTGTTGGTTACATGTGCCATGCTCTGTTCCCAGCACTTTAATATGATAACTCATTTATCCTGACAACAGCCCTATAAATTAGTTGCTATTATAATCCCCATTTTGTGGGAAACTGAGGTGCAACTA
Source organism: Tragelaphus eurycerus (assembly GCA_935064755.1). Taxonomy (NCBI): domain Eukaryota; kingdom Metazoa; phylum Chordata; class Mammalia; order Artiodactyla; family Bovidae; genus Tragelaphus; species Tragelaphus eurycerus. The sequence goes on along the minus strand of CAKXYN010000092.1, from coordinate 7,133,767 downwards.
AACTAAGCAACTTGGCTATGATTACTCAGCTGGTGCATGTGAAAATTAGTTAGTGGTCTGGCCCTAGCACCCACACTCCTGGCCACTCATGACACAGACAAGAGGAATGTCAAAGAGTGGTCTCTGCCTACGACCCTGCTTGGTGTTGTTTTCCGAAAAAATAGACGAGTAATTAATCTCCTTAATTCAGTCAATTTTGACAGCCAATATGGCACAGAAGAACTCTTAGACCCACTAAAAACTTATTTTCTCTAAATTATCCAAGTAATTTAATGCATTTCACAAACAGATTATAAACAAGAATGTTGAAAATTGTTCCAATCCCCCAAATATATTGGCTGATCCTTGAAAATAGTCTCTACTCCCAAAAATATAATTACCACATTACAATGTCATTCTCAAAGAGCATTCATTATATACTATCTACACTTCAGAACTGGGACAATAGCAGCTCTTAATATAGACACAATCTTTATTGTTAAGAACTCAGTCATACTGGACTCATCACTTTCATCACCACCAGTTTAAATAGATGCTACCTGAAGAATGTGACCTCTTTTTCTCTCTACATTAAAACTTCTTCCCCATACCCCATCATTATTCCCTCCTAGTTAAAATCATGTTAGTGCAGAATAAAAAGATCTTAGAAAGCATATGATTTACCCTCTGTGATTTTACAGATGAGAAAAGAGGGCCATAGCAAAAGAGACCTGCTCAAGTTCACAGACCAGGACTCCACTCTCAGTTCAATCCTTCTCCCAACCCCAATTCACCCTGAGAGTTCATAAAGGTATTTTCACTGACAGCATACTTAAAAAAAAAAAAAGTTTTAACAACTCTTTTTGACCCATGATATATAAAGAAGAGGCTGTCTTACGCCTTTCTTCCTTTCAGATGTGTTCCTGGAATGTCTTCACCAGATGTTTACCCAAGAAATTACAGTCGCAGAGTCTTCAACATGTGCGTGCATTTTGAAAGCAGCATTTAAGATCTGAACTCAATTTATGATTTTATTTTCCTTATTAAAAAAATAAAAGGGTGGGGGCATGTTAGTTTTGCCTGCAAGTGAGTCTTTACCGAGTCTGCGTTAACGTCACTCACTTTCACTCTGCGACGTGCTAGTCTCACAGTCTAGTTTTGTTCAGACTTTATTTTGCTCCAAGCTCCCTTACAAGCCACTTGTCCACGCTGCAAAAGGTGGGGGTAGTGGTTGGGGTGAGGGGCTCTTTGGCTCTTTTTTCCCCCGGTTCCTATATGTGATGCAATCTGGAATCATTTCACTTGGCCCTCCGCGCGCACAGAGACGCGCGCGCACACACACGCACACACGTGTACCATGCATGTGTGGGCCCCTATAGAATGGTGTAGACGCGCGTTTGTGATTTAAAGTGGCAGGACCGAGAGCCGGACTGAAGTCGTGAATTGTTTTGCGTGATCAATCAGCCCGATCGTCTGCACACTGTACTGGCATTATTCACCCGAGTGCTCGGCGGTTACGGCGGACGTGCACTGCGGCAAAAACGTCCTCGGAGCCGCTAATTTTGTGGCCACTGCGGCGGCCGCGGCGGCGGCGGCGGCGGCGGCGGCGGCGGCGGCGACGGCTTAGGGGCGCGAGCACAGATTGATTTTTCAAGATCACGTCTCCTTCAGTGCGGGTCGCCAAATCGAATCGAGTTGAAGCCTCACTGGATGCATGCGGATTAGGTTTTGTACCTGAGATTGTTAAAATCCATTTAAAAAAAAAAAAAAATTCCTTTAGAAAGACGAGCAGAGCCGTTAGTGCAGGAAAGGAGATACACCTTTTCTGTTTTATTTTCCTTTTACGTTTAGGGGGGAAAATGAAAATGGCTACCACCGCTTCTTGAGCATAGGGGAGGCCAGACCTTTGCAGACTGGGAAATGATGCTCGAAATCCTCTTTCTTCCTTCCATCCCTCCCTCCCTCGCCCTCATCCTCTGCTCTGAAACAGCCTAGGGAGAAAAATGGTCATGTGCACTTGCGCGGGTCATTTGTCCTCACTCTCACTCTTTTCTTACGACAAGTAGTTACCTTTTTTTGTTTTTTCTTTTGACAAATGATCCTTTTTATCTGGTTTCAAATTTTTAATAAAACGTGTCCGGAACATGCTTGATTTGTCTTCTGCTTAGACACCCAGCCTTGCAATGGTTGCACAGCGGCAGGGTGGGGGTGGGGGCAATCTCCGACCGGATCTGGAGAGCTCACCTGGGCTGCAGACACAGCCCAGTGGTTACCCAGACTTTTGCGGAGGGGGAAGGCGGGTGGGAAGGCTAATTAATAAACTAGTTACCAGATGTGTATTGATGCCTGCGAGTTTTTGAAAAGCACATCCAGAATTTCATGTGCTCGTGACTGTATTGCTCTTCCGAGCATATGGATCACCCCAGACCAATCATTTACATTTAAAATGTGGGGTTCGAAAGACTGGAGAGACGGTTTGGCGTCCCACTTTGTTTGCAGGATAAAACCTGAGTATCTCTCCAGAGGGTGGGAAACCTTTTCCATTCCTGAAGGTGGCATGGACCTATTTATCCCGGATTTTTACTTTTCCCCGAAGCAGCAAAGCAGGTCGTATTTGCCAGATTGGGAAAATAATTGCGGTGTCGATATGTAATGACACAATGTTGCATAATAATAACTTAAGCAACTGTGCTTTTGTTTACGGTGATGTAACTTTCCCAAAGTTTGTTTGCAGCTTTAAAGGGTTTAAGTGCAGAGCAGAATGCCTGTGAGCAGCTGCCCTGAAGAAAGTGAGCGTGATTCAGCCCTCCGGTTTGGGATCTGCAGTTCCCATCTTTAGCTGCAATCCCAACTTGTAGGTCCCGGGAGCAGGGTGGAAGGCAGAGGCAAAGCAGAAGACTTGGCTTTACCTGATAAAGTCTGCCTAAATTGTCCACGACTTGGAAGAATACTCCTGTTCAAAGCAAATTAAAAAGTCAGAGGCAGCAGTGCTGAGAAAATCCAGCTCAGTTAAATGGGAGCATATAACATAGTTGAAATACAGCTTTTTAATGAGCGTGTCTCAAGTAGTAAAAATGAGTGCAAATGAATTCAAAACCAACCACCCCATTTGCTCCAACATTTCAAACATACTGAGTCTGTCATGTGTTCCGGCTGCTGTTTCACAGCCCATGATGTGTAGACAGTGCACAGTTTCTACGTTATAATGACTTGGAGATAAATGAGTGTTTTAATTCAGTCGTTAGAGACAAATGAAAGTAGGTTATACATCTAGGTCCACAGAAAGGCGGCCTAGCAACCCAGAGGAAGCCCACACTCTCCCAGACAGCAACACCTCCACTGTCCTTTTTTCTTAAAGACCCGGACTGCAGGGCCTCTGAGTTGGGCATGAATCTGATTTATAACTATAAAAGTGATAGACCAAAATGTATTGGTTCACACATGGACCTGGATGTATGAAAACTAACAAATAAGTCTTTGTTAGCCATTAGGCAGGGCTGTAAACTTGGGAAATGCATCCCTAAAGTTTATCTTAATTAATACTTTTTGTGATTAATACTCTTCTATACAACCTTGATTCGCCATTTACAGAGACCCTATTCAGGCAGGAAAGTTAGCTTTTTAAAACTTTTGTGGTATCAAAGTTGTGTTTGTTTTTTTTTAAGGGGAAAAATCACAAATCAAGCTCTCATATATATTATAGGAAAAATTAGTAAAATTCTTAATGTGTTGCTGTTTTAGATTTAAAGTCAACAGGCATCTCCTTTGATGAAAATAATAAATATCTGAACACTATTTGCATTAATTATGGTGTTTTCTTAATTGATCATGTTTTTATTTTCAAAGTAACTATTTCTGATCAAGTGAAAAACTTCAGATTTTCTCATAATGGGACTGTGGGGTTGCTCTATCAGTGAAATGCCTTTAAACTTTAAATTTAGATTCTTATGTTAAACTTTCATATCATGAACTGTGAGATCATAAAGTTGTTTTTAGTTGTCTGTTTTTGTTTTTGATGTCAAAGTTAATTCTAACTATTTTATCTACAGTTTATGGAAGTCTATTACTATTGCACCTAGCATATTCATTAAGACACATAGTAAGTAATGTTATATAATACCTTTTTTTTTAGAAAAATTAAAGCAAAGGACATGAGCAAATTGAGACAACTGGAATGATCAAGTAACAATATCACAGCAATACAGACACTTGTAAAATTATGTATTTGAGTCATTATTCACATTCAAATTTACAAAAGAAAAACAAGGAGGATGAGTTTTTATAAGCCTTTCCAATTAACACTTAGCTGGGGAATAAACAGGTGTCTGTGTCACTGTTATCCACTGAGAAAAACTCTTTTCCTGGTCACACTACACACTCCCCCCAAATTCAAATAGTATTTTAACAAGTACCAATATTGACCTTCCAATGAGTCTTTCAACTATCTGTAATATAAAATTCAACTGTATTCTCAAATTTTGACTTTGAAAAACTAAACTGAACATGAATTGTTATGTTTTAATACACTTTGAAGCAAGTGTCATGCATATTATGTTTTCAGGACTTACTCAAATACTATGGTTCTACATAAGAATGTAGGGTTTACTGCAATCTGATATTCAAATAGAGACTTTCAAAAGTTAGTCCTACTAACATAAGGATTAGGTCTGGAAGGAGAGCAGTGAGGTAGGATGTGCCTTGCTATTTGGTACAATGTCATATGTCATATGTTTTGAATGACTTGGAGAAGGTATTCTGCTCTGGCCTTCTGGCGAATAAAGTAACCCAGCCTTGCCAAGAGTCACTTGCCTCTTTGATGACCAGATCATCATTTATTTGTCCTGAGTCCCTAGAACATAACGGAGTGCTAGGCTACCGCAACATCCAGTCAATGTTTCCCAGGCTTGAATTTATTTGATAGTTCTTAATTTTTGACAGTAAGTGTATATTTAGGGAGTGGATAGGGTTAGTAGAAATACTTTGGCAGAAAATCAGTTGGGAAGATTTTGTTTCTATCTATTATCTCATGACAAAATATATTTGATTTATTGTTAACTTTAGAGCTCTTGGGCGGGCTAGCAAACTAATAGGAAAAAATGTTAAAACCAGAAACATTTACCATTCTTTGGCTTCTTTCTTGAAACACTTCTTTTTTCAATATACCAAAAGCATACCATGTACCATACAAACTTTAATTTCCCGGCTCTCGGCCTGGCCCTGCTTGCTACAAGCTGGCCATTTCAAGCATTCTCGCCAGACTAAAGCACTCTTTATAATTGGTTCTCCTTGCTCTCATTTTGGTTTTCTTTAACACAAAGTAAAAATTATGCCAAACTGCCAAAATTTATTGAAGGCAAATGCCATTCTTTCCAGCATTACTTTACTAAACAAGGCATGAGTGATTGAATAAATCTTAATACCTGCAGTAAACCAAGGCATTATTCTTGCATATTAAAACTCAGAGTATTTTTCCAAACAATTTGTTTTGCATTTGTGTGATCGAAAATAGAACTAAGATCTAAGAACTCCTTTTCTTCACCCATTAAAAATAATGGCCTTCAGGGATCATTTGTTGTCTTCATAGATATACAATCTGCTGATGCAGCATAACACATAACTTTCAGAGTGAAGAAAATGAGGTATATAAAAAAGGAAAACAGCATCACTGTGTATTTTTATGATTTTAGAATACTACATTATTTATATAAAGAATACTATATAAAGTCAGAAGTAGACTATTTGCATCCCAATTAAGGAAAAACTCCACTTAATTATATATGAGTTTTCTAAAGTTTTCTCATGAAATATAAGAGTGATATTAATATGGTGATATTTAATTTTTTTAACATTGTAGATAAAAGGATAATAATTCTGATCAGAACACCTTTAAAAATTTCTTTAATATCATAGTCCTATCATATTAATTGGCAAGCTAATGACCTGAAGACACTACATGATGAGTAGTTTTCATGGTTCAGGGGAAACGGTGGACAAATACTTTTCAGTGTAAGGAGAAGTTCAGTACAGAATTGTTTACCAAGATGAAATAAGTTTGATCTAAATGTCTTTTGTTCCAAGTTAGGTTCTGGGACATCTTGACTACTTTTCCCACCGTTAAAGAAAAACACAGCAAAGCAGAGAAAGAATAGGCAACTTGTTTTGAACACCTACAGTCCATTCTCCACATTGTTGTTGGTTAGTGTGATTTTTTAAAACAAAGACTGATCTTGTTACTACCTTCTTTAAGCCCTTCAATAGCTCCCTATTAATGTCAGGATAAAGTGCAAAATCTTAAAAGTTGGTCACTCAGCCTAGCTGCTAAGTCGCTTCAGTCGTGTCCGACTCTGTGCGACCCCATAGACAGAAGCCCACCAGGCTCCCCCGTCCCTGGGATTCTCCAGGCAAGAATACTGGAGTGGGTTGCCATTTCCTTCTCCAATGCCTGAAAGTGAAAAGTGAAAGTGAAGTCATTCAGTCATGTCTGACTCTTAGCGACCCCATGGACTGGAGCCTACCAGGATCCTCCGTCCATGGGATTTTCCAGGCAAAAGTACTGGGGTGGGGTGCCATTGTCTTCCCCCATTCAGCCTAGAGTGTTCCATATTTACTCCTGAAGCCTTTTCTTGGTACCTGCCTTTCCACTAGTTCACAGTCCATTTTATTTCTTTTTTCAACTATTATCCCAGCCTTCCTTCTCCCCATTCCCATTCCCCTTGGATAACTCCTGTTTATCTTTAAGAGAGAGAGAGAAAAAAAAAAAAAACTCCTCTGACATTCAAAAAGCATTTCCAAAATAAATGAAGAATGGAATGGATGAACTCATATACCAAAGAGAATATGCAGAATTAGAGACTTTTAGAATTTCAAAGGACCTTAGATATCAGCTAATTTAAAAACATCTTTTTCAAATGGGCAAACTGAGAGTGGTCCTGAAAATTCAAGAGACTTTAAAGATTACATAGCTAATAGGAGAAGTGAGAATAGAATCCAAGATTCGTGATGCTCATGAAAGCAACTCTGTAAATGAACTGTCATTAAATAATTTGTTCAATTTTCCCCCAAAGACAAACTAAAATTCCCATTTCCTCCTCAAAAAATTAAAAATAGAATTACTATATGATTCAACAATTCTAAGTATATACCCAAAAGCATGGAAAGCAGGGACTCAAACAGAAATGTATACACCATGTTTTTAGCAGCATTATTCATAAAAGCCAAAAGGTGGAAACAATCCAAGTTTCCATCGATGGATGAATAGATAAACAAAATATGGTACATACTTATAGTGGAATATTATTCAGCCTGAAACAGGAAGGAAAATCTTATACATGCAGAAAATTTGAAGACATTATGCTAAGTGAAAGAAGCCACTCACAAAAGTGCAAAACTGAATCATTATTCTTATATAAGATTCCTACAGTAGTCAAGTTCATAGAGGCAGAAAGTAAAACAGTGCTTGTTAGGGACTGTGGAGAGAAGGGAATAGGGAGTTACTATTCAATGGATACAGAGTTTCAGTTTGGAATGATGAAAAAAATCCTAGAGATGGGTAATGATAAGGGTTGCACAACAATGTTAAAATACTTAATGCTACTGAACCGTACATTATAAAATGGATAAAATGGTAAATGTTATGTATTTTACCACAATTAATTTTTTAAAAAGATTGCCATTTTCCTAATGGACCTACCAGTACAGTGTCAGATTGTACCCTATCTCCCTACCCTTGACGCACACAGGTTTTTTTTTTTTTTCCCTGTGATGTTTATGGTTAAGTCATAATCCTGATTCTTAGCCTATTAACTGCACTTTGAAGCAAGTCACCTACTTATTACTGCTAGTGTATCCAACACAATAACAACAACCCCAACTCTATACATTTCTTTGCTGGAGTTCCCTTTGCTGATCCCAGGTTTTTTTTTTTTTTTAACTTTATAATATTGTATTGGTTTTGCCATACATTAACATGAATCTGCCACAGGTGTACACGTTTTAAGTCACTTTATGAAAGAGAAAGAAAGGTCAAGGGAGGCTGGAGAGCTCTGAAGGGATAGAGGATGGATGGGAGAGTGTGAACTCAGTATCCATGCCAACTGGGTTGTCCAGTTCCTGTTTCCTTCCTATCCATACTATCTTGGGGGGAATGGGAAGTTATCTTAAGAGTGAATGTAAAAAACCCTAGGGTCAGGACTTCCCTGGTGGTCCACTGCAGGGGATGTGGGTTTGATTCCTGGTCTGGGTACTAAGATCCTACAAACTGTGAGTTTAAAAAAGAAGAAGAAGAAAAGAAAAACCCCAGGCTAAAGGGGCCAACCTCAATTGGTTTTCTCCTTTGCCACTGATGTTCTGGACCTATAGACACTGATGTCAGACCAGGTACATCCTAATTTAGCAGTATCCAGAGCACTCGGAGAAGGCGATGGCACCCCACTCCAGTACTCTTGCCTGGAAAATCCCATGGATGGAGGAGCCTGGAAGGCTGCAGTCTATAGAGTCACTGAGGGTCGGACACGACTGAGCAACTTCACTTTTCACTTTCATGCATTGGAGAAGGAAATGGCAACCCACTCCAGTGTTCTTTCCTGGAGAATCCCAGGGATGGGGCATCCTGGTGGGCTGCCGTCTATGGGGTCACACAGAGTCGGACACGACTGAAGTGACTCAGCTGCAGCAGCAGCAGAGCACTAGTTCTACTAGCCCAGGGCACTCAAGCTATAGTTGAGGAGTTTTAGAAGCAGCACACTCCCTCTGTCCTTATGCTGGCTGGAGTCTCACCCAGGGATTGAGTATATGGTTCTGTGTCTCATAGTGAAGCTTGTCCTCTTTACAATACTGGTTTGTGTGCATGTATGGCAGTGGTGGTGATGCTGGTGGTGAGAGCTTATGTGTTAAAATCTTGCAGACCTCAGAATGTCTGTGTTGCTTTTGAATAACTTTTCTTGAATTTGCATTTTATAGTGATATGAATATTACATATTTCATACGTATTTACCTTTTCTTTTTTAAATTGACGACAAGGAAACTCAAAGCTGAAATTGCAACTCAACCCTAGATAAGTACATAGAGTCTCACTGTATGTATCCTGGATACTAACTTCCACCTTGACTTTACCTTATTTCTATGTTAATAGTTTCTCTCTCTCTCTCTCCATATATATATATGTATGTATGTATATATATATGCTATGCTATGCTAAGTCACTTCAGTCGTGTCCGACTCTGTGCGACCCCATAGACGGCAGCCCACCAGGCTTCCCTGTCCTTGGGATTCTCCAGGCAAGAACACTGAAGTGGGTTGCCATTTCCTTCTCCAATGCATGTAAGTGAAAAGAGAAAGTGAAGTCGCTCAGTCATCTCTGACTCTTAGCGACCCCATGGACTGCAGCCTACCACGCTCCTCCGTCCGTGGGATTTTCCAGGCAAGAGTACTGGAGTGGGGTGCCATTGCCTTCTCCGATATATATATATATATATATATATATGGGCTTCCCTGGAGACTTAGATGGTAAAGAAACTGCCTACAATGCAGGATACCTGGGTTCGACCCCTGAATGGGGAAGATCCTGGGTTCGACCCCTGAATGGGGAAGATCCTCTGGAGAAGGAACTGACAACCCACTCCAGTATTCTTGCCTGGAAGAATTCCATGGACAGAAGAGCCTGGTGGGCTATAGTCCATGGGGTTACAAAGAGTCAGACATGACTGAATGACTTTCACTCACTTTGGAGAGATATATATATATCAGAGAAGGCAATGGCACCCCACTCCAGTACTCTTGCCTGGAAAATCCCATGGATGGAGGAGCCTGGGAGGCTGCAGTCCATGGGATTGCTAAGAGTTGGACACGACTAAGTGACTTCACTTTCACTTTTCACTTTCATGCATTGGAGAAGGAAATGGCAACCCACTCCAGTGTTCTTGCCTGGAGAATCCCAGGGACAGGGGAACCTGATGGGCTGCTGTCTATGGGGTCACACAGAATCGGATGCGACTGAAGCAACTTAGCAGCATATATATACATATATATATGACTATGTGTGTGTGTCTACATATAGTTAGACAGACAGAGATAAAGAGAGATACACACATACACATCCCCACTCAAAAACATTTCTGAACAGAGTCAGGGTAAATATGACCAACATATCCATGTTCTTTATTCTGTGCTGTATGATAAACCACTGTTGGTGGTACAGGCCTTCATAGAACAGAAACCTAAATTTTTGTACAGTTTCATACTCATGATTTCATTGAATCCTCACAAAACTTCAATATGTAAGCAGGGCTGATGATACTTAATCATTTTTCAGAGAAAGAAGCCAAAGGGAGAGGTTGAACTGTCTAAGGCCACAACGAGCAGAGACTAGAAAACCAGATCCATTCACAGCTCTTCACACGAATTTGCAGTTCTGAACAGCTGCTCTCACCCCACCCTCGTTTATTTTTCCTGAAAATTATCACTGAACTGTCTGAACACGTTTAGGTAAATCTTTTAGGTACCCGCCTGGATTTTACAGTCGTCCATTCGATTTAGATAATTAACCGTTTTCTTTCTCCTATCAGATTCAAGAGCAGTATTTCTTCACTTTCCCAGGCCTCTTTTCAACTTTGATATCAGAGATAGTTATTCACTCCTTTCCCATTCCTGCAAAATATCCTTTGCATGATGTAATGAAACTGGCACTGAACTGGGGATTAATTCTTTACCAGCTGTAAGACCATGAGCTTCACTCGGCTAGTTTCAGTTTTATCATCTGTAAAACGTGGTGGCTGGAGACTTCTGAGTTCCCCTTCCCCTTTCCTTCTGTGAATTGGGTACTTTGCTACCTTCACTTTAGTTATGACACAGATTTCCTCTCTCTGGTTAGCCCAGCAGCTCAGCTGTGCAACACCATCTTTGGTATTGAGGAATTTCTGCAGTTTATCACGGTGTGTATCTATGCTGCTCAATTGCAGGTGTGCCCAACTGCTCTGTCATGTCTAACTCTTTTGCAACGCCATAGGCTGTAGCCCGCCAGGCTCCTCTGTCCATAGGATTTCCTAGGCAAGAATACTGGAGTGGGTTGCCATTTTCCCCCTCCAAGGGATCTTCCCAACCCAGCGATTGAACTTGTGTCTCCTGCCTTGGCAGGGAGACTCTGTACCACTAAGCCACCTGGGAATAAGAAGGATGGGTCTAGGGTGGGGGAAACGAAGAGCTGTTATTCAGTGGGTGTTAAGTTTCAGCTATGCTAGATGAATAAGTTCTAGAGATCTGTACAATACAGTGCATATAGTTAACAATACTGTACGGTGCCCTTCAAGATTTAAGAGGTTAGACCTCAGGGTAAATGTTCATACCACAAACAAAAGTGGGGGGGGCAGGCACAAGGAAACTCTGGGAGGTGTCGGATATATCTATCACCTTGATTGTGGTGATCGATTATGGGTGTTGGTATATGTCCAAGCTCATCAAATTGTATACATTAAATACGTGCAGTTCTTTGTATATCAATTATATCTCAATAAAGCTTCTCTATTTTTTTAACAATGGATCCACGTGTTTGCCTTTGATTATGATTAGAGCCCACTAGTACTTAAAAAAAATTGAAGCCTGAACTTTTTCCTAAGTCAGAAATCATAGCTAGAGCTTTGGAGAGGAATGCTAAATGAATCGGAGAAGGCAATGGCACCCCACTCCAGTACTCTTGCCTGGAAAATCCCATGGATGGAGGAGCCTGGTAGGCTCCAGTCAATGGGGTCATGAAGAGTCGGACACGACTAAGTGACTTCACTTTCACTTTTCACTTTCATGCATTGGAGAAGGAAATGGCAACCCACTCCAGTGTTCTTGCCTGGAGAATCCCAGGGGCGGGGAGCCTATGGGGTGGCACAGAGTCGGACACGACTGAAGTGACTTAGCAGCAGCAGCAGCAGCTAAATGAACTGTTTTCAACCACTCACCATGTGAATGACCTTGAGTAACCACTACAGTTTCCTGAGCCTTAGTTTCCTCAATTGTGTGGTTAGAATGACAATGGCTGACCCACCTAGAAAGAAAGGTAAAGGTGAGAATGTGTGTGGAAGGTCTGTGAAAAGCAAACTCAACGTCCTACTATTTTATTACTTAAAATTTCCATCCAGTGATAATGCCATGTCTTGCAACAGCCATACTCCTGACCTTGTGTTTTATCAGACGGAAAGGTTGGAATGCTAACCATTTGTTCATCTATTCATTCACATGTGAATTTACCCAACATTCATTGAGGATCTACTATGGCACTTTGCTTATAGGAATCCAGGAAGGAATGAAGTCATCGTACTTCCAAGGAGCTCATGGTCTAGCAGACAAATAGACAACTGATATACAAACTGATGGGTCTTCCCTGGTGGCTCAGACAGTAAACAATCTGCCTGCAATTTGGGAGACCTGGGTTCAATCCCTGGGTCTGGATGATTCCCCAGAGAAGGAATGGCTACCCACTCCAATACTGTTGCCTGGAGAATTCCATGGTTAGATGACTCTGGCGAGCTACAGTCCTTGGAGTGCAAAGAGTCAGATACGATTGAGTGACTAACACTTTCATACAAATTTATATACAATGTGAAGAGAGAGCTGTCCTAAAAATGAGTATAAGACACTAGAGATCATGCTGGAGGGACGGATAGCTTCTGCCAGGGGAGTTAGGAAGTAGTATTTGGTTCTTGAAAAAATGAGTGGAACTCATTTTTTAAGGGATTTCTGGACAGAAAAAATCACACAAAGGAAGAGAGGAATGAACATGTATGCTATGTTCAGAAAATGATGAGAAGAGATGAGTTGTTTAGTGTGTATGGGATGAGCAGGTCACAGAATTGAGGCAGGAGGAGAGTCTGGAAAAGGAGGCTGATAATAAAAGCAAATGCAATCTGTACCAAGTTGGGGAAAAACCACAACATCTTTATAGAGAAAATTATCCAAAGATCTCATGAGATTATTCTGTAATCTTGATTGCTAGTTGTAGTAAATCCTAGGCTGCTATATCAGAGACCTCAGAACCAGGAGTTTAAATATGATCTAGGCTGCAGGAGCAACTTTGCTCCCTGAGATCACTTAGGGACCAAGGTCCTTCCATCTTGCCACTCTCTTGTCTCCGAGGGTGCAGTCCTGCTCTTTGTCATTGAAGTTTGGTCTCTGACATGGCCTCATGGAAGCCCTTAGAGAGGCCAAAAATTTACAACAAATTTCTTTTAAGCAAGTAACATGGAACTTGCACTCAGCTATCCTGCTTCCATCCTATTGAGAAGAACTTAATCATGTGTCATGCCTATCAGAAATGGAGGCTGGAAAACATAGACTCTAATTGTTCATCTATGTATCCAAAAGTAGAGAACAGATTTAGGTGGGGACAGTAGACTGCCACAACTTGCTTATTTGGAAGCCTCTTCAAATCCTAGATTTAAATTTGCTTCTAGTATTTATCCTTTATATTGCCATGTTATGTATTATCCTTTATATTGCCATGTTAGACCTCAAAATGCCAGTGTTCATTACTTACCCTAAAAAGTTCTTTGGATGATCTAGGATTTCCCCAAGCAAATCATGAAAATGTGAAGTATACCTTTGTGTTCAACATTCAATTTAGTACAGACATTTAAAGTTATTATTAGAAAAATATAGTGATTTTGAATTATGTTTCTATTCTGTAAGACTCTGATGTTCTAGTCTCCATATCAATGCTCTGCAAGAGTATTAGGTTTTTATTTGGGTCAACAAAGCAAAATTCCTGGAAGAGTCTACTATTTTCAAGGCATAAAGCCAGCTATGTGGAAACGTGAGGCTCTCAAATGGGTTGACAACTCAAAACCACCCTATTTAATGTACAGGTGTTTTTCAATGGGGCTGAAGTTACTAGAACACAAATTCAGGGAGTGGAAAGAGCTAATAGAGAGTAAACACTCAATCTATGTGAGCTACTGTTATGGTTGTTGTTATTATTTTTAAATTATTTAATATTGTAGGTTTAAGGATATAGAAGTAGCAATTTGTGGGGTGGAGGAGGTAAGAAGAGCTTCTTTCACTAACAGATCTTAAAACGTCATGTAGATATTTGGACTTTGGGAAGAATGTGGAAACACTGCACTCTTACATTGTCCCTATTGATCAAAGTGCCTGAAATGAATGTAAATGATGTATCTCTCCCTTGCTTCCACACCTCTCTCCTACTCTCTACTCTTCCCTCCTTTGTTCTCTTACTCATTCATTTCTGCTGTGCTATAGTTCAAGACTTCATCTTCCTTGTTCTAACTGGTCTCTTTGCCTCCACTGCTACCATGATCTTTCTAATTTGCACATCTTATCTTGCCTATCTTTTGGTTAAATACCTTTGAGGCCTCTCCAGTCCCTCAAGCAAAACTCATAAGGGTCTCCACCATCTTGCCTCAGTCTGCTTTACCAACTACGTCTCTAGTTACCGTAACACAGGCTAACACTAGCTAGTGCAATGAGCCACAATCGAACCCCACCCCATTCTCTGGACCATTGCATATGTTGATATCACTGTGCTTTCCTAGACCGGAGTACTCTGCCCATCAACTGTTCACCTGACAAACGCATACTTTTAGCCCAACACTAATGTCACTTTCTTTTTTTTTCTTTTTATCTGTACACCCAAGCAAGACCAATCATCTGTATTCCTACTGCCCTTTATGTATATCTAAGTTAGAGATAGCACTTACTATATTGTTATTTACCTTTATGTCTTGCCTCTGCCATTGGACTGAAAGCTTCTTGGAGGCAGGGATAATATCTTATTCTCTGTTTCCTTAGCTCTTGGCGCATTCAGTATACCTAGAATCGGGTGTGTGTGTGTGTGTGCACAGTGCATGCTCGGTCACTCAGTCATGTGTGACTCTTTGCAACCCTATGAACTGTAGCCCATCAGGCTCCTTTGTCCATGGGATTTCCCAGGCAAAAATGGAGTAGGTTTCCATTTCCTCCTCCAGGAAATCTTCCTGTCCCAGGGATCGAACTTGTGTCTCCTGCATCTCCTGCATTGGCAGGCAGACTCTTTACCACTGAGCCACCAGGAAAGCTCACCTAGAACATTATAAATATTAAACAGTAATAGTATTATTATAGCTACCTTTATTGACCACACATATTGTAGTAATTTACATATGGTATCTGAATATGTACCATTTTTCAAAGAAGGGATCTAAAGCTTACCGAGGTTAAATAATTTGCCTGGAGTCACACAGTAGGCACTTGGAGGCTCAGTGGTAAAGAATCCACTTGCATTGCTGGAGACTGCCTATAACTCAGGAGACGCAGGTTCAATCCCTGGGTCAGGAAGATCCACTAGAAGAGAAAATGGCAACCCACTTCAGTATTCTTGCCTGAGAAATCCCATGGACAGAGGAGCTTGGTGGGCTGCAGTTCATGGGGTCACAGAGTCAGACACGACTTAGCAACTGAACCACCACCACCACCACACATAGTAGGACCAACATTTGGATTCCAAAGCGTATACTGTGTTGTTGTTGACTAGATGAAGATATAAAAGGTTACTTTGGAACTGGTGCTAACCTACCACATTAGACCAAGTTAATGAAGTACAGACATTATACACAAAACTCACTGTTACCACCTACTGACAAGGCCTGGTTTGCTTAAAATTAGTAATTATTCAGGCCACAGCATCTATAGAGCAATGCAATACAAGTTGATACCTCTTGTGCATTTCAAAGGCTCTTAGCTCTTGATAAAACAGACCTCCATTCTCACAATAAGTCCATGTCCTATTTTATAGGTGTTATGTAACCGTCTCAAGATCACATAGCATGCTGCTGCTGCTGCTAAGGCGCTTCAGTCATGTCCGACTCTATGCGACCCCATAGACGGCAGTCCACCAGGCTTCCCCGTCCCTGGGATTCTCCAGGCAAGAACACTGGAGTGGGTTGCCATTTCCTTCTCCAAAGCATGAAAGGGAAAAGTGCAAGTGAAGTTGCTCAGTTGTGTCCGACTCTTGGCAACCCCATGGACTGCAGCCTACCAGGCTCCTCCGTCCATGGGATATAGCATAGGACCAGCCAAACTAAGCCTAGAAAATTTTTGATTACTTAAAAAATTATTTTTTTTTCTTTTTACTTAAGCCACTATAGCTCATCAAGTGTGTTTCTAAGGTTAAAGTGGTATGCCCAAGTGGAAATGCTCAGTGGATTAAATGCCACAGACTTTCCAGAGCTAGACAATATTTGAATCTATCAGAGTCAGACCAGAACAGCAAATCCTGCGTAATACCAAGGGCAGCCACAGTACTTTACCTCCCAGCAATGCTTCATTAGTTAGCTAGTTGTAAAGTGTTTAAGTCTAAAGCCAAAAATGTGGTTCAAAATAAAATAGGAAGTTTCTCTAACCTCTAATTTAACTGTGCAAGGTCCTGTTATTAATTAATTAGGTAACTTCACCAAGGACAGTTAAGAAAATCAGACAATTGCCAGATTGCTTCCTATTCCTCTTGACTTATTGGATACATTTTATCAAGTGAGCTAAGCACACCTTTTCCTGCAACTCAGTTATTCAGTAAAAATGTATATTAAGCTACTTAACTGATGCAAAGCAAACACATTTAAAAAACAAAACAAAATAATAGGCCAGTTGTGAAGCCTTCCACTTAAAGGGACACCCCACCCCATCCACACACCACCACTGAACCAATGGCTTGTTTGTTGCTTGAAACAAACACATAAAAGTTTGACATTGAAATAACCTGATTACATGATCTTAAAGAGTCTGGTTTAATGATATAAGATGAATCAGTGAGATGGAGGACTTAATAATCCAATAACTGTGTTTTAACGCCTCTCCTCTTTATATGTGGAATGTCTTTCAGCTCTTCTTTTCGGGGGATGGGAGGTGGAGGGCTGTATTAAACTTTGTGGAACCCAAGCTTTTTTTTTTTTTTTTTTAAGGATATCGACAAATTAGACCCTTGCAATTAAGTTAGAATTTCACTGCATCTCTTGCTTTAAAGGAACAGCTTTATTCTTGAGGGAGCCCACCTAACAATATTATGTTCAGCCATCTGCAGGGCAGAGCCAATGCATTTTTCTTTCTGAATCTGGAGTAGAAGCTTTATTTCATTGTGAGTTCTCTGTGACATTTTGCACTCTCTTGATTTAATGAACCAAAGAGGATCTTTAGCTCTTGGTCTACACCAGTGCAAATAAAGGTTAAATCTCTCACTAACCATCCTGAACTAGCCTAATAACTCACGAGAGACTACAGAAAAAGAAACCGAGAAAGCAGGTGTGCAGACTTGATTAAAACGTGCGAAACCCGCACAACCGCAGGCAAAGGTACTATATCGTCACATCTCCCTAGTACCGGCTGCGAGGTCCTCAAGCGGGGGAACTCCTACTGCGCCAAAAACGCCATCCAGAGAGCCGGGCCTAGTAACACAGGGGCTTTCTTCCGAACGCTGTCCCGACCGGAGCTTGCGCTGAATGCCGGGGCTCCTATTGGCCACACGCCGTGGGGGAGGAGGAGACTGGCTGGGAGAGAGACAGGAGGAGGGGAGAAGGGGGGCAAGGCCTTTTCCCTGCCCCCTCCCGGCCCCCACCGCCGCCTCGTGCGTGGTTACTATGCAAATTGCAGCGATTGCGGAAATAAACAAGGGGGTAGGGAGAGGAGAGAGGGACTGCGAATCGATTGCAACTTCTGCAAAGTCTCGTACAATCTAAAGCACACAAGGCAAAACCAGAGAGAATCTGAGAACCAGCCAGCCGGGGTTGGATCGCTTTCAAAAGAGGAGAGAGAGACAGTGAGAGGGGCAGAGAGCGCGTATTGCAATTGCAAAAGCCTCCTGATTTGGAGTTAAAAAAAAAAATTCTCCAAGAAGCCTGCAATTGGCCAACAGCTTAAAAAAAATCTCTTCCGGGTTTTCAACGGTTCCAAGTTTATTTAGATGTCTTTTTTAATGCAAAAAAGGGGGACAACTAATGAAGCAATTCGTCTGAACATTTTAAAGTTTCTCAGTTTCTCACGTACTCTTTTTACATTGCAATGGTACGTGGTTCAGCTTTAAACTTTCTATTTTGCGTTTATACGGTACGCGTTTTATAAACAACAATAATGGTAGAATGATTTTGTTTAATGGCTAAGACTTTAAAATTTCTCTAGCTTGCATATGCATTGGAGTGATTGCTGGGTAAATGTCTATTGTGATGGTTTTGTTTTAAAGATGTAGCTTTGTGGGCTTCTTTTCTTGTTATGTACATCAAGGACCGGGTTTCCTTTTTTTCTCCCCGAGATTTGAAAAAATTGCTGAGCTTGACAGATTTTTTTTTTCCTCCTAGCGCTTGCTCGGTTCCAGAAAGGGGGAAAAAATCCTGTACGTGCTCTGTTCTGTAAAAAGACGTCTGGCCTCAGCAGTCAACCTAACCCGAAAAGAAATGTCTGGACCGGGAGAATAATTGACGATTCGATCCTCTAATCAATGGGACCATAGGGGAGATTGACAAAAGCTTTACCCAATCATATCCAAGCTTGGGTGTACAATGGTTCTCAGTAGCCAGAGGGGGCGGGACAGAGAAGATCTGAAGTTCTCTGCGGCTCTGAAGGGGATGGTGTGGTTCAAGCTGTCAAAGCTACAAGCTCTTCCGGACTTAGCAAGCACAATAAGTTTTTGAATTTTAGAAGAAAAAAAGAACTTAATTAACGTGGGGTTGTTGGTTTTGTTTTGCATGAATCGTAAGCCTTCCTTGCCTTTTAGAAAAAGTTAAAAAAATTATGTTAGAGAAATGTTTAACTTTGCATGAATGATTATTTGTAAATTCAGGGAAGTTGTTAACGGTTGTGGAAGATGAGGTTCAACTTTTAAAAATGTGTGGCTGATAAACTTCGGGATTGTAGTGAGCTTTGGAAAGTAATGTATTGCATGCTTAGCAATGCAAAACGTCTTTCTCTGTTTATCTTAGAAGCTTTGGCTTTTCAGGTACTTTGAAGGAATAGGCAAGCCTCTCTTCTGGAACTCTAAACAACAGTTTTAAAGGAGAGACTGTTTCACAGGTGGACTGACAGCTGTTTTATACATTTGAAAGGAAGAAGGGGAGAGTGTTTTTCTTAACTTTTCTTGAATTCTGTTTAATATATGGTCAGTAGCGAATAGGATATTGAGACTGGCCAACTGCACATTTCTTCTTGTTACCACGATAACCCCTGTGGAGGGTGTGTGTGGAAGATTGCTGACTTGCTAACTCTCCACTGGAGTCTGGCCTCTTGTATAAGTCTTTGACACCGATCCTGTGGAAACCAACAGCAGCAGCTTGTCTTGGAGACAGTAACTGGCAGCCTCTGACTAAAATATATCCATCTTTAACTTCCCTATGAGCAGTGTAGACACCTACTTCTGTTGGGAAATGAATGGAAAATAATAGAGGCTCTTTCCCATCTTTGGCTTAAATTCCCATCCAGCTATTTCCCAAGGCTTTAGGCCTTCTAATCAAATCTGGCCTGGAAATCTGATGTAAGAATCTGCTTAGATGCTCAGCTAAGCAACATGATTCAATTTAGGAATATATGCATGTAAGAAAAATCTGCACACAAGTGACTGCAGGTCAAAAAACTAGAGAAGGAAAACCTTGGGAAATGCGAGTAATAAAGTTAGTCTTGGTAAGAACTAGTAAATGGCATTGTCACTTCTGAACCCCAATTTTATTTTCACTGCTTTGTACATTAAAATCTAAATCAAATTAACAAGATCTTCCTATTAAGTAACCTCTGAAATGAGAGGTATTCGAGATGTACATATGAGTGAATCCTTATTGACGTAATTTATATATCTAAGAGGATTTCACTAAAACTGGCAAGGTAACATTTCTGCAAATAAAACACAGCAAATGCAAGGCTGGGCTCTGTGCCAGGAAGAATATGGATAGCAGAGAGCATGACAGGAGCCTCCTTTGCACAGAGACAATCCCATTTCAAGGCAGTCTCCTAGCACTTACAAAATAAATGATTGGAGTGGTTATTTCCAATAAGGGGTTTATCCTTCCTAACAATGGGTCATTTATATGATTGCAGTAAACTAGTTTTTGTACTTCACCTGTGTTTCCTATACTGTTCTCTCCACTATCCTTTCTTTCTTCTCTTCACCCTTCATCCCTGTGCTCCTTCAAGGGTCTCAGTATCTTTGTGAACTCTGGACAAGGATTTAGTTTTGTAACTTGGGACCAGGGGAGAGAGTTGGAAATGTTTTTTACCCCCAGACTGCCCTTTGAGGAACATCTGTTTCTTTGTGTGTGTGTTTAAATTTATGCCTGTTGGAGAGAAAGTTACCAGAAGCCTCTCTGTAACTGTAACTCTTCTACTGTATTTTTCTCAGTCCGGTTTCCAAAGGCTGTAGTTGGAGCTGAGCTTTGTAGTGTTTCCCCCGCCTCTCCACCCCACCCCCTCCCGCGGGGGAGGGATCGGGAGCTGGCGGAGATAGGAGAGAAAGCAGGAGCGGATGTGAAGGGCTTTGGTGCTGAACTTGGATCCAGCCCTTGCCTAGAGGGCGCAAACAATCGTCCCATATCCAAAAGTCTTACGAAGGGCGCCAAAAGTTACTTAAGATAATATTGCTAACCGCAGAAAGCTGGAAATCGCGGGCACATCCACTGCTGCAACAAAAGAAGTTTTTAAAGTAGAAATATCAGCATTAAATTACTTTTCCCCATTAAAAAAAAAAAAAAACCCACCAGGGCGACGTGCCAGTGCTTTTTTAAAAAATCCTTTTCCTTTTTCTTGAGATTCAATTAAAACTCAGAATCTTTACTGTTTTGGGAAGTGGCAGATGTGAAGTCTATCTTTTAATACACCAAAAGAAAGATTTTAATCTTCTCTGGAAGAGAGCTTCCCAAGAGTACACACTCGGAACAATAACTTCTCACTGTGCCTCAGTTACATGTTGGAACTGTCAGCCAGAAACTTCTATCGAGGAAACTTGGAGCGCGTTGAAGTTATAGATCCCAGCAAGGGTTCTCGTGGCCAGGAATGTTGTCTCTGTAACTCGGCTAGCCTTTTAGGACGTTTTTCTCCTACTGAAATCTAAGAGGAAGCAAGGAAAAAAAGCAGTTGTGTCGTTTGGGAAACGGGGCTCTTTCATTAAAATTTTAAGTCATTATTTCCCCTCACCCCTTAATAAATAACCTCAGAGATTTCCAAGGATATTTAGAAGCGGGGGCGTGTGAAAATGGTCTCCAGAGAAGCCAGGAATTATTTTGGCTATTAAGTAACTGGAGAACAAGCATAAAATCACGTTAGAAAGATCACGTTAGAATATTTGAGGACTTCATTTTCTTTTCTCTAGGAGCATATTTCTTGCCCCTCACTTTTTAAAAAAAGAGAGTGGGGCGGGGGAAGAGTCTGAATGAGAGTGGCCTTAACACGTCATCTCATCTACACATGCAGAGTGGGCATTACTACAGGAATTTCCTCTTTTCAGAGGCTCTCTAGATGGGCAACCTCCACCAAGGTGCACATTCCCCTGTCTGTATGCTAGATAGAGCCTTTCATCGCCTTCCCTATTAGTCGTCTTCCCTTTTGGAATTTTGAGGATTAGAAAATGCAGAAGGCTGCAAACTAGAGTGAGGGAGATGAGAAGAGATGGAATGGGGGTTTGGAGGAAGGAGGTATACTTTTTTTCTTTCCCTTTCCCAGCAGTGAGGAGAACCTAGAGAGAAAATATGAGGTTAAAAAAAAAAAAAAAAAACTGGAAAAGCAGGCTTATTGGCATCTTGCCAAACCCTAAAAACCACCCCCCTTTTCTGCCAAAACAATACTTTAGCAAACCTAAAATAATTGCAGGAAGCTCTTTTCCATTTTAAGAACTATTACCTGGGGGAGGGAAAAAGGGGATTCTTAAAAGGCACCCTTCCAGAGGTGTCCCGGGAACAGGGGCGGTAATGACAGGCCTCTGTCCAGTTCTGGGCACGCGTTTGTGGACGAGAATATCTCCCTTCCCTAAGGGGACATCCCTTTCACGTTTTTTTTTCCCCTCCTAAAAAGAAAAAGATGTCACAGCTAAACCACTGTTGTTTCTGAACGTGATAGAACTTTTTCTATGGCGTCTGTGCTCAAACCCACTAGTTTCACAGTCCTGGGAGGGAGAATGCTCGTTAATCTCCGCCTCCCTTTCTCCAGACAACCCCCCAACCCAGCCCCCAAATCCGGTGAATCTTCCTCGTGAAAATTTCCCCCACCACCCCCGCTTCTGGAGGCCACAGGACTGAAGCTGCACAAAGTTTGCAGGATTTTGTGCATAATTACCTCTGCCGACGATCTATTCCCACAAAAAGCTTCGTTGGAGAGATTACAATGCTTTGAGCCATACCGCATTTCAGAAGGCAAAAAAAGTTACCTAGGAGGTCTGATTCTTTTAAATTTGCATACATGCAAATCTGCACGCCCGCCCCCCTCACCCCGCTCGGCTTTCTCCGCGGTTCTCTCCGTGCCCACGCAGTGAATCGAGGGGTGCAGGGCAACCTGGCAAAGTTGCCCAAGTCCTCTACCGAGGTCCGCGAAGGTCTGCGGCGGGGGTTGGGGGATGGGGACGAGGAAAAGTAGTTTTGTTTGCTTAAGCACATCCTGTGGCAGCCTATAGCTGCCCGGGAGTACAGACTGTAACTGCTCCTCACTGCGTTACCCAGTAATGCCCTGTAGCGGGGACGGGGCGCTGAGCGGGGACGGGGGTGAGCGGGGGGGGCCGAGCGAGCGAGCGAGCCAGGGAGCGAGAGAGGGAGCGAGCGAGGAGCGAGCGCGAGCGGCCGCGGAGGCTCGGGACCCGGCTGGCCGCGCGGCGCCGCAGCCGCCCCCTCCCCCACGCCCCCCCCCCCCCACCGGCGGCGGCGCGAGCGGGCGGCGGCCGTGCGGTGCGGTGCAGAGCGGAGGCGGGCGCGCGGGCAGCTCGCGGGCACCCGGCCGGCGGGCGCGGGAGCGGGAAAGGGTGCGCTATGCCTTTAACGCCCGCGTACAGTAGACATGTATAGTGGAGTGTAGGGAAACTCTAGGCGGGGTTAAAGTTCAGCTCATGGAGCGGCAATAGCGCTGGCTGGCTGCAGTTGAGCCGAGTTGGAAATGTGAACGCAAGAAGCAGGCTTGATTTTTTTTTTTTTCTCCCCCTTCTCTCTCTCTCCTCCTCTCTCCCTCTTTCTCCTTTCTCACCCGCACTCACGCACACCTCCAAACCGCACACACCAGACGCACACGCACACCCCACCGCCCGGCAGTGATGTATTCTCCGCTCTGTCTCACCCAGGTAAGCAGCTGTTTGGATGCGGAGGTGAGGGGGGGCGGTCGGGATGGCGGGGGCAGACCTGGGGCCGGGCCGGGGGTGCCGGGGACCCCGCGCTAGCAGGGCCCGGGGCATGTGTCCCGGGGTGTGCCCATATCTGCGCGTGTTTCTGTGTGTGTGTGTGTATGTGTGCGCGCGTGTGCTCGTGGTGGGGGGGGCGGAGAAATACAGCTTTAAGAAAGTAACTTTGTTTCCATGCGGGTGCATTCCTCTTGCACGGCCATTTGTGTGGGCACATGGCTAATGGCGCCCTCTTATTAATGCGTTAATTAATATCTGGGCGATTGACTGCGGAACGGTGGTGTTTTCGGACGCCCCGCACGTGTTTCGGCGGGGTTGCAGCTCATGTCACGCTGAAATCTGGACTCAGCGTTTCTGCAGGCGCGAGGCCGGTTTCTGTAGTTCCGCGGTGCCCGGGGAGGGGGCCGCCGACGGAGCCCCCCGCACGCCCCGCACGCTCGGGGCGGCTGCACCCCCGGCTGCGGGAGAACTCAGGTCCCCGCGCCCGCGGCCCGCCCGCGGAGCCCGCGCCGCCGCAGCCGCCTCAAACTCTTACTTTTGTTTATTCTTTGTCAGCCTTTGGGGTCCGGCCGCGGGAAGGACGCGGGCCAGCGCCCCTCGGACCCGGGCGGGCGGCGGCGAGCCGGCCCCGGGGCTCCGCGGAGCGGGACTGCGGGGCTGCGGGGCCGCGCGTACCCCCGCGTCGGCCGGGTGGAGCCTGCGTCCTCGCCGCCTGTCGCCCGTTGGCTTTCCCGAGCGAAAGTTTCCGTGCCGGGACGAGCCCACGCTGCGCAGGGCGGCGAGCAGCCGAGGCCGCGGGCCGCGGGCTGGGGCGCACCGGGCGGAGTTGGGCTCCCAGCCGCGAGCCCGAGCGGCGGCCCGGTCGGACGCGTCTCCCCCCCGCCGCCGCAACGCGACTCGGGCAGCTCCGCTCTCAGGACTGGGGCAACTTTTCCCCTCCGACCTAACTCGGAGCGTGGGTCTCTCTCGCCCCAGCGCCTCTCCTTTGCATGTCCTCCCTTTCCATCCTGCCCCTGTCTGCACAACCCCCAGACAAAATATTGCTATTTCAAGGCTCCAAATCTGGTCCCTTTTGAATATATTATTTATTTATTTATTTTGACCAAAAGGCATGAAGTCAAAGTGATTTTGCGCTATTTTTTTTTTTTTTTTTTTTTTGAAGAAAACTGTGAGCCTTCATACTGTTTTGGTACATTGCGATCTGACCATTAATCATGTACATGAAGTTTGTATGCTTCATGTAAAATGTTTACTCACCACTCCCTACAAAAACCTGCTACCACTTCTTGCTTTCATTTGGCAGGAGATAACGGTTTATCCGGAATACTTTATGGAAGACTAAAGAGTATCCATAGTTTCTTCTCTCCTCTCTAGATTCTGGATTTATTTCCCACATGACATCCCTTCTTATTGCAATATCTAACAGTCATCTACCGGCTATTTGATCTCAGAAGACTCTTAAATATATCTTTTATGTTGTTGAAGTGGTCGGTTTGAGATTTAGGCCTAGCATTAATAATGGATAGCAGTTGCCTTCAGTTATTGTAAAAGTTTTTTTATTTTTCCCTAACAAACTTCCAAAGTTACTATTTTAGTAACTTGTGGAAGTATGGAATGAAACTTTTCCAACCACGTTTGGCAAGGTTCACAATTGCATATGGATAAGATGCAAAGTGTAAGATAATTTGAATGAGTTATGACTACAGTGAAAATGCTGAGATTCAAAGGCTGAAGTTCTAGCTGGCAAAAGTTTGCAACACATAGAACTGGTAGATAATACCAGTAGTGCTGCTGTAGTGAGGACGGACCTTAGCAGACACTTCAGCGACTTCTCCAGGGAGCTCTCAATAGATAAATTTATATTTTGGCATGGTGCATATATGAGGATACCAGTGTACGCATGTAGGCCCAGGGCAGAGTCAGGTATTTAACAAAGTTATAGGATTCTCACAGCTCATTAGCCATTATCACATTAAGAAAGTTTTTTTTTTTAAAAAAAAAAAACCTATTTGGCCCTGTGATGGATACATTCAGTAGGCCTTCTTCTGGAAACACCAAGAGAAATGCTTACTTAGTGTAACAGTTTGTAAAGAAAATGAGGGTCATATATTTTATGAGTTGTTCTTTTAAAAAATTGATTCACAATGTATTTAACTTGCCAGAATATTTATAAAGCTTTAGAGCCAGTTTTAAAAACAAAAAAAGTTTATTGGTCATTAAAGAAAGTCCAGTAAAGCATAGTGATAAAAAGACTCTAAATGAAAGAATAGACTCCATATACGTGAATGCAATTTTTAAAAACTTTATTAGGAAAATGCCAAACATCATATTTTAATCCAAGTGGGCACATCTTAACCAAACATGAACCTGGTCATAGAATGATAATAGTAGAAATTTATAGGTGAACCTTTCAAAGAAGTAGTTCCAGAAATATCAGCATTCCGTGGTTCTGAAACTTGGCTTACTTGCAAACAGATGAACATTGAAGATGCTGATTCAAAGTCCTGTTGCTTTTGAAACAGGTTTTCAGGTTTGTTTTTATTGCTGGCCTGTAACTTTCTAACCGAGTACATACGTAAGATATTCTTTTTGTTTTCTCTTGACTATTTTGAAATATTCCACAGCTTATGGCGATATGTGCAACAACATGATTTATAAGGGCATACTGGTTTTTTTTTTTTTCTTTAAAAACTAATTTATGCTATGCCTGGACATTTCCTACAAGTGAATGATAGCCTTTAGTTTTGATATTCTGGAATATTTCTAATTGTGTGTTGAGAAAAGTAACTAGCACTTTCATTGTGCATGTGACTGAGTCATAAAAAATACAAAATATTGTGCACTTTTATTGGCACATTCTTAAAACCTTTGGGGAGTAAAAACTTGTAAATTCTTTTGATGCAAAATTGGGACTTAGATTATTCTTAATGATTAGTTGACATAGTTGACCTCATTTAAGGATTTTTTTGATGAGATATGTGGGCATTTGGTTGGCAGGTAAACAAAATCCTTTTGAACACGAATGAACGCAGTTCGCAGTTCTCTAAGAAGCATATTGGAGTATCTTTGAACAGTTAAATGTCACATTAGAAGATTTATTTTAAATGTTTATAATTATTAAAGTGCTTTAATAAGACTAGGTTTGGACATAAATATGAATGTTTGGAGCTAAGTTATTCTTTGCATTTTAAAATGGGGCTGAGACTTTAAAATGAAATCCTCCTTTTGGTGAAAGCTCACTCTGTAGTTAAGGTAGACTCCGGGCTTTCTTTGCATAATTCCAGAGAGCCTTGGTCCCCCGCATGTCCTGTGTATATGAAAAAGTCAGTCAATGTGAAGGAGTGTTTCAAACCCTAAATTTATGTATTTTAGAGCATTTCAAGGATGAGCTCAGAATTTAGTAATGTTTAAATGCTTTGCGGTTTGGTGTATACCTTGCTAGATAAACTGTGGCTTGAAAAATGCTCCCCCCATCCCATTTCTCTCTTTCAAAGTATAATAGTAGAAAAGATACCCAAACATCAGAAATTTTAAAGTGCAAATGGTATATAGGAAAGAATAATATAATTCTTGTATTTTTCTCTGTTTTTCTCTCCACTTAATGTACATGCATTATAAAGGCTGACTTCTTTGCTTTTGGATTCTTTTATTGAAAAAGAGCAGTTTTCAAACCTAAACTTGAAATACAAAGCCTGGAATTTGTTGATGAGGAAAATATTAAATGTCAATTATTGAAATGATTTATTGTATATTATATTAATATAAACTTACCTAAAAAGCAGTCATAATGTAGTGTTTAAATGATTGGCTGTAATTTATATTTTAACAGGCTTGATTGTTAAAATATTTCACCAATTTTAAGCACTCAATTTATATTTTAACATTTAAAAATTAATAATTGGTTCGATAGTATTAATATTTTGGACGTTATAGTTACTTGTGCCTCCAAAGTATATATTTAGATGGATATTACAAACTTAAAGAATGCATTTTATACTTGTTGTCCTCCACCCTTTAAAAAAGTCATCAAATATCTCTTTGGCTTCCTTATCCTCATTTATTTGAAGGTAAATAATTTATCTTTTGGTGGGGGTTGTGCAGTGGGGAGAAGTTATGTAAGATTAGTGTGGGTTGGTTAATCAAAAGTTAGATGTACTCAGAAAGCTTTGTGGAGGTTACTGTTTAATTTTCCTTTAATTTTATATTTCTGTTTCCTAAGAAAATGTCAAATAAAGGAATCAAGTATTTTCAATAAAAGAGTAAGAAAATTTTAAATGTTTTAGATTCAATTTTATTTTCAAATTACTTGAATTTTAAGAGGCAAGCATGAGGGTTTTCCTGTAGTCTCATAAGCATTGAATATACCAGGTTCTCTGTTTCCCTGTGAGAACAAAAAACCTGAAATACTATTTTCAAAATTTAAATAAGTACTCTGTTTTTTTGGGATGATTATTAGTGAAGGTATTTCACAATCACATCAGTAAACTGAATGTATTTAGTTGCAACCGTGTTGTCACAGTGACACATTGTTTACTATCTGGCTTGAATGCTTTTGGTTTTTTTTTTTTCCCCTTTTTTGCCTTTTTGTTTCATTTCCATAATATCAGCAATTATGTCTTGGACATAGATCTTTTATTCTAGTCCGACAAATATAAAATCCATTTCTTTTATATATGGATGTGCCAAATTTTTCTAAGTTTTTGAGTAAAAAAAAATTGTGTGTTAACTGTAATACTTAAAAAGGAATTAAAATGTTACAAAAATGACTAAGAAACAGATCAGAGTCTACATGCACTACTTTTAGAGGGAAAGTCTTTGTTTCCATTGAGCGTGGAGATGATTTTTGCTCTTAGACTTCCATAAACACTGACTGGCATCTAAATGTTTAGGATTTGCCAATCTGGCTGCGAAGCCCTGGCTGTACTACAAGCAGTGAGGTCAAGGCTGGAGCAAAATTAGATATGCCTTCCTTGAAATAGGGTTAAGATTATATGTTGTTATAAGCATTTGGATAAACTTCACTGGCTGTCTAAAGGCTTTGGGACGTAGGCCCGACAATAGAACCTGGTACAATTCCATAACATAACAAACCATTTTTTACTTTTAACAGTTCTTTTCTTTGAGATTGTGAGACACGATACTGATAGTATTTTTTTACCCCCCTCTTGGACTTCCCATAGCAATCCCATGTATGATTTTGGTAATACTTAAATCAAATTTCAAGTGAAATAAGGATTATATATACATATTTTGAAGGTGAGCATCTAAAGAATTGTTTCCTTTTGTTTTCATTTTAGTTATATTTTTCTCTTGATTCATTTTGCCAGGATGAATTTCATCCTTTCATCGAAGCACTTCTGCCCCACGTCCGAGCCTTCGCCTACACGTGGTTCAACCTGCAGGCCCGAAAACGAAAATACTTCAAAAAACATGAAAAGCGTATGTCAAAAGAAGAAGAGAGAGCTGTGAAGGATGAGTTGCTAAGTGAAAAACCAGAGGTCAAACAGAAGTGGGCATCTCGACTGCTGGCCAAGTTGCGGAAAGATATCCGACCTGAGTACCGAGAGGATTTTGTTCTTACAGTTACAGGAAAAAAGCCTCCGTGTTGCGTTCTTTCCAACCCAGACCAGAAAGGCAAGATGCGAAGAATTGACTGCCTCCGCCAGGCAGATAAAGTCTGGAGGTTGGACCTTGTTATGGTGATTTTATTTAAAGGTATTCCGCTCGAAAGTACTGATGGCGAGCGCCTTGTAAAGTCCCCGCAGTGCTCTAATCCAGGGCTCTGTGTCCAGCCCCATCACATAGGGGTTTCTGTTAAGGAACTCGATTTATATTTGGCATACTTTGTGCATGCAGCAGGTAAGTGCGATGGTGAGAAGTCGGTCCACTTTCTCGCGTGTGCTTCTTTCCTGATGACCTCTGCGTGTGCTGGGCCATTCTTGAGCTCCCTATGGCAGGCCACATCTATATGGACAGCGTGGTGTCCAAGGTAGCCCAATGTCAGAGTAGACAGATGCTGCAGTTTGAGGTTCCACCTTCATTCAGGTGGAAAAGCATAGCTTTGAGAGCATTCTTGTTCAGTTCAATTCTCTTGGCAAGTAGTGTTATCAATTTGTTGGTAGTCAATTATGAGATATTGTTTAAATCACGTTTTTTTTTGATGAGGGGTGAGAGAAACATCATAAAAACCCTTGTAAGAAAGAGTCTATTTTAACTTGCAAGTGATCTAGTTAAAAAGCATTTAGTTTGATAGTGAAGCAATGTTTTTAGTTGCTTTTCTTCTGGAAGTGTTTTTAACCTTCTGGAGCCTCTTGAGCCCCCTTCTAATCAAGAAGAGGTTGGAGGTAAGATTGCTGTCAAATTGCTGATCATTTATGAAGAAAAAAGAATCACACTAATACAAACTTACTAACTTTGTGTTAGGAATACTTGGTGTTATTTAAGATTGCTAAGGGAAAAAAAAACAACAATCCAACTCTTTAAGCAATTGATGGAAAGGTTAATCTTAAAAGTAACCAAACCTGTATAGTGCGTGAACGAATTGAGAAATCGATATTGAAAATTGATTGAGTTGCTTTGATTCATAATAACATTCTTTATTGTTCCAAGGCTGTTTTCAAGGCATGCTTTTCCTGTGTCTGTTACAGCAGGTAGAGTAGCATTCGGGATAAAACTATTGAGGACTGGATAAAATAATGCATTTTTACTTTGTTCCTCTAGTCTTGTTTTAGACAAAAGGCTCATTGTGTTAACGTGAAAGCTCAGGTCTTGTGAAACTTGTTGACTTTTTATATGTACATGTCGGTCTTGCTAGATTACCTTTATGGCAGTTACTTGAGCCAGATGGAAGAACGAAGGTTGTGGAATCCTTCCAGTAGATTGTTTTGGGGTGCATGTACGTATGTATTTTTTGCCAAAGGGCAGAGAAGATGATACCTGTAAAAGGGAACACTCCATTGTTTTGCCAAACATTTTTAATTCTAAAAATGCGAACAATTTTTTAAAGAAGTCATCTGATTGCCTATTCTCTATTATTTTTCTCAATATATGTTTTAGAGAACTTTTGTTATCCATCTGTCCTTACATAAGAAACTGGAGAAATTTACTTTGCAAGCATGTCACATCATCATTTGCATTCTGTTGGCAGGGGATAGATGAGTATTTTAGAGGATGTGATCTGTAAGTGTTTCAAATATTTGGGTTTTTGAAAATGTATACTTAATTATAAGAGGTGCCTGTTGCTTTAGCCAGTTCTGGGTAGCAAAAACGAAAAGGCAACATCTCTCAAATGACCTCTAAACAGGAACAAGAGGCCCTTTATTAACTCTTGGTTAACTCTATTGTTGTTACTTTGTCTACTGAAAAAGCAGAGTTAAAATTTTTTATTTTTATGTATATAAGTAGAGATTCTGCCAGGGCAAGGTGCAAAAAAGGTGTGGCTATTAGAGGTGCTTTGGGAGCACACTCTTAAAAAATCGGGTGTTTAATCTCTAATATTTGGAGAAGTAAATACTTTATAAATGATAATAAATGCTCTACCGGACCAACATAGGAAATTGCAGGTGCCAACGAGTGATGCCCATGGCAGTGTGTGCGTCCTTCGAAGGTAACATCACAGCGGAATACCTGTTTTGCGCTTATTGGTATGAGCAGCATCCCTTCTAAGTTTTAGGTGTAAACGTTTCCTTTAGATTCACAGAGACGCAGCCCTTCTCGCTCTCGCCGTTTCACGTTGGATTCTCTTTCATTGTTGACGGTTTTTGCCCGTTTTATGGCTCCAGATCCTTGAGCCAACACAGTTGCTGGCGGTTTCAAGGACCGGAAGGTTGATATTGGTAAGATGGCAGGTAGAAGGTTGCTTAGGAAGAGTGAGCATCCTTATTGCTAATGAAAGATTTATTGCTAGCACCGTGGATCAGACTACCTTTCGGTTCGGTTTCCCTGCGCCTCCCAGAATCCCTCGGTTGCCTGAATGCCGGCCAAGTGCAGGCCATTGGCTCTCCCTGCGCAGCCGCGGCGCCTCTGCGCGCACCGGGAAGGGTGCGAGGGATGCTCACGGCCTTTTGTCTGAAAATATCTCCAATTTGATTTCAGAGATTTAAAGGCCTGCTATTTGTGGAAGGGAAGCTGCCAGTACAAATAGGAGGTAGATCGGTCAACTCGCATACAACTGATTTGACAAGCATCTGTTATAATACTGAAGATTTGTAAACACTAAACAATGTTTTTACCTCCTTAAAAGTTTTGAGAACTTGCCAGTATTGGCAGGAGGCAGAGACTCTGAAACGTGCTTCAAGAAACTTGCCAAAACCATTGTGGCCTTTTCACCTATAGTCTCCCCCGCTCCTTTCTATTAAATGTATTTTTTTTTTCTCCCAAAATGCCATTTCCCCCCTTGATTGCCACAAGAAGATTTTTTTTTCTTTCTAAAAATGCATACAATAATTATTGCTTCATGCCTCGGCCTCTTCTTTGGAAGGAAGTTGAAATCTTAGAACACCGAAATACCGAAAGCTAATGCACAATCAGTTGTTTTTTAAAAGTGGAGGAGGTGATTTTTTTAAGTTATTGAGACGCAAAATACAATACATAAACTGCATTCCTTTTTTTTTAAATTCCCTCTAAATCAAGGGGCATTAGAACTGTGAATTTTGTGGCTGATAAACAGTAACAAGTGTAATGAAATCGGAGTGATTCCAGAAGCCTGAGAATTTCATCTCGTTAAAAGTACAAAAGAGTAAAACCATGTTATGCCCAGAATTTGGTCTCTGCTTGAGTCGTCCTTCCCATGTATCGCATGACAACTTGGAGATGTTATGGTATTGTGGCAAATGGTTTTCTTTGTGGGCGTGTAACAGTAAAGCTAATTTATGACTAGTCTTTACCAGATGATCTGTATCAGAATCTACAATATACCCGGCACGTGGCAAGGTCACAATTTAAGTTGTTAAGGTCATAACCTTAGCCACCAGGCATTTGACCTTTTAGATAAAGTTAACCTTTGTTCATTAGTAGGCACTCAACCGAGAACTTTCTGGAGAGTTTTTTTTTAAACTGCTTCTGTATAACTTCTGGTAATGTAATCAGATTCTAGAAAGATTCTCAGTTGAGTTAGTTAAATTTTGTAAGGGGTTAGATTTTTTAAGGACTCATCTCATATATAGAGATAGGTTGCTGTATCTAGGCTATAAAATGACAGTGTGACAATTTACTTTTTATAGTTATTACCTGCTGGGGGATAGAATGAAAGCTAAGGCAGCTGTGTGGAGATGTTTAAAAACTAAAGTTAAACAAATAGAATTATGTTTAATTCAGCGAAGGCCTTTGCTAAGTTTTGAGTGGCTTTAGGCCCCAAGGCGATTAATCACAACGAGCATCTTCAGTTTTTAGCAGGTGAGGAATTTTCTAAGATTGGAAGTATTTTTAGTTGCCTTAACATTCACTTTGAAAGACAAATACAGGACAGAAGTCAGGTAGTTGCAGTAATTGTTAATTAGCCCGTGACAGAGCAAACGGAACTTTTCCCAATGGTAGCAGGAGTACTTGTTAGTTTCCCGGTGGAAAGTGCCCGTGTTTGCACAGTAGTGTTTTCAGTACAGTCGTTACTGATTGCTTCCATGCTCCCATCGTTGCTACCTTTACTTCATGTTGTTCGGACCAGGAATAATATAGGTCTGCTCACTTACTGGAAGAGTTTCGGTGCCTGGGAAGCTTGGTACCTGTCCTGGAAACCTGCTGGCAGGGTTCCTGATGACCACATTACCTGTACTATATTGTTCACTTAATTATGCTGTCCTGAATGCTCATTCAAATTATTTCTGTTACTGTTAGTTTCTCCTAGATAGGCCACATATTATTCCATTTCAACAAAGAGAGACTCCCATTCAGGTGCACTGTAGTTGTGTTTTGGCTTTGTGATTGCCATTCCTTCATATAGTAATAGAGGAAGCCGTGATATGCAGATAGAGCAGATGGTCATGTTGACAGATTGAGAATTCACTTCCTACTGCTTCAGAGCAGGTGTAAGATTAGGAGTGTCTGTGTAGGAGCGTGTGTGCGCTTCGTGTGCATGTGTGTGCACATCCAGGCTGCACACAGAGTGCTGGATAGAGTAGGGGGGAAATGCTTTCTTTTTCTAAAAAGGGGGTACCTGAAATACAGTGTAATCATCTGTGGAAGGTTATCAGTGCATACCAAGTAGTATTCAGTTCAGTTCAGTTCAGTTCAGTCGTGTCCGACTCTTTGCGACCCCATGAATTATAAAAAAAATTTTAATGGATAATGTTAGATTGTTACAGTTTATAATTTTATGCTAAATTAATTGTGATAATTTTTAAATTTAAGGTAACTTACTGTGTTTGTGGCAGAATTGTGTATTTAAAATATAGTTAATATGTCCTGTTAGCAGGAGCTTGTGTGTATGTGTGTTTACACTCAGATCTAAGACTATACATTATAGTTCCTTAATAAACTGCCTCGTAGAAATAGTTGTGTGGTTAGTTCTTTGATTTATAATAATAAACTGTATTTGGAAAAAGAATGGGGTAAAATTATATACAGTGATATTTAATGTTAGGGTTACAATTTGAAATAGAATGTTAGTACCACTCTATTTCAAATTGTAACCCTAACCTTAAACCAAAGGTGGATTTTGTGGCTGATTGATGTACTGTAACTTACTGGTATATGCACAAGCTTTTAGAAGATGTCATCTTTCTACTTATCTTTTCATTCTTTAAGGGAGTTAGCCCAATCAACCAACTTGAGACTAAATATGGCTTTTATATCCTTGAGTGTTTCCTACATAACTTGAAGATTGTAGCAATATCCTCTATTTAGAATGCAGTAACAATATTCTTTATCCTAGAATGTGGTAAGAAAGAAGTTGAAAGGCAGAGAAAGTAGAAGGAATAGGGAAAAAGGGTTGTTCTGGAGTAAAACAGAGGTCAGCTCATTTATGGCTCAGAGGTTTGAGTGTTGGTAAGAAATTTTCCAACGCTGCTGGCTTGGATTTGCCTTGTCTGCTTTTCCACCCAGTGATGGATAGCATTAATTTAAACCTATTTAGGGCTAGTGTGGGAGAAACCACAGCCTTTGTTGTGGTCACTGCTGTACACAGTAGGACTGGGTGTTTTACTTGGTTAAGGCCTCAAGCTGCTTCCAGAGGATGCAGAGCCTGTCGGTTTTTAAAAACTTGCACAGAAGCAGCAACAATTCTAATTGCTCACAAATGTTAATATAGATTATTAAAAACAATTTTGAGGTTAGAATAGAAGGAAAAACATAAAATACAGATTGCATTCAGTGAATGTGCTAAACACCAATTTGTTGTCATTTCAGCAATTATTTTCCCATGGTCATTTAGAGGTTAGATCTTGCTCTTAAACATAAAATTGTAAATCCTTGAGAGGTGAGGTCAGGGGAAGGAAGAAGTCAGGTGGAGGAGGAAGGGAATGAATGAACTGGCATGCTTTGTTAAGAGAAACATAAAACTGTGAATTTAATTGCAAATGGAGATGCTCTAAAAAGTGTTTTGTTTTAAGTAATGACTATAAAAGGATCCCAGGCAGTAAGACATCAGGTGGAGAATTTTATAATCCATCTCACCATCATTTTTTGCATTGTATGTTCTAGACTGAGAGACTATGTGGGGGCTTTTGGAATTTCTTTTCAGATTTTTAGAAAGAAAAGTTTTGCAAAAATTCTTTGTAGCATTTAGGGGTCCAGTTAAGGACACTGTGGCATGCATGAACTTGGAAAGGGGGCTATTGAGATAATCATTATTATTATTATTACCATTTTGCTTTTCAAGGGGGAAACTTACAATGTTGTCAACATTTTGGCCATTTCCCACCAAGGCAACTGTTAGAAGTGACGGATCCAAACTTTAGAATTTATCAGAATTCTCTAGCTGCTGTTAAGATAGAAATGGCTTTTTTCCTAGGCATTTCCCCAACTATTAGAAATCAATACTTCTCGTTTTGCTATGAAAATTCCACAGGGTAAAAGTATATTTTATCTAACAGGGTTAGTCTTCTTATTGATATTCTAGTGAAATAAACATGGCCTTTTAGCCAAAGGAATATGTTCACAAATGACAAATTGTGGCAGGTTTGGAGCAGAAGATATTTTTGCTGTTTTGTTTGTAAGAGATACTAAATGAGATAAGATTGAAATAAATAAATTCATTTGTGTATTTGGCAAGTTTTGGTCTGTACGATATTGCTAATCTCAACCTGAGAAATGGTTAGGATGATGGTAATAACTGGAGATTGAGTGGTATAGCTTTCATGTCTTTTGAGAGCTTTAAACTTATTTGTCTTCGTGTCTTTCACATATTTTCCTAGTGGTAAGTATTTTGGACCTTGATAGATTAAGAGTAGAGAGAAGGCGGGGCTTCCCTGGTGGCTCAGATGGTAAAGAATTCACCAGCGGTGTGGGAATCCTGGCTGGGTTTGATCCCTGGGTTGGGAAGATCCCCTGGAGGAGGGCCTGACAACCCACTGCGGTAGTCTTGCCTGGGGAATCCGCATGGACAGAGAAGCCTGGAGGGTTACAGTCCATGGGGTCGCAAAGAGTTGGACACAGTTGGACTGAGTGACTAAGCACAGCACAGCACTGCACAGAAAAGGAGATGGGTGGAAGAAAGGAAGGCAGGCAAGCAGGCAGCTGGGCAAATATTAATAATAAATTTTATTCAGTGTCTGTTTTGCAGCAAGTGCAGTACTAAATTTTGGCATACATTGTGTCGTTCTGTTTTTTTTTTTTTTTTTTTAAACTTTATTGGAGTATTGTAAATAAGTAATGCACTGTCCATTTGTACAGGTGAAAATCAAGTCTCAGAGGTGCCTAGTGACTTGTGCAGAGCAAGATTAAACCCGGGCCTCCTGATTCTGTGTCCTGTTCTTTTAAAAATAAAATTCAGATCCGTCTGATATCCCTCTTTACATCCTGTTGTCTGGATTTAAAGAGGGATTGGATGTCACTTAAATGGTATCACACACCTACCTTAAATCAAAGGGGCAATAAAAAGTCAAAATCCAAACCCTTCCCACGGAGATATTTTACAGTGAAGTTCGGGTTTTGTCCGCAGAATGAAGCCACACTTGGTTAGAAGAGGGAGAAATGGTCTCATGCTTGTTAGTGTTGGGGTCAAAAATCTGGAATGACTTGTTCTTTCTTGTTTTTAGAATGTAGAAGTTTAGTGAATAGAAGCATTATAACACAGGTTTAAGAATTTTTTTTTTTTGTAGGATAAAGTTAGATGAATTGATTCTAGATGTTTTGGGAATTAAAGCAACCATTATTTTAAAAATCATGATTGCATGTAATATTTTACTGGGTAGATTTTTATACATTTTTAAATATGCACAAGATATATATATTTTAATTTCCTCATTAGATTTAAATGTTTTAAATTTACTTTGTTCCCAAAAGATCTTTTGTATAGTTATTTTAAAAAGCAAAAAATGGAATTTTATTAGTTAAAAAAGTAGATTTTTAATTTTAAAGACAAAGAAGGAAAATTGAAAATAGGAACAAGTTTCATGTTAATGCCCTTAAGTAACTGCTATATTTATTGATTAATTTATGTAATGCCTTTATTTTCATTTTCTTTAAACTTCAGCAGGATTAGTTCTTAATGACTTAAGTGTAAAAGTTCAGAGCCTCACTCAACATGAATTTTATAATTGTAAATAGATAAAAGGTGCTAATTATAATTTATACTACATCTGTTCATTGTATATATGAATCCTTGTAGTATTTATTTAAAAAAATAAGCTGTTGAATTGAACTTACATAGAATAAAATAGAAATGTGACTTTCTTTTTAAGTTTAATTTTTTAGAAATGCTAATAAATTTAAAAGTTAGGGTGTGGAGTATGTCATCCCAGAAAGGGAAACCTGAGGTGTGTGTTAAAAGTGATTCAGTTGGAAACAAAAGAGGATTGCAATAAAAAAAATGGGGCTCACACCCCACTGTCCTTCCCATCAGATTCCACACTGCCTACCTTTGATGTCTCTGCTGAGTTTCTGGTGGGACCAATAGCCTGTGAGTTTCCAAACAAAAACTATTTTCAGAGCATATACATTCATGTATATATTTTAATGACTATTTTTGAAATGCTCTATGGGTTATAAAAGCAAGATGAAATGAAAGTAGCAATAAAACATATTTTAAAAATGAATAATATTTAGCAGTTTTGTCGGTATTTCTGTGTAGCATCTGCCATTGTCAGGCTGTTGTCTTTGTTGCTATGGTTTGAGTGATTTTATTTCCTTTTGTAATTTTGCCAGCCTGTGATTGGCTAGTGCAACAAAATGTTCATGCTGTTGGGGAAGATGTATCTGTGGTGAGTCATATAGCTTTATCCGATTGGTAATTTTTGGTAGGGAAAGGTATTTGTCAGTGGATAAATAGGAACTGTGGTGCTATAACATCAATAATTCATTTAGTTTTCAAAATTTGGGACCTATTACTTAATATGGGAAACTCAGCACTGTCTCTTTTGTGTTACATCCCTACCTTTTTCCTCTTCCCCTATTGGAAGCATTTAGAATTCTGTGTATTTTAATTGTGAAGAGATTAGTGATTTAAGTTTAAGCTCCTACATAAAGTGAATATTGTACGTATGGGATCCCATCATTGTCACTTTCAAATATTCCATTGCCTTTCACAGGAGCTGACATCACAAGTCCTTAGGTTGACAAATTCTCATCAACTTTTGTGAAAATTTTGGCTGCAAAAGGAGTAAAGTCAAAAGAGGGCCATAGACAGATGGATTTCAGTGTTGAGATGACATCAAGCCCTTCTTGTGGCATTTTTAAACATTCCAAATGAATGAGGAATGGAGATGTTTAAAGAGCTTACTGTAGAATGAGTAATTAAGATACTGTGCATCTGCATGTATACCTTTAGCAGAGCTGTATGGGCTCAGATATAATAGCAGATTAAGAATGAAAATAGTAAACATCTTTTATGTTGAGTATAATTCATAAATATTAAACATTAAAAGTGTTGTTGATGGAAAACAGTGTATACCTGAGAGTACATTTTTAGCGTTAAGTAATTGAAAGTTAAAGATAAATGGGTTACGGACACTTAAGATGAAGCAAGGATTTGGGATAAGAATTTGGCAGAAGCTTGTCTGCATCTCTGTAGGACTGTGGCAGGATTTTTGCATGGATGCCGTGTATATAAAAATTACTGAGTTACTAAAGTTTCTGATTGATTGATTTAGTTGGCTTTTTCTCCCCTTCTTTTAAATGGTGGAGGTTCTCTTTGGGAAAGTAGTTTCAAGTAACTTGTGAGAATGAAGTCTTTGTAACTTGATGCTGTTCAACAGCGTAACTATTGTTGTCTGTTCCTGTCAGGGAAAGATAGTCATTGCAATACTTTTATTGTATGGCCTCTTAATATGTGACAAGGACTTTTATCAAGAATTCTTTTCTTTTAAATGTACGTTTAAAAGTCCCTTACCCTTCCGACCCAATCAAGGATAACAGTGGTTTTTAAGAAGATTCAA
The DNA here is from genome assembly GCA_935064755.1 of Tragelaphus eurycerus. NCBI lineage: Eukaryota > Metazoa > Chordata > Mammalia > Artiodactyla > Bovidae > Tragelaphus > Tragelaphus eurycerus. Next base: position 7,094,947 of record CAKXYN010000092.1, on the reverse strand, counting down.
ATGAATTTTTATTTTTTTTTCTGCTTATTTACTGTACAGACAAAAGTCTTATTTTTTTAAAAAAAGGATTCTGAGATCCTGTATTTTAGATTTTCTGTAAAATAAAATAGGAATAGAAATTAACAGAAAAATGCCATCTCATTGGGCCCAGGATGTGTATCGTTCTTGGAGAATGAGGGTGTTGCAGCCTGAAATGTTAGCATTGAAGAACTAATTGTTCTGAAGGTATTTGCCCCTCATCTCAGAAAAGATGGCAATCATGCAAAATGGATAAATGTAATCCTTTGTACTTTTACCACCTACATTTTTAAACTACAGTGACTCTGATTTCTCTAGAAAGGTCAGAGGTTTCAGACAGAAAGCTTTGTGATTCTTCAAAGAGAGACATTTTCAATTTTGCTATCTAAAGAGTGATTATGCATAGCTTTTAACTTTATTTGCAGTTGAGCCTCGGAGGTGCTGTGCTGGGGTGGGTGATGCTGAGTAAGTGAGGCCAGGTCATGAGACAGCAGAACTGGAGGCAGACAGATAGATGGGAGAGGAGCATAGATGCACATTCAGAGAGTCGCATGTTTGGCCCTTTATTACTAACACCTTTTAAAAAGTGTGAACAGAGCAGCTGTAACAGTGTGTTTTGCTTTGTGCTGGAGCATTCTGTGACAGACTCTTTAAACACTTGGGGCACTTAAAGAAGTTTACATAGCTGGGTGCCATTTCTTAGGGTTGGCTTTGTTGGTTTTCTAAATTGTGGATATGGGTTTCTTGGGTTTTATGTGGGTTGCTTTGTTTCTGCTTTGTTTTCCTTTTGGACTTCTCCAAGTTTTGGAGAATTTTTCATGTTGGGTGGTGGGGGTGAGTGGAGATGGTAGATGCCTTTTGTAGTGGTTTACTCCTGTTATTCAGGAAACTGAGGTTCAGAGAATGTTCTTAGCTCACTCAAAGTCAGGCCAATGGTACGTGGCAGAGCCAGGATGAAAGCCAGATCCGCTAGACTAGTGTTGTTAATTTCTGTGATATTTAAGTTAGTTCTTATACATTATTTTATTAGATCTTTATGTAAATCTTACCTTTTAGATAGGGGAGCTTTTATAATTGCCTTAATGCTGCTGAGAAACAAAGAGGCTGAGAAATGTGTCCTTGGTCCATGGTTAGTAAGTGGTTAGGGCTAGTTACCAGGTCTGACCTTTCCACTGCCTGTTTTTATCTCCCATGTGTTCCCGAATATATCATTCTCCCTAAGGGCTGCTTTGGAATTTATGGATGGGCTCAAAATTGTTTTCTGGAAGTACATTATAGTGCTGAAAGCTATTGTTTTCTCTGAAGTTAAAATTTAAAAAAAAATTTTATTTTTGGCTGTGCTGGATCTTCCTTGCTGTGCGGGCTTTTCTCTTGTTTCCTATAGTGGAGGCTACTGTCTAGTTTCAGAGCGCAGGCTTCTCTTGTTGCAGAGCACCGGCTCGAGGATTCCTGGGGTTCAGTAGTTGTAGCACATGGGCCCAGTAGTTGTGGCTTCCGGGCTCTAGAGCACAGGCTCAATAATTGTGGCACACGGGCCTAGTTGCCCTGTGGCATGTGGGATCTTCCTGAAGCAGGGATCGAACCAGTGTCCTTGGCATTGGTAGACAGCTTCTTTACTGCTGAGCCACCAGGGATGGCCTTCTCTGAAGTTTAGAAAGTGGTGAGCAAGTAGTCTTTGTCCTGGTTTGTTAATAGATTCAGAACTTTATACTTTGAAGGAAGCTTAGAGGAAACTTTGATTTTGCAAGTCTGTGCATCCCAGGAGCTCTGGAGATAGAAAATTCGTGTGTAAGTTGAGGAGCAGTTGTGGTCTGTTGTTACCGTTGGCATCAGGGTGAATGCCCTTGGTTGGTGTCGTCATAGGAGATGGATTTTGGTTGCCTCCGCTGACAGTTTCAACCTTGTCATTGACAACTCAGGCCAGCAAACATGTTTTGAATGCTCACTACCTATTAGGCATTGTGCTGGGTGCCAAAGATACACAACTGAAGGAAAAACTAGGAGATGAGTTGATGCCATCTTAGATGAAATTTCCTCAGAAACTAAGATTTTAAGGTTTTCAATGTTTTAAAATTAGAATTCTCCCAACTAATAGCCCATATGAAGTTTTAAACATTTGCAAAACCAGTAATTGATACCGCCCTTTTCCTGTACAATTGGTCTCCATTGAGGAACTCTGTCATCTGATGACATTACTAGTAAGTGTTAAATTTTTTGTTTTCTTATGTCAGAAATATCTACATAAATGGAAAGCAAATCGAAGTAGACAGAACAGGGCACAGGTGGTTTCTATTATTTAATAGTTCACTGTAGCATGTCTTCTCTAGAGAAATCTGGTATATAAGAAACTTTTCCTTCTTTTTTAAGGTCCTCCTTTGAAGAACACTGAGGTATAAAACCAGAGAAGGCAATGGCACCCCACTCCAGTACTCTTGCCTGGAAAATCCCATGGATGAAGGAGCCTGGAAGGCTGCAGTCCATGGGGTCACTGAGGGTCGGACACGACTGAGCGACTTCGCTTTCACTTTTCACTTTCATGCATTGGAGAAGGAAATGGCAACCCACTCCAGTGTTCTTGCCTGGAGAATCCCAGGGATAGGGGAGCCTGGTGGGCTGCTGTCTGTGGGGTCACACAGAGTCGGACACGACTGAAGCTACTTAGCAGCAGCAGAGGTATAAAACAGAGTTATAGGGAAACTAAACAGCAGGAGAAATGAAGGAGTGACAAATAAAAAGGAAGGGGAGGCCTTGAGAGCAAGCGTGGTGAATTCACGTGGCAGTTGTAGGTCGTCTCTAAAATACAGCCAAGTCCCAGAAGCACAGCCATTTACATTCTGTTTTGCTCCATCTCCGAACAAAGTAATCTTGGGACTTGGACATGGAAGTTAGTTTTAAGTTGTCCGAAGTCTCAAACTGCTCTGCCTTTTTTTCTCTTGTGAAAAGAAAACAGGCGAGTATTAAGGGGATCCTGTATGTGTGAGTGTGTGTTAGTGTGGTAACGGGGCAGCTGTGAGGGTCTTTTGGGAAAGTGGGTACAGATGGTGATAGAAAGGAGAGGAACTATTGCATGTCTGATAAATGAAGTACAAACAGCAGTGACACCAACAACAATCTGGTGGTCCCAAATATTGGAAATTTTTTGTTCTCTGTTACATCTGCTTGTTGTTTAACCTGAAAATGAAATCTGTTTCTGCAGCCATTAATACAGGTGCTTTTCTTTGTATAGTGCACAGAACAAATGATTCGTTCTGTAATTATTTTTCAAAAGGCATGTGAGAATGGCATGGGATTGTCATAGAAATTCATTCTGAACACTGTAAATAAAAATGCTTTGGATTAGTCATAGTGACATGGGGTACATCGTGGAACTCAAGACAGATTTCTTTGTTTGACGGTCAGAGTGAGAAGTGAGGCAAACTCGATAGAGTTCATGGAATGTTAGCAGTTCATTTCTTCCAGGGAAAATCATGTTGACGTCAGATGAAACAAACCACTTGGATACAGATATCAGGATTTACTTGATGAGTTTAGGAATATCTGATGTTTCCTTTAAGAGTGTCTTATTTCCAAATAATAAAAGTTTTGACACCTTTGAAAATTTTTCCATTTTTGCAACTAATCTTTAGACTCTCCCTGTCTCTCTTCTCTTTCTGTGCCCACACTTTACTTACTTGTAATCCTGGATGGCAGTTTTTCAGATCTGGCTTTAATTCTGTTTTCTTTGGTTTCCCTTTTTTTTTTTTTTTCCGTGAGATTTGAATAAAACTGAACACGTTAATGATAAACAATGCTCATTAATGCTATATATTTTAAATTATATGTATTCAGGAGAATTATGAGTCTATATTTGTGAGTCAATATAATACTCTTTGCTGTTGTTTAATCACTTATTTAGAGGAAAATTGTTTCAAGGGATTCTCATTGTCTAAGTCTGACATCTGGAAAAAGGATTGCTCATCTTTAAATTTGGAATGAGTCCCCAACTGCAGATTCCCACCAGGGTGAGGTTTCAGTAAATTCTGATGTCTTAGCCTTGGATTCTTGAGCTTTCGGAGGCAGGGGCTGAACTCTGATAAGGGAATTCAGGACTTAAGGAACTTAGTGTTATGGAGTGACTTATGCTTGTGACAAGGCCTCTTTCAAAATGCTGTGCATTATTGAAGGTTCTTGCTAAGCTGCTAAGTCACTTCAGTCGTGTCCGACTCTGTGCGACCCCATAGACGACAGCCCACCAGGCTTCCCCATCCCTGGGATTCTCCAGGCAAGAACACTGGAGTGGGTTGCCATTTCCTTCTTCAATGCATGAAAATGGAAAGTGAAAGTGAAGTCGCTCAGTCATATCTGACTCTTAGCGACTGGAGCCCACCAGGCTCCTCCATCCATGGGATTTTCCAGGCAAGAGTACTGAAGTGGGGTGCCATTGCCTTCTCCGATTGAAGGTTCTTATTTGTTATCAAAACAATAAATGCAGTGTTTAAATAAGGACAGGGTGTATTGAGACAAATGTGGGATAATTAACACAAGTAAATTACCTTTTTGAATTGAGTGAACCAGTGGACATGACTAACCTTGAAACTGGAGAGAGCACATGCAAAGACATAAATGAGAATTTTAGTGCACAGAACATATAGGGGCAACCTGTTTCTCTGCCAAGTCTTTACCCACTATACACACACACACACACACACGTGCACATATATACACATACACACATGAGTGCATGCTTGCTCAGTTGTTTCAGACTCTTTGCAATCCTATGCACCATAGCTTGCCAGACTTCTTTCTCCCTGGGGTTTTCCAGACAGGAACACTGGAATGGGTTGCCAATTCAGAATAAATAAATTATAATTCTGACAATAAAGCTTTGGTGATACTGGACTTATTTACAAAAATTATATAGGCTCTTTGTTTTTCTGTCTGAGATCGTGGTGTTAGCTTTTACCACAACTGTTTACCTAGAAAAAATGATTTGGAGTTGATAGAGTAGTATAGCCATTGCTCCACTGTGTATGTGAAGAAATCCGTTTCTATATTATAGCAACAGGGATTTATCAAGTACCTACTGTGTGCTAGCTACTCTGATAGGAGAGGGAGAAAGGATTTTAATTTCATGCTGTTAAATTTGTGAACAGCACAATCTTGATTCAAAAGGGAATCCTCTCCTCAGGATGAACACACATATTTTCTGGTTTTGAATCACAGACAGTCCTGTTCTACAGGGAAAGTGTCTGTCAATCATAGCCTTATCTCTAGTGAGCATTTGCAGGTTTGTTTGTCTATCCTCGCTGAATAGGATAGATTTTGGCATGGTTACTTCTCCTAAGTTGGGAGAGGCCAAGGGCAGTAGTGGTAGAAAAGGTAAAGATCCAAATTAAGGAGCTGGGTCCAATTATATACGATGAACTCACACGTCCCCCCGCTCCTATCCAATACTTTACTCTCATTAAAACTGGTAGACCAATTTCATTAGCTCGAAAATGCACCAGCGTATGTAAATCTTCTTTGTTTAATTGGAGACCTATTGATTGTAGGTAACATAAGCCTCTCTAAGGGAAACAGAACCCAACTGAAGATAAGAGTTTCTTCCCCCCAACACATACAGCATTCACAATTTTATTTCTCTAGGCATGTTCATTATCAAAACCATTCCACTGCAGACTTTCCCAGAAAGTGTTTCTGTCTAGCCCTGTTTTCATATCTAAAAGCTCCTACTGGTTTCAGCAAAGGATAATGGAAGGATTTTGATGGAATATGCATTTCTTTTTTTTTTAACTAAAACTTTAATAATAGAAAAACATAAAATCATATGAAAAATAATTTGCTTTAAAGAGACTGAGAAAAAAATAAAGAGACTGGGAATAAGTCTTCTTTTGTGTTTTCATAGACTGCTAAAAGGGACCAAATTCTGACTGTCTTCTTTGGTGAGCAACACCAGCAATATTCCAATGAGGAATGGAAACTAGAATGTACTTTCCCCCTTAACATTCTAATTGGATCTCAAAGTTACAGAGAGGATAGTGTACCAACCTGTACTTTGCAGTGTGATATAAAGTATGGGATTTTCCCAGTGTGCTTCAGAGGACTGGGGTATCTTATAAATGTTTAAACTATAATGAGAAAATGTGTGTTTACTTATATATGTTCCTGCAATTCCACTTTATTTCTGAAGTGTAAGATTCAGGTCAAGGTCAATGTAGGGCTAGTTACTTACCGGGAAGTCGGAATCGGGAAGGAGAAATATCTGTTTAGATATTGTATTCATACAGTAACTCAAAAATTATCTGTAAATGACAAAAAGTAAGGTGTCAGGTAAATATCTCTATTTTTTTCCTGTCTTAAAATTATGCTAAACTTATGCTTAATGTTAAGACCTTGAATTAAGAAGCACTCTAATTTTTCTATTCCTTAGAGTACTATTGATCTCTGAAGGAGATATTTAATAAGTGAAATTATAGTATCTAGGGAAAAAATTCTTCTTTTCTGACTTTGTAAGGTAGTCGATGCTGCATCGCAATACATTCCTGGCCTTTCTTGTACTGGTCATTTTCTTTCTTTCTCCTGTGTAGCTGCTTGAACACCTCCCAGTGGGTGAGGAGTGTTTGTTCAGGTGGCACAGACTAGAGCGCTCTTGACTGGTAGAGAGTAACTTAATATCAGCCACTATAATGCTTATCAGTGAAAGTCTAGCTCATTTAATTATTACTTAATTCTCTGATTATTTTTTGTATCTGAGAGAAGATGATTGTCTTCACTCTGGGGAAGTATGGATGGCTAGATATTGCTCTTGCAGTTTCTTAATTCACTATACCTGGTAAGGTGTTTTGAGCCAGAACACCTTTTTAAAGAATGGGGTATCTCTGTACCTACAAAAATGGTGAAATTCTGACTGGACCTGTGATGAAATAGGGAATCCTCACGTTCAATTCATCTTTCAGTACTGAATGCCACTCATGTTTGGTCAGATTTCTAAAAAATTTGTTTTGGAGATTATTCATAGGAACTCAGGTCTATAACCAGGTACTGAATGTTTATCATTGGAAGGAAGCTTTGTACTCATTTATCATTTCCTCTTTTCCAAACCACAAAAATCCCACCTTGTTGATCTTTTCTCATATATGTGATATATGATGTGTGTGTGAGAGAGAGGCTGCGTAGCTCTTTACAGCGAACCTGTGTCGTCATCCTTTCTTAACCTCTTTCTAGGAATAGAAATTTCTTTGAAACCAAGCATAATCGAGAAATGAAATAGATTGTTAAAAGACTGAGTGATGCATTTTAAGTCGAACAGACATGTGGATTATCTGCTGTTTGGATTTGTCCATCCTGAAGTTCCCTCCATTATCACTGTACCCTCAATTTTTGCATGGGAATTGGAGATTAGATGTAAAATACAAATTATTCACACTAGTCAAGTAAAAAGGAATGAAGATTTTTTTTTTCTAATTTGACTACTCATATATTTTCTTGGAGGAAAAAGCATTATTAAAATAACCCAAAATAGAAACTCAAATGTATTTCTTTTAAACTTGTTTCAGACCTGTTGCTGGAGGTTCTAGGATATTGTGAAAAATCCTTTTAATAAACATTACTGGTTTGATTTTTTTACTGACTTTCACTACTTTTCAATGTGAAAATATGTGGAATTTATGACACATGATAATGAAGACCTAGCTGCCTATTACCCAACTCAAGAAAGAGTCCATTAGCAATACCTTGTATTTACTTCCATGTTCCCTAAAAATAACCCCCTGAAATTCCCCCATTATCATGAGGATTGCGTTTATCAATCCCCTCCTTTAGAAGAAAGGTTTTCATCACCAGTGTGTACTAAATATATTTCAGTTTTGCTTGTTGCTAAATTTCATAAAGAGTAAATATACCTGTATGGCACTTCTTTGGTGGCTCAGACAGTAAAGAATCTGCCTGTAATGCGAGAGACCCAACTTTGATCCCTTGGTCAGGAAGATCCCCTGGGGAAGGGCAGGGCAACTCACTCTAGTATTCTTGACTGGAGACTTCCATGGACAGAGGAGCCTAGTGGGCTATAGGCCACGGGGTGGAAGAGAGTCAGACATGACTGAGCGACTTTTCACTTTCACTTTATACACACACATACATACATACATTGGTACTTCTGGAAATTGCATTTTCACTCAACATTATGTTTCTAATATGTTTCTAATGGCCTGTTGTTAAAGGGTGAACTGTATGGAGAGTTGATCCTTGAACAACACGGGTTTGACCCATACCAGGCCACTTATATGCGATTTTTAAAAGATAAATAAGCACTTCAGTACTACATGATCCAAGGAGGTTGAACCCAAGATGTGGGACTGTGGACATGGAGGGCTGACTTTCAGGTTTTACACAGATTTTCAGCTGTGTGGGGGTCAGTGCTGCTATCCCTGTGTTGTTTGGAGGTCAACTGTACTGTGGTTTCTTCTTCTTTTTCTTGTATAACATGCCATTGTGTAATGGAGCGATGTGATGTTGCCAGTTTCTTCTTATTCAGTCGCTCAGTCGTGTCCAACTCTTTGCGACCCCATGAATCGCAGCACGCCAGGCCTCCTTGTCCACCACCAACTGCTGGAGTTCACTCAAACTCATGTCCATTGAGTCGGTGATGCCATCCAGCCATCTCATCCTCTGTCGTCTCCTTTTCCTTGCACCTTCGATCTTTCCGGCATTAGGGTCTTTTCCAGTGAGTCAGTTCTTCACATCGGGTGGCAAAAGTATTGGAGTTTCAGCATGAGTCCTTCCAATGAATATTCAGGACTGATTTCCTTTAGAATGGACTGGTTAGATCTCCTTGCAGTCCAACAGATTCTCTGGAGCCTTCTCCAACACCACAGTTCAAAAATATCAATTCTCCAGGTTTAATGCATGATACAGGGTGCTCGGGGCTGGTGCACTGGGATGACCCTGAGGGATGGGATGGGGAGGGAGGTTGGAGGGGGGTTCAGGATGGGGAACACATGTACACTCATGGCGGATTCAAATCAATTTATGGCAAAACCAATACAATATTGTCAAGTAAAATAAATAAATTAATTAAATTAAAAAAACAAAAACCAAAAGCATCAATTCTTTGGTGCTCAGTTTTCTTTATATTCCAACTCTCATATCCATGTATGACTACTGGAAACACCGTAGTTTTGAGTAGACGGACCTTTGTTAGCAAAGTAATATTTCTACTTTTTAATATGCTGTCTAGGTTGGTCATAGATTTTCTTCCAAGGAGCAAGGGTCTTTTCATTTCATGGTTGCAGTCACCATCTGCAGTGATTTTGAAGCCCAAGAAAATAAAGTCTCTCACTGTTTCCATTGTTTCCCCATCTATTTGCCATGAGGTGATGGGACCGGATGCCATGATCTTAGTTTTCTGAATGTTGAGTTTTAAGCCAACTTTTTGACTCTCCTCTTTCACTTTCATCAAGAAGCTCTTTAGTTCTTCACTTTCTGCCATAAGGGTGGTATCATCTGCATATCTGAGGTTATTGATATTTCTCCCGGCAATCTTGATTCCAGCTTGTGCTTCATCCAACCTGGCATTTTGCATGGTGTACTCTGCATATAAGTTAAATAAGCAGGGTGACAATATGCAGTCTTGACGTAGTCCTTTCCTGATCTGGAACCAGTCTGCTGTTCCGTGTCCAGTTCTGTTGCTTCTTGATCTGCCTACAGATTTCTTAGGGGGAAGGTCAGGAGGTCTGGTATTCCCATCTCTTGAAGAATTTTCCACAGTTTGTTGTGATACAGTCAAAGCCTTTGGTGTAGTCAATAAAGCAGAAGTAGATGTTTTTCCGGAACTTTCTTGCTTTTGTGATGATCTAGTGGATAGTGGCAATTTGATCTCTGGTTCCTCTGCCTTTTCTAAAACCAGCTTGAACATCTGGAAGTTCATGGTTCATGTACTTTTGAGGCCTAGCTTGGAGAATTTTGAGCATTACTTTGCTAGTTTGTGAGACGAGTGCAATTGTGTGTAGTTTGAACATTCTTTGTCATTGCCTTTCTTTGGGATTGCAGTGAAAACTGACCTTTTTGAGTCCTGTGGCCACTGCTGAGTTTTCCAAATTTGCTGGCATATTGAGTGCAGCACTTTCACAGCATCATCTTTTAGGTTTTGAAATAGGTCAACTGGAATTCCATCACCTCCACTAGCTTTGTTCATGTGATGCTTCCTAAGGCCCACTTGACTTCGCATTCCAGAATGTCTGGCTCTAGGTGGGTGATCATACCATCATGGTTATTTGGGTCATGAAAATCTTTTCTGTATAGTTCTTCTGTGTATTCTTGCCACCTCTTCTTAATATTTTCTGCTTCTGTTAGGTCCATACCATTTCTGTCCTTTATTCGCCTTGTTATTCTTTATTCTTCTTGTTATTAACAAGTGTTAAGAACAGTAGCGTGTTTTTTGGACAATGTGTATAAGAGCTTCCTTAGGGTATAGACCTAGAAGTAGAATTGTTGAATCATAGAGCATGTAAGTATTGCATTTTTAATAAAGATAATATTTTATTAAGTAGTTGTACCTGTGTACACTCTCACTGATAATTGTTGTTCAGTCCCTAGATCGTGTCCATCTGTTTGTGACCCCATGTACTGCAGCATGCCAGGCTTCTCTGTCCTTCACTATCTCCCAGAGTTTGTGTAAACTCATGTCCCTTGAATTGGTGATGCCATCCAACTGTCTCATCCTCTGTCACCCCCTTTTCTTCCTGCCCTCAGTCTTTCCCAGAGTCAGAGTCTTTTCCACTGAGTCAACTCTTCGCATCCTGTGGCCATAGTTCTGGAGCTTCAGCTTCAGCATCAGTCCTTCCAATGAATATTCAGGACTGATTTCCTTTAGGATTGACTGGTTTGATCTCCTTGCAGTCCAAGGGACTCTCAAGAGTCTTCTCCAGCACCACAATTCAAAACCATCTATTCTTCAGCGCTTAGCCTTCTTTACAGTCCAGCTCTCACATCCATACATGACTACTGGAAAAACCATAGCCTTGACTAGACAGACCTTTGTCGGCAAAGTGATGTCTCTGCTTTTAATATGCTGTCTAGGTTTGTCATAGGTTTTCTCCCAAGGAGCAAGTGTCTTTTAATTTCGTGGCCATGGTCACCAACTGCAGTGATTTTGGAGCCCAGGAAAATAAAAGCTGTAACTGTTTCCACTTTTCCCCGGTCTATTTGCCACAAAGTGATAGAACTGGATGCCATGATCTTAGTTTTTTGAATGTTGAGTTTTAAATGGAGCGTTTTCACTCTCCTCTTTCACCTTCAAGAGACTCTTTAGTTCCTCTTCACTTTCTGCCATTACAGTGGTATCAACTTAGAAATACAGTCAAATATCACCAACCTGATATCTGAGGCTGTTGATATTTCTACTGGCAATCTTGATTCCAGCTGAGTCATCCAACCCAGCATTTTGCATGAGGTACTCTGCACAGAAGTTTAATAGTGAACGTGAACGTGAAGTCGCTCAGTCGTGTCCGACTCTTTGCGACCCCATGGACTATAGCCTACCAGGCTCCTCTGTCCATGGGATTTTCCAGGCAATAGTACTGGAGTGGATTGCCATTTCCTTCTCCAAGGGATCTTCCCAACCCAGGGATCGAACCTGCGTCTCCTACATTGTAGACAGGTGCTTTACTGTCTGAGCCACCAGGGAAGTCCAATTAAATAGTAGGAGTGTTTAAAAGAATCTGTTGATAGTCATCCTTTCCAGCACTTGAAAAGTGAAGTCAAAGTGAAAGTCTCTTAGTCCATCTGACTCTTTGTGACCCCATGGAGTATACAGTCCATGGAATTCTACAGGTCATGGACTACTGGACTGGGCAGCCATTCCGTTCTCCAGGGGGTCTTCCCAGCCGAGGGATTGAACCCAGGTCTCCTGCATTGCAGGCAGATTCTTTACCAGCTGAGCCACCAGGGAAACCCAACAGTTGCCATTGTTAAAATTTTGCTTTTTGCCATCCTGGTGGTTATAAAATGATATTTCAGTGTGGTTTTATTTTGCATTTCTAATTTGATTGGTAATGAGATTAAGTACCTTTTTTGTATACTTATGAACCACTCTCTTTCCTTTTCTGTGACATAAACACTCATGACTTTTACTCATTTTTTCTGTTTTGTTGCTTTTTTTTTTTTAATTTGTAGAAGTTCTTCACACATTCTTATTTCTGTCCCTTTGTGTTTTATGTTTGCAAATATCCTTTCATAGTTGTGGTTTGTCTTTGATTTTCTTTAAGGTATCTTTGATGACCAAAAATTCTTAATTTTAATATAAATTTTATTAATCCTTGGTTTTACAGTTAGTCCTTTTGTGTCTTAAGATATCCTTTGAGTTTAGAGATACCTTGTATTTCTCATACATCTTTAAATATTTGTCTCACATTTAATTTTGTATTCCACTTGGAATTTATTTTTGGTGTATGGTATGAGGTAGGGATCTAATTTCATCTTTTTCTCTGAATAATAGTTTTCATTATATCATTTATTAGTTTCTCTATTTGTAAATGATCTTCACTATCCTGTTGTTTATTAAGTTTTCATATTTGTGTGGGTCTGTATTTAGACTCACTGTTCTGTTACAGTGATCAGCTTGTTGGTTTGTGTGTGTGTGTGTGTGTGCACGCGTGTGGGTGCTCGGTTGCTTCATTTGTGTCCGACTCTGTGACCCTATGGACTGTAGCCTGCCAAGCTCCTCTGTTCTTGGGATTCTCTGGGCAAGAGTACTGGAGTGAGTTGCCAGACCCTCCTCCAGGGAATCTTCCTGACACAGTGACTGAATTGACATCTCCTGCATCTCCTGCATTGCAGGTGGATTCTTTACCGCTGAGCCGCCAGGGGAAGCTGGACCAGCTTGTCTTCTCTGTATCAAAACCATGCTGTTCAGTTACTAAGCCTTTATAGTTAGTTTTGCTATCTGATAAGGCAAACCCTTTACACTTTATTTTAAGGAGTGTTTTTAATTATTCGTCACCTGTCTATTTCATATGTATTTTAAAATCATCTTGTCAAGTTTCATGAAAAATCCTATTGGGATTTTGTTTAGAAATGTCTTAGATCTAGAGATGAATTTGAGGCAAATTGACATCCTTTACTGTCAGCCTTACTACATCTATGAACATGATATGTCTCTCCATTTCTTTACATCTTCTCGTCAGTAAATTGTATTATTTTTCACCCAGGTCTTGACTTTTTTTTTTTGCAAAGCTGATTTTGTAAATTGTGTTTTGAAAAATATATTTCTGTGTTTCTAGTATAGAAATATAGTTTATGTTTGAATAGTGATCTTTTGTGTAGCTGTATTTACATATTTTTCAGCCAGAAATTTGTCTGTAAATTATTTTGTGTTTACTGTGTATATAATCATACATTTTCATTTCTGCTGTTCAAATGCTGTGTTTTTATTTTCCTTAACCTTCTTACTTCCCTGGCTCCAGTTCCAGTTCTAGTTCAGTTGCTCAGTCGTGTCCGACTCTTTGCGACCCCATGAACTGCAGCACGCCAGGCCTCCCTGTCCGTCACCAACTCCCGGAGTTCACCCAGACTCATGTCCATTGAGTCGGTGATGCCATCCAACCATCTGATCCTCTGTCATCCCCTTCTCCTCCTGCCCCCAATCCCTCCCAGTATCAGGGTCTTTTCCAGTGAGTCAGCTCTTCGCATGAGGTGGCCACAGTATTGGGGTTTCAGCTTCAACATCAGTCCTTCCAATGAACATCCAGGACTGATCTCCTTTATAATGGACTGGTTGGATCTCCTTACAGTCCAAGGGACTCTCAAGAGTCTTCTCCAACACCACAGTTCAAAAGCATCAATTCTTCAGTGCTCAGCTTTCTGTATAGTCCAACTCTCACATCCATGCATGACTACTGGAAAAACTATAGCCTTGACTAGACGGACCTTTGTTGACAAAGTAATGTCTCTGCTTAGGTTTGTCATAACTTTCCTTCCAAGGAGGAGGAAATGGCAACCCACTCTAGTACTCTTGCCTGGAAAATCCCAAGGACGGAGGAGTCTGATAGGCTACTGTCCATGGGGTCACAAAGAGTTGGACACAACTGAACGACTTCACCTCACTTCACTTCCTTCCAAGGAGTAAGCGTCTTTTAATTTCATGGCTACAATTACCATCTGCAGTGATTTTGGAGCCCAAAAAAATAAAGTCAGCCACTGTTTCCACTGTTTCCCCATCTATTTGCCATGAAGTGATGGGACCAGATGCCATGATCTTAGTTTTCTGAATGTTGAGTTTTAAGCCAACTTTTTTACTCTCCTCTTTCACTTTCATCAATAGGCTCTTTCGTTCTTCATTTTCCGTCATAAGGGTGGTGTCATCTGTATTCCCATCTCTTTCAGAATTTCCCACAGTTTGTTGTGATACACACAGTCAAAGGCTTTGGCATAGTCAGTAAAGCAGAAATAGATGTTTTTTCTGGAACTCTCTTGCTTTTTCGATGATCTAGCGGATGTTGGCAATTTGTTCTCTGGTTCTTCTGCCTTTTCTAAAACCAGCTTGAACATCTGCAAGTTCATGGTTCACGTATTACTGAAGCCTGGTGTGGAGAATTTTGAACATTACTTTACTAGCATGTGAGATAAGTGCAGTTGTGCGGTAGTTTGAGTATTCTTTGGCATTGCCTTTCTTTGGGATTGGAATGAAAACTGACCTTTTCCAGTCCTGTGGCCACTGCTGAGTTTTCCAAATTTGCTGGCATATTGAGTGTAGCACTTTCACAGCATCATCTTTTAGGATTTGAAATAGCTCAACTGGAATTCCATCACCTCCACTAGCTTTGTTCGTAGTGATGCTCCCTAAGGCCCACTTGACTACCCTGGCTAGTAAGTACCTCCAATTCATTGTTGAATTAACCTGTGAGGGTGGGCATTCTTGACTTTTTCCTTGATTTCCTTTATTTTTTATCCATGAATGAGACTGAGTTAATGCCTTACTATTTAAATATGACATTTGGTGATCACATTTTAATTAGAGAAAGGTCAAGCAAAACCTTACCTAATTTTATTAATTTCACCCTCATTTTTCATACTAGATTTGTTCTATGTTACCAAAAATCGAAACCTCAAATTCTCTGGGCAAATTACTTCATGCTAAATGAAGTAGTAAAAATTATTAGGTGAGTGTTGTTTTGAAAATTGTGGTCATCTAAAATTTCACAATGATAGGTTAGAGTGTATGTATGAATCATTCTAGATATTTCAGTAAAGACGAGGACTAAATTTTATGTTGACTTGAGATTCTTTGTTACTGTGGTATGTGAATCAGCTTCTTAAGTGTTTAATTTGAACTGTAGAATCCTTACGTATCATTTTTCACAATTTGAAATGCCTGATTTGGGTGGGTTTCCCCACCCCCCACCCCCATTTCCTCATGCAATTTTTGTTAAGACTTGAACAGATTACTCCTAATCTTGTGAGCAGACTGCAGGAAGACAACTATTAAAAGTAGAAGGCTATTAAGCAGTCAGGGGTTTATTATGCTTTAGTGTTTTGTTTAAGTCTGCTCTTAATTGGTTGATTAATGTATGTAAAGTCCTTTTCCCCCTCCATCTCTACAGATGGCAAATGGTAAGTCCCAACTGTCATTGTTCGCAGAAAAGGTTATGGTTCAAAGTCAAAGATTCAGAGATACCACAATAATCAATCATAGGAACTTGTCTCAGAGTGCCCAGCCAGGCAAAAGTTAGGCAGAGTAGTAATATTTACTCAGAATCCCTTAGGAGCATGTTTTTTTTTTTTTTTTTTTTGGTATGTTCTTGATTTTATTTAGGAAAGATTGTTTAATTAATAGCAATGTCTCTCTGAATTTAGTGGCAGGAATTTAAATAAATGTGAGAAATATGAGAAGGAGTGGTAAACAAGTTTTCTGTTTACTGATTGATTACCAAATATTGGTGAAATATAGGTCTACTGTTTAAAAATGAGTATAATAGAGAAAGTAACATTCTTAATATATTGAGATTAACAGAAAACTTTCAAAGAAATGTGTTTTTTCCATTTTCACGTGAGGATGATTTGTAATAGTTCACTTCCTTTTTTAAGAGGAAGAATAGAATTATGTTCTGGTATTGATCCATAAAGAGGATTTGCATTTTATTCATACTATAAAAGTACCTTTAATGGATACATTGTGGTAATTGAATCTATACTGTGTATCACTATCAAAGTATCTTTTTAATTATTTTATGTTATATAATTCAGTAACTAAATTGAAGTCATGGGGAAGGAGATGACGATATTACATCTTTTAAGTATAATGTATAGCCTTTAATATTCTTAAAGTGGATGGCAGTTAAGGACATTTTTAGTTGAATGCAAAAGAAAGAGGGAGAGAGAAAGCAAGGGAGAAAGAGAGAGAGGGGGTAGAAGGAGGATTCCATTACATTCAGCACAGTATGAAACGAAGTCAAAGGAGTTTTGTTAATTAAATTCAATTGCCATCCATTAGACCAGTGGAATGAGATGGCTCTGCCAGGACGCTGACACAGCACAGGTATGCAATTTGGCTAAATGGCCATTTCTAAACCATAGCAGACATTTCTCTACTTGTTCACTTTTTCTTTTTTTTTTAAGTGAGAGAGTTTTTACTCTTAAAAAGTCAAAGAGTAACCAGTGCTCGCTGAAGGGTAAAGGTATCATTTTTATGCAGTCTATTGAGAAACTATTAGTTTGTTGACTTGGAAATATGTGGTTCACATGGAGACTATTTGGGAGAAAATGACTTTTAAAAAGTATGCAGTATCCTCAGGCAAGCATACTAACAAGTTTAATGTGTTAATATAGACAGGGGTGTGTTTTAAAAAATTTAGCTGTCTTTTAATCTAAACCTATTTCACTCGTAGTCATTCCTTGGATTTTTTTTAAGTATCCTTGATTTATAAAATTGATTATAGCTGTATTTGAGACTTTTATTTAGAGGAAGTTATAATAATTGTGTGAATTATAAATGAAATTTAGGTGGCGGGTAAATGTATCTACATTTTGGCATAAATCACTACTTTTAGAGGCTTTATATGTCAGACTGATGAGTTTCTTACCATGGTGAAATGACAAGAATACCACTCCGGCATTGGCTGACACATAATTTTGACAGCCAGCAAGATTGCAGTGTTGCTGAGTGCACAGATTTCCACTTCCTGCCAAGATTAAAATTGGCAAAAACCAGAAAGGATATTAGGGATTGTCACTTTAAGGAGAAATAACATGTTAATGTTCTCCATTTGCTTAAGAAATATAAGGGTGATCTCTTGAACTGTAGTCTGTTGAATTCTAGAAGTTTGCAATCAGTAGAAGAGTTTGATTAGTGTGAACATCAAAAAATTAAATAAGTTGAGGTTCTTTGACATTTGTGATAATAAGGCTCATTATAGTTTTACTCTGTAGGACATTTTAATTTTTCTTCTGTGTAAATTCTTCACAAAACTATAAAATGAGTTTCTCAAAAGTCCCTGAAGAACAAAGGCCTACCTTAAGTTAGTGAATTTGAAGCCAGAAGGCCTTATTTCCAGAATTCTCTTGATGTTTTTTTCCTGTATGAGCAGATGGTTTTTCTTTTTATAAGATGCCAGATATTCCCTACAACAAGAAATGCCATTTATTGAGAACCTACTATGTGCTGGGTTCTGTACCAGGCACTCGAATTTTCCATGTTTTTTTCTTGGGAGTTTTGTTTCAATCCAGGCTTAAAAATGCAGGAAAAAAAATGATATCCTCTGTTGTGAAAGAGTCAGACTCTGAAATCTGCTTATACTTCGCTATTTACAGTAAGTACTTTTGAAACAGCTGTAGATGTTCAAATGAAAGTAGCAGTGTGGAGTGGGAAATGTGGGAGCATTCATTTGTGAAGACTTTGCGTTTCTCCAGCTTTATGGCCAACAGAAAAGGAGATTGTTGTGCATTCTATTAAATACTGCCAGTATGATTAATTTAAAGGGTTACATTTTATTGAACCCTGGTGTAGATGTTCTTTGTCAACCCACATTCACAGCTAGTTAGAGTGTGTGTAGCATTTATCAAAACTTTCTGGAGCCCCTCTCACCTCATTAGCATCTGAATCTCTATTCAGCAGTTAATGTCCGTTACTGCTAGAGTGCTCAATTCTTGTTTTCAATAAGCCAGTTGTAAAATGTCAGACTGTCACTTACAATATAAAAAACCAAAAATGATGGTATTTGTAAAAATGTTATCACCTCATAAAAACAAATTGTAAAGACATGAAAGTGATCTTGCTATGCTGGGCTTTCAGAAGGGAGTTAGTACAGCTACTTTAAATACCAGTTGTGTAGATTCCCACACTTTTCTACCAATGGAGAGGTTTACACAAGCATAATTTAAGTTACAATTACACTAATTAACATCTCATTTGCATAAATTGTTGAAGTCAAAACAACAAAGAATTGTCTAAGAAGCTTAATCCTATTTGTCCAAAATAGATTTTTTTTTTTTAATAAAAAAGCCATGCTCTAAAAACTGGCAGCTTGAGTATGTCTTTAGTATGTTGAGTTATGCCATTTAAAAAATAAATGCTTTGTATTTAAGAATATTTTCTGTATCCTTTTTAGAATATTTCACTTTTAGTATGCTTTGAAAATTAAAAAACAAAACCCAGTACACTCTGGTTCCTAAATCATATTCCAAAGTGATAACAAGATATTAAAGAGATTAACAGGAGATTAAAATCCAGGTACAATATCATTTATATGTAGTAGTGTAGAATTACATGACTCACTGGATATATGATGGACATGTGTGTATGTGTGTGTATAGAATTTATTAAGCATCTTTGTAGATTTTACATGGTCAGTTAAAATTTTTAAGTCTTGGCTGGTCTTGTTCATATTGTCCAGGTGTTTTCAGTGTCGTGTATTTGCCTTTTTATTGTTGTAGATTAAGGGTATGTTTGGAGAAGGCAATGGCACCTCACTCCAGTACTCTTGCCTGGAAAATCCCATGGATGGAGGAGCCTCGTGGGCTGCAGTCCATGGGGTCACACAGTCGGACACGACTGAGCGACTTCACTTTTACTTTTCACTTTTCACTTTCCTTCATTGGAGAAGGAAATGGCAACCCACTCCAGTGTTCTTGCCTGGAGAATCCCAGGGACGGGGGAGCCTGATGGGCTGCAGTCTATGGGGTCACACAGAGTCGGACATGACTGAAGTGACTTAGCAATAGCAGCAGCAGCAAGGGTATGTTAAAGGTGGTTTTTACCCAGGTCTTCTACATGTGTGATAGCTCACAACTCTAGTCTGAAAACTTATTTTTTAACGGCCACCCAAATGCAGTTAGTTTCCTAGTGGATGACTTAGTACAGTAAACTATCTTCTTTTCTATGACTCATTTAAAATCAGGGACATGTTTGCATATAGTAGATTGGTGGAGTTTTCAGACCAACCCGCAAAACTCTTCTGTACTCTTGTTTGTAGGTGTAACATTCATTTATTTAGTATGCAATTGTTGTTACCATTGAGTTTACATTAATTATATTGTGCATATATGGAAATAAATGTCACCAGCAAGGTTTAGGATTTTTGTTGTTAATTTTTATAGTAATTTTGCATTGAAGAATTGAAATTAAGCTGCTTATTCAGTATTTCCAATGCTGTATTAGCCCTAAAAACATGATGAGATCAGGCATAAGATTAGAATGATAGTTTCACTTTAAAATTTTATGTCTTAAAGTATTTGTTTATAATACATAGTTTATCTTAATTCAGTCATTATAGTCTTACTTTAAGTATATTCTTTAACTTGATCTTACAAGGCAAAGTGTATAAATTAATGTCTCAGAAATATTTAATTTGCAAATACGTTTTGAGTGTCAACAGCATGTGAGCCATTGTGCTGGGTTTGGTGAGGGATATGATCTTATATATGTACAGTGTAGTCCTTGCTGGTATGAAACATGTGTTCTTCCTGTGGATATGTAAATAAATAAACACCAAATGAGAACATGTTGTGTAGAAATGTAGAAGACTATTCATGAAGAAATGAGATGATCTAGAAGGCTGTTGTATGCAACTGAGTTTGACTAGTGGGTTTGACTAGTAGGACGGTTGGGAAATGAGCTGAGAAAGAGGGGTGATGATAGGGATTAGTTAGAGAGAAGACCTGGAGAGCCAGGGAAAGGCAAGTGCAGGAGCAGGAATAGGCAAGGTTTGTTCCAGGTCAAGTGAGTGGACACATTCAGTTGGAATGGGGTTCGTCTTGGGGAGGGCAGTGAGTGCCCAATTAGAGATTTGAGCATTAGGAAATCTTGCAGAGGTTTTGAACAGGGACATGTTTTAAGAAGTATTTCGCCAAGATTATTCGTGATTCTCAATGCAGGGAGCCTTGAGAAAAAGGATGGAGTGAGTTAGGGACACTTTAGTTGTCCCTACACAAAACTATAAATCATAATGGCTCTTATTTCCTACTCCCTGAGTAATACAATGAACCAAACAAACGAAAAAAGCAAGGGTGCTTTGGAAAAAAAGAAATGATTTCTGATTCTGGATGGCACTTAAAAAGGTATGTTTTGATATAATAAAATTTTAAATTTCTTTTTCTATTTAATATTGATTAATTCACTCTATATGTTTAAAAAGATCAATATGGGAAAATGAACATTATTTCCATTCTCCTTTCAAAGGAAAATGATCTCCAGATTATTTTTCCATCTGTTGTTTTTAAGTTGGTTTTTAAAGAACACAGTTTGTTTCTTTTGAGTATGGCCAAATCGTTTCATTGTCAATATTTGATTTTTCTTGGAAGTTGAGGGCATGTCAGAGTTACTCAGGAGAATGTTCTGGACTTTTCTTCTTATCTTTTAAAGGCTTATCTTTGATAAGGTTGGACATGGTGTGTACATGGTGACTTTATCATTTTTCTTGTCACTTTTCTATATTTACCTTGTTCTTAGTACGTAATCTGAGAGTGCCTTCAAGAGACTAGAAGATATTTGACTTCAGACACCACGTTTTGGGCATTTTAATATAATCAGGAGAAAATTGAGTATTATATTCCAGTAGAAGGATAGAATGCATTATCCTTGGTAGAAGTACTCATCTTAAGTATTCAGCAAATAACTTATTAATCATTTACTAGAAATAAGGTAACATGGTATATGTTGATAGCAGAAAAATAGTGAAAGTGGGGAAATGTTCTTTCCTTCCAGACGCTCAGATATTGGTAGGGGAAAAGGCAAGACGTGTCAAGTGCTCTGTTAAATGTAGACCACGAAGGACCCACATGGCCCGAGAGAGGACAGTACAAGCACACCTTGAAGATACGGCAACTTCAGTCTCAGGCTCCCAAAATAGAGCGAATATCACAATGAAGCAGATCTCGTGAGTTTTTTGGTTTCCCAGTACATATAGAAGTTATGTTTGCACTATAGTCTATTAAATGTGCAGAAGCATTATGTCTTGGAAAGCAGTGTACCTGCCTTAATTTAAAAATCCTTTACTGCTAAAAAAAAAAAGCTAACCATCTTTTAACTACCAGGGTGGCCACAGGCCTTCAGCTTGTAAAACATGCAGGATCTGTGAAGCATAATAAGGCCAAGAGCCATGAAACGAGGTGTGCTTATATTGATTCTTAGTTGAGGAGAATGAGGACTATTTCTGTGAGGTAGGTGGTGTTAAGGGAGGGCCCTGCAGACTGCCAGGGGAAATGAAGGGGCAGAGCATGGGGCTGGGAGCCTAGGGCGTGTGTTCCAGAAATGGCAGGTGGTTGAAATGGAGCCTGGGGTGCACTGTGATGCCTCACTCCTCAGTCATTTAGCAGGCCAACTATGGAGCGAGGCTGCTCACCTCACTCACGAGGAACTCACCGACTTCTTCCTGGATGGGTGGAAAAAGTTTGTCCAGTTGCCTCTACCTCAAAGAGAGAGAAGGTCCACATGTGGTTCCTTTGATGTATTATCCCTTGGCATAGCTAAGTGTTTGGTTCAAGTGTTTATTTGAAACTTCCCAGTCCTGTAGCAAAAGTGTGGATATTTTGAACCTATAAAAAGATGGTGAAAACCATAGATCTCCCTGTTCTTTCCCTTCCCTCCAAGGGTGACCTAAGGAATATCTGCCATATCTCCTTGTCTTTTCCTTTTTTCTCTCCTGAGAGTGTGATGCCAGTTTTCTCTGCTTCTAAGGCTGCTCAGTTATAACAGAGGTCAGTGGTATGAATGCAAGGCTGAAGTTAGAGATCCCAAATAATGTTGTGGAATTCTCACGTATCAGTAGAGTTGTGTTATGGATCTGAGGAAGCCTTGTATACAGTGAAAGAGAGACCCCTGAGTTAATTTAAATAAGTTCACAGGACATATCTACCATTACAAGTGTAGCTATAAAATATTTGCAAACTTAAGGAGTTTTAATATCTGCAAATATGCTGAAAACATGGGTATTAGAAAGTTTAGATGGCCTTAATGAAGAAACAAAGTCAACTTTGGAACTTTGCCTAACAGGAATGAGGTTTGTGAATTTGATAAACATTGTCGGTTGTTAAGGCATCTTCTGATAGGTGAAAAGTGGTTTTTTGATGCAGTACTGCCTGGCATGCATCTTCTCTATGGTCTATTATCTTGTGGGAATGACATTCGTTAAGTTGGTATCTGTGTGCATCCCACCCAAATAAAGAATGTTTCATCAGCAAAGTGAATTGCCATATAGTCATCAGACTCTGGAAATAAATTATCAACCATGACTGCAGTGGGTGAGGCTGTTTGTTTATCAGATCGCTTGAGAACTGAGTAAAGTGAATTTCATATTTTCCTGAGTCTTGAATTCTCATTTTAGACATCTGTTCGGAAGCTTTGTAAGCCATGGAGTATTCTAAATGAGCATTTTGTTAAATGGATGAAGGAAGACTTAGTTTTCCATTGTTAGGTGAAACCTAATTAAAAATTAAATAATGACCTGTGTTGGCTTGTAAATTCCTTATTTCCTGCATGTATGAGTGTGTTTTGTTAGAACATTCCATTTTAAATTGTGCTTTTTTTTTATTGACAAGAAGTACTTTAAAAATACTATTTGTTTTTGGCCTCACTGTGGAGTAGCAAAGGACAGTCTTTTGTTGAAAGTGGAGGGGGTGGTAGGTGTTAGAGGCGTGTAGCTTTAGGAACTGGATTTTCTGTGAATATAGCAGAATTAAATTGTTCACAGAGGCACCACTGTTTGCATTATATTAGGAATTCTTTGTAAATTTTAATAAATAAAAATGTTCTCTCTTACAGGCCTGATTCTTTAGTGGACTTCTGGTGAATTGTGTGGCTACCTTCCATTAATGTTAATGGAGGTTATAGATATAAATCCCTCCATAGTGATGGACAAATGAGCCCCAGAGAAAAGAATGCTTGGGTTGGGATATAGGATTCACTTGGTCTTCCTAATACCGTTTCTTTTCCTCCTAAAAATTTAAGGTCTTACATTTAGGAGCAAGCCTTTCTCCATCCTAATCCTTTGTTGTCAAGTCTGCAGTGATGTTTAGAACAGAAAAAATAGGGATAATTTTTTATTGGTAGGCATAGTTTTTATGTTATATAATGTAGAATATATATATATTTATGTATATATTATATATACAGGTTTTTTTTTTTGTTTTCCTTTCACTTACTATTTTTTGGCAACATAACTTGATTGTTTTAGAGGTCGTAATATTCTTCACTAATAAGAGTTGCTTAATAATTTACCGGGCTTCCCTGGTAGCTCAGCTGTTAGAGAATCTGCCTGCAATGCAGGAGACCCCAGTTCGATATCTGGGTTGGGAAGATCCCCTGGAGGAGGAAATGGCAACCCACTCCAGTACTCTTGCCTGGGAAATCCCATGGACAGTGGAGCCTGGTGGGCTACAGTCCACGGGGGTCACAGAGTCGGACACGACTTAGCGACTAAACAAACAACAGCAACAAATAATTCATTATCCTGACAGACTGACGTTTATCATTTAGTTATTAAAGCTCTTATATATTTATTGAGTGCCTACTGTGTATAAGGCTCTGAGCTTAAATGCATATGGCATAGCCCTTGTCTCACATTGCCTTTCATCTTATGTAAAAGTATAGCCAGTCCCTAAGAGATTTGTCCCTTGGGCCACAAGCTATGAGAGTTGCCTTGGTTAAAGAAAGGGAAAGAAATTCAGAATCAGTAATATCACTTCTGGGAATCTGAATAGAGAAAATAAGTCTA
The DNA here is from genome assembly GCA_935064755.1 of Tragelaphus eurycerus. Taxonomy (NCBI): domain Eukaryota; kingdom Metazoa; phylum Chordata; class Mammalia; order Artiodactyla; family Bovidae; genus Tragelaphus; species Tragelaphus eurycerus. The sequence continues at coordinate 7,070,750 of CAKXYN010000092.1, read as the reverse complement.
TATGTAATGATGTTTTCAGTCAATATTGTTTTAGGTAGATGATTTATCCAGCTAACTTACTATTGGCTCCACTATGTACCAGGCACTGTGCTAGGTACTGGGAACGCTCCAATGGACAAGGCGGGTAGAGCCTTGCTTTCATGGGGTTGAAAGTTCAGGGAGGTGGGTAAACACATAACTAATTTCTAAATCCTCTAAAGGGAACACATGGTGATAGAGAATAAATGAAAGGCCTTCTTTAGATGGAGATGTGGAGAATCAGACCATGGACACCCGAGCATCCAAGTAGAGAGATGATTACCTGCAGAGAACTGGGTGGGGATTGGGGGGGGGGGGGGGGAGAGAGAGAGAGAGAGTGTGTGTGTGTCCCCCAAGGAGAGAGAGAGGAGAGAGAGAGAGAGAGAGAGAGTGTGTGTGTGTGTGTCCCCCAAGGAGAGAGAGAGAGAGCGCGTGTGTGTGTGTGTGTGTGTGTGTGTGTGTGTGTGTCCCAAGGAGAGAGAGAGAGTGTGGGTGTGTGTGTGTGTCCCAACGACTGAAGACAGGAAGACCATCGTGGATAGTGGTGTGTTGGGGGAGAGTGATCTAGAGAGAGAGAACTAAATTCCTTGGGAGAGGAAGAGTAGCTTGCTGTGAGATTACAGAGAAAATTAGTGGTGGTGGAGGTAGCATTTGCATCCGGGTCTGTCTGACCTGACGGTGCTGCGGTTCTGCGCGTGTTATAAGCACCAGAGGGTAAGCACCAAACACTAGTAGAGGAAATAATTGCTACAGACATTCAGATAAGAGGAAAATCACTTTCATCTGGCAGATAGCTCAAGATTTCCTTTTAAAAAATGTCCAGAATGAGGAAAATCTTGGAAGTCTTTTCCTCCTATAATATAATCAGAAAGTTATTCAGGCTAATTTTCGGATAAATTATTATCTCTAGCTGAAAGGAATATTGTACACAGACTTTTTCTTTGGTAACTTTTCCCATGAAATCTTAAATATTTATGCATATAATTTGGTGATTTTGCTCTTATTTATATATTTTTCTCCCTAGTGACACTTGCAAAATCTTGCTTACCCAACTCTAAAGTCCACACCACTAGTAAACCCTCCAACCTCTGTTCCTGGGCCAAGTGTTCTTCCTTTGTTACCAGGTCTACACAATTAATGGCTTTATCATATGAAGTAATTCAGTTACTCAGCAAAACAAATGATATACACTTTTAGAAATAGCTCTAGAAAGTAAACTTGAACCTAAAAGTGTTTAGTGAGAGGAAATTTCTGTTTGTCTTTAATTAAAAGAAACTGTATGGAAATGTAAGCTTAGGATGCATTAATCAGAGAAGCTGGCGTCGTACTGTGTTCTTCATTTTTATTTGGCATAGATTGCATGGGTGCTCATTAAATAATTTGGCTGAAATAACTCTTGTGATATTTCTTGTTAAATTTTTGCATCTATTCAGACTACAACTCTGAAAAGTGAAAAAATTCAATCTTTAGGGTTGAAGTTTTGAGCCATTTATTGTAACTGAAAATCTTTATTATGGAAATACATATTCATCATAATATTTGCTTGCCTCATTGTTGGGGAAGAAATGTATATTATGAGATTATATATAATTTCAATAAGAAACTAGTATACAGGTAGCACATTTGTAGCTGGTAAATAGATACTTGTACTTAATGCCTTTGAATTTTAACAGCTTTGTCTCTGCTCACCTTGTCTATGAATTTGCTAACTTTGGTATTGTTTTAAATACACATGTGTTTAATACACATTTGAAGGAGAAAATCTGCATGTCTAGAGGCTTGGTAGGGTATACTCACATCTCAAAGGGAGCCTGATCTTTAGAGATAGCATATTTGGATAATCAAGGCCAAGGAAAAGGAATTTCCCCCTTCACTTTTATTTTTTGGTTCATATAGATCAAACCATGTTTCTTTGGCCTATATCAGGTGGTGTGAACTTGGCCATAAGTTTGGTTTGGGCCCCGTAATATTTTTAATTATGAGAGGACAGGATTGAATTAATTGTAGAGTTTTACCCAGTGTCTTCACCAACCTCCTAATAAAGTAATATGAAATTCAGTAAGTTATGCCAAGTGGGACAGTGCTTCACTCACATAAGCTTCCTAAACGTGATATATTCTTATGGCGCTTCTCCAGAGTGTAGAAGAAACACATTTATCTAGGTGATTAGTATTCTTTCTGTCTGCCAGATTTAAGGATTGTTTGGAAATATTGTTAGAATGAAAATCAACATTTGTTGCTGCACAGGGTTGGGCATTCCAGGCAGACTCCGGTCGTTTGTAATGGTGTTGTTCTCATGTCCACTCATGTCACATCTGCCGTGACAGTGACAGGTTTCAGTAACACAGCTGCCATCAGAGTGATAAGCTTGTGAGTGAAACCTTTGGGAAAGTAATAAAGTCATTTCTGGTCCCATCTCAAAGGGCATTATTGAAAATGTCTTTAAAAGTGATCAAGATACTTACACCTATGAGGCTGTGTAACGTTTGGGTGTTTAAAGTTACTAACAATCTGCAGTTAAGTCCATTTCAAGCTGAAAAGTGGCTCTTGCACAAACTCCCTTTTAAACACCATAGCTGGTTCAAAGTTTTAGGAAAATATAAACAGAAATTAATAGTCAATTTCAATAGTCAATAGAAAGTTCTAGGGCAGAAGATACTTTTACGTTTGTAGCTGCCCGATCAGATTTAAAACTTGAACATGGCAGTGCTTTGCATTTTGTAATGTCTAGTGAGTGCCTCGTGATTTATTTTGTTAATAGTATCTATTAGCTGTAGTACAGGTCCAGTTTTAAAAATCTTGAATAAATTTACGATAAATATATTAACAAATTGCAAGGTCTTACAGTGACCTCCAGGACATTAGGAAATCAAATTTAAAACGTTGCATTGTCTGTTACTCAATGCAGTGCACTGAGGACAGCGTGTGACTTGTGTACTAGGAATGATGCAATTGCTAAATATTCTAGTGTGAGTTAAGGTTGATTAAATGATCATCTTTAACTCTGCTCCTCCTGGGGCTTTTTGAACTCTTGTTTTTCAGGTGATATTCCATGCTGTATTTATCGTTCTTCTAAAAAGGTGTTCTCTTTGGGGCAAGAAAACATAAAAGGTCTTTTGGATTCTGGATGGAGATCAGCAACCTTATGTGCAGAATATAAACATATACTGAGTTACTGCAAACTGACCCTCCTAAAAAAAAAAAAACAAACCTGAGGAGTGAAATATAGAAGCAGAAACTAGAAACCAATCTACAAAGTGATAGATTTATTAAAAACTTTTAAACATTTTTTCCCCCCTGGAATGAATTTTCTGTGAAAACTAAGGCATTTTTCTACTCATCTGGAATCAGTTTTTACCCCATTAGCAGGAAATAGTGAATATATATTCAGCACAAATAGAGTTCGCTTTATGAGACAAAGAATTTGCACTCCATAAGTAGATGTGTACAATAAAAGACTCTTTTTGCTGTTCTTAAATAGCATTGTGAAGGAAGGATAGCAGTAGATATCATTATTCAGATGACTTTCAATGGTGTGATTCCCACCCTCCCCCCACCCCCCTCCACCCCCCCCCCCCATCCCCCGCCATAAATCCAAAGTAAGGAGAATTTTTAACCTAACCTGTTGGGAAATATTTTAGTGCAGCCTTTAATATATTGGTAAAATTAAATGTTCCCTATGCTGGGTCTTGGTGGTGATAGCGTGTGGGGCTAGGGTAGGACTCTCTTTTCTGTTTTCTTTTGATCTTAAAGTTACATAACTGTGCATTCAGCTCAACTTCTGTTATTGCAGTAGGAAGATGTGTAGGTGGAAAGATATTCTAAAGGGAGGCTAAAGCTACCTTCCCTGACAAGAAGAAATTCAAGTGAACAAATAAAAATAGACTCAAAGAATCATAGAATGTTACAGCTGTAAGGGACCTGAAGTTTCATTTAACCCAAATTTAAGCTTCAGGGTCCTAGATGGCACTTACATTCTGGACTTGTGAATGGGGCATTTCCACATTTAAAAGTTAAATTTATTAATGTCTACACTTGTTTACCGTGATTTATTTGTGGCTATTTTTTTATATTGCTAATGGGAACATTCTGTATTATTGCTTCCTTTATTTGTCTGAATGCTTGTGTGTGCCTGTTAGTCCACTAATATTCTCACATGTGCAAACATACAAGAGAAAATGGCAATCCAGTATTGTACAATGGAGAGAGTTATAGTGCAATAAGACTGGATTAATTGTGCTTTTGGCAGTCAAGTTGCTGGAAGGGTCATATTTTACAGTTTTAGACTACCCCACATGCATCCCCGAGTTGGTACAGGGTTGCGGAGTGTCTCATTAGACATACAATCTGCCTGCTATTCTGTCCTGACATATAAAATGGATGTCATTGAACTGGCATCTAGAAAGCGTTGGTAGCACTACAGATTTGATCACTCATTCCAAACATAGGAATTGCAAAACACCTTTCTTTAAATATTTTCTCTTCATGGTGCAACTCGGGAGGGCCAAATTCCAGCCTTAAATAAAGTTTCAAGCTGACCGGGTGACAGAAATGGCAGGGTAATAAAACTTTTGGTCAAGAAACTGTTGCCTGAACCGTATTTAAGATTAGACCGTGCGTTTGTGACTGTTCTGGTGGGCTCCTTGTTTCTGTTTAGCACACCCATCCTTGTATCCAGCAGAGCAGTGGAGGTAGTGGAGAGTTCTACCTTTGATTTCTTTTTCTAGAGATAGTCCTCTTGAGACTCCTAGAGCCTAATCAGTATTCTTTTGTTGATGATAATCTACTTAAATGATATCCTATCATCAGAATCTCTTGATAGACTTATCTTTGCATTTTTGCACAATTCTTTCTTCCTGACTTCAAAAAGTGTTTTTTCCCCCCTTAAATCATTTTTCTAATGGAAATTACATATAAACATGCAGGACAGAATCCATAGTTACAGCAGGAAACCTATGTAGTAGGGCTGGTTTTGATACACAGTCCACCCTATTGGCAACTATGGACCCTTTGTAGGATGGTTCGTATAATAATGTGTCGAGTACAAAAAGAGACCTCTGCTGTGATTTCTTTGATTTATATATTTTGCATTGGAACTGTAGATTTTTTTTTTTTGGTTGGAATTTATTTGAGATGATTAAAGACATTTTGCAGAGTACTCAAATATAGGTGAAAGAATTTCAAGTTTGCTCATTTTGGCATAATTTTACAACAAAAGTGTTACTGTTGGATCTGGGCATGTGATGGCTGAATGAGTGTTTCAATGAAATGACATAAGTCTGTATAATTTGGAGGGTAATGATGCCTTAGAACAAGAATAAATCTGGAGCGATGGAAAGGCTCCATATTCTAGATGAATGCATGCTTCCTCTTATGGGTCTGAAAAATAAAATTAAATTTTTATTTATACGAGTCCACTGGGGAAAAAAGCTACATGGACTGGGTTTATGATATATTTCAGAACAGGAATATTAGCCTTAACCTCTTTCCTCACATTGCATATGATATTTAATCCATCATCTTTGTTTTAAACAAACAATACGCAAGCTGTTGCTGGCATTGGTATAAAGCTGATGGTCCATCTGGAGAGCAGGAATATAGATCAGGAAAATAAGAGAATTGAAATTGGGTGCAAGGGCAGATTTGCATGTGCAAAACCTTTTCTGTTTTACCAGCTTTTTATCAAATTATTTAATACTAGGCAAAACAGATTCCTTTTTCTTGAATCTGAGTGCCTTACTGGAAGAAGAGTTGCTTCAGTGTTGAAGGAAGGACCGTTGGGCTTCGAGAGACAATAAAATCCTAAGCCATTCCTGGCACTTTTCTTTTAGCATGAGACAGTCCATGTGGAAGAGGAGACCGAGCCCCACTGGGGATTTAGTTCTTGTTCTAGCTGTGTGACCCTTGACCAGTCATTTTAGCTTCTTGACCTTCAGTGTCCTTTGATCCCACTTAATTCAGCAACCGTTTATTGGGGCAACTGTGAGAATTTTCTCTGAGCCAGCCATTCTGCGAGGCATTATGGATCCAAAGAGGAATAAGCCTGGGTCTCACTCAAGAGGCTTTAGGTCTTGCAGTGGAGACAGACCTTACAACCAAACAATGGAGTGAGTGTTGTATAAATGGGAGGAAGGGGAGATTTATTCTGTCCAGAACACACAAGGAGATGTGTGTTACGAATCCTTCACAAGGCTTTTCTATTTTGACTGGGCGAGGAACAGACATTCCAGGTATCTGAATGGTGAGAGGTTCAGAACAAATTATCAACAAAGTTCTCTCCAGTTCCCCGTGTGTAGCGTTATCAATGTAAAATTCTTTGAATAGCTTTCCACTGATGAGTTACTTGCTGAAGAGTGTTGATTGTCATGGTTGGAAGAGAGGAATAATGAAAGAAACAATGATTTTTCTTTAGTTATAAAATTGGGGCTGGATGGGAGGAGGCAGCCAGTTTTTGTTTTTTATTTTCCTCTCTCTTTTTAGTTATCATCCTTTTTGACAAAGCATCTTGCGTGGAGGGTGGCAAGCTCTCTCGTAGGGGCCTTCCTCCTTCTTTGCAGAGAGCCGCACGGATGGAACCGCTGTAACCTGGCCTCCCTCCACGGGAGGAGGGAATCCAGGTGGCCGTGTTCAGATGTGTGTGTGCAGCGAGGCTTCTGAAATGACAGCAGAGCCCCGCGGCTTCCAAAGCAGCTGTGACTCTGGATCGCGCCCACCATTTCTGCTTCTCACCACGAAAGGAGTGAATCTCTGCCGCCTTAGAAGGCGTGGAGCCTGGGACTTTTCTTCCTCCTGAAAAATTTTTATTTGATTTTTACATTTTTTTTTGAGTGGTGGATGACGATATCTTGACAAAAGAGAAGATTTCCTCCTTTTAAACTACGCTGATGAACGATCTTGTGTAAAGTAACAGGTTAGGAAGAAAACTATAATACGTCCTTTTTTGTTGTTGTTTATGAACGGCCAATAATGTATTCACATGTGACATTTGAGCTGGCATTTTTTTTTTCCCTCCTAAGATGACAGTAGCTTTCGCCAAGGTTGTATCCTAAAGCAAAGTCAAAATAACCCTTTGCTTCTGTCCTCCTTGGTAGTTCTGTTTTACCCTCTTGCCTTTTTCTCTTAGACCTTATGGTGTTTCCTAACGCTCAGACTGTTTTGAAAGGCTTTGATTAAAATATGCTGATAAAAGAATTTGATAACCCAAGTTAGGGACGACAAGGCTATCTGGAGAAGACCGAATGATTTGGCAGCCTAACAAATTCTATTCAGAGCACACAAAGAGATCCTGGAATGTTTTATAGGGACTCGTGTTTGGGGAATGGTATGAACTCAGGTTACCTGCAGAATATGGTGTCATATGGAAGCATTTAAGAGCTTATGGAAAATTCTTTGAAATAAAGTGGAATGAGCCAGCAAGCATATAATACCTAAGAAGAAAAATAGGAGCATTCATTCTGTTTTTCAGGTGGCTGCTCAAGGAAGGGAGAAGGACAAAAGTAAATCATTTTCAACATCATACATGTAATGTAGAAGAGATACCACCTAAGAACAGTTTTGCTAAGCAAACTCTAGACTTAAAAGGATATTAGAGGCCATCATGTCTAATGGCCTTCTTCTGTAAGAAACTCCTGTCTGATGCCCCCAAGAGCCTCTGCTTAAATACTTCCAGAGAAAAGCGAGAGAGAGGGGGAGTGGGGAAGAACGTTTCAGGCACTCATGTTGAAAACCCAATATCTGCAAGATAGTGTAGTAGATACTTTTCTCACTGTCTCAGTGGACTTTGTGTAGGTTTTATAAATTCCGGTTTACAGATGAGGAAACTAAGTTATATAAACGTAAGGCGACTTGCCTGAGCTCATGTGTCTACTACTACTACTACTACTAAGTCGCTTCAGTCGTGTCCGACTCTGTGTGACCCCATAGACGGAAGCTCACCAGGCTCCCCCGTCCCTGGGATTCTCCAGGCAAGAACACTGGAGTGGGTTGCCATTTCCTTCTCCAATGCATGAGAGTGAAAAGTGAAAGTGAAGTCGCTCAGTCGTGTCCGACTCTCAGCGACCCCATGGACTGGAGCCTACCAAGATCCTCTGTCCATGGGATTTTCCAGGCAAAAGTACTGGGGTAGGGTGCCATTGCCTTCCCCGCTCATGTGTCTAGCTTAAGGCAAAACTGAAGTTAGAACCTCGTCTGTCTCCTTGCACTGCACTAACCTGCCCCTCCCCAGGTAGAAGAAGAGCTCCCTTACTCACAGGGCAGCCTCTTCCGTCTTAATGCACATTGTTTGAAAATGCTTTCTTTTATTTAGTTGAAATCTGCCTCTCATTAACATCTCTCCTTGGTCTCCATTTCACCTCAGGAACATCACAGAGTTAATGGAATTTTTTTCCTTATTCAGGTATGTTAACAACCACTGCTGCCCAGATGGTCTCTGCCATCTTGTACGTAGTTGATTTTTTTTTTTTTTTAATGAACACACACACACACACACAATGTCCTCTTGCTGACTGCACTGTACCATCCAACATATGGAGCTCTTTTTGAACCCTAGGGATCTAAACTCAAAGATGAATGTTAGCATACATCTTAGTTTCATTCCACTGTGCCTGATTCACCAATCAGTTGTTAATATGCCATCATGCAGGTCATTAATACAAATAATGAACAGGACGAACAGGCTCGGTTAACTTGTGGTCTGTGTATTAGTTCCTGAAATTGCATGCTGCCTATGAATTTTTCTGAGAAGAAAGTTGGTAACAATTGTCAAGATTTTAAATGATCCCATTATCTTAAAAAGTTAAGAATTACTCAAAATACAGAACTTCCTCTAGGTTGAATTAATAACTAACCTCTTTGAGGAGGGCGTCCCAAGAGACTGTAAATTCATAAAACCATCGTCCGACCGTTTACTTTGTCCGATAGACATGGGAAATAGTCTCATAAGATGCCTGGCTAAAATTAAAGTTTGCTGTGGTTTTTGCCTTTTCTTGATACTCCTGGACATTGAAGAAAAATAATTATGCCCTTAAAAATGGAAAGGAGACGGTAATGTTTTGGTAGGAAGTGAGCCTTTTCTTTTTTAAGTGAGCTTTTTTACCTTTAAAAGGTAAAAAATATAAATCTTTTAGAATTTGCATTTATTTTCCATTTTTATTTGTTTTTATTTATAAGCCTAAGTACTCTTCACCAAAACCTTGCCCTTTACTCTGCAGAAACCTTGAAAACAGGTGGGATATTGAAGAATATCCTGCCTACACCTCACTCTTAGCTGCTGTTGAGTAGCTGTTGATATCCTCAGTAGCCTGGAAGCTCCTTCAAGGCAAGGGTCTTTAGCAAGGCCTTGACTCCCATGCACGAAGCCCAATGTCTGGCACATTTTAAACTGTGAAGATTTCTGAACTGAATGGAATGATTGAGATGAAACTGCCTGTTATGTATTGTTTTAGTATCGGGTTGTTTAGTCAACCTTATTTCATGTGCCTTTATTTTGGGTGAATGAGTTAAAAATGTAGTTGTACTGAGCACCTAATTAATTTAATAAATAATGAAGAGGAAGAATAATGGGCCATAATGAGTTGTGATCTGCAGGGATGAGAAGAGCCCAGTTACAAATGAGGAGCTTTATTATGTGTGAAATAAAAAATATGTAGCTGAAGTGAAAGTGTTGATGAGCATAACCCCCTCATATGTTGCTGTTTAAAATGGGCATTGGCCTACATGAAACGGATGCTGATAATTTTACATATGTAAAAAGAGAGTTTTCAATATCTAGACTTCAGAGAAGTTAGCTAATACAACCCCCTACTATTTATAGATAAGGAAACGCAGGTCCTGATGAGAAAGTAGCTTTCCTAGGGTTGCACATTCAAAACAGGAGTACTCATTCCTATAAACAGTGCTGCCTACCTGCCGCATGCTTTTTTTCTTTTTTAAATCTTCCAACTGTTGAACGTGTGAGATTAGGTAAAGGTCATTTCTGGACTATGTAAGTAGCCTACTTGTCCCAGCTGTTGTGGTCTGTTCAGTTCCTGTCCAACTTTTTGCGACCCCGTGGACTGTAGCCCACCAGGCTCCTCTGTGCATGGAATTTTCCAGATGAGAATACTGGAATGGGTCACCATTTCCTAATCCAGGGCATCTCCCCAACCCAGGGATTGAACCCACGTCTTTTGTGTATCCTGCCCTGGGAGGCAGATTCTTTACCATTGAGCCACTTGGGAAGCCCAGTTTGCCCCAGGAGGAGTTTATGTCTATCTACCATTATCTAGGGCTTTCCTGGCCGCTCAGAAGGTAAAGAGCCTGCCTGCAGTGCAGGAGACCTGGTTTCGATCCCTGGGCTGAGAAGATCCTCTGGAGAAGGGAATGGCTACCTACTCCAGTATTCTTGCCTGGAGAATTCCAGGGACAGAGGAACCTGGAGGGTCTGTGGGGTTGCAAAGAGCTGGACACGACGGAGTGACTAACACTTTAACTTTCACCTTTATCTAGTGGAGTAAGAGCAAGCATCCACACAATTTGGTTTTAAGTTCCTGTGCAAGTGAAATATACCCACAGAAAGACGACAGTCACATTTTCTCACCTGAAGTTTTGAGTTCTTTGTGGTATTTCACATTAGGGACACTTTTCAAGGGAAGTTTAGATACTGAATACGTGAAGACATCTAATAAAGCTAAGAATGTTGAGAGACGTTCAGAGCCCAGCTGTCCCTTCTTACAAACTGTCTCTTGAGGGGGATCCCATAAGAATTAGAATCCTGGCTTGGTAGACAAGGGAACTGACCCAGGGTAATGGTTCTTCCAATGGTTCTTACAATGATGAACCATTGTTGACTCTTCTCTAAAAAGTCAGTGTTTTGCTTCAAACATACAGCCTAGACGCTAACTTTTCTGATGCTCCCAGAATGGCTGCTCAGTAATTACTTCTACTCTGTATTAAAACAAAGTTCTTGTTGTTGAGGTAGGAAGAAGAGGAAAGACCAATACATTTCCAACTTGCTCAGGCTGCATTTAGTTATGTTTCAGACTGCTAGTGAAATAAGAAAGGTTCGTGATTTTTAAGGCATCACAGATGCCAAATGTATGATGCAGACATATGTTACCTTACTCTCTTAGAGCAGTGGATAAACAGGCATACTCATTGCCCTGTAATTTTCAGATCTTCTGTAACCTTTTTAAACAAAGTGGAAGAAGTTGCTTCTTGTACCCAAGGGAAGAGAAAGTTAATGAATAGAAAGACAGAATTTACCTAGGAAAACAGTGGAATTAAGCTCTGGACAAAGCACGCATCAGTGATGCATAACATTTTTGTTAATTGGGTCTTAACAGGTTTCTGACTCATGTGGTAATCATTGTAGAAGTGGGTCATGCTAGACCATGCCAGTGGCATGTCTCTCAGCTATTAGAACTCTCTACCTACTTGTGTATGTACACCTGAGTTTCTGGAGGCGTACATTTCTATAGCTTAATTTAGGTTCCACATACACTTCAGTGGTTAAACCTGAGCTAGACTCAAAGAGTTTGTTTCCATTAAGAAAATGAATCTTTTATGTGGACCAAGGTCAGGTGAGTTAATTTGTTTGCTTTTATTGGAATAACTTTTCCCATTCCAATTCATCACTTAATTTTAAGTGGTTCTACTAAAATACCCATTAAAGTCCCTTACATTTCTCAGACTAGAGCTATGACAGGTTCATACAACTTTTTTTTTTTTTCGAAGTACAAAGGTAGCTTTTCCAGTCATCAACCTAGTCTTCCTTGTCTGTAATTTCCCAACAACAAGGGAACATTTTATATAATAGCAGTATGAACCTTAATTGCAAACAGACCAAATGAAGTCTTCAGGAGAAACAAAATTAATTAAAATATGAAAATGCTCTCAACAGTGATAAACATCTCTTTTAAGAAAGTAATATGACTCCCTGCACCACCCCCCCCACCAACAAATTATCCTTTTTCTGCCCACTTCACTCTCTTCCCCGCTGATGCATTTTCCAGCAACTCAAATTCAACTCCTGCTAGTAAAGTAACTAAATGTGATGTTATCGCTCTAATTAGTGGTGACAAAAGATCAATTAATGTTATAATTAAAAACAGTGTCTAGATCTGTTGTTTGTGGTGAACAAATTTGACAATTACTTTGTTCGTTGACATCGATGTGTTGAATTTCTTCCGTAGATTTTAAGGGGATGCATTTTAGTGCTGATGTACACATTTAACTGTGGACAGTAGGAACAAGGCAAGCATATTAGAGGAAGAATAGGGCCCCTAATGTCGAAGCTAGAGCCATATTTTAACATACTTGACACCTTTCCTTGGTGCCTGGTGCTATATCAGCAACTTGTACTCACTGGGTCTGGAGCCTCATGCTTTTAATATTTTATCACTAAATGCTTAAGTGTTTATGTTGCAAAAAGAAAAGGGGAAAAAAAAAGATTCCCACTTGGACTCTTAGACCACGTGAACAGGACAATATATGATAACTATGTCATTGATGATTTTGGTCCCATGTATGGCAATGACTTTAAAGTTGATGGGGTGGAGTAGTATGTGATTTTCACAAATCTAGTTGGATTTTTTTCTGATAGGGAGCAAGCTGTTTTTCATACATTGAAGCCTGGGAAAGCTATGTTACTGTAGAAGGAGTAACTGTAGCTCTTTTCTGAGTTGTTGCCAAGCAGATGTAGACTTTTGGAATGTGCCCAGAAAACTTCTACAGCTGATACATTGGTGAGTTGTTCCTACTTCTGGCTTTACTGGCACCTATTTCAATAGCTGCTGCTGCTGCTAAGTCGCTTCAGTCGTGTCCGACTCTGTGTGACCCCATAGACGGCAGCCCACCAGACTCCCCCGTCCCTGGGATTCTCCAGGCAAGAACACTGGAGTGGGTTGCCATTTCCTTCTCCAATGCATGAAAGTGAAAAAGTAAAAATGAAGTTGCTCAGTCGTGTCTGACTCTTAGCAACCCCATGGACTACAGCCCACCAGGCTCATTTCAATAGCAGAGGAACACAATTTCATGTCTGTAGGACACAATTTTATACATTTGTCTGGAAGCAACTAACTGTAGGTAAGTCTATTGATAGAAACGAAGTGAACCTAGTTTGCTTTTCAACAATAGTAGTAAAGATATGACCAGCTTTGGTTATGTCATTTTGGAAACATAGCCAAAAATCAAGAAGATCTGTCTAAAAAGTTGTCTGAGAGATTAGCACTGAATGTCAAATAAGGCAATCCAGTTCAATTACTAAAAGAATCTCACCTTTTAACTGCATCTCACACATGTCTCATGCTTATTGGATCTACCTGGATAACACTTGGTTTGATTTTAAATTCTTAAATTAGTGGCTTCCACCATCATTGTGTGGTATTCTTTTCATGGTTTTAATGTTGTAAAGGCTCTTAGAAATGGAGAAATAGCAATAGTGTCAAGTTGACAAATTTGTCAAAAATGAGCCTTTTTAAAATAGTTGCTTTAACAGTGTCATGTTAGTTTCTTGCTGTACAGCAAAGTGAATCTGTTAAACATATGTCCACTGTTTTTTAGGTTTCCTTCCCATTTAGGTCATCACGGAGCACTGAGTAGAGTCCCTGTACTATACACTATGTTCTCGTTCAGTTCAGTTCACTTCAGTCGCTCAGTCATGTCCGACTCTTTGTGACCCCATGGACTGCAGCACTCCAGGCTTCCCTGTCCATCACCAGCTCCCAGAGCTTACTCAGACTCACGTCCTTCGAGTCGGTGATGCCATCCAGCCATCTCATCCTCTGTGTCCCCTTCTCCCCCCATTAGTTACCTGTTTTGTACATAGTAGTGTATATATGTTAATATCAACCTCCCAACTCATCCCCCGCCCCTTTCTTCCCTCCAGAGATTGTCATGCAGAGTGAAGTAAGTCAGAAAAGCAAATACTATGTAATATCACTTACATGTGGAATCAAGAAATGAGCCTTTTCTGTAACATAAGCTCAGAACAGAGGTCAATACCACCATCTCAGACAACTTCAGGCAATTGAAATCTTGTAAACCTCAAAGGTAGTGTATTTTTGGCCTGTCCCCCATAAGAGGAGGAGGCCAGTTGAATCCATTGACTAACTCTGTCGCTGGCTAAAAAGACAATTAAATAAGCAGAGAAGGGAAGAACAAAGAACCAAGTCTGTTCCTCTTTTAGAATGAGTTGGAAGATGAGGAGTAATACAGCACTTTAGATGTGTATGTTAAAAACTTACAACAAATCATAGATCATACTAAAGGATTACTGAAGTTTAGAACATGGCTGAGGGTATAGATGTCAGATTTTCTTACACAATAGTGAGCCTTTTGTTTCAGAGTTCACTCTTGGCAAGAAACTCGCTACCTCTGTGTTAATTTCCTGTCGATCTTTCATTCAGCAACAGAACTAGAGATGGGGAGCAGACACCACCCCCCCACCCCAGGCTTTTTAAGACTGCGCTTTGTGTAGATTAAAAAGAAGAAAGAACAAACTTTTCCCAAACAAGATATCCATGTGCTTTCTTTAAGATCCTGTGTTTGTGCCTAAAATGATCCTCAGAAAAATCCCTCCCCATAATTTTGAACCTCTCATTTTTCTAAAGACTTTTATAGCCATTTTTTTTCTTCCCAGCATGTGAACAAACGTGTAACTCGAATAGACGTTACTTTGCTATTTACTTAGATTGTTTTAAAAGGCTAGCTGTGTGGAGGAATGAGGAAGGAAGGGATATGGGAGTGGCTGAGGTTTATTTGTTCTGTGCTGACCTAATGAGTGCAGTTCTTAAAAAAATAATAAATATTTATATGTGATCTTAATTTTTAATGAGTCTCATAAACGGGCTGGTATAGAAAAGGGTATGAAAAGCCATATATATTAAACTTTATATATTGTAAATATGTGCATATGTACACTGGAATGTTTTAGGAGGGAAAGGACATTATTGGTCTTGTTCACTGTTTTCTTTTTCCTAGTATCTGGAAGAATGCTTGACACATAACTGGCCCTCAGTAAATATGAGTTTGAGTTGAGTTTTAAGAATGTAAATAGGCAGCATCGTATACTGGAATAACATTAGATAATTTAGAAGACCTGGAGTCTGCTTCCAGCACTGCCATCAACAAAGTACGATGTGAAGTTCCTTAATTTCTTAATGGAATCACTTAATTTCTTTGCTCCTCCATTTCTTAAAAATTGGAAATAATAGTTGCTGCCCTCCTTGCCTTTAAGTTTGCTTTTTTTAAAAAAAATAATGATATCTAAAGGATACAAAATGCTTTGGAAACTACACAGTGATTTAAAGACATGTGTGTGTGTGTGTCAGATCAGAGCAGATCAGTCGCTCAGTCGTGTCCGACTCTTTGCGACCCCATGAACCGCAGCACGCCAGGCCTCCCTGTCCATCACCAGCTCCGGAGGTCACTCAAACTCGCATCCATCGAGTCAGTGATGCCATCCAGCCATCTCATCCTCTGTCGTCCCCTTCTCCTCCTGCCCTCAATCCCTCCCAGCATCAGAGTCTTCTCCAATGAGTCAACTCTTCGCATGAGGTGGCCAAAATACTGGAGTTTCAGCTTTAGCATCATTCCTTCTAAAGAAATTCCAGGATTGATCTCCTTCAGAATGGACTGGTTGGATCTTCTCGCAATCCAAGGGACTCTCAAGAGTCTTCTCCAACACCACAGTTCAAAAGCATCAATTCTTCGGCGCTCAGCCTTCTTCACAGTCCAGCTCTCACATCCATACATGACCACAGGAAAGACCATAGCCTTGACTAGGCGAACCTTTGTTGGCAAAGTGATGTCTCTGCTTTTGAATATGCTATCTAGGTTGGTCATAACTTTCCTTCCAAGGAGTAAGCATCTTTTAATTTCATGGCTGCAGTCACCATCTGCAGTGATTTTGGAGCCCAGAAAGACAAAGTCTGACACTGTTTCCATTGTTTCCCCATCTATTTCCCATGCAGTGATGGGACCAGATGCCATGATCTTCGTTTTCTGAATGTTGAGCTTTAAGCCAACCTTTTCACTCTCCACTTTCACTTTCATCAAGAGGCTTTTTAGCCCCTCTTCACTTTCTGCCATAAGAGTCGTGTCATCTGCATATCTGAGGTTATTGATATTTCTCCCGGCAATCTTGATTCCAACTTGTGTTTCTTCCAGTCCAGCATTTCTCATGATGTACTCTGCATATAAGTTAAATAAACAGGGTGACAATATGCAGCCTTGACGTACTCCTTTTCCTATTTGGAACCAGTCTGTTGTTCCATGACCAGTTCTAACTGTTGCTTCCTGACCTGCATACAGATTTCTTAAGAGGCAGATCAGGTGGTCTGGTATTCCCATCTCTTTCAGAATTTTCCATAGTTTATTGTGATCCACACAGTCAAAGGCTTTGGCATAGTCAATAAAGCAGAAATAGATGTTTTTCTGGAATTCTCTTGCTTTTTCCATGATCCAGCGGATGTTGGCAATTTGATCTCTGGTTCCTCTGCCTTTTCTAAAACCAGCTTGCACATCAGGAAGTTCACGGTTCACATATTGCTGAAGCCTGGCTTGGAGAATTTTGAGCATTACTTTACTAGCGTGTGAGATGAGTGCAATTGTTCGGTAGTTTGAGCACTCCTTGGCATTGCCTTTCTTTGGGATTGGGATGAAAACTGACCTTTTCCAATCTTGTGGCCACTACTGAGTTTTCCAAATTTGCTGGCATATTGAGTGTAGTACTTTCACAGCATCATCATTCAGGACTTGGAATAGCTCCACTGGAATTCCATCACCTCCACTAGCTTTGTTCGTAGTGATGCTTTCTAAGGCCCATTTGACTTCACATTCCAGGATGTCTGGCTCTAGGTCAGTGATCACATCATCATGATTATCTGGGTCTTGAAGCTCTTTTTTGTACAGTTCTTCTGTGTATTCTTGCCACCTCTTCTTAATATCTTCTGCTTCTGTTAGGTCCACACCATCTCTGTCCTTTATTGTGCCCATCTTTGCATGAAATGTTCCTTTGGTATCTCTGATTTTCTTGAAGAGATCCCTAGTCTTTCCCATTCTGTTGTTTTCCTCTATTTCTTTGCATTGATCACTGAAGAAGGCTTTCTTATCTCTTCTTGCTATTCTTTGGAACTCTGCATTCAGATGTTTATATCTTTCCTTTTCTCCTTTGCTTTTCGCTTCTCTTCTTTTCACAGCTATTTGTAAGGCCTCCCCAGACAGCCATTTTGCTTTTTTGCATTTCTTTTCCATGGGGATGGTCTTGATCCCTGTCTCCTGTACAATGTCACGAACCTCATTCCATAGTTCATCAGGCACTCTATCAGATCTAGGCCCTTAAATCTATTTCTCACCTCCACTGTATAATCATAAGGGATTTGATTTAGGTCATACCTGAATGGTCTAGTAGTTTTCCCTACTTTCTTCAATTTCAGTCTGAATTTGGCAATAAGGAGTTCATGGTCCGAGCCACAGTCAGCTCCTGGTCTTGTTTTTGCTGATTGTATAGAGCTTCTCCATCTTTGGCTGCAAAGAATATAATCGATCTGATTTCGGTGTTGACCATCTGGTGATGTCCATGTATAGAGTCTTCTCTTGTGTTGTTGGAAGAGGGTATTTGCTATTACCAGTGCATTTTCTTGGCAAAACTCTATTAGTCTTTGCCCTGCTTCATTCCGTATTCCAAGGCCAAATTTGCCTGTTACTCCAGGTGTTTATTGACTTCCTACTTTTGCATTCCAGTCCCCTATAATGAAAAGGACATCTTTTTTGGGTGTTAGTTCTAAAAGGTCTTGTAGGTCTTCATAGAACCTTTCAACTTCAGCTTCTTCGGCGTTACTGGTTGGGGCATAGACTTGGATTACTGTGACATTGAATGGTTTGCCTTGGAAACGAACAGAGATCATTCTATCGTTTTTCAGATTGCATCCAAGTACTGCATTTTGGACTCTTTTGTTGACCATGATGGCCACTCCATTTCTTCTGAGGGATTCCTGCCCACAGTAGTAGATATAATGGTCATCCGAGTTAAATTCACCCATTCCAGTCCATTTTAGTTCGCTAATTCCTAGAATGTCAACATTCACTCTTGCCATCTCTTGTTTGACCACTTCCAATTTGCCTTGATTCATGGACCTGACATTCCAGGTTCCTATGCAATACTGCTCTTTACAGCATCGTACTTTGCTTCTATCACCAGACACATCCACAGCTGGGTATTCTTTTTGTTTTGGTTCCATCCTTTCATTCTTTCTGGAGTTATTTCTCCACTGATTTCCAGTAGCATATTGGGCCCCTACTGACCTGGGGAGTTTCTCTTTCAGTATCCTATCATTTTGTCTTTTCATACTGTTCATGGGGTTCTCAAGGCAAGAATACTGAAGTGGTTTGCCATTCCCTTCTCCAGCGGACCACACCCTGTCATATCTCTCCACCATGACCCGCCTATCCCAGGTTGCCCCTCGGGTATGGCTTAATCTCATTGAGTTAGACAAGGGTGTGGTCCTTGTGTGATTAGATTGACTAGTTATCTGTGAGAATGGTTTTAGTGTATTTGCCCTCTGATGCCCTCTTTCAAGACCTACTGTCTTACTTGGGTTTCTCTTACCTTGGGCGTGGGGTATCTCATCCCGGCTGCTCCTGGCTGCTCCCGGCCAGCGAAGCACAGCCATCGCACCTTACCTTGGACGAGGGGTCTCTCCTCACCGCCGCCCTTCCTGACGTGTGTGTGTGTGTGTACATGTACAGAAAATCCTTTATCTCTTGCTTCTCAATTTCTTTTCTTAGGAAAATCAGATTATTTAAATCCCATTATGCACAGCTCTCCTCTCTTCTTCTTAAGCCTCTGTATTCCATTACTTCCAGTAAATCAGAAAAAAGTGGTGAGTCAGGCTAGAGTGGAAAGCAAGGTCTGCTGTTTTCTGATGTCTGTTTTACTCTGTGGAACTCTAAAATCTTGAGTGCACATATCTCATGGAGTGTCTTACCTGTTTCAGCTTTACAAGATATAACATAGGATGTAGAGTAGCTTAGATAACTACCTCAAGATTCTCTGATGACCAAGCTAAAATATTTATTAATTGTTAATACTAGATTGATAATTATGAATTTAACATTGAGTCTGCCTACATAATGAATATCATGGAATTAGCTGTAGAGTTTGTTCTTAAAGTGTGTGTGTGTGTGTGTGTGTGTGTGTGTGTGTATGTATGTGTGTTAAAAATAATGTGTCCTGAAGCTGCACACCTGGAAGGGAAAATGATAGGAAGTAAAAAGTAAGTAGAACAGTCATGGGGTCGGCCAAGAGTCTGACACGACTGGGTGACTTCACTTTCTCTTTTCACTTCATGCATTGGAGAAGGAAATGGCAACCCACTCCGATGTTCTTGCCTGGAGAATCCCAGGGACGGGGGAGCCTGGTGGGCTGCCGTCTATGGGGTCGCACAGAGTTGGACACGACTGAAGTGACTTAGCACAGCACAGCATAGAATGGTATTAACAAAGAGGAAAGAGATCAGCATCAGGGGAGTTGTGTCTCATTTTCAAAACTCTTCAAGACTTTGTTTATTCTCTATAGTTACTTTTTGAATTAGGATTCTTAAATTTCAATATTGGTTAACAGTATAGGGTGGCCATTCAGATGAACATATTACCTTAAATTTGGAAGAAGGTGTGAAGATTGCAGTAGTCTTTAACAGCATCATGGAACTTTAGACTCAGAAGTAAACTGTAATAGCATCATCAAAGTTTTAGATTTTAAAAGACCATTTAGTCCCAGCTACTCTCATTGGTGTCTTTGAAGAACTGAGGCCCACATGGCCCAGGCCAGGAATCTTTTGGAAGGTCATGCGACCAAATTTACTTTAGCGTCGGGACTATAGCCCTAGGTCTTCAGATTTCCATATTCCTATTGTTCCTTCCTGTTACCCAACTATTCAGCTTTCATAAAGCGAAAACAATCATATAAGCCCCACTTAGAAAAACCTTCCAAAATAGTGTGAAGGTTGAGTGCCTTGCTTTGCATTACCTGTGCTAATAACAGTCATTTAGGTTTACTGAGCCGGAAGCCTTACTTTCAGATTAATGAGTGATATTGAATGTACCATCACTGGCCAAACATATCCGTAGATCACACATTTTAAATCTGAAAGAATGTAAGTAATCTCCATCCCCCATCCCCAACCCCTAGCCGCTCTTTTAAACGACAGGGGCTATTGAAAACCCTCCACTGTCACTTGTATCCATGTGGCTTAAAATATATGCTGCTTATTGAAAGAGTTGTTCAACTTAAACTCAGGAGATATATTACAGCGTGTAATATGCCTGCATTTGTCCATGCATTCTTTTTGGAAACCTGATCTTATTTATGTCTGTTTTTAACAGATAGGCTAGGTTAAGTTATGTTAAACATGTTGTACTGAGGCTTGATTCACTGTGCTGCCGCCTGGCTTTCTTCCGTGATTAGCTTTAATCAAACTCTCCACATTCCATGACCTTAATAAAGCTATTTTTCCTGACAACTGAAGACTGTCTTAACAAGCACAGCTCATCTGTGCTGAAACTAAGGGTGAGTTAAGATGGGGTTTAGGTCCTCATTAAAGTCCACAGCATGGAGTATGAGAGGAAATGATGAAACGGTGCTCCCTGAAACATCTCTTCTTTAAATTTAATTAGACAAATTATACGCAAACCAGTAGATGCCCTGGGAAGGCAATCAACATTAGGGCTAATAAAAAGCTTGAATAGTATAAAAGGGCCAGGGGGAGGGGCTCTAGACCCTTTCTAACACTTACGAGAAGTAAATTAACACCAATCGCTAAACATAGAATCTAGATTTCAATATTGATTTAGAAATTAATTTTATGATGCTGTTCGAAGTGCTGAAATTCAGTTTATACTTAAATCTCTTAAAGTTTGGCATGTGCACACATATCCACAAGGTATTTTATGAATACATACATTAAGTATACATACATGTATACTTTAAATATGAAATATTTTATACACTGGGGGATACAGTTATGGTCTGACTTTGGAGTTTTTGAGAGACCTGGGTTCAAATTGTAGAGAGTGTCCCCATTTGCTTTGTGCATGTGTGTGTGTCCAGGTTACTTCACCTCTGTGAAATTCAATTTTGTCACCTATAAAATGAGTGAAATAATTCTTTTCCTGGAGAGGCTTTATAAGAATTAGTTGAAATTCAGAATGCTTGAAGAATTAGAATGAATTAGAATTAGTTGAAACATACAGAATGCTTGGCACAAGGCCTGGCACATAATAGGTGCTCAAAAATAGGTGCCCACATTTAACAGAAACTTCCACTTAGCTAAGGGTAGCTTCAAGTGACTTATCCCATAAATATGTGAAAACTGGATTATGAATGTAAATATTCAACACAGTCTTATGGATCAAGATCACTGTAAGGGTCCTTCATGCTAGAGGACAGAGGCTCATAGATTTTGGAAAGAATGGTGACTCGAATGCAGCAACTAAATTATTTGAAGCCTAGAGTAACCAAATGGAGAGACACTTTGGAAAGGTGAAACACTTACTAAGGTGCAAAGTGTCTTGTATACCTTGTTATGTCATTTAATACTGAAGACAGCTCTGCAAAGTAGGTATTATTGACCTAATTTTATGGACAAGGAAAAAGAGATTCAGAAAGACTGAGTTGTGTGTTACCATGGTGGAACTCAGGGTTGACTCAGCTCAGAGTGCGTGCTTCATTGGATGGAAAACTAGTGCAGACATGTATATCACTTTTGAAATCAGATTTGTCATATAACTTACTGCATCACATTCTCTCTTTTTCATCCTTCTCAATGCACTTACTTTGTGCTGTGTTTAACCCTCAGTTCCATGGCTTTGGGACTGTGGTTCTCAGTCTTGGCTGCCCTTTTAGCATGCCTGGGATCGGATCTGGCGTGAGTATTTTCTAAAGCTGCCCTGGTGGTTCCCCATGTGCATACAGGGCGTGCAGATAATATCTACCTTCATCGTGGGTATTTGGGTTGTCCTCAGTTTTAAGCTTAAGTATCAGCAGTGTTTTGTCAGAGTCAACTATGATCCCCCTGCTGGTTTAGGGGAAGATATATGGGAGGCCTGACGTCTATTCTAGTTGTGATAGATGTTGCTTATGCATTAATTAGCATGTAAAAATTAAATGTTCTTACTCTATTAGCTGGTTTCTCTTTTTTTTTTTTTTTCCGATTGAAGAAGGCGAATTAAATGCAATGAAGATTATGGCCAAAAAAAGAAAAAAAAATTGATTATGGCAACTTTTCCCCTCAAGAATGAAAGAGTATAAGGTCATCCTTTTCTTAATTTTTAGTAAAATAAAAATTATTTACAAAATACCCTGACCTTTTACCCTTACTCCCTTGGAGGTGGGAAGAGTCTTTGTGGTCATACTGATCTGTGGTCAAATGCCGCCTCTCACTTTCTAATAAAGAATTAGTCATTTTAAACTCTCAGAGTCTCGGTTTCCTAATCTGTAAAAGAGAAATAATTTTGAACTCATTTAGTTACTCTGAGGATGACATGAAGAAAAACCGTTTGCAGAGGCTGGCCCTAAGCCTGACCTGCTGTCGAGTCACAAGTGTCTTTGGATGTTGGTTGGGTTGGGGGTTTCCTGAGAAGGCTTTGTGGGACCGGTGGGTTCTGCAGATTGTGGAGCCTGCAGTTGATTCTTAATTGTGGACACTGCTATTCAGATAGATCTTCTTTCTCCTAAGAGATTCCTGGGTATCTCTTTTATAGACCAGAAAATAAGGAAAGAAATTAGGGTATTTCCTTGAAAGCTGGTCTGGGATTTGGTAGCTAATGCTGCTGCTGCTGCTAAGTCGCTTCAGTTGTGTCCAACTCTGTGCGACCCCAGAGACAGCAGCCCACCAGGCTCCTCCATCCCTGGGATTCTCCAGGAAAGAACACTGGAGTGGGTTGCCATTGCCTTCTCCAAGGCATGAAAGTGAAAAGTGAAAGTGAAGTCACTCAGTCGTGTCCGACTCTTAGCAACGTCAAGAATTGCAGCCTACCAGGCTCCTCCGTCCATGGGATTTGCCAGGCAAGAGTACTGGAGTGGGTTGCCATTGCTTTTTCCGTTGGTAGCTAATCAGATCAGATCAGTCGCTCAGTCGTGTCCGACTCTTTGCGACCCCATGAACTGCAGCACGCCAGGCCTCCCTATCCATCACCAGCTCTCGGAGGTCACTCAGACTCACATTCATCGAGTCAGTGATGCTATCCAGCCATCTCATCCTCTGTCGTCCCCTTCTCCTCCTGCCCTCAATCCCTCCCAGCATCAGAGTCTTCTCCAATGGGTCAACTCTTCACATGAGGTGGCCAAAATACTGGAGTTTCAGCTTTAGCATCATTCCTTCCAAAGAAATCCCAGGATTGATCTCCTTCAGAATGGACCAGTTGGATCTCCTTGCAGTCCAAGGGACTCTCAAGAGTCTTCTCCAACACCACAGTTCAAAAGCATCAATTCTTCAGCGCTCAGCCTTCTTCACAGTCCAGCTCTGACATCCATACATGACCACAGGAAAGACCATAGCCTTGACTAGGCGAACCTTTGTTGGCAAAGTGATGTCTCTGCTTTTGAATATGCTATCTAGGTTGGTCATAACTTTCCTTCCAAGGAGCAAGCGTCTTTTAATTTCATGGCTGCAGTCACCATCTGCAGTGATTTTGGAGCCCAGAAAAATAAAGTCTGACACTGTTTCCTCTGTTTCTCCATCTATTTCCCATGAAGTGATGGGACCAGATGCCATGATCTTTGTTTTCTGAATGTTGAGTTTTAAGCCAACCTTTTCACTCTCCACTTTCACTTTCATCAAGAGGCTTTTTAGCCCCTCTTCACTTTCTGCCATAAGGGTGGTATCATCTGCATATCTGAGGTTATTGATATTTCTCCCGGCAATCTTGATTCCAGCTTGTGTTTCCTCCAGTCCAGCATTTCTCATGATGTACTCTGCATATAAGTTAAATAAACATGGTGACAATATACAGCCTTGACGTACTCCTTTTCCTATTTGGAACCAGTCTGTTGTTCCATGACCAGTTCTAACTGTTGCTTCCTGACCTGCATACAGATTTCTTAAGAGGCAGATCAGGTGGTCTGGTATTCCCATCTCTCTCAGAATTTTCTACAGTTTATTGTGATCCACACAGTCAAAGGCTTTGGCATAGTCAATAAAGCAGAAATAGATGTTTTTCTGGAACTCTCTTGCTTTTTCGATGATCCAGCTGATGTTGGCAATTTGATCTCTGGTTCCTCTGCCTTTTCTAAATCCAGCTTGAACATCAGGAAGTTCACGGTTCACATATTGCTGAAGCCTGGCTTGGAGAATTTTGAGCATTATTTAGGAATCAGCTATTCCCTAACTTCAGGTTTCATAATATTCTCTCTTGGTTTCAATTCTGAGTCATTGGTGCCTGCTCTGGTGGCATTGTTAATGAACTCAGCCCGTTACTGAGAAGTGATCTTGTCTTTCGTCTTGCCTTCAGGCACAACTACATCTAAATTACCCCAAACAGATGTATTCCATTCTTCTTTAAAAGACTATGTAATAAGCTTAACTATTAAGTTCATTCTACTTTGTAAGTTGATAAGCATCAGGTTAAGCATATTTCTACTCCTGCCTTCTTCCTTAGAGGTATAAAATTGTTTGCATACTTCTTACTTAGAGATTTATACAAAGAAAATGTTGCTGTCTGCTAATGGTTTGAAAACGCAGGATGTTTTGAGAACCCAGTAGAAGAGTACTTTCCCAGCATGTCCAGAACCTGGTGAAAATCCAGATGTTAGGTGGGACCAAACTGGATGATAACCGAAAAATGGTGGTAGAAATATTCAGAGAGGTAGAAGCCTGGAGACCACTTACTCCCTAAGCTTCAGATCCTTATATGACCCTACAACAGCCAGGCAGTGGGCCTGCAAGGCTGAGATAAGTACTGAAAATTGGCCAGGGTACTTTTTTTTTTTTTTTAAACATAGCTCCCTCCTTTACACTTTTCTGTACCTCTGCCCTGAAGGCTACACAGCCTGTTACATGCTGATAGCTAAGTAAACCCAATCAACATTCCTTACTACTGCCTACAGAAAAGACTTAAATTATTTACTGGCCTGCCGGATGTTGGTAAATGTCTGGCTTGTATTTGTTTGTTTGGGGGTTTCTTTTGGGGGGTTGGGGGGGCGGTCGGTGGAAAAAGACCAGTGTACAGTATCTAAATTTACATTATGAAAATACAAATTTTGTTCTTCAGAATAAAAAATCATTTATAGTCGACCTGCAGTATTCCAAGGCTAATGACAAATTATTTTGTTCTTAATTTGCAGGTGCCTCCACCGCCCCTATGGCTTTATATATTTTGTGTAGGGAAAAGTGCAATTTATAAAATAACCCGGGGTAGGGAGAATCCAGTGGTAAAAGGGATAAGAACATTTTCGGACTGTTTTTTGGAAGGTAGCATGGGAAAGCCTGGCTTCCCAGGAGGCTCACTGGTAAAGAATCCTCCTGCCAATGCAGGACATGCAGGAGATGCTGCTTTGATCCTTGGGTTGGGAAGACCCCCTGGCGAAGGACATGGCAGCTCACGCCAGTATTCTTGTCTAGGAAATCCCATGGACAGAGGAGCCTCATGGGCTACAGTTCATGGGGTCACACAGAATTGGACACGACTGAGCTACTGAGCATGCACGCAAGGGAGAGCTCATTTTAATAGTTCATACCTCTGGGCATCCTGGCAAAGTTGGAAATAGAATTGATAAGAATGAAATGAAAATAGGATGCAAATCCTCAGTTTCTGTTAAATATAGACAGGCTGGGAATGGGGCATCCTGAATTTAGAATAAGTTTCCTTATACAAATCAGATCAGATCAGATCAGTCGCTCAGTTGCGTCCGACTCTTTGCGACCCCATGAACCGCAGCACGCCAGGCCTCCCTGTCCATCACCAGCTCCCGGAGGTCACTCAGACTCGCATCCATCGAGTCAGTGATGCCATCCAGCCATCTCATCCTCTCTCGTCCCCTTCTCCTCCTGCCCTCAATCCCTCCCAGCATCAGAGTCTTCTCCAATGAGTCAACTCTTCGCATGAGGTGGCCAAAATACTGGAGTTTCAGCTTTAGCATCATTCCTTCCAAAGAAATTCCAGGATTGATCTCCTTCAGAATGGACTGGTTGGATCTCCTTGCAGTCCAAGGGACTCTCAAGAGTCTTCTCCAACACCACAGTTCAAAAGCATCAATTCTTCGGCGTTCAGCCTTCTTCACAGTCCAGCTCTCACATCCATACATGACCACAGGAAAGACCATAGCCTTGACTAGGCGAACCTTTGTTGGTAAAGTAATGTCTCTGCTTTTGAATATGCTATCTAGGTTGGTCATAACTTTCCTTCCAAGGAGCAAGTGTCTTTTAATTTCATGGCTGCAGTCACCATCTGCAGTGATTTTGGAGCCCAGAAAGACAAAGTCTGACACTGTTTCCAGAGGAAACCTAATTTGACAGCAGTCCATGTGAAAACAGTCTAAGAGTGTAAGCTGACCACGAGATTAACAGGGGCCAGCCGTGTGACAGTGAGATTTCCAAAGCTGATGCCGTGTTGGGCTGCGGTTTGACCACAGCTGTAATTTTTTGCCCAGTTTTGGGCCCAAAATGTTTAAGAGGAATGCCAGTAAAATGGAAACCTGGATGCTAATGGGTCAGGAAATCATATCATAGGAGGGGAGGGGAAGAAAGCATGGTGGTAAAGTCTGGAGAAGAGATTATTTAGAGTGACCTTAAGAGTAAGCTTAAATATTTAAGTGTCCTGTGGAGTATTCTCTGTTGCTGTAGAAGACAGGAGCAGGAGTTTAGGTCTTTTCTCTGGAGCCTCTCATATAGGCTTCCCAGGTGGCACTACGGATAAAGAACCTGCCTGCCAATACAGGAGACATAAGAGATAACGAGTTCAATCCCTGGGGTATAAAGATCCCCTGGAGGAGGGCTTGGCAACCCACTCCTGTACTCTTGCCTGGAGAATCCCATGGACAGAGGAGCCTGGCAGGCTACAGTCTATGGGGTTGCAAAGAGTTGGACAGGACTGAAACGATGTACCACACTTAGCACACTGGAGCTTCTCATGTACACAGTATGTGTGAAAAAAACAGAGACAGAAACCTGGGTTAATGTCTTGCACTGCTTGACCCATTTTCCCAACAAATCTGCTAATCTTCCTGTGTTTCAAAATGAGTGTCTGTCGCCATTCACCCTGTCATCCGAACCAGAAATCGAGCATCATCTTTCACTCATCCCTTTCCCTCAGGGGAAAACAAACAAACAAACAAAAAATGTTGCTCATAAAGTCAGCACCCATGGTACCCGGGTTCAGTTTATCTCCAGTAACTCACTTGTTAATGGCTCTTGATAGGGAGGCAATACTGTTAAACTGGATACTTTCTAAAGAGTTTTGAGATGCCAAAGGAAAAGAATGTTAGCTACTTGCAGCAGAGGGAAAATCCTATATCCTTTCTGGGGGCCAAGGTTAAATTCTGTGAGACTCATCACACTGACATTTTCTGTGACCCAAAATCCCTTCTGTTTCCTGGTCTGCTTGTCTTGACCTGTTACACGTCTACACCGAAATAGTTTCATTAACACTGCGATCATGCACAGGAGATAGTAGCTAACTGATGTAATTAACTGATGTGTCAAAAGGCTATTGGCTTATTGCATATGCAACTGTCTTTCCTGGTGGGGAGATTAACTTTCTGCTGACATCATAGATCTACACATATACCCAATTTGCCAGATAATCTGTTGGGTTATCGTGAGGTGTTTGTAGTGATTCCATTTATATAGGCAGAATGGTGGGATCAGTTACTCTGTTCTCCCAAAAGGCACCTGGCCGAAGGTGCTACTTGTTCAAGGGTTAGCGCAGACGAGGAGAAAGCAGTTTAGTTTTTGGGCCTTATTGAGGTTCTTTTCCTTTTCTTCTTCTTTTTTTTTAATCTGTGCTTTTGGCATGCTAATGCACGCATTTAGTCTCTGCAAGAAATTTCCGTTTAAGAAAGAATTTAAAAACATGAAGTGCTCAATCCATATCTCCTAAACAACTAAAAAGACTGCAATTTCAAATGAGAAATTATGTTGCAAAGAAGAAAAAAGTTGTTTATTATGGCTCAAAATTTTAATCACCCAAGGGCTGTAAAGTTAAAAATAGACAATTCTGCCTTCTGTTTATGGTAAACTTGGCTGAGTCCCGGCAAATTTCAAAGCTGAACATACTGTATGTTATTTTTGCTTAATTTTAGATTCCACATTTTAAAATTATTTCTTACAAGAAGCATATTTCAGGATATAAACTTAGCCTGAAGAACGGTATTCTTGATTTCTGCCCATATTGAAACTCCTTTGAAAATAGTAAACTATGGTTTTGGGATTTTCCTATTCCCCAGAGTCCAAATGGGTACCTTTCTAAGTCTTTTACATTATGAATGAACACAGAAATAGGAAATTGTAAAGGTTACTTTCTGCTCTCTGGTTCCTTACTTGTGATTTTAGTTTCCTTAACAGCATAATGCAATACAAACAGGCTAACGGGCACCAAGTGTTTCGTGGAGGGAGGGGCATTCTGTCTTGGCTTTCGTGCTTCAGGTGTGGAGGCTGACACAGAGAGGCCCTTTGGCATGTAGAAGGTGTCTGTGTGGGTGCCAAAAACCTAAGAGAGTGCCCGGGAGAGAACCTCCCAGCTGCAGCTCCCGGACAGTGCAGCTTGTCTCCTTGATCCGCTCGCACCTGCCCTGAGAACCGCTCTTGTGGTGACTGCTTGGCCCAGGAGCAAGTAGGCTTGTTGACTCAACCCTCTTCATGCCTCCAGAGGGAGGAGGAACACCTGGCTTCTTCTCTTGACATGGCTCTTGTTGATTCTTGCCCCCTGAGCTCTTCACAAAGTATACTTCTGGGCCTTTGCTCCTAGGGTTTTTAGAGCAAACCCTTTGGATGGCAAGAAACCTAGGGGAGGGGATTTTTAAAAACCTATTACTTAATGTGGCATCAGAGAATCAAACCCTCCCCACAGAGTGAATGGCATGCTTAGTAAATATTTGTTGAATATTGCTGGGTGAACGACTGTTTACTGAAGATCAAGATTTTTGTGACAGCTCTGACAGAGGTATGTTTGTGATCACGTTGATTATAGCTACCATTGAAGGATTCCTGCATTGTGTGCATACTATTTCCGATCTTCTCAAGAACCCACTGTATAGAAGGGAAGACTAAGCTTTGGGAAGTTGGGGATGTGCCACAGGACACTGAGCAGTCTAGAATTAGCTGTGTAGAATTTATCCTTATTAAGTGTAGAATTAGCACTGATTCCATGTCCTGTTCAATATGCTGTATCACCATGACTGAGAAAGGTTGAGATAACAGGACCCATGCATGGACACCTTTGAGTGGCCAGAGGCTTTGTTACAGCTTTCATTAAAGTGCCCATACCCTTCATCATGAGATTTCCCAGGCCCCAGTCAAAACCTGTTAACGCTTAGTTTACACACTGTTTTAATAAAGTTGGTTATCTCTTTTTCAAGCACACAGCAGATTTATTAATTCAGTAATTATTTTCTGAACAGCAAACATGTGCCATGTATTCTTTTAGGGACAGAGAACAAAAAAGACAAAATTCTTGGCCTTAGAGATCACATTTGCAGATTTATATACATCAGGGGTTCTCAATGTATGGTTCCCAAAGCAGCATCACCAGCCTCACAGATGGACTTATTAGAAATTAATATCTTTAAAAAAAATTAAAAAAATTTTTTTTGGCCACAACATGTGGCATGCAGGACTTTTGTTCCCCAACTAGGTATCGAACTCATGCAGTGGAAGCACAGTCTTAACCATTGGACCGCCAGAGAAGTCCCAGAAATTCATATCCTTGATCTGAATTCTAGACCCACTGAATCACAAACTTGTGAATTAAGGCCCAGTGATTTGTTTTTAAGCAAACCATTGTTCTAGAAGGCTTAAAACAACATTTTTGTGTTCCTGTGACAAGCAACTCTGTGGAAAACTTTTGTCTTTAGAAATTTCCCAATTAGTATGTGTGTCTGTGTCTGCGTGCTGAGGTCTGAACTCATCCATTCTGTGATGGGCTTGTGCTGGGCAGTGGCACTGGGACATTTGTCCACAAAAATTTGAGCCCTGGAATCACATGTGTCTGGATTCAGATTATTTCCTTGCCAGGCCCTGGCCCCATGAACTCATGATACTGCTAAGCCGTAGTTTTCTCATGGTGACAGTGAGGGTTATGGTAATGGAACTGCACTGGGCACAGCTGCTTGATAACAGAGAACATGCCTGAGAACTAATCAGAATGTTTTTCTGTCTCTAGGATCTAGCACTTGGCTTGGCACAGGATAGGTGCTCAGGAAATGTTCTTTGAGAAAATAGGTGGATGTTTATTTTTCCCTTTGTGTTAGCCACTAGCCCAAGGCCTGCAGCTGTTTAATTCCTATCCTTTGTCCGTCTTTAGTGGAAGAAACCAGAAGAATAAGAACCGGCATCAGAGCATACCTGCCATACAAGGTTCTTTCGGAAATGCGTGTTGCTTACGTCTGTTTAGCTGTTGTCCTCTGCTCTGCTTAGTTGCTCAGTCATGTCCAACTCTTTGCTAGCCCATGGACTGCAGCCCGCCAGGCTCCTCTGTCCAGGGGGATTCTCCAGGCAAGAATACTCGAATAGGTTGCTATACCCTCCTCCAGGGGATCTTCCCAACCTAGGGATTTAACCCAGGTCTCCTGCATTGCAGGCGGATTCTTTACCGTCTGAGTCACCAGGGAAGCCCAAGAATACTGGAGTAGGTAGCCCCTCTCTTCTTCAGTGGATCTTCCCAACCCAGGAATCAAACCAGGGTCTCCTGAACTGCAGGCGGGATTCTTTACCAGCTGAGCTACCAGGGAAGCCGCTTTGCTGCTGCTGTTACTCAATCCTTGTTGGTCTGTGTCATGTTGCCTGCCCCTCCGGCCCTTAACTTTGGGGTATTTCACATGCCTATAAAAGTTCATTTAATTAAGGGGCTGCCATTTCTGCTTGTAGATATTTTATTCTTGAAATGCTGATGGCATTCATAGTAAATCTAAGAGAATCAAACCTCTGCCTGTTTTGTGCCATTTCAGCACTAAGCCAAGAAGAAAAACCCTCAAGGAAATTAATGCTTCCCTCAAGCATGGTAGGAACACAGAGCTAACACACTGCCACATAACCTGGTTTCACTGACTTTCCAAATTTTTGTTTTGCCCTTTTTATTACATGTTACACTATATGGCTAAAACCAGAAGTGCAATTAGGAGGATGTTTTCTCAAAATCTGCAGAGTCTGGCCAATCAGATAACCTTGCAGTAGAAACATTATCCACCAGAGACTTGCTTGTTATTCACAAATAGTTTATCTTTTATCTCCAGGCTTTCATTAGTTCACTAAATGTTACTGAACACCTACTGTGTGCCAAGCATTGTTCTAGTGCTGGGGATAGAGTGGTGAAGAAACAGAACGAAATCCCTGCCCTCCAGTTACTTTTTCACACAAGGGACCGCGTGTAGGTGCCTCTGGAACAGTGCGTTTTGTGCAGAGTCTGAGCCTTGGGGTGGACTGGCCACGGCAGGGGCACTTAGATATGAATTCCCTGGATATTTGATGACTGCTCACTTTGAGTTATGTGAGCAAGTTGAGCCATTTGTAGTGTTTTGCTCCTGTTTTATGTGTGGAGTTACAGTTAGTGGCACTATCATTGTTTCTCTGGCCCATCAAGGTGCTTGGGTTTGTGGTGTAAAGTCAGTGCTGAAGGAATTCATCTCTTCTTCCTATTACTGCAAGCCCTGTGCTTGTTTCCTATTCCTGCTGTAACCAATGATCACAACCTAATGGTTTAAAACAACACATATTTATGTTCTTACAATTTTGGAGCTGGGGAGTCTAAAACTCAGTCTGGTGTCAACAGGGCTGGTCCATCCAGGAGGTTCCAGGAGAGACCCTTCCTTGCCTCTTCCAGCATATAGAGTCTGGTTTGATATCTTTGACTCATTTCTGCATCATTCCAGTTTCTGCCTCTTTCTCCCAGGTCTTTGTCGTCCTGCCTCTCTCCTGTAAGGAACCTTGTGATTACATCATTGGGCCTTCCTGGATGATGCAGGATAACTGCTCTACTTCCAAATCCTAAACTAGATCACCTTTTGCCACAGTCACAGGATCTGGAGTTAGACTGTAGCCATTTAAAGGTGCAGATTGGGGCGGGGGCAGTCATTCAGCCATCCACACCCTATTAGGGAGTCCAGAATCCCTGGGTTCATTGGCAAATAAGTCAGTTTTGTTGAGTTGACGCTTCTGTTCTATGAAACCCAGTCCAACAGAGCATGCTTTAAAATGCAAATGTTGCTAACCTGGCAGGGTGGGTTATACTTGTTTTACTACCTGAAAATCTCCTTAAGACTCAACTCAAAAGCCCCTTCCCCAGGAAACCTTCCTGGGCTTATTTGATGCTCTTCATTTGTGATTCCCTGACACCCTGTGTGTGACTGCAGGACCATGTCTTCCTGTTGTAACTTTGTGGGTTTACTTGCAGCCCACTGCCCCCCATCCTTTCTCCTTCCCCTAAATGGTGTACTCTTTACAGGAAGGTATTGTGTGTGCTGGACACACAGAAGATACTTGTTTGTTAAAAGTTTCTCTTTTAAAAATGATTGGAGATTCTCCACTCTCATACATTAAAATTGTTTTCAGTATGTGTTACTTAATTCCGTTTAACAAGCTCTTCACTAGAATTTGGAAGATAGAGTGTGGCCAGCCTAGGCTCTGGACAGACTGGTCCTGTGGCATGTCTAAATTGTATGTCACATCATTTGGACACCTGAGTCTTGAGTTCACGGATCTTGGGGGTGCTTCTTTGCAGGTGAATGTAATCCTGTGTCACCATGCACATGCACGCTCAGTCACTCAGTTGTGTCCAACTCTTTTCAACTTCATGGACTGTAGCCTCCCTGGCCCCTCTGACTGTGACATTTTCTAGGCAAGAATACTGGAGTAGGTTGTTGCCATTTCCTCCTCCAGGGCAGCTTCCCAACCCAGGGAGCAAACCGACATCTCTTGTGTCTCCTGCATTGGCAGGCAAATTCTTTACCATTGGCACTACCTGGGAATCCTTAAATCCTTATTTACAAATATCCAGAAACAAGGTAGGTTCTGAATATTTGGAAATAATGATATGGATAATGGTGAAAGACTGAGTGAATCTTAAAGTTCTAAAATTAGTCTCAGTCACCAAAGAACTGTGGCCTGGTCACTTTTAGGATTAGCTTCATGGACAGAGATATTTTATATCAGTTTTCAAAAGGAGTATCTTTCTGTGTAGAAAAATCTTTGAGTCCTATACGGTTGTGGTTGGAAAATCATTTTGCCTTCTTTTACAGTATCCAGGCTGATTTTATTTTTTATTTTTTGTAAGTAGACCTTGGGCTTACCTAAGGCATGTAATTTTCATTTTTTTTTTTTCCACCTAGTGGTGCTTAATGATACCATGTGAATTTTTATGGTCCCAGCTGCACTGAAGTGTGTGCCCTGAAATTTCAGCTGGATTAAGAATGTACCTTGGTGTGAGGGCTGAAATTGGAGAAATGGGAGAACACGGGGTTGGATCTCTATATGCTGCAATTAATATTGATGAGTGGGCAAAAGTCCAGCATTATCCTAGGGGGCTTGGCTAATGTTCACTGTAAACCTGTGCAAAGGAGTCCTTCCCCTGCAGGTGTGGATAGTTTAATTTAGTAGGTGGATTAGGAAAAGCTAGGGGTGTTTTCTTGTGTTTCCAGTTTACATCACATGGTGAACGCTAACCTGCTGCATCGGGTGCAACTCATTCTTGAGAGGTGGTAACAGGTATCCTGAAACTTGGCTAACCCCCCTCGGTATCTCCAGGATCTAGCATCATGCCTGCTACATAGTAGGCACTCACTGGCATTTGTGACATGAATAGGAGAATGAGGCAGTGGTCGCTGCGGCCAGGCCCCTCAGAAACACTGGCCTCTGCTTACCTCTAGCCTGCCTCCCCCCTCCCACCTTCTGGCCATAGTACACTATTGGTAGCTTGCTGAATAGCTCACATTCTTTCTTGCCTTCGGAACTCTGCACTGCTCATTCCCTCTGCCTCTGACTACACCCTCCCTAGCCCCTTAGTCTGACGAATTCCTGCCGAAGCTTTATGATTTAGTGCCTTCTAGAAGACTTAGGAGGCGTCCCTGCTGGTATCTGAGTGAAGAAGGCCTGCTTCATTTTTCATACCTCTGTGAGCCTTTGGATACCAACAGGAAGCTGCTGACTAGTGGAACTGTTGAGATCTGTGTCTGGGCCTTCTTTTCAGTAGAGTGTGAAGCATTGGCAGGGGCTGGAATCATTTGGATTATATCTCCCAAACTCTTCTTTATTGGTGCTTTCCATTTCATTTCAGAATGGCTAAAACGTGACTAGGATAACAGAACAAAAGTCGTCAAGTTAGCAGCAGGCTCTATTGTGTCTACAGAGCATCAGGATAGAATGCACGATGAAGGAAAATGGTCGATGAATTACCTGTACTGAAGGGTCTCAGTTGGCAAAAAGAAGTTGAGAAACTGAAGCATTCCCTTTCTAATGAAATCTAGAAAAGTTTAGTGCATAGTAGATGCTCAGTCAACATTAGCTGAGGGTGGAAGAATAAATAAATCAAGTTACTTTTTTCTTTCTTTGGGCTTTATGTTAAGATTAAAAAAAAATCTTTAGAGAGTCTCTTCCATTTTGCTTCTTTTTCTGCACATAGTCCTAACCTCAGCCTATACTTAATGTTTTTGCTAAGACTGACTCATCTTGTTTCTGATTGCCTTAGTGATATAAGACTCTGGTATCCATGGGAATGGTGTTAAGGCTGTATTGCTTTCATGCTTAGGAAAATGTAAACCAGAAGGGCCAGCTGTTGGTACTGGTACCAACTAATTCCCGAGAGCTATAGGGCAATTTCATTCTTATATTCTTAAGCCAGTGTGGAAAACAGCATAATCTCCTGGGAAACTAATCAGCTTTCGTGACAAATAGATGTGATTCAAATCTTGGGTCTTCTGCTGACGGGCTGTGTGACTTTCAGCAAGTTGTTTAACCTCTCTGAGTTTCTTCATCTCTGTTTTTTCTGTTTTATAAAGTCTGGGTGGGGAGCCATATTAACTCTACAGGGCTGTTTGACAAGTAGAAATGATTTTGTAAGTGTCCCAGACTGTGTTTGATTTTCAGTAAATAGTAGATATTGAGAATACTGTTACTGCTATAAACCAGGTTGGCTACAGGCCCTCCAGAGTTTCAGTGGTGACAAGATTAGGGCTTCCCAGATGGCCCAGTAGTAAAGAATCCCCCTGCTGATGCAGGAGACGCGAGAGATGTGGATTCAGTCCCTGGGGGTCAGGAAGATTCCCCTAGAGGAGGAAATGGCAACCCACTCCATTATTCTTGCTTGGAGAATCCCACAGACAGAGGAGCCTGGTGGGCTCCATGAGGTCACAAAGAGTTGGACATGACTGAGTGTACATGCGTGTGCGCGTGCACGCGCACACGCACACACACACAGAGGATCAGGGTGGGACACCTGGGTTAGATTTAGCTATTCTCTGTGTGTGTGCGATGGAGATTTTCTTTTTTTTCCTCCGGGGAGAATTCAGGTTGGTTTAAGAAGAGAACTGACAGTGTCTTCCTTATATTTTGGGTGTTTCTGAGATGGCTAAACATTGGTATTAGTTGCTAAGGAAGACGGAGAAGGCAGCCGCACCCCGCTCCAGTACTCTTGCCTGGAAAATCCCATGGATGGAGGAGCCTGGTGGGCTGCAGTCCATGGCGTCGCTAAGAGTCAGACACGACTGAGCAACTTCACTTTCACTTTTCACTTTCATGCATTGGAGAAGGAAATGGCAACCCACTCCAGTGTTCTTGCCTGGAGAATTCCAGGGATGGGGGAGCCTGGCGGGCTGCCATCTATGGGGTCGCACAGAGTCACACGTGACTGAAGCGACTTAGCAGCAGCAGCTAAGGAAGAACTTGAAAAATACGGATGTGAGGGGACTGGGGGCGTCAGGGCACGAGCGCTGACCTGTGCTCCCTGGGGCTCAGCTCCGTGCCCTCTGGGGGGGTCCCTTTCGTGCTGTGCCCTTCATCTCCTCCCTGGGAGCCAAGCAGACAGTTATCCCTGCCCTCTCGTGTGTCTCCTTTCCAGGCAGCTGCTTCTTTCTGACCAGGAGTTGGCATGGGTGGCCCCAGCTGGGCTGGTGTTATTGTTCCAAAAAGTGTCAGCAGAGAAATGGCTGGATGTTGGAGTGTCTTTTGTGATTTTAACATTTTGAGGAATCCTTCTATGATCCAGAGTATCTGGCCCCAAAGTCTTCTAGCTGAGAAATTCTGCGAGTGGAAACACTTTGAATAAACCTAAGCCAAGAAGGGATCTTCAGGATAAATTTTAAAAATTCTCATCTGGCTGGGCTGTAGCAACTGCTTATGCCACTGGACTTCTTCGGGGTATTGATAATGCTTGTCTTTGAATGGGGCATGAATTTCCCAGCTTCCTAGGAACAACAACAACAGCAATTCCCCCAACAAACCCCAGGGTGTCTGAAGCGCCTGCTTTCTTCTCGAAGAGCTGATCGAATACTCTTCTGTGGGCTCAAGAGCTATCAGCGGTATTGAACAATTAGACTGGAAGGAAGGGTTGTGAACAGTTGTTCCCTAAAGGCTTGGAAATTAACAAAGGCCATATTAGTAGGTCCCAGGAGGAGGGGTTGAAGAGAATGGGGGAGCTGGGAGGAACAATTCACAAGTGGAGAGGGTGATTGGAGGAGTTTGTTTCCCAGATAGTTTTCAAAGAAAGGATTTGTGTAGTTTGCTGTAGGACTGAGAACACAGTGCAGAACCAGTTGATGTTCTTTTTTGTCCAACAATTACTTTCTCTGGCATCTTCCTTTTAGGCTAACAAAGTGTTTTCCTTCCTTCTGCCTGATCATTGATAAGTAAGAACTTCAGGGATTTTTGCTTCCCAGGGCTCAGTGTAGGGTAGAGAGAAGGACTTATGTAAGAGGGAACTGACATTTTGCAAAATTTCGTCAATTTTGGCACAGAAAAGGAAAAACCTTCCAGTGCATAGCGAAGATTCGGGTTTTCATTTTCGGCTCGGGGTGATTGATTTCTTTCTTTCACGGGGCTGATGGAGGACGTCAGTGTCTTAGGGAAGAAGCCAGGGAAAAGGAGAAAAGAAAGAATGAGATTTATGACCTTGTGGATCCCTGCTTTTATGTCTCGTAACCATTCCCAATACTGAAAGTTCATGACACCCTGAGAAACAACCCTGGAACTCGGAGCAGTGATCTGCATGCAAAGGCGAAATTAACAGTCCAGCAACTGCCTTAACTGAGAGTCACAGACGGTCCCGCTCTGGATCCTGAGTGTTGCTTTTCTTCGGTTTGTTCTCTGCTCGGATTCTGCTGTTTCACGGAGTTACGAGACAGACCACCCAGGGCCACTCACGTTATACCGGGGATGGTTGACGATGGTGCTTAGAGAGGAGTTATTTCAACAATGGGACTTTTCCATTATTCTTTCTGTAATCAGCCCTTCACGCTCAGCACATGGAAACCTTCGCATCTGTCACCAGGAGTACAAAACTGATAAGGTGTTGCTCAGAGCCCCCACCCTGGTCAATCCCCTGAGATAACAATAGAAGATCTTAAAAAGTGTAAGGATCTTCTTCCATTTTTATTTCATATGGTCCCCTTAGGTAACATGACCCAGTGTGGCCATTAAATGACCCTGCTTACACTCGGATTACTCGGTACAAAGCAAATTTATGGTTGTTTATTCTCTCCTCCCATCAGCTATTAGTGCCTAATCATATGGTCTATCGATCATGAGATTAATCGCCTGCTCAAAGAGGCAGCAGGTCTTGTGGAATGCTGCACTGCGCCAGACTGAACTTCAACCTTTTATACAAACTGGAGGAGTCAAATCATCATTCACTGCCCGAAGCCCCTGGTCCCTGGGCCTCCTGAACCCCAGGAGGTAAATCCCTGCTTTTTCAAACAGTGTACTTTGCACTTCCTTTCCTGTGTAAAACTTTACTTCATTGATTCAGGCAGGCACTTGTAAATAAAATCCTTTGCAAGGCATCCTATAAATAATGACCTAAACTGAAAATATGTGGGCTTTCTTATACAAAGCCCCATAGTGCTGCCATAATTAAAGGTCTGTCAGTATTTCTATTAGAAATTCTCATTTTGGAAGATTTATAACTAGACCATTAAAGTTTTCTTGGGCTAAGACTTTCCATGAGTATCATGATTTGAGACCTTGTTTTCCCCCTCCGTCTTGTGGAATATGTTTCTTTAAAGATATAAATAATAAAGCCCAGGAACATTACCCCATAGTAGTCTGTATCTGCAAAGATCAAACTCTTTAAAACTTGAGTGCGGCACCCTCTAAAGTGGCTACTGTTCCCCTTCTCTGTGTTCTCGTTTGCAGTTGATGAGAACAGAGTACCCTTGTCCCGTTTATTCTATATCGTCATGTTTGTTTCCTGGTCTGTCTCTACGGTGAGTGAGGGCAGGGTGATCTTAAAGGTCTTTCCAGCCTATTTATCAGAGAGCCTATCTGGATGAGCTGGGTTTGTCCAATAACTGCCTTG
Organism: Tragelaphus eurycerus; assembly: GCA_935064755.1. Classification (NCBI taxonomy): domain Eukaryota; kingdom Metazoa; phylum Chordata; class Mammalia; order Artiodactyla; family Bovidae; genus Tragelaphus; species Tragelaphus eurycerus. Next base: position 7,032,044 of record CAKXYN010000092.1, on the reverse strand, counting down.
AAGGATGGAAATCAGGAAACTTCCCTTCCAGTCCTGACACAGTTGGTCAGGGTGGGGAGTAGATTCAAGCAGTCAATTTAGGCAAGTCGCTTGGCTTCTCTGAAAACAAGTTTTCTGATCAGTGAAATGGTTGCATTGAGTTCAGGGCTGGTAAATCAGTGTTCTGTGAGTTGAATGGTTCCACCCCAGTTTTCAAACACTTGAATCTAAATCCCTTTAGGTGAAATCTGGTGTTTCTAATTTGCCATAATCCCCACGGTTCCCTGTTGTATTACCCTGTATCAGCAGCCTGCTTTAACCTGCCTGCTAGGTCTGTAAGTGTTTAAGATTCCTTGTAGTTACAAAGTTATAATGTGATCTTTTTTTGTTACAGTGAGGTTCGAAATCTGAGATGCAGGGGAGCTGAGGATGCCTTTGACTGTAATTTTACTTCTCTGACTTCTTTTTATCAACAAGAACCTCAAATACTACTTTTTGTTTCATTTTGGGAAACTTCTGTTTTCCAGACAGACTACATTGGTTAACAATTAATTTGCTTTCCCATTTTTAAAGCAGATGGACATCTGTAACTGAGCACGCAGATACAAAGGAGTGGAGAGTATGAAATAGTTTTCGTGTGATGAATTGGATGATGTTTTAGCAAGCTTGTGCAGTTGTTTTGTGGATAAGTATATAGTTTCTCTTTGAGGTTTTGATATACTAAAAATAGCTCCTAAGCCTTCCTGCCATTTTAAACACCCAAGGGTCCACGGGTGAGACCTGAGCACTTGGCTTTTTCTTCTGTGAGTTTCTGGGCTACTGTTGTCTTCCCTCGGAGCTTCGAGTAACTTGTTTGTCTCCATATGCAGTCCACATCTTAATTGTCTTACTACAGGTCAGCCTAGAGAAGTCTCTATAAAACCTGGTTTTTATTTTCCATAAGAGGAAAAGAGTGTCCTAATATGACTTTACCCAAACACCCTCATTTGCATGTTCTCCCTTTAGTCAAGAGCATTTTGGAAGATTTGTCAGCAAGAGAGGGAGACAGTTTGATACTTGACTCCCAAGCTAAGGAGAAACCTTTCTTTCATCTCAGCTGAGGCACCGTTGGATATATTGAAGATTGAGAATTTAAAAGCACACATTTAAATAGAGCAAATTAAAGGTCTATAGCAATAACCTGCATAAAAACCAGTCTTGAGGCTTGACCTTTGGTGCTTGAAGTGGTCAACATCTCACAAAAATAAGGGGCTTTTGAAGGTAGCAACTGGGTTTAAACAGATCATCATGTGGACACTATTAATAAGAGGAGGTGGTGTCCGCTTTGTGGCTAAGAGCTTAGGCTCTGGAGTTCCACTAATTTACGTATAGTTCTGTCTTGGTTCCTTATCGATTCTGACTTTGGAGAGGTTGCTTAACAGTTCATCAGCCTCAGTCTCCTCATGTGTAAAATGGGGATAGCTTGTTGTGAGGAGTAAATGAGAGCGGTTCACACAAAGGATTTATCCTGTTGGTCACAGAATAAATAATGCTAATTATCACTATGCTAAGACATAATTGAAATATGTTTCTGAGCTTTGAGTTTTTTTTAACAGGTTGAAGTTATGCTTTTTAAAAAATTTGGCTACACCAGGTCTTAGTTGCAGCATGTAGGGTTTTAATCGTAGCAAAATCTTTTACTTAGTTTTTTTAATTGCAGCATACAGGGGCAACCCACTCCAGTGTTCTTGCCTGGAGAATCCCAGGGACGGGGAGCCTGGTGGGCTGCCGTCTCTGGGGTCGCACAGAGTCGGACACGACTGAAGCGACTTAGCAGCATTAGCAGCAGCAGCACAGGGGTCTAGTTACCTGACCAGGAATTGAACTCCAGTCCCCTGCATTGGGAGCATGGAGTCTTAACCACTGGACTACTGGGGAAGTTCCTAAAGATGATGCTTTCTTAAGTGTGTTCACGCATGGTGGGTCACCTGCCTCCATTTCCAGGAAATCGTATGTTTCAGCTGTCCTGTTTTAGGTGTGCGGCTTTCAGTGTTTTCAGGAAACAAATGATGTTTAACTTTAAAAGTCTAAGGCTGAAATCTTCTCTGTTACATTTTCTTCTCCCTCCAGATCAATTCAAATTAAAGTTTCATTGCAGGAGTTTCATGGACCCTTATTAGCATTAATTATTGTTGGTGTGCTGGTGAGAGTCCTAAAGTGAGTGCATTAAGATTTAAAACCCTTGAGAAAACTTTAAGCCCTCATGGACTGACAGAGCTGGAAGGGACCTAAGCCATCATCTCCTCTAAGCCCCATTCTACAGATAAGGAAAGTGTATTTTACAAGGTAAAATAGGTTTTGAACAGGGACTATCCTACCTAATGGCTTTTTAATTTGTACTCTCCCTGGAATCTGCACTCATTTGGCATGTTATGATTATGTTCTTATTGTGGGAATTGTATGTATTTATTAGAGGCCATTGAGATGTAGCATTGGGCATTACTTCTGTGGCAAAGGCATGGGGGCAGTAATCATTATTAATGGATTCCATTATTTGGGAGAGCGTTTTACTGACTAGAGAGAATTCATTGCATTGATCCATTGTGCCACATTTGTATTATACCTGGTAGTTTAAAATGATATCCTCCAAACTGGGAGGCTGAAAAATTGTCCAGTCTTGGCAGTTATCCCATCGGCATGACCTTCCTTTTACTACTTAAAATACATAGTTCTGCTGAAAGAAACCTTTTGACTGGTCCCCAGTGCCCTGAATGTGTTTAAATCCCTCACTGCTGAAATAGGAGGATTACTACTGCTATCATTGTTCTAAAACAAACTTCCTTTTGGACGATAACAGCAGCGGTAAGTCAGATGTTGAAGAAAGTACCAGCTTAACTGCAGTTTGCTTTAAAAGGGCTTCCTCTTTAATTGACAAGTGTCATGTGTAATAGAGCATGGCAACTCACATAGAAAACCATAGGCTGGGCTTCCCGCTGGGGTTGGAGTTCTTAATGAACATACAAGTGAATACACTGAGGCAAAAAACTAAAGCGCCCCAACTGTGGGCTATTCATTCTGTTCACTCTGGCCAGCGTGCCGATCGGCACCAGCTACGCCAATGGCCAAAGAGACCTGTATCGGTCATGTGGCTGTTTGGTCGTCCTGAGCTAGGGTGACTGTGGTCTTTCCTAGTGATATTTTGAATAACAACACAGATCTAGTGTCATTGCTAAGGGATAAATACGTATTTTTTGTTCTAGTTTTTTTTTTTTTTAAACGTAAAGATAATAAGCTGTTTTTGGCACATACAACCTCTTCCCAGAGTGGTGGTTTTCTGAAGCTCTGGACCACTTGCTATCATTTCTAAGTTCTCTCACTTAGTAATTCCCTTTTCCTTCCCTTCACAAAGAGAACAGAGCTGATTTTTCAGAGGTGATGTTTATAGCAGTTCAACACACTCGAATAAGCACTTAGAATAATGTCAATGAGGGGGAGGGCATATTATTATCAAATTAAGTAATGGATGGGCAGTGATATTTTATTTATTAAAGCTCGTCTGAGTACCATTGGAAACAGAGTATGTTGGTTCTGAAGTGCATAGATTAGAAAGGAATGTTGAGTTTGGAAACGTGGCAGCCTGCAGCACTGTGTATGGTTTAAATTAAACCTTTTTTTGGAAAGCAGATTTGCTCTAGGCCACATTTAAGGAAAAAGCTACAGCAGAGTGAGCTGGCTGTGGTTTTTCTTTTACTCTGTAACCGGCCCACTTTCCCTTGTTTTAACACAGAAAAAAGACTTTGGACTCCTTCAGACCAACCACAGAGCTTCTCTGCTGACCACAAAAAGGAAGCTTGGCGTAGAAGCCATAGGATTAATACCCACTGTCTCTTAACCCAACAGAGTGTGAAAACTTTTATAAGAGATTTCTCTGGGCAGGCTGACACTGTAGTTGGACTTGAAACATTTTAAATCAAGAACAACTTTGAATTGCATTATGCCACACTGCTCTGTAAATTGTTATGTGCGATCTCACTGTTAAAAGTTATTTACATGAGCCCCCAGGTTTCAAAGGGATAAACCACTAACAGCTTTGTGTATCTTGAGGAAGAAACACAAGGAGAATTAAAGATAGGCCTATGCCAAATTATCTCCGCGTAGGTAGATCACAGTCAATCAGATTTTATTGTTCCCGGACAAATGGAGACAATTGGCTCTTGGTGGAAAAGCCTTTTAATCTTTGAAAATAATAAGATGAAGATTGTGGATTCTGTTAAATCACTTGATCAGCTTTATTAATTCATCACATTGTTTTTCAACTAGGTGAGAAAGCTTCCTTTTAGTAGATGAGCATCTTTCTAAAATAATCGTTTGTGCGTTGCAGAGGTGTTATTTATTATGCTGACCTGCTCAGGGATTATAAATGGTCGTTTCTGTGTCCTCAGTGTTCATTTTAATGATTGGAATCTCACCACCCCGATTAACTCATCGTGTGTTTGCACGTAACCACTCTGAAATGACCAAACAAGCAAAACCAAAACCCAAACACCCTCCTGTGTTTTTACTCCTCCCAGTTCCTAGGATTGATATATTTTAAAAGAAATCATGTGCATTTACATTTTGCCATGCTGAATTAAACAGTTTTTCACAGGTACACTATATCTGCAGTCTGGTTTCTGTTCCACAAAGAATCTCAGTTGAAATAATTGATTTGAAAAGTTGAAGGGAAAAACTGGCATACGTGTTTCAAAACTGTGGTCTTACAGTAACCACTGAGTTAATCCTTGGTTGACGGAGTGTCGTGAGAGGGGTTTCTTTGCTGTCATTAGAGAAATTGGTCTGTATAACACTTCCTGTGTGTGAAGAAATGCAGTTGTCATCTTGCCTGGGCCATTAAAGCAGTATTTAAATACTTCCAGTTGTGAGGAGCCTTGCGTTTATTGTGGTTATTTTCCCAGGTGCCTTAGGAGCAGCTGTTTTGTCCTTTCCTGAACTTAATAGTTGAAGAATGTGGGAAAGAAGTGGTATACTCCCTGGGTAAAGTATTTTAGCCACCTTGGAGTAGTTGCATTGCATCTTGATCATCTGGGTAGAATTCTACTGTAACTAATTGAATCCATTGATCACTGTCTTGTTTTTTTTTCCATCTTCTTCTCAGAGGATTCATTTCATAGGGGTCTATACATCAGTCAAGAAAATGACTACAGAGGAATTACCAAGACTGGTAATAAAGGTAATTTAACCTGGTATGATATGTATTTTTAAGGCAAACACTGTTAAGTGTCCTTGCCCTGGTGAGAGTTAGCTTCTTAATTAGGCTCTGTTGGAAAAGAAGTCAAAATAGGACACTGACCAGTACTTTCAGAGAGGGAGAGAAAAGGGGAGAAAAGGCATCGATCTTGGAATTAGATGACCTGGTTTCTAGGCCTGTCTATACTAGGGCTTTTCAAACTTTAATGTGTGTATGAAATCAACTGGGGAGATTGTTAAATTGCAGATTCAGAGTCAGTGGGCCTGTGGTGCAACCCTGAGATTCTTCACGTTTCTCTGCAAGAGTCTAACAAGCTTCCTGGGATGTCCATGCTGGACCCCAGACAACACCTTGAATGCGAAGGAGCCGATCCGTTAGAGCACTTAACTAACTTTGTGGTTTTGGATACACCATATAATGACTCTACCTCTCTGCTTCCTAATCTCTAAAATAGGGAGGTTAATTTTTGCTCTCCCTGCCTCATCAGATTGTTAAGAGAATCAAATGAGATAATGTAGATGAAATTTTAAAAGGCTGCATAAGTTAGAAGGCATCAAGGATCTTTGTTTATAGATAAAGACATTCTTGGAATACCTTTCCTCAAACCAGTGTGAGCTGCTCTGTGATGGGAAGCGCCCTGAATTGTGAGAGGGGCTGGAATCCTTCCTTCCCTCACATCCGCTCTGTGCTGCCTTTGGCCACATCAGGCTCACCCTGCAGGTCCCTCACTGTCTCATCTTTAAAATAAGGGCTTGACCTGGATTAGCAGATCTCTCAAGTGTGGTCTCAAGACCAGCAGCATCAGCATCCCTTGGGAACTTGCTAGAAATGTGGATTTCCAGGCTAAATTTTGTGTGATCTCATGTCTCATAGGCTCAAAGAAGAGTTGGGGCTTCCCCCACGGTGGTCACTGAGACTGGAAAGATGGGATGAACACCTGGGAATTTAAGCTTTACCTCCCTAGAGGTCGGAATAGAATATTGCTGCATTGACCTATACCTTTTTAGCTAATCCCAGCTTTGGGGCTGCTTCAGTGACCCATGAAACCTGATTAAGACAGAGTGTAGACTCAGGAGTTCTTTTCCATCCTCCTCTTTGCTCTCCTGTTGCCCCAATGGTTGTCAGCCTAACCCAGCACTGTCTTAAACATTTTTTGGAGTTTTTGAGCACTTTCACAAAGGTGACTGCAGTCTATTTGCAAAGGGTTAGATAGGCGTGAGATGAGAACTGAGAGTACAATACATGATTGTCATAAAGTCACTTACAGTTACACTTCACATACTTGCAGTTTTAGAGTTTGTTTGTTTGTTTTTATATTAGGAAACATCTGAAAATTACAAAAAAGCAAAACCGGCCTCCAGTTGTCCAAAGTAGATTTTATCAAGTTCAGACTAAAACTCATGAGCTTTATGCTCAGAAGAGACCTCAGTGAAGCCTAACAATATCTATGCAAGTCTCCACAGCAGCAAATAAAGCATAATGGGTAGCTGCTTGAGTTTGACGAGTGGAAACAAACAAGAGGTGTTAGCTGGCAGCTGAGCAGTGAGGAAAGAACTTGGAGACAAAGTAGAGCAGACAGGAGGGTGAGATGCATAGTCGCTTGAGCCCCTCTTTCTGTGTGCATATAGATATACATGTGTATGCATGTGTGCATGCTAAGTCGCTTCAGTCATGTCTGATTCTTTGTGACCCTATGGACTGTAGCAACCCAGGTTCCTTTGTCCAAGGGATTCTTTAGGTAAGAATACTGGAGTGGGTTCCTATGCCCTCCTCCAGGGGATCTTCCTGACCTAGGGATTGAACTCACATCTCTCTACATCTCCTGCATTAGCAGGCAGGTTCTTTACCACTAGGTCCACCTGGCATATTTGTATATGTGTGAGCAATATAGGAATAAATATATATGTACAGTGCATAAGAGTATGAAAGTGAAGTGAAAGTGTTAGTCGATGAGTCCTGACTGACTCTTTGTGACCCCCATGGACTGTAGCCCACCAGGCTTCTCTGTCCATGGAATTTTTTAGGCAAGAATACTAAAGTGGGTAGCCATTCCCTTCTCCAGGGGATCTTCCTGACCCAGGGAACGAACCTAGGTCTCCCACATTGCCCGAAAATTCTTTACCATCAGAACCACCAGGGAAGCCCCTTAAGCATATGAGCCAGACATCCTGGAATGTGACGTCATGTGGGCCTTAGGAAGGAAGCATCACTACGAACAAAGCTAGTGGAGGTGATGGAATTCCAGTTCAGCTATTTCAGATCCTAAAAGATGATGCTGTGAAAGTGCACTTAATATGTCAGCAAATTTGGAAAACTCAGCAGAGGCCACAGGCCTGGAAAAGGTCAGTTTTCATTCCAATCCCAAAGAAAGGCAATGCGAAAGAATGCTCAAACTACCGCACAATTGCACTCATCTCACACGCTAGTAAGGTAATGCCCAAAATTTTCCAAGCCAGGCTTCAGTAATACGTAAACCATGAACTTCCAAATGTTCAAGCTGGTTTTAGAAAAGGCAGAGGAACCGAGATTAAATTGCCAACATCCTCTGGATCATCGAAAAAACAAGAAAATTCCAGAAAAACATCTGTTTCTGCTTTATTGACTATGCCAAAGCCTTTGACTGTGTGGATCACAATAATCTGTGGAAAATTCTGAAAGAGGTGGGAATACGAGACCACCTGACCTGCCTCTTGAGAAACTTATATGCAGGTCGGGAAGCAACAGTTAGAACTGGACATGGAACAACAGACTGGTTCCAAATAGGAAAAGGAGTCCGTCAAGGCTGTATACTGTCACCCTGTTTATTTAACTTATATGCAGAGTACATCATGAGAAACGCTGTGCTGGAAGAAGCACAAGCTGGAATCAAGATTGCTAGGAGAAATATCAATAACCTCAAATATGCAGATGACACTTATGGCAGAACGTAAAGAAAAACTAAAGAGCCTCTTGATGAAAGTGAAAGAGGAGAGTTAAAAAATTTGCTTAAAGCTCAACATTCAGAAAACTAAGATCATGGCGTCCAGTCCCATCACTTCTTGGGAAATAGATGGGGAAACAGTGGCTGACTTTATTTTTTTGGGCTCCAAAATCACTGCAGATGGTGATTGCAGCCCTGAAATTAAAAGATGCTTACTCCTTGGAAGGAAAGTTATGACCAGCCTAGACAGCATATTAAAAATCAGAAACATTACTTTGTCAATAAAAGTCCCTCTTATCAAGGCTATGGTTTTTCCAGTGGTCATGTATGGATATGAGAGTTGGACTATAAAGAAAGCTGAGTGCTGAAGAATTGATGCTTTTGAACTGTGGTGTTGGAGAAGACACTTGAGAGCCCCTTGGACTGCAAGGAGATCCAACCAGTCCATCCTAAAGGAGACCAGTCGTGGTGTTCATTGGAAGGACTGATAATTGAAGCTGAAACTCCAATACTTTGGCCACCTGATGCGAAGAGCGGACTCATTTGAAAAGACCCTGATGCTGGGAAAGATCTAAGGTGGGAGGAGGGGACAACAGAGGAAGACATGGCTGGATGGCATCACCGACTCAATGGACATGAGTTTGGGTAAACTCCAGAAGTTGGTGATGGACAGGGAGGCCTGGCATGCTGTAGTCCATGGGGTCTCAAAGAGTCAGACACAACTGAGCAACTGAACTGAAACTCATGGACTGAACTCAACTGAAACTCTGCAGTTATGAAGAACCTTGTAGATAATTTTATCCAGTGGTTTCAGATTTTTCTTAAACAGAGAGCTTATCTTCACAACTAAATTCATGGGGGAGTGCTATCTATCTGTCTGTACACACACATATTGTTCTGTCTATCTGTACATATCATACTATATATAAAACTGGAGAATGTAGGGGTACTGGAATCTGTTGGCTTTGGTACTTCTCTTCCAGAACAGCTTCTGTTTGAGTTGACCCCTGGGGCAAGGAATCACCTGGGAAACTTGTTACATGCAGATTATGATTCTGTAAATCCAGGGAAGGGTTGAGACTGCATTTTTTAAAAATTAACTCCGGAGGTGTTACATGATACATTGATGTAATTTGAATAACAAATCCCTAGGGGATCTATGTGGACAGTTTGAAATCCTTCAAACTCTTCATTTTACAAATATGAAAGACTTGGACTTATTAAAGTAATGAGTTTTCAAAAGCCACACGCCTGGTTAGGGTCTTCTGATTTCTGGTAAGCCCTCTGCTCTGTATCCTGCCTGGGAGGGATGGCTGTGTCCTACCCCTTCTGGATGAACAGAGTAGCCCAGGACCAGGTTCCATTGGCTCCATGAGGGCCCGACACAAACCTACTGTTACTATAGATGATGCTGGGGATGCGTGCTCTTCCAGCCCACTCTCTGGCCCATGGAAAAACAGTACTTTGAATCAGACTCCATTTAGGCTGGAACATTCTGATTAGCCAGCACGGGCCGTTAGGCCAGTCGCTGTGGTGTCTGCTGCCGCAGCAGAATGGATAAGCAGTTCTCAGCCCCCCCAACACAATCCATAAAACTCTTTCATCCTTTTTTTTTTTTTCATGATGTCTAGTGTGTGCAAATGGAAAATGGCTGAGGAAAAACAGAGTGAAAGTTTATATAAAATATTTATACCTTAAAGATCTTTTATCTTGTGTCATTCAAGAGATAGAGAAGTGAAAAATGTATTGGGAGTACATTATCAAGAGTACATTATAAATTTAAATCTCAGATTGAATAATACCAGCTGCTAATGTGTGGAGCTTTGGAAATGAGTCACTTTTGAATCTTGAGAGTTTACTGTACCAGGTCAGTTACACTTAAGAAGGAAATGCCTTTTGAAAAAGAATTCTATACCGGAATCAAGACTGATACTAATGGGCATTAAAAATCAAATACTTGACATAATATTCATTTTAGAATGTAGTTACATAGAAATGAGATGTAGGATCTGAGAAAGTTTATGGAGCATTTCTCAAAAAAAAAAAAAAAATCTGATATTTTTGGTTCCATCTTTGTGGAACAGTGTAACCTGTGGTTAATAGTATGTGTCTTATTGTCAAAAAGACTTAGATTTAAATTCTCTATTCACTGTTTGTTAACTGTATGATTTTTGGATCAGTTATTTTCTCTGAGAATCATTTTATTTTTAAAAATAAAAGTAATAGTGCTGCCTAATACTTTGTTTTCAGGATTAAGTGGCATCATATTTGTAGAGCACTTCACCTGTCTAGACTGAGTGAAGTCCCCGTAAGTTGTATTCATATCAGTCAGTATTATTACCATCATATTGTCTTTCTTTTTGGAAACACTTACCGAAAATCCCAACAGATCCAGGAAGGGCACGCCAGGCTCAGGAGGCCTCCTGGCCTCTGGTAAGGTTCTGAACTCTGCAGGTGCAGCAACAAACATGGCTAGAACTCCTAGCTCTGGACAGGCCCAAGTGCATGGCCAGTGATGAGAGCAGAAAACCCTAACCACTGGACCACCAGGGAATTCCCCCAATTATTGTTTTTAAGAATCTGGAAATCCACATTTCAATATGTGAATCAAAAAATGTTTGAAATAATGGCAGCTGTGTCTTGAGAATGCTGTTGGCTGCAAGAAACAAAAATTAGTGGTCTCAACACAAATTTATTTTTCTTACGGCATGAAAGTTCAGACGCAGCAGTAAGTTCAGCCAACAGGAATGGGACTTCCCAGGTGGTGCAGTGGTAAAGAATCTCCTTGCTAATGCAGGAGACACAGGAGACATGGGTTCGATTCCTGGTTTGGGAAGAGGAAGTGGTAACCCACTCTAGTATTCTTGCCTGAAAAGTTCCATGGACAGAGGAGCCTGGCAAGCTATAGTCCAAAGGGTTGCAAAAGAGTCAGACCCAACTGAGCGACTGAGCATGCATGCCAACAAGAATCTAGGCATTTTCCATTTTTCTTCCCCTGACATTCTTTATCTGTTGACTTATTTTGTAATTCTTGCTATGTTACGGTTGCCATATGTATGTTCAGGGGAGGATGGTGGGGGAGATGGGTCAGGCTGGACTAATTTGTTTCATTTATTAGGTAATGAGAAAGTTCCCCAGAAACGATACAGGTGGCCTCTCCTTATTCACTGGGTAAAACAGGGTCACTTGCTGCAGGGAAATTTGGGGAAGTAATTGTGCAGCTTGCCAGTCCCTGTAGTGGGCAGCAATTGTAGTGGGCAGAGGAGGTAGTAAAGTGGCTGTGGTATTTACCAAGGAACAGTGCCTGCCCTGGCAACTAGCTTGACAGGAAACCCAGCTGCAGGGCCTGGAGACCCTGTGACCTCCAGTGTGTATCAGAAATCTCCAGATTTGCGCGTTGTGAAGGGAAAGTATCCTTTGGGGCAAGGCCAGTGCTTTGTGTCTTTTTATTCAGTGGTTTTGTTTTGTATGAGATAGGTCATTGCTAGCAATGAGGAAACTGCTGAGGGAACATAGCAATAATTTATTTAATTTTTAGAAAGGTTATGCACTAGGGCTTCCCTGATGGCTCAGTGGTAAAGGATTCGCCTGCCAATGCAGGAGATGCAGACTCAGTCCCTGGGTCAGGAAGATGCCCTGGAGGAGGAAGTGGCTACCCACTCCAGTATGCTTGCCTGGGAAATCCCTTGGACAGAGGAGCTTGGCGGGCTACAGTCCATGGGGTCACAAAAGAGTCAGACACGACTCAGTGACTAAGCAACAACAAACAGCAACATGCATATGCTAAGGAAAACCGAGTCTGTTTGATCCAGTCAGTCACATCTTTTGTAATATTTTTGCTTATACTTTTTGCAGCTTTACTGCTGAGTTAGCTGTTCTTCTGTGTCCTTGACAAATTTGAGAAGCCACCATGTGCATATAAATTGAGAGAAAATATTTTTGCCATTTCGATCCTGATCGTTTCTTCTCGGGGCTATAAAATTTGGGTTTTCATGACCCTGATGTCAATTAAAAAAAGAAAAGGAAAGAAAAGAAAAAACCCAAACAAAACAACTCCTGATAGTCTGAAGGGTTTATCCTCATTGTAGGAGGGTGTTGTAGAGTCTAGGGACTGTGGATGGCCACCTGCCAAAAAACTGGAAGCATGGAAACCGAACTTCACAGCATTCATGTAATTCCAATGTATAATCACTTTGTCAGGCCCGGCAAGTCAGTGAAATCTCTAATAACACTAGGATAATTAAATATTTCAGTAAGCATACACTCCCAGGGACAGAGGAGCCTAGTGGGCTGCCGTCTATAGGGTCGCACAGAATCGGACACGACTGAAGCAACTTAGCAGCAGCAGCAGCAGCAGCAGCAACCATACACTCTAAGATAAAAACCAAAAACCATAGGGGAACTATGCTGAGACAACTTTTTGAAATGATTTAAGGGGATCAGTAGATAGGTGAATAGGTGAACCAGTCCACTAGTCTAAATAATCTGTTTACGTTTAAATATATTTACTAGATGTTGTATCAAAATCTACTTTAGAAGTGTAGTGAGGGACAATTTTATGTTTTAAATGAATTTTCCTTTTTTTTTTTGACTGTGCCACGTGGCTTACAGAATCTTCTTTCCCCACCAGGGATTGAACCTGGGCCCTTGGCAGTGAAAATGCAGAGTCCTAACCACTCTGGGTCAGCAGTAAAAAAATCTGCCTGCAATGTAGGAGATGCAGGTTCGATTCCTGGGTTGGGAAGATCTCCTAGAGGAGGAAATGGCAACCCAGTCCAGTATTCTTGCCTGGGAAAACCCCGTGGACAGAGGAGCCTGGCAGGCTACAGTCCATGGAGTTACAAAGAGTTGGACACGACTGAGCATGCCCTAACTACTGGACTGCCAGGGAATTCCCAGTGAGAGACTATTTTAGAGACAAGGAAAAGAACAGGAGACTTCTCTGTATGGACAAATTATAGTGCATTTCTGTTTAGTAGACAGCTCTAAATATGAGAGATTGTGTGCTGGATGTTTTAAACTTCCTTCTTTACTCCTCATATCAGTCATAAATTGGATATTGCAACCTGTGTTTCCTTGCTGTGGACACCAGAGCTCTGAGTCCTCCAAATGACTCACTTGCCTGGGGCACACAGAATGTTCTGGAATTGAGCTTTAAACCTAGCTCTGTGTGCCACACTCATTCTCTTTCCCATGTTGTACCTGCATTGAGTGAGGAGAAAAATAGCAGATTGACTTAAATGTGAGTTAATGTACTTAGCAAAGGAACAATCCAAGCTACTTACAGGAAACAGGCTCTGAGCTACTAATTACATGTCATGAAGGAAACCTGGGGCCTCCGTGTAGGCTGTCACTCAACCTGACTGTTCCCCATCCCTAAAGACAGTCCATCCAGGAACACTGGTTGAGCACTTGCTTTGCATGGAAATGAAAAGAAAATGTTTTTGCCCTTGAAAAACGTACATCTTTTCTTCATAAGACGTTTCTAACGTTGCTATAGTGAGAAAAGTTCCTTGTAGAAACTCTCTAAACAACACATCGGTCTGTATATAGAGAGGAGAGATAAGGGTGCCATCCTTTAGTGCCATGTACTGATTCGGAGCCTGTTTTGGAAACCAAGACTAGAAGTTACAATAAGTTTACTCTGATCTAAAGGAAGCATTTTCTTAGCAGAGTCATTATTATATTATTTCCTAGCTATTAAAATTTGCCATCTTGACGCTTGGTTCTTCACTAGAAGCTATGAAATATTTATTAAGGTCATATCAGTGTTGCGTACAAAGGGAGCCACGGAGTGATTTTTATTCCATGCTTTTTGGTAGCACCGTTCCTGCTGGTTTGCCTCAACGTCTGTAGGTTTTATTGATTATAATTAAGTCAATGTGCATTGTCTCTAAGAATTTACATGGGTTTAAAAATCAGTCCTTTATGTTTTTATTTGAAATAGTTTAAAAAAGGTTCTTGGAGTAAAAGAGACAGACGTGCAACTATTAATCCAGTTATTTCTGTGAGGCAGAAATTGTGTTATTTTCCATGAAAACATTTGCAGGTTTTAGATGTTATGATCCTTTTAGTTTTCTTTTAATTTCATTTCCTCTCTCTACAATCTTTCAGAAGCGTGTCACAGCTTATTCTTATCTCCAGTAGATTTCTAGGTGTGCCTGGAAACCCGCCCCACCCCCAACTCAAAGCCTAAAGGTTATTTAAATTCCAATGTTGGATGCTCTCCACATATACAGATTTTGTTGTAGAAATAAGATTATGAAGATTTCATGGCAATTGATACCTTGCATTTACATGATGGATCAAAGGACTATGGAAGGGCCAGTGGGAGACTGTGGGGTCAGAGCTTTTTAGTAAAAGATTTCTGGGTTTCCTCATGTATCAGCCAAGTTTAACAAATACATTTATGATATTAAGGCATGAATAATTATACAAGGTTGTGGAATTAACTCACACTGATATATGTGAGGTCTTAACCAATACAGAGACCAACTGTAAGGCTTTTAAAAAAGTGATGTTTTTGTGGAGGTACAAGAATTGACTTATATTTATATAATTTTTCATAGCAGCTAATCTCTGCCTATGTAGAAGTTTATCTACTGTGTGTGCATGTCTATTGCAGATATATATTGAGGGAGATCGTTGGAAAGATTATAGTGTTTGACACAGAAATATTGAAGTAAATTGTACTTTTACTTTAAAAATCAAATAAAAATAAAAGAGCATTATTTATAACATAAACTCAAACTAAATACATAGCTGGGTGAGTCTTTTAAAAAATATATCTTTTTGAGATCCCTTTAATAGACAGTTTTAGTTCCCCACACTGGAACTATGTAGAGATTATGGGCCCTAACATCTTCCATGGCTATGATTCTTGAAGATAATCAGTGAAAATTTCTCTTGTTATACTTCTTTAAAATGGCATTTTATTTGTGGTACCCTGAGACTAGTGCCTGCCTCTAGGATGGAGGTGACTTATCTCTTTTCTAGGGGTTGAAAAAACGGGGAAGGCAATGGCACCCCACCCCAGTACTTTTGCCTGGAAAATTCCATGGACAGAGGAGCCTGGTAGGCTCCAGTCCATGGGGTCGCTAAGAGTCGGACACGACTGAGCGACTTCACTTTCACTTTTCACTTTCCTGCATTGGAGAAGGAAATGGCAACCCACTCCAGTGTTCTTGCCTGGAGAATCCCAGGGACAGGGGAGCCTGGTGAGCTTCCGTCTATGGGGTCGCACAGAGTTGGACACGACTGAAGCGACTTAGCAGTAGCAGCATAGCGGTTTTGGGTGTTTTCTTTAAGCCCATAGCTTTGATCACAGTTTTTGAAAGCTTAATTATGAATGGTTGTGGAGTATTTTTTTTTAACCCACTTACCAGCTTTTTTTTTTTTTTTTTTGCAGCAAGACTAGCTTCTTTTGCTTATGGAAGGCCCCGCATTTGTTTAGCAAACAAAGTCTGTCTTATCCTAATTTTGCTGGTGACAAGATGTGGCTCCAAAAAAAAACAAAGGACAAACCTGTTGCTCGTATCAGACCTCTGTTTGGGGGAAGCCTAAATTAATAAAATAGCAATTTGTTAAACTTAGCTCGGACTCTGTTTAAGGAGATCTTTTATTTACAAAATTGAGTTGATTCCTCCCTAAAGGGGGAAAAAATAAGGTAATTTTAGTGGCTCTTGAAAGCTTTTAGATAAATACTCCCAAGTCATTTTTCCCAAGCTTAAAAAGCAACATAGATAGTCTGAAGCCTGGTTTTTCCAGCTGTGTAACAAGCACAGAATAGAGGATTCCAAATATTTATCTCTCCCCACACCCGAAATGATTCTGTGTTCCAGTCAAAGATGATTACTTGTGCTGTGTTTCTAGGACGCTTTATACTGTGCTGTCTCGGTTCATCCCTCTAGGAATGCTCTTCTTTTAATTCTCACATCTCTGTCCAGAGGAATCCTGTCTGTCCTCAGCCTGCACTATTTTTTTAAGTGCCAGTTCTTTCTTGACATCTTCACGGACTCGCCAACAGGACGTGGTGATTTTGGAAAGGGGTCCACGCTTTCCAATGCAATTCCCTCCCTTACCTTGTGGTTGGGTTCCATATTATTGTTTTTCTGCCTTGCACTTTAGGTATTTATATACTGAGTAGTGTTCGGTGGTCGACAGATATTTATTAAATGCCTGCTTTTGCCAGATGTGTGTTACTTACTGGAGAAACCAAAGGTTTGAAACATGGCCTGTGATGTCAATACATCTCGATCTTTTCTCTCCCCCATTTGGCTCTGAAATCCCAACGGGTAGAAACAGTCTTAGAGTTCTTTGGTATCCTCTGCAAGCCTTGGCTTCTTGAACATAGTTAGCTGCTCAGTAAATCTTCGGGGAGTGAAATTGGTTGACCAAATCAGTTTTCTTTGGATTAAATTTGCCAGGAAAGGTCAGCTTTCCTCTTTGGGATCTGAATAAAAGTAGTGTTATTTATGCCATTGGCAATTACACTGTGATTGTGTGTGTGTGGGAGAAGGGGGGAGCGTATATAAAGGAAGACTTTCCCACTACCTCAGCCATGTACTCTTTGGGCATTTACTATGTTTCTTGGAAGGTATGGGGACAGTTGGTATGGGTCGGACAATCAGAACTTTACTGAGTACCAGGGCTGCCGTCTATGGGGTCGCACAGAGTCGGACACGACTGAAGCGACTTAGCAGCAGCAGCGGATACCATGTTGGCCTCCTCATCCTACCCCAAGGGGTACCCTGGGGATCTTTATGCATGGTAGCTGACTTGACTACAACTTCTAGACCCTGTCAGCTGTAGCTTTCACTGAGTTCCCAAAGGTTTCCCTGACCCTAGAGAGGGCTGAGTGAATGAGTAAGTTGACACTTGTCTTCCTGAAGGATCTAAAATGTAGGTGGGATTAGACGGGTTCAGAGCTCTGATCCATAGCAGCATCCTAAAATTTCCTTTTACTTTGATGGGGTAGGAGGAAGGTCTGTAAATGTGAGTATAGGGTAAAACTTGAGGTGACCTCTAAGAAGCTGTAGGGCTCCTGGGCAAATGATGGCCAAGACCTACACTATTGGGATAGCCCAGAAGCCCAGCGTGGCAGCCAGTGGTCATAGCATTTTGCATTTTCCATGTATGCTAGCCACTGGAGAATTTCTGGATGTTTAAGACTGTAGCCTCACCTGCACTCTTGCCTAAGAGTTTCCCCACTGCCACTGCTGTCTAAGTGACAAGGATACCTATTAGGAACATTTTGTACTTAACTGAAAAATGGTGTTCTCCATTGAGTGCTGTAGTAAATTTCTTTACTTTGGTACTTTGATGGTCTGAGCAGAGCAAAAGTTAGTGTCACTGCCTTTTTAACGGCTGGACACTTATCATCAAGCCGTGCCGACGTCAGTGATGGTGCGCTACAAAGGTGTTTGGTCTTGATAAGCTTGGAAGAAGCAGACTTTGTTGTTGTTGCTGTTTTAAAAAAAATAGCTGCTGGACTGTTTCATTTTCCTAAAAGAGAGGAGAAAGGGAAAGAAGAGGTATTCTTCCCTAAATAGGAAAGACAGAAAGTTTATAGAAAATAACACCTAAGTTGCTAATGCAGTGTTTACCTTTGCTCTGTGATTGTGCGTGTGTGTGTGTGTGTGTGTGTGTGTGTGTGTGTGTGTATGCACGCGTGCATTCACAGGCACACATGACTTTTAGTTTGCCTACATAGTATAAGGCCTTTGAATAGATACTGGATTTGCTCTGTAACCTTGGAAGATTTATTTACTCTCTCAATTCCTTTTATTCCAAATCTTTTATCAAACACTGTATATTATGTTCTCTAAAATTATTAAGTAAAAGGGAGTGTGGAAAAAAATTCCAAGATACTAAATTTATTCCGGGCTCAAAGTATTACAATAGGAAGATGGCATCTAACCCATACACTTGAAATAAAAAGCCAAGCAAATGGAAATGTGATATATTTAAGAGGGCATTTCTTAGAGGTAAAAAAAAAAACAAAACAGGTTTGATGTTCCTTCCATATTGACACTATTCGTTGTATTTTAATTTAAACATAATTTAAAAAACATGTTTAAAATAACTATAGTGACATTTCTTGTCTGGTTGAGCCAAAGGATGGTATGACACAAATGTTATCTATAATACAGGCTATGCTGCTGCTGCTAAGTTACACTTCAGTCGTGTCCGACTCCATGTGACCCCATACTGAATCATTAAAGCCTCATCTTTGTTAAAACACTGAATATATGATTTGGGAGGAGGAGTTCCTTATTTAGGAAGAATTTTTGGTAGGTCTTCTGTAAAGAAATGAGGGAAATGCCCTGCTGATCTATTTTGAGAAGGAATAAGAAATTATACCTTGCTGTGGCCACCATGCCAAGGTCCTGTGCTGGTGTGGGTGTGAAGGTGACTGTGCTTTTGAACACTTTTAGACCCCTCATTCTAAGCTGCTGTCCTCTTAGGAACTGTGTGCCCTACTGGAGACAGCAGCATTTGATCCTTGAAAAAGGGAGGATTTCCTCTGCACCCCTTAGAGACTTTCAAGAGCTTGGTGCAAAGGGTAATTTCAAAGGATTTACCTTAGCAGCTTTGTCATTGAGTGCAGAGAGGGAAATTCCTGTGATGATTCCAAACTTAGAATAAATGCTAGGGAAGAATCCGTAGAGCTCCAAGGACTTCAACCTCCAGGGGAGAAAAGCAGTAATTTATGGATCTCTCTAGAAATTATGGTTGGGTTCTTTTCCCTCTGAACCCAGTCTTCCTTAGTCATGTGACTGGAATTCAATTATCAGTGCCGTAAATAATCTTGTGAATGGAAGTAGTGTGTTTGGCAGTGAATTTCTGCTTCCTAAAGAGAAAGGAACCTTTAGAAGTTATTAGAATAATGCTGGACTGGCCATGATTCTGAAGGCAAATGGTCAGAGAGGCACAGGACTGGGTCCCCAGAGACAGCAGGTTTTAGATGAGTCACATGTTTGCTGGGGACGGATGGCATGAAGGTGGATATGTTTTAATAAATGCATATTTAAAGCAGGCTGTATTTAGAAGTTTATTTATAATTGGTTTTAGGATAAAGCCAGCCTGTTGATGCATAGCAGAGTTGATCTTTTGGTTCCATTAGCATCTTTGAAATATTTAACAAGAAGCTGAGTTTAGCACATGAGCTCTTTCAACCATTGTTGGAGATAAGGCGGCCCATATTGGATAATTCCTGCTGTAAAACCAGCTGGCATCCCCTTTGTTTCTCCATCTTGCCCTGTGCCTTGTGTTCTAGACTAGGGAAGGTCAGCTTTTTATAGTCAGAAGCATGTATGCCTTTGAAAATAGCCATTCCCCTACCTATCCTCAGCCAGTAACAATTTATGTCCTGAAGATAGCAAAGAGTGCTGATTTAATTCATTTTACAACCAGTGTCCTTTCATGGGAGCGAGCAGGCTGGTAAAATTGTTTCAGGAACTAGAACATTTTTCTTGGTTATTTATAACATAACTTGACCATCCAGCTACACAGGGCTTCGTTCAGTTGAGAAAGTCTATTGAATCCAAAAATAATAATCCTTTCTATTTGTCTGGTATTTGCAGTTTTATAAGGAACTTCACATCCATTCTCTCATTTGATTTTTCCGACAGCTCCGTGAGGGCAGAGAGGGCAGGTATTACCTGCAGGTCACAGATGAGGATCCTGAAACTTCAAGTGCTTCTAAGTCCTGCCCAGCGTTTCACAACCACTAAATGCCTGGGCCACGAGCCCCCTAGATTTTATTCTGGCTCAAAGGCCAGTGCTCTTTCCACTGTTTGTTTTGATACCCTTGGAAGGTTCGGCGCTCATCTAGGAAAGAAAAATTGGCAGCTCTTGCTGAGGAACACAGAAGTCTGCTGGGAGAAACAGATCTGAGAGAGCTGTGCTGGCTCAAAAGTAAAATGAGAAAAGACCAAGAGGGTCAAGGGCCTTGGCCACCTGCCCTGGTTCACTCCCTGTGTGATTGTGGGCAAGTCACTAAACTTCTCCACTGAGAACTCACTCTCGCCAAGGATGATCATCTCTCATCGGCCGTAGTCACCCTGCAGATGTATGGTGAAGACAACGGAGAAGTGATTTCTGTGTGGGATTACTTGGGTGATACACAGGATACATCAGAAAGACGCTCTCACTAGGGGTGTTTTTCGTATTTGAGTTTAAGGTGTGAGGTGGAAAAGCAATCATTTTCCATTATGCTCAGTCGATCAGTCATGTCCAACTCTTTGCGACCCCATGGACTGTAGCCTGCCAAGCTCCTCTGCCCATGGGATTTTTCTAGACACAAATACTGGAGTGGTTGCCATTTGCTCCTCCAGGATTTTCCATTAATGGGGGCCTCAAATCTATGCTCCAGGCAAGAGTAGGGGATTGCTTTATCTGCCCTCAGTCAGTTCCTCACTCCTCCTCACTTCCCCTTCTTTTCCTTTCTTTCACCTCTCCGGGCAGGACTGTGAAGAGGCCCCTAAGCATTTCCTATGTGAGATAAGGGCCTGCCATGGAAGGAACATGAGATTTGTACCCAGATATCCCAGCCTGGGTGCTTTCCAGGTGTGTGACCTTCCATACATGACTTCTCTCAGCTTCAGTCTCTGTTCTGTCAGGCTAGGATCAGGGTGATGCCTGAGGGGATTAGCATTAAGTGAGGTAATGGATGCAGAATGACCAGCACTTAGAGGGCTCTCAATAAATATTCTTCCGTGTTAGAGATTGATGACTAGGACAGAGCTGATGAGAGAAGTCGATGCAGAGAGGGATGGCTTTGAGATGTGACCGTTTTCTTCACTGGAAACACTGCTATATTATCTTTCAGCTCTCATTTTGTCTATCTTTTTTTTTTTTTTTCCTCTCTCAGATGTGAGGTGTCTTAAAGGAAAAGAAAAGCTGGAAGGTGAGAGTGTTACGCAGATGGAGAGGTCCGTGGCTAACTGTACTTGCAGAAGTCTCTCTTCCCAGCCGTCCTCAGTTTAGAAACAAAAGCCCTGTCAGCAGGCCAGGGCAGTTTGCAAGGCGGTGGGGAGGCTTCACCCAGGGAGTGTTACCTGTTCTGAAAGCAACGCCTACACACTTCACAAAGCAGATGGTTTCTTTTGTTTTCCATGTGGTCGAAAAATGAAATGGACCTTTAATAGAATATGTTGGGGGATTCCACACTCTGTTATGACTCTGGTGCACAGATAGAGATTTGGTGGTGGTTGTGTTCAGCTGCTAAGTCGTGTCCAACTCTTTGCGACCTCATGGACTGCAGTATGCCAGGCTTCTCTGTCCTTTACTGTGGCCCAGAGTTTGCTCAAACTCATGTCCATTGAGTTGGTGATGCTATCCAACCATATTATCCTCTGTTGCTCCGTTCTCCTGCCCCCAATCTTTCCCCGCATCATGATATTTTCCGGTGAGTTGGCTCTTTCAATAAGGTGGCCAAAGTATTGGAGCTTCAGCTTCAGCATCAGTCCTTCCAGTGAATAGTCAAGGTTGATTTCCTTTAGGGTTGAGTGATTTGATTTCCATGCTGTCCAACAGTTTGAAAGCATCAGTTCTTTGGTGTTCAGCCTTCTTTATGGTTCAACCCTCACATCCATACATGACTACTGGAAAAACCGTAGCTTTGACTAGACGGATTTTTGTTGGCAAAGTGATGTCTCTGTTTAATACCCACAGCTTTAGAGGAATTTGTACTCCTATTTTCGACTGGCAGTAGGGTGGGGAGATGAGAAGAAAGTGAGTGTGATGCTGCTATCATGTGGTCCAAAATGAGTGAACGGCCAGACATCTGCCATTTGCGTGAAAAATTGAGAAGAAGGGAAGGAGCATGTTTCTACCTTTGATCCCACATGACAAAGTGGAAGGGAAAATTGGTTTGGTTCTGTTTGATAACCTTTGAGTGCCTGTGATGTGCCAGGCACTGACTGTGATGGGTGTCTAGGGCATGAGAAGGAAAGATACAGGTCTTGTCTTTGAGAAGGTTCGCTTGAACCACATGTGATGGAGCTGAAGTTACGCTTTGAGTTATAAAAGTTAGGACTTGGGATGAACTTTGGTTTGGGCACTGTCAAGGGATGACTTGCTCTTTTGGGGGGCACCCTGGCGTGCAGCGAGTAGCATCTTCTGTATCTGGAATGTGCTTAAGGATTGGTATTCTTGAAAGTGTGGCCTCCTCCCCAGTGCTGATATAAAGGGTTTCAAAAAGACGTGTCTCAAAATTTGGCATTTATTGGGTATTAACAGGCCAGTCCCCAAGACATTATTCATTGTTGACTTTTCAACTAAGCCTTTCTGTATTGATGTTTATCATTATTTCACTTCAAGATTCTGAGAAATGTCATATAACCGCAAAGGTGAAAAACTCTTACTGCGTTTTCCTCCCATCATAATAACTGTTGGGGGAGGGCACCAGGCAATATTTAGTCATGATTTGTCTGCATCCTTGTGATTCCTTATCTCTTCCTGTCCCTCCCCCTAAAAAAGAGAGTATTAAAGACTTGTGCGATAGAAAGCCTTATTCTAGTACGTCAGTGTTTATGCAGAGGATTCTCACATTTGTTTATTGTTACACGACCTAGTCTTTGTAAGCTGGTTATTTCATTGACAATTACATCTTTCTGCGATTACCTTCTGTCAAGTGTTTCCAGTTATGAATTCAGTCATTTCCTCACTTATTCTACCACCAGTGACACCTACTCTGTGCTGTGCACATGTTAGGCAGGTTCCATCGTCAAGGACCACACTGTCCAACAAAGAGACACAGCGGTGAATATAGTGAAGTTAGATCTGTGAGTGACTTAAATGCCAAGTATTCAGGGCTGTCATTCTAATAGAGCGTTCCTCTTAGCTGAGTTTTAGAGGGTGAGTGGGTTGATTTGGGGAGGAGGTAGAAGGAGTTGCATGTGTGAAGATAAGGGGAGAGATTGGAGAGGACAGGGTGTGTTCCAGCAGGCGCGTGGGTCAGCCTGAGGTGTCTGGAGCCACACGCATGCTTCCGAGGCCATGGCTGACTTGCGCGCTTCACAGTGGAGAGCCACCTGGAGACGGTGACCTGCAGGGCCCCAGTGACAGCTTCTCGGGTGCTAATAACCTTTCTCCCTTTTTAAAATGTTGCCATCGTTTTTATTGTAAATGTTGCCGTTTTAAGTTGGGTCAGAAGCTTTGCAGGATCATGGGGACAAGCATGAATTAGTGAATGACAGCGGTCTTTCAATCTCCTTTGAAAAGTAGTCCTACCAAGTTCCTCCTTTCATCTCAATAGATGCTCAGTAGGTTAGAGATATAATCATGGCTTTTTCTCTCTTCTAATTGCTTACTTGCAGTTAAAGCCGTTTTTCATATAGAATGTGTTGATGTGAAAACAACTTATTTCTAATTGTAAATAGGAAATATCTACAGTATAGAATATCTAGAAAGAAATAGGTGAATATTAACACTAACTCTGCCTATTTTTCATTTTTTTTTCTTCCAGTCTTTCCTGGTATGCATTTTAAAATAAAAACAGGATCACACTGCAATGAAACAATTTTAAAAAATCCATTTATTCAAGAGAGAGTTGTATTACTACATTTCTGTAGCAAAACAAGCCTTTTAAATCCTCTTTAGGGAATTCTGACAATTATTGGGACTACCAAAACTGGAAAAGCAGAAGTAGCTGTAGTTTTCCCCTCTCTATATTTGGTGGTTTAGTCACTAAGTCGTGTCCGACTCTTGCAACCCCATGGACTATAGCCTGCCAGGCTCCTCTGTCCATGGGATTCTCCAGGCAAGAATACTGGAGTGGGTTGTCATTTCCTTCTCCCGGGGATCTTCCCGACCCAGGGATTGAACCCAGTTCTTCTGCATTGCAGGCAGACTCTTTACCAACTGAGCTACGAGGGAAGCCCTCTCTATATTTAGTTCTCTGTATTTATGAAAACGTTCAAAAGAAGCTTATGAGGAGTTAGTTCAAATATAACTTCAGATGCATGTTACAGGGTCAAGTTTTTCCAACATCCTATACCTTCTATAGTATCTTAAACAATAGTGAATTCATGATGATGGTTAAAAAAAAAAAAATCCCTGATTTTCAAAAAGTCTTATTTGTATAACACCATTTACCTAGTGATGTTATGTACATTATCTCATTTAATTCTTACAACTCACTATTGTTATCATAAATTCTAAAGACCAGAATATTGAAGCATGGAAAAAAATTACCCTGTGCTGTGATCCTCAGGTATGTTCTGAATCCGTCTTTAAAAAGGTTATATTGTACGTAGCATAGTGTTTATAGTAAGACTGTTTTCTGTCCTCTGTGTGTGTTTTGGAAGGCCATGCATCATATACAAGTCTCTCTTGATTTTTAAGCTAGTCAGACTACCCTTTCCATAATCCCCCTCCTAGAATTTAAGCCATCCTGAATATAGGAGCTTTAATCAACCAGCTCTATTATTGGTTCTGTAAGACCTTGACATTTGCAAACTTTATTTTCTGTCTTTTGTCCCACACAGTAGCCACTCTTGCAAATCAACCTTGGGAAGTTAGCATTCTTAATGAAGATCTATAGGAGACTTTCTCCTTAGACTGTAAATCAGCTCTTTCAAGGCACCATTCATCTCTTCCTTTGAGCGCATGAATTGGTATATGGCACCTTACAAGAGCTCATTTATCTTACGTGGGTTCCTAGCTATTCCCTCTGCCCACTTCCCCAGGATCGCCGGAGATCAAGGCAGAAGTGCAGCAGGGGATAGCTGTGTACTTTGAAAGTTGCCAAGGTCAGCTGAGGTGCCTGTGGCGTTGACTTACAGGGAGCTGGTACTGAGTATCACCCATAACTTTTAGGGTGGTATCATCCACACCAGCAAAGGAGTTAATTTGCTAAAGCATTCAAGTTACACTTGGTTAATTAAAGGTGGCTAGAGGACAGACAACAAAACAGTAGGAGAAAAAGTTTGTTACTGTACCCAACCATTAGAGAGTCTTTTTCCTCTTTAACATTTGTCCAAATTATACAGGCCTCCTTTTGACTTCATAATTAATTTTATACTGATGAGAATGATGAACTTTCATGTACCTCAGCTATATCCTAGGTGCTTTTACAAATATCTTATTTTTTCATACAATCCTACCATGATACAGGATCCATTATCCTCATTTCTCATATGACTAGATGATCATTACTGAGATTAAATAGGAATACATAACCAGAAGGGCAGAATCAGGATTCAAAACCAAGCATATCCAACATTTGCCTCTGTGACCATCCTCTGGCAAGGCTGTGGCTTTATTGGAATCAACCACTGTTTGAAGGATGTGGCACACTGTACATCACGTTCTGCTAACAAATTAACTGAGGCAGAATGCTGGTGTGAGCTTGCAGCTAGCAGTGGACTCCGAGGCCAAGCTTAGATTGCTAGTAGTGCTAATAATTGTTTTTATAGTTTTGGATTTCCTCACAAACAGACTCTAAGACAAAGGTTTGTACTTTATTTGGGAGGCGATCCCCCAGAATATGGGGAAGGAGTAAATCCAGTAAAAGGTGCCTTAATGAGCGGACTACTGCTGTGAGCAGCTGGGTCTCAATCCTGGGTGACCCCCGCTGAGAGAGTAGAGCACATGCCTCCAACTTGTTTCACTGAGGGCCAGCTCTTGTCCTTCGCTGGTTGAGATTGCTCCTGGGCGCATTAATTCTGTTCTTCCATCCTGTCCCACTCTGCCCTGTGAACAGAGAAAGCCCTGAGGCAGAGGGACTCAGATGTTTGAGATGGGAAGGCTGTCTACCCCAGCTGTTGGTGACCTCCAGGGTGGGAAGGGCACCATTAGTTTCTGCTGCATTTGCTTTTGAAGCCAACACTTGGTGCTGATAAGGATGCATCTAGATCCATGACCCGGACTAGAGGGTTGACACCTTGTAGGAGGCACGCAAGGCAGAAGCGAAGGCAGTGAAGCTAGGATTAGTCCCAAGGGAGGAAAGAATCAAGGAATCGGAGTCAGGCAGACTCAGGCTTTGGTCCCATTGAAGTGAAGTTGCTCAGTTGTGTCCCACTCTTTGCAACCCCATGGACTGTAGTCTACCACACTCCTCCATCCATGGGATTTTCCAGGCAAGGGTACTGGAATGGGTTGCCATTTCCTTCTCTAGAGGATCTTCCTGACCCAGGGATTGAACCCAGGTCTCCCACATTGTAGGCAGACGCTTTACCGTCTGAGCCACCAGGGAAGTCTATTCTGCCACTTATTAAATATGTGTTAGCAAGTCACTTAATTGCTCAGAGCCTCAGTCTTCTCATCTATAAAGTGGACCTGACTGCCTTACAGGGTCGGTAAAAAAAAGCCTTCGTAAATTATAAAGAGATATGCAGCCCTCCGCCTTGCTCCTGTTGGTGCTCCTGATGGAGGCATCTGATGGAGTACTCCGTGCTAGTGGAGCTTTGATTGAGGCTGTTTGTTTTTTTGTGAAGCTCCTGAAGGGCGAGTACCATCTTAACACCCCGGGAAGCCTGTCCTCAAAATATCCTGACACTTGGGCAGTCAAAGGTCAGTGAATTCAAACCTTGTATAGGTACCTCCTTCTCAGCATGGTGTCTGGCCAACTGAGACCTGGTAAGCCCGACTCTGCACCAGATTGGGATTGCATTTGCCATACCTCCCTGTGGAGTGCTGATTGTTTTTCTGGTGAGAGTTGATTTGGATTTGAACCCTCTCAATCAAGCACTGGTTTTCCTAAAGGTCCACCAGCCGTTTTAGAAGATGTCAGCGAGGCTTTCATCTCTCACACTCCCAGTTTGGTATCTGACCAGGGGCTGACTCTTAAACAGGTGGTTGATGTCAAGTGAATCAGGACTCCCTCCACATGTGAGTTTGGCCCTAATGTAGCCAAGAACTGGGTGGATGGCTCATTTTGGTAGCCACCCTTCAGTCCCCCGGCTCCTGGGGGAGTTACAGACCAGGAGGAGAACACACAGCCCTGGTTATACCCTTACATCCAACATCATGCCCAGGACTTTAGCCCACCCACCCCGCCAGTCCCTGACTTGAACTCCATCACTCAAGAGGGAGCATTAAAAAACCCACACCTCTGACTCATGCTTTGATTTTGCGGCCTAAAGAGGCAAAGTCGCTGTAAGGAGCTTTTAGGGGCCATCACCATGGAGCCTCTTTATTGCCTAGCAAGAGCCTTAAATGATAATGGGAAACCTCACTATTGATTGGCTGACTCTTAATTCTTCCTCTTTGGGTTTTGAAGTAGAAGTGATGGTCCAGAATATTTATATTACTCATTGGATATATTAAATTAAACATACGAAAGTCCTGAAGCCATTTAAGATGAGGTTGCAGCACTGGTGAATAGGACTTTATTACCAAAAGAGGGAATAGTAGCTTTTAGTTGTGGCTTAGCTGGAAAGTATATTGATGATAAGAATGGTTCAGCAGAGGTCTTGGGACTCTCAGAAGGAGCGCAGAGTGTGTTTCCTTTTAAGAAAGTTCTTCAGGCCCATTCTCTATAAATGTGATGTGATAGGGCTATGATGTGATGGAGGGTGTCCTGGTGACGATAAGCCCTGTTGACATCTTGACAGAGGCTGTTATTGGGCTGTTAAGGACTAGTGCTTGAGTTCTGGGGCTCCAAGTCTCAGAAGAAAATGCCCACTCACTATAGGTAGCCACGTGAAGGACAACCTTACTGAACATTGTGAGGTTTAGACTTTATTTCTCTCTCATCTTAAACCTGGTGGAAATTAGAATGAACGAGAGGATTAGATGATTCTGTTAAATGGCTGGTCAGGTATATTGGGGCTATAATTTTTATTTCAAAAGATTTCAACCCCTAAACAAAATGCAGAGCTGTGGCTGTGAAATGGTTAACATGACCGCCTCTCTTACAGGTTTCCCCAGATATGCTTACTTGGTGTACAATGGATAATTGTTAGCTCTTGTTGTGCAGATGCTGTTGCAGATGGAGTCCTGTACCTGCATGCATAGCAAATGAATTAGACTGGCAATCCCCTTTATAAAGCATAAATATGTAATTTGTTCAGCTGTTGTAATTAAATATGTATGTGTGAAACAGCCACCATTCAGGTCATTAATGATGCGCCATGCCAAATTAGAGCTTACAGACAGTAATGTACATTGTTGTGCAATGAGGGAATTGCAAATAACATAGCTAAGCCTTTCTTAGTAAAGTGATGCATTCAGCAGCTTTAAAAGCAATATTTACAGTTGTAACATTATTTTTATTTAGAAGGTACTTTTTTTGTTCAATGTGAAAGTCCGTAAGATGGAATTACTTTTATCACCAGTTTAGTTTTATTAATGTTTTAACGTTTTATCGTACAAATGCCAGACTTTATTAAACATGCTGCTTAGTGATAAGTCTTAAGTATCTACTTACATATAAAACAGCAGTTGCCCCTGTTTTTCTACACGGTTATGATAGAATTGATGTATCATAGCACCTTGGAATGTCTTGATTATTTCATTGCATTAAAAAAAAAAAAAGCCCTCATAATATTTCAACTCTATTCCCCACTGATAGATAAAGAAATTCCTCTGACAGTAAACAGTCTTTTTATTTCCATAGAAATTGAGCTGAGAAAAATGCAGTTATCAAAATATAAACAAATAAAAGTGGTAAATTTGCCTCTTGTGCTTCAATTTCCAATGAATTACTTGTGAATCCAAGGAATTTCCTAAGAAAAGTGTCATCCATGGGTCAGAATGGTTGTTTTTAAAATTTTAAGACCCAAAATTTATGAAGTTAATGCACTTGGGAAAATTATTGTTCTGTCCTTTTTCTCCTTGGTTTCATGTTCCAGGCTTTAAAATACTTGAAGCCGAAATTTAAATATATTAAAACTATTTTTATTTTAAATTCTTTCTGCATTTTTCTGCATTTGTATTTTGGTTGCCTACAGACACTCTATTTTTAACATGCATGTTGTTGTGACGGTTGGTACTGAGACTGTAAGAGCTAACCATCTTGACCTTTCTGTTCACCAGGTCAGCAGGAGGAAGCGTCTCAGAGTTAATTCTGTCTTGTTCACAGCTGGGGACAGAACATTCCTCTGTGATCTGCTTGCCCATGATTTGCTGAGATCTCTTGGAAGTCAAACTTGATACTATAAGTCCTGGGCTTCTGAGGTGGAGCACAGATCAACCTTACTGACACATTTGGTTAAGAATTAGATTAGACAAGACCTCTGTGGTCTTCAAAAGTTTCACAAACAGTTGAAAATGGAATCATGTGGTACATTATCTTAGTTTTGCAACAAGTTCCAATTTAGAAATTTCTTTAAGCACAATATAAACCAAGATTCAGGACCTTGAAGAATTTTCAAAGTTAGGACTCTAAAACAGTGTGCATGTAAAATTTTATTTTCAACAAAACAGCAAGTATTTTAATTAAGCAAGTATGTGTTATATTAGAAAGGATTGAAACCATAACAACTTGGCTTGCTTTATATAAATTATTATTTTGTATTATCAAAAATTTTTACTTAAGAGATTCTCTTATCCTCATAGTCTCTGATTTTTCTGTACCATTTTTTTCTGTAACTTTTCAGTTCAACTAAACAGAAACATTTAATTTCAGCATTGAAGAAGTTTGATTCATACATTATTGTTTATGAAATAGAAATGTTAAATGGATGACAATAATTTAAAAATATGGTGACTTGTCTTGGTTGTATTCAAACTGCCCTGAATACTGAAGACCGAAATCCATGAAAAATCTTGGCTTTGCTAGCTTCTTGCTTAGCATAAACTATGAACTCATAACTTTTCTGGAAAGATTTTCTTGAAGATCCTTTTCTCATTTAGTTCCTTTATCCCAGTTAGAGATCTTAATCTTTTGATGGGCAGCTGCTTTTATTTCTACCTGTTTCAGAACTGTAGCACGGGGGAAATAGAACGTCAGTCCATGTGGTTGCAAAAGAGTCGGGAAACGGCTTAGCGACTAAACGAGAACAAATGTATATTTTGGTATTTGGAGAGAGAATTTGAAGGATGCTTTATTTAAAATACCCTATTACAGCTATCAGAGGTCTCTCCTAATTTATTTTCTTGCAGGTATTTCAAAGATGCTTAATCATCAAATGATGATTGAGGAATTTAATGATAGAATAGATAGGAATGAGAATTGGGAGGTGCGAAGGAGTCATTGGATCTGAGAAACGCCCGTAGTTTGGCGAGGTGGGACTGTGTGAAAAAGGCATAGGCCCAACTGAGGTAGCTTCAAGAAGTGGATGCTTGTTTTGGAGTAGTGGTAGCAGGTATATATGGTTTGGCTCATTCAGGCCCCTCTCTCCGGAGGGAGACATGTAAAACCATCAGGACGTCTGTTGGTCTTGTATTAACTGTGGCAAAGTTGTGCGTTAAAGAACATAACCATCACCAAAAGAGTGGGAACACCCCAGTGGCAGTGGCTAGTGGCCAGGCGCTTTAGGATTGCACCGCAGGCAGGCCTGGCCAATCAGATGCGCTCTCTTGCTGGCAGTTGCTCCTTCGGCCACCACTGCAGTAAACACTTTCCCTTGGATGTTGGTTTTCTGTTGTGTCTGGCAGCCACACAGGGCTGCTTGAACTTTAGCCAGAGGCAAATATTTATACATCAGAGTGTGCAGTGTTCAACTGGTCAGGCCTGAGAGGGAGAGTGAGAGACCTCCGTGCCTTCTGGCCAAAGAGGATGTGTTTCCCCCCGTACCCCCATCCCACCCCCTTTCCACCGAGTGACATGGTGAAGTGGGACCATCCTGGAGGTCGCAGGAGCTGGGGCTGCCTGTGCTGCTTTCCCAAACGCATCCAGGCACAACCTGGGGGTGTGCTTTCTGAAGGGAGGGCGTCCTGACATTGCTGTCTGCTCCTCTAATTTCTCTTGGAAAGTTTACAGTTAATATTTTCCCTGGAACACTGTCAAGCTTTTGACAGAGCCCGAGTGTATGCCGAACTGTGAAATCGAGCCCGAGAAGCAAGTTGTGAGAAATCTGTTTCTACTCAAATCCGTAAGGTTTCGTGAAAAACAAAAACAAAAACAGAAAACTTCAGGGGGGAAGCCCGGAGCGGGTCCGGGCCGGCCTCTCGTGGTGCGGGCTCGGCCGCCATTTTAAGAAGCCGGCGCAGGGCGACGCTGGGCTCCTTACATGGCGGCTGTATTTACTCGGCCGCAGCCAATCACGCCGGCCGGGCCGGGCACGTGACGCGCCACGAGGGCACGCTCAGCCATTTCCTCGCTGCTGAAAAACTTGCTACCTCCACAGAGCACTTTACCTTGTTTTGCATGCCAAATGTTCCTGCAGAATGTGTCTAGCAGACTGGCATTTGTCCATAAAGTTATTTTAGTAGGTAAAAAGTCTCTGAGCACTTGAGCTTTGTGCATTCTTTATGTAAAATGGATTTCCCTTCTTGGCCAGAGGCCAAGGGTACAGCACACTCGCTGGGTGAGAAGAGAGCTTCTCTGCTGAGAAACTGGTGGACCGACACACTCTAATTTTTTGGCTTCTGACCAAACAAGCTCGATGGATGCCAAAATTCAACAAAATAACACATTATTGTGTGATAGGAGCCCTACTCGAAGAGAGCAGGAACTCGGAAGAACTTCATACTGTCCCCCCTCCCCCATTTTTTAAAGCATTGTCACTTTGGGGAGCTTGCTTTGGGAAACAAGAGGAAAATAGCAAAATGCAGCCTAGAGACTAAGGTATGATTTGCACATAAACGTGAAGGAAGGAACTGAAAGAAAACAGAGGAGTTTAAAATTGCTTTTATGAACTTTTCCCAGACATAACACAGTTCCATGACTTGACTCTTACTCGGATTCTTAACCCTGTAGGCTCCATCTATGTGTCCAGGCTGAATGGTGGGCTACTTAATATGCAAATAAGAATTTACGTGAGATTTAAACACTTTAAAAGGACTTAAATCTAAGGATACCTGTAAATACCAATCATGGAATCTTGGCAGGCTTATTAGGAACAGCAGAAAACATCGTATTTTACATGTTTTATTATGCTTTTGCCCCCTGACGTCTGACTTTGAAGTCTTTTAAATTACTTGTGTAAGTCAGGTGAGCTCGCTGTACCTCAGTTTCCACATAGGTAAAACGAAGACATGAAAGAAGATAGTGAAGGTCTTTTTGAGCTCCAAGGACACTAAAAGTTGAATTTGAATAAACAACAGGCAGAAGTATAAAACAAATCCTCAGTTACTGTATGGAAAGTTATCAATCAAAAGGGGAAAGGGGAACTATCTCTAGTTCAAACCACCATCATCCTTCCTCGAAATACTTCTGTAATCCTGAGTGTTCAGGGTTCTTCCCATCTTGATTCTTCACACAGCAGCAAGGATAGCATTTAAAGAATTGAATTAGTTTTTTTAAAATCATCCCTCTGCTTAAAAATCTCTTGTGGTTTCCCATGGATTTAGAATAAAATCCAAACTTGATGCCATGGCTTACAGACGCTGCCTGGTCTCCTCCAACCTCATGTTATACCAAGGGACTCCTTGGATGGCTTACTGACCTTATTCTGATTTTTGGAACCTGGCAACTTCTTTGCTCCTTGTTGTCTGCTTAGAATACTTTTTTTTTCCCTGGCTCTTCCTGTGGCTGGCTTATTCTTACCTTTCAGCTCCCACTTCAAGTGATACCTCTGTAGAGAAACAGAGGTATCACTAAAATCAGCCTTCATATTGATATTTTCCTTCTTTCTTTTAGCAATCCGGAGTGGTCTTGTTGATTTATTTGAGTACTCATTTGAAACCCATTTTCAGTCCCACAATAATAGGAGTCATCTGTATGTACTGTTCTGTTTTCTATTTTTTGTACCACACAGAAGCACATTGGGAATGAAATGGTCAAGTTTGAGTACTCCAAAATACGTACTTCATTTACTTTAAATTTCACTGGAGTCCTATATTTTATTGCTTACACTCAGAAACGTTTTATCGTAAAATGAGTTACTAGATTAAGGCTTTCACTTCTGTTTGGAGAGGCAGTGGAACACATTGGCTCAGACAGGACACAGCTGGGAGCCCTCAAGGGGCCTGTCCTTGGATCTTGGCTCTGCCCCTGACCAAGGAGGTGAGCTCTCCACTTCAGTTTCCTCATCTGTAGAGTTCAAAATAAGTTCCTTCATTATAGGATTATTGTGAAGATTAAATGCTGTATCATATGCAAAACTCTCATCACAAAAACGTTAACATTTACTACTATTGTTACTACTACTGCCATTAATTAAGAACACTGTGACAGGCTCAGTCTTGCAGCAGGAATGCCACTGCTCTAAGAAACAGGCCTCGCCATTCATCCATGGACCGGATGTCTGTGTCAGTTATCCGCTAGAGGTGTCTTACCTACAGTACATTGTGCCAGGAGCTGTAGGGGTGTGTGAACAGAGCATCAGTGGATACAGAAAGGGAGCATCTCCCTCCCCGCAGACAGCAAAGATGCCTTGGGAGAAGGAGCATTGGGTTAGATTAAGTTGCCCTTCAGGTAAAATATGTTCCTTTTGTTGTTGCTGGTAGGCTGCAGTCCATGGGGTCGCTAAGAGTCACGACTGAGTGACTTCACTTTCGCTTTTCACTTTCATGCATTGGAGAAGGAACTGGCAACCCACTCCAGTGTTCTTGCCTGGGGAATCCCAGGGACAGGGGAGCCTGGTGGGCTGCTGTCTATGGGGTTGCACAGAGTCGGAGACGACTGAAGCCGACTTAGCAGCAGCAGTTGTTAAGTTGCTAAGTCTTTAGTTGCTAAGTTGTGTCGGACTCTTTGTGACCCCATGAACTGTAGCCCACCAGGCTCCGCTGTCCATGGGATTCTCCAGGCAAAAATACTGGAGTGGGTTGCCACGTCTTTCTCCAGGGGATCTTCCTGGCCCAAAGATCAAACATACATCTCTTGCATTGCAGGTGGATTCTTTACTGCTGAGCCATCAGGGAATCCCAGAATATGTTCCTTAGAGATAATAATAAAATAATGGCCGCTAATACCTATGTAATTCTTTCACTAATGCACCCAGGTAGCAAGACACTCTGAAGTGTCTTGTATTATTTAATCTTCTCTAAGTATTATCTCATTTAATCCTCCCAGCAGCCCTGTGGGGCAGTATGATTAGCCCCATTTTACAGAGGAGGAAACAGACAGAGGTTAGGTGGCACGCCCAAGATGGCACAGCTATCCAGTCCCAGGATCGCATATGTTTTTGCCTTTAGAACACGATAGCTTACCCTGCTCAGTCACTTTGGCATTCTTTGGTGCTCTGTGATTGCTTCCATCATGTATGGAAACCCTGAAAGGATTCTGCAAAGAGACTGTTTCACCTTGTTAGTCCCTGGTGCCTTGTTGGTAAAATGTCAGCTGTAACAGTATTCACCTACCTTGTAGGGTGATTATGAGAATTAAATGAGGTAATTCAGGTAAAGGGCCTAGCATATTGCTTAGCATATGGTAAGCATTGAACAAATGTTTGCCATAACTAGTATTGTTTGTTTAGCCACGTTGAAATGAGCTTTGTGATCCCCTGGGATGGGTCTGAGCCCTCCTTCTCCTGGTAGCCCTCATGGGGAGGATAGACCCCCCAAAGAGAAAAAGTTGGCGGCAGCCGAAATGGCCGCCACCCAGGTTGTTAGCATCGTCCCTCAGCTGCCTCTCCAACTGCCATGACTGCTTTCCTAATTTAAAAATTATACTCTTCCCATTTTATATTTCGGCTCAGAATCGATGCATCTGTGAGGCAGTTTGTTTTCCCGGGAAAGTGTAAGGAGCCCCTGGTGGTGGTATGGAGACGCGCTCCGTTTAGACTCAATATTGCCACCCACTCCCTCTGCAGTGTCAGAGAACACTGGGTAAGATCTGTTCCTCCCCCTTGCACACTGGGGACCGCAGACCGTCCCATCCTCCAGGGCTCTGCTCTTCTGCCGGTGTAGGGAAGCACTGATTCCCTGCACCTTGCCTCCTTCCTTTTGTGCCTCTCACGTTTCCCTATCTCCGAGACTTCAGCACTGGATTGACGCCCCTGTTTCTCATAGCCAGGGTTCTGTGCCTGCTAAAATCCAGGGTAAGGCTCTTCAGAGCCCGATTTCCCGTTTCCTCTTCGTGGGTTTCTGCGAGAGTCGATGGAGATCCCTTTGTGCCTGGACGAGGCGGTCCTTCGAGGGGGAGGCTCTACTGCCTCTGACTCTGCAGTTTTAGTGCAAGTGGGCCCTGTGTTTGTTGGAGAGGTGGGGGGCTTGGTGTGGCTAGTTGTGTAAATGAAACGGAGTGGGCTTATCCATGAAGTTTTCTTATATGACCATCTTTAGATTTCAGAGAAGGAAGAACACAGTCCCCAAAGCACTGAGAGTCACAACATATAAATAGCTCTGCTGAGTTGAACAAAAGCGCCTATTGTGTGGTGCGCTGCAGAGCAAGATGTATACTGGGAACTCGGAACAAGATACTAGAGATTTCTTTTGTTCCTTTTTTTACTTGAGCTTGAAAAATTTGTTTTCCCCATATGAATTATGCATTCAGTCTTGGATCTTAAAACAGACTAATTTAATAATGTGGGTTCGAATCCTGGCCACGCCACTTGGCACTGTTTGATTTTAGGCAAATTATTTAACTCTGTGCTGCTGTTGTTATTTAGGGGAATTTTATAATTAATCTTCTAAGGCATTTATGGTGGATGGAAATCTCTTCTCTCAAAGCTGGTAATCAGTCATTCGGTGTACCTGAACATTTCTTCATAAAAAGTAGGGGCAGGTTTTAGTCATTGTTTTACCGTTGAACTGTTGCTACCTACCAGTCCATACCTAATTTGTATTTTTTCTAAATTAAATAAATTGCTGAAATTCATATAACTGGTACTTGAGGTGATATTCAAAGCCCTGTATATCTGATTCCCTCTGTAGATAAATTATTTAACTTAAGTACAGTAAATGTTACCTCATCTGTGAAACAAGGATAGTAATACCTACGTAACAGGCTCTTTGTGAAGATGACACATGATACGTGTGAAAAATGGCTGGTTAGATGCTTTCATAAATTTGAGGGCATCATGGCTAGTCAGTCATTCAGGCTTATCAGCAACCAACAGATTATCTGTGATCAATTCAAAGCGGGTGTAGGCAAGGTGAGGGGGCCAAAGAGATGGGTGGTCTTCTGAGGCCAGGAGCAGGCACGTGAGGGGCAGGCAGGGTGAAGAGGAGGAGGACTGGGTAGCCAAGGCGGACAGAGCAGGAGTCCTGAAGGTGAGGTGTGGGCTTGGGCCTGATCTTTGGGCAACAGCTGGAGTTCTGCATTTCTTTCTGCTCTCTGTCTAGGTAGCACATGGCTTCAGAACCTAGAGTATAGGTATGGAGAGAAGGTTCTATATGTGACCACAGGCGCTTTCTCGTTTTCAAATAAATACTGTGTATCTAAATCAGTAAGTTAACTATGAATGTTCTATTGTACGGGATCCATTTGCCTGTGTTAGAAAAGACTTCCTTGTCTTCCATGAAAGGAGAGCCGGCCAACAGGAGTGCTGGGAATGTTGGATCATAGGCCCTCATTAAATACCTGGATTGATTTGGTTTGGATCACATCAAGAATTGGGAAAACTCTCATTCACATCTACAGTTTTTGGATAAGGGAAAATGTCATATCTGGCTATGTCTGATTATAAGGCTATTGAGTTTTGATAATGACCGCGTTTATTGAATGCTTCTTGGTGGCAGGCAGGCAGTGTTCTAAGCTTCTGTATCAGTTATTTAAGCCTCACAGTACCCTCTGTGTGAGTTACTATTATTCCTCTGATATCCTGAGTAGAAAATGGGCACCAGTCAGGTGACTCCAAAGCCACTGTCTTAATCACCCCACATCTGCAGTCAGAATAGTTCCATCTTCACGATACTTTGGACTGATGAATCTTCACCCCAGCACCACGAGGTTGGTGAATTCCTTCGTTTGCTGGGTAGTTATTATTTCTGTGGGCCTAGAATTGGGCGAGGCATAGGATGGAATATGGGATTATTCCTGGAGGCTAAGTCATTTTCCTAAGTAGCGCTGCTGTCAGAATTGTAATTTAAAGTCCCGAGTTCATGGCTCCCAGTCTTGTAAAACAGACACACACACTCTATCCTGTTTTTATGGTTATATTACAGGAATGATTTGCGTTTATTCAGTCACAAATAGGGCAGAGTGGTAGCTAATCTGTCTCAGGATTTGTTGCAAATTTTCTTATTTACACGTTAGGATGTAACTGATTGGATCTGATTTGAGGCATCTACTGAAACAAACAAACAAAATGCTTTATGACCTTTAGGTATAAAGTTTGGAATCGTAATATGTGTGAAATCAGAATCCAGGAACACGAGTTGGATGATGTTCTTAAAATGTAGACTATGTCTGATTGCCCTTACATCTAGAATTTTAGTTATATGACTAAGACTTGGGTTTCTTGCAAGAGTAACTCCTTTCCTTTCCTTCCCGATGGCAGGCTTTATATCATTTTTGGTACTGAGCACCAAACTCTCCTGGCAGCTTTTTAATTGAGGTTTTGTAGTTTTAATAGTCTGGTATCATAAAAAGCCAAGTTTGTGCCAGAATTTTTCCAAGACCAGACATGAGCTTTGACACCACAATAAATTAAAGATAAATAAATAAAGAAACATGGCAATGAAAATGTGGGAAGATTTTTAAATTTTTTTTGGGTTAAACTAGCATGTGAGCCCTACTTGTAAATTTCAGGCTTGTTTTCTTAGTACTTCAGCTCAATGTTACAATGCTTAGCTACATTAATCTGTTACTGGGTAACTCCAGAAAGAATGTTAGACCAAACCATTAGGAGATTGGTGGTTTTTTTTTTTTTTTATCCCTGTGCACATTATTGAAATTTGACAACATTCTCATAGTCTCTGCTTTCATTTAAGGATTGGCTATCAAAAATAGGAGTAAGTGAAAGGAACCAAGAGAACTAATGACCAAATGAATAGTAGTATTTAAAGTCGCAAGTTGCTATGATACAGGCTTCACCGTGACCTGGATGGATAAGGGCTAAGCAGGATTTGCTTTCTGGAGAAACTGGGTGCCTGTTCCACCAATTCTGTGTCTGCCACCTGCTTTGTTGGCCTCCTCCTTTTCCCAGCACCACTTATTTCGGTTCTGAGAAACAGCTTCCTCCCATTACACGTACTAGTTCAGTCAGGCAGGAGATGGTGCTGAAGGTTTTTGGTGCCATCAGCTCCTGGTGTGTAGACAGTAGCTCTGTTTGGGAGAACCTTGTGAGGGTGGTTGTGACGAGCATCTTTCTGGATTCTGACCCCTTCTCAACTCAAGGCTTTCAAATTGATCGGTTTCTGTTCCTTCTCTGTCTCCCCCTCCTACCCTCTCCCTCCCCCTTCTATTTCCCTTTCTCTCTCTCTTCCATAACACAAAATGGGGATGATTGCACTGATCAAACCCAAGACCTGCCTTGCTTCACAAATACTGGTAAATCATTTGGAAGCCATTGCTTGTCTTTCAGATGCTCAGTGATGGTAGCCCTCATCTAGGCACTAGAGTTCCCGAATTGAGTTTGCTCCTGTATGAAACCTGCTTTCTTTTTCTAAACCATGTCTTAAAATTTACAGAAAAGGCCTTAAGAAGCTTTGAAGCAGATTAAAAATAACCCAACAAAAAACTTCCTTCTCTTTCTTTAGTCTACTAAACTCTGTCTAATTTTAGGCCACCATGCGGAACTAAAGCTTTTATTGAGGTTTGAAATGTCAAAATAAGGAGGGATTTGTGTATATTTTCACTTTTGACTTCGTTTACTGGAAGTGCTGAAGCACCAAGTGGGAGGCAGTTTTGGAAGTATTTCTGATCTAAAGAGGAAGTTCCATAAATCACCCATGGTAATGTCCCTTTTGGTATTCTGAGATGTGGGTGATTCTCATCATGGCTCCTGGTCTTTGACCACATACTTGGCCCTAACTTGGATTTCATAATTTGAGCATTTTAGTTGTTCACTCTTGAAAATGTTAATACTCAGATTCTTAAGGTCTTCTATTAAATATTTTTTAAGATCTGCCTAGTACAGAGTTCAGAACTGGCAGGCACCGTCAGAACTCTGTGCCTTGCTTAGGCGCTCAGTCGTGTCCGACTCTTTGCGACCCCATGGACTATAGCCCGCCAAACTCCTCTGTCCATGGGATTCTCCAGGCAAGAATACTGGATTGGGTTGCCATGCCCTCCTCCAGGGTATCTTCCCAACCCAGGGATCGAACCTAGGTCTCCTGCATTGTAGGCGGATTCTTTACCATCTAAGTCACCAGGTAAGCCCAAGAATACTGGAATGGGTAGCCTATCCCTTCTCCAGGGGATCTTCCTAACCCAGGAATTGAACTGGGGTCTCCTGCATTGCAGGCAGATTCTTTACCAGCTGAGCTACCAGGGAAGCCCGTGAGAACCCTATGACGTGGGGAAAACCATTACGATTGAACGTGCCCCCAGAACTGTCAGTGTTGGCCATGTGTTTGGTTTACACCAATTTATGAAAAGTTTGTGTGCTTGTGAAAATTTTAATCTCTGCTCTTCAGAATATATTGTTTAGTTGCTAAGTCGTGTCTGACTCTTTTTTGAGCCCATTGGGTTCAGAAAAGAACCCAATGGGCCTGCCTGCTTCCTTGGTCCAAGGGATTTTCCAAGCAGGAATCCTGGAGTGGGTTGCCATTTCCTTCTTCAGGGGATCTTCCTGACTCAGGGATTGAACTCATGGCCCCTGCTGTGTCTTCCACATTGCAGGCAGGCTCTTTACCACTGAGCCATCAGGGAAGCCCACCATTCAGAATAGTTGAGTATAAAATTGAGAAGGAAAATATAAGAAAAGAAGCTTTTCAGTGACTCTCAGTATCTCTTGGTCACTGAGTGCTATGAAAAGGGTCTTTTTCATTTTCAACTTTTCTGCTCTTTGAAATCTCTTTCGTAGAATTACATTTAGAGACAAATGGAACTTACTCTGCCTCCTCCATAACCCCCACCCCTCTCCATCTAGAGAAAGATAGAGTAGCCTCTGAATGAGGTGTAACAGAAATAAGTGGGTTCTAATAGATAGTCAAAATTAATAATTCTCTATTGACAAGGGTGCAGTGGAGCTTTTCAGTGTTATTCTGCAAATGTTTTCTCTGATAATGTGGTAGAAAAGTGTTGATGAAGGATCATCATCTGTATCAGTTCTGTTTTGCTTCTACCAAAGATGACACACAAATATGATGTATTTCCCAGACAAGCCACAAATTCCCTGTGTCCCAGAAACAATTTATGCTGGTTAATACATTTATTTTATAATCTGCCCATTTTTTCCTTTAAAGATTCCCCCATTAATGTCCTTGTTGCCAGAAGGCAAATATCCTAATTTCGTAGGATGGATACTTGTAAGACAGATTCTTCGGCATTTATATCCTTACACTTAGGTTTTCATTCAGGGCTTTGTCTACATGTATCCAAAGTCAGCTTAACTTTTTGACCCAATTAACTGATTGGCCTGATGAATTTAATTAAAAGAGGGGAGGTATTTGTGCAGAGAGGACCAGCATTAGTGTAATATGGTAGTTAAGATTAATAAGACTGATTTAATTTGGTAATTAATTCATTTGATAATTTGATTAACAAGATAATTTAGTGTCAGTCAGAGACCTGGGTTCAAATCTGTATTAGCTAGGTGATCTCATCTTAAACATTTTAAGTGTGTTTCCTCCCCTCCCCACCTATAGCACATAACATCATACGGGTGCAGGGAGAATTGGTGAAATCAGTCATGTAGAGTGCTTAGCCCAGCACTTGGCACAAACTAACTGGTGGACAAAAGTACTTTTTGTTATGTTCTAGGATTTTTAGATGTATGTCCTCAGAAAGACACTGCGTCTCAGATTGCTGTCAGATTTCATTCTGAGTAAACAGAGTGAGTTCTTTTTCCGAAAACATCAGTAGCACAAGTATCATATGGTCTCTGAATTTTCTCCACCTTTTTGCAATTGAGGCATTCCTCCCTTTCTTACTCACATCGAACTTCAGGTCATAATAATAGTCCCTGTATTAAAAAAAGCATTTAATAATTTCTATACAAGCTTATCTTATTTCATTTCCACAAAACCCTACAAGGTGGTCAAGGTAGAGGTTAGATCGTAGAGATACAGAATTTAAGAGGAGGCAGGAAATGTGGTGGCCTGGACTGTGCCTCGTTATTTGGTTGGTGCAGGAGCACTGTGTTCAAGTGCTCTGTCGTTAGTGGCAAAGCTGGCAGAGCAGATCTGAGTCCAGAGCCCTTTCCACCACACCATGATGATCACTTCTCTTTTTAATTAAAAATGCCCTATTCCTGGCCACTTATTGACAAGTTGTTCATAGCTCTTAATTTCTGGGGTTCTTGAAACTGTTTAATGAGCATATCTGGATTAAATCCAGATACTCTGATGATAAATGGTGCTCCTTTCAAGATACCTATCTATGTAAGTACAGCAGAGAATCCATAAGTTCCCCATCAGTTTCCCCATTTTAACATCATGGCTCTTTTCCCTGTAGCCCTCTGAGAAATCAGTTCTATATATATACCTCTGCTTCTTTCTGTCACCATCTCTTGTCACACATGCTCCTCTGACTATGGATGCCACTTTTAAAATAATGATAGCTAGGGATCAATACTGAAATATTTTCAATTAATTCTTTTTTATCCTGTAATATCAGCATTACAGAGTTTCTAGTTATGCATTTAACAGATTTTCCTTTTCTCCTATTTTATGGAATGTTAATTTTGTTCAACTGAGATTCCTTTGTCAGACTGCTCTAATTACTGGATCTTACATGATTATGAGTTTGTATCCCTATTAGTTAATATTATCTTAGCCACATAAGAACATAACCAATGCATGCAACTAGTATGAAATGCATTCCGATGGGCTATAAGTCTTTCACTTACATCTTTATTTTCTTGAATCCTTTGTGTTTCAGTTCTTATCTATAATTTACTCCCATAAACGATATTGTTCTCCTGAGCTTTCTTCCATACCCTCCTCCGTACATTTGTCTCTTTCTTATTTTTGGTTATATTGTATCACTGAAAGTTAAGAAAGGTAAAAATATAATTTACTGTCTTATCTATATTATCTGTATTTAAATGTTTTACTTTTATTTTAAATTTATGAATTCTTTTATCTCCTGACAGTTTTAGCTTTTTCAAAGGTGAGGTTTATTTTCTGTAAATGTTCTATAAATTGCCATTCTATGAAGGACTTATGAAAATTTACATATAATTAACAGCATGTATTTTGTAGAATTATAAGAAATATCTCTTTTAAATGCTACTTCTTTATAATATTATTTCAGAGAATAGGAATTCAATTGCAGTTTTTATAACCTAGTTTTATGATACCAGAAAAAAATACATGTATAAATAAAGCAGAGTAAAATAACAGTTTTTAATTAGCTTGGTTTTTCTTACAGAGTAGCTGAATTTTTCATAGCAGAGACATGATCTTTTGGGATAGATTTTGCTTTGTTTAATGTTGATTGGAAAGTGTATTTTTTTTTAAAGTTAGAGTATAGTTGATTTACAGTGTTGTGTTAGTTTTGGTGTATAGCAAGTAATTCAGTTATACATATATATATTCTTATTCATATTATTTTCCATTACTGTTTATTACAGGATATTGAGTATAGTTCCTTGCGCTGTATACAGTAGGACCTTGCTGTTTGTTTATTTTATATACAGTAGTTTGTCTCTGCTAATCCCAAACTTCTGACTTAGCCCTCCCCACTCCGCGTCCCCGTCGGTAACTGTAAGTTGGTTTTCTGTGTCTGTGAGTCTGAGTCTGTTTTGTAAATAGTTTGTATCACATTTTAGATTCCACATTTAAGTGATATCATAGGATACTTGTCTTTCTCCTTCTGACTTGAAAAGTGTATTTTAAATTCTGTAGTTCACATTTTTATAAGTTTTTAATTTTATAAAGAAAAAGGTAAATTTGCTTAGGGAGGTATGTTCTTATTTTGTGTGTAGGTGCTTTCAGTGGATTTGAAATGAAATTTAGTGGTATCTTTTGAGAAAATTGTAGTTATAGTGTGCTACTCAAAACCTAGGGTTAGGAAGCAATACCTAACACTTAATTAGGACAAAAAATTTATATAAATTTTATAGAGGAGTTTAGCAGGTAAAAAAAGTACATCCCCAAGGCAGTATTCAGTTCATGTAGTAAACACCTAGGTCTGTGGAGCTTTCTCAAGTTAAAGGCATCTTCACTTGAACCAGTTATTAATAAAAGCTAATTTAAGATAAATTGGGGAAGCGTCTGTCACTGAGAATATATATGCCTTTGTTTTTCTCTGTTGCTCATGAAGTTGCATTTTACTGCATTCTTGGTGTAGAGCAAATTTTACATGCGATATATGACTGACTAGTGGCATTTTGTTTCAAAAAACTCATGCTACCGAAGCTCATACAGGAGACTATGATATTTGTTTTTTGTTTGTTTTATCAGCATGCTTTATTTTTTTTAAGAGTAACTGTATGCAGAATGCATATTTGCCATTCAGACGAGTTAATGGGCTTACACTGGAGGGTATAAATTCTAATATCTGTGTTTTCCAGCTTGCAGCAGTGTTGTCTGAAGCCTGAAATGGCTGATGTTAATCTTCAGTTTGTTTTGTTGCTTTCCAAAAATTAAGTTGAAGTAAAAGAAAATGTGATGTAAATCAACTTCTCTGCATAATAATAACAATACAAATAGTAAGATATAAAGTGATATTTCCTATGTGTCATACTGTTTAAAAACTTTAAAGGATTGTGTGTGTTGTGTGTGTGTGTTAATTGAACAGGAGAAGCAGTAAATTGCTGGCTTTTCATCAAATTGATGAATTTTGAATTTCCACTTCAATGATAGTTCTACCTTAAATTCATTTGTCTGATTTGATAACAGTATTTGGAATGCAAGAAAGAGATAAGGATTTGGACCCTATACTTATAATATCCCAGAAGAATTTCCTTGCTATTGGCTAGAAATTCAGCTTTCCCACAGAGTTGTAGATGGTGTGATTTGGCATGTACCTTTACTTACCCTTATTTACAGTCAAAGATTTATAGTTCAGAAGGAGTCTGTAGGTAGAGAAGGATCTGAAAAATGGTTCTCTTAGTATTGCATGGTTTGGCTAGGAAACCTTTTTATTATTCTGTTTGCTGTGCATCTAGACTTGCCCAGAAACAGCAGACTTAGACTATCCCCACTTCAAGCAGAATAAATAAGCAGAGTGGGGCCAGGAAAAGCCAATGAAGAAGCCACAAGGCAATTCATTAACCCATTTGAAGACATTTTCAGGCAACTTGTTAAGCTTCAAAGGTCAAAGTGACCAACATTGAATTCATCACGGGAAAAA
The DNA here is from genome assembly GCA_935064755.1 of Tragelaphus eurycerus. Classification (NCBI taxonomy): domain Eukaryota; kingdom Metazoa; phylum Chordata; class Mammalia; order Artiodactyla; family Bovidae; genus Tragelaphus; species Tragelaphus eurycerus. The sequence continues at coordinate 6,987,575 of CAKXYN010000092.1, read as the reverse complement.
ATTCTGGTAGAACAAAGTTAGCCAACTTGACCTTTAATACTTAACAAGTTGTCTTAAAATGTTTTTATTCAATCTGGATACTTTGCTAACATGATTCATCTTCTAATCTATGTAAATGTGACTTTTACATCATACTGGGTTTTCCGTAAGGGCTTCATGTGATGGACTTTCAGAGCAGGTAACACAGAGTTTGTGACTGCTCTGCCCTGCTGTGTGTCCAGTCACAATGGCAGGGAGAGTGCTCCCTGCAAGGGCGATTGAGGGAGAAAGTTCTAAGTCACAAACAGTCAGTGGTTAGGCTGTTCTGAATATTTTCTTGCTGGAAGCTGAGCGTGGGAGGCGGAGGTTTAGCCTCTTGTGCTTCTTTGCCCTGTCACCCGCTCTGTTGAGTTGCAGCAGTGGCCCCCAGCAGGCAGGCCTGGAAGCGGCAGGAAGGCAGCGCTGTCTGTGGGGTGGTGCTGGCCCAGCACTTTCCAGGCATGCTAGCACCCAGTGCGCAAGCGGAGGACTTCGCTTCCGCCAACTGTGACTTCAGAACCCAGGTCTGTTCCTGAACCTGGACGCCCAGCTGTCAGTGTGCCGCCATATGTCACCAGCACATGGCACCCTAATTAAAATTTCAAATTGCATGCATTTGTGTTTGCTGGCTGGCTTGCTTAAAAGGCAGAGACCTCACCACCCCAGCCTGCCCCCTCCTCCATGGCTCTGAGGTATTATGTTTGCCATCCGTAGGCACGGGTTGGCAAACGAATGGCCTTTCCTCACTAAAAAACCATCACTCTTGTTCTCTCACATCCTATTTCGAAGGAAGAATAGTCCCTATTTTAAGAGAGGCGAAGGGCTGTGAGAAAATGTGTCTGGTGCCCTTGAAAAGATCTCTACAGACCAGAAATGAGGTCCCTGGTTTTACCAGTGGCTTATTCAGAGTACTCTTCAGTCTTTACTTCTCTTCTCATTTGAAAGAAAGTGAATATTACTATCCCTTAAACATCGTTTAATTTTTTTTTTAATGAGACTTGTTTATTATGATACATATTTGTACTTCAGAGTTAGACCCTGGGAGCTGGTGTTAATAACACTACTGCTTTTGTGCTATCCTCTCTTTGTGCATAGTTGTAGATTTTTGTATGTTTACATTTAAAATTTTCTAAACAGGATTACATTGATCCCTCTTGGAAAATAGTAGCAATGAAATTCTGTGAAAGTAGGTCCCTCTGTTCAAAGTAGCCAACACTTACTGCTGCTTGGGGATATCATCTATTAATAGCTGCCCTTTATTGATCATTTACAGAAGGGTAAGGAAAATGCAAATGGTGTATCTCTGTCACCGTATCTAATTCTCACAGCACTCCTACTACACAGCAGCTGTGAGCATCCTCATTTCAGAGGTGTGTATACTGTGGGTTAGGGCTTCCCTGGTGGCTCAGTGGTGAAGAATCTGCCTGCCAACGAGGAGTCATGGGTTCGATCCCTGAGTTGGGAATATCCTCTGGAGAAGGAAACGGCAACCCATTCCAGTAGTCTTGCTTGGGAAACCCATGGACAGAGGAACCTGGAAGGCTATAGTCCATGGAGGTGGCAAAACAGTTGAATACAACTTAGCAACGAAATAACGAGAACACGCTGTGGGTTACTTTTGAAGCTTTTCCAGGACAGCACACTCATTGGGTTATGGAAATGAGATTTGAACCCAGATCAGTTTGACAGGAGACTATGCATATTACATTGCTTCCTCTCTGGAAAGAGAATGTAAGTTTTTTTTTCTAGTTCATTCTAATACTAGCTTCTTGTGTGTAGCTTCTTCTAACACTAGCTTCTTGAAAACAAATTGCTGATGTTTTCAGAAATTTGAGCTACACTTCATACAACTCATTTCTTATCAACCCCTTGTCGCTGTTTGCAGTCTTGACAAGCAAATACAAGGGGTATTTTCTTCTACAGACAAGGTGGAATTATACTGCCTTGTGATGAAGTATGCTTGTGGTTTATATAAATCCATGACAAATTCTAATGTTGAGCTCCTTGAGGACATTATTTCCAAAGATGTCACTGCTATGGCCTAGGTGATCTGGTCAAACACGTGACATGGAATTTATGTCATTTATATGTGCGTGTATGCTAAGTCACTTCAGTTGTGTCTGTCTCTAGGCAACCCTATGGACTGTAGCCCTCCAGGCTCCTTTGTCTATGGGATTCTTCAGGAACGGATACTAGGGGGGTTGCCATGCCCTCCTCCAGGGGATCTTACCTACTTACTAACTTGTGGTGGTGTGATCACTCATACTCACCTAGAGCCAGACATCCTGGAATGTGAAGTCAAGTGGGCCTTAGGAAGCATCATTACAGACAAAGCTAGTGGAGGTGATGGAATTCCAGTTGAGCTATTTCAAATTCTAAAAGATGATGATGTGAAAGTGTTGCACTCAATATGTCAGCAAGTTTGGAAAACTCAGCAGAGGCCACAGGAGTGGGAAAGGTCAGTTTTCATTTCAATCCCAAAGAAAGGCAATGCCAAAGAATGCTCAAACTACCACACAATTGCACTCATCTCACATGCTAGTAAAGTAATGCTCAAAATTCTCTAAGCCAGGCTTCAGCAATACATAAACTATGAACTTCCAGATATTCAAGCTGCATTTAGAAAAGGCAGAGGAACCAGAGATCAAATTGCCAACATCTGCTGGATCATTGAAAAAGCAAGAGAGTTTCAGAAAAAAATATCTGTTTCTGCTTTATTGACTATGCCAAAGCCTTTGACTATGTGGATCACAATAAACTGTGGAAAATTCCAAAACTGATGGGAATACCAGACCACCTGACCTGCCTCTTGAGAAACCTGTATGCAGGTCAGGAAGCAACAGTTAGAACTGGACATGGAACAACAGACTGGTTCCAGATAGGAAAAGGAGTATGTCAAGGCTGTACTTGTCACCCTGCTTATTTAACTTATATGCAGAGTACATCATGAGAAACACTGGGCTGGAGGAAGCACAAGCTGGAATCAAGATTTCTGGGAGAGATATCAATAACGTCAGATATGCAGATGACACCACCCTTATGGCAGAAAGTGAAGAACTAAAGAGCCCCTTGATGAAAGTGAAAGAGGAGAGTGAAAAAGTTTGCTTAAAGCTTAACATTCAGAAAACTAAGATCATGGCATCCGATCCCAGCACTTCATGACAAATAGATGGGGAAACAGTGGCTGACTTTATTTTGGGGGGCTCTAAAATCACTGCAGATGGTGACTGCAGCCATGAAATTAAAAGACGCTTACTCCTTGGATGGAAGGTTACGACCAACCTAGACAGCATATTCAAAAGCAGAGACATTACTTTGCCAACAAAGGTATGTCTAGTCAAGGCTATGGTTTTCCAGTGGTCATGTATGGATGTGAGAGTTGGACTATAAATAAAGCTGACCACCGAAGAATTGGTGCTTTTGAACTATGGTGTTAGAGAAGACTCTTGAGAGTCCCTTGGGCTGCAGGGAGATCCAGCCAGTCCATCCTAAAGGAGATCAGTCCTGGGTGTTCATTGGAAGGACTGATGCTGAAGCTGAAACTCCAATACTTTGGCCACCTGATGCAAAGACTGGAAAAGACTGTGATGCTGGGGAAGATCGAAGGTGGGAGGAGAAGGGGACGACAGAGGATGAGATGGTTGGATGGCATCACCAACTCAACGGACGTGGTTTTGGGTGGACTCTGGCAGTTGGTGATGGACAGGGAGGACTGGCGTGCTGCAGTTTATGGGTCACAAAGAGTAGGACACGACTGAGCGACTGAACTGAACCGAACTTGTGGTTATTGATGAGGCCACTCATCTGCAGAAGCAGGACTGTGTGTGGTTTTCTTTCTCACCACCTACAAGGCAGGTGACCAAGTAAGCAGGCTGCCTGATCATTAGACAAGTGCTGGAGCCTGACTGCAGGTTCAGATCCCAGCTTGTTCTTTTCCTAACATACTAATCTCATGCAAGCCACCTGACATGTCTATGCCTCAGTTTCCTCTCTAAGAGCGATAAAACTATTATGAATTAATCCATGTAAAACACTTTAGAATGTGGCTTCTGGAACATTGGAAGTACTTAATCAATGTTAGTTAAAATTACTCATCACATTTAACACTGTACATGGAAAAAGAAGTTATTTTTCAGGAAGATTAATTGATCAGTTTTACAGAAAATTCTAATATTAAGACCCTGTCTTTTAAGAGCATCTGAATAAATGTCACCTTCTTGATTGGATCTGCCAATCAATAATCATTGATGATGCTTCTACTGGGAAATGGTGCATGAAATCTCCAAAATAAAAAGTATTATCACAGACCTTAAAAAGATACCAGTTATGTTGGATAGAAAAGATACCCACTTACTTACGTTTCAACAAGTGCTCTGGAGTGTTTACATATGTAATACAGTGAATTGTCACAACTACAAATGGAATGTGTGCTCAATCCTAAGTAATGACAGAAAGGATGAAGAAAAGCTAAACAAATAAACCAAAAAAAAAAAAATGCCTGCAAATTTTAATAAGTTATCTAATACCAATAGTAGTACTTCTAACAATGATGGTAACAGAAGTAGAAGCCAGCAGTACACATGGAAGCCGCTTCTCTTATGGCTCTAGACAAGCTATTTACATACTTAGCAAAGTTATGAAATTCTATCGGCTCGAATCTTTTCCACCACAAATTATTCATTTCTTGTAAAACTCCCATGTATTCCACAGGGTTGCTGAAACACAGCAAAGTGTGAAAGAGAAAACAACTACTCCCTCCACATTTTGTTTAAAAATAGAAAATTCTGATGAGAATCTGAGTTACAAGCCAAGATGTACTTTCTCAGATTTGGCTTTTTTTTTTTTTTTAACCCCAAGTATCATATGAAAATACATTCTGGTAGGTTAAAGAATCAATATCTTTTTACTACATCTGTGAAAAAGATAATGACTGTTGATAAGTTTTGTAAAATTCCTTGTACTCATTTTAATCAACGCATTCTCTCACCTATAGCATCATGCTTTGAGATAAATATGGCAAACGACCCATGAGCCTACCTGTTTTCTTTCTTTCTTTGAACTTTAAAATGTAATATTCTCCATGGTGTTCAGAGAGATACATTTGTTTGAGCCTCTGTGTATATTACATGTCATTAAGAAAATTATGAAAAGCTTGATGTAAGCTTGAGGCAAACTCTTATAATAGAGTTTTTCTTGTCGAATTCCTGTCTCTTTTGAGCTGAAAAAGAAAGAAAGAAAGAAAGGAATAGGGGCCATTAGGAGGATAGCAGGTAGTAAAAGCCTATTTAATGTAACATCAATTGTGGAGAAAATATTAGGTACAATTACATAAGGATTGCGTGAGAGGGAGCACCTTGAGAGGCATAATTTAATTAGAATGAATTTATGAGGGAGAGGTCCTGTGCCATTAAACAAAGGGAAGGCAGTGGTAGTGTGCTCTCTTTGCGAGGGCATTTAATGAGTTTCTGCACAAAGTGCTTCAGGTACAAGATTTGTAGCAGGTGGTCATAGAAATGTAGCTCAAAACAAAAACTGTCAAGTGTCCTCGTTGGCGATTTCTGAATTAAGAGTATTTAGGAAACTATTTGGATAGTAGTATTTCTTAATGATGATTTCACTGAACAGCTATCACAGGCAAGATAACCCTTTTCTCTTTTAAAAAAAATCAGATTCCAATGTGTTCTTTAGTTGGTCAGTGAATATCTAAGTGTAGTCCTGGCCTCACTTGACTCCTGTCTTGCCCCTATGTTAGATCACACCTCATTTAGTATTGCAGACAATGCTAAATGACAAAGTCAATATCATTGACTGTCTTGATATTCCAGAAGAATAGTGCCAACGGTGACTTTAGATTGAGATTTTTGTCTTTATGGTTGGTTTCCTATTTCTGGTCAGAGGAAATTAGGGTGTTATCTCCCTATACTGTAATTGTGATCATAAACTTTATCAGGATTCTTTAAAATCCAAGTAGGTGAAAGGGAAGGAAAACACAATTGTGAAGTTGGGGGAAGGAGGCCTTAGTAAAGGTATGACCTTAACCTTGGTCAAAATATGCTCCCTAAGACCCAGGAAATCTCATATATGGAGGGTTTAAATCGTATGGAAGGTTTAAAAAATTGGCAAGAGAATAATTTGTTCTTTAAGGATTTATTTGTGTCTGTTCCTCAGAAGATATGTTTTTTGAATTTATTGCAAATAATCTTGTTAATCTTTTCCTAGGTATCCCGACAGGCCAGGTGGCTAAGGAAAGATGATACATAACAGGACTATGGAAATGCCATAAATTATTACATAGTATAAAAGTATCTGTGATATCCATGACTAACTTTTAAAATGGCAAAGTTATAAATATCTGTAAAGTCTGTGCTCAATTGTACTGATTACTGTGGTACTAATGTGTAAAGAATATGTATTTTGGTTTTGTTTTGTTTTCCACCCTTAGATTTTATTTATAAAACAAAAATTTAACATTTGCAGAAGAGGGGCATTAGCAGGGTGTAAATTAAAGACAAAAAAACCCCCAATAGGGGAGAATATTTTAAATGTCTTGCAGGGAGTGGAAGAAAGAATTTTGCTTAAAAATTTCACCATATGCTAACTATACACAGCACTTCAAGTTTATTTATTGTTAAAGCCTCATGTAAATCACGTCATTCTGAAAGTCATGGAAACTGCACATTTGTGCATTAAACTATGTAAACAACAAGAACTGGTCATCCATCCAATTGTTGCTTCACTTATTTTGAGTTATAGTGTAATTTTGTGGAGGATGAAATGGAGATTGCACAATATAGCGATTTCCTGTAACACCTACGTTTTTGCTGATATAGCAAGGTCTGTTGGTATGAGAGCTTAACCTTTATTTTATTTCAAAATGTGTTTTTTATTCTGAGTTCCATTGGTGCCTATGGTTTCACTTTTCTGTGTGAACCACATGTTAAACCTGCCCTGACTCAATGAAGGAGTCAAGTGGTAGAAAAGACCTTGTAGGCGGGCAGATTTTATACTGGAATGAGTTCAAGAATACTTTGAACCTATCAGTAACATTATTAATAGGGAGAAAGTGTAAATGCTAACACTTCAAGTGCTCAAGTGTACATGTCAGAATGAAAGCATAAGGTTACATAGGACTGCTCACCAGCTTCCTTTATTTATAAAACAGATACATCCCTTGCATATAATTTGTCCTGTTCACTTTTGTCTGTGACTGTTCTTCTGTCTGGGGTGCCTGGTTCTTCCTCTGCTTGTTGGGACTCCACTCATCCTTTCAAGCTGCCTCCAGTCTTTTGAAAAATCAGGCAAGGAATAGATCTTTTTTCTTCGGCCCACCCCTCCTTGATTAACCTTCTTCCTGGTCCTTTTACCCATTGCACATGGTTTGGGTTGCCATATGCTTGTTAAGTCTGGTTTGCATTTGTACTTGGTTGTTTTAGAGTTGGTCTTCCTCATGAGGTTCTGTTTTCTTAGTGCTTAAAACAGTTCTTTGTAACAGTGGATACCCAATAACTATGGCTTGGACTGAATTAAAGGAAAAACAGAAAATTAAAAGAAAAAACAGAAGCAGAAGATATTAAGAAGAGGTGGCAAGAATATATAGAAGAACTATACAAAGAAGATCTTTATGAACCAGATAACCACCATGGTGTGATCAGATATTCAGGAATGTGAAATCAAGCAGGCCTTAGCTTAAGAAGCATCACTACAAACAAAGCTAGTGGAGGTGATGGAATTCCAGTTGAGCTATTTCAAATCCTAAAAGATGATGCTGTGCAAGTGCTGCACTCAATATACCAGCAAATTTGGAAAACTCAGCAGAGGCCACAGGACTGCAAAAGGTCAGTTTTCACTCCAATCCCAAAGAAAGGCAATGCCAAAGAATGCGCAAACTACTGTACAGTTGCACTCATCTCACGCATTAGCAAAGTAATGCTCAAAATTCAGTACATGAACTGTGAATTTCCAGAAGTTCAAGATAGTTTTAGAAAAGACAGAGGAACCGAATTGCCAACATCCATTGGATCATTGTAAAAGCAAGAGAGTTCCAGAAAACATCTACTTCTGCTTTATTGACTATGACAATGCCTTTGACTGTGTTTATCACAACAAACTGAAAAATTCTTCAAAAGATAGGAATATCAGACCACCTTACCTGCCTCCTGAGAAATCTGTATGCAGGTCACGAAGCAACAGTTAGAACTGGACATGGAGCAGCAGACTGTTTCCAAATCAGGAAATGAGTACGCAAGGCTGTATATTGTCACCCTGCTTATTTAACTTATATGCAGAGTACATCATGCAAAATGCCAGGCGGGATGAAGCACAAACTGCATTCAAGATTGCTGGGAGAAATATCAGTAACCTCAGATATGCAGATGACACCACCCTTATGGCAGAAAGCAAAGAGGAACTAAAGAGCCTCTTGAAGAAAGTGAAAGAGGAGAGTGAAAAAGTTGGCTTAAAACTCAACATTCAGAAAACTAAGATTGTGGCATTCAGTCCCATCACTTCATGGTGAATAGATGGGGAAACAATGGAAACAGTGAGAGACTTTATTTTGGGGGGCTCCAAAATCACTGCAGATGGTGACTGCAGCCATGAAATTAAAAGACACTTGCTCCTTGGAAGAAAAGCTATGACCAACCTAGACAGCATATTCAAAAGCAGAGACATTACTTTACTGACAAAAGTATGTCTAGTCAAGACTATGGTTTTTTCCAGTAGTGATGTATGGATGTGAGAGTTGGACTATAAAAAAAGCTGAGTGCGGAAGAATTCATGCTTTTGAACAGTGGTGTTGGAGCAGACTCTTGAGAGTCCCTTGGGCTGTAGGGAGATCCAGCTAGTCAATCCTAAAGGAAATCAGTCTTGAATATTCATTGGAAGGGCTGTTGCTGAAGCTGAAACTCCAGTCCTTTGACCACCTAATGTGAAGAACTGACTCACTGGAAAAGACCCTGGTGCTGGGAAAGATTGAAGGCAGGAGGAGAAGGGGACGACAGAGGATGAGATGGTTGGATGGCATCACCTGTGCAATGGACATGAGTTTGAGCAAGCTCTGGGAGTTGGTGATGGACAGGGAAGCCTGGCATGCTGCAGTCCATGACGTCACAAAAAGGCAGATATGACTGAGCGACTGGATTGAACTGAAAGGAAAAAAAAATGAGAGAGGTCTACTTCAGTAGGATCCAGACAGTAAAATGGTGAGGATACATTTAGGGAAATCTGTACCTCGGGGAGCCTGGTGGGCTGCCATCTATGGGGTCGCACAGAGTCGGACATGACTGAAGTGATTTAGCAGCAGCCACAGCAGTACCTCTCTAGGAGCAACCAGTTGCCTAGCTCCCAATGGACAATGTGACAGGCTGGTCCCATGTTTTACGGTAGATTTTAAGGTGTATTATGTATGTGTTGTGGTATTTGAATACTAATTTTTGATCAAAGGAGTTTTTCTTTATATATAACTCAATAAACCCATCTTCTGTAAAATTAGAAGGATTTTTTCTTCGTTGAGGGGAACAGTTACTAACTGCCTAGTGATTTATGAAATGATAAAGTGGAACAGAGGTATGTCTCTAGCTGGATTGTTCTCATCAAAGTGACCTCTACTTTTGTGGCCTCCTTGAAGTGGATCTAGTCTAGAAGAACCTCTGATTATTGTCTTAGGATTCTTGTCTACCTAGGCATAGATTCAGAGACCAAAACTAAGCTGAGCTTGTTTTTAGTGACTTGGACCTGGTAAGCGGATGGACTGCAACTTACTTAGGGTTGAATTGATTCATACCTCGTTTCTAAGAGATTCCCCTGATTCACAGAACTTTCTATAATCAGTTTGATTCATCCATCTATTTGCATTTAGAGGATGCATGTTAAATGACCCTAAAGGTAGTGCCTGATATAAGACATAGCAGGAGGACCTATCTTTAAAAAAAAACAACCTTTACTGTGTAATGCTAGATACCTTGTTAAGTGAATTTCCTTTTATTCGTAGCCATCCTCTTTCTTTGAAAAGACAAAACAGCAAAAATGCACTGAAATTTGATTTAATTTCTAATTGTGGATGTTTGACTGTATCTGCCTTAGTCTGCCTTTTGGCCCCAAGGGGTGGATGCTGAATATAATGAACCTCTCTGGGGACTGGCTGTTGAGCTTTTTAGTAGAACAGACTTCCCTGCCCTTCTTACGTACTAGGGATGGTGAGTTGAGGAAAACTCCATCCTTTGTTACTGTGTGAGCATTCCCGATGTATCCTGGATGATATGGAGAAACATTTAGGTAGAGCTTTTTTCTCTCAGAGCTTGCTCATTCATTCACTCAACAACTGTTTACTTTGAACCCACTCTTCTAGGCCCTGGGCTTGTGTTCTGTTAGCTCAGACATAATTTTCTCAATCGAGAGGGCTTACTACAGTGCTCGGACATGTTGATGAATTTAAAGCCCATTGCCCATTATAAATGTATTTTGCTGTTGATTTGAGTAGGTCCTAAAGGCTATCCTATAAAGGAACACTGCTTTTTAAGTTTTAGATTATATTTTATTTTAAACTCTTTTGTTGTGGAATCAAACATTTAGGAAGAAAGGATACACTGTAAGTGAGTAAGTTTAGGAATTTTGATCATGGGAACCACTTGTTGCAACCACCTCTCAGTCACGAGGCAGCATTGCTAGGAGCCCAGAAGCCACTGTGTTCTTTTCCATATCACAGTTCCCTTCTAGAAATGATTCCTTTCTTGACCCTTATGGTAACCACTTCCTTGCTTGCCTCTTTCAGTCACAGTTTGTCTTTATTTGTTCAACTCCATGCTTCGAGATTGATCTGTTGTTTCAGTGTGGCTGTAATTTGTTTACTTTTTAAAAGAAAGCTGTGGTGTAGTCATAGGATGGAAGCCTCTATAGCTGTGAAAGAATACTATTATCACCCTCCTTTTATAGCTGAGGAAATCGAAGCACAAAGAGGTGAATCAATTTGCCTAAGATTCTACTGCTAGGATATGTTATAAATCTAGGGTTTGAACCTAACTAGTCTTAACGTCATTGGAGAAGGAAATGGCAGCCCACTCCAGTGTTCTTACCTGGAGAATCCCAGGGATGGGGGAGCCTGGTGGGCTGCAGTCTATGGGGTCGCAGAGAGTCGGACACGACTAAAGTGACTTAGCAGCAGCAGCAGTCTTAACATCTGAGTCTGTTCTCTTAATATTATACCAAGTTGTCTAAGACTTTTAGCAAGACTTCACCTAAATGATGTACAGCATTTCAACTTCTCTGAAGGTTTATTTAACAGATTGTCTTAAAAGTGCTTTCTCAGAAGCAAGACTTTCTTATAGATCCTATAGTGATGATATAAAAATACAGAAATTTCCAGACTTAATGCAAATTGACAGTCCCTGGAGATAATCTAGTCACTGGATTCTTTATTTTAAAACTTTGAAAGTAGAAGGTCCCAAAGTTGTGAGACTGGGCAGAATTCAGACACCTGCTTATCCAAAGAGGCAGCACAAGAGGTTTGTTGAGATGAACTGATGAGAACTGAAGTGGTCCCAGGCTTACTCTGTGTTTCGGTCTTGTGGTCATCACGCTGAGTCTTACCCAACTGGATGCCCAGTTTCTTGCTGAGAACATTTCAAGGCTTGATGCCAGCTATTGCTAGAAAGAAAAGCTCTAGACAGTGCCTCAACAGCTGACAAAATTTCAGGTAAGGCGACGTTGACAGGACACAAAACTGAACCTTGGTGGACTTGAAGCTGAAACCAGTGACTGGCGCATTCTCTCTCGAAGTCATAAGCATGATTAGAAGTCAGTGTAAAGGTGTTATTCCCCTAGTTTTGATAATTCTTGTGTGACCTCAGAGACATGTATTGCCTCTTTTTCTGTATATCCTTTGACCAAATGAATTTCTCCTACTTTGGATGTTACCAAAAGGCATTTAAAAGATGAAAGGTGTGTCCTAGATAAATATAAATTGATCAAATACTAACTCTTGAAAAGAACCAAAGACAGTCACACCATCCTTTCCCTTGTTGTCAGAACTTTTTTTATTTCTGCCCATCATTACACTCCCAAACCCACTCTGTTGCAACACATACACACACACACCATTGTATTGTTTCAAACTTTTGCATTGACATCAACATCCCTGTTCTGAAGAACTGTTCTAGGAAAGAATAAGTGAATTCTTGATAGCTGGCAATGGCACCCCACCCCAGTACTCTTGCCTGGAAAATCCTATGGGCGGAGGAGCCTGGTAGGCTGCAGTCCATGGGGTTGCTACAAGTCGGACACAACTGAGCGACTTCACTTTCACTTTTCACTTTCATGCATTGGAGGAGGAAATGGCAACCCACTCCAGTGTTCTTGCCTGGAGAATCCCAGGGACGGGGGAGCGTGGTGGGCTGCCGTCTGTGGGGTCGCACAGAGTTGGACACGACTGAAGTGACTTAGCAGCAGCAGCAGCAGCAGGGTTAATATATGGGACTTAGATGTAGACAGAAGTCAAGTCATCATTATGAGGTCATTCTAATCATTGAAGATGACCAACAGTAGACTGGACTTGTAGAGAGGCTAGGGACCCCACATGGGGAGGGAGCAGGTCTGCTGAAGTGGTTCAGAGACTTTGTAGCTGAGATGGATTGGGAAATTGCACAAGACAACCTTCAAATTTGTACAGTTTTTTAAAGATTTTGAAACGAAATTTATCGAATTGTTGGTTTGGGGAGCAACTTACCGTTTTTGATAATCTCATTTTTCTCAGATTTAAGTAAATACACATGGGGAAATTATTCTGGAGTAATAAACAGTAGACCTATTTTACATATATCCGTATTTGTTCTTTCCCTATTTTTTTCATTAGAAGATATATTTTCAGCTTGGATCCAATTTTTAAGGGGTGGGGGTTAATTGCTTCAGAGTATTGTATTAGTTTCTGCTGTTTCACAAGAAAGTGAATAAGCTATATGTATAGATATATCCCCTTCCTCTTGGACCTCTCTCCCACCTCTTTCTGACCCATCTCCATGTTTTTTAAATTTAAAAACGAGGCTATAAGGCAGTGTTAAACTGCTTAGCCAGAAACTGTGTTGTACATGGTCATCTTTCCTTTCTTTTTCTTTTACTGTCTTTTTAACTTCGTGATTTTGTCCTAGAAAATTTACAAATTCCACTTATATGCGCCTCTCTCCCCAGCCTGCTAGCTATCCTTAAAAAGAGACTTGGGTGCTCATGGGGTGCATAGAGTTCAGCTGATAGTTGGAAGTGTGGGAGGAGTCCTGGGAAATCTGTAGCTGTAAGCATTCGTCTTTGACCAGAGAAGCACTGTTAAGATGTGCCCAGATGGAATTCCCGTGAGGCTCTCTTCTGTGAAGTGGGACTTTTGTGGCACCAACAGCAAAGCAATTCACGAACAAAAAGCCTTCTCTAGCGTCACCATTGTTGATGTTCTCTGTTTCTTGCCTCCCTCTGCTTTTGTTTGGCGAGGGGTTTCTTATTTATTCACACACACGTTTTTACAAGATTAGAACAAATGTCTATGTTAATAACATCCCGAGTTATTATTTTGGGGGGAGAGGTGCACATTTCATCTTGGTGTTTGTGTGGGGTTTTGCTGAGGAAAGCAAACAGAGAATTGAATGAAGATTCACTAAGCCTGACTAGACGATGGTGTGCCGTGTAAATGTACTGAACATTTTTTTTTTTAAATTCACTTTCTCAGGAGTGGATAAAGAGAGGCACTATTTGCAGTGTGTGAAGTATTTTTTAAAAGTGAGAACTCCCTATGAGGTGTGGTTGTAGCAGGAGTAGGTCAAGTATTTTCCTTCTTTCGTATTTAGCCAGAAGAGACCACTTAGCTCCTCTGAAGCCTTGCTTATAACTGATCATCCCTTTCTTTTTTTCTGTTCACAACATGATGATCCAACTCTTGTTCTTGTACACTCGTGAGATCTTTCATTCTGAAAATCCTGCTACAAGCAAGTTCTGACCAATTCATCATTCTTGCTGCCATTCTCTACTGAAGTACATCTTGGTTCATGCTAGGCTGAGAATGAACTCAGCAGAGAAAGGAGAAACATACAGTGGTTTAAGGATGAAAAGAAAAAGGATACTCTGGTGGTTTTTCAGTTTGTGTTTGTTTTGGTTTTTAGTTTTGAAAAGACCCAAGCTCCCATTTTTTAATTTCTTTAATTCAAAAGGAAGCAGTTTGATATATTAGAAGCATTGTCTTTGGAGTCCAGGAGACCTGAGTTTGGAGTTGCACTTTATGACCTCAGACAAACTACTTTTTGCAAGGTTCAGTTTGCTGCCTGTAAAATAGGAATAATAGTATATCATAGGGTTGTTACATGGATTAAATAAGAATACTTCGTATAAGGTGTATGGCGCAAGACTTTGCCCATAGCAAGTGGCTTGCTATTCTTTTATTAACAAAGCTGTCCAGGTATTTCTTCCCATTAGTCATTTTCATAAAATACATATTAAACTCTGTAATTTAATATGATTTAAAACTTTTAATAAACATGTCTAGAGTTTAAGATTTAAGACTTTAAAAAGAGTTCACACAGGATTGGTTTCTCTGTGACTAAGTAGTGGGCAGTCATAAGATTTTTATTTTATGACATGTTTAGGAGAAAGTACTGAATGAAGCTTGTAATAGTAACAGCCCCTTTAATGAGAGGACCAGATAGAGAAGTCATTTCCAATGCTGCCTGGGAAAAGGGTAGATTTCCTGTGGCATCATAACAGTTCTGAGTAAAGGACCTCAAACTGCTCCCCTCCCCCAATAAGTTATTGCATCCTAATGATATTAAGTAGAAGTTGATTTTTCAGAGGAAAGAAATACTTGAGAGAATTGAATTGTCTGTCAGACTTGCATATTTCTCTTTGGAGAAACTGAAATCTGTTTGTTCTGTAAAAGCAGTTATTTATATCTAGATTTGCTCTCTTGGAAACCATAATTAACCCTTTAGGGGTAAATAGTTTTCTCTCCCCTAAATGGCTTTGATTGATTATTTTTTAAAGATTCATTTTCCCATATAATTTCTCAGAGGCCGGGGATCAGATAGCCGGCAAAGTACATACCACACTGTGCACCTAGGCTCAGAATTAATATTTTCATCTTTATTTTAAAGATTTTTTAATAAAAGTAATATGAGCTTATTATAGATCTTTTGGAAAATACAGAAAAATGGAAGAGAAACCATACACAGCTCCACTGTCTAAAAATCATCATTACAGTCTTGGTGCATTTCCTTCTGGATGTTTCTCTGTTTGTACAGAGCACCATGGTGGATAGTCATGACTGAATGTATATGTAGGGTCTTCAAGGATCTTCTCATGAGGCCAGGTGCTGTTGGACAGAAACTGGTGGTAGCCAGGCAAAGTGTGTGGGCCTGCTCATAAGGATGAGAGGATCACAGAGAGAGCAGACTGCCCTTGGATCCCTCAGCCCCGTGGGACGTGTGGTTTTCCTCAAGTGGGAAAAGATTGTAAAGGGAAGGTGATGGTTGTAGGCGAACTCAAAAGAGATCTTCAGATTGTCCCCATGGTAAGTAACAAGGGCCAAAAAAAAACCAAAAACAAACTCAGACTTTTGCTCTGCTTTGGTATTTCTGTATTCAGGAAAAAATCATTAGTTTCAGTAAGTTCAGGTTTTGAAGGTAACTTCTTCCTCTTGAACGTTTCCCAGTAGGGATTAAATTATTGTCATTAACTTGAAATGTGGAGGGGGAGACATAAACATGAGAGAATTGAGAATTGTTAGCACATAACAAATTTTTACAGCATCTATCCCTGACCTGAATCATGACTATTTTCTTTTGAGTTAAATCTTTCGTTATAGATGCTTTCTAGTCTGTCCTATGCATCTCTGACTTTTCTCATGCTGAGTCATACTTTGTTCTGTTTCTTAAATATAAATATATATCCGACATCACCGACTCAGTGGACATGAGTTTAAGCAAACCCCAGGAGACAGTGAAGTGCAGGCAAGCCCAGAGTGCTGCAGTCCATGGGGTCACAAAGAATCAGACATGACTTAGCAACTGAACAACAAAGTATCAGATCAGATCAGATCAGATCAGTCGCTCAGTCGTGTCCGACTCTTTGCGACCCCATGATCCGCAGCACGCCAGGCCTCCCTGTCCATCACCACCTCCCGGAGGTCACTCAGACTCGCATCCATCAAGTCCGTGATGCCATCCAGCCATCTCATCCTCTGTCGTCCCCTTCTCCTCCTGCCCTCAATCCCTCCCAGCATCAGAGTCTTCTCCAATGAGTCAACTCTTCGCATGAGGTGGCCAAAATACTGGAGTTTCAGCTTTAGCAAACAACAAAGTATATATACGTATATATCTTCATTATTGGACAAAGACTGGAAGAGTGGATATGGCGTTGGAAATGTGCAATATATCCAGAGATCACTTGTGTTGAGAGATGATTTCATTGTAATCCTTCCTGATTGAACCTCTCAAATCTTTTATTCTCATCTGCAATGTGAATGTTTTATTCCTTTTCCCTTGGCTCTGTCTCCATTTGCATGCAGTCCTCAGGTGGACTTCTTTACTAAAGAGAAGAGCATAATATTCTTCAAGTTTGCCTAGCTCTTTGGCATTTAAACAAGCTAGAGAGATGCATAAATTTAGCAAAGGATCGGGGCCAAAGTGATGGCTGAACTGGCATCATTTCACATTTTTCATGCTGTGTATTTATAGCAATAAATTTCAAGCAAGGAAATAGATTGCATGGAGTATGCTGTATTAGGAAGGAAGTTTGTATACTTTTGTGGCTTATTAGTATCTTAGTATAACCTTCTTCCCACTTCGCTGGTTGAGTGAACTGAAACGGATAAGTTCAGGGGCTTTTTGGTTGTTATTCATGTGTCTGGCTGGTTAAAGGGTAGGGTTTTTTTTTTTTATATATATATTTATATATATATATATAAACTGAACTGAGCTCCCAGAATTATTACTTAGTTGTTGTGGCTTTCCTTCTCTTTCAGTCTCTCTTTCTAAGAGTCTGAAGATAACCCTCTCATGACCGCTGCCCTCGTAGCTGCTAAGTTCTAGAGCTCTGTGGTGAAATGCATATGTTAACTTAAAAAAACAAACAGTACCCAAAAAGCAAACAGTGCCCAATTTTTTAATGAGGAGATAACAATAGTACAATAAAATTGTGTTTCCCAGTCAATGAAATCTTACAATCAAAAATACTGAGAAAATTTTGCTTCCATGATTGTCTTGCTTTTTGAATCAGTGGTGGGTTATAGTTCAGAAAAGAATTGCCCAAATGTTATTCATTCAATATATAAATATATAATTTATATATATAATTATATATATAAATTATATATATAATTTATAACTATAATATATAAATGATGATGATGATAAGGATAAATAAAAGCACCTTACTTTTTAAAAAATAGATACTAGCCTAAATGCTTTCATGAATTATCTCATTTAGTTGTATCAACAAACTTTTAAGTCATAATATTATCATTCTCATTTTATAAATGAATAAAACCAGTTTTTTGAGAACTTAAGTAACTTCCTTTAGAATATAGATCTTAAATATCTAGAGTAAATAAATGATAACAGAAAATATTCCCCTCCACTAAATATGCTTTCTCCCACATAGTCCATCTATTAGAGAGTTTTGGAATAGGGGCTTGTTTTTTCTAAAAAAAGAGAAAACCTTGGTAGACATTTTAGTCTTCATTAACCATACAGGGTAATGATGTGAATTTGAGTGAGCAAAGAACTTGTTGGATTTGTAGCTGTAGGGTAATAGGGTTGTTGGTGGAAGATTTAAAGGAGGGGTGATGGTGAATAAAGTTTGTTTTTACAAAAGGCACAAGCAAGCAAACTGACTTTCTGTGCTCAAGGTCGTAGGATGGAGTAGAACATCAAAGACATATGCCATGTACTGTGAAAGTTTCACCTTTTACCCCAGTAAAACTTTTCTGTCACCTTTGAGACACATACCAGAGCTTCCAAATAAAGTGCATTTACTTCAAGGACAGAAAATATAAATTTGAAAAAGTATTTTAGATTTAGAAAGCATGACTTTTGAATTCTAAGTATTTATTATCCAGGAGGGACTGTGACCCCATGAGTAGGTACTGAATTATCTTCATCTTTACATCTAGAGTGCCTGGGAGTCTGACAGGGAACATCATAAAGAGTCCATAAAGCTTTTTGAATACATGAATGAGTAAAGAAATGAATGAACAAAATTATAGAGTTTTCTTCTATTATCTGCTGAATGTCTGCCTATCATTTTAAAGACCCTCCTTTTAAAAACATTAAAAAGAGGATCTGTAACCTAGTTGTATTAATAATATTGAGTATTCATTCATATGTAATTGGACTGACTGATAAAAGAGAACTTTGTAGTTTGGTTCATAAAAGAAAATTCACAATTGAGTGGCATGGGGACCACACCTTCAGACACAGACACTCCATTCAGACTTGCAGACCCCCACCCTGCTCAGTGTCTGGGCTGCAGCCCAGACTGAGGTTGGACTGCGGGAAGAAGGAAGCCCTGTGGTTAAACCACTTGGGATGATCGAAAGTCGACCATACTTATTTTCAATTTGGCAGCCGCATTAGCTTTTTCCTCCAGTGTGCAGTTTTCCCTGGCTGTTTCACTCTGTGGGCTGCTCACCATTGGTGATCTGGCAGAGGCATCTGAGGAGGCTCACCATGGCTCCCTCCTGACAGTTACTGTGGCTGTTCCAGTGCTTTCCCTGACTCGGCCATGCTCTCTGGTCTCAGGGAGTTAATCAGTCACAGTGAGTGCAAAAGAAGTAAAAAGAAAGACAAGAAAGTGTGACCTGAGGATGATGATAATGGAATGTTAAATTTAACATGACCTGAGTTGTAAATATTTACAGCATGCAAAAATGTTCCTGCCTCCTCCTACTGTTTCACATGCTTTGATTCAGATCCTTAGAAACTTCTGGTGGGCCATTGATATTTGAGTCCATCAGTGTATCTGTCTTGATACTCCAGATTTGAATACCATCTTAGTTAGAAGCATGATGTGGTGGTTATGATGTGTGTGTGTGAGTGTCTCAGTGTCCAGGAGAAGAAGGTTGTGAAGATGCGTGTTCTTGTGGGACAGACCTGCGTCTCCCTGGATGAGCTAGTATATGTAAGCGTGTTCATTTTCTTTTTCCTGTTTCTTTCAACCTGTGTCTTTTTCTTTCCAATTTTCATCTCAAGTTGATGCTATGTTATCTGCACTAATACTTGGGTATAGTTTCCTACCCGCATTGAACCTCAGTTAGAAGAACCTTAGGCCTTAGTGATCTTAATTTTAACCGATTTCCCTGGTTAAAATGCTCCTGATACCAAATAACTGTATGTTGAATATTTATCATTGCTTGAAAGCAGTGTCTTGGAAAGGATGTCAGGGGTTTCCTAAAGGAGTAGTAAAATTCCGTTTTCCCTGTAGCATTTACCAGCTGCCTTGCAATTTGGGTAGCCTGAAATATGGTCAGAGTGCATGTTACCCAACTTTTCCTGGCAGCTCCTGC
The DNA here is from genome assembly GCA_935064755.1 of Tragelaphus eurycerus. Lineage (NCBI taxonomy): Eukaryota > Metazoa > Chordata > Mammalia > Artiodactyla > Bovidae > Tragelaphus > Tragelaphus eurycerus. The sequence continues at coordinate 6,968,032 of CAKXYN010000092.1, read as the reverse complement.
TCTCTTCATGCTTCACACAGATGATGTCCCATTCCCCTGCCGACCGTCAGGCACATGTCGGGACCTGGTCGTATCTTCATGACTCTAGCAGGGAAGGCTGGATGCCAGGAAAATAAGAATCAAGCTAGTAACCTACCTGACTTAAAGAAAGCACCACTGCATTTTGTTGGAAGTATGGGAGTTTGGACGTGTCCCCCAATCAAACCTAAATCTCTAGGTGGTCAACCATGATTGAGTTGCTGTTTTCTTACAGGTGTATGGAGAGTTATCATGTCATGACTCCCCTAGGCCTAAATGGACAGATGATTAAAATACATAAATTCATGGATCATATCAGAGAGAAAGGATTTTGTGGTCAGAATGGATCTACTCTTGTGTTCTGCTAGGGTTTATCAGGATACTCCTTGCTGAAATTTACTTGTCCAGTTTGGATTGAACCACTTAAATTTAACAAACTTTAGCCTTGCAAGAAAAAAACAGAAAATCCTAGAAAGTAAGAGTTTGCTAATATCTTGTGTAGGATTTCAATAATGGGAATCAGGATGAAAAACCAGTGTTGGCTGATGAAAGTTAAAAGTTGGGCTTATAATAAATTGTATTTGCATTTCAGCTAACAGCTTGCAAACTGCCCTACATTTATTATTTTATTTGAGCTTTGTCATTGTTCCCTGAGGGAAAATGTCTGTTATTATTATCATTATTATCAACATCACCTTCCATTTTACAAATTATAAAATGGAGGCTCTGAGAATTTAAGAGATTTTCCCTAAGTTACTTAACTGACCTGCCAATGCAGGGGACATATGAGATGCAGGTTTGATCCGTGGGATGGGAAGATCCCCTGGAAGAGGGCATGGCAACCCATTCCAGTATTTCTTGCCCATGGAAAGAGGAGCTTGGTGGGCTACAGTCCATAGGGTTGTAAAGAGTTGCACACGACTGAGGCGACTTAGCACGCGTGCACATAGTGTAGCTAAGTCTAACTTTCTGAGGACTTCTCTGTCTTTTATTATCTCATAGTTGGCATTCTAACAGAAATAAAGCTGTTTTATAAATGCATATTTTATAATGCTGCTATAGCCAATATAGGAAATGGCATTGAAGTTATATACTTTGCCTGCTAAAATCAGCACAATTTGTGAAACAGGCCTTACCTCTCATAAACTCCCTTAGCTCCTGCACACTTTACTACTATATTGTTATAATGAAGTTTGCAAAGCACTGCAAAGACTGAGATGCCCTTTTCCCCTCCCCACACCAGACAGTGCTAAGACATGTCTGGAGACTAACAGACGATGTGGGCCTCCGGTGAAGTACTTGTTAAAATTTAGGTCTTTCTTCACGAATGTACTTTTTTTTAAAAGATGTAATTTTATTTTTATTTACTTATTTGTTTTCGGCCAAAGCTGCTGCATGGCACTGTGGGATCTTAGTTCCCCAACCAGGGGTGGAACTTGTGCCCCCCTGCAGTGGAAGCGCAGCTTCTTATCCACTGGGCCACCAGGGAAGTCCCCATGAATACATTTCTTTTTAAAATGGAAAAAAAACTGTATCTAAGAATTTGTGTCATTGCTTTAAAATGTGTTTCTAATGAATAGAATTCAAATTACATTTTATCGATTCTTCAACATTGATAAACTGTTAAAAATGATTATACTGTAATTTGAGGTATAAAATCTTTTATATCACTTAAGTAAGTAATTCATTATATGTAACACAGCTGGAAAATTCTGTCCATGCAGTTACTGATTGTGTAGTGCTATCAATGTTTGATAAACATGTTCCACGTTTCTCTGTTTTGCACACACAGCATTAAAGTCACCCACTGTTCGAAGACAAGAGATTGTCACTTTTTAGGAGTTAGCATCAATAGATATATCTGGAACTAGGTAAGAAATTGAAAGACCAGAGCAAAAATCAGACTAACCCTGTCGGTAAAAATTGAATTCCTCAGGACTTACCAATATAAGGTCTTTTCCAGACATGACCACTGACTATAAAAGGCTTTTAAAGTACACGTCATCATTATTGTAGAAATGTAACTTATTCAAGTAGGTGAGATAAATCAGCTCCTCATCTATCAAGCTGCAGCTGAACAAAGATGATAGTATCTGACCTGTAGATGACTTTTCTTATTGCCTGTGCAAATCGGGTCATACGAAATCACTGTTTATTAACTTTTTTCAGTAACATGATGGTCTAAGTATTTCAAGACTTGTTTATCCCTCTTCCACATGACGTGGAATCAGATCCTGCCCTCTGCTCTGCTAAGGTTTTTCTGACTGAATCAGGTAGATTGAACAAGAGCCCATGAGAATGCAAACTTCTGTACATGTGGTCATTACTCATGTACCTTGCTTTGGTTAAATAAACCCTTGATGTCCTTGATAGCTTGTTTGCCAAGAACTTGATAATCCCCTCCCAATTGCTGCTATCAAATGCAAGGAGAAATATGAATGGTTATGAACTTGCATGATGTTGGTATATGCACATAGTGATATTTGGCACAATTAAACCTTATTTAGTAGCTTCCTGGTTCATTTTCTTTTTACTCCATCAGAGAGTTTGGGCCTTTGTGGACCATCACTGTACACAGTTCATCAGATCAGATCAGATCAGATCAGTCGCTCAGTCGTGTCCAACTCTTTGCGACCCCATGAACCGCAGCACGCCAGGCCTCCCTGTCCATCACCAACTCCCGGAGGTTACTCAGACTCACATCCATCGAGTCAGTGATGCCATCCAGCCATCTCATCCTCTGTCGGCCCCTTCTCCTCCTGTCCCCAATCCCTCCCAGCATCAGAGTCTTCTCCAATGAGTCATCTCTTCGCATGAGGTGGCCAAAATACTGGAGTTTCAGCTTTAGCATCATTCCTTCCAAAGAAATCCCAGGGCTGATCTCCTTCAGAATGGACTGGTTGGATCTCCTTGCAGTCCAAGGGACTCTCAATAGTCTTCTCCAACACCACAGTTCAAAAGCATCAATTCTTCGACGCTCAGCCTTCTTCACAGTCCAGCTCTCACATCCATACATGACCACAGGAAAACACAGTTCATAGTGATACATAGTTCACATTTCTCGAAGGGCTGTGAGGTTTAAGCAATAATCTAGTGCCATCATCATCTGATCTATTCCTGGAAGGTGCATCTTCAAAAGCTTTTGACTTTTTTTGGATGCCCAGTGCAGTACCTTGGGTTCCAGTTTTTGCCTGCCACCCCCACAAGCCCTAAATACACACACACATGAAAAATATTAAGCGAAGTACAAGACTTTCAAAGAAAGGCATCTCTTTCTTGTTATGATGGCAGGTAGTGTCATGGTGAAACATAAAAGTTGTCCCAATTGGTTCCTGAAACTTGGAAAAGTTTCACTGTTTCAGCTGAACTGAATCATCATCTTAGTTTTTTAAAGCTGATCAATTCAACAAGACAGGACTGATTGCTCAGGCAGATTAACTGCCCCTGAGACAAGCATTCAGAATAATTCCTCTTGTACGATCTTCAGTATTGGTTTGTAGCAATAATCTTTACTGTCCTATTTTGTTTAATTGTCTGTGTGGATAGTCTCTAGAAAGGAGGTTGATTAAACTTTGACATAACTTGAATCCATTGTATGAACTATATTAACATACATAATTATGCCTGGAAGAGAACTGTACATAATTTAAAAATTTATGGTTAAGAGATCTATACAGTTTTTTCTCTGTAGCTTTCCTTTAGCTGTGTGTTAGGAGGTATTCAGGAATATGAGTTTAGGTTAATAACCCATGACAGAGCTAAAGTCAGAAAGAGGTGGTCCCAGAGGACCTGAGTTAGCTCTTGTTGGGAAAAACTCAAAATTGGGAAATAGGACTTGGGAGGCATAGGTCAAAGGAGGATATGAAATATTTGCCCCACAGCCCCTACATGAATAACCTTTATTTTGGAGAGGAAAGGTTTCTCAGACTTACTCAATGAGGATTAAAATGAGAATAAACATATATTCCCTATATTCTCTCTTTCTCTCAGTGGTCTATAAACTCATAAATGAAACCATAAAGACTTAAAATCTAACATTGTATTCAGTCTGAGCTCTTCCACTTAAGCAGTTTGGGACTTCAGGCATGCTGCTATTCATCTGTGAGCTTCAATTTCTTCACCTCTACAAGGGGTATTGACAGCGTTTATATTGTGGCATTGTTACGAAGAAAACATGAGGTAATATTAAAAAGTGTTTAAGGCACAGATACTGGCACAAGGCAATGGCACCCCGCTCCAGTACTCTTGCCTGGAAAATCCCAGGGACGGGGGAGCCTGGTGGGCTGCCGTCTATGGGGTCGCACAGAGTCGGACACGACTGAAGTGACTTAGCAGCAGCAGCAGCAGCAAATGTGGATTTCCTTCTTGTTCAGCAGAAGCTTAAGGAGGAAAGCTGGTGGTGGGAATGTTTATGTGTTTCATTATTTCAGTAGAGTTTGCCAAACATATTTACCTCATTAATGCTAAGTAATTAAAACAGAGACTCATATCTAAATGTGAACACAGAGATATTTTATAATGGAGCTATCGTCCCTTTTTTGTAATGCAGTGTGGACTCTTTATCTCTGTGTCTCTGAAAATCTTATAATTTTGAAATATAAGTTCTTCTGGGAGTCTTCTGATTGAAATGTTGTTGTTATTGTTGTTGTTCAGTCACTCAGTCATGTCCAACTCTTTGTAACTCCATGGACTGCAGCACGCCAAGCTTCCCTGTCCTTCACCGTCTCCCTGAGCTTGCTCAAACTCATGTCCATTGAGTCAGTGATGCCATCCAACCATCTCGTCATCCGCCGTCCCCTTCTTCCTCCGGCCTTCAATCTTTCCCAGCATCGGGGTCATTTCTAATGAGTCAGCTCTTCGCATCAGGTGGCCAAAGTATAGGAACTTCAGCTTCAGCATCAGTCCTTCCAATGAATATTCAGGACTGATTTCCTTTAGGATGGACTGGTTTGATCTCCTTGCAGTCTACTCTCAAGAGTCTTCTCCAGCACCACAGTTCAGAAGCATCAATTCTTTGGCACTCTGACTGAAATGGGCATTCTTCAACTCCGTTCATATCCTGGCTTTATAAGATAACTGAGAACTCCTGAACTGACAACGTGGTGTATGTTTGTGAGCTTATGTGTTTTCTTGGGAAGCCAGCGTGTGGCTTTCGTCATTTCCAAAGAGTTAGGGAACCCAAAATATTTAATACTGATCATCATGATGACTTTCTGCTTACATTTTTTGGCCCGAGAATATAAATTTTGCTGATGTATGTTAAAGACTTGTATACTGGGCTAAGCTTGTTGAATGTTTTATTACAATGGAACCTGGGCCTTTATGAGCGTAGGTCCATAGAGATATTTTCAAGCACTCAGGAATAGAAAGTCCAGGCGCAGTTGGCCCTAGCCTAGCAGAATACCAAAATCAGGGATGGACAATTCACTCAGCTGTTTACTTTGTACATAGTTTTCCCTAAAATGTGAAAATTGTGATTTAATAATAGTACTGTGTTTCTACACCATGTATTAAAGGTATTAGAGGTTTTTTTTTTTTTTTAAAGCATTGAAAAGGGTGACATTAAGATGATCATCTTACAAATAATGGTGTGTGGAATACACCTTAGACCATGAACCTCAGTTTTGGGGGATTTTGTTTATTTTCTATGTATGTATGAAAAGTCTATAATCGCCAGAAAGATCAGCTCCATCTGTTCCTCATTCCCTCTATGGGACTGGGGAGGGGGAAAAATTTATGGAAGATTCAGATTGGTTAAAAAACCCACAGCAGGAAGCCTTTTGTCTTATTAAAATATCCTAGTTACAGGGCTTCCCTGGTGACTCACCAGGTGAAGAATCCACCTGTCATGCAGGAGCCACCAGTTGGATCCCTGGATCAGGAAGATCCCCTGGAGGAGGAAATGGCAACCCACTCCAGTATTCTTGCCTGGAGAATCCCTTGGACAGAGGAACCTGGCAGGCTGTAGTCCATGAAGTTGCAAAGAGCTGAACATGACTGAAGTGACTTAGCATGCACGCATTCCAGTTAACAGCTGGGAAAATTAGGGATAACCCATTTGCCAGGTAGCTGGACATTGGCCAATTTGAGGAAATCTTCAATACAGGATCTTAGCAAATTCTTAGTTTGTTGTTGAATTGACCCATCATGATATAGACATATCTTGAAATGATCAAAACTTATGAGTTATAAGTAAGATTGTATTTTCCTCAGTGAGAATTAATTGTTGTCCAGCCTTACTGGACATGTCCCCATGTAGCCCTTTTGTACCTGAAGTTTGTTCATGTCTATTGGGTTTTAAGCATTGTTAATAATATAGTCAGAGCAACACTGAAGAGTTAGTTTTAGTGGTGTTTGGCAGCTCAACCGGCTGATTACTTTGTTCTGAGCATAGTTCATATACCTGGTAGAGTTCTCTCATCTCTTATGCATTTCTTGTGGTTCCTGTAGACTTGCCTTCCAACTTGATTCATTCACTTTATCCACCAGTGTGTAAGTATTGAACAACTGTTATGTGGAATACACTGTTCTGTGCTCCAAGAATTAGTTCATTGCTTTAAGAGTACACACTTGGTGTGTATACTGTTTTGGAGAATTTTAGCTATGTTTTAATCCAGAGGAATAAATGAGAGAGAACAAGGAAATTCAATAATTTTGTCAGTGCTCCAACATCAAAAATGATTAATATAAAATAGAAACACACACCTGGGTATTCTTTTTGCTGGCCACGTGATCCTCTACAGTTTGATGTCCAGCACTATGTAAACAGCAAAAGTGTTCGCAATAGAATTGCTGTTTTTCTATAGCCATCTTCAGAAGATTTTTCAAAGGATTTTGAATTTTTAGGGGATTTAGAAGGATTTTACCTCATTTGGGCTGGAAATTTTGTGTCTCCATTGAAACCTGGAAACCAAACCAGACAGTTTGGGGTTCTCTTTAATTTAGAATGTCAGAGAACACCAAAGTGAAAAGGCCTATTTTGTTCTAATACTTCATATTCATTATATTTTGTTTGTTTTAAATTTCTACTGAATATTACGGACTTTTCTTGCCTCTAATAAACTCTGTTTCAATTAAGTTACTTAGAAAAACATTGGGAGAAGATAAACCTGAGCCTAATGATCATGACCTTTTCAACTAGAAGTGTTAACTAAATTGTGAATCTTTTGGCAAGGTCACATAATCTTTCTCGTTCCTGGTCTACTTCTTGACAGTTTTTAAATTTTAAGAGTTTTCCTTCTACCTAGTTTTACTGTAAAAGAATTTCATGGTAGTAATCTAATAGCAGTCTTTGTGTACTGTTTTTCTGAACTTTTCTTTCTTGTAGCATTTGGGAATTTAGCGTAGTTTTAGCAAGTAGTGATTATCACTACCACACACAAAAAATTGCTAACATTTCTAAAACACTCACTATGAAGATTGAATTTCATAGGAGTTATGTAAATGCCTAGAACACAAGTGTTTTGTGTCATAACATTTTTTAAAAAGAAGAGACGCTTACTTCTGTTTATCATTATAAAATTTATATGCCATCATCGTAATTTGCATTAGACATCCTGGTGAAAAGAAGAAAACAAAATCACCTAGGGGGAAAAAAATCACCTAGGGAAATCCATTTAAAATTTTGCCATTTGGGGAGGTAAGCTTTTGAATATATGTATTTTTAAAACCCTTTTAAAAAATTTAATGCCTTATCACAAACACCTTTTCTGTCATTATATACTCTCCTTCAGCATTGTTTTAAAGCCTAACTTATATGAATGGACCATTATTTGTGAAATCAGTTCTGCTTTGGATACTGAGTTTGGGTGCAAGCTTTTTCTATTATAATTAATATGGCGATTAATATCCGTATAGCACAATCATGATTGTGTATTTATAGATTTCTTTTTAAAAAGCAATATTGTGGTTTTAAAATAATTTATTAGACAAAACTAAGTAATATGGAATTGTCTAATTCCTTCCTTGTATGCTTTCTTGTTTGTACACTTCATAAAAGAATTCGTTTTCAAACTGCTAACCTCAGTTATTTAAAAACTGCTTTTAAACATTTGTTAGCTATATAGTTTTGACGTGTTACTTAAGTAATCTAGTTATTAAACTTACAAGTTATCTTCTGTTTAAGGAAATAACCGATTATCTCACACTGTTTTCACTAACAGAACGGTGTATGATAGCTTCCATTTGGGGGGTCGCCTGTAAACTAGAGCATATTCCATTGGCATTTGCCACCAATAATTTGGGAGTGTGTTTTATGCCACTGTCTCCCTGGAGATGGGAAGTGAAGAATTTCTTGGATCTTAGGGAAGAAGAGGGATTACAAAATCCACAGTATTAATGTTTATATTTTTTAAAATAACCTTTTACTTCCTGGGGTTTTAACTTTGTGTGTGTGTGTTCCTCTGTATTCATCATAGAATATCTCAAATACCATTGGAATACTTTACCCAGTCCCCTCCAATTTGTGGGTTTGCGGGCTGGTCCAGCAGCAGGCTTTGGAGAAGTTACTTGCTACCTTATTATAACATACTTAAACTCAATAGCAATTCAGGCCTTACTGGGTATTTACCTAATTTATTGTGGCAATGCGGTATTTAGACCACTGATTAAGTGAAGTCTGTCAGTATAGTTAAAAGAAATTAGAGACACTATCATTGCTAAATCACTTTACAATTCAAAGAAGAATTGTAAACATATGAATCCATTTAATTATAATAGTGCCAATTATAAGAGAAATTGTAACACTGAGAACAGTGGCTTTTATGTAATCATAATAATGGCATGTATTTATCTTGGTTTGGCAAGTTAGGCCTTTCTTTAATAGTTGGCTTTGCCTAAATAGAATGTGGTTTGCTGAAACCCACAATAACCCCACACCCTCCAATTTGTTATTGCAGAAAATACTGAACAATAATCATGTGGTATGAATGATTAATGTATGCATGGGTTAGTAAGTATCTTTGAGGTTTAAAAAGTGTTTTTATTTACATTCTTCTGTTGGCTGAAGGTATAAAACAAATAAATACAAATCCACATGTATTGCGTATTCCCATTCCTTTTCATACGAGTGTTTGCAGCGTGTGTACAATCATAGCCTTTTCATTGTTTTCTGTGCTTTTTGTTTGTGTTTATCTAACACATATCCTTTAGTAATATTTTAACTGCAGTGTTTGATATGTAGTCCAGTTTTAAATTTGCTAAGTGCTTTGAATTTAGCTTTATCCTAAATATAGAAATAATCAGTTTAGTAATATTTGAAGGTTGGCAAATTTAATTTATAATGTGTTCAAAATAATACCTATTAGAGTCACACTTATTTCTAGAAGAGCATACGTAAAAAGATTACTCATATTTTCTGTTTAATAAGATTACTATTATCATGGAGGAAGAGGTACTATCTAGTGGGATAAACAAAATTACTGCGGAGTTGGAACATTTCTATACTTTAATCTCAGGGCTTTTATTTATTTCTACTTCCTGCCTTCAGAAAGATAATTTGCAGCAGTTCCACACTGTGCATTTGTAGATGTGGAAGGAAATCCTACTTTCCTAAGCACAGAAAGAAGGAATTTAAGTTTAATGAGGGCTCTAATAAAAACAAAACACTTTTAAAAACTCAGATAGATCTTTATTTTAAGAAGAAATAGACCTTCGGTGGACACGTAGAATTCTTTGTAAAACCTATACATTATAAAGAACATTAGAAATCCAAACTGTTAAGTTATTGGTAAGGCATAGCCCAGAAAGTAAAGATAAACATATAGTAGATTTTAAAACTTGACATCTGGAAAGGGTTAATATTTTTATTATATGAAATTTGATATAAAATTGTGGGCAACCCATGACACGGTTTGGAATACTTGATTATTCTTTTCTCAATAAATAAGAGTGGCATACAGTTAATTTCAGCACTGTAATTGAGCAGTGCATTCTGGGAAGTCGAAAAGCACTGTAAGATGAGGAAATGTTTTAGGGACTAATCATGAGAAGAAAGGAGCCTTTCATAGCCCGTATGATGCTGTTGTCAGAGCTAAAGGCAGATAATGATTCGGTAATAATGGCACATTGTGAATATTTAAGCTGAAAAGATTTGGGCAAAATGAACAGACATTGTTGGTTTGTTAAAACTGAACAGTTGGTTCCTGGGCTTCAAAAGCGCTCTGAACTCAGTACAACATTTTTATTCAAAATTTTTCCTAAAACAAGACACTTTTTTGAAAGTTATATCAAACACCACCAGTATAAGATGTTTTAAAATGATCTACTTGTTTAATTTTTACTGTAGAAATTGATAGTATGGGCTCTTTCGTGTTACTGAGAAGTTTAAAAGTTTTGTGTGTTTCTTCTATGTCTTCTAAACTTCTCTGGCAGAAGCAATGCCTTCAAAGAACATTCTGATAGCAATGATGTAAAATATTGAATATAAAACCAAGAGTGTCAGATTGCAAAGAAAGTGCAGTGATTTGCATTTTGTTTCTAAGGTTTCTAATACACCCCTAAGAGTCTTGCAGCTGGGTTTCTATGTACCTTGTCTTTGCTTCTCATTAGTATGTTTTCAACCTGTTTGTTTGCGTTCGGGAAACATCTGTTAAATGCAAATTTATATAGCTCTGGTTACCCATTTTTGGGGTGAATGTTACCAGAATCTTAAGATTTGAGTCCTCATCGCCTTCCTTTAGCTTAGAACGGGAAGAGAACTGTACCCTGAGCCAAGAGCAGTATATTTCAAAACTTACTAACTTTAATGGTGTGTTTTTAGAGTTGGTAGCACATCTGGGAAAGAGCTAGATTCTGTTTTGCTAAAGTGTAGGTAAACACACCAGTACCTATACTTTAAAAAGCATTATGGAAAACCTTAGTGAAATAACGCTTTTTAAATTTTTAAAAAATCTGATTTGATTAGAAAAGAATACTTTTTAGTGTAAGTTTTAGGATAAAATTCAACCTTTATGTGTGTAAGATATGTATATCTCCAGTGAGCTCTCATTTATTATATGTATGTTACAATGACATAAATAATTCCAAGTCTGGTATTTCTTTTATAAATATACTTTTCATGTGCAGTTTTACACAAAGACTGAAATGAAACAGATTTCTGAGGCTATACAAATGTTTTTTGTTGAGTAAAAAAGATTACTTATTAAAATGCCTTCACAATTTAAACCAAAATAACTTTTTTTTTTTGGTTTATTCTCTGAGATTGTTTGAAGGGAAAAAATGTTGCCGTATGTTTACACTAACATTCATTTTTACCCATATGCTTTAAATCTGTGTATTTATTTAACCAAATATTGTTTATTTTTAGAACTGTTTAATTTTTCTTTTTAACTGGAATTTTTAAACAGCAGCTCTTTTAAAATTAAGTTAAATAAAATTACACCATTTCAAGGACATTTTCTTCAGGATTTTGAACTAAGAAATAAGTCCTTTATTACCATTAGGTGAGACTAGTCTTTGGGCAGGAAATAGGCAGAGTCCAAAAGCAAAAATAAAGCAGAACAAATGTTTACCAGGAAAATTTACTGTAACCCAAGCAGATTCTTGTATCACTTTTCTAAAGTAGCTTTCATGAAGGGTGCTCCATCCATGCAACTATGAGCCGAAGAGCCTTTCCTTGTACTTCTGCAGAGAAGCATAATTTGAATTTTGACAGTCTACCTGTACAGATTTACTTTTTTTTTTCAAGTTTGAGAGGCGAGAATTGAAAATATAAAATGAGATTGTTATTTACTTAGAAGCTCCATAAAATTTAACTTGATAAACATTTCAAATTATAATTTGAAAAAAAAAAGTTTCTGTAATCACTTTTCGACTTTTTCTTAGATTCCACGTAATTCCAGAATTGTTTGTTCTCATTTTTTTTTTTGTCTGAAAGTATGGATTTCTCATTTCTCAGTAATTTTCTTTAAAATAATAGCTATTATCCCCTACTCCGTCCTCTGTATTTCTGTTTGTTCAGATTAGCATTCCTTTATCTGACAACTCTGGCCATAATCAAGGGAATCAAGGGTGCTAAACTTTCTTAACTTTGAGGTTTTCTGAGGATATCATCTAAACCTTCATCAGAGGAACCTTCCAGGAAAATTAAATTTTGTTATAAATAATTTAAGGCCCATAATCAGAAGTCACCCTGTTTGAAAACCGGCCTCTCCACTTACAAATTACCAGATGACTCTTGCCTAATGTGAAGAGAAATGCTTGAGGTAGAACTTTTGTGGAGATGAAGAGAGATTTTTTTTTTTTTTTTTTTTACCACTAATAGAATTACATTTTATTTACTGAGAAATAGAACAATAAGGTCAGACAATGTGCTTAACATAGGGTAATTATTAAAGAATTTCAGTTTGTTTTAAAAAATACTTTTGTTAGTTTACTGTCTTGGATTCAGCTATTCAATTTAATTGTAAACAATTTTACTTAAATCTAACAGCTCCGGGAGCTCAGCAGTGAAGAATCCGCGTGCAGTGTAACAGACTGGGTTTGATCTGTGTTGGGAAGATCCCCTGGTGAAGGAAATAGCAACCCATTCTAATATTCTTGTCTGGGAAATCCATGGACAGAGAAGCCTGGCGGGCTACAGTTAGTGGGATCGCAGTCGAGTCAGACACGACTTAGCAACTAAACAGCAAACATTTTACTGTTTATACTGTTTTATATTAACCAAAATACATGTTTCAGTATTTGCATCTTACACTCCATGGAAATAGGGTTTTGGGTTTTTATTGTGAAATATATTTAAAATATAAATGCATATGATTGTCTCTCTTGAAGAGTCATGATATACATTATTCAAGAGTCTGAGAACTTTTAGCAGTTCCCAGATTTGTCAGTGGAATTGTTTTTTGTTTTTAACTCCTTTGAATCCCCCCAAAATACACTTTGCAAAATTATGCCCTGAGTCTTTAAAAAAAAAAAAAAAAAAACTCTTTTAAAATTAAGAAATTTAGGATTTTTGGTTCCTTTTAAAGGTGTAAAAATCATCTTTCTGCTTGAGGGGAGTCCTTAAAAATGAATATGTTCTGGTCTCCATTTGGATACCAAGTGCCTCTTGGAGGGGGACTTTATCTCAAGCAATGCTGCTTGATTTGGCTATCCACTCCCGTGGCCCCCATCCATCCAGTCCATTGCAATTTACTTTAAGTACTTCAAACTGTGTCCTTGGAAGACAGATTTGCCTGGAGCCATTCCAAGTTGGCAAAGGGATGTTCTAATAAAGCTCTAAGTGGTACTACTTGCTGATCAAGAGGAGAGGGGAAGGGTGGTGACAATGTGATGCTACAAAGGTCATTTCATATGAATCTAAAGTCCATTTTTAAAAGGTCTCCTTTCTTTTCATCCCATAATTTTGTGCACTGGAAAGATTCGTTAGTGAGGCTCTCTTTTATTATGTTATGCCTACCAAGAAACAGACTTCTAAAAAGTATTAATTTTCAAGATTCCTGACATAGGAATCCATTGTACACTTCTGTTTTAAATTTGTCCCATGCCTCAAAAAATGTTTTATCACTTCCAGTCTTTTTTAGGGGAAAAAAATCCATCAGAAGGAAATTGATTTGAAGATTTTAGCCTAAAACTTAGTAAATATTTAGTGTAAAACCATGATATAAATTTTTATGTACCTAGAATCTTTTTGCCTAGAAAAGAGATGGAACAACTGTGGCAGGAAATTTTATCTTTTATTATAAAAAAAGAAGTTTGCTGTTCTCATCTAGTTGATGTCTTCAGTATTTGCTGAATAAGCATACATGATTCTTTTTCTATCATAATATGTATCCAAGAGATCTTAGAGTTGTTAATGTTTGAGCCCTCATTAGTATGAGAGGTGAGTCTGTTTTAGTGTTTGAGCTAAAAACCTTAAAAAAAAAAAAACTACATAATACAACACCAACTCCATTATCTTCTTACCAAATAGACTGTAGTAATTCCAGAGGATTTAACACATTTATTAGATAAATGATGTACAGTTTCAGAGACCATAAACATACATTTAAAAACTGTTGGAAGTGAAACAGGCTCTTGACAATAATTCATATAACCTAATTAGCTAATGTATCAGTTGTTAATACTTTTTAAGATATCCTGTAAACAAAAATGAAATGTTGGATACCCAGTAAACATGTATGATAGAAGAAAATCCAACTCCAGCAGGAAAATAGTATTTGTGGAATATGTAATGTGGTACTGTGGTAGCATTACAAGAGATCAGTGACCAGCTGGGGTTAGTAAACCTTTGCATCTTGCTATCGACATTAGGCAGCCACTTGGTAAAGCCTGGAAAGTAACATGTGCCTCAACAGTTAGCACTTAGAGACTGTGTTTTAACAAGTCTGCAGATATGTATTTACATGATAGACCATACTAACACCTTTTAGTGTTATCTGTCAATCAAGATTTAATACTGTTCCTTGATAAAATGTATCTGGTGTTCATTTCCATTAAGTTATCCTACTTACTTTGTGTTTTTATATATTCTGTAAGAATTCATGACTGCCTGACCTCTTAGCAGTCTTCTGTAAACTTCAGATTAACCCTGCTTCCTAGGCATTGCAGGGGTCATTTTCACCCCTGTGAAACTGAAAGGTCCAAATGATTGAGTCCAAAGACGCTTGAGAAGGGATCTGCAAAGTCGCGCCCACCTCCAAAAAAGAGAAGTGCTTTAGTTTATGCATTTGGCAACCACGCCTCCCATCTTTTTATTTTTATTTTTGGTGAAAGGATTTTACATCAGACAGATATTATTAAAAGATTTTATTTAACACTCAGATGCATTTTGTTCTAAAACGAATACTTGCTCAAGAGTCTAAGAAGGCTTCATGGGAAGAGCAGAGCGATCTAAGCCATATGTATTGGGCAGGTTGCCAGTTGTTTGCCAATATGCCCAAGCCACCTGGCTGTGCATTCAGCCAAGTATGCCATTCCGACCAGCCGCTTTAACCTCCCGGCTGCTTTTCAGAGCTTAGGAAACTCCGAAGGCCGGGAGCTGCACTTCATTTCTCCCATGCCAATAGTTCTCACTCAGACAAACAGCACAGCTCCACTGACCGGTAACTCACAAACACCCATTTTGAATGAGCTCTCCTTTTGTTTAAAACACCATTCACTGGTGTTGAACCAGTGCCATAAGATGAGTCTGGAGATAGCAGACTGAAACCTTTACCCATATGCCATAGACAGACACTATGACTGACAAGCAGCGTTTTATTCCCAAGGCTGCAGCGATAGGGTTTTATGATTCTGGTTTGCTGAGATTTGGGTTGACTATATTTGCCACTGGTTTCAATTTTTATTTTGGGTGCTTCTAACTTTTAAATGTTTGGAAACGTTTGTTCATTTGGTTTTTCCTTTTTTGTTTAGTTTAGACATTGGTTCTGCTGTTGCATAATTTATGTATCAAGCCTGATTTCATAATCTTTGGCAATCTAGGTCAGGGATTGTGCAGAACAGACAACTTTAAAATTCTGGTTGGAACCTTGAAGCCTGGTTTGTTCTTTACCAAAGTCACATTAGGGCAAGTCTTACTACTAAAAGGTGGTATTCTTTCTTTCATCTGATCATAAGAATTATGTAATGTGTCTAATTTCCTTTTTTGCCTTGGCTCCTAAGAAACTCAAGAGATGAATTTAATTCTTAGCTTCAGTAGATAGTTCACCCTAGGTTTCTGCCCCTGTAACTTCTTTTCTTAGCCTCTGTTGTTTTGTTCATATCTTTCTTTCATGACCTTAAATTTGCATTTGTGTATGTATATACTTGTGAATTTAATACATAAATGTGAACCATCTCAAATCATTTTGGGAATGTCAGTGTGATAATGGATAAGTAAACATAAATTCAGTGTAGAAACTTTATTCTTAATTAAAATCTTTAAATGAACTTTTCTAGTATCATTGCAGGTGTCTCAGATTAATCATCCTATGTTTTACCTGAAGGGAGCTGTGATGATTTAGGCCTAGAACTTCATTGCTGTAAATTTCTGCATGAGGCTTGGACTGGCCAGTTTATAATTTCCCATCAGTATTGTGGTCTGTACATTCTTCGTGGATGCCATTTCCCTCTTCCTGGCTCAGTGACCACTATCTCTCAGATCTTGAAGATCTGTTTTGGCTTGGCTCCAATTTAATCAGTCTGAATGGATTCTATTGAGTAACTTGACTCATTCACCCTGCTGAAGAGAGTCTGAATACACTATTTCTGAGGGTTAAAATAAAACTATTATAATGTTCTTTTTGACTAGAATTGTCAGTCATTTCAGGAAAAACATGTGATCTGTGTATGTGTGTGCCTGCGTGCATTTGTGTGTGTGTGTATTTTGGGGGCCCATTTTTCACTCCACTAATAAGACCCATTTGAATTGTAACATTTTGGCCTAAGTCCTAGGACACACTCAACAAAGCCCTGAGAAGGTGGAGCTGCACCAGCTTACAAGATGGATAGACTGAGCTGGGGGAAGTGTCCCAGCGGGCTTTTGCAGTCTGTCAGAGGAGCTGCAGCTGTAACCACCCATCTGTGCATCCTTGGCTTGGGCTGGGCTTCAGTGCTGAACACTTACCCTGAAGAAAGATGTTCAAAAGGAATGGATGGTATGGTTCAAATAATAGTGGCCAAAATGTAACAGGGCTAATGCTTGAAGAGAACTATTGTAGTCCACAAACTGTAAGATTTAGCCTTTTGGCATTTCTAAAATTCTAAAATTTCTGCGATGTTCATTACATTGCTTGTTTTCCCCTATCCTCCTAGGAAGAAATACTGGGCTTTAAGTTTATTTTTTTATGTGTATGTGTGGATTTCCAGTGTAACCTTAAATCCAAAAGAATCTTGACAGCCATATTCATAGTGTCTTCCCTGACTCATGTTTTTGATCTTATGAGTTAAGCTTTCTGCAGGAGGTAGCCATCTTTCACATCTTGGTTCCTGAGCATTGCTTATCTCCTCATTCATTTTGAAATAAAAATTTTTCTTTTGAAAACATTTGTGAGCAACAAGAAGCTCAATAATTCTGGACAAAGAAAAGACTGTTAATTATTTAAACTTTTAAAGGTTTTTTTTTTATAAGAATCATAAAGAAAATCTTAAAAGGACCCACTAATAACCAAGAATTCAAATATCCCCAAAATAATACAAAAATTTCCCCCTCTTTTTGATATAGAAGAATGATTTAGATCATTTATATTTAAGAGATTTATACATATGCCTGATATAGCAGGTGGATGCGTTTCATCCATGTCGTCTAAAATAAGTCGTTCATAGGGTGCGAATAAAAAAACTGACAAGACTCTTTTTCTTTTGTTGGATCAAAAATTTCATATGTGTATATACTACATATACAGTGTGTGTGTATGTTTGTGTATATAAATATATACCTATATATACACCTCTGCATCAATTAGATTGAATTAAAAAGTATATCACTTACAAAGTGTTCTTGGAAAAGTCAACTATTATGCAGTTTCCCCCATTATCACCACTCTAGCCAATTACTCAACCGTATATTAAAGAAAAGAAATATCTTTTGTGTTTATGCTTGAAAATTTGTTATGTGTTTACAGTGCAGTGAAATTTGTATTCAGTCTCTTACAAATTTTCCTATACTCAGATCCCCTCAAACATCATTTCTGCCTTAGAAAGGATTCTTAGGCAGTTTTTTTTTTAAAGTCTCTGTATTTGATTTCACTTAACTATATGAGCTTATCAAGCAAAAATGGAGTGTTCAATCAGATGTCATCGCAATGAAAAATCATTTGTGGGTTTATTTATTGAGTGCCTACTACACTTGGTGCTAAAAACCCCATCCTTGCCCTATGGAAGATTAAAGTGAGATTAAATCAGGAGCCCCGTGTCTTTGCTTCTTCCCCAACATTCATTTATTACCCTTTCAATCTCATTTTCTTGGAAAATTCTTAAATGTTGAATTTTCAATTAAAATATAGGATACAGGTGCAAAAAACATTATTAAAAGTGATTTTGGGAAAAAAGGATTTGATAAAATTCAACTGTGATTTCAAATTTTTAAAAAGTTTTGATAACCAGTTACAAAGGAGAACAATATCCTTAACATAATAGAATTATCTATATCAGAAAAAAATCATACATACTGAAAAAATCATACATACGGAAAAATATTTCATCAGTGAGGATGAAATATTTGAATCATCCTCACTATAATTAGGAACAAAGATGAGTGTTATCACCATTATTATATAATGTTCTCCTAGAAATTATGTCCAATGTAATAATATATGAATCAGAAAGAAAAGAGGAGACAGAATTATCACTCTTTGCAAATGATGTAACCACTTACACAAAGTTAGACAAAAAACATGTGGAATTAATAAGAAAATTTAGCAGAATATCTGATTAAAAGATAAATACCTTCAAGCAATAAGTTTTCATCATCTAATCATCTCTAATGAGAAGCTATGATGGAAAAATGATCTCATTCAATAAAATAATAAAAATCACAAAATATCTAGGAATAAGCTTAAGATAGCTTGGCAGTGAATTGATGAAAAGGCCTGCTCTGAAGCTGGTGTTCTGAATTGTGAGGGTTATAGGAATGGGAAAGAATGGCCCGTAAAGGTCTCGTCACTTACGCATTCCTCTTACGTTGCAACCTAGAAGTTATGTCTTACTCCTCTTCATCGTGCCTTCTAACTAATCAGCCCCCAAGTTCTGCCAAGTCTGCCTTCTTTTTAGCATGCAAGTCAGTTCCCATCTTACCCCATGCTTCCTTTAGTTTCACACCCTTATTATTTCCAACCTACTCTATCTTTTGCCTCCTCTTTTTGCTCTCATTCTTTCTGTGTCGTCCATATGCTATTGCCAGGGTGATATTTCCACAAAGAGAATTATCACTGCTTTCCTGACATCTCTTCAGTAGTTCCATCGCCTACTACAGACATGCTGTGTTTACCAGCAATCCAAACAGGATGCTTTATTCTCTGCTCCCCCCACCCCACATACCTCTAGAGTCATTACGACGCCCACCTCCACCTTTCACAATTGCATACATTGCAGTTCAACACTTTGATCAGGCTCTGCTGAAATGCTTGTAGTTTACCAGGTCTGGGCTTTATCAGTGCCTCGGTTCTGCCAGATCAGGGTGGTGCCATTGCATGTTCTGAGTTACTAGAACATGTAGCCTCCTCTACTGTTCCTCTCCATCCATATGGCTTTGCAGCCTGGAAAACTCCAGACCCTCTTACCACATTCAGTGTGAGCACTGCATCATTTGTCAGACTATTGCAGACACAGTCTTGCAAAGTTACTTACTTTCCCTGTTTCTTTAGCATCTTAGTATATAATTCTTTCATTTTATGTACCGCACTAGATGCAATGGCACCCCACTCCAGTACTCCTGCCTGGAAAATCCCATGGACGGAGGAGCCTGGTGGGTTGCAGTCCATGGGGTCGCTAAGAGTCGGACATGACTGAGCGACTTCACTTTCACTTTTCACTTTCATGCATTGGAGAAGGAAATGGCAACCCACTCCAGTGTTCTTGCCTGGAGAATCCCAGGGACGGGGGAGCCTGGTGGGCTGCCGTCTATGGGGTCGCACAGAGTCGGACACGACTGAAGCGACTTAGCAGCAGCAGACTGTAGGCATTAGTAAATCCCTAGCAGGGTCGGAATTCATTGTTATCTCTAACATCAAGCACAGTGGCTAGAACTTGGATGCTCAATATTATTTGCTGAAATGACGGTCAAGAAAATTTTCTTGAAATTTGAAATTCATCAAATTTTGTGTTTTTGAGATAATTTTATGGTTATACAATTTTTTTTCTGGATTAATTGCTTTAAAATTTCTTAGTTTTCTGGCATGTTGGAACTCAACAATAGCTGGCATAAAGTATAAGTATACAGTTTTAATGTCACAGCTGAAGTTTGAAAAATACTTAATGTTTTTTTGCAGGAATATATTATAAAGTTTTATGAATCAGGCTATAATTTGTGTTTATGGTGTTAGTGATAATCATTTCTTTATTAAATGCCTAGGTTAAGGTCATCAGCTTATTTGCTAATGTTCACAAACAGATAATATGTTTTATTGAAACTAATAAATGATACAAAATCATAGATGTATAAAATTCAGATCCATTAAAATATTTATTAAGATTCTTTTATATGTTTAGGACTGAACTGGGTTTTAGAAAAGTATAGAACAGCTCAATCTTGAATAAGATTATATAAAGGAAATAACTTGCTTATGTAACATTCAGACCAAGATGAAAACAGAAGAGTATTTCATCCTGTGATACAAAGTATTGTCACCCTCATTTGATAGATAAGGAAACTGAGTTTCAAAGAAGTTGGTGCCTTTACTATCATTACAAAGCCAGCTGTTAATGATGGGTATCAGGCCAGGACCTAGATTTTTCAGTCTCTGATGAAGGACTCAAAAGAGTTTAATATGCTAAAAAGGAATTTGATGAATTTGAAAAATGTAAAGCAAGTCCGCAAAGAACAAGAAACAGAATCGTAATTCACGAATTTTCTGTTTCCCCTTTTTACTTATGAATTTATAGAAGTAGATATTCAGTAGGTTATATCTAAATAATAAAACATGGCATTTGGGTGGCTCTAATATTTTGTAGGCATTCCAGAAACACTAATTAATCTAAGTTCACAAATATTCCTCTGAGTGATGGGACTAGACCATTTTAACTAAAAGGGAAATTAAGCCATATATATTATATATGTACATATTTATGTAAAGCATAGTAGAGCAATATTACATTGAAATTTTATTGCTGTGAGTTTGGGATGACATCTTATAAGTGGCAAAGCCACAAGTGAGTTATGCAGGTCATCTCAACTCAATGCCAATAAAATGTTTTTACTGTACCACATCATCCGGTATTCTGCCTATGCTACAAATTTAAAAGAGAACCAATTTTAGAAAATTCCAGAGTTGTAAAAGTTTTTATTGGCACTATATTTCAAACTTGCTGGCTTGTAAATATTAGTTCCATTAATTGTGGTAAAAATTAATGCGTGCATGTGAATGCATGCTCAGTTGTGTCCTGCTGTTTGCACACTGAGGACTGTAGCCCATCAGGCTCCCCTGTCCATGAGATTTCCCAGGCAAGAATCTGGAGTGGGTTGCCATTTCCTTCTCCAGGAAATCTTCCCAACCCAGGAATCAAACCTACATCTCTTGCATTGACAGGATTCTTTCCTACTGAGTCACCTGGGAAGCCCCAAAATTAGTGCACAAAGAGGTTAAAAAAAAAAAACCAAACACTCATGATAGAGGTCTTAAAAAATATTTCTAGTTTTGTTTTTTCTGTTCTACATATAAATGCTGTCTTCTCGCTTCCCTTTATATGTAAATCTTTTTCCCTTTTCAAAAGCTACTTCAAGTCCCATCTCCAAGGAGCTCTCCATAGGTCCTTCACATCACCCGTAAGTTTGGTCTAATTTTTCTGAACGTCTACTTTCACTTATCGCCCATAAATTCATTAGCAGATGTTTCTGTTACTTTTAAATCACTCTTTTGTTGTTGTCGTTTAGCCTCCAAGTTGTGTGTGACTCTTTTGCGATCCCATGGACTGTAGCTCATGAGGCTCCTCTGTCCATGGGATTTTTTCCCAGGTTAGAATACTGGAGCGGGCTGCCTTTTCTTTCCTCAAGGGATTTTCCCAACCCAGGGATCGAGCCTGCTTCTCTTGCACTGGGAGATGGATTCTTTATCACTGAGCCACCAGGGAAGCCCAAATTTTTGTTAGTTGAAGTTTATAATTAAACTATTAACTTAAAGTTTATCATTATTAAGCTTTTAATTGAGTGTACGGTGGCACTAGTGGTAAAGAGTCTGCCTGTCAACGCAGGGCATGAGACACAAGAAACTAGGGTTCAGTCTCTGAAGCAGGAAGATCCCTTAGGGTAGGAAATGGCAACCCACTCCAGTATTCTTGCCTGAAAACTTCCACGGACAGAGGAGCTTGGTGGGCTATAGTACATGGGGTCACAAAGAGTCAGATGCAGCTGAGAATGCATGCATACTGTCTTTCCCAAATAAGTTCTAAGCTCTTTGAGAGAGTATTCATTGCTTTATGTTGTTCCTGGTCTTTAGGACAGTATTTTTATTTGCATGTTTATTTATTTGTTTTAATATCCTTTCTTTTTTCCTTCCCTTGTGTTCTTCCACAGACATTGATTGAGTGCATACCATTTATTTTCATGCCTTAGTACGCATTGGATATTGACAGTGAAAGACTGCCTAGAGAAGAGCTTATAGAAATGATTCTCAAACTATGGTGTGAATAATAATACCTTAAGGAGCACTGTTAAGGAAGTCTTTTCCCATGCCTCACACCTAGAGACTCAGGACTGGTACCAAGGATCTGTACTTAACACCAGGTGATTCTCATGCTGGGAGCTCACAGACTTTGAGAAATCCCAGTTATAGGTGAAGGGTGAATGCACCATAAGCTGATCATCATACTGCTGCTACTGCTGCTAAGTTGCTTCAGTCGTGTCTAACTCTGTGCGACTCCATAGATGCCAGCCCACCAGGCTTCCCCGTCCCTGGCATTCTCCAGGGAAGAACACTGGAGTGGGTTGCCACTTCCTTCTCTAATGCACGAAAGTGAAAAGTGAAAGTGAAGTCGCTCAGTCGTATCCGACTCTAACGACCCCATGGACGGCAGCCTACCAGGCTCCTCCATCCATGGGATTTTCTAGGCGAAAGGACTGGAGTGGGGTGCCACTGCCTTCTCCGGATCATCATCATGCTCTGCTATTTAAAAAGTCTTGGTACTTCCCTGGTGGTGCACTGGCTACGACTCCGCAGTCCCAGTGCAGAGGGCCCAGGTTCAATCCCTGGTCAGGAAACTAGACCCCACATGCCGTAACAAAGACTTGGCACAACCAAATAAATATTTTCTAAAAAAAAAATAATAAAAGTTCCTATGATGGCAACATGCTCTAGGTATTCAGGGAATCCAGTGGAGAGTCACCAACTGAAATTAGAGAAGTCAAAGGAGTGATGTCATCATTGCTGCTTATGAATAAATACTTGCTCGCTGAATAAATAAATGACTATTTCAATTTAAAATTGGACTGAGGTAGTGGAAACCCTGGGGCTCTGTGACCCTGAGCAAGTCCCTTAACTTCTCTGAGCTTGAGTTGAGTGGCCATGGGTCAGGGTATTCTCAATGCTGGCGCCATTAGATTGGTTTCAGCTACTTGGCATACTTTACTACTTTCTGTCAAAGAGTCATAGGTGAGAGCTGTGAAACTGTCTTTGAATCCTCAAGTATTTTTTTCGTTTTAAATACAGTGTGCAGAAGGAGAGTCTGCCCTGATTCCCAGGGCTTCATAGGGTCTGTTTCACAGGGACCTAATCTAAATTCATCTGGACGTGAGTTTGAGCCAACTCTGGGAGATAGTGGAGGACAGAGTAGTCTGGTATGTTACAGTCCATAGGGTCGCAGAGTCAGACACGACTTAGCAAGTGAACAACAGCACCAATCTAAAAAGCAGTTTCTCAGTCGATAACTCCAGTTTTGCAGTTTTGAGTGCTTGATGTGGATCCATCCTTCCATCACGTGGGTACATGACTGCCTCCTCTGGTTTCTGATTGCCCCCTCTTCTGTGAGCTGCAATGTCTGTTCGCGTCTTTGTCTCTCTACATACCCATCAGGCTACTTTTCTCCATGTAACATTTCAAAACCACGGGCATGTTAAGGAAATGAACCCCTCACAGAGGCCCCAGCAGCTAGCTCGAGCCCCAGCAATAGATGCAGTATCTAGCCATTTTGACAAAAAATTTCATATTATCATAAAGCTGACCATATTCCCACCTTTCTAGCTGTACTATTTTATGATCAGAGTTTGGATGACTTACAAGATTTTTAGTAAGACTGAATATGTATGTTGGCTTCTGGCACTTGCAGAGTGGGATTTTGATTTAAAAGACATGAAGAAACACATTTTGGTTACAATATTTTTTGTTTTTTTTAATTTGTTATTAGAGATGACCGCAACTGGGTTATTTCCTGGAAATATCCGTAATTGTGACGTCCATAGTAGCTTTCTACAAACTTGTGACAGCTGTGACATTTGGTTTCCCTGGCTTCAAGTTTCATTCTCTCTTTCCCTGGTGGGTCCTATCTTGAACCAAGTCAAGCCTTTTTCCACTTAAACTCCACTCTCAAGAAAGAAGCTGTGACTAAAGGAGGAAGTTGCAACATGTGATCAAAGGCATAGTAGGCAGCAGGAGTAGGGTGTGTTAATGAATAAAAGGAGTGAAACTACTGCACTGCAATCAGTTTTAAAAAGTGAAAAAAAAAAAAAAAGTGAGTTGATCAGCTTGTCATTCATTTGTAAGACAGTAAGAGGACTGAGTTTCTCCTCCCCTCCCCACCCCTCCACGCTACCCTGAGTTGAAGATTGGTTTGCTGTTGTGTAGACTCATTGTTTTTTAGGTGAGTGTCTAACAGTATAGATGATAGATCTATGCTGGAAATGATGTTACCCTAGTCATCAGATCAGGTCAGTCGCTCAGTCGTGTCCGACTCTGTGATCCCATGAATTGCAGCATGCCAGGCCTCCCTGTCCATCACCAACTCCCGGAGTTCACTCAGACTCACATCCATTGAGTCAGTGATGCCATCCAGCCATCTCATCCTCTGTCATCCCCTTCTCCTCCTGCCCCCAGTTCCTTCCAGCATCAGAGTCTTCTCCAGTGAGTCAACTCTTCGCATGAGGTGGCCAAAGTACTGGAGTTTCAGCTTTAGCATCATTCCCTCCAAAGAAATCCCAGGGCTGATCTCCTTCAGAATGGACTGGTTGGATCTCCTTGCAGTCCAAGGGACTCTCAAGAGTCTTCTCCAACACCACAGTTCAAAAGCATCAATTCTTCTGAATTTCCCTTTCCTCACTGAGTCCCACCTGTGGACAGAATACTAGGGCTGATGTTACATTCTAACTCTGAATCAAAACACATTAGAAACATCCCCAAACAGAGGACTTTCTGCTAGTCCAGTGGTGAAGACCCTGCACTTCCACTGCAGGGGTCGTAGGTTTGATCGCTGGTTGGGGAACTAAGATCTCATAAAAAGAAATCCCCAAATAGTCAATTAATCTGTGTCCAGGTCAGGATATATTTATCATTTTGGAAAATACCCATATTTTGAGAAAAAAAGGGGAAAGCAGATAGACAGAAGTTAATTTTTTCTAGATCAGTGTCGACATGGGAACAGCTAATCTATTTAGAACCGGCCAACATAATCATCATTGGAGAGAGTTCTTCAACTAAATAGGTGTGAAGAGTAGGGTGTATCTTGAGTGTGTTGCTAGTTAGGGTCCCAAAACATATGGCATAAGACATCCTTGAACAAAATCACAGACAGTGTATGCTCTGTGCTTTTAAAGGCAGATGCTATATATGATGTTTACATGGTTTCTTTGGTGTGAGTTGTCACAATGTAATTTATCATATCCAAACCAAAAATAGTGACCCTGGCCTACAAAAATGATATATAGGCGTTTTAACATACAAAGAAATAGAAGAAAGCCAAAGTTCTAGGACTAACAAAGAGCTTCCAAGCTGCACCTGGCCCTAAGAGTCTAATTTGGATACATTTTAAACTGTTGTTGGAGAAGAATTTTCCTAGAAAGGGCAGCTTTCTTGTTTCTGATCATCCCATCTCATTATTTTGTGACATCTTTCTTTTTCCTGTTGTCATTTAGTTTAAAATGACTCAGTGGATTCATTTGTTGTATTAATGTGTGAAGGGCACAACCAAGGACTGTGTGCTTTTTAATTCATAGCAGATATAGTCCATTTCTCTAATTATATCTAGGCAAAGAGCTTTGGCAATCACTCTTTTGCTTTTCAACAGTGAGAAAACTTTAAGAAAATTAACCTTTTAAAAGAAGAAAACAAATAACCCGATAAAGTCATAGCCAATGACTTTTTCATGTCTTTATCCCAGGGCCTAAGGTGCTTAATCATTTTTGCATGGATTAATTAATACATATCTGTTGTGTGCTAAGTCGCTTCAGTCATGTCTGACTCTGCGATTCTATGGACTATAGCCCACCGGGCTCCTCTGTCCATGGGATTCTTCAGGTGAGAACACTGGAGTGGGTTGCCATGCCCTCCTCTAGGGGTCTTTCCCCCTAGGGATCAAACCTGTATCTCTTAGTCTCCTGTATTGACAGGCAGGTTCTTTATCAGTAGTGCCACCTGGAAAGCCCAGTATAGATCCAGACACTTTATCTTCAACTCCAGTCTAATATAAGCTCTCCAGGAGCAGGGAGCTTAGTCTCTTGTGTTCACTGCTGTGTTCGTGGCACCCAGAAGGCTGCATGGTACCTGGTATGTGTGTTTTTCATCTCCATTCCTAGTGTTGAATGAATGAATGAATGAGTGAAAAGCACTTAACTCTCACAATAGTCAACAATATGGTAATTTCTAATTCATACTAACAAGAACCTCAGACTAACATAGCCATGTTTCAAGTAAAAGCGTTCTCTGTTCGTATCCAAGGCAAACCATTCAATGTCACAGTAATCCAAGTCTATGCCCCAACCAGTAACGCCGAAGAAGCTGAAGTTGAACGGTTCTATGAAGACCTACAAGACCTTTTAGAACTAACACCCAAAAAAGATGTCCTTTTCATTATAGGGGACTGGAATGCAAAAGTAGGAAGTCAAGAAACACCTGGAGTAACAGGCAAATTTGGCCTTGGAATATGGAATGAAGCAGGGCAAAGACTAATAGAGTTTTGCCAAGAAAATGCACTGGTCATAGCAAATACCCTCTTCCAACAACACAAGAGAAGACTCTATACATGGACATCACCAGATGGTCAACACCGAAATCAGATCGATTATATTCTTTGCAGCCAAAGATGGAGAAGCTCTATACAATCAGCAAAAACAAGACCAGGAGCTGACTGTGGCTCGGACCATGAACGCCTTATTGCCAAATTCAGACTGAAATTGAAGAAAGTAGGGAAAACTACTAGACCATTCAGGTATGACCTAAATCAAATCCCTTATGATTATACAGTGGAAGTGAGAAATAGATTTAAGGGCCTAGATCTGATAGATAGAGTGCCTGATGAACTATGGAATGAGGTTCGTGACATTGTACAGGAGACAGGGATCAAGACCATCCCCATGGAAAAGACATGCAAAAAAGCAAAATGGCTGTCTGGGGAGGACTTACAAATAGCTGTGAAAAGAAGAGAAGTGAAAAGCAAAGGAGAAAAGGAAAGATATAAACATCTAAATGCAGAGTTCCAAAGAATAGCAAGAAGAGATAAGAAAGCCTTCTTCAGTGATCAATGCAAAGAAATAGAGGAAAACAACAGAATGGGAAAGACTAGGGATCTCTTCAAGAAAATCAGAGATACCAAAGGAACATTTCACGCAAAGATGGGCACGATAAAGGACAGAGATGGTGTGGACCTAACAGAAGCAGAAGATATTAAGAAGAGGTGGCAAGAATACACAGAAGAACTGTACAAAAAAGAGCTTCAAGACCTAGACAATCATGATGGTGTGATCACTGACCTAGAGCCAGACATCCTGGAATGTGAAGTCAAATGGGCCTTAGAAAGCATCACTACGAACAAAGCTAGTGGAGGTGATGGAATTCCAGTGGAACTACTCCAAGTCCTGAATGATGATGCTGTGAAAGTGCTGCACTCAATATGCCAGCAAATTTGGAAAACTCAGCAGTGGCCACGGGACTGGAAAAGGTCAGTTTTCATCCCAATCCCAAAGAAAGGCAATGCCAAGGAGTGCTCAAACTACCGAACAATTGCACTCATCTCACACGCTAGTAAAGTAATGCTCAAAATTCTCCAAGCCAGGCTTCAGCAATATGTGAACCGTGAACTTCCTGATGTGCAAGCTGGTTTTAGAAAAGGCAGAGGAACCAGAGATCAAATTGCCAACATCCGCTGGATCATGGAAAAAGCAAGAGAGTTCCAGAAAAACATCTATTTCTGCTTTATTGACTATGCCAAAGCCTTTGACTGTGTGGATCACAATAAACTATGGAAAATTCTGAAAGAGATGGGAATACCAGACCACCTGATCTGCCTCTTAAGAAATCTGTATGCAGGTCAGGAAGCAACAGTTAGAACTGGTCATGGAACAACAGACTGGTTCCAAATAGGAAAAGGAGTACGTCAAGGCTGCATATTGTCACCATGTTTATTTAACTTATATGCAGAGTACATCATGAGAAATGCTGGACTGGAAGAAACACAAGTTGGAATCAAGATTGCCGGGAGAAATATCAATAACCTCAGATATGCAGATGACACGACTCTTATGGCAGAAAGTGAAGAGGGGCTAAAAAGCCTCTTGATGAAAGTGAAAGTGGAGAGTGAAAAGGTTGGCTTAAAGCTCAACATTCAGAAAACGAAGATCATGGCATCTGGTCCCATCACTGCATGGGAAATAGATGGGGAAACAGTAGAAACAGTGTCAGACTTTGTTTTTCTGGGCTCCAAAATCACTGCAGATGGTGACTGCAGCCATGAAATTAAAAGACGCTTGCTCCTTGGAAGGAAAGTTATGACCAACCTAGATCACATATTCAAAAGCAGAGACATTACTTTACCAACAAAGGTTCGCCTAGTCAAGGCTATGGTCTTTCCTGTGGTCATGTATGGATGTGAGAGCTGGACTGTGAGGAAGGCTGAACGCCGAAGAATTGATGCTTTTGAACTGTGGTGTTGGAGAAGACTCTTGAGAGTCCCTTGGACTGCAAGAAGATCCAACCAGTCCATTCTGAAGGAGATCAATCCTGGAATTTCTTTAGAAGGAATGATACTGAAGCTGAAACTCCAGTATTTTGGCCACCTCATGCGAAGAGTTGACTCATTGGAGAAGACTCTGATGCTGGGAGGGATTGAGGGCAGGAGGAGAAGGGGACGACGGAGGATGAGATGGCTGGATGGCATCACTGACTCGATGGATGCGAGTCTGAGTGACCTCCAGGAGCTGGTGATGGACAGGGAAGCCTGGCGTGCTGCGGTTCATGGGGTCGCAAAGAGTCGGACACGACTGAGCGACTTATCTGATCTGATCTGATCTGATCTGATATTTCTGCAAAATATACACTTATTTTTATAATATTCAAGTAGTTTTATTAAACCAAAGATAACAAGAGAACCACATCTTTGTTGGGTTATATTAACAGTAAAAGAATTAATTATTTTGACAATTAACTAATAAATAAATTCTTAAGTCTTTGTGGTGAGCAAAATATTGTGCTTGAGTATATTAGAAATAAAATTTAGAAAATTTACAAACTAGTTTTTCTCCTCATGAGCAGCATAAGTAAAAGGAAACACACAAGACTCATTTTTTTTTTTTTTAAACAAAGTCAACAGCAGTCCGCTTGTGTTTTCATTAGTTCTGTGAGGTTTTTTCCTTTTCTATCACTGTCTTCAGATATAACTATCACAAGGTGGCTTATTCGGTAGGTTTCCCACATTCTTGTGTATGCTCTTGGACTGTGATCTGGCCTTCCTAGTCTGCTGTGTCTCAGCTTTCCCAGGTGTAAAATTGGCCTAACAGAGCTCATCTACTAGCAAGGAGGGGTATGAGACTTAATTAGCAAACAGCTGGAAAACCCCTTGAGATAGCTCTTTGAGTCAGAATGGAAGTGCATTGTTATTAATCATTATTATTATTGTTATTATTTTTAAATGGCTCAGAGCCATCTCTAAATTTAGTAGTGAAATGAATGCATCTAATAATTCTTCCCATGTACATGATCTGTGCTCATGCATTTCACAAATTAAATGGCCGAATACTTGTAGGATATGATTATAATGATCCAAGTAAATGATCCTCAACCAGTTCAAAATTATGTGACTAAGACCCCAAGGAGCTAAAGCAAGCACTTTGCTTTCTTACCTTTCAGCTTCTTGAATTACCCATTTTGTGTAAATTAATATGAAAGGGGAAGAAAATTAGATTTTTTTTTCTCTTATCTTGGACTTTTATGTGTAATTAGCTGGGAACCGGGGATGGGTGGGTCACCTCCTAATTTCCAAATACATCTATCTGTGGCACCTTGTCCACACTATACATAGAATCTGTTCTCAATGAGATGGTCTTAACTTCCTATCAGTTATTGAGTCAAGTTTAATTTCTGAACTTTAGAAGTCAGAGAGTTTCAAACATCCTTTGAAAAGATAATCATGTGAATCATACATGTGTCTTGTTTTTCTAGTTGTTGTTCCCTGGTCTCTTCTGGTACCCTTCTGTCAAGGAATGCTTTTGGGTCTGAGTTAGGTTGTGTTGCTGGAGAAGGCAATGGCACCCCACTCCAGTGTTCTTGCTTGGAAAATCCCATGGACAGAGGAACCTCGTGGGCTGCAGTTCATGGGGTCGCTGAGAGTCGGACACGACTGAGCGACTTCACTTTCACTTTTCACTTTCATGCACCGGAGAAGGAAATGGCAACCCACTCCAGTGTTCTTGCCTGGAGAATCCCAGGGACGGGGGAGCCTGGTGGCTGCCGTCTATGGGGTCGCACAGAATTGGACACGACTGAAGTGACTTACCATAGCATAGCATAGGTTGTGTTGCAAGTCGGTGGAGAGTCCGTTCCACTGAGATCATATGCCTTTAGCTTGAATTATCTCAGGCAGACATCCTGGCTAGGTGCAATGCAAAACTCAGAGGGTGCAATGCAAAACTCAGAGGGTGCAAGTCTGAGAAGACCTAAGGCTGGAAGCCCACTAAGTTGGGGAAGAAAGAAAGAAAAGGGAAATTCTATCTTTTCTGATGCTTTTCCCCTCTTGGTTTCCCCACAAAAAATCAATAGCATGGTCGATAGTTGGTTTTGAGTTGTTCACTACATGCTGGAGTTTTTCTGATGTAAACCTTTGGTGTCTGGACTTCAGACATTATAGTGTGTCAGGGAAGATTTGATAGCTGCCACAGCCCTCCTGGGTTACATTTTATTCCTTGTGACAGCCTTTGTAATGTGAGAGGGGAAGTACAGATCAATTTTTACACCATTTAGTTGTTGGAGGAAATTTTTTTCCCTGTGAATTGATTTGAAAAATTTACCCTATTTCTTCTAAACAGCAATAGAATGAGACCTTTTTATTAAAGAGTATATTAAAAAAAAGAATATATTAAAAAGCAATTCAAGCCTTGCTCTGAGTTGTTAAGACTCCCTTGTATCCTGTTCAGAATTCCTCAAATTCCTTTTGCATGACTTGGAATGACACTTTTAATTTTAAATGTATCCATTTGGGAAAACCTGGTGTCCTTGCTTAGCAATACTGTGGGATGGTGATATCATAAAGAAGATGGCACAGTGTCAAGTATAATGCTTGAGTGGTTTAATGCAGCTTTTGGTTTCTTTGAAACTCTATGGTGTCATTTATGGATACTGAATAACTCCAGATAATTAATAGTCATTATAATTTTCTGTTAAAATGTCTGAATTTTCATTTGAATCCTTTCTATTAAATCTCTTGTTATTTGAATTTGAAAATCATTACATTTTTCTTCCACAAATGAGGGTTTAAGTTGCTTACCTATATTTTTCTTTCATTTTAATATTTATTTTCCTTCAACATAATAAGTCTTATCAGAATCACCCCTGAGAAGCTGTAAGGTAACCTCTAGTATATTTATATTCAGTGAATACAAGATGAAAAAAAATTATGTTTGTAAGATGGCTTCAAATTTTGAAAGATAAATTTCTAAATGGAATGAAAATGTTTCTGTAAGATTATGTTGAAACAGCATCCTACAGAGGTGTACATGCTCTTTCTTTAAAATACTAAATACATTTATTTGAAATAAGGGCCAAATATTTGAACGGTGATATTTAAGCAGGAACAGTAGAATCAAGCTTCTTATTCTAAGTGTTAGATATCCATCATGCTGTATTAATTCAAAGGATTTGGTATAATCTCATAAAGAAACAGGCAAACTCTGGGCTTTCCTCTTTAGTAAAAATATATCATTCATGTCTTCCATTACTGTGCTATAATTATGGTAAGTGAAGCAGAACGGAATCGATAGAGCAATTTATCAATGCATTCCAAACTATTCTAGCACCGTTTACGTCATCTACTGCAGATACTGTCATTCAATAAAGAGACATCTAATAGTATCAGGATTTTAGACTGATCCGTTTCAGCGTAATGTTTTCCTATGTCATGTTCTAATTTGGATCATCATTTAATCAGTTGTTTCACTCTGTATGATACTATGTGAAGTAAAATAGTTCCTGAATTGAATTTCAGTAGAAATTTTAAAGTTTAGTCTTAAAGTTTAAAAAGCACTGCAGTATTACAAAGGGTGTAAATAGTGCATAGATTTAGCTAAACTGTATGGAATTATATCATAGTTGAAACCAAGATAGAAGCCAGGTATCCGTCATGCCCTCAAGATACTTTAAAATTTAAATAACAGATATTTGGTTGGGGATATTATTTAATGACTTGAAAAAATTTTTTGATATCACAAAAGTCAAAATATTTTGTTTTATCATATTTATGATTTAACAATAATTATAGACTAAGAAAATTTAGTTCATTTAGATATTTTTCCCATAAAACCATAAACAATATAGTCTTTTTTTAATGATCCTCTATAATATGATATTAAATACAACATTGAAGGGAAGATACTAAATTGTAAGGAAAAGATATTTCAGATTATTGGATTGTAATGTTCCTTTTCCATATGGTGGTAAAATTGCCATCCAGTGTCCTGTAGTTAATTCAACCTTCTACAAAATGATCTAAATCTGGTAATGATGCCAGAGTCACACCAGTGCAAAATTATCACTTTTATTTCAGGTTTGTAGCCATCAAGAAATGTTTTTAAGGACAAGTTATTTTTGGTTGAGTCAGAAACATTGAAACTTATGGAGAAAGAGTGACGTTGACTGTAACAGTAGTGTCAGAAAATGCAACTCTTAGTTTTGGAAAAATAGTATTATGTACAAGTTTTCTCTTTTTGCTTTCTTTTAGGCTAGTTCTTAAGATAACATTTGTTCTTGTCTTTTGGGTAATTATATTAAAGGTCCTGAAGATAGTGTCCATGAACTCATAGAACATTAAGTGGGACACAGTCTGACATTTTGGAATCATTCTCTAGACTTGTACTTTGTGGGGTGTGATGATAGCCCTTCTCCCTTCTATTTTATATCTTGAAATTGAACCGGCTTGTGAATGTTTTGACATAAATTGTGGCTATGTTTTTGGCCATCTCTTTTCCTTCTTCGTACCCTCCACTTTCCTGCTCACTGGTGTCCCTCCAGGATTGATTTTTAAGAACTTGTGTGCTAAAGGGTTAAAGATTCACATTTTCAGCCGCTTCAGCGTGATGTATTTCAGAAAATTGGGGTGTCATTTACTTTGGTGAAGATGTTATAAAGTGTTTGGTTGGCAAGATTTATTGAGGGTTAGTCTACCTGATACCACACTGTATTGTTGAATGTGGACTATTTTTAACTAGCCTTCTATTTAAACAGTGTCAGCGAATTCTGAGTGCTTGCCAAACACATTCTCAAAATGGTTGCCAAGCTGTAAGATGGCTGCCAAGGTCTGAGCACACCGAACAGGTTCAAAATGGTGACCAAGTTCACAGGATCTGTTGGTCAGATTCCCCCACTGCCACTCTTAACCACCCCCTCCCCAACACACAACTACCACCCAAAAAGGAAGGGGAAAAAAAAAAAAAAAACCCCGAAGATGCAAGACTTGGCACCAACTCCTTGGCACGAGTGGTTGTAGTATCATCCAGAGATTCAAGTAGTCACCGTGTGCTCCTTGCTTCCCATGCTTGGCAGAAGACTGTTCAGGGGAGTACGTGAGGTGAAAACACCACCGTAAAACAACATGGCCATTTTCTCCACCTGGTCTAATATGCACCAAATAAATCTTTAGAAAGGGGTTGGGTGGGGGTAAGGGGAGACTAGACGAAGCCGTGCTTTCAAAGAGCTTTCTAACCGAGATCCAAGAGCGTTAACCAAGGCTTTGGGCTGTGCCTTTTTGTACTGCCTGCCTTAAGTGGCACAAACTTTATATACAACAGGTTTAAGATTTATTTTAGTTTTGCATTTGTTTACTTAAGTTTATAGCAATTGCTTTCTGGCAGTTGTGCTACTTAGCAGATTGAAATAAAATCATAAGGGTGAATTAAAACATACTGCTGTTAGTGCTGATTAGAATTTTAGCTTAGTGTAAATACCGGATGCAGGGTCCAACTTCTCAGACACTTGGCATGAGCTCAACAGGGATCTCCAGGCTACACAGGAGACAGTGTGTGTGTGCTTGGATGCTTTTAAAATTCTTGGATAGGTGGAGCAAACTACTTCTGCTGGCATGTTAGTTCATTGTGCTGCCTGCAGAATGTGCTTGGGTTCCAAGGTAGACAGAGAAGCTGGGGAAATCACAATAAGGGAAAAGAGCTGGAACTTGAAAAGCAAAACCTGCACAAAGGATTTTAATTAGACCCTGTGAAGTTATTACTGTGTGTTTTGGTTATTAGATATAAATAACTAATGCTGAACAAAGTAGAACTGTAGGGTTTGTGGTATTTTGAACAATGACCTAATGGTGAGTATATTTCTACAACTTGTTAAAATTCTTCTCTGTGTGACACGTTAAAAAATATGCTTGGTGAATTAACTTCTCTGGGCCGTCAGTTTACTCAGGGAATTCCTTAAATAGGTCTTCTGTTTTATATCAGCTGTGAGCTAGGTTTTATATTCTGATGAAATCCTGAATTCCTAAAGAGAATTTTTAATTGTTAGAGCATTTTATTAAATACTTAAGTAGCTATATGAAAAAGCTGGTTGTCATGAAGTGCGTGCTTTGTTTTGGGTCAGTCAGTAGTGGAATTGGCTAGTGATAATATTATAGTAATGTGGTTTATATAGTTTGAGCTCTTGGTACTCAGCAGTTTTAGGATTTGTTCAGTCATGGAGAGCTGTTTAGTAGGCAGGTTACACTTGGTATATACTCTATTGTAAGAGGTAGCCAAGAAATGTGGCTTCTCGATTCTTTTATTATTTTTTTAAAACTGATATCAGTTAAAAAAAAAACAAACCTTTGTGTTTAGTTAACAATGACTGTAGATCTTGTAGTTCTTTTCCAGTCTTTTCGCTCCTGGTAGGCATTGTCAACCAAGGCCCAGCCATTCAATAGGTGAAACCAAATGTTATTGACAGTGCTGAAATTTGAACTTTGCATCCTTCAGTGTAAAAGATCAATGCCCATTAAGATGTTTCAGCTCTGAAAGTTTCAACATAGAGCTACCTAGGCTTTTAGAGGTTAGCTGGGCAAATGTGTGTGTGATATGAAAATTTCATTGCAGATGCCTTAATATATATTTACAGAGTGCATTTGCAATGTTACATGATATTACAAATGTAAGCTAGTTTAATTAAAAACATTTCTTGCTAATTCTTATATATTTTACTGTGAGTTAATGACAAGGAACTTGAGTAAAACCTTTCTTTCTGAATTAAAAATCAGGAGTTCATTCCTCTTTACAGTGAAACATAGTACATGTGTAACCTTCAAATTAGGAATGTATAAGTAGTACTGATTATTACCTGTCAAAATTTCCCATTCTTTTCTATTATATATTTTCTCATTGGCAGTTTATTTAAGTGCATGATATTATTGTAGAAAGGTAAATATGAAATCCCTAGAAATATTCTATTTTTACTTTGCTCATATTATATCCGTATATTCTATAGCAAATAGATTTTTTTCAGGTTGCCTGAAACATGAGGTAATTCTAAATTTTGTAGTATAAAATGCCATTCAGGCAATGTTTAGGGAGGTAGAATAAAGCAGAGTGTTGTAAATTCACAGATAGTTCAGCATTCTTGCTTCTGTGAAAAACAATGCTTTTCAATATTTTTAAGAAGAACTTTGCCATTTTAAGACATAGTCCATATTTTCAGTTAGTGAAGTACAAAATCATTTCTTCAGGAAATTTTTCTATTAGTCCTTCCAAAGTGAATATTTTAATTTAACAAGATTGTGTTTTAATCTCATGTTGTGGTCTATTTGGCATTTTACCCTTTTTTTACATAGTATACATGTATAATTAGTACATGGGGTGTATGTGTATGCTTGTTCTACCCAAGTATGTATAGAGATATAAAATTTACTTTCTATATAGTAGCTTTCTGCATAGGGCAACCCAAACAGCTGTTATTCCTTTTTATAGCTTCTTTAATCTATGTGCCAACAAGTCAGTTTACAAAATCTGTTTTGTTGATGACTGCTGCGATAATAATTGTGGTGTTTTGTGGCTTGGCAAAAGGCTGGGGTCTCCTCTGAGGACTCGTGCCAAAGGCTTTGAAGGGGTTGAGGTGGATTCACTGCCAAAATGAGTCACCACTCTCTATTTTATTTAGTGTCCTTCTGCCAAGGCCTTAGACACTTTCTGTTTTCATTCTTTTGTAGGCTTTCCTCCCCACATTGTGGTTTTCTTCACAGCCAGAGGCCTGGGTCTGCCAGGATAGGTGAGAGAAACTGGCTGCCCTTCACTAAACACCAGTGTGCAGTGGAACTGGAGGGATGGGGTTAGCTGTTGTGTTCCTTGAATGAATGTGAGTTTAATTATACAGTTATGAATCCTAAATAAAATGATGGTCAATCTGGTTCACTCTAATCACCTGGATTTGGGTTAGAAATTCTCAGAAGAGTAGTTATTATTTATTTTAAAGTAGCATCCAAATAATGTGACAGTGTTTTAATGCTTTTCATAATTGATTGTTGAAAACCTTAGATTATTCACGAGTACTGGCTGCAGGCCCAAATCTTGAATTTTCCCTCAAACAAAAGAGTACCATCCCCTTCCTTTTTAAATGCCATAATATTTTGCTTCAGATAAACTATTTTATATACATGCCCAATAGTTTTCAGAGAATAATCCTAAAAATTTTATTTATACCTGTCTATATTTAAGTTCTCACTGATAAGTGGACTCTGAACTATGAACTTCTAGTTGTTACCTAAGATATATTAGAGATTTAAGTATTTTCCTCTTCCTTAAATTCTTTTAATAGATGGAGATAAGTTGGATTAAATATCCTCTTGGTAGATTCTTCTAACTCAGATATGTTATACATAGAGAAAGACGACTGGGATAAATCTGAATCTTCAAAATATAAGCAAAAATGGCATTTTGTACATTCAATTCAGTTCAGTTCAGTTGCTATCGTGTCCAACTCTTTGCGACCCCATGAATCGCAGCATGCCAGGCTTCCCTGTCCATCACCAACTCCCGGAGTTCACTCAAACTCACGTCCATCGAGTCAGTGATGCCATCCAGCCATCTCATCCTCTGTCATCCCCTTCTACTCCTGCCCCCAATCCCTCCCAGCATCAGAGTCCTTTCCAGTGAGTCAACTCTTTGCATCAGGTGGCCAAAGTACTGGAGTTTCAGCTTTAGCATCATTCCTTCCAAAGAACACCCAAGGCTGATCTCCTTTAGAATGGACTTGTTGGATCTCCTTGCAGTCCAAGGGACTCTCAAGAGTCTTCTCCAACACCACAGTTCAAAAGCATCAATTCTTCGGTGCTCAGCTCTCTTCACAGTCCAACTCTCACATCCATACATGACCACTTGAAAAACCATAGCCTTGACTAGACGGACCTTTGCTGTTCATTACTGTCGTTTATTTTTGTTCAGTCCCTGAGTTGTGTCCAACTTTTTGCTACCCTTGGACTGCAGCATGCCAGGCTCCCATTATTCTCTCCCGGAGTTTGCTTAACTATATGTCCATTGAGTTGGTGATGCTATCCAACCATCATTACTATGAGGAGTACTTAATTGGACCTTTGATTACTTTGGCCCCCAAAATTCAGGGCCCCAATTTTCAGGCCCCCAAAATTAAGAATTTTTTCTTAACTAAACTTATGACACCATCCTAAAAGCAAATAAACTATATGCAGAAGTGAATTGACGGGCATAGCTTTTGCTTTGTTAAGTACCCATTCATTGTGTTATATCTTTAAACGTGGCCTACATTATAACATCCCCTGAAAACATTTCCATAACTATAAAATATATTTTTCAAAGTTCAAAGTCCTAACTGCGGGACATCAAAATACTTTCCATATATTTTGGCCTAAGCTTTGTTCCATAGGGAAGAAAAATGCCATAAAATGACTTTGACACTTTGTTTACAAAATAACTACTATTAATAATTGATTATTATTCCTTATAAATATTTCAGTTAAAATGTATAATTACATAAGTGAGGAGTCTGAGATAATATTAGGATAAAAATTGATTTAATCGCATCCTGCAAAGGTTGGTGGTGAGCGTTCTGATAAGTTAATGTATGTGAAAGCCCTTTAAACTGTAAAATATTATATAAATATCAAAACGTTATTTTTTTTGTTTGTTTTCTTAAACTCTGGATTATCAAACCCTTTTCTTCATGTATCTTCTTTACATTTCATTTTCATTTCAAATAGCAAAAATAAGTAGAAATAATTACTAAAAACCTGTTGTCATTTTGTGATATAAATTTATTTGAAATTTAAATACTTAGAGTTCATGGCAAGATTCCAAGACAGAAATTCTTCTGGATATATAAACCACTCAATCCCTGGTAAGTGCTCAAACTATGTGAAAAGTTCCAGGTGACATTCACTTTGAGCCTTGTCTGGACCCCATAATTTGAAGTCCTGTAAACCCTGTGCAAACCCCAAAGAATCAAAAATAACGAACCCTAGTGCATTTCATCGGAGAAGGCAATGGCACCCCACTCCAGTACTCTTGCCTGGAAAATCCCATGGATGGAGGAGCCTGGTGGGCTGCAGTCCATGGGGACGCTAAGAGTCAGACACGACTGAGTGACTTCACTTTCACTTTTCACTTTCATGCATTGGAGAAGGAAATGGCAACCCACTCCAGTATTCTTGCCTGGAGAATCCCAGGGACCGGGAAGCCTGGTGGGCTGCCATCATGGGGTCGCATAGAGTCAGATAGGACTGAAGTAACTTAGCAGCAGCAGCAGCAGTGCATTTCATTAAAACTCACTGTTTCCTAGTGGCTGCTTTAATGTGCCCCCCAAATTTGAAGACAAACTTTGCATTTGGAAGTGAGCTCTTTTATTTTGGATGGGTTTTGGACTTTGGTGTTGGAGAAGACTCTTGAGAGTCTCTTGGACTGCAAGGAGATCAAACCAGTCAATCCTAAAGGAAATCAACCCTGAATATTCCTTGGAAGGACTGATGCTGAAGCTGAAGCTCCAATACTTT
This sequence comes from Tragelaphus eurycerus, assembly GCA_935064755.1. Lineage (NCBI taxonomy): Eukaryota > Metazoa > Chordata > Mammalia > Artiodactyla > Bovidae > Tragelaphus > Tragelaphus eurycerus. The sequence continues at coordinate 6,928,768 of CAKXYN010000092.1, read as the reverse complement.
GGCCACCTGATGGAGGAGCTAACTCATTAGAAAATATTCTGATGCTGGGAAAGATTGAGGGCAGGAGAATGGGATGACAAGGATGAGATGTTTGGATGACATCACTGACTCAATGGACATGAGTTTGAGCAAATTCAGGGAGATGGTAAAGGACCGTGAAGCCTGGCATGCTGCAGTCCATGGGGTTATGAATAGACACGACTGAGCAACTGAGCTGAACTGATGAATCATAGGATGCTTAGATGTAGTTATCCTATTATGAAGTTCCAATAATAATGCTAGTTCAAAAGAGGAACAGATGCCTCCTTTCAAGTCTTAATATTCCCAGGATCCCTCAAAAGTCAACCAGGGATCAAACTGGTGTCTCCTGTATTATAGGCGGATTCTTTACCAACTGAGCTATCAGGGAAGCCCAAGACATAAATAGGGTAATAGTAATGGTTGTCATCCTAGTCATGGTATTAATAGTAGAGATCTTCATCAACATTATTTTGAAAGAGTAATGTTGTCTTGAATTTATCCTGAACCTTTGCATCAAATACTTATCTATCCTTCATTATGACAGTGTAAGTTGATGGGAGCTAAGTATTATTTGTCCTTTTATGCAAAAGGGAACAGCATCCCTGATTAGTGAAGTTACTTGGCTTCTAATTAGTTGCATGACTTTAAGATGCAGGTAGATTAATCTTTCGGGGCATTGATCTCCTCTTCTGAAAAATGATTTATTAGATTCCTTTCAATTCTGAAAAACATCTGGAAATGCTATTGCTGTCGTTTAGAAAGCCTGTCCCCCAAAACAACAGTCTTTTTGTCATTGTTCATTAAATCTGTTTTGAAGATGAGGTGACTGATCTATTGAGGACACATGATAAATCACTGGCCTCACTTTCCTTTATTAATCACCATAGTCAGAAGTATAATAGTTACCACACACCAAATGTTTCCTCTGCCTTGAACATCATGTGCTGGTGTCTCTCCATCAGTTAGCTCACTGGTCTTTCTGTAGTTCTTCATTAGTAGCCTTAGTGTCTTGCTGTATCAGTGATTCTATTAAGTTGACTACACATTTTGTATGACTATTTTTACAGGTCAGTGTCCTTGAGTATTCAAGAATTCTGAAATCATTCCTTTTGCCTGTAAATGTTGACAGCTACCCCAAATAAGGGCTCTCTTTCAAACTCTTCTAACAAGTTTGCTTTGAGTATCAGTCTTATGATGAATTTGGTGAGGATTAAGTGATTTTCATACATTTGTCTGTGCATTCTTTCAACCATCCATATATCTACTTGCCTACATGTAACCTTTTTTCCTGGCAAAAGCTAGATGAATGAGAAATCCTCCTTGTCTTCAAGAGGTTGCAACTTCCAAAGTTATAGATCTGCCATGAAAAGAGTGTCAACACACACCTTAAGTTCCTCACCTAAATGGCACTGGGAAATATTTTCAGATAAGCAAATGCTGAGTGATGAAGTATATGCTTTATAGACTTCCATGTTTCATCTCCAAGTAAGACATGGCACTTTGAAGAACTGGGCTTTTGGAGTATATGTGCTTAGTTTAGTTCTAGATGCTAAAGAATGTCATAAATAGCTGCTGAAATAGTCCTGTGTCAACCATGAACAGTACCTTTGAAGCAGTCACTACATGCACTGGGCTCTGTCTGTTATAGGATCTGCTCATTAAAGCTACTTGCTGGGTCTTTGTTCATGTCATGCAGACCTCGTGGCAGGTGTTACAGCTGCCAGCCTGGCACAGCCCGTTGGGTGCGTGCTGTAATTGCTCTTGATGCCACCCTTAATGGGTGGGGGAGGAAGGCAGCATCATGGGCAAGGGGTGATGAGAGGAAGCCCTCGGGCTGTTTCTGACATCTGGTCACCACTGCTGTTTCACTGCAGTGTCTGCTTGGTGCCTACAAATATTGGACCCTTGAGTTGAGTTTGCTACCACCATTGGATTCCTTGCAGCTATCATTATTTCACAGCTGGGCAATGATTTTAGCTTAGAAAAGGATTATTCATCTCAGGGCCAAAAATAGTGCACTGCCAACATGACCCTGAGAACTTTCTTATGTTTATTAAACGAGAGAATAAGTATCCTCATGACCTCCTTTATTAAGTGTTTCCTGGTTTTGAACTTTTTTTTTTTTGCTAGAATGTTATCTTCATCATTATTTCTAAACTTATAAAGGATTAAATTTCCTCTTCAAGAGTTTCACATATTTCTTTTATGTATACAAGGTGATAAGTAAACATGGATCTGAGGAAATTCTGAAAAATCTTATTCAGCCAGCATTTTCCACGCCCTTATCTGTCAGCCCCTGAAAGAGATGCAGAGAAAAGAAAGGCCAGACTTCAACTTGCTCTCACTCTAGCAAGAGAGACAAACCTGTACACAACTAACCACAACACTGGGCAGAGTGATTCAAGTGAAAATGAAGCCAAGGGTGTTCAGTCTGGGTATGGTTGTGCTTTGTGTGCGCAATAATGGAAGATAGTCCTTTTCACTGAGCACTTGGGTAAGATGGATTTGAGAAAACTTCATGCACAAAACTTCTCAATGCACAAATTAGGCAAGTCCCAAATACGAATGTACTCTTGCAAGGGAGGATTTCAGGCTGTCTGTAATCTCCAAACTTGAGTTTGTCCACAGTACTGAATTAAAGGGGCTTTCCAGACGGCTCAGTGGTAACGAATCCACCTGTCAATGCAGAAAATGCAGGTTCGATCCCTGGGTCGGGAAGATTCCCTGGAGAAGGAAATGGCGACCCACTCCGGTATTCTTGCTTGGGAAGTCCCATGGACAGGGGAGCCTGGTGGGCTACAGTCCATGGGGTCACAAAGAGTTGGACACGACTAAGTGACTGAACATGCATGTGTGAGGAATGCTAATACAGCAACAGCATACACACTGAGCTCCCCCTCTAAACGCACATGGAGAGAGAGCACTAAAGCTTAGTGATTCTGCAGATACAAAGATGGCATTTCATAGTCCCTGAAGTGATATATTATTGGAGGAGCATTCATACCATTTTGTTTTAATTGATTCTATCTCTTAAGTATGCAACCAATCTGCGTATATCTCCTTTTAATTATTTATTTGAGCTGTGAGAGAGAAGTCAGTAATCATTTGGTGATCCATTCAGATACCTTCAAAGGAAGGTATCCATCTTTTATCTGCCAGACATGCTGAAAGATGTAAAACAAAATATTTTTATTTGGCAATTTCATCAATATTCTCTGTAATGCAAACCATTTAAAAATGCAACTTATGCAAGATGCTCAGTAAGTATTTTTGATTGAAAAAAAAATGGCCACAAGAAAAAAAAATGGTCACAAGAATTAAGTTTATGAAATTGAGGAAAAGGCTAGAACATAAGAACAGGATAAATCAATGAATAAATTATCTTCAGAAGGAAATCAAATATTATGGTTAGGGTGACTATAGTTCTATCATGTACTATAAAATGAAATAAACCCACTGGAAGAACATTAGCCAACACATTTAAGTGTCTTCTCTATGCTTATTACGGAAAGCGTGACAGAAGGAGGTGGAAGAAATTTATCAGAAATGAATGATATTTATTACCATGTTTCTGTTGAGACGTTTCAGTACACAGGTACACTAGTGAAATAGAGGTTGAAATTATCATGGATAGAAGAAGCTTAAAAAATACACTTTCTTTTCTAGAAAAATATTTGTAAATTGTGTGTGGTTAATACAAGTACATAGAAAGCATATGGAAGTTTTCAATCTATTTTCATAGAATTTGTAAGGTGCTGGGTAAGATGTACAGGTCCTTGTCCTAGTCCTGTATGTTGAAAATGATTGTTTTAATTGGATTACTTCTTTGGAAAAAAGACAAAGAGCACATTGCTAAAAGCTTCTGGAAGCCGTTTTCCATATTTGTAATAATATAAGTGCTAGAAATGTGCTTCCATTATATGCAAAGGCAATAATGCCTTCTGTAAGCATAGAGTCTCTATAAGACTTTTATAATATTGTCAATTTAAATTCAAGCTGACAAAAATTATTTTTAACTTCAGATAAGAGGACCAGCTCCTTTCTGCTTTGCAGTTTTTTGGCCACTCTTTCTAATTCTCTTCCAAAGAGCAACTTAAAAGTCCCTTTTTATTTAGTTAAAAAAGAATGTTTGTTTCTTTAAGTGCTGTGTCAGTTCTATATGCCCTGGATGGTGTGTGTCATAAATGTAATTTCTGCATGATTGCCTGAATTTTTCACTTTTAGCTAAGATGTCTGCTGTAGCCCAATACTTGGGAATGTTTGTGTTGAGAGATAACTTGGAATTTATTACCTTACTTTTAAGACTACCTCTGATAATATAGCTATAACAGCTTAATTATAATGTTCCATCATCTGCATATAGGCATGTACATGAACAGAAAGTAAATGGCCTATGCCATGTAATACGTTTCTTTTCATGATTTTATTTTAAACTTTATAGTGTTATTTACATGACCAGACAAAATTTGAAATTGTAAGAAAACTATGGGCTAGTTAAGTGCCTTTGGAAATGTCCTTTGAGATAATGAAATGTTGTATAGAGCATTATGAGTATAAAATGAAAAGGCTCTCTTTATCTCTTTTCTAAAGCCATGTCAACTTTTGCTTTCATAATATGCCATTGAAAAAGATATTATACAAATAAATTATAAAACCTTACCGTGAAATTTTTTTCTTGCAAGTAGGGAATTATGCACCCTACCAAAGGATAATTATATTTAATATTGAGAAGCTCATTGCAAATCTGTGTGGATTTGGTTTATATGAACTATAGATTGATGAAAGCTATTTGACTTTTGGATACTCTACAAATTCCAGACATCTCTTTCTGTCTTTTCTATGTATGAGAAATCCATACACAACAGAGAAAGGATGGAAAAGATGGAGAGCTTTCATTTCCCTTATTTTCACTTTTGTTTCATCCTCCTGTGCTTGTTCTTTGTTTAAATAAACTTTTGTGGCACGTCTTTCACACATCATCGCTCCTTGCTTCAAAGGCTTCTTTTAATAACTTAGCCCTGGCTCACTTTCTTTTGCATATGAAATTGATTTCACTAAAGTGTGTGTGTGTGTGTGCATATATGTGCACTCCAACATGTACACACACATCTGTACAAATAACCATTTCACTGGAAAGGAAAGCCTATGCTCTCTGCTTTGCTTTAAACACATGCCCACAGACCCTTGTTGAAGTGAGAGAGCCTAAGCTTGGAATCAGTCTATTTTTGAGATCCAGATTTTTCTCTTAGTGCTGTTTCAGTTTCTTCAATCTGAAACAAGGACAATAATATTTGCTTTGCAAAAGTTTCTGGGAAAGTTATATGCATGTGAATAACTTGGCTCACAGTGCTGACCATTCTTATTCAAGCAGTTGGTAAATCCTTGCTGTTTTCATCATCATCATATAGGAATATACTTAAGTAATATGTTTATTTTGAAGTTGATAATAAGTTAACTGGTAATAAGCAGAAGGTTGAAGTTAAGGCTTTTTGTTGCTGAACAATTGATCTTAAGTACAATCACATGAAAAGCATTAGCTATATTAACCTGAAATGATTTTTTAAATGACAGTGTTATCTATGTGATTTTGAATTGTCAAACCAAATTATGTTAAAATGGAAATAAAAATTTCCATTAACATAGTGTCCCTAATTTAAAAAAAAATGTTTCACTAAATACAAATTTAAATCAAGACAGAAATAATGACATGCTGATGGTTTTACAAAACAACAAAAATATAAATAAAGCTTATAACTTAAAAATACTATATTAGGAGCTAAACAGTCCAATTATTTTTCCTGTTCTTTAAATACAGTTAAATCAATTATTTCCTAAAGCAGGGAGATAGAAATATCAACTTAGCTACCATTTTAAGTAGAGTAACTCTGAGAAGTTCTAGTTATTTCTTCCATTATTAGAAAATAGAGTTATACCAGAATTCAGAGAAAGGTATGTTTTTCAATCTTATGTCCCACCAACAAGCATTATGCATCAGGCATCAATGCCTTCTCATCATATCCACTCAATAACTATGTGAATTTTATTTTCATTGGGTTGATCCTCACTGGAGAAGCTCTGTATTAACCAGTTCTCAAGACTGACTAAGACTTTTTCTCCTCTTCATAACATACCAGCTGATGCCTGGAGCATGCTGAATACTAATGGCCAGTCGTTAGCTGCTAGCACAAACTTGCACTTTTGTTTTTAGTAGTTGTGTGCCTACCAAAAGTTAGTTTTGTTATCCTTAGACCTGTTTATACTAGTATTATTGATATTGTTATAATATAATTTAATTAAATTTATGTGATTTCAAAAAGAAAAAGGGAGTTTTATTTCTGTGAAAATAAGCCATAAGCTTATTAAAGGTGAGTTACAAAAATTTTTTTGTCACGTGTGGGTGAGTTTTGTTACGTGTGGGTTAGTTGTCTCAATTGTAAAGGAAAATTTGTAAAAATATAAAAGGATCCTGTGCTTAGATTATCTTAGAAGTATTTTTAGATTCTCCCTGCACTTAAAAAATCTTATATAGGTGTGGTTTATATAAGAAAGATGCTGCATTTAGCAGATATTAAAGTTAAGGCTGTATTTCTTTATAGAAGGACTGCCAAGAAATGTGCATATGTCTTTAAAGTTAAATTGCTTAAGGTGTGTATGTCTCATAAAAATTTATTTTTATCCATTTTAAAAAACTAACCAATCAACTACTAGCTCCTTCCATATTGAAAGGGAATGCTTCTATTCTATTTCTTGTTCATATTCTTTTCATAGATTTAGAGATATTCTGGTTTTTTTCCCCCAAAACAAGGAAAATCAGAGGGAACTGGCAGATAGGGTTCATATCTTGGGCTATGAGACTTGTAAAGGGTCAAGACCTGAAATATTTCTGTGGGAGTTGATATGGTGAAGTTGGTCAGTTCCATTAAAAAAAAAAATCATCCCAACTAGATGTTCCAGATGGTCTAATTATAGACTTTGGGAGTTAGCTTCATGAAGCAGTGGATGACTTGGAGGTCTAACTGGCAGAAGGTGAGTGTCCCAGAAGTTGGGCAGAACCAAGAGATAGAGTCTGTGGGTCAGTGGTTAGCATCATAGAACTCTGTCAGGAGCTAATAGGACTCCGGGTGCTAACTTGAATTTCAGTGCCAAGAATTTTGTTCTTGGGAAGCAGGCAAGGAAAAACAAATCAGCATCTCCAGTTCCAGATGAGTCAGGGTACTTGACTGAACACTTAAGGTGGAGTTTACCTGCTGAGAACACTGCACAGATTGCTCGTACCAAAACTGGAGCACAAGGTCAGAAGCTAGGGGGAAGCTTGATGCGGAGTTTCATGGTAAAATTGTGTTTCTCAGAGCCCCTCCTGTCTCCTGATGATGGTCGCACTTACAGATGGCTACTGTTATGCAATTTGACATGAAATGACTTACCTGGGGGTGACAGAGCCAGGTGAGGACTTCAGGTGTTTAAATAGGGGAGAAAATAAAATAGCTCTCTGTCTGTCTGCTCCTGCTGCTGCTAAGTCGCTTCAGTCGTGTCCGACTCTGTGCGACCCCACAGGTGGAAGCTCGCCAGGCTCCCCCGTCCCTTGGATTCTCTAGGCAAGAATACTGGAGTGGGTTGCCATTTCCTTCTGCAATGCATGAAAGTGAAAAGTGAAAGTGAAGTCGCTCAGTCGTGTCCGACTCTTAGCGACCCCATGGACTGGAGCCTACCAGGATCCTCTGTCCATGGGATTTTCCAGGCAAAAGTACTGGGGTGGGGTGCCATTGCCTTCCCCCTCTGTCTGTCTAAATGAAGACAAAACCCAATAGCCAGAGGATTGAGAGTTTTCCTGAAAAAACTCCTATTTTTGAAGGAAGCATCTGCTTCCAGTGTTAGAATAACCATAACTAAGTTAAATAAACTCGTTGCCTTTCTTTGTTGTTGCTGTTGTCTGTCCTGGCATCTAGTATTGCCTGACACACACACACACAAAAACAAAACAGTGAAATAATGGTTATTCATTTGACCTATGGGTTTCCCTTGTGGCTCAGCTGGTAAAGAATCTGCCTGCAATGAGGGAGACCTGGGTTCAGTCCCTGGGTTGGAAAGATCCCCTGGAGAAGGGAACAGCTACCCACTCCAGTATTTTGACCTGGAGAATTCCATGGGGTTGCAAAGAGTTGGACACGACTGAGTCACTTTCACTTTCATTTGACCTATCTGGGTCACATGTGTAATTAAGATTTATCCTTCGTTAAAGCAAGGATAAGCTTTATTTTTTTTTTAAATATCTACTTACTATTTTTATAAATTTGGATTTCTGGGTTTTTAAAATTATTATTATTTTGTTGCTGGAGTGGTGGTTCAGTGGTATTTTACAGTGGGGCATACTTATAGCTGAACTAAGGTGTTTGAGTCAGACTTGTTAGGCATAAAAGTACTTTGCGTGGTTTTATTTCAAGTGTATCGGCTTACGTCATTTGTGGCACTGAAAGTGAGATTGTAATTCCCAGAGCACTGGGACAGTTCATTCAAAGGTTAGCCCACCTATGTTTATAGTAGTTCTCTGTAATATAATTATAACTAATTTCCACTGTTGTTTTTGGAGAAAACTGTAGACTGTAATTATGTGTTAGCGCTTTTTAAACAGCTCCCTGCATTGTCATATTATTTTAAATGGGCTCTGTTTTAAAATAACCTTTCATGTTTTGATTGCAAGAATATAGCTTACATGGGTCTGTAGTTAGCAGAATACAAGGATCTAGCAAATGATAGAGCGTTAACACAACTCTGGAAGCATTTGTTAAACATTTCTAGCAGTGCCCTAGGTTTACAGGGGAGCATAAGCAAGGGAGTGGAAATTTCTTGTCCTTTAACCATTGACTAGCCCTGTTAGATAGGCAGAATATTACACAGAATAGGTAAGCCCCCATGTGGAAAAAAAAAAAATACACAGTTATACAAATGTGAAAGTGCTACACACAAAGCCTATTGTATTTCATTTTTGTGGTCCACTCCAAGGCATCTCAGAGCAGAACTAGAATAAAGTCCCATCTCCCAGAATTAAGGGCAGCAACACCATTTTATCTCTTGACAAATGTTGCCCATATCGTCCCCAAATGGCAGATATCTGCATATAGTTAGTCATCTGGACACACCCTTCCCCTGCTACATTTCATGGCCATATTAGTAATAGAATTTTAGTGTTGATTTAAAAGACAGTCTGCCTTAAAGCAGATTGCATAGTTTGCACACTGTGAATTGTAATTAAAGTGTAAGGGGTGCTTATTATGTCAACAACTGGCATGAGAACCCCCGAGCAGCAGGTGACCCCGAGCATGTGACGTCTGTGACAGCTAGGATCCCCTTTTCACTGGCTTAGCAGTCTGAAAGTCCAAATTGAAAGAAGCCCAGAGGCTGTATATTTCATTAGATCCCAGGGGAAGTGCAGGATACAGCTTCCTTCTGTTTTCCTGGGAGGTCGCCAGAAAGTTTGTGGAGCTCTGTTTCTGTCAGAGGCTCAAAAGAGAAAAGAAAAAGCACACACAAAACAAAACACCATACACACCACAAAACCATCCACCAATCACCCCCAGGACCATAAATTTGACATTTCCCACAGTCTCACTGAGACCACAGCGTTGCTGTGTCAGCAGTCTACCCCTTGCTCGGAGTTGTTTGAAAGGAAGTCTCCGTGTTCTAGCATTTAAAAAACGCTTCATCTTCCATATGCAGTGATTCTTTTCATATAAAACCATGAAAAATTATCAAATACAGATATCATATGATTCGCTCTGAATGCTTTGGCATTGTGCATTGCGTTCTCCTCACCTCCTAGGATGGGGCAGAAGTCTGAATTTAGAAAGACGAAACCACACGAATAATAAAGGAAACAGACCAAGGAGCCGTACTGTGATGGGCAAACCATTTGAAATGTGGTCACATCAAAGGTGTGCTACTTCAGGCGGCTCAGATCCTTTTAAAGTAGATTTTTTATGGCACTCCATAGTGAGTACAGGCCCTCACTAAGGTTTTGGTTCTGGTGAAAGTTTTTGGTCTTTAATCTTCTTGAGACCTGACCGGCAGTTGCTGGAGTGAATAGGAAAGGTGTCTCTTTTTTTTTTTTCCTCACATTCGGTGGTCGGCTTCTTCCGTCACGGAGTTTCCATAGCACAAAAATGGAAGCTATGGTGCTTTGTTGCTCAGCTTTGATAACTCACATATTTTGGGAGTTGATTTTTAGTTTGGTACTCAAGCTTCCTACATGAACTGATGTGGCTGTAGCTGCTCTGCTCTCAGGAAGGCCACATTTAAGCCTAGCAGGAAGTATTTCTAGCCTTATAGATCCCTAGCATAGCTTTTAGTCCCTAAGTGTTGTTAAATTTAAACCAGAAAATAAGAACTCTGTGAACCCAGACTCCACTTTTTGTATGTGTGTTTTATTTTTTGGCCAAGAAAGGAGGGTTAACAAGTCACTGTTTGTATGCTTATATGTGACTGTGTGTGTGTTCTTATGCTAGTCTGGGAAGAGAACCTCAAGGCTTGAGAGGAAAAGATGCACCATTTTTATAAATATGGTAAATAAAACCTTTGAACTTTAGAGCTGCATTCAATCCCTTATTATTAAGGGAGTACCAGTTATGTTTAAAATTATAGTCCACCTATTTTAGAAAATTTGCAGAGAATTTCTTTGTCTTTATATTTTTCAAGGTCAGTTCCTTTTTTCAGCCAGAGGGAAATCCAATATCCTTGCAGAATTTTACCTCAGTTACCCAGAGAGATGAGAGAAGAATAGATTGGGGGTGGAATTTGACAGTAATTTGTCTGTCTCTGCTGCCGCAGGTTAGCAAACTGATCATCAATTTCTGTGGCAATATAAGCATAGTGTAGAGGTTAAAAACAAAAAACAAAACTGTCCCAGGTCCAGAATTTTCCATTTATTACTTAGCTCCTAAATGAAGCTTTTTATGTGAATACTACTTCCTTAATCTTTATTTTTAGTTTATCAGCCTTTATTATATGTCCTTACCCGCCTTGAAAGTATATATTATATTGTTTTATCATCTGTACAAAATCATGTCACTTTGTGGATGTTATAGTATGTTAATACATATCACCTGATAAAGGGTGAATACATAGAAAATAAGCCATTTTCAGAACTTCTGACTAATTTTAGAAACTTTTGGCTAATTTTGTCTGTTGTGGGCACTAGACAAGTCATTTGCCCATCTCTCATAGGAAGAAGGAGGTTCCTTCCTTGTGTGTAGCCATTTCAGGAATTTTAGCCTTCATTGAAAAACACACCTTGTTTTCTGATTGTACTTTGTTTCTGCTAGGAGATAGAGAAATATATAGGCAGTCTCTGGGATAGGCCTTGTGTAGAAGTCTTGCCCAGAGTAGCCTCCCACCTCGATTCCTCCATTCAAGGTCACTTATTGAGCATTTCCTATGTGCCAGCCCGTCTTTAAGTGTGTGCCCTCATGGGCTTGCAACTTGTTGGTAGGGCAGATGGGGATTCTGCTCACGGAGAAATGAAATAGAAGCTGAGCCCCGTTCTTAGTAACCAGGCTGTAGGAAGCCAGAGGAAGGAGGGATTAATTCTGCCAAGAGGAAGGGAAAGGATCCTGTCTTCATCCTCTTCTACACTGAATTATATTCTTAATTCAGGGCAGGGATCTGCGCTATATAATGTGACTAACAGGTCTCGGAAAAGAATGCAATTCCTTTCTGTGCCTAAGTGGGGTGTGGACAGAAACAGAGGGTAAAAGCAAAGCCAGAACTGTACAAATTAAGCAAAATCTTTTCAGATATTTGATAGGAAGCTTTGGGTAAAATGTTAAAAGTTTTAATTAACGTATTTTAATGCCTGCTGCTGCTAAGTCACTTCAGTCGTACCCAACTCTGTGTGACCCCATAGACGGCAGCCCACCAGACTCCCCCGTCCCTGGGACTCTCCAGGCAAGAACACTGGAGTGGGTTGCCATTTCCTTCTCCAATGCAGGAAAGTGAAAAGTGAAAGTGAAGTCGCTCAGTCATATCCGACTCTTAGCGACCCCATGGACTGCAGCTCACCAGGCTCCTCCGTCCATGGGATTTTCCAGGCAAAAGTACTGATGGCAGTTGAGGGTTAATAAACCCAGGGTGCACTTACTTATCCTAGTTATCAGTGTGTTGTTGCCATACAGTTGAGAATAGTAGTGTGGGCTGGTCTGTGTAATACCAGTGGGATAATAAAACTTTGCAGCAGTCTGTCACTTATTCCTCAGGCAGAGGGACTTACGAGTTGGCAGTAGGTCATCTTGCGTTGCAGTTTTGTGTTCTAAATGTAGCTAAGTCTGAACCTACAGAAAAAAAGATGAGAAAATGGAAGTGGTGAGTTCTTTTTGACTAAGGAATTTGTTCAATCGAGGCAAAGGGCCAGTTTGAACAGCGTGAGCCTGAAACATCTTTCACAAGGGGCTCTGTGTGCTCTTGCAGCATTCTGCTTTGCTTTGCTTCTAAAGACATGACATCTATTTTCCATATAATCTCTCAGAAGTCATTGTACCCATTTGTTTTATTTTCCTAAGGAACTTTCAGGCAGATCTTGCAGTGTAGTGAGCACACACACGTTTTCTCTCTGCGTTGGTGCCGTCCTGTCCAGGCCAGCAGGCGGACTTGCGGCAGCTCCTGGGCCTGCAGGCTTCCTGGAACCTAGACGCTGGGAGCCCGGAGCACATGAGCCTTCTGTTCAGGGCTCCATCTCCAGGGCTTACAAGAAGCCGGGCACACAGTAGGTGCTCGATGCATGTCTGTTGGCATTATTTGTGGAATCATATGCTGACTAAATGATTAGAGTGTATTCTAAGGGATTTCAGTCGAGCTTCCATTTCCTCGGTTGCTAGATTTGTAATATTTTGATCAGCATGTGCCAACATTTCTAAAATTATTTCAGATTGATCAATGACATCTGAAGTTCCACTTACTCTTTTGCAATCACTCGTTTCTTGGGACATACAATTCTTAGGAAAAAAATGATTTTAACTTCAAGAATTTAGGGGTTTTAGGAGAAAACTAGTGCTCATTTACTTTAATAGCCTTAAAGATGAGGAAAATGAGACCCAGGTTTACAGAGCTTTTAACAGTCGATTCTGGATCCCAGGTTTCCTCATTCTGAACCTGGTGTTCTCTTTTTGGATATTAAGCCAAATATCTTAAAGCTTTTCCTCTCTGTTGCTCTCACTTTTGATCTCTCATTTGTGAATACTTTCTTTAGACCAAACAGGATAATAAAGTACTCCAGGGGAGAGAAGCTCAGAGGTGAACCTCACAGGGAAATGCTGCAGGCCTGCTGCAACGTGCAGCTAACACCAACAACAACAAGAGTGAGCTGGCGATCTGCCTTCCATGCAAAGGTTATTTTTCTTATTACAACAAAACTAATTAGTGGATTTTCTAATGTAAGAAAATGTTGCTGTTAGTAAAAGTTTTCTCTGTGCCAGAAAGCAGATGGTGGCAGTGAACAGTGTTTTCTTTTGCCAGGTTTTGTATATGCTTTCTAAACCTGCAAGAGATTTTGCTTCTCCAGATTCAGATTTCTGATCTTTTTTATTTTTAAACAGAAATAGAAACTTATATTTAAATGTACTTGCATCATGTGGTCTGTTTGACATATCATGGTTCCTTGAAAATGTTGAGTAACATTTGATGTTCTGCATGAATTTCTTCTCAAAGAGTCTTGGGACTTTTTAATGTTGGGCTGTACTTTCTCTCCTGACAGAAATCTCAAGGTTGTGCCTCGAGGGTACTGCCGCAATAGGGAGTTTTGATGGGATTATCAGGAGCAGTGTATGAGATTTTCTTTATGTGGAAAATTTTTTATTTTGTTTTGTTTTGCTTCCAATTACTGTGTAAATACCAGCTTTTCTCAGTAGGGTTCCTTAGAGTCTGCCTCTATTCATGATGATGTCAGGGTTTGTATACAGTTTTGAATAATTCATTTCCCTATCTACTGCCGGTGAGATGTTACACTCTTCCTGTTCATTTAAAAAATTTTTTTGCCTACTGTTTTTGATGAAATTCCTTTCAAATAGGTTTGTTCAAAGTCTTCTCCTTTGAAGTCTAAGCATGTCAGGACAATGCAAACATGGCGGCATTAAGACAGAGTGCTTTCTGGTTTTAAGACCAGGTGGGAGGACACGTGACCACAGTAGTATATAGATGTCAAGCTATTTTGTATGATAAAGACTGAAAACTCTGTTGACTAAGTCTTTGAAAATTTCCTCTTTCAAGAGGGTTTCCATTTAGAGGAGAAAAGGAAATCATTAGATGAGTTGTTAAAATATAGAATAAAAATGGAAAATGAAAACCAGCCCAGTGATGTTTTTTTTTTCTGAGATCGTTTGGATAAATATAACAAGAAAGAATTGCCCTAAATTTACTAAATGGAAAAGAATTATGAAATTTTATGTTGTTTTTGGAGGTGGTAGCCAGAATCAACGGAGAAGGCAGTGGCACCCCACTCCAGTACTCTTGCCTGGAAAATCCCATGGATGGAGGAGCCTGGTGGGCTGCAGTCCATGGGGTCTTGAGGAGTTGGACACGACTGAGAGACTTCACTTTCACTTTTCATTTTCATGCATTGGAGAAGGAAATGGCAACCCACTCCAGTATTCTTGCCTGGAGAATCCCAGGGACGAGGGAGCCTGGTGGCTGCCGTCTATGGGGTCACACAGAGTCGGACACGACTGAAGTGACTTAGCAGAAGCAGCAGCCAGAATCAAAGGAAATAACAGAGGCCTTCATCCCTTCTTTTACATCATTCCCCTGTTAAACTTACTGTGTTTCATCTGTCCCTCAATACAAACCTGATAATTCAGAGATACCATGCAGGTATTATGTCACCTTTAATTCCTGAATAAACTCTAATCTGTTCTTGTAGCTCTCCCTAGGTCTGTTGTAAATAAAAATTCCTGTCTTATTTGAAGAACTGAGATTTCTGACCCCTGTTCAAAACAAACCACTTGTTTTGTTAATGTGATTTTTATTTTTTATTTATTTATTTTTTAAATACTTTTTCTTTGTTTTTCTCACTTACAGTTTTTTAGAAGATATTTATTTCTTTGGCTGCACTGGGTCTTAGGCAACATTCCGGATCTTTAGTCTTCACTGTGGCATGTGAGATCTAGTTTCCTGACCAGGGAGCCAGCCCCAGCCCCCTGCTTTGGGAGTTGGGAATCTTAGCCACTGGACCATCAGGGAAGTCCCTATAATTTGTTTTCAGTCTTCTTTTCTAGTAACCAAGAAATAAAATAGGACAGTTTAGAAGGACCAGTAAGCGATTTCCACCAAAAATGATTTAGTCACCTCTTATTCTTTGCTTAATATTGTAAATCCGAAAAGACAGAGGTGATACTGAAATCTCTCTGAACCCTGGGTTAAGGCCGTGGCTGTGTGAATGCTAGAGGGGGTTAAACACTGCTTCTTGAAGCCCAGCAGTAATAGAGTATAGGGGTGAGGTGGGACATGATTGGCAAATAGAACTGCTCGACTTCTTCCCCTTAGTTTATTTATTTTTAATTGAGGCTAGTTACAATACTGTGCTGGTTCCTGCCATACATCATCATGGCTCAGCAATAGATACACGTATGTGCCCTCCCTCTTGAACCCCCCTCCCACGTCCCACCCCATCCCACCCTTTTAGGTTGTCACAAGCCCGGTTTGAATTTCCTGAGTCATCCAGCAAACCGTGGGAATTTGCTGTGTGACTCAGTTTTGTTTTACATGGTGGTGCTCCAGTTTCCCTGTCAGCTTTTCCTTGTCTGTAGGCTTCCATCATGACCCCAAAATTCAAAAAACCGAGAAACTACAGAGATTTGTTATTTTTGTTAAATGGAAAACAATCGGATAAACCATTTGTTTTTTGTGGAAATCTCTACCTCCTTTCTCCTCCCCTGGTAGACTCAGGAAAGTGTTCTCAAAAACTCCATGTTACCACCACTGGTGTTAACTGGGGCTGTGGGGGAAGTAGCTACTTTTAAAAAATAAGTAATATACTCTTTGGGGCTTCCCTGTTGGCTCCGTGGTGAAGAATTCACCTGCAGTGCAGGAGACCCGGGTTCGATTCCTGGGTCAGGAAGATCCCCTGGAGAAGGGAATGGCTACCCACTCCAGTATTCTTGCCTCGGAAATTGCATGGACAGAGGAGCCTCTTGGGTTACAGTCCATGGGGTCACAAAGAGTCAGACGTGACTCAGAGACTAAACAACAACAACATATACTTCAATAAACAGTCCAGAGTTGACTGAGTGGAATTCTTAGTTAATATTATGAGCCACCTCAGAATTGAGTAAAAGACTCAATAACTTGTACATAGTAGGTGATCAATAAATGGTTGGTGAACTGAAATAAGCTTTTCCCCCTAAGAATCACTAATTATTAGTCATTCTTTAGAGTGATAATGGTTCTTGAAAAGTGAATCAATAAAAATCAAGTCCCAGTCACCACTTATACTTTTTATGAGGAACAGTTATTGAAATAGCACCTCTATTAGAAACTTTCCAGAAAACATGATTTTTTCAATCAAAATAAATCCAGGTGACAAATAAGAAACTTAAAAAAAAAAAGCATATCCTGTCAAACCTCAACACGAGTCAGCCATAGTTATACATATATCCCCTCCCTTTTGAACCTCCCTCCCATCTCCCTCCTCTGTAAAGCAATTATCCTTCAATTAAAAAAAAAAAAAAAAGCATATCCTGAAGGTAGTTCATTTGCCTAATCCTACATAAACTATTACTAGTAATTGTATGGGAGACAGTTTAATTTTAGGATTATTACTAAGCAAATTACTCATCCATACTGAGTTACTGAAAATACTTATCCCCCCTTCAAAATGACCACAGAAATGAATATAGATTGCACCTTAAAATGAAAATTAAAATGACAGATAAAATGAACTTTAGATGAAGATAAAGGCATATAAGTTCAACTGGTACCTAACTGGGTGTAAGTGGGTAGGAGCCCATGATCTGTGGTGGATTTCTGAAAGCTTTTCTGTATTCAGAACTACATAAGTCAGTTCATGTATTTTAATGATCTAGGTTTGTTTTTTTCTTTTTTTGTAGGATGTTTGTAGTTTTCTCGTTTGTATCAACTCACACATTTTTGAAATTTTATAATTTAGTATAGTTTTGGTTATAGATTAAAGTTCACTGACTAATCTTTTTAGCGTGTTTAACTGCTGCAGGGTATAAAGATACACAGAACTTGATGGCTTCCAAGTGTGGTTCAAACATCCAAAGCACTCGAGATTAGCACCATGTGAAGAAATTTTACAATATTGTACTGCAATTAATTTTAAATAACTTAGCACTGCATATGTCAGGGAGAAAGCCATGATAGAATCCAAATGGAAACTCCTAAAAGTGAGATGATTCAGTACATTTAAATCATTTTATCTGTCATAAAGACATAGAGGCAAAACATATATCATTATTTCTACTTGCAAAAAGCTTCGTTATGATGCTGTGGAGAACCTGAGCACATTTGGTCAGTTTTTTTGATTGACCAAATGATAGCTCCTAGATTCATGCATATTAGTTAAAAGTGCAGAAACCAAGTTATTGTCAACATGAAAATTGAAAGCACCTGGAAATTAAAATATATAATTTATATTACCTATAAATACATGTATTTATACGTGATAAAAATATTACATATTTAGGGATTAGAGGTACCAATGCGCCATGCAATCAAGAATCGTTGTATAACTTACAGTCATTGCTCAGTGTCAGTGGTTCCTTTATACACCTGCAGGTTGCACACCTACAGATTCAGTCAACCCTGGATCGTGTAGCTCCATAGTATTTACCATTGAAAAAGTCTGCTTGTATAATGGACCCACGCAGTTCAAATCTGCGTTGTTCAAAGGTCAACAGTACATACATTTATCGGTACATACATATAAATATATGGTATATACATTTATACACACACACACACACACACACACAGAGTGTGTGTATCTGAAATGTTTTTGAAAAAGTATTGTCCTCAATGCTAGTCTAGGACCTAGGACCTAGACTAAATTCTTCAGGGATATCTTATTTAGCAGCTCCGAAAACAAGAAGTTTTCTGGTGTTCTGAATTATATGATAGACTAAGATATAAAGAGAAAACTCTGCTTATTGGCTTCCGTAGTGAGGATTGGTTAAGTCACTGAAGATAAGCATTTACAATTCATAGCATTACAATACATAGCATAAGTGTTATAATTTCATAGCAGGGTATTTGTTGTCTTTCATACCCTACTTTTGATGATTATTGAACTCATATTATTTCTAATTGTAGTTGGGATCAGCAACTAATATCCCCCAGTCCCTCTTGATTAAAATATGGGTCCCAGCCTTGAATGCAGCCAGGACACCCACAACTAATGATTTGTTTCAAATTAGAACTCTAGGGCTGGAAAGAACTTTTACAGGATACCTAACTGCCTCCCCCGCACACCTATTCTGTTCCTGAATCTAGGACCAGAAAGCCAAGCCAATAACTCCCATAAAGTCTATTCTGACCATGTGGGATATACCACCATCCAGTCTTGTAACCCCCCAAAGCCAGAAAATTCACCCTAAAACATCTGTTGACATCTCCCAAAAGAGGCCCTGTTGTATTTCCATGGCCCTGAAATAGCAATTTTTTTCACCTTCTGATTTCAGTTCCAACAAGTATCTATTAGTACCTATGTGTTCCAGATACCCTGCTCTGTGCAGTAAAAATAATGAGACAGGAAATACAAGTAAGAAGTCAATGTGATTCTTCAACCAATTTCTGTGTGTTAAAAACCAGTGTCCATGCAGTGTACAGTTAAGAGTTATAGCTCCTATAATTTATAAGGCATTTCAAATCATGCCATTCTGTTCTTATAATTTCTAAAGTCAGGCATCTGGAAGACGAGTACACTGAAGTTCAGAGAGATGAAGGGGCTTGTGCAGTTCAACAAAACAAATATAAATGGCCAAGAAGAGACTCAAACTCAGGTTTTCTAATACTAAGTCCTCTACTTTTTTCAGTGTACCACAGCTATCTATATTAAACTGTCATTTCTCTTAAAGGGAGTACGCCAGGCCTGATTATGAATAGCATCATGAAATTATGTCTAAGGGAGAAAATCCTGATTTTTAAAAGGTTTTTTGATATTTTGCACCATTCCTAACAGCGTTAATTATGCAGTAATAAAGGACTCTGCCTAAACCTTTGTATATCTTACTGGAAAAGTTAATCTCAATTATTCCTATCAACAGTTAGCATCCAGGCTACTGGAAATTCTCTTACAAGGCTACAGTTAGTGGTACAGTACAGATTGCAAATAGTAAGAGAATAAAAGTTGTTACATATGTACTCAATAACATGAGTTGCTGCACATTAATTTCACCAAGATCAGATCAGATCAGTCGCTCAGTCGTGTCCGACTCTTTGCGACCCCACGAACTGCACCACGCCAGGCCTCCCTGTCCATCACCAACTCCCAGAGGTCACTCAGACTCACATCCATCAAGTCAGTGATGCCATCCAGCCATCTCATCCTCCGTCGTCCCCTTCTCCTCCTGCCCCCAATCCCTCCCAGCATCAGAGTCTTCTCCAGTGAGTCAACTCTTTGCATGAGGTGGACAAAATACTGGAGTTTCAGCTTTAGCATCATTCCTTCCAAAGAAATCCCAAGGCTGATCTCCTTCAGAATGGACTGGTTGGATCTCCTTGCAGTCCAAGGGACTCTCAGGAGTCTTCTCCAACACCACACTTCAAAAGCATCAATTCTTTGGTGCTCAGCCTTCTTCACAGTCCAGCTCTCACATCCATACATGACCACACGAAAAACCATAGCCTTGACTAGACGAATCTTTGTTGGCAAAGTAATGTCTCTGCTTTTGAATATGCTATCTAGGTTGGTCATAACTTTCCTTCCAAGGAGTAAGCGTCTTTTAATTTCATGGCTGCAGTCACCATCTGCAGTGATTTTGGAGCCCAGAAAAATAAAGTCTGACACTGTTTCCACTGTTTCTCCATCTATTTCCCATGTAGTGATGGGGCCAGATGCCATGATCTTTGTTTTCTGAATGTTGAGCTTTAAGCCAACCTTTTCACTCTGCACTTTCACTTTCATCAAGAGGCTTTTTAGCCCGTCTTCACTTTCTGCCATAAGGGTGGTGTCATCTGCATATCTGAGGTTATTGATATTTCTCTCAGCAATCTTGATTCCAACTTCTGTTTCTTCCAGTTTCACCAAGAGACAGGACTTAATCAAAAGGAGACGCTACAGAATCTTGGTTTTATTATCATTATCCTGATTGAGGACTCTGTAAGAGCAGAGACCTTGCCTTTTAAAATTTTGTATCTCCAGGTATGCAGGGAGAAAGAAAGCTCACAGCAGATGCATTGATGAATGCCTGAATAAATGGAATCAGATCAGATCAGATCAGATCAGTCGCTCAGTCGTGTCCGACTCTTTGTGACCCCATGAACCGCAGCACGCCAGGCCTCCCTGTCCATCACCAGCTCCCGGAGGTCACCCAGACTCATACCCATCGAGTCAGTGATGCCATCCAGCCATAAATGGAATAAGTGAGCCCAAAGACAAGAACTAAAGGAGACTGTTCCAATATCATTTTCCCCTTTGATTAGGAGTACTGATGTGAACATCGCTAACACTGAGGAGTCCCAGGCTTCTCCAAAATCTAGCTCTCACCTATGCTGGTACTCACAAAACATCTGATAGTCCTGTATTCTCTGCTTGGGGGGAGGAGGTAGGAAAGAAAAAAAGAAACAAAACCCCCAAACTTCCTCATTTACCCAACCACAGAATCTTCAACCTTCTCATTAAGGCGTCTGCATTTTTTTAGGCAAATTGTTACTATGCCATTCTCATCCTCTTCTTTGACAGCATTATCTTCTGTTTATGAATATGACAGGGTCCAGTGGTTTGATTTGTGAGAGTTTGGTCCTTTATAGTCAATGGATTGAAATCCCTTCCACCATGCTTTTTCCCTGCCTCCCATCCCTCCCCTTCCCCCACCATCAATTCTTAATTCCCTTTTCTCCTTTTTTCCTTTTCAAGCAGGAAAATGTCACAGTAAAACCCACCATCTTGTCATCCAAAATTCCATGGGCGCTTTAGCTCAAGGGGTCTTCTTCTCGAGGCCTTCACCTTACTTTTAGACAGTTGTCATTATCTTTGTCTAAAGGTCATAGCTAAATTGAATAAAAGGAAAGCTGTGTTTTTCTGTCGATGCACAAAGGCAGTATTGACTTCCCTAATCCAGTTTGCTGAGGGGTGAGAGAATTAAATTAGATATCTAAGCACAGAAATTGAGAGCCTTTGAAAACAAAGATAAGGAGACAAGACTGTATTTTCCCTTTTCCTGGGAGCTCTGGGCTCAAGATTTTGCAGGTGTGTCATCTGATCCATGGCTTGCATCGATCAAAACTGTGCCAATGCATATTTAATTAGCAAGGGGACCCTAGATGCATTATAGCCATCATCCCTATATTGAATGGACTGTCAGACTTTCTGCACACTTCTCCACCCCCACTCTCCCCTCCACCCGTGCCCCCTCCCTTGCCTCCTTGTTTGGGAAGCTTCTGCATTTTGTCTGAGCAGCTAAAAAGTTTCTTTGTTTTTAGCTGCTGATGCATACAGCACTACTGAGGAGAATACAAACAAGTAGAGTCCTAAAGTGTTTATTTTGTCTAGGAAGACAAGCTCTACCAATTTGATGCCTTTGGTAAGATTTTCAAACCCTGTAAAAAACCAACAACAACAAAAAAAAGAAATACATTTTTCAACTCTGCAGTTATAGATTTTTTTTAAAAAAAGAGTCAGTTATATTAGGATAAAAAATGAGAATCCTGGGATAAATACTTTAACAATAAAATAAAAGAATAAGTAGTTGTCTATTATAATAGAAAAAGTATTAAAAAAAAAAAAAAGACTCTCTGGTCTTGACCATTAGATAAGGCATGTTAGCAAATTTTTAATTTATCAGCCCAAATTGCATGATAAAATTCATTCTGTCCTGAGTCTGTCCTGCTATTAGGGAATTCAATGAAAGTAAAAAAATTAAGATAGAAGGTGGGTAAAATGTTAGAATTGGATGTATTTATTTATTTTTTAAAGTTTCAAAGGTTTCATAGGAACATCTGTTGGTGGGGGTTCTTAAAGTGATGGGAAGTTTGGAGTTTTGCCTCCGACAGGTTATTTCATGGGATTACAGTCACCATTGATTTTCACACAGGTTACAAAGCCTGAGTACCCAGACAGAGTGTTGTCTGATAAACAGATGTAAGGCACCAAGTCTGCTTAGAATAAAGAGCAACAGACTGTGAGCACATATTTAGGACTCATTTAAACTCATCAGCATAGTCTAGCTCAGAGTGCTCTGTCTCTAGTCTACTTTTGAGGTGGCTTCTTGCTGGTAAAGTAACAAGAAATTTTTTTTCTTACTACAATTTGCTGTGGAGACTCATGGGAAATTCATTTGCATACATCTTGTTACCAAGACTGACTACTTCCTGGCTTAGACAAAGTGTTGCCTGATAAACAGACTTAACACACAAATGTCTGTCTGGAATAAACAACGGCAAGCTGAGATTTACATTTCCATTATCAGAGATAATCTCTTTCCCAGTATATGGGAATTAGGAACCTTTATTTTAAAACCAGGACTGTGATGCTGATGTTTTATACCAGAATCATGTCATATGTAAGTTTGTTTTGATTTTTTTTTTGAAAGAAGCAAAAATGTATTATGGATGGGAAGATTTATATTGCAGAGGTAAATGTACATTTCTTTTGGGGGGGATCTTATAGTTTCCAAACCAGGTTTTCTTGCATTATTTGATCCACATGACAACTCTATTAAATTAGTCAAAATAGTCATTAAAACTGAGATGCAGAGTAATTAAATTATACAGCTGAGATTTTTTAGGGTTCCATCTTTTTAACTTTTCATACTCTTTTTTCTATAGTGAAATACAAAAAAAAAAGGCAAAATAGTTAATCCTTAGAATACTAACTGAACTTAAATAACATACTTATCCTCAGAGATCATTTTATTATTTTAATAAATTTTTGACAGATACCCAGATACATGAAAATAATGTGTATAGACTATAACTAAATTATACATCATTTTCATTTGACACATTTGTTTTTATAGCATGAAAGTATACAAGGAGTTTTTCTACTTCCGGTTGTATAGATGACTATTCAAGTACTGTTTAAGTATGTTTTCTTCTTTTGAAGAACTCCAAGAACTTACTGTTATAATTCATTTTGTTTGTGAAAAAACTGACTCAAAAGGAGAAATTGAGCACAGGTCTGATATGCAATAGTGTTAGAGTTGTGGCTTTTTAGGCAAGTCTTTGTTTACACATGAGTGGGTAGGTAACCAGGTTGACTCACTATTGTGAGTTGAGAAGTGATCAACAGGTCACCACCATGTATTAACATAGCTCCTATTATCAGAAAAACAAAATTCAAAGGTTACCTCAACATTTTAGTTTATTTCAGTCATGGTTCCTTGTCAAAGAAAACATGAGAAATTAGAAATTGAGTCCAGTATCACACTTGGACATCTTTATAATCACCACATTCTTGCCATTGACTTCATTTATAACTTCACTGAAAAAGCCCATCAAGACTTGAAATCAGTCTCATGTGAAGACTGAGGTTTGAAGACTGAGTCATTTGGTCTTTACTTTCAGAGTGACTGAAGTTGTAATTTTCAAAGCTTAGAAATGATTTCCCCCTCAGTGTCATAGCACAACAATGGTGAGACCATTTTACTTTTCTCTCAATGTGTTAAAACTGTGTATCATTCCACAACCTCCCTGTGCACGACGTAGCCCAGTAACACGTTTATGAGTAGGTGATAAGACAGTTGAATCACTCTTCAACCTTAACAGTCTCATCATCATCCACAGCCCCGGCTAAACAGATGGGCCTAGAATACCAGCATTAATGCCAAAAAAATCTAATTCCTGCAAATTTAATATTTCACATATTCTTCTTCAGAAAGAGATGTAAAAAAAATAATTTCAAGAAGGAAATTTGTAGTGATCTAGATTATGTAACACTTTTAATCCCAACCCTGAAAATGCCATACCCGGAAGTGGTGAGGGGGTGAATCTCCTGAGCAGCTGGCAGCCCCTGGGGTGGTCTGGTGGAGCCCTTCCAAGTCGCTGCTGCGTGAACACAGCCTTCCTGCTCCATCCGAATCCGGATTAGAGGATTCAGGGACCAACGTGTGTAAACTAGCCTGGTCCTTTTGGAATGAGGGCTTTCCCTCTGTCCCATCTCTACCTCCCTTCTGGTGAAGAAGGATTTGCTGTGCATCCCTTGATTACTATGATTATCATAACACACGCAGTTCTAGCTCACTGGGAAAGTTACACAGGCCAAATTTTGTATTTTAAATACAGTTAAGACTTCCCATTTAAAGAACTGTGGAGTATTTCCATTTTAAAAGATAAGAAAACTTTTATGATGCGACTCATCTCATGATTTGTTTTTTAAAAAACTAGGTTATTGTATATTCATTTTTCATTAAGTGGACCACAGTTGTATACATTAGTTGCCATTAAATATTGGTTTGGTTGTTTACTGAGCTTAAAAGATTGATATCCATTCTGAAAATGCTGGTGGTAGTTGAAGATTTTTGGTGGCCTAGATTTAATGATGGTATTACAAAATTTTGTTTGTTCTTTGCCAGACCATGATGGATAATGTTGTATTTAGCGGATAGTATAGTATTCATCAGTGTTTACTCGTAAGCTGCAGATTGTATATACATATGTGCAACTGTGCAGTGACAGTCTACATTCTCAAATAAAGATTTTTAAAATATTTCCTCACACCTCTGTCTTTAAGGCCATGGTGACACTGGAAAAAAATAGACAATATTCCTAAAGGTTATAAAGTGTTACAGTAACACTTCTTTTGTAACTGCAGCTGTAAGACTGATAAGCAAAATGCATCTATTATAGCCATTTTTCTAGATTTCCTTACTGTAATAAATGTCTTATGGTACTGAACGATCAAAATAGAGTAATTCTAAGCCTTAGATTACCAATCAGAAATAGATTTCTGTAACATCATGGATGTAGAAAAAATGAATCTTGGATTCTTTGGTTTGACTCTTTTGCAAACTACTCGTCTTTCCAAACCTCTGTAAGAAAAAAAAAGTCTACCTAAATTTTGAAAATTTTTCAGGGCCACAATCCTAGAGGGTAACTGTTTATTATATTCGGAGTATAATCACCCTATTCCTTATTTTCTTTTACCCCAGGAGCATTCCTAACGCTTCATTTAGTTGGAGGAAAGGATTCATTCCCGACTTTGCCTTTCCTTTTTCACACTATAAACAACTCCATTTCTTTTTGGCCGCATTTTCACTTTCTTTCTTTCACTCGACTAACTCATTTTTGTTTCTGGATGCCTTCTCATTTCTTCTTCGTATCACCTTTTATCTGGGAGATTTAAAACCGGACACAAAACTCTAACAAAGCCTTTTCAAGCTTTAGCCAAATCATTATGTATGTAGGGAGCTTGAACTTAAGCGAAATTACTTTTCCAGTGGAACCTGGATTTGTACTTTTGGGGTCTGGAGACTTTTGTTGATTTCATGTTGACTGAATAGGAATTACACTCATTTGTTTCAGGGTGGGAAGTGCCCCCCCACCGCGTGGCTGCCCTTCTTTTATCAGCTCTTCACAACAGCAGTTGTTCGGATTTTGAGGTCCTCTTTGGGCCTCAGAATATGGCTGCTCTCTCTTTGGATTTTTTGAATGTGTGAACTATTTCTGCCATCCATCATTTTAGCCTGCACACATTTCTGGGGGCCTTTCATGTGTCAGACACTGTCCTCAGCTCTTATTATTCTGAGAAGCCTCTTGCCATGTGTCAGCCAGGGGATCAGAGGAGGTGATTGTCTGCAACTTCTAAATGCCGTGCAAGATTTCCCAGCCATGAGCCAGAGGGATGTGCCTCTCCCTTGCCAGGTCCCACGAAGGGGGACATCAAGCAGAAATAAAGACCTTTTCTGCCCTCCTTTTCCATTTTGTAAGTCCCAGTCAGCTTTTAGGTGTAAACTTAGTGTATTTTCAGCACTAGAAGGCTGAACAAGTGAAAATTCATCCTTTTAGTTCTGTGGTTATCAAATCCTTGGCTGGGCCAGGTACTCTTGGAAGGTACTGGACCTAACACTAGAATAAGAAAGGAATTCTTTTCTCAGGGAGTTCTGATTCTCATGCGAGATCATTGAAAAGTACCTTAGTGCAACATAATGTGAGTCACACTGTAAGAGATGTATGGCCAATGAGAGAGGAGAAAGGAAAAGTTTAATTCTGGGTTGGGCACAAGGAAGATTTAACAGCATTCCATCTTTGCTTCATGCCTAGAGAACAGAAAATCCATGGAAGTGATGTCTGTATTTTTGCCCAATCAGTTTTACCCTACTGACCTGTTTTTGTCAGTCTTCACCATCCCAAAAGGAGTATTCTCTTTAGGTCCCAAGTTGAAGGGAAGCAGAATTGAGGGGAGGGGGACTGGATCCATGCGTTAAGTAGTAAATCCAGTACAAAATTCTGTTCCTGCACTGCACAAGCTTATGGAAGCTCAGGCTAGTGTGTTGGCATTAGGATTTATTTTATTCCTTTCCCAAGTGATTATATTGATAGTGAAATATCTTTGTCTGAGTACTCCAGCAGTATAGCTGTAAGCGCCATAAAAATGCATAGACAGATGACCACCAGTTCAATTAAGAGGTCTCAATCCAGCCTCCTATATGAAAACCCTGTCTATTTTAGGTTTAAATTTCTGCTCATAAATTTTTTAGAAACCAAAAGAAAAACTGCTTTTCAAGGTTAGGTTGAAGTCGAAGGTTCCTTAAACAAAAAAACAAATCCCTGGATGGGGAGAAAAATTGATAACCCTAATGTATTCCTCACAATAGCATTTTCAACTCCATCATTTAAACACATTTTAAATAATATTCTCTTCATTGTAATATATAAATCTTCTGGCTTTCACCCGGGAAACCAGAGAAAGTTGCTGCCATGGGGGACTCAGACCCAAGAAAGGCACCCAGTTCTATGCAGGTGAATTTTTTTGTGGGCCTCTAATTATTTCTGATGGTGGGAATCAAAAGGCCATGTGATAATTGTCCCCAAAAGTCAGATGTGAAGTTACTTTGGCTTCTGACAGGTCTCTACCAACTATGCACAAGAGAAAATTAAATTAATTTTTTGCTTTCATAATAGTGTTTTAATGCAGATACTTAAGAAAGAGATCTTTCCTTTGTACCAGTTATGTATGGGTAGAAATTATAATTCTGGTCACCTGGTTGGCCCCATACATAACAGCATCGCTGACCTTTTGTAATACCAAAGAAAGAGCCCATCCGTCCTCAGCAAGAATTGCACCAGGACTGAGTAATTTTGTTCCTTGTTGGTTCAAAAAAGAAACGGCATTAAATGGCCCATGGTAGAAAATAATTAAGTTTTAAGATCATTTAACTTTTCTTGTAGATCTTTGGTTTTCCCTGTCCGTTACCAGGATGGTGTATTTTAGCATGCAGTCCTCCGGTGGAGAACAGTATCCCCAGCTTTTGAATAAAACTGGGAAATTAAATTCCTTTTTCAGTTTGGCTAGATGCCTCTTCCAGTGTTGGTAGCTGAGCTTTCACAAGAGTGCTGCGGCCCCTTTCAGACCAACTCTGAGCTGTTTCCCTGCCGCTCAGTCGGTTGCTGTTTGTTTGCTTCTTTTTCCGTGGCTTGGAATTTTAAACTTTCTTTGAACATATCTATTGTCATCTTTTGTTGCTATTCATGTTTTCTGTAATTATGCTATCTTTCTATAAGTACAGGGTGACAAATGTAAAAGAAAATTTCAAAGAGCAAAGAAGTCTGCTTTTAGATTACTAAGACAGTTATTTGGATCTTTCATTATTTCTTTTGCCTTAATATTGAGAGATAAAATTCAGAAAAGTAATTGGCTATGGTATATTTAAATTAATTGAGATAAAAAATATTTTTCCTTTTGTTCACAAAGAAGTGATTGGTCATAAAGATATTAATACACCAAGAAAAAGAACATCGGCTAAGCTATCAGATAGAAAGTTAGGTTTACTAGTCTTATTCCAAAGAAAATGTTCTGTTTGGCAAAATTTTAGGTATCTATATTGGCACATGAGCAAGAAGAATTTTAACTTTCCCTAAGACAAACTTAGATATTTTCTCTGATTTCAATTGTGGATATTAATGGCTTAAAAATTTCCAGTACACAAATAATGAAGGTATGCCTTTCTCCTAAAACATGTTGAATTACTTATAAGAATGTTTGATTTATAATTTTTAATTGCAAAGTTACAGAATGCTCCCTTAGAAAAAGAGAAGGTAATCATGCTGTATTTTAAAATCACTTGCTATAAATGTAATATTAATTGATTGAGTTAAAATTTCAAATGTGATCGCATATAAATTTATATTCCAATTTTCAGTGCAGACCTAGTATTTAACTTTGTGGTTCATTCTGAAGAGTTTCTCTAAAGTTTTTTGAGAAATACTGTAATACTTTTGGTTTGTGTCTTCACTATGGCCATTGTTACATTATGATAAAAAGCTATCACTTTGCCAGACTTAAATATAAATTCAGATTTTCACATTTGAACCCCTTTGAAGCAATCTAGAATTTTTGCTCTATGCACCAGGTTAAGCGCATCTAAAAATTTTTAAATAGACATTAAAAAAAAAGTACTTTCCAATAATTAAAATCGTCATTTGCCTAAAAGCAGGGAGTCTTTCTTACAGTAATAAATTAGTGCTTCTCGACTTAAGGTCACTAGTAGGACTACTACTTTGTGCAGTATCTCCAAGAAAGAGGATGCTAAAGCTATAACTCTGTTGGTGAAATAGAAGTAATATTTTCAATTTAATCACAGTTAAGTGTCATGACCTTTTGATCTTGCATTGAACTTCTTGCTAAAATGTGGTCAGATTTCAGATAGCCGGTTCTAACCCTGTGAAGTCAAGGTAAAGTGCAGATCCAGGCTTTCATAGATACAGAGATTTTTCTAGAAATTTTTTTGTTTGTTTTTCGATAATGTTGTATACTGTTTCAAGTCTCAGAAAAATGCTTTACATAAAAAAACTCTCTCCTTGAAATAGTTTGCCTGACTTTTTTCTCCTTTTCCCAAGAAAATGTATCATAAGTATGCTTACTTCTAATTCTGTGAAAGTTTTTGATCTAACTTGTTTATCTCATCTTAAAATTAAATGTTACTTTATTTTAAATTGCCTCATTTAGAAGTCAAATTGATTGGATTAAATTTTTAGTTCAAAAATGGTTGTATTTTTATCAGTAAAATAAAAAATAAATGCGATTCAATAAAGGTGTGCAAGAACCTGTTTTTGCTCACAGCCCCTTTAGGATCTCCGAGATGCATCGGTACAAGAGGAAAAGAATACTTATAAAGTGGGGGGAGATATAAACCTTTTAGAAAGATGTCTTTGAGCGATCCTGTTACTTTAAGTCAAGGCGCTAGAGTATTAGGATTCTAGTATTTAATGGTGTTAGTCTGCATAGTCTGTTGCTGTAATTCGGAGCTAAATATCAACAGAACTGGTTTCTGTTGTTTGGGTTGCTTTTATATACCAGCTTCAAAATATGTTTTGACACTTTATTATGTTCTGAATCAAGCTTCAGATGTGTGTAATGAAGGATGAAGTCTTTATCAGAGTCTAGTGTATAAATAATGGAGAAGAGCAGTTTGGAAAGGGTCTCTGTGTAGGAGGATGGTTTCTGAAGAGTTTTAAGTTATGATCTGGCACAAGCAAAGTGCTGCGGGAGGTGTAAACAGAACCAAGAGTCCTCTCTGAAGGCATGGGCTGCTGCGGCTGCTGCCCTTCTCCCCCTGTCTTTTCTTTCTTCCTTTTTTGATCATCGTGTCACCTCTGTAATGTTCTCACTCCTGGTTTACACGCTGAACCTTTTGAGAAAGTCTGCCACCTCTGATCCACTTTCTTTCACAGACCCTGTAATTTTTGGCCATATTTTTATGTTTTTCAGATTCAAGTCAATCTGAAAGTCCCAGCCAGCCAAGTGATGCTGACATTAAGGACCAGCCAGAAAATGGTAAGTTTAGTTTGGGACTCCGGTTGCTGCTCTGAGAGTCCATGGTAGCCAGCAGCCAACCAAGTAGGAGGATTTCAAGGTCTGCCCGAGTGAGTGGTCCACACAGTAGGAACAGTTTTTGAGAACTTAAGGAATTTTCTGGGTCACTCTTAACAGCCCCAAACCCTTCCCCTCAGCCACAAACTCTATCAGGGTACTCTTAAGAACCTTCGTTCCCAAGAAAGTTGGTTACTGTTTGAGGCAGGGTTGATTTACCTGGTCAGTGTCATTTACAGAATAAGTGAGGAGCCGATGCCTTTTTATTTCAGTTCGTTTTAATGTGGCAAGTGACCCACGATCTTCTTCACAATGATTTAAGTTTATTGACTAACAAATATTTTTGAGGCCTTTTGGAAGATTTTTGCTTCTGCTGAATAATTACTGTAAGAAAATGATATCTGCCTTGGAAAGATTTTCACTTTAAGTTGTCTAAAACAGTAAGGGTACATGACAGTATAAAATGTGTCAATTGCATAAATGTATAAGCTGTATATTGCAGGGACTTGATTAACCTAGAATACACACTTTATATATGAACATAATAGTATCCACTAAAATACTAAGTGTGTGGTATATGTGCTCCAAGAATGAAAACAGTTATCATAGGTTAGAATTTGAGTAAAACCATCGGTTTCAGTAAAAACTGAGAAGTGAACTAGTGGTACTCATCACATGGTAAACACTGTATTACCCACTTTCATGGATATAATCTCATAAAATTCCATAGTGCTGTTCCTTGATGAAAGAGCTGAAGCCCTCTAATGGTAACTTGACCATGAAGGACCATTGAAGGGAATATGGCACCGTGGCTAAAAGCTCAGGCGGTGGTGTCAGACCTGTGTTTAAATTCTACCTCTGTTCTTTCTTTCCTTTGTAATTTTGAATAGGTTATTTACCCTCACAGAGTACTGATTTATTTCTTCTTTGAAGTGGTACAGTAATAATATTACTGACATGTTGAAGAATTAAATAAGATAATATATATAACATGCTCACAATAGTATCTTTCATAGTACTTTACACTAAGTAAAAGTTGGCTGTTGTTCAGTATTCCTTGTATTATTTTTCTAGTTAGTATAATCCTACCATACTTTGTTTTTCTTACTTAAGATGACCTCATTCCTCCTGACTGTCTTATTTTTGTTGTTCTATTTTTCTGTTTTGATCTCCACCCGATCTTTTGGAATAGACAAGTAAACTGAATTATGTCAGTGTTGTGGGGTGGAGGATTGATTTTATCACTTTGAATAGCCTATCACTGATTTCTCAGATTTGTTCCTTTCCCAAGCCTCAGAAATTCTCTACAATATTGCTGGGCTCCCATGTTAAATATGCACTGTCTTGCTATTCCTCTTCTCATCCTGGTATTTTGGTGGTATTTTACGTATCAAAGTTGTCTTTTCGCAGCAGGCATTAAAAAAAAAAGAGAGAAAGAGACCTCTGAAGGCTTGTTTTTAGTGTCATAAACAGCTACATCTTATTTTTTGTTGACATTTTAAAGAGTGATATTTATAGATTAGTTTCACTCTTTATTTCCCGCTTGACTTATAGGTGATGGCTTATATGTCTCTTTTTTACATATAATATATTTATGTATAATCAGCTTGAAGTTGTGTCCAGAGGTATTCGTTTTATTTCACTGTTGAGAACTGGTGGGCTGCTGGGGGGTGCGGCTCTCGTGTTTGGGTCTGGCTGCCCCTCTTGCAGGCCTGCGGTTCATCTGTCTTCATAAAATGGCCGGCAAGCTGTTCACATGCAAATATAAATTGAGAGCATGAGAGGCCTGGCATGCCTTTCTGGAGCTGCTGTAACACCGATATTGTGCATTTCCCATTCCAAAAAGCAACCAGGATTGAGCCTGAATTTTTCGGCCAAAGATAAGGAGAGACTAGCCAAGTTCGTTGTTAACTGCAGATCACTTGGTGCCACCTCAAGGGTTCACAGTACCGTTTGGGAAGGATCATGTGAGTTGAAAGAAAGAAAGTGTTAATATCCAGGAGAGAAAATAATAAATTCCTATGTTTCAAATTTTTATTTATTTCAGAGAAAGAGATGTTGCTTCATCTTAGACAGTTCCAGCTAGAGTTCAGACTAGAGGAACACCAGCCTCTTGAGTTTCCTCTTTCTGCCTTTTGTCAATCTCAGATAAAGTTATTTGAGGAAAAAATTATTTTTTTTCCTCTTTTTTAAAGATGTATAATCCCTGAAGGAAAATAAACGAAGATATCTGGACTAGGTATTTAGATGCATTAGAGGACTTTCTGGGATTGCTTTGATCAAGTCTTCTTTCATTTTCATTATCCCAGATTATGGAAGATGAGTTCCTGAAAGGTTTTTGTTTGTTTGTTTGTTTCATTTTTGTTTTTAAGAAGAGAACACTCATAAATGTATCAGCAAAACTCTTAAAGGACTTTTGAAATCTTGGTGGATGAAGAAGTGACAGACTCTGATCTTCAAATAAAGTGGGAACTCATTATTCTTTCTTTATGTATATATTCGAGGGGAAATAGTATTCTTTTTATCCTAGCTCTTGAAGAGAAAGGTAATGGGAAACGAATGGTATTTTCCTAGTAAACCATGGAGAATGAATAGACAAATGGTAACATGCTGTTTCATCCAAAACCATAAACGAGGCCATGTAACTTTACCTAAAGTGGGTGCAGCTGTTTTCTTCCCTGCCCAACTAGTCTCTTTATTTCTACAGAATTTTTGCTTTCTTTTCTTGTACTCCCTTAAGACTCAACTGTAAAAGAAAACAAATCTTTGTCCAATTAGAGTATTACATGGGAATTTTGAAGGAATTATCTGAAACCCAGAGATAAAATGTCAGAATCACTGAAACTCAACACCGGTATGATTCAGAACTCCACCTCTAGAGTCAAACAGGCCTGAGTTCAAATGAAACGAAGGCTGGGGGACTTTGAGTAAGGTGTCGCCCCAATCTCAGTCTTCTTATCAATAAAATAGGAACACTAAAGGACCCTAGCTCCTGAGTAACAAAATGAGAATATGCCTGTGAAACAACATAATGTGGGTTCATAGTAAGCACTCAAAGATAACCATCAGTACTCTCCAGCTAAAGCTTGGATCTGTAATGAGATACACATATTCAAAAGGGAAAGAAGCTGGGAGACTTGGAGTAGAAAGAGGAAGAGTGTCAGCAATGAACCAAGACTATAGAGACATCTTCTGTAGATACCTTCCCTGTTCTGAAATGTCAGGTTTAAGTCTCTTAAATGTGTCCATAATCCCTATAGTGGCATATCTATTTTGTTGCTTAGTTCTGTTCTTCATATTCTGTTTCCCTCTCAGGAGTTGAGAACTACACAAGTGATGCAGAGTTGCTAGGGCCTTCAGAATGAATGCCCAAAAAGGTTATTCTACAAAGAAGGGACTTCACTTAGATGTCTTTAATTTGGGCTGAATTTTTCCTTGGCACAAACCAAATAGAATCTCCCTTATTAAAACCTATAAGCTGTTGTTGATGGACGGAATTCATGACCAATTTTGGATGCTTTGAACATGACACATACCTAGTATTATTAAAATTAATAGGTAGACAAATAAACTGTCATTATCCCCAAATGGTTTTTGAGTATTTGCTCACTATTGATTTACCAAGAGGCTTTTAAGGAAAAAAAAAAAAAAAACCCTGGAGAAGTTGATAATCTAATTTGAGTATGGGGGAAAGTTGTGCAATGGTACATTGTTTTTGAGTATTTGTTCATTGTTGATTTACCAAGAGGTTTTTAAGAAAAAATAAAAACCCTGAAGAAGTTGAAATATAATTTGGTTGTGGGGGAAAGTTGGATAGTTGTACATGTGTGACAAATGGACATACATACACAGATATGACTAATAGTTCTGGGAAGCCAAAGCTCGAGGCTGTTCTAATGGACACAGTAGATCAAGTTGTAACTCCACCCTCACCCCACCCTAATGAGCAGGTGTGATCAAAGATATGAAATACCATCATGTTCGTTTCTGGTTGATGACCATAAAGAATGGAATCTTGACCAAGTTTTCAACCTGACTGTTATCATTCATTTAATCCTTTTGCATGTTACAGAAATCCCCTTTCTGGTTTTTCAAGAGCTCCTGAAGGTTTATAGCCTTATCTGTTAGACTGTGACTTATATGATCTACTCGTACCACCTTTATGAATTCCCAGGAGGTACTTGGGCTACTGTTAAAAAGAGTATCTGTGGCACAGAATACTTGCAGTGCTTCCTCAGTATTTTCAGGGCCTGTGAACAGTCCTCCAAAGCTTGCGTTCTGTGTGGCATCAGGTCATGCATTGATGAGGGAGAAGCTCATGTGATAGCCCTCCTACTTAATTCCAGGCACACTTCTGTGGGGCCACACTGAGGCAGTGACTAAGGGAATAGCGTCGTCCAGCCCTGGCACTCTGAAAGCACACCCCCAGCTGGGACTCCCTGTGCACGCACCCTTAACTAAAGCAAGAGAAGACAGCGTGCAGTTCCTGTGCCAGAAGGAGAAAAGCTGTGTTCACATGTATTTGATTGGATTTTGTTTTTCCTATTTACTATCTCTCATCACTTGTACAAGCTGCTAATAATAATAATCTCATCTTGGTTTTAAAAATGTGATATTTATAGCAGGAAATCAGAGTTGGTATTTAGATAATTTTCTTTAGGTTTAATCATGTTGGCTCTTCCTCTTTTTCCTGGTACTTGCATATGTGTTGGTGGCATCAACTCTCAGGTGGGCCACTTGCAATCAGTGGAAAGCCATTAATCATGATGTTTGCCCCAGATTTTGAAAATTTCCAGCTCTGTCTGCCTGTTCAAAATCACCCTGGAGTACTGGTTGGATCTCGTGTTCATGTTCAGCATCTTTGTTTACCTCCTTCCCATCTTGTATCACCAAACTAGGTATTGTTGCTAAGTATTGCTAGTTGAACAGGGAATCTCAACTGTTAGTATTTCATTGGTGGGCTTTCCTGGTGGTTCAGACAGTAAAGCATCTGTCTGCAATGCAGGGGACCTGCATTCGATCCCTGGGTCGGGAAGATCCCCTGGAGAAGGAAATGGCACCCCACTCCAGTATTCTTACCTGGAAAATCCCATGGACGGTGGAGCCTGGTAGGCTACCGTCCATGGAGTTCCAAAGAATCGAACACCACTGAGCAACTTCACTTAAACTTTCAGTAGTAACTCATTTCTGTATTTTGAGTATTTCAGTACTTATGAAATAACTTCCAAGGATATTGACTTCCTGACTTAAGATTTGTATGCAGGATTAACTCTGTAACTTGGTGGTGAGCTAAGAAATATAAATTTATATTTCTCTTTTGGACAAACATTCTTTTATCTGATGATATTTTCATTACAAAGTTCAGGCCTTCTGCTTTAACTTTTTTCTCATTACTTCCTCAAATATATGGCAGATATATTGCAGTATGATATATAATATTAGTACATAATTGGAAGGTAAAATAAAATTCATAATTCTAAATGCTAAGAATTGTTTCTTGCTACTGAATGGACTGCTGTTTCAGGAACTATTTTGATTATTGGTCATTTTAGTTGTGTCATTTTAGGAATTTTGAAGGCAGTGCACAGCTGAACAGTGAACATTTTATTGGGAAAGCAGGAGCACTCTAGCACCATTGACTTGTAAATAAAGCTTGTCAATATTTCATAATTTGCATGACTTTCTTTTACAATTACCTAGCAACAGTTATTCTCAGCAGTGTTCTTTCCAAAAACCCTGCAGGGACAGACACAGTAGAGTGACCACCAAAATAGCAGCAATAACAGTAACGATCAATATTCTAAATATTGTAAAGGTCCCAACTCAGGGAAACATTAAAACCTAAATGCCTTCTGGTTTCCAGATCTGTGTAATTAAATTCTGACTGATGAATTTTCAGCAATGAGATGGAGCTAGTCTATCTTGTTTTAGAGACTGGGGAACTAGAATTTGGTTTAATCTAAAATGTCAGTCTGAGGCCAGGTGAATTGTGCTTTCTTAAATATTGTTAGCAAATGTGATCCATCATGGTTTGCAGGGGCTCTTTACAAATGCCTCCAAACAAAGTAAATTCTTGAATCTTGCATTTAGAAAGATGAGGTACCAGGTGAGACTGGAGGCTTCCCCCACAGGCTTAACACAGTATAGAGTACTCCGAGCTTTATTTACCACAGGATCCAGGGTAGTAAAAGAGCCTTTTCAACTGAAAAGAGGAGGAGGAAATTTGTCATTTTAAAAAAGTCGTTTACTTCTCACATTAGGTGTATTTTATTGTCTACATATACAGGTTAACTAGGTGAACGGACTTCAAGTGGTTGGCTAGTAGCCAAAATAAGGAATGGATTAGATTCCTATTCCCCTGATTTCCAAATTCTGAAAAGGACTGGCTGGGTGGTCTCTTCCAGACACTACCCCCACCCCCGCAACCCCATCCCCCCCACCAGTCCCTCACGCACAAACTGTATAGAGGGGAGAAGACATAAAGGGATGTCTTTCTGGTCCTCAAATTTGTTCTGTGTCTATGACTCGTGGTCCAGGAGAAACAACCGTTTGGATGTAACAGAATAGAAACATCAAATAGAAAAGTGATTTTAAGTGTTTGTTTACATGGGATTGTGTAAATATATCCATAGATCTCGATTCTCAAAGCAGGAAGCAATGCTGTTCATATTTGAATTGGGCTCAGAAAAGAAATCAAATGAGGGGCTGCCATCAAATCACAGTGGTGTGGAGAAGCTGTGGAGGGTGGTGCGCTTGGTGGTCAGTGGCCGCGCCGTGGGCACTGCTCTCTGCTCCCTGGGTTTGAGCCCTGTACAGGCCCTGGTAGAACCTTTGGCAGATCTTCTTAGAAGGACCCGCAGTGCACTCCTAATGGTCACTTTCATGTACCGCTCTCTGTCACTGAAAAATCCATGTGGTGAGTTATCAGGGAGGCTAGTTTGGGTCAGAAATAGTGTATAAGCTCTCTTTGCCACACATAATAGGGTCTGATTTGACACTTGAGGGTAAATTTGTTGATTTAAATCCTGTATATCATTTTGGGGAAAGAATTATCCATTTGTGGATCATATTAGTAAACTGAATGCAATATAAATAATTTATTTGGGGATTTGGAGCCACTAATCCAGATTGATTAGTTGTCTGCTAGAAAAATTCATGTGGCCACAAGGACTTTTGGCACCTTTTCCCTCTACAGCTTCCTCATTCTTTTTCTCCAGGTTTCACTCAGCTCCAGGCAACTCTGTTCCCTTGGCATTGCCTTGTTAAGGAAATCTACCGGGATAGCGCAAATTGAGGTGGGGGAGGGTTAGTATTTACTGCAGATTACTCTGCCCCTTCTCAATTGTTAAGTTCTATACTTGGTTGATTTTAACCCAAAGAGAACAGGGGAGTCTCATATGCCTTATCCACAGGCATCGTATGGCGAATATCCAAAGAGAAAAGTATAAAGGATGTGGTGGTGAATCCTAGCTAAATAGGAATACATTTCCAACGATCTCTCCATGAAGGAAAGTCAGTGTGTTCTTAGATCTCTGTAGGTATTTTGCAACCAGAGAGCTTCTCAGCAAGCTGAATTTGTAAACTCAAGAGATGAACAAATAGAAGCCAAATCACAGCTTCTGAATAGGTCAGATTAGCAAAGGAGAGCTGCCATTATAAACCTGACACTGAGCATCTGCTAAGGAGAAATCAGTTGTCCAAGCCACTTAAAGACCTGCACCTCAATTTTCTTATAAGTCATCTGCTTGCTCAGTCATTCCGTCATGTCCAACTCTTTGCGACCCCATGGAACGCTGACATTCAGGCTCCTCTGTCCATGGGATTCTCCGGGCAAGAATATTGGAGTGAGTTGCCATTCCCTTTTCCAGGGGATCTTCCCAACCCAGGGATCGAATCTGTATCTCTTTTGTTTCCTGCATTGGCAGGCAGATTCTTTACCACTGAGTCACCTGGGGGGCCCAGATAGCTATTAAGAATCTGTTGGGTACATTGGACTATATCCTAGATGCATTGACTACATCAGAGATGGACTACAGAGATGGATCAGACTTCCTGTTCTGGAGGACCTGGTAATCTAGTAAGGGGAAAAGGCTGCACTCATTCTTTCAGCAAATATTTATCAGATGTATTCTCAGAACGAGATTTACAGTAAAACAGATAACATCTCTGCTGGAAGAAAACACACATAATATAACAAGTGATGTTAAATATTATGAAGAAAAACAAAGCTAGATAAAGAAAAACGGGGCTTTCTAGGTGACACTAGAGGTAAAGAACCCCCTGCCAGTGCAGGAGACAGAAGAGATATGGTTCCATCCCTGGGTCGGGAAGATCACCTGGAGGAAAGCATGGCAATCCACTCCTGTATTTTTGTCTGGAGAATCCCATGGACAGAGGAGCCTGGGGGGCTACAGAGTTGGACAGGACTGAAGTGACTTCTCACACATGCACACACAAGGGCTAAACGGAGTATAGGGCACTATTTTACAGAAGGTAGTCAGGGAATGCCTTTTTGACCTGTTGACTTTTGAGCTAAGACTTGCTGATAGTAAAGAAGAGAACTATGCAGATATTTGGGACTTCTCTTCTAAAAAGAGGGAACAGTAAATGGAAAGACCCAGAGGCATGTTGGAGGAACAGTCAGGGTTAAGATGGCTTGTGGTACATAAGTGAAAGAAGAGCAGTTGGCA
This sequence comes from Tragelaphus eurycerus, assembly GCA_935064755.1. Classification (NCBI taxonomy): domain Eukaryota; kingdom Metazoa; phylum Chordata; class Mammalia; order Artiodactyla; family Bovidae; genus Tragelaphus; species Tragelaphus eurycerus. Next base: position 6,889,873 of record CAKXYN010000092.1, on the reverse strand, counting down.
ACAGGGCTAGCAGGAAGCCAAATTATGTTGAACTTTGTTGGCCAAGGAAAGACATAGCAAATCCTTGATAAGCTGTAATATGCTTGACAAAGGAATGCACATACCAAATCCATTTATTTCTTGATGTGGTGGCTGTGCCCTGAGCCTTTGTGCTGTGTTAGATACTTAATGTTGAGTGGTAAACAAAGCAAAAAGGCCTAATTCATAGCATTGTCAAAGGAGACTGTCGTCTGCCATGGCAGTATCTTTTAGTATCCCGAAAGGTTTTCCTTATGCATACGTTACTGAAAACAGAGTCACTTGCACAGGATATTTGGCTTCACATACTCTCTCATGCAAACAGTCCTTTTTTTTTTTTTTTTTCATTTAATGGAGATCTAAATCTGTGAGGCTGTAGTTTAACCCTTATCTCAGGACTCTGTTTAGATTGTAAATCCTCAGGTCTCAAGTCCATGACCAAGAAGCTTGATATTTTTTCCTCCCAATTGTTGCTAGATTTAGCAAATAAAAACACAAGATACCAAGTTAAATTTGCTTTGCAGAACCACAACAAATAATTATTTTAGTATTACATGGGCTCTATTTATTACAAAAAAGGACTTGTTTATCTAAACCAAGTCACGTATTTTATCTGGCCACCAGTCCTAGTTCTCTGCACACTCCCATGGAGGTTTCACGGGCAGCAGTAAGAGCAGTACTGGAAAAGGTTCAGTTAGTCTGTGATGATTTCAGTGATCACAAAGGGTCAAACCACTGGAATTTAACCTGCTGGAAATGAGACTGAGAAGAGTATCTCGAAGTTCTAATGACTCAACTGCTTAAATTCCATTCATTCTGCATCTGCCAGTAGCCCAGTTGTTATCTTGGAACAATAAGCCACTTGTGTGGCATAGTCAGTAGGTACAATACTGTAGTTGAGAGCCATTCAACCCATCCAGGTCAGTGTGTAAGTTTAATTAGTGGAACTGTAACTGAGTAAGGCATGGGGACATCATGTGAGTCACTTCTTCAAAGGAAGTATATCTTGTCGCAAGTCCTAGTTATTGGCAGACTGTTGCCTCGTGAAAGTAGAAAATCAGTCAAATCACACAGCACTGGAAAAGTCCACATTCAAAAGTAACATAGAGAAAAGACCTTTAGGTTGACTTGAAAATAGATGGCGCTATTTTCTTTATGCTCTACAGGAATCTAAATATATATTATGTTCTCATTTAGGGCTATTTTACTAGCTGTGACAAAGCATGTTTGAAAATGTTATAAGAACATGATGTGGTCTTTGTACCCTCCAACTTAAAGAAAGGATAATGTCCACAGATTCAAGGAAAGCACTTTTGGAAATGAGAGCTAAACTGTGTTGGGCTTTGGAGCCAGGTAATGACAAAAATAATGAATTTGCTGGCAACAGTCATGCTTTTGATAATGGCTCACATTTGGTGTGGGTTTTCCATGTGCTGGTGTGGTAGTGTAGGTCTTCCAAGAAGAATATGTCCTTATGGAATTAGATGTGCAGGGATTTTGGGGGCTAAAATCTGTGAGCTATAAAGGGAGGGAGCCAGGTTGGCTGCAGAGGCTTCAGGCTGCAATACTGATCTGATACCTGTGAGAGGAGAGAGGAAAGGAAGGAGGATTGGAGAGGAAGAATCCTAGACTTGAGGGAGCTTCTAAGAAAGTTTTGTACAGGCCAGTGGAAAGTCTTTGAGCCAGTCACTTGTTATAAAGTTTTTTTTTTTCTTCCCATAGGAACCAGTCTGCGTTAGTATCCTCTTCTTTAATCATTTACTGGGAGCCTGGAGGAAGCTCTCTGGAACAAACACGGTAGTAAATCCAGAGGGGAGTGATTGGAGTTGTCAGCCAGTGGTGCTTCTTGTCACATGTGATATGAGTGGCTCATTTTTATGGCTACCAAAGCAAGACACTATGCCAAGAGTTCTAGATTCACGATCTTATTTCACTCTAATACAGCCCTTGGAGATCAGTATTATTAGTGTACCCATTTTACAGATGAGGAAACTGAGACACAAAAGAATTTAGGTGGCTTTCCCACAGTCAAGAAGGCAGAAAGAGTACTCACAGGACAGTTTTCACACTTACATGTCAGAAGCTAATTGCTTAACCATGACCTTGCATTATAGAAAGAACAATATTCAAACTCTGGTCTTGTAACTTATTGATGACGTAAATTTGAGCAAACTCTTGGACTTGTGTTTTCTCATTTATAAGGTGGGATGCCATCACCTTCTCAGGAAATGTATTTTAGTTGCTGTTTTGTTTTGAGCTTAAGCAGTGTTCGTTCTTTTCCTTCCCTGTGTTGTTCGCTCCTTTAGGATGGGCATCTCATCTTCTTAGGTACCTGCCTCAGCCTTGCTCAGGCACCCACAGGCTTAATTAATCCTGGGAACTAAAAGGACTGTTGCTATGCAGATTATGTATCTGGATATATCTCTGTGGATGTGTGTATGTATAAATTGCCCAGAACTTGTAGTGCTTCATAGGAGATACACAATAAAGTATAGTCTACCTTTCTTTCATCCACCTCTTTGCTTCATGGAAACAAACTCTGTGCTAGATGGGAATCTGGAATGTGTCGTTTTCTTGTTTTTAATTTTGGGGGCAAAATTACATTCTTTTGGAAAAATTATGTTCTTATTTTTCATATGAACATTTTTACTCTTTTTCCTACAGTCTCAAGCACTATTCCTATATGGATCAACAGTGAATATTTTAAACAATGGACTAAATTTTCATTTGATTTTTGTGCTGAAGGTGGAGTGTATAAAAGTAGTTGTAAGGTATTTATACCAGATGCCATTGTATTTGTTGGATGGCGTAAAACAATTATGACTGCCAATAAATTTGAAAGTATTTCACTTGGAAAAGATGTAGGAATGTAGTTTTATTGAAAACATAAAAATAAGGAGTTTATTTCCACTCCCCATTTTTGCGCAGTACAATAGAAATTTGTACATCATCCCTTTGATTTTAGATTTCTGAATTATTTAAAAGAATTGGTTAATTCTCCGTTTCAAGTGAGTAAGACAAAGTTCATTAGGATATCTGATTCCTAGCATGTCCCCCATTCACAGATCATGTTAACTCCTTAGAGAGGTTTATCTTTTAAAATTGCAAATGCTGTCCAAACTGAAAGCTTTTCAATTTAATGCCTTCTTACAGTTTGGGACTATAAGTAAGATCTTTAATACACAGAAGGGATGAGTCACCTTGTCAGAGTATCAGGCAGTTCTAAAGGTAGCAGTGCTCAGGACATGCATGTGCAGTGACTTCCAGTAGATTTGCTAATTGCCATCATGAAAGATATATAAGTAAAATCCAACACGCGCCAACAGTGTTCCTGACACGTGGTTACCAACTGGTAGTTCTTGAATGGGGTCAAAGAAAAAAAATCTTAAAAAAAATTGTGCATTTTTTCCTAGATAATAAGATGCAGAGGCTGACAATTTTTGCTTTTGACTTTGTGAGCTCACTGGTCGTGTAACACAGAGAGAGACCTGTTTGGCAGTTGTAGTTTGAATTCATCTAATAAAAGATGGAGGAGAGATAGATGATCCAGTATTTAGTAAAGATGGTAAGTTAAATACTTGGAGAAATAGGCTCCATGAGAGGGAAAATATTTTAAGATGTTTTTAACAGTGAAAAGATACAAAAGTCTCTGTGGTAGACCAGTAGTTAATAATAGCCTTTAACTTTCCATTTGGAAGGAGAGGGAAAAAGAGAAAAGCAGGTACCAGGAAGAGCCAATAAAGAGGAGCTGTGCCCAGGGCTGCTCATCATCTCCATAATGCATCCTTTTATTCATCTCAACAGATATTATTAAACTCACTTCTGTCTAAGCAGAATTGATAGTAAGGGCCACGGGAAAAGCCGCTCAAAGAGACTTGGGTAGCCCTTCTCTATATAACTTGACCCAGGACATCATACCTTCAGAATACAGTAGCTCAACAAAGTTTGGGTCGCCTAATCATACATTGTGGTGTTGGGCATTTGTGTTCTGGGTTCAGAGCTCTTCCTGTGTGGATTCTGTGCATCAGCAGGAGTGGTGAGAAAACTGAACTCAGTAGAATAATAGTATGTACTAGGCACTTTAAATTGTTGCACTGTGTTGTCTTAATTTGGCCTAATCTAAGACCTAGAGGATGAGATTCGGGGAGGCTGAGGCACAGATCCATGGTCAACAGCTAGTGAGTGGCAGACGAAGGAAGTGCTGCTCTGCTTTTCTGGGGAAGGCTCTGGCATTGTCCAGATGATAAGCAGTGAGGTGCTTTGAAATGTCTTGGAATGCTTTACACTCAGCAGTGATAATAATCTCAAATAATTTGTATTATTAGTACAATAATTGTATTATTTCATTGTGTTTTCTCCATGTCCTGCCCCTTCTTCCCAGGGAAATGGCAAACATGAGGTTAGAGAATGACAGTGGTGATGATACACCTATGATGGGGACAGTAGTGGTTAATCAGTTAAAACTAGACAATCTTGTCACTTGTTTCAGCTGAACATCAACTAATGTAAAGAGTAGTATGTCACAATATGCTTAAAATTAAATCAGTAAGAAAGATTTGCAGAATTCCACATTTCCCTAGGGATAATGTTATATACCATGGGTCACATGTGACAATCTGACATAGATGCCAAGTGAAGGAAATGGCATTATTAATAACAAATGCATCATTATTTCTTAGAAGATGCAAAATAAAAATAAATAGAAGCCCTGATGTTTTCTTCCCGTCTCCCTAATACGTATTTTGAGGACATTGCTATTCTAGATAATGTAGAATAGACTACCCTTGGGGAAGAAATCAATGTTTGCAGGAACGAATTTCTGTTCCAAACATAGTATCTGGCAATCAAATAAATATTTTGGAGTGAATGATGAGTGAACAAATGAGTGAATGAATGGATCTTGCCTTCAGGAGCTTAAAGTTTTTCTCACTCCCATCCCTGTCTTGCTCCTTCCCACATTTCCTCTCCCCACTGATAATCGCTAGTTTGTTCTCTACGCCTTTGAAAAAGTCTTTTTCTCAAACTGAGATGTAGTTGACGTATAACATCTTGCATGTTTGAAGCTGATTTGATACCTTTCCATTGCAATATGATTGCCATTGTAGCATTAGGTGACACCTCTATGGCATTACACAATTACCATTTTCTAGTGTGGGGAACAATTAGGATCCAGTCTCTTAGCAAGTCTAATGTGCATAATATAGTCTTGTTGTCTATAATCACCATACTGTGTATTAGAGCTCGTGACTTACTTATCCACTAGTTATATGCACTCTGAAGTAACCTCTTGCATTTTCCCACCCCTAGTCCCTGATAACCACCATTTTAGGAGTTCAAAGTCTTTTCAGGGAAATATATATTTAAAAGTAATTCCACCCCTTTCGAATTCATCTTTTCTTAGTCATCTGTGTATTTATTATTCATAATGTATGTGCTACTCCTTTTGTTAGGCAATGGGAATATAAAGTTAAATGAGGTGCAGCCCAATGTTCATCAAACATATGTTCTAATAAGGAAGATGAATATTTAAATAAATATTTGCCATGAATTTTGACTGATCTGCTGAAGGTATTTAGAGTCTGTGATGAAAGTGGGTACAAATGATAAAAGCTATGCAAGAAGCAGCAATAGTTAAGCTATAGGTGTTCATACAAGAGCTTTATTAAACATTTGACCTAAATACTAAAATGTATGTTCCTCGATATTGCCTATAACTCTCTTGCACCTTAGAATGAGCTCAAACCTCCACTCCACACTCTGAAACAATCTGAACCTCACACAGTGTTTCTGCGTGTTTCTGGGAGGGCTTTCAGGCTAAGGTCCCTTCTGGTTCTCGGTTCCTACACCTGCAGTTAGTTTAAGTGATAGGTCTTTTTTCAAGCTGTACGATGCCCTCTCCCATGGCCTGTGACCTAGATGTTGGGATGAGCCTTTTCTCCATAATCCTGTTCTGTGCACACATAGAACTTATCTGAGTTGCTGAGGTTGGTGGAGTTGCTTGGTAATGGAGTGGGGGAGGGAGCTCTCAGAATACACAAGCCGCTTCATAGTGATTTTACACTCTGCTCCTCAGAACACTGGGATGGCTGTGCCATGTTGCCGTTGCCCTCTCTTTCTCCCTTATCCTCTCCTCTCTGAGCTTCTTGTTCTTGGTGATGGCTTGGTCACTAAGTTGGGTCCCTCTCTTGCCACCCCCATCAGGCTCCTCTGTCCATGGAATTTTCCAGGCAAAAATACTGGAGTGTTTTGCCATTTCCTTCTCCAGGAGATCTTCCCGACCCCAGGATCGAACTTGGGTCTCCTTGCATTGTGGATGGATTCTTTACAAACTGAGTCACCAGCGAAACTCTTCTTGTTCTTGTTTAGTTCTAAGTGCAGAGGAGTTTCACTGTATCTTATTTCCTTGAATTTTACAATCTGATGTTCTTAGAGGGTCTCCTTTATTAATAAGAAATGTACCACCAATATATTTTCCTAATCAAAGAATGCTAGTGCTCTTGGTAATAAATGGAATTCTCAGCTTCTGTATATGTGAGAGAAAAGATATAGCATCCTTATTAAGCAAAAAGAACATTTGATCCACCATGTAAGGCTCAATTTGGCTAAGGCATTGTGTGTCTGAACAGTTTTTAATACACAATAGTCATTTCATGTTTAATTCTTGGATGGCCAGTCATCCAGCATGTTTCCCTTGGAGAGAAGCTTGCTGACTTCCTGGCTGACAGATAGAAAGCATCCGTAAATGAGAGACAGAGACAGAATTAAAATGTGACTTCTTTGGCATCCACCTTTCGAACCTAGGCCTTCCCCCACTTTACTCTAATTCAATTTAGGAGATGTTGGATGGAAACTAATACAGTTAAAAAGAACTTCATGTAATCTCACTAACATTCTTAGAACATGATGCTCAAGGTTTTCTGGTCAAGGATATTTGCATTTGCATTTATAGAACAGTTAGAGGCAGAATTCTGTGCGTGTGAAAAGTCCTTGCTCTGAGAATGACATTTCCAAGCTGTCAAAAATCTGATGCACTCAAAGCTAAACCCAAAATTGCCTTTTATTCTGTAAATATTGAAGAAAGGGCTTAGCATGGCACCACTGAACTTGCTAGCCAAGGAACTAGCCTACTGGGTTGAAATCAGAAAAAGGCTCTTTGTTGAGTTTAAATTGTCACAGAATTCAAGCTTGAAGGATGCAGTGAGAAAGTATTACAAGCAGTCATAGGCTCACGTTTTCCTGCGGGCCACTCAGCCCCTTTGACACTATTTTCTGGTCCGTCATTGGGGGTGTAAGAAAATTACATGAATCTGCGTTGTTTGGCTGTTCTTATCTCTAACGTCTGCAGTGAACCACAGAGATATTCACACTAAACCTTCACACGTTGTTCATCCAGTCAACCAATATTTATTTATTTATTAAACATCTGCTGGAGGCCTGACACTGTTCCAAGCATTAGTTACAGGGCTGATGAAGCCCAGAGAAGTAAAGAGATGTGCCTGAGATAACACATGAATTAGCAGTAGACCCGAGACCCTGAATATTGTGTCCCCTATCAAAAATTCTTTCTACTCTATTATCACTCTGCCTTGCTTAGGCTTCTCCTTCTCCTCGCCGTCCCCCAAATAGACTGAAGTCCAATAGTTACTTGAAAGGCTATTAAAATTGTTCTCTTCACTTTCCAAGTTGTAAAGTGTATTTGGAAGTCATTCATTCAGAATTTCAAATCACATCGTGGCAAATTTTCACATCTTACTTATTTATGTGCTTCTGGGAATAACGTCTGCAAAGGCCAGCCTCATTATAAGGTAGATTGTAAACCCCATGAAGGCAGGGACTGTTTATCCCTGATCATCCACCATTTTTTCTTTAGTACAGAGCCTACCATGCAATGTGCATGTGGATGAATACCAGCTGTAAGTGCAGAACTGAATGACTCTCCCTGATGCCTTAGGGTACTGCTCTTATCTGGCATGGTGTGCCTGAAGCACAAGCTCTCCGGAGAAGTCTGGTGCTGGGAAGGTGATGGATGACTTGATCTGTATTTGGTGGGCCTCCGCTTAGCCCTGCGCAGTTCCCAGCCCATTTCCTCCTGTTTCAGAGCCTTGATGGTCATCAAGCAGCTTGCAGCTGTGCTTGCTGGATTGTGGTGGGAGCCTCTGAGTTTGGCGGTCCGCGGACACAGCAAGGTGCTTTTGTGGCAAGGCAGGGAGAGTTTGCGCCAGTCTGGGAGGAGCGATTTTCCCTGGGACTTGGCTTGGTGCTGCACATCTGCTGGTCCGCTCTGTTCCCCGCCACTGCTGTCCTCACCTGCCCGCAGCCGTCAGCTTCCCACACTCTGAAGGAAAATCTTGTCTGAGACTGAGCTGGGTGTAGCTTGTTGCAGTGTGAGACAAATGCGTGTCGCTTGGCCAAACTGACTTTGATATGAAGGGATCTTTGCAATGGGAAATTGAGCAGAGCAAAGGAAGACAAGAATAAGATGGAAGTGGGTTCTTTGTGAGCATTTAAGCAAGTACATGTATGACAAGAAAGGCCAGTTCATGTCATTTTAACAAGCATCTTAAACTATACTTTATGAAGAAGCATAAATATAAGACCTGGTCTCTCTCTTGTTCACTCTTCTTTTCCTTTAGGGTAAAGAGCAAGCATGAAATTTGAAGGAGTGATGAGCTTGACAGTTCTTCCTAGTAGAGGAAGCTGGGTTTTGGAGGAAAAATTCAATCTTCTGATTTGAGCTTTGACAGGTGCATGGGTGCAAGAGGGATGGGACACCCCTAATTTTGTCACCTTCCTGGCTGTGAAATGTTTTTGAAAACATTTGCATGTGGACTTTCCCACTTCCGAACTGACCCTGGAAATGTACTTAACCTTTTGTGTCTTGGCTTCCTCATCTGTGAAATGGAAACAGGTGATTCTTGCCTTTCTTCTCTCCCAAGGCTTTAGTAAAAGTATAATCAGATGATGTATCTGAAAGCACTTTATAAGCAATCAAGCCATGTATAATACAATGGGCTGTTGTAATAACTTTAGGTCATCAGGAATTTCTTCATTTCCTTCCTTGATCCCCTGGAAAATGCTAGGAGGCTACTGAGTATATTTCATATTTTTCTCCTTTCAATCTGGCAGTGTGCATTTTCAAGTAAATAATGGTTTTAAAGCTGCTGCGTGGGGAATGAATGTGCCTCTCCATGGGGAGTGTATTTTACTATTTGGCAATGGCTTCCCCCAACCCCACAGAAAGATATTCTTTCTGCATTTACTGTGGCACCACTTTTACTGGTACTATTCTGAATGAAGTTGGAATTCTAAAATTTTGAACATCATTTTTAAAAAGGTAAACATCCAAATTTACCTCAAAAAGCCCTAACAAACAGATACGTGAAGCCCACAGTTTCTGATGATATTCCAGCTAGTCCAGAATCTATCGAAGGCACCTTCAGACTGTGTCAATATATCAGTGTTTGATTTCAAATTGACTCAGGTTTATTGTCTTAAGCTCCCTTGAATCCCCAGTCTTTTTTCTTATTTGCATTGAGTATGTTCTAAAAGTGTGCTACACTTTTAGTTGGCTCTTGCTTAAACTTTTCTTTTTCTGGAACAATCAGGTCAGAGACAAAATAGGCTCTAACTCTGTGTATTTGTTGTTTTAGCGAATCGTGAGAGTTACAGGGATATAGTTGTTTCCAGTAATTCCTATGTGTATTTAGTGATCTTAAGAGGAAATATTAGCATCCTTTTTCTTAAGCCACTGGTCTGAAAGATCTGTAAAGCATAGACTTGAAATTCTCTGACAGATTATCTCTAAGGTTCAGAAAGAAATTTTAAGCATCTTCTAATTCCAACTTTATCTCTGCCTTCAAGCCTCCATTTCTACCCACTAATAATCCCTGACTACTAGATACTTGTGTCTTCAAGATATCAAAGTTTATTTTTAAAAAGAAAATATTAATAAGTTTCATAGAAGAAAACATCCAGTCTGTATTGGAAGCACTATGCAACATTTTTTGTTTTCATGCATTTTTCTGATTGAACCAAATTCTCTCACCACACCTTCTCAGAAAAGTCTACAACTCATCCCATATAGAAGTATAGCAGAATAAGCAAGGTTTAGTCATTGCCAAGACCTTTTTTGTTTTGTTTTGTTTTGTTTTGCTGTGTGGTACCTGCTGAGGAGGCTCTTATACTCTGACAAATATGACATAAATTGGTGGAGAAGAGCTTCCTTTGTTAAATGGTTCATTCATTTCACTGGCCTGATGTAAGTTATATGAACCACAATGAATCACAACAATTACTAGTTTAATTCCTTTTTTACCCTGTATTCATTTAAAAGGTTTGCTCTCTAAATATAGGACCTGTAGATAAAAGGTTTCTTTAAAAATCACTCTCTTTTCAAGATGTTTTCATTAGTTGGTATTCATTTAAGTGGATTCTACTCTGCATACCATTAAAGGTGTGTGTAAATGTTTTTATTGGTTTCTTCCCTATCTTCCACTTTTATATTTCCTCCGTAAGAGGCAATGCCATTAACCTTAGCAATGCTGAGTGTGATTGTCTTTCGATCAGCCCCATCATTGCAAACCACTGATCCATAGCTTACATTACTTAAACCACTGGTTCCTAAACAGAAAAATAGCCCCATTACCTTCCTTGGAATGGTGATAGGCTGTCTGAAAAATCCTTTCAAAAAGAAGAGTGAGCAAAAATACTCCCTGGTTCCTTTGGGAATAGTCCTTTCTTTGATAGAAGTGTTTATAGTAGTGGAACCTAAGTTTCCTATTTTAACTACACATGAAACATTTATTGAGTCCCCGTTATGTTCAGGGTGCTTTTTGGACACACAGGTGATGCCAAGATTTTTGGATGCAGTCCTTTAAGAGACGTACTTTTTTTCCTCCCAGTGATAGACATGTATACTCCTAATAATAATGCAAGATAAATATGCAAAGTGCTCTAAGAGGGAAGCAGACAAAGTGCTCAGCAGACATAGGTGCGAGAATGCTTGAATTCAGATTTTAGAGACAAGGAGTGCTAAGTTAGATTTCACCCAGCAGAGAAGAAAAGAGAGGAGGAAGAAGGAAGAGGCATGTTCAAATCAGTGAAAAAATAGCCGCCAGAGTCACTGTGTGGTCTGAGTGTTTATGGTGAACTTTGAAAATAGCCATCGTCTGGTATGCCTTGTGCAAGGTAAAATGAGCGGCAACAGAAGGCTGAGTGTCTAGGGGGGTGACATTCATGCTTTAGCCTCCCCTTTGAGGTTCTCCCTGTGGGGGAAACCAAATATGCTATCAGTTCACACATCTTCAGAATTTGGCTTAACCCCGCCCCATCACTCAACTAGCCAGAGTGCTGGAGAAGGCATTGAATTAAGAACTCAGAAAACTGTGCTCCGTTCCTGGTTGAGCCATTAATTAGCTAAACTCCTGTTCTCTGAGCATTGGTTTACTCTTCTACAAAGAGGAAGTAACAATAGCTACCTCATAGTTGTTAAGAGTCTTAAATGAGATAATTCATAGAAGATTCTTTGCAGAGTGCTTGCACCTCACTCCAGTACTCTTGCCTGGAAAATCCCACGGATGGAGGAGCCTGGTAGGCTGCAGTCCATGGGGTCGCTGGGAGTCGGACACGACTGAGCGACTTCACTTTCACTTTTCGCTTTCATGCATTGGAGAAGGAAATGGCAACCCACTGCAGTGTTCTTGCCTGGAGAATACCAGGGACGAGCCTGGTGGGCTGCAGTCTATGGGATCGCACAGAGTCAGACACAACTGAAATGACTTAGCAGTATATATCTAGTGCTCAAAAAATGGGATCCATTAATTTAAAATGATATTTCCATACCTCATTACCCTTCTTAAATGAATTGAACTTTCTTTTGTGCTCAGTCATGGCTGTTGACTCTTTGTGACCTCATGGACTGTAGCCTACCAGGCTCCTCTGTCCATGGAATTTTCCAGGCAGGAATCCTAGAATGGGTTGCCATTTCCTTCTCCAGGAACTTTCTTTTAGTTATTGATAACTTACAACATACTGGGGAAAGTCCTCTGTTCAACATGGCTGCATTAATTTTGAAATAAGATCCAGTTTATTTTCTCCACGATAAAAATCACTCTAAAAACGTGCTCACTTGTATTTATAGAGCAGGTATTTTGAGCATTTTGAGACCTGAAGCTTATGAAATTGTAGTTTCATGCATATCTAAAATAATCGTGTGTGTGCCAAGTCACTTGAGTCGTATCCGACTCTGTGCAACTCCTGGACTGTAGCCCGCTGGGCTCCTCTGGCCATAGGATTCTCCAGGCAAGAATACTAGGAGTGGGTTGCCATGCTCTCCTCCAGGGATCTTCCCGACTCAGGGATTAAACCCATGTGTCTCTTATATCTCCTGCATTGGCAGGCAGGTTCTTTACTATTAGTGCTACTTGCTGCTGCTGCGTCGCTTCAGTCGTGTCCGACTCTATGTGACCACATAGACGGCAGCCCACCAGACTCCTCCGTCCTGGGATTCCCCAGGCAAGAACACTGGAGTGAGCTGCCATTTCCTTCTCCAGTGCATGAGAGTGAAAAGTGAAAGTGAAGTTGCTCAGTGGTGTCCGACTCTTCGCAATCCCACGGACTGCGTCCATGGGAGTTTACAGGCAAGAGTACTGGAGTGGGGTGCCATTGCCTTCTCCACTACTTAGGAAGCCCCAAATAATCATACAATAGAGCTTTTCCCATTGCTTGACACTAGCTCCTTAGCGTCCCAGTGAGTTTACAGAAGCCAAGAGAAGATGGTGTTCTCTAGTTACGTATAGTGGTGACGTTTTCCTTTCCTTACACATCCCCATCATGTCAAAAGGCTCGAAAGATCCCTCCAGTCACTGTTAGCATTTACTGCTGTTACAGCAGTTTTGTGTCTTGATCTCTTCATTGACTAGTATTTTACCTTCCTTCCTCTGAACTTTGAAAGACACAAGTGTTTGAAAGCTTGATCTTAGTCTGTCTTAAGCTGTGGAGAAGAGAATTTTAATTTATGTTCTCCAAATGGGGCCACTGTGTCTTTAATTTTTCTTTTTAATTTAATCTCTATGTCTATGCAAGAAAAGAAAAGTTTTCACTTAAAGCATGACCTTTAATGAAAGCGTTTTTGTTAAAGGGAAATCTTAATGGAGAGAACTATAGATAACAAATTTGAAGAAAATGTCTGGCAACACAGACTTCTGCAAGTTTGAAGCTCTTGGTGAAATCTCAAACAGTCGGAATGGAAAATTACCCAGTCTGTTTCCTCAAGATAGACTTGTTTGTACAGCTACTCAAAGTTTAAATGGCAGAACAGTAGGTACACACGCTGTACTTATAAGCTGTGTTTGTATTACAATGCTGTGTTTTTAACCTCTTTTTAGTTTGGAACACAAGCTGGCTAATGTCTTAGTTCTTTGCTTCCTGGATTATTAGTGAATAGCATGGTTGTATTTAATAAGCAGCAGGAAAGGAACAAACGGGCAAATAACTTTACTGAGATTATATTTCTCTCTTATCCTAAGGGATGAGAGTTTTTACTTCAGTTGCATATGAAGACTACTTTAAAATATTGAGTCCCCTCTCGGGAGATCAAAGAGTCTTCAGATATCTGAGGATTCTTAAGTATATCCTTATTTTGTAGAGTCCTGTTAAAGGTCTGGAACTTACAAAAAATTTGAATCAATGAGCAGGCTATCTTCACAGTTATCAGCATTCTTAGTAGAAATGTACAGCTCACCTCTGATGATCATGTTTTATAAACTATGGATAATAGCAATAATTGCTAGCATTTGTATTATACCTTGGAGTGTTACAAAACAGTGTCCTTTGCATTATTTCATGGGATATCTTGTGGAGCTTCTTCTAAGTATAATTACATGATATTCAAATAGATCTAAATCCATTTCACTAGAATCTGAATAAAGCATATTGAATTTTTAAGAAGTATCACTTGTCTGAAATTTTTTAGAATAATGCATTTTAGAAATTAGACTCCAAGAACTCTAAATCCACATTTGTAAAATAAGAGTATAGACAATGCCATTAAAATGTGATATAACTATTTCCATAGATTAGTAGATAGCCCACAGAGATTTGTTGTACTTGTTAAAATAATTCTTTACAATGAATACTCCAGTGCAGCTAATTTTATTTCTGTTTCATGTAATAGTTGTTTTTCATGAAAATATACTATAAAAGTGTTACCTTTGCGATAAGTGTGGGTATATAATTTGTGTATGTGTATATATTTACCAAGTTGGCCAAAATGTTTGGGTTTTTCCATATGATGTTATGCAAAAGCCAAATTAACTTTTTGACTAACCCAACATAATTTAATTTGTATATACATGAACTTCCATTTTATAAAGATTGGAAGGCTTATTTACAAAGAAAACAGTAAAGTGGAATATATAAGCAAGTAAAAAAATGAAGACTGGGAAATATATAAATTAAGGTAGAAAGATAAATTTGATAAATTTGAAAAAGATTCTATTCTGCTGTTCTACATTGTTAATAATGCTGAGCCATAAGCTTGTTTCTGAACTTGCTGGCAGCCAAAGGAAAAAGAGAAATACCCATGATTAATTATGTGATTCTCATTACCTAGGTGGGGAAGGCAATGGCACCCCACCCCAGTACTTTTGCCTGGAAAATCCCATGGACGGAGGATCCTGGTAGGCTCCAGTCCATGGGGTCTCTAAGAGTCGGACACGACTGAGCGACTTCCCTTTCACTTTTCACTTTCATGCATTGGAGAAGGAAATGGCAACCCACTCCAGTATTCTTGCCTGGAGAATCCCAGGGTCAGGGGAGCCTGGTGAGCTTCTATCTATGGGGTCTCACAGAGTCGGACATGACTGAAGCGACTTAGCAGCAGCAGCAGCAGCATTACCTAGGAGATGATACATATCCGTTCTTCAAGGGAAGAAAGATTTTCATGGCTCTTGGCTGTAGTATTTTTCATGTGGAACTTCAGCAGGAGGACTCAGAGGATAAAGGGACATTCAGTGTTAGGGACATGGATGCAATAGAGGATTTGATAAAATAGCTTCTTTTAGGGTCCACTAACTAGAAGCTGAGAAACTAATGCAAATGTCTAATTTAATGAAAATTATTCGGGATAATCCATGATGAAACCTGCTTCTAATCTATCAGAAAATTTGCAAAAGCTAGAGAAACTGATGTGTTTTGAGAACTGATAATTGCTTAAAGACAGCTACCCTGGTGGCTCAGATGGTAAAGAAACTGCCAGCGTGCAGGAGACCCGGGTTTGATCCCTGGATCAGTAAGATCCCCTGGAGAAGGGAAGGGCTACCCACTCCAGTATTCTTGGCTGGAGAATTCCATGGACAAAGCGCTTAAGCACTGAATCATTATACTTCACAGAGTAAACAAGCAGAGTCTGCCTCTCAAGGTGAAAACTGTGGCCCCTTAACATGATTGTTGCCAGGATGTAGGGAAAACAGATATTTGCCCTTGTGAGTATTTTTTAAGTATTTTTAAAAATTCTCAAGTCTCTCCCCAGTTGCTTGAAGATTCTTTTAGCAGTGGATCATGTCTATTGTTGGTTAAAGGGAACCAGAACTCTGAATGCAAAGCCTTTTGAGAGAGAGAGAGTGAGCACACGCTGATTTAATTCTCCTCCAAATAGAAATGATTGATATCAGATTCTTGTCTGAAAGCACTTTCCCCGAGTGGAAAGAACTCTGGGTTCTTCAGGGGAAGTGACGGTAGGTTCTATCCGAGCCAGGTCACCTACAAAAGCCAGTGCCAGGGCCTCTTGGTAAGGTGTGTGTTGGCAGAACGCAGTCACCGCCAGCCTGGTGACTTTGCATTTGTGTCTCATCCAGACCCCTCGCTGAGAGAGAACTTTTCCACTTAAAATATTACGTGCACACACTACTGTTGCTTAGGACTCAAAGGGTAATTTAAACGTGGGATAAAGTGGTAGGTGTGAAGGTGTGTATTTTGACAACAGTGGCTTCCTCTTGCAGATCAGATTTTCTTTGGCCCTGTTCATTCATTGCAGAAAGGTGTAGGCTGGTACCCATATCCTCACCTGGATACTTGGGATGGGGATTCGAGAAGTCTTCGCTCCTAGTAGAAACTGCGTAGAGTGTGGTCCTGTTAACAACTTTAACAGTAAAATGCTGAAGAGTATAGCCTAATGTTCTCCTGTGAAGTATAACAGTACAAAAAGAGTTTTGTTCTCCAGATACCAATTCCTGGCTATCAGATCAGATCAGATCAGTCACTCAGTCGTGTCCGACTCTTTGCAACCCCATGAATCACAGCACGCCAGGCCTCCCTGTCCATCACCAACTCCTGGAGGTCACTGAGACTCACATCCATCGAGTTGGTGATGCCATCAAACCATCTCATCCTCTGTCATCCCCTTCTCCTCTTGCCCTCAATCCCTCCCAGCATTAGAGTCTTCTCCAATGAGTCAGCTCTTCGCGTGAGGTGGCCAAAGTACTGGAGTTTCAGCTTGAGCATCATTCCTTCCAAAGAAATCTCAGGGCTGATCTCCTTCAGAATGGACTGGTTGGATCTCCTTGCAGTCCAAGGGACCCTCAAGAGTCTTCTCCAACACCACAGTTCAAAAGCATCAATTCTTCGGCGCTCAGCCTTCTTCACAGTCCAGCTCTCACATCCATACATGACCACAGGAAAGACCATAGCCTTGACTAGGCGAACCTTTGTTGGCAAAGTGATGTCTCTGCTTTTGAATATGCTATCTAGGTTGGTCATAACTTTTCCTTCCAAGGAGTAAGCATCTTTTAATTTCATGGCTATAGTCATTTTTTAATGTGTAACTTCAGATTTATTTCATCAGAGAACTGGGAGGTCCCAAGACAGTGACTAAGTGGGAATATGCAGCAATGACAAGTGAGAGCTCCATTTCTAAGAATCTTGGTTATGTGGAAATCCCCCTTAGACTAATGATGGAAGAGAAAACATGTGGTGTGTGTTTGGTAGATCATTCCCCAACAGGATGTTTTATTTTTTGTGTTTAGTCTTTGTCCATAGTAACAATTATAACGAATGCATCAAAAATAAAGCATGCAGACCTTGTGACCTGCCTTGGAATCAGCATGAATTAGTTTAGGGGCAGGAAAATCCAGCTGCGTATTAGTTTTATTAGATGTTCCCAAACATTTTATTGCAATATTTTGGAAAAAAACAGCCACAAACAAATCTTAAGTTTTCAATGTGTTTCCTATTCAATATGCATTTTGTTTTTGAAGAATAATTAAATTGGATGTTTATAATTCCTTTCTCCTTGATTCATTAAAATGCTGTCTTTGGGGAGAGCAGTTTCAACACAGGAGAATTATTCCTTTTCCCAACAACCTGTTCCTAGAAAGGGGGATATATCTTTATCGCCTCCTGCTACCCCTCCAAATGTTCTCCAAACTGAAGGAAAAAAAAAAAAGCTTTTAAAAGTTCAGACTATTACTTTTCACTTGGTTCTAATGATATTGCTTGAGATTTTTTTTTCCCGTATTCTGATGATCAGAATTGTTACTTTTAATTACGTGACTAAAAAGAGCTGAGCACCACGTAGGGCTTTTCACCTTACTCAATCCTCTTTTTTCAGGGCTTCCCAAGATGGACTTCTCTGATAGCTCAGTTGGTAAAGAATCTGCCTATGGTGCAGGAGACCACAGTTCGATTCCTGGGCTGGGAAGATCCAGTGGAGAAGGGATAAGCTACCTACTCTAATATTCTTGGGCTTCCCTTGTGGCTCAGCTGGTAAAGAATCCGTCCACAATGCAGGAGACCTGGGTTCTCTCCCAGGGCTGGGAAGATCCTCTGCAGAAGGGAAAGGCTACCCACTCCAGTATTTTGGCCTGGAGAATTCCATGTAGTACAGTCCATGAGGTTGCAAAGCGTCAGACATGACTGAGCAACTTTGACTTCACTCAGGTGGCGCAAGAAGTAAAGAACCTGCCTGCCAATTCAGGAGACTTAAGAGACTCGGGTTTGATCCCTGGGAAGGGCAAGGTACCCTGGAGGAGGGCATGGCAATCCACTCCAGTATTCTTGCCTGCAGAGAATCCCCATGGACAGAGGAGCCTGGTGGGCTACAGTTCGTAGCGTCGCAAAGAATCAGACATGACTAAGTGAAGTGAAGTCGCTTAGTCGTGTCCAACTCTTTGTGACCCCATGGACTGTAGCCCACCAGGCTCCTCCCTCCGTGGGATTCTCCAGGCAAGAATACTGGAGTGGGTTGCCATTTCCTTCTCCAGGGGATCTTCCCAACCCAGGGACTGAACCCAGGTCTCCCACATTCCAGGCAGATGCTTTAACCTCTGAGCAACCAGGGAAGCCCCGACTAAGTGGCTTAGCATGCACAAATCCTCTTTTTTATCAATGAGGAAACTGAGGCTCAGAGAACTTAAACATATTGCACAGGTGACATGGCTGCTAATGGCAGAACATAATCATTCCTCCTTCAACATTTGATAAATGTGTATTTAAGTACCTACTTTGTGCCAGATGCCTTTTTAGTGGCACAGGATATATCAGTGAATGAATCATCTAAACCCTACCCCTCTTCTCTGCAACTACATTCTAGTTGATGGAGACAGAGAACTCAAACATAAATCAGAAAAAGGTATAGTGTGCCAGCTGGTGAGAAGTGGAGAAAAATTAAGAAAGGAGATGGGGTGTGGGGAGTCAGGAGCAGTTGGGGTTTTAAGAAGATGTCCACAAACACCTTACTGTCTCATTTGAACAGATGAGAAGGAAGTGATGGAGTGGGACAGGAAGATATCTGGGGAAGGACTAGTGAAGATGGAATGAAGGGAGTGAGGTGGAGAGTAGAAGGAGAGGGACTCAGGTAAAGGGCTGGGGATGAGGGCAGCTCATACAGGAGAGTGGTTGTCAGACTTTAGCTGCATCACATTCACGCAGAAGACTATTGTTAAAACACACGTTGCTGGGCACATTGCCCCTAGAGTGTCTGATTCAGAATTTGCATTTCTAACAAGCTTCCATGCGCTGCTTCTGCTGCTGGTTCAGGGATCACACTTTGGCATGCGCTAAGGCTATTTTCAGACTCTGGCTTTGACTCTCAATGCATGCATGCCATTGGCAGGATTTGAGCACAGGAGAGACAGGATCTCGTGCATTGGAGGCTAGGCTGTAGGAGTCAAGGGCAGAAGAAGGGAAACCAATTAGGGCACCACTGTAGTAATCCAGATAACAGATCATGGTGACAGCATTAAGCTGTGTTATCTCTATTCTGAGTTTACTTGAGCTTGACCTCTAAAGCAAAAGCATACTAAGCATTAGTTACATTTAACCTAAAATTCCTTAGGGTAAATCTCTAGCTAGAGTGAGTGTATGTATTCCTTTTCAAAGAACTGCTGGTTTAGAAGTATGGGAAAAAGACAGAAAATATGGGGAGTTCAGAGTTGAGATATTTTTTTAATAGGGCTGACAAGGATCTGCTCAGGAAGACAGGACTTTGTGGAATGACACTGAGGAGGCAGCAAGGGTGATCAGCAAGACTAATCAGTCCGAGAGAGTTGAGCGTTGACCTTCAGCTGACCCTCTGTATATAAGCTGATCGTTGGTAGGAGTAGAGAGGTGAAAGTTCTAGCATCACTAGAAATATTTTCTGTAGCACATGCACTGTTTCCTTGCATGGGTGCATGTGTGCTCAGTGGCTCAGTCATGTCTGACTGCAACCCTGTGGGCTGTAGCCCACCAGACTCCTCTGTCCATGTGATTTCCCAGGCAGAATGCTGGAGCGGGTTACCATTTCCTTCTCCAGGGGATCTTCCCAACCCAGGGTTTGAACTTGCATCTCTTGCATCTCCTGCACTGACAGGCGGATTCTTTATGACTGAGTCACCTGGGAAGCCATTGTTTCCTGAAACACTCAAATCTGTGAGGAACTGAAACATGGCGTGACCTTTGCTGCCTTCCTGACAGGAAGCAAAGAAGAGAGAAGCTATGAGGCGAAAGTTGATCTTGGAGTCCCCAGTCTCCAATGAATAACTGCATCTTTCTCCAGGTCTCTTAATCTCATCTGAAAATTGGAATAATCCTAGTGTCTGTGTCACAGCAAGGGGTTAGATGAGGCTACTTGTCAAACGTTCCTTGTAACCGTCATGACTGTCACAATGAAATTTAAGTAGATTTCTTGGCTTTTCAAGTCTGACACTTCCTGGTCCCTTATCCAAATTCCTACCACACACACAAAATAATAGAGTGTGTTGTTAGGGTAGAGGTGAAATGGTGGACATGGCGTGTGTGTCAACGTGCGTGCTGGGCATGGGAGACGGAGGAGCTGTAACCCCTTGGAAGGAGGGAAGAGGGGAGCAGGCAGGTAGAAAATGGAGATAAGGTGGAGAACCAGAGGAGAGAGACTGAGAAGGCGAGCAGAGGCCACATGAAAAGGGGAAGGAGAGCATGCGAAAGGGTGGCAACTTGAAAAGAATGAGAAGTTCTTGGAATTGGATATCAGGGCAGAGAATAAAGGGCTGAGGAGCTATTGGGGCAGGAGATAGCTTCATACGCCACAGGCCGAGTGCACCTTATCAAGCCTCCGTTACTCACAAGATGGCCATTGCTGGCCCTGCAGAAGTCTCTGCACTTTTGAGGGGCAGCAGAAAACAAGAGAAACATCAGAGAAATCACAAGTTACACTTCAGAGGCTCTACTTAGCAGTGTCTGTGACAAGCAGACTCATGAAATCTGATATCCATGCAAACCTTTTAAGCAGATAATCTGAGAACCCAGACAGTTGTTATAAGTCCCCATGGAAGCATTTGAGAATTCTTTCTGCACATCCTTGGGCCAAACCTGGTGTGACCTGCCCCTCAATTGAGATGGAAGCAAAAAGGACAGCCATCATCTCTTCAGTACCCACCCTCTTATTTTATCCTCTGATGGACAGAATTAGTTCCATTTAGCAGATGCAGACTCTGAGGCTCAGACTGTAAACAGGTTTTCAAACCTGGCTGGATTTCAAACCTGGCAGCTGGCTCTAAAGGACCGTCTTTCTGTTACCAAGACACTGTCTCCTGAATGCTTTCAGGGCTCACTAGTCGGCCTCTTTGCTTTCCTCACTTCTGTGGCTCTCTGCCTGCATGCCTGTCTTTTGACCATTCCATCTCTCACCTGCAAACCCCAGAATTGTTCTTGGATCAGAATTTGGTGAAGAGTTCAGTAGGATTTGGTGTAGAGTTTTTCTGTTTTCTTGGCTGTTGCTTCTAGAATGCTTTCTCACACCCACGTCTTACCATTTTTGATTTACAAGTTCAGTTCAGTTGCTCAGTTGTATCTACTCTTTGCGACCCCATGAACACCAGACTTCCCTGTCCATCATTGATTTATGAGGTTACCCACAAAATGATGTTGGCCCTGAATCACCTAGTTCATGGAGGGTCTTTACTAGTACCGTTCCATCCCCACTCACACACATGCAGTGCCCACTTTCTGGCCTGGGAGTCCTGGATGAGTTGTTCCATAGCATCAGGGCCACCTATTCTGCCACATCCAGGTATGCACAGCCATGCACTGGCTGTCCTGCACACTGAAGAATGCAATACTCTCAGGATATAAGAAGAGTCACCCTGTGCCAAAGTTTGGGACCCACTCTGCTCTGGCATGTCTTTCGCAAGGTCATCCATTTTTGATCCATCTTGCCTTCCTCTAGGAGAAGGCAAGGGCACCCCACTCCAGTACTCTTGCCTGGAAAATCCCATGGGCGGAGGAGCCTGGTAGGCTGCAGTCTCTGGGGTCGCTAAGAGTCAGACATGACCAAGCGACTTGACTTTCACTTTTCACTTTCATGCATTGGTGAAGGAAATGGCATCCCACTCCAGTGTTCTTGCCTGGAGAATCCCAAGGACGGGGGAGCCTGGTGGGCAGCCGTCTATGGGGTCGCACAGAGTCGGACACGACTGAAGCGACTTTAGCAGCAGCAGCCATCCTCTACTACATCTAACACAGTACTGTGCACGTAGAAGGGGTTCAGAAAGCCTTGGGTTGATTAATGGAGAGTAGATTACTCATTTCAACCTAAAGCAGTGTCTTTAGGAAAAAAAAATCCCATGGTATGGCATGAATATGGAAGGATTTAGGCCTTCTACAATAACCATACCACAATCAATGCCGGAAAATGTGATTTCTTAAATACCATAATGAAATCCAGTCATCTGAATGAGTGTGCTGAATGATCAAGTGAATCAGCCAATAATCTCTAAAGAATCATTTCCCATATATGATCATGTTTCCTATTTGTGTTTTCCCCAGCACAAGGAAGTTGGCAATTGAGTCACCTGTTTGTGATAGCGAAACTTTTATGAACCTTTAGCAGATCCATTTATAGGCATCTTTTAAAGACTCCAGATTTTCCTGGGCCTTTTGTGGTGATAAACTGATGCATCTGAAGTAGAACTGGGAGCTATTCTTTGTCAAGAGATAGAAAATATAGGCAGTCTTGTCTTCCTTATAAATGTAAGTTGTTGTTGTTATTATTATTATTATGTCAGCGGTAAAATGCTCCCAGGAGAACTGAGATACAGCATCGCAGAGAGAGAGTGCGCCTGGCTGTGAAAATGGGCAGTAGGAGTATGATGATATTATCTTGTGGTAATGAATTTACCTTTATGACAGATCATTATCCCCTTCTGTAGCTGAACCGGATGAAGGACAAGTCTAGCAGAATAACCTGGTGGTTCTTGGGATTTATTGACTTTAAATTTTTAAACTGGAAAAATGCAGTTACAGCCAGGTTATCTCTATATGAATGTTGCAGAGGGGGACAGAGATGAAAGAAGTCACATTTTCTTTCTGGTAATGGTAGAAAGCAGGTGGTCGTGACAGTCTTTAACAAAACAATGAATGCAGTTCCTCATATGCTTTGTCATTTTAGTGCTTGAGTCGGGATGAAATGAATGGTAAAAAATCCATAGGACGTCATCATCTTCATTGATAATAAAAACGACTTTAGGTTTCACTGAGTATTACGCTATAGGAAAGAGCAAAGATTTATATTTTACATGAATGAGATGAGATTTCCCTCCCAGGTGTGTGTCATTCGAGTTCGTGATTTCAAGGCTTCATGTAAACGTGAGACTGTCTTATGATAGTGACTGTGGGAGATGGGAGATTATAGTTTTGCATAACGGTGAGCTGGGGTATGATGAGGTAGGTGTCTCCATGGGGAGAGGATGGGTTTGGAATCATGTAGGTTGACATCATGGCTTTGTCTTTTACTTATCCTGTGACCTCAAGCAAGTCACTTAAACTGTCTTAGTTTTCTGTTTGGAAGCAACGAAGTCAACACCTGACTCTCAAATTATTTTTATGCTTTAGTGTCAAGTACCTAGTAGGTCTTCAACACGTGATCATTGTTGGTGTTCCTGCTGTTGTTACTGTTGTGATTATCTTGATTCAGGAGCCCTGGTGGTGACACTCTGTGCTGTATTTTAAGTAGGGCCCACACCTTATGATTGTGAATGACTGAGAATCAATGCTGATGTAAAGCTCCTCAAACCCTGCATTTCTGTAGGAGTTGTGAGAAATCTATCCCGCTCTTTAGTAATCTATACTACAGGGCCTGACTCTCAAGCTGTTTTCCATTTGCATGATCATCAGAAGAGAGACCAAGTGTTCATTCTCTCTTTGTGAATACCGTGTAGAGTTTCCCCATCTTTATCCTCTTTCCTCTGATTTTCCTTACGAGGCCTTTTCTGCTTTCATCTGAATTTCTGACACTCTGTAGGTTATGATAATCATGGGGAAGCCAGGACCAGGCATTCCATATAAAGGGACTCCATCAGGCTTGAATGTGAAGAGATGGTTAATTCCTTTTCCCTAGATTCACTCCTATCAGTCTCAGAATCTTGAACTCTTTCTTCAATATCATTAACCTTTATCTTCTATTTCGGGCAAAATGTGATTGTGCCCCCCTACCACCACCACAACCTCCCCTAAAAACCCCCTGACCCACAAATCTGTGCATGATTCTTCCTTAACTTAAAATTCTCCGTGTTTCTGGGCATGTTCACTTTAATGTCTTCCTGTTTTTTGTATTGATTTGTTTTGTTTTGAAATCTTGCTATCAATAATGAGAGGGAAAGACAGGAAAATTCGCACAGAGGTGTATGTATGTAATACCGTGGGTCCAGATTCTCCTCAATTCAAGGAGTAAAAGAAAACCTCAAAGGTGTAAGAATGTGAGTGAATGCGTCCTTCTTTCTGTTTCTTAGAATGATTGCATGGATAGAAGCAGTTGCTTCTTTTTTCACTTTTTATTACAATGAGATTCTGCTTTTAAGTCCGTTTGCTTTGGGCACAGAGAAATGCCTAGAGTTTTCCTGTAACAGAGATGTTTTACAAAATAAGACCACACTGGAGTTGTTCAGTCAAGGTGTGTCTCAGGTGAAATGTTAATCCATTCAGCACTTCTTTGTGTTTTGGAAATCTCTTTAGTGTCCTGGGCTGGTGGCCACATTTTCTGGTAATATAGGCTTGGTATCAGACTTTAGCAAGTCAGATTTTAACAAGTATGAGACCGTGGGGCTGAAGTAGGGAGAAGATCTAAAAGTGGAAGGGCTCAACCTCCTTCCACTTAGATCTGCCATTATCTTTGACTGTATGACTGCAAGCTTCATATGCTTCAAGAGCTTTTCAATACTTTAACCAACTCTGTAGTAGAGGCTTTCCCTCTTGTCAAAATGCCCAGAGAGGAAGCATATTACTGCCTTTCAGTGTATGGGGATTAATGAAAGGGGGAATTCAGTTCAGTTCAGTTCAGTCGCTCATTCGTTTCCGACTCCGTGACCCCATGAACCACAGCATGCCAGGCTTCCCTGTCCATAACCAACTCCTAGAGTCCACCCAAACCCATGTCCATCGAGTTGGTGATGCCACTGAACCATCTCATCCTCTGTCGTCCCCTTCTCCTCCTGCCTGCAATCTTTCCCAGCATCAGGGTCTTTTCAAATGAATCAGCTCTCCACATCAGGTGGCCAAAGTATTGGAGTTTCAGCTTCAACATCATTCCTTCCAATGAACACCCAGGACTGATCTCCTTTAGGATGGACTGGTTGGATCTCCTTGCAGTCCAAGGGACTCTCAAGAGTCTTCGCCAACACCACAGTTCAAAATCATCAATTCTTCAGCGCTCAGCTTTCTTTATAGTCCAACTCTCACATCCATACATGACCACTGGAAAGACCATAGCCTTGACTAGACAGACCTTTGTTGGCAAAGTAATGTATCTGCTTTTTAATATGCGGTCTAGGTTGGTCATAACTTTCCTTCCAAGGAGTAAGTGTCTTTTAATTTCATGGCTGCAGTCACCATCTGCAGTGACTTTGGAGCCCCCCAAAATAAAGTCTGACACTGTTTCCACTGTTTCCCCATCTATTTGCCATGAAGTGATGGGACTGGATGCTATGAGCTTCTTTTTCTGAATGTTGAGCTTTAAGCCAACTTTTTCACTCTCCTCTTTCACTTTCCTCAAGAGGCTCTTTAGGTTTTCACTTTCTGCCATAAGGGTGGTGTCATCTGCATATCTGAGGTTATTGATATTTCTCCCGACAATCTTGATTCCATCTTGTGCTTCTTCTAGCCCAGTGTTGCTCATGATGTGCTCTGCATATAAGTTAAATAAGCAGGGTGACAATATACAGCCTCGACGTACTCCTTTTCCTATTTGGAACCAGTCTGTTGATCCATGTCCAGTTCTAACTGTTGCTTCCTGAACTGCATACAGGTTTCTCAAGAGGCAGGTCAGGTGGTCTGATAGTCCCATCTGTTTCAGAATTTTCCATAGTTTATTGTGATCCACACAGTCTAAGGCTTTGACATAGTCAATAATGCAGAAATAGATGTTTTTCTGGAACTCTCTTGCTTTTTTGATAATCCAGTGGATGTTGGCAATTTGATCTCTGTTTCCTCTGCCTTTTCTAAAAACCAGCTTGAACATAGGCATGCTAAATATCTTATCATGCTCTGGATAGTTCCATCTAATGAAGAACTAACTTTCCTAAAATGCCAGTAATGTCCCTATTAAGAAAGGGCTTACCAGACTGGTCATCCTTTTGGAAGTGCCTTTGAAATATTAGGTGCCTAATATAGCATCAACT
Organism: Tragelaphus eurycerus; assembly: GCA_935064755.1. Taxonomy (NCBI): domain Eukaryota; kingdom Metazoa; phylum Chordata; class Mammalia; order Artiodactyla; family Bovidae; genus Tragelaphus; species Tragelaphus eurycerus. The sequence goes on along the minus strand of CAKXYN010000092.1, from coordinate 6,863,732 downwards.
ATATATAGCATCAACTGGGCTTCCCTGGTGGCCCAGCAGTAAAGAATCTGCCTGCCAGTACAGGAGATGCAGGTTTGATCCCTGGGTCGTAAAGATTTGTTGGAGAAGGAAATGGCAACCCATTCCAGTATTCTTGCCTGGGAAATCCCATGGACATAGCATCAGCTGAATATTAGGGAATGGTGCCCACTACATTGGTCTCCCATGTCAACAGGTACTATGCTGGGGTCTATGCATTATTTCGTTTAGTCCTCACTCCAGCAATAGAAGCGCTTCCCTGTTGGTTCAGGGGTAAAGAACCCACTGGCAATGGAGATGTGGCAGGAGCTGTGGGTTCGATTCCTGGGTCAGGAAGATCCCCTGGAAAAGGAAATGGCAACCCACTCCAGTGTTCTTGCCTGAAAACTCCCATGGACAGCCCATGAGGTTGCAGAAGAGTTGGATACAAGTTAGAGACTAAATAGCAACAACGAGCAATGGAATAAGAAACTGAGGCTCAAGGTGGTAAGTCCACTTACCTAAGTGGAAAAGGAATTTCTTTACAATAAAGTTTATTCAAAATCTCAATTGACAGAAGGAGAAAAAAAAACCTTGTAACTTTTCAAATATTTCTGTCCCCCATGTGACAGCTAGGGCTTCCCAGGTGGGGCTAGTCATAAAGAACCCGCCTGCCAATGCAGTAGATTTAAGAGACGCAGCCTTGATCCCTGGGTAAGGAAGATCCTCTGGAGAAGGAAATGGTAATCCAGTATTCTTGCCTGGAGGATCACATGAACAGAGGAGCCTGGTGGGCTCCAGTTCATAGGGTTGCAAAAAGTCAGACACAACTGAAGTGACTTCACACAAACATGTGACAGCTAACTCATAGCTTTCACTGTGAAGCTGGTGTGGCTTTAAACCTGCACGTATGCACAAAAATACAGTAAATTAAGTAGTAGTCAAGGATGGATCAAAATCATATTTATGGGGAAGAGGTTGGAGGGAAGTGGTGTTAAGGGATCCAGAGTGTTTTGAGAGCTCGTGGTTTTAGTGGTACTGATATGGAAGAAATAAACTTCCCACAGGGCTGTTTGGTGAAGGACACTTCCTTTTGACTGTAAAGCTGGAGTTTCAGTTTTTGGTTAGAATCCACTGAGCCCATCATCTAGTGGGAAGAAAATCTAGTGCAGTTAGATCTGCAGGTCAGATGTGTGTATGTAGACGCTGGTGACACTGATGGCTCTCACAGTCACGTTGTCATCTGCCAAACCCTTTCTCGGTGCTTGGGCCTGTGGAATAGATATTGTTATTTGTGCAATTGCTGAGCCATGGTTGAGAGCATGGGTTTTTTACTTAGACTGCTTGAGTGGAAATCTCAACTCTGTCAATTACTATCTGTGTGACTTCGGGCTTAGTTGTGCCTCAGTTTGCTTCATCTATAAAAATGTGGCGGATCCATCTTGATGTATGGCAAAAGCAATACAATATTGTAAAGTTAAGCAAAATAAAATTTAAAAAAAAATAAAAATTAAAAAAAAATAAATAAAAATGAGGACAGAAGAGTAGCTGCCTCATAGCACTTGGAAGATTATAAGAAAATAACACATGGAAAGCAGAGATGAATAGCCGGCACATAGTGAGCCCTCAGTAACATTTGCTAGGGTCACTCCAGGGTTACTTTTCTACCCACAAAGAATCTGTGCAAGTCTCCCCCACTTCACAGTGCTCACCCTGCTGGTCTTGGGGGACAGTACAGGCCATCACTACCCTTCCAGGAAGCTTTCTTTAACACCCTCAGACTAGTCTAGGGCCGCCCTCTGTGCTCTCAGGGTCTGCTTCTACTACCAGGGCCTTTATCAGGTTATACTGTAATTGTCCTGATATTGGCCTGCTTCCCTGACTAGACTGCAGGTACCTGAAGGTTCAAGATACACACCCCAATGCCTATCAGAGTGCCTAGAACAGATAATGTTCGACAAATGTTGTCTGAATAAATTAATGGAAGTTTAATTGGCTTATTCAAGGTCACAAAGCTGGTAACTGAGAACCACGTCTTACTTATAAAAATAAACTGTGCATCGTTGTTGTTGTTGTTTAGTTGCTGAGTCATGCTCAGCTCTTTTGCGACCCCATGGACTGCAGCCCATGGACTGTACCCCATGTAGCCATGGTTGTCTGAGGAGCCCTTACAAATCACTGAGAAAAAAAGAGAAGCTAAAGGCAAAGAAGAAAAGGAAAGATATACCCATTTGAATGCAGAGCTCCAAAGAAGAGCAAGGAGAGATAAGAAAGCCCGCATCAGTGATCAGTGCAAAGAAATCGAGGAAAACAATAGAATAGGAAAGACTAGAGATTTCTTCAAGAAGATTAGAGATACCAAGGGAACATTTCTTGTAAAAATGGGCACAATAAAGGAAGGACAGAAGTGGTATGCACCTAACAGAAGCAGAAGATATTAAGAAGAGGTGGCAACAATACGCAGAAGAACTATACAAAAAAGATCTTCACGACCCAGATAACCATGATGGTGTGATCACTCACCTAGAGCCAGACATCCTGGAATGTGAAGTCAAGCGGGCCTTAGGAAGCATCACTATGAACAAAGCTAGTGGAAGTGATGGAATTCCAGTTGAGCTATTTCAAACCCCAAAAGATGATGCTGTGAGAGTGCTGCGCTTAATATGCCAGCAAATTTGGAATACTCAACAGTGGCCACAGGACAGAAAAAGGTCACTTTTCATTCCAATGCCAAAGAAAAGCAATGCCAAGGAATGCTCAAACTACCATACAATTGCACTCATCTCACATGCTAGCAAAGTAATGCTCAAAATTCTCCAAGCCAGGCTTCAACAGTATGTGAACTGTGACCTTTCAGATGTTCAAGCTGGATTTAGAAAAGACAGAGGAACAAGAGACAAATTGCCAACTTCTATTGGATCAACAAAAAAAGCAAGAAAGTTCTAGAAAAACATGAACTTCTGTTTTATTGACTATGCCAAAGTCTGACTGTGTGGATCACAATAAACTGTGGAAATCCTTTAAGAGATAGGAATACCAGGTCATCTTACCTGCCTCCTGAGAAATCTGTATGCAGGTCAAGAAGCAACAGTTAGACTCAGACGTGGAACAACAGACTGGTTCCAAATTGGGAAAGGAGTACATCAAGGCTCTATATTGTCACCCTGCTTATTTAACTTATATGCAGAGCACATCATGTGAAATGCTGGGCTGGATGAAGCACAAGCTGGAATCAAGATTGCCGAGAGAAACATCAATAACCTCAGATATGCAGATGCAGAAAGCAAAGAGGAACTGAAGAGCCTCTGATGAAAGTAAAAGAGGACAGTAAAACAGCTGGCTTAAAACTCAGCATTCAGAAAATGAAGATCATGACATCTGATCCCATCACTTCATGGCAAATAGATGGGGAAATAATGGAAACAGTGACAGACTTTATTTTTGGGGGCTCCAGAATCACTGCAGATGGTGATTGCAGCCATGAAATTAAAAGACTCTTGCTCCTTGGAAGAAAAGCTATGACCAACCTAGATAGCCTATTAAAAAGCAGAGGCATTACTTTGTCAACAAAGGTCTGTCTAGTCTAAGCTATGGTTTTTCCAGTAGTCATGTAGAGATGTGAGAGTTGGACTATAAAGAAAGCTGAGGACCGAAGAATTGGTGATTTTGAACTGTGGTGTTGGAGAAGACTCTTGAGAGCCCCTTGGACTGCAGGGAGCTCCAACCAGTCCATCCTAAAGGAAATCAGTCCTGAATATTCATTGGAAGGACTGATGCTGAAGCTGAAACTCTAATGTTTTGGCCACCTGATGCGAAGAACTGACTCACTGGAAAATACCCCGATGCTGGGAAAGATAGAAGGCGGGAGGAGAAAGGGACGACAGAGGATGAGATGGCTGGATGGCATCACAGACTCAATGGACATGAGCTTGGGTGAACTCTGGGAGTTGGTGATGGACAGGCAGGCCTGGCGTGCTGCGATTCATGGGGTCACAACTTAGTGACTGAACTGATTACTTAGAGAATGTTGTCCAAATTGAAAACTCTCCAAATTTTGGCCCTATCATCCTTGCCAACCTAGCAGTAATTATCTAGCAGTAATACTTGCTATCTCCTCTGCTCCCAACATACACACTTGGCTTCCTAGTCATAGGCTTATCCTTGGTCCCATTAAGTTTGATCACTTACGCTTCCATTGTTTTCTAACAGTTGTCATTATTTATTGAGTGTGCAATGTAGAGAGGGCTGTGATGCTCTGAGGACACAGATGAAATAAAAAAGTGATGACATTTGAATTGAGTCTTGCTGGCATGAACCCAGTCTTCTTACTACGTCTTCTTCAAAAAGTGTTTTTGCTAAACTGAGGACAGGGAGTATGTTAATATCTGATCCAAGTCTATCATCTATACGTAGCTCATTGATTGACATAGATTGCTGATGCATGAACCAAGCTGTAGAGAAAACTTTAGGTTTAGAATTAAAGCACCTTAAAAAAAAAAAGAAAAGAAAAACTCATTTAACTTCTCCCTCTCTCTTTTGATAGTAGTTGGAACTTCAGAAATTGGCCTGTTGAGCTTACTGATGTAGTTGGTTTGGTGTTAGCAATAGGGACTTGGGGCATTTTGGCTCTGTGTCTCTTTTATTTCACCTACATTCTTTCTCTGAGCGCTGAAAATAGGAAAAAAAATGTTTATTTTCAAGCATTATATGTTATTTCATATTTCTATAGAGTCTATGGACTTCAGGTACAAAGGTGCTGTCAAGAACAGACAGAATAGTATTTGTGGGGTTCCTGGGAGTTTACAGTAAACGTATCTTCTCAGCAATAAGAGATCAGAGAGGCTGGGCCAACGTGTTCACATACACATAAAGACCAGTGAACCAATATTTGAAATTAAGATCTTCCAGAAAGGGCAAAATTGTGTTTTATATTTATGAACCACATATATGAGAGCCCCCAAAACAAGACAAAACTTTGTCATTTTAAAATGCCAACTGCATTTCTACAGTTAAATTTAAAAGTTTTAACTTTTAGTTTAAAGTTCAAAACGTCCCATTCTGACTGTAATATCTGAAGTAGATACTAGGGTAAGGGTGAAGGGTAGAGGGCATGACTGAGGAACAAGTGAAATCTCAAAAGAATTGTAAGAATCATTCCCTGACTTAAAAAGAGTTTGCATTCTAACTATAGAGTTGTTCAGTCAATTCAGTAGTAGGCAAAATTACCTGGTATCAAAATTACCTAATGAGATTTGTAAGACAGTGTTTATACCCTAGAGACAGTTTTTCACCGAAGGACCAAATGACACCTCTCTGTCTTAAGTGAAAGTGAAAGTCACTCACTTTGCCATCCCGTGGACTATACAGTCCATGAATTCTCCAGGCCAGAATACTGGAGTGGGTAGCCTTTCCCTTCTCCAAGGGATCTTCCCAACCCAGGGATCAAACCCAGGTCTCCCGTATTGCAAGCAGATTCTTTACCAGCTGAGCCACCAGGGAAGCCCAAGAATACTGGAGTGGGTAGCCATTCCCTTCTCCAGGGAATCTTTCTGACCCAAGAATTGAACCGGGGTTTCCTGCATTGCAGGTGGATTCTTTACCAACTGAGCTATCAGGGAAGCCGCCGCCTCCCTCCGCCCCGCCCCCCGCCTTGGAGGGGAGTTAAAAATGTGTGAGGGCAGTTTTGGTTGTCACAAAGTGGGGGTGTTGTTGGCATTCAGTGGTGGAGGTCAGGGACGCTAAGTATCCTATAGCATACAGGGTAGTTTTGGACATTGGAAGGAATCCCTCTCAAAATGCTGATAACCCTGCCAAGAAACATTGCAGAAATTCTAAAAACTCAGTGCTCCAGCTTAGGTAAAGCCAGGTCTGAAACTTAGTAGTTCACTCTGCAAGTCATGCAAATTTTCTGTTCCCTAAAATCAAGGAAATAGCCTGAATCATAAAGGGCTTCACTGATCAAAGTCAGTAAAGGGAAACATGTCCTTCATTCTTCTGCCTAAAAGGGCAAATTCTTTTAGCATTGATTTAAAGCTATAAGGAGTCAAGACTCTCATGGTGAAGTAAGGAGCTTAAGTGTGGAGACCCTGGATTGAGAGTAGTTAATTTCAAAAAGGTATTTCTTCATTCAGTGTTAATATTCCTTTTTCTTTTTGTAGACATTTTTATAGTATCCTAAGTATTTTAACATCTTAAAAAGTTTAAATACAGTGTTCATCTGAAAAATACTGAAAAACAAAATTAGATTTCTAAATACCTGTTTTCTAGAACATGCAGCTTGTACTTAGTTACCAGTAAGAATTTTCAGCAAATCAAATTCTTTTAAAAAAAAATAAAATAAAATGTAACTTGCAAAATATGTATGCTATTATTTTCTAAATACTCCTAAATATGCTTTATTGAAAAATCAGGTAAAACTTAGTCTACTGAAAAAGAAAATTGTCCGAGTGTCCTTTTCTTGGTTGAGTATCTATAGTTATCACCCCTAAAATAGGAAACCAAAATTTTTATTTCCACACCTACGATAATGCTTGACCCAGGTAGATAGTTAATGTGCATTTAAAAAATAAATCTGTATTTAAAATTATTTTAGGAATTATAACTAATTATATTTTTACAAACACTCTGAATAAATATATTTATTAGTAAACATAGGAATCAGATTACTGAAATATATGCTCAATTTATTTCAAACAATTTGGAGACTAAGTACTGTTTTTATTTCACTTTACAAAAACCTAAGAAATACCAGAAGATTTGTTTTTAATGATAAGTTTTGTGTTACTTGCTTTAGGATATAATTTCATTTTTACTCAGAAATTCTTTGTAAATAAAATATCATTACTGTATATAAAACTTTTATGTAGATACTACATTATTTGTTTTCTCACATCAAAAGATCATAGTTATTTCTACCTATTTTTAAAAATTTTCTATTGATTTAACATCTAAAACATAATTTATTATTATAGTAATATCTATCATTTTTTTGAGCACATTCTATATTCTAGGTTCTTAGCCAAGTATTTTTTATATTATTATTTTAAATGGGAATGATATTTTTTTCTTCCTTCTTATTTTTTGTATTATGAAAGTATGATAACACATTTTCAGGAGACTTAGAAGATACAGAACAAAGTTACATATATTTCCACTATATGTTGCAATTATTTTTTTAATAAATTAAAGTTTTTAACTGGAATTTCCATATCAAACTTTCAAAAATTAATAGAATGAATAGACAGAAAAGAAGGATATAGTAGACCTGAAAAGCACTATTAACCAATTCAACATAATTAAGATTTATACAGTTTTCACACAACATCAGGATTTTTGAAGGACAAAATAAGTGAACATGTTGCCATATTAATCTCTTTACAAGAGAAAAGACAAGTATATTGCAAGTTCACCTTAATTTATACTAAGCCCAGAATGTTTTGTTTTTCTGATAACAAATAACTGAAAACTATGAGACTGAGTATGTTTTATAATTTATTTTACATTAGATATATAACTTATTTAAATGCAGCAGTAAGTCTGAAGAAGTTTGATAAATGAGGCAGAATTAGCTTCCTTTTGAGTGAACTTTCAAAGCAATGGTAATAACTCGCTAAGAAGAATGGACACTGGCAGGTTTGAATCCTTGGTTGCAAGCTGACACTTTGAGGGAATGTTCTTAGCAAAACACTCACTTCAAGGGAAATTAGGTCAGGCTTCTGGAACATTTATCATGTGTACCTGTCAACAGTAAGACCCAGTCCTTAAAGTGAACTGCGATCACAAGAAATGATCCCTCCTGCTTGGGGTTGCAGAGGACACTCTAAACCAATAGTTCTACAAATATGTGAGCTTGGCAGAAATTCCCATAAAACTGAAGCCAACGCCCATATAGTTGCTGTGGGAATTGAATTCCTTAATACTCTGTTTATAGAATTTTGAAACAGCAAATGGATTCGGTCTGTTCCAAAAAACAATCTGTCCCATGGCTTGTTTGTAATAACATCTAGAGTTGCTATAGAAGGATGTAAGCAGACAACCCCTGTCTGCTTTGGAAGTCAGTTTCACCAGCCTCTGCTTGTCTCATATCACACAGCCAGGTTGGTTTTTGCCCAACTCAGAGTAGTATTTGCATAAAGGAAAGGCCACCTTCTACTGAAACTAAGGAGTTGCTCATTTGCGACAGAAACTAGAGTAGTTAGCAAAATCCAGAGCTAGAGGAGTTAACAAAATCCAGAACGGGGGAAGGTAAGGTAGAATGCATGGTAAAACCAAAACAACATAAATGAGTCATAGCTCAGTGTCCTTTCAGTAACAGTGTGGCATCATTTGGGTAGTTTCAGAGCAATGTCAGCAAGTATGGGGATCCCACATAGGAGCTTGAGATTGCACCTGCATCAGCTTATGTGCTAATTTTAGCTCAGTGAACATCATTCACTGGGGTCTTATGGATCGAACTGACCTCATTCACCAAGCAGTCTCTATATCTTTGACAGGAAGTAATTACTCATCTTTTTCATAAGTTCTTGTTGAGTAAACATACCTAAAGATGTAACCAAAAATTGCTAATTTATATATGAACTTGGTTGAAGAAAAAGGTGATATTATTAAATGTTCATGTAGGAATCTACCTTTTTTATTCCAAGAAAATAAAAAGAATAAATGGATAAGAATAAATATTTCATTTCTGTGTTCCCTTGTCATATATGTAGTGAGGACCCCCCCCATATGGTAGTCACTGTATAAGTGGTAGAATTAAAGCAGTGAGCGATTACAGTTCCTGCTTTTATTGAACTCTCATTTATGTATGTGTGTGTGTGTATGACAGATCCTTAGATAAAAAATAACCTGTGTAACATGCCAAATAGAGGTTATTTTAAAATGCAAGAGACAAACTCGAGAACTTAAATTTTATCTGTAAGAGGTAGCTTTTGAAACAAAGTTTTGTTTTTAACTATATCCTTAAAAGAGATGAGGCTGTTATACATGAAAACCCAGAAGATTTGAGGGGCTAAAAGGGGAGAATGGGTTTGGAAGAAATCTACCAATGATTTCTTGCTGGAAGAATAAAAAAAAAAAAAAAAAAGACAAAACCTTTCATTATCACACTCTATTAAGCCAGGACCAGGAAACAATTTCTAATCAGCACTCTGATCTGGGCAGAGATTGTGCAGCCTTTTGTACCAGGCCTCAGATCTGTGTTCTCCATTCACACATGCTCACTTCCAGCTGTTGTCATTGAAATCCCACATAATCTTTCAAGGTCAAAGGGCAGTCACCCATGGCTGCTGCAGTTAAAAGGTTATGCTGATTTCTGTTGTCAAATATTGGCCCTTTTCTCTTCCAATCACTCCCATTCTACTTTTTCTAACAAGAAAAATCCAGCCTAGAATTGTATTACATGACTTTAAAGTCTTAAAAGTGTTCCCCCATTGTGCTAACACGACATGGCCTGAACAGTCTAATTCATTCTGTTATATTTCACAAAGAATTTTCTGCTACTTCTAAAATACTTTGTGTTTGTGCTAAGCCAGCAAACTTCCAAGTCTAGTGGCCTGGACGATTTGTGGCGTGCCATAGTATCTGCAGAATTGTGTACTATAGCTCCCATAATTTAATAAAGGCTGTGAATTATGGCATCAGTAACTAAGTCATTTCTGGGTGAGTAGGAATTGCATAAAGCAAATGATTTTAAAAAAGACGGTTGCTGTTTGTATTTTGTGTTTCTAAACATTAACTTTATTTTATTATATATTTAAGAAATGACATCCACCTACCTATTTGTAATTTTTTTTTTTTTGGTCTTAGACAAGTCATTGTAAGAATTCTTTTAAAATGTATTGCTTCAGTTCATCAATGATTTTCTTCTTGTACTCCGCGAACTGAAGTCAGTGTTGAGTGTCTTAAAATTAGCACATGGCTCCTGGTCATCTTCTTTCCTTGTCATTGCATGTGTCCTCGGGTGGTTTAGCATGCAGGCTCTGTGTGAATGGTTTCACAGCCATGGGAATTAAACCTAAAAAGGAAGACCAGAATGATAGGCATTAATTTTTTTTTTCCTGTTTTACATCCATAAACCAGGGTAGCCCTCAGGTGATCTAGTTTCATGTCTGTTTCATTTAAGGTAATCAGTTTCTGATGTATTCAGAGAATGCGTTTGCTTATTTTTTCTCCAGTATGTATGAGTTTGAAAGCAGGAACTGAAGCTGTTAACAAATAGTTTGATCCATTTGCAGATTAACAATTGTTCCTGTCCAAGTTTAGAGAAAACTTGGTTCAGAACATAGAAACAATAAGTTTGCTTGAAAGCCTCTTTTAATTAAAAAACCAGGTTAATTAAGAAATACTTTTAAGTTTATGATGCATTAAAAGATAATGTTAATTTTAATATATTTATAAAATATGAATCATTATATTAATTATATGGAAGTTACTTTTTCCTAACATGAAGCAAAATTTTCTCTTTAAGAACCTTTTTTTTTTTTTATGGTGCTTTAAAAATTTTTAAGTGTTTCTCTGTTTTTGTACAAAACTAATATGTGGTTGGGTCCACTTGAAGAATATCCATTTATGCTTATTATAGGTCTAATAAATGTATAATTCTAAATGTTTAAGGGCAATGGGAAAATTAATTGGCTCACATGACAAAACAATGAAAGAGAATATTTAGCCTAAGGAAGAGAAAATTAAGGGCTGAGGACTGTCTTTAAATAAGTGAAAGGCAGCAAAGTGGAAGAGAGAGTAGATTTATTCTGCCTGTTCCAGAGGAAAAGTGAAGTGAAGTTACAGCACGGCAAACATATTAATTAATTATTTTTTAAAAGTCAAAGCTCATTACTTTATTAGTCTAAAATTCTCTATGACACAATGATGACTCCTTACTAGGTGATCTTTAAGATCCCGTCATTTCCAGTTCATTCTATGATATTAGGCATCCAATATTTCTAAACATACAAATAAGTAAAAATCTTTTTCCACTTTTTATTTAGAGGTTTTGATGTCTTTGAGACATAGTCCTTTAATTAAATGCCTAATCACTTGTAACTCAAAGTCATAAACCTTCTTTGTAGTTAAGTTGAGTCATCAAATTTAATTCAATGAAATACTACTCTTCCCTTGTTAACTGCAGGAATTGGTAAAAAGATGTGATGAGGCCTTTGGGTTAGATTGGATAATCAAGTCTCTCGTATTATATTTGTTGAATTGAGATGCAATAAAATACATTATATAAAGAGAACTGAACAAACCTGTGTTTTACTCCTAATTCTGCCACTAGGTGTGTGACCTTGGACAAGTCATTTAACCTCAATGAGCTTAAGCTTCCTTTTCCATAAAATCAGAAGATTGCCAACTACACAGGGTTACAGGAAGAATTAAAGCTAATATGTCTAACGTATGTTATCTATGAATTTTTCAGCTGGGTACTTTATCTTTACAATACCTGTTACTGGCTTGATCTGTTTGCCTAATCTGGATATTTTAAAGTGATTGCAAGTTAAGATTGGCTAAGATATCCTTTAGCCTTGCCTTAAAGGTGTGAGTTAGCTCAAAGAGTTCAGATTCTACTTTCCCCTCAGCACTTTGGTACATAAACCAAATGGGGGAAAATAGGAAAAGGAGCAGAACAGTGTATGAATGGAAGGACACTTGCCAAAAACAAATAGTGTCCTTGTCAAATTATTTAGGAAATTGTGAGTTAAATGATATTAAGAAAGTTTGTAAGAAACTCTCAGAGGCTTTACTATGTAAATGTTCCTTGTCATTCTCTACGAGTGGCTGTGATAGTGTTTCCTGAACTATTTTTACTATGGAAATCTTTATCTTATATGTACTTGTATCTGTGTTTTTAATTCATTTGTGGTGGAGCATTTGGAGGGGACTATCAGGAAGGTCTGTAGAGAAGGGCATGACAACCCTCTCCAGTATTCTTGCCTGGAGAATTCCATGGAGACAGGAGTCTGCAGGCTACAATCCATAGAGTTACAAAGAGTTAGACATGACTAAAGCAACTTAGCACACACACACACACACACACACACACACACACATTCTACATAACGGGGTTTGGGAAGCGCTGATATGAACCCTGACATGGAGGATGGAACATACCTGTATTTGGAGAACAACAAGTGAGACATCTTGGTTGCAACACAGGGTATATATTGGGTTGGCCAAAAAGTTTGTTTGGGATTTTTGTAACATCTTATGGACAAACCTGAATGAACTTTTTGACCAATCCAATATTTGGATGATGTTGGAACTACTACCTGAAATGCTGAGAAGATATATTAGAGGCCAGATTTTGAAGAGCTTTAAATACCTTTAAATACTTTAAACTTTACTCTCAAAGAAATCATGAAACACTGATGGTTTTATTATCAGACAGAACACAGCAACCAACCATGTGTTCTGTCTCTACCGTGCTAATAGATGAACATGAAGAGAAGACATGTACCAGGCATCACAAATTTCTTTGGCTAGAAGGGCCTTACAGAACATTTAAATAAATGAAATACAATAAAGAGTACTGGGGGATGTGGTATATTTGTAAGCTCATGCTCAGTTTAAAAACTTTCACGTGCAAAAAAAAAAAAAAAAAAGTAGTGTTCTGCTAGCCAAGCAAAATGTGTTTGCAGACTGGACTGCTAATTTGTGGCACTTCTGATTCTAAAGGGAAAGACTGGCACTTATGTTGGTTAGGTTAAGTACTAGGCTACTATAATAAAGACCAAAAAAAATAAGGTGGTTAAAGTACAGTAAAATCTATTTTTCTTTTTGTAACTGTTTCAGATGATAGGCTAAGTTTGCAGGGAGGTTCTACTCAACACCATCATTCAGGGTCCCAGCTTCTTCTTATTGCTTTGCCATCCCATGGGCTCTGTCTTTGTCCACAGACCAAAAATTTAAAATTTGAGTTTAATGGATCAGTGTTCCTGCCTGGAGAATCCCAGGGACAGGGGAGCCTGGTGAGCTTCTGTCTATGGGGTCGCACAGAGTCGGACACGACTGAAGTGACTTAGCAGCAGCAGCAGCAGCAGCACACATAGTTATACCCCGCTTTAAAAAATCTGTTTTCTAAGATATTCCAAAAGAAAAGTATAGAAGGAACATGTGACTAGAGGTAAACTAATGTAATTTACATAGTGCTTTAGAGGGCTACTAAATAAGCGTGTCTCAAGGTGCTCATCTGAATCACTGAATCAATATTTATTGCACACCTAGAAAAGGGATTGTGACTGTGGGCAGAGACAGATCAGAAGACATAGCCTGCTCTTGCCTGGTTTGTTGTAGGGGTGCTGAAGGAGGACAGGAAGACAAATCACTGTCAGATAAAGAGAAGGAGCCTCCTACAGGAGGCAGGTCAAGTTGACCCTCTACCCAACAGGACTGACTAAGCACAGCTGATAAGTATGGACTGAACCGTGGGGGACGGAGACAAGGAAGGAGCCACATGCCCTCTGCTTGGGTGGCTCAGAAGCCAGCTGGGAGTTCACCGAAGCAGGAATGAAAATTCCAGGGAGGAAGAGTTGATGAGGTCAGCTTTTCTTCAGGAGCAGGAGAACGTGAGTTCTGTGAGAGTGGTGTCTTCAGGATTTAGTCCAAGACCTGCACGTCACAGACAGTCCCAAGTACTTGTGGAATGGAAATGGCCTGACCACAAGGGAGCTCTTTTCCTTTGAGGAACTCAAGCATGAAAAGGTCTGGCCATTGGCTTGTCTTACTAGTGATGGAACCATATTTACCATAAGAGAATAGAGATTACAGTTGTCCCTCCCTATGCATGGGCCTTGTTTCCAGGACCCCCAGGGATACAAGAATCCTCAGATGCTGAAGTTCCTTGTGTAAAAAGGCATGGTTGGCCTTTGGTATCAGCGGGTTCTGCATCCCCTTATATGGAGAGCAGGCTGTACATTTGAAGGACCTGTGTATGCAGTGTGCCTCCATCCATTGGCTAGATGCAATTTGATAATTTAGAGCTGAGAGCCTTTGTTCTTGTTGTTTAGTTGCCAAGTCGTGTCCAACTCTTTGAAGCCCATGAATTGTAGCCTACCAGGCTCCTCTGTCCATGGGGTTTCCCAGGCGGGAATACTGGAGTGGGTTGCTGTGCCCTCCTCCAGGGGATCTTCCCAACCCAGAGATGGAACTTGCGTCTCCTGCCTTGGGAGGCAGATTCTTTTACCACTGAGCCACTGCAGCTTGCTGCCTTTGTTCTTTCAACAGAACAAACAAACATACCACCTCATGTATACTCTTTCCTCCTCACATGCATCAAGTCTGTTTCACGGATGTCCCAGCTTTCTTTGAAGGCCAGCCCTCCGGATGGTTTGTTACCTCTTATTTCTTCCCTGACCTCTGAACCGCTCTGCAAGGTTACCTATCTCTCTGCAAATCAAGCATTTTTCCTTTAAGAGGTAGGTAGATATTCAGTTCCTTCATAAGATGAAGGGACTGCTAATAGCATTTTCCATAATAACTGCTGATATCATTGAGGTAAAGAAAGCTACTTTTCCTCACCACCCATAAAAGAATTTAGCTTTTGTATTTCTGCCTCTCTAGAAAGTCTAATCCCCCCCACTGTGAATATGACAGACTCCAAGGTATTGAAATCTGTACTCTAATTGTGAATTCATTGAACAAGACTTCAGTGACTGAACTTTTTTAGCCATTTTATCTAAAATGAAAAAGAATCTGGTCGTTATTTCAATCTCCTATACAATTGCTCCTGGACCATAGTTCAGAATTGAAGAGAGTCAGAACAGTGTGCAGTCTGGCTTTTCACCTAAGGAATACTTGACCGAAGTATATGTTTTGCACTCATTTCTGAGAGGCCCTACTCAAAACGTAAATCCTGGGACCTTTGGGGAATGTTTACTCAGCTTCCCATCTGAAGATCTTTCGGTGCTAACATCTGAATTGAGAATTAAGTACTTAAATTTGCCTTTGTGTTGTCTTTTCTATTTTGCTCTCATCTTGCGATAAAGTAGACCACCCAGATTAGTGTTATTTCCCTGAAAGTCATTTTTGTGATTTGGTTTGTGTTAGTAAGAGCAAAATATTAATCTGCTCAGGTTTGCTTAGTAATTACGTTAGCTGTGTCATTTTTTCCATCATTTCTCAGGTTTCACTTCTCGTTGTTGTCTTCTAGAGTTCATCCGTGGGTTTCCAAATAATTGGTGAAGGAACAAAACCAGTTTCATAGTCATTTAAAGTTACATGGAGTGTTTACACAGGTCTTTCCTTGGGGACTTATTATAAACATAAAGTAGTCAAGGCAACGTGACTCAATTTCATGATACTGTGAGGGGATGCTTCCTTTAGGATCTGTGAATACTTCTTTTTTTTCTGGTTTTTGTACACTGACATATATTTCATCTTCTACATTACAGACATTCCACTAAAATAGGCTTTAGGAGGCAGGTTGCTGGAAGGGGAGGAGGATCCAGTTGTTATTTTTACAGTGACTTTCAGGATCATACAACATGCTATCTTAAGTGTGGGACTAGACTTTTTTTAGTTCCTTCTGTCCATTGAATAATGCTGTCCTTTATCCTGTTTTTATTTGGTCTCCCAAAACATGAACCATAATCACAACAATAGGACAACCCAGACACTTCTCCTCAGGGAACCTGCTGTCACCTTCTTGATTGGAAGCTTTGTCTTAATGGCTTGTCTGTCCTGTCCTTGTCTTGTTTAGTTTGGAGGGACTGTTTGGGTGGTTCATTTTAATAGTTTTTCAGATGCATATTGGCTTGATTTCACTGGTAGAGAGAATAAGAGACAGAAATAAGAAGTTCTGTCAACATTTTTATAAAAAAGGAAAGAAAGCATATTGAGCCCAATTTGAGCTGTGGTTGTTCATTCTGAACCATGTCTGAAGAGCATAAAGAGAGACCTTCCCTGTCCACTGTTTCTAGAGCTCTTCCTATTTGTGTCCTTAATATTATTTATTTCCTCTGTTGTCATTGTTCGGTCGCTAAGTCATGTCCGACTCTTTGCGACCCCAGGGACTGCAGCATGCCAGGCTTCTCTGTCCTTCACTACCTCCTGGAGCTTGCTCAGACTCATTTCCATTGAGTATGTGATGCCACCCAGCCATCTCATTCTCTGTCACCCCGTTCTCCTCCTGCCCTCAAATCTTTCCCAGCAGTGAGTCAGCTCTTCACATCAGGTGGCCAAAGTATTGGAGCTTCAGCTTCCCCATCAGTCCTTCCAATGAATATTCAGGGTTGATTTCCTTTGGGATTGACTGGTTTGAGCTCCATGCTGTCCAAGGGACTCTCAGGAGTCTTCTCCAGCACCACGGTTCAAAAGCATGCATTCTTTGGCACTCATTTTCAGCTGTATCTAATCCTAGACTATAAATTTCCTGAAGGTAGGGACTGGGTCTTAAACCCTTGGCCCAATGTCTGGCACAGGGGACACAGAGGAGGTGCTCAAGAAGTATTTGTTGAATAAATGAATGAATCATCAGATTTGCCTGTCAGAGAGACATTTCTGGCTGCAGTGTGGGAAGCAGACTAGAGGAGAAGCCAAGACTGATGATATAGACTGTAGGAGGCTGTCCCATCAGCTGGTGATAAGTGGGAAGAGCCAGGGCCACAGTCAAGAGGGAGAGATGGAGATATGCATGGAGTAGAATCAGGGGGAGATTCGTTGCATGTGGGTGTTTGCAAGAGGTGAGAGTCAGGGATGACATAAACATAGAAAATGAGATGAACGGTGGATGGCGTGTTGAAGTAGGGAATTGACAAAGTAAGAACAGATTTTTGGAGAGAAGAAAAGGAACTCGACTTTGGACATGTTGGATCTAAGGATACCTGTAGGCTCTCTGGATAGAAATATCTAATAAATATTTTGATCTATGTTTTTGGAACCCAGGAGAGAGATCTTGGCAAAAATTAAAGATTTGAGAGTCATTGGCCTATAGATTCATGCATGCATTCATTCAACAAATATGAACTTGCTAACTGCTTTGTTCCAGGTATTAAATACAATGATGAACCAAGCAAATATTTTTCTAGTTTTCACACATATCACAGTCAAGCCTGGTAGCTGGTAGCATGGAAATAAAATAACACAGGGAATATGTAATAAGCAGAGATGAGCACAAATGCTGGAGAACACCAACATTTAAGAGGTGGACAAAAGAAAAGGAGCAGGATGATGGTTTGAGTGGATGAACACTTGGGCTTTCCCCCTCCCAAGGCCTTGCACTAATCTAATCGAAGTTTTCAAAATACATTGGTTGCTTTTTCTGGAGGCAGGATTAAAGTATGTTCACATTCACTCTGCTTAGAAATTCATGTTAAGTCGTCCTTAAAATAAGGAATTTCACAGGTTGGAACTGAAACAAGTATCAGCCCGCAAGCAAGTGACACAGACAGAGATGAGCAGGAGCTGGAGATCAACCCAGATTTTCGCATTCAGCTCTGAATTTCCTTGCTATTGTTAGATGGGTCTTAAGTCAAACTTAATGCAGGTTGTGGTTGGATTTCCTTTGTTATGGGCTGTGGGGTAAATGTGATGTTCACATTGTCACAGTAGAAACAGATATTATGCTCTGTTTTGCCAGGACTTTGAGTTTTACTTATTTGTTTTTACTTCTCAGTTCTTTTAACCCAAGAGGCAGCAACATCTCAGGCACCTACCGAATAAATGTCAACTGAATACCTGGGTGTGGGTTGTTTTAAGAAGTGAAATTTCTTAGTCACTTCTTCAAATGAATTTTGTCTTCTTTAAAAAAAAATGGTGGTGTATATATGTGTTTCTTTTTTAAATTGATATAAATGGCATAAACATTATGTGAGTTTCAAGTGTAGAAGACAATGATTCAGTTTATGTATGTACTGTGAAATGACCACCACAATAAATGTAGTAAACATCCATCCCCACACATGGTGCCATTTTATTTTTAAAAAGCAAAGTATGATTATTGCATATTCTAAAAATTAGAGCCACTTCATCTAAAATATCATAGATTGTGTGTTTGATGTAAAAATTAACTGAATATTGTCTTTTAATTCTCAGTCAAAACATCTTTATTATGCTAAAGTCCAATTTAACCAAAAGAAAAAGAATAATTTGTAGGTCCTTTTATAATTCTCCAAAACTTGATGATTTCTTTTTGCATGCGTTTATGTGCATGATATTTAACAAATTTATTGGTGCATAGACAGGTAAACTTGCTTCCTTTTAGTAGTGGGTAAAATCTAACTTTTATCACTAACATAAACCATATTTATGAATTATTTGTTATACATTCAGACTAGTTCATTTTCTTACATTGTGTTTCTTAAAGGTATGTTTCTTATTTCAAAGAACAGTTATTAAAAAAAAAAAAAAAATCCCTTCCACCAACTACTTCTCCTTGACCCTATTTTTAAAACAGGAGATTAACACTAGTCCTATATAGAGAGATCTCTCAACTGGATTCCACCTGTGATACTCACAGTCAGAAAACTTTAGAGGCAGAGAGGGAAATGACATGCAGAAATTATGTATTTCTTGCCATTTATAAATATGTTCCTGAATATACCATAAAAATAAATAAGCAGTGGATAATTAGATGGAATATCAGATATCTTAAGGGAAATTAATTATACCCAGAAAAAATAAAGCAGATGCAAAATTCAGAGATTAAGTCATTTTGAACTGTTGATTACCTTTTTAGAAAGTTTTATTTGTGCTCAAAAGAATTTGTGTTTATGGTTCAAGGTTTGGGGCTTGTAGGCTGGCTTTTTAAAGAGTCACACTGTGGTGCCTCTTGAAGTGAAGGGAACATCTTTAAATCTTGTTTGGTTTGAATGAATGGATAGCTAATCCCAGTCAGATGTTTCTTTAGAGAATAATGTTTAAAAACTGTTATGGAATTTAGCTATCCTAGCTGATTCTTAGGTAGGGTGTTTTCATCCCAGTTGTAAAGGTCTCGGAGGTCAGCCAAGGTAACCATTTATTTAAATCGTCTTTTGTTTCAGATTTCCTGTTGAACTCTCTTTTTTTAACCATTTCAGAAATCACCCAGTTGTTGTGTCATAGCTTTCCATAACCCCCAGATTCAAAGATTCAAACCAAAAAACCATCTTCATAACTAAATGACTGTACCCTCCCACATAACTGTAACTAGAACAGAACATGAAATTAGACTTCACATTTTCTAATCACAATGAAACTAATATTTGGAATTCTCTCGTCAAATGTCTTCTATTTATGACACTTGTGTTTCTTTTGCTTTTGTTTCCCCAGGACATTTGGGCTTCCAGGACAGTTTCGTCACATCAGGTGTTTTTAGTGTGACTGAGCTAGTAAGAGTGTCACAGAGTAAGTATAATTTTGCCTTGATTTGATAGTTTTGCCTTGGGTTTTTGCTTACCTTTTGCCTCCTAAAGACATAAATCGCTTTCAGAATCTCCTTTTCATACACCTCTTGGAAGCATTTTGCCATGTAGTTTGTTTGACAGCGAAGAATTTAAGTCAGGAAAAATTAAATATTTTAATGTGCGACATAGGGAAAGAACTGAAATCCTGAGTGTCTCAGGTACTCCCTAGCTTATAGTGTGAACCTGGTTTAAAGAAGTTCTGAGGCTTCTGGATCTCTAAGAAATTCAGCATCTTAAAAGAATTTGTTTTTGACCTTTAAAAGGATGCTAATGCCCTTAACGTGAGTGACACCCTGCAGCATGATCATTACCAGCTTGTCAATAATCACCAACAACAGTGAATTAAAAGTACCTGTCACCACCCTGTCCCATTGATCAAAGGGTTATTGATTGTATTTGGCTATGATATAATCCAGACAGTCCAAGGAGAGGTATAGGATTCCCCCCGATTCCCTGTACCCTGCCACACAGACACACATATACACGCTCTGTTGCCCTCCCACAAAGACTTTTCTTTGTTTTTATTTAAAAGTATACCTACAGTACCCTTGAAACCGACATAGTATCATACATCAACTATACTTCAAAAACCTAGTAATAATTTTCATCATATTTCAGATAACTTGCAGGTCTTGAAAAGATCATATAGGCCTTAGGCATGGTGCCTGTGGTGCTTGATGGTTTAAAATAGAACAAAAGTTTCTGGCTAACATTAAAAGAACACATATCTATACTGACTGTGGTGTTCTAGGTCCCAATACCAAGGGAAAAGATAACCAAATATTTAAATTTTATTTTTTAATCCCCTTTCTACTTCAAAATACCACTTGTAGATAAAATTTGCATTGTTGAAGTTGGTTTCAAGCTGCATCAAATTCTTTGAGGAATGAGGTGGAGTAAAAATAAATATTTTTATTTCAAGTTCATACCCTCCATTCACTGTATTACAGTCTTGCAAGCTTGACTGAGTAAGCAAGTCAGTCTCATGACAAGATGTCAGATCAAGCAAGGCAAGCTATCATGATTCTCACAAGCTCAGGTTCTGCCTGTTCTTATTTCTTAAAAGTCCAGAAAGTGGGATACCAAGGTATGGGCAGGGAATACAGGGGTAGAGGGAAAGAGAATCTGTCTGCTAAGCATAGGTTTTCGTGTATGTTACGTAAAATTAATCCTTGCAATAGACATGTCAGTTAAGATATTACTCTCATTTTTACACATGAGTTAAATTAAGGATCTAGTTAAGTCATTTATCCAAAGTCAAACAAGTAAGCAAAAGGTTAAATCTGTGTAGTGCTAGAATCTGTACTTTTAGACTAACCCAAAGGAACCTGAAGAAATCTGCTGCCTGAGACTAGACAGGGAAACAGCAAGAAGGTAACCATGGTTAGTGCTAGAATTCTAGCACCAGGAGTCCTTGGTTAATGCTGTAATGTTCTGGTGTAGGGATGTTGGAAACCTAGAGAATGAAGCATTATGAGCAGCAAGTTTATGACTTGGAATGGAGAAGTTGCCGCCATATTATGAGGTATTCTAGGAGTACCAACAGCGAGCTGGAGACTAGATTTTCTTGTTAACTTGGAGGGTATATTACTGCCACAGCACAGCTGATTAGCCATTGACAAATGGCTGCCCAGGGGCAGGAGAGCCTGGTGGGCTGACGTCTATGGGGTCACGCAGAGTCGGACACGACTGAAGTGACTTAGCAGCAGCAGCAGCAGCAATGCATTCATATGTATATTTTTTACTTTTTAAGATTTTTAAAAGGTGAATCATCATCCTACTTTTTTCTTATAATTTTAATAGTAATATAGAGGATAAGAGTATAACTGTCCTAATGGCATTACCGGGACATACATTCATTCATAGATCCCTTACAGGATATCACCTTAGCCTTAATGAGTAAAGAAAACCCTTTTAAGATTGATGCCCAAGACCTTTTGTAGTCTACCCTGGCTGCTGTGCATCCTTTTAAGTTTTCACTACTGTCCGTGTCCTGAGACCTAGGCCCTTGTAGGCCAAAGCCCACGCTGCTCACCATCCCCACAATCACAGCCTTCTTCCACGCTCTCTGTGTCCTTTAAGGTCTTACATCCCGAGGCTTCTCAGGCCCCATCTTGACGAGACTTCCATTCAGTCTGCCCCACACGGTTGCCAAGGAAATTCTCAATCTGCCTTGAGGATTGCCAGGGGCTGTGGTTGGACCACACATTGAATCTGCAGAGGGACCTGGTTTGTTTCCTATCCCTGTGTAGAGGGCCGTGTTGCTGATGCCTGGCATCCTGAGCGTCCTTCGGCTCCCAAATGCTTTTCTATTCTGCACTCTGCTGTGTAATCGCTCTAGGATTCACTCACACATGGCCTCATGCTGACTGAAACTGTTTGGCAGGAGTGGGACTGGGCTGTGTCAGCGAAACTGTGGCTTCAGGCCAAAGTGCCATGCAGAGCCCCCTCCCTCCTGCAGATCTATAATCCAGGTTTGTCAGGGTCTCTGTCTCAAGATTGCCTTGGCTGCTGGGGGAAAGATCCCCGGCTCACGCTTCCTCACCCACACACTGTTCTGAAAGACTAAACATTCAGGCCACATGATGGCATCAACATCCCTAACCGTTCCTTATAGTGTTGCCCCCTTCCCCACGGTAGAGATGCTAAGCATCCATTTAAATGCTGCAGTGGACACTTTTTCCTGATAAGTGGGGCTGGGGTGCATTTGCAACCCTGAGATAGAAATAAGCTAACTGGCATGTAAGTTGATTTCATGCATGATGTTAGTCCTGGAAGGAGCATGATGCTAAACTAATATGAAAAATTATAGTAGCTCGAGTGTATCAAGTACTAAGTACCAGGCCTTGTGCTAGACATCATTCAGTCCTCCCGTGGTTGCTGTTATTGTCCCTTTTTATAGATGAAGGAATCAGTGATGCTCAAAGTTCAGAAACTTGCTCTTTTCATTTTGCGGTACTCAACTGCCTGCAGACACTTTGGTCATAACCTCTCCTATAACCAACTGTAGGGCTTCCCTGATGACTCAGTGGTAAAGAATCCACCTGCCAATGCAGGAGACCCAGGTTAGATCCCTGGGTTGGGAAGATTCCCTGGAGAAGGGAATGGCAACCCACTCCAGTATTCTTGCCTGGAAAATTCCATGGACAGAGGAGCCTGGTAGGCTACAGTCTGTGGGGTCACAAAGAGTCAGACACGACTGAGCGGCTAACACACACACTCCTATCACTATTATAGAAGCAAACAATCCAAAGATTCTGTACTTTTACTAAATTATGATTTCTTGTTAGAGTTGATAAACTTTTCAATTATTAATTTGTGCGTTAAAAAATTAAAATGATTTTTGGGTAGACCAAAACAAGTAAAGTACTTAATTACAGTTTTTTCCTGGATTTGTTTTCAGGTTTGATTTTCTTCTTTTTAATGAATAGACTTTAGAGAAGTTTAAGTTCATAGTTTTAGATTAATAGATCATAAAGAATTTCAATATGGCTTCCTCCCCAATTTCCTCTCTGATTAACGTCTTTTCTTAGTGTGGTACATTCATTTTAATTGATGAACTGATACTGATATATTATTATAACTCAAGTTTGTAGTTTATATTAGGGTTCTTTCTTTGTGTTTTACATTCTATGTGTTTTGACAAATGCACCCATTATTATAGAACAGTCTCACTTCTTTACAAATCACCTGTGCTTCCCACTTCCCCAACCAGGGATCCCTTTACTCTTTCTATAGTTTAGCCTTTTACCTGGATGTAAAAGGTAAAAGTTTCTAATGTCCTCACTGTCTTAGAATTTCTTCCACTGTGTTGCACGGTTCTTATCTTCCTCCTGACTGTCCCGGCCCCACCCAGTCCCCTCATCACCACTAACTGTAACCACATACGTGGTCCAGAACATTCACACTGATGGTGGCCTTAGCTTGAAAATTTTTCCCTTTGTGGACCTTTTGAATTTAATTTTTAAATTTGCTAAACAAATATTGACATTCCCTAGGTTTCCAGTTAGTTTCTGATTTTAGTTTTCCTCCTTTTAAACTTAATAGAGGAGGGAGATGCTATTTCAGTGTTTCCTCATGAGGATTCACTGAAATAACTACGTGCTAAGTTTGTTGATTATAATCATGTTACTACAGGGTGGCAGTGGCAGAGAAACTCAAGGAAGGGCTGCCAGCTTAGCCTTGCACATTCAGAGATGAGGGTCAAGTGACAAGGTTGCTTGACATTTAATTATCCTTCTCACTTGCACACACCTGTTAGAATCAGAGGCTCCTGCTGCTGTCTCCCAGCAATTTCCCTCTTTCTTTACCCACTCCGTGTGTGTGTGTGTGTGTGTGTGTATGTGTTTGTGTTTATGTGTGTGTTAGTTGCTCAATCATGTTGGACTCTGTGCGACCCCATGGACTATAGCCTACCAGGCTCCTCTGTCCATGGGATTCTCCAGGCAAGAATACTGGAGCTGGTAGCCATTTCCCTCTATAGGGGATCTTCCCGACCAAAGGATCGAACTCAGGTCTCCTGCATTGCAGGCAGATTCTATACCATCTGAGCTCAAGGGAAGCCTGTCAGCTGTGTACCTAACTTTTAATTTTTGGCATCATCCGGAGTCCATGAAAGGCAAGAAAGGATAGTTCTGTTTTTCTTAGCAGCAAACCAAGTCTGTAGCATAAAAGTAAATGTACATTCATTTTTTTCCTACCTTTTCCCTCCCTGTGCTCGGACCATCTGAAAGTAGTTCTGGTTATTTATTACTTTGTTCTGGGGGAGGGAGGGTGGAATACCGACCACTAGACACGTTGCCAGAGAGAAGGGAGAAGTCTTCTCTGCTCTGGGGGAGGGGGTTTACAAGTGCTAACAATGAGGTTCAGAATCACTGAAGTTGTTTTAGCATAATACTGTGAGGAAAGAGACAGGAACCATCTGTTGAAATGGCTCTGACATGATGCTGCATTTTCAAACAAAGCATTCTAGAAGCATTTTCAGATGGGTCTGTCTCCCATGAAGTTGCTACAAAGAGAGCCCACTCCACTGGCGGCTGAATGATGCCGCTTAGATAGCGCTCTCTGTCAGCACCCTCTCTTGTTTATTTGGCACCAATGTTTTCCTCAGAGTGAGTGCTTTGAGGCTGTCAGATATACTTTTTTTTTCATCAACCCAGAAAATCCTCCTTAAAAAAAAAAAATCCACTCCTTCTGCCCATTTCCTTCTAAAGTGCTGACTCTCTTGAAGTTGGTGGAGTGACTCTGAAACCTTAAATACTTCACTGGGAAAAGAGGAAAACCGCAAATACACACAGGCCATTGTGACTCTGGCCTGACGGGTTCTAATTTTCTAGCCGTGGTTTGTACACCCGAGCCGGCTGCAAGGGTTAAGTAAACTTCGTGGCTGCGGATGACTTCATGGCCCTGGAATTTTGAAAAGCCAGGGTTCTCAGTACACTGTGGCCAGCCTTAGAATCTTTGGGTGTGAAAACCACTCTCAGTTACCCAGACTGATTTGGGGTTCCCATTGCACTGCTGCAGAATCTATTAAAATCCAGCAGCTGAACCGTCCTGGCTCTGCCACAAAGCCAGGCTGCTGGGTGGCTACAGAATTCCCAAGGTGTTTGTCAATGGAGAGCAGGAGTGAATGGAGGAAGGCGTCTGCTCAGCCTGGCATGAGGTGGCACCCTAGTGGCTGTTTGCTGCTTTAGAAATGCGCACTCTTCTGTATTCTCACACGGGAATCGTTGCTAAGATCCAACTTGCAGTTCATTCGTAAAATTCTTTTTGAAGTCTCTAGGTCCTTTGTGCGTTTCTGGGGAACCCACATCCACACCCTTGGTTTTCTGGCCGGCAATTTAGTAGGAACTCTTTTGGTAACAGTCTAACCTGCCACGATGGAGCTACTACAACAGAATTAACTCGCCTCCAAGGTACAATGAGGAAATGAATCTCTTTGACAGGGACAAGCCCAAACTTGAAAATTACAAAATGTTCTTGCAAAGAAAGACTCATGAAGAAATTAGTATAGGATAAGAGATTCCAAATGTCCTCGTCCTTCGGGGGTGCCATTTTAAATATTTGCTGGATTTTAGGTCTTCATTAAAGTGGAGTAGATATGAAACTCTTTTCTGAACAAGTGGCCTATTGGTTCACCTTTGATCAGGGCATGGAAATTATTTTAAAAATAAGGTTATATTCTTACGCAAGTTCTTCTTTTGAAAGAAACCATTTGGGCTTGAGCATTAAGGGAAGAACCAGAAAGATTATAATAAAAAATAGACTGCAGCCCTAGCATGAACAGTGGCTGTGACCTTGCCTCTTGTTTGCCATTACACAATTCAATGGCAGTCCACTCAAACTATGCTCTCGATCAATATCCTATTAAAGCAGCACAAAAAGTCTCCATAAACTTAGTGGTTAGCTATGTTTATAAATGGAACTCGGCATAATTAGATGGTCAATAGCAGGCTCTACTAGTAATTTTAAAATGAACATCACACATTTTCTATCTGTAGAAGTCAATGGCACCTCTTCCAGAGTAAGGGTATCATGTGCAGCACACAAAAGAGTAGGAGTTCCTTTAAAAAAAATCAAAATGCCTAGCTCCAAAGTGCAGTTTTTCAAGAAAATCTGTTGCATTATGAAATAGAGAATACTGATTGGCCCTGTCTGTGTTTTTCACTTTGCCTGTCAAAGCCACCTTATTCTGAATATATTATGACATTGCAAATGTTTTATTTTCTAGTTTTCATCAGCCCCTCATAGAGAGATAAAGTAATAAGTATTGCCATACTCTTAGAAAGAAAAAAAAAATGCCAGTTTTACTGGCTTAATTTAGTGGGTTTCCTCTACTATAATTCAATAAATTTTCAAAATAAATACTGAAATTGAGTTAGTTCAGAAGGATGTTTTGTAGTATAAATTTTTTCTTTTAATTTTCTTGACATATTTGGGGTGAATATTTGGACAGTAAGGCTGGCAACAAATGGAATGAACTGGCAGTAATAGAAATTTTCATCAAACTACTCATTCTTCTGAATCCTGGCTCACAGTATGTGTGGCCAAACATGATTTTTTTTTCCTGTCCTCCTCTCCTCACCCACTTGAGAAAGAGCCACATAAAGTAAAAAAGTGTTCCCACCCTTACCTACAAATTGAAATGTGCATATATCCTGTATTGTTTGTTGTGTGCTCTGGCAGTGGGGTTATGATCACCATCTCAGCTGAAGTTAGAGCTAGGATAAGGACAAGCTCATGACATCAGCAGACCCATCAGTCAGTGCTGTGCACGAGGGGTGTGTTACACACACACCCCTACAGTCTTCCTGGTTGAAGCAGTGAGTTCTTATGGCAAGATTTAGATAGCTTCTTATTTTCTTTTCTCAGCTGAATCTTCTGCTAAGTTTGCCAGACTGTGAATATTTTTATTGTAAAGATTTGACTCAGGAAAAAGCAAAACACTTAACACCTTGATGTACACACTATTTTGTTATGATCTCTTCTCATCTGTTCATCTATTTATCATCTTTCCTGGGTAATTCTTTCTTTGGATGATATATTACATCAAATCATATACAAGATGGCATCATGGGATTATAAAATAGTTATAGAGATAATAGGTGACCTGGCTATGCTAGCTGACTTGGGGCAACATTTAACCCCTCTCAGCTGTGTTCTCTTCATAGGTAACCATCATTTATTCAATCAGCAAAGATTTACTAAGTACCAGTTGTGTGCTGGGCCTATGTCTGAGTAATGGAAATAGAAACCCCCTTCAAGAGTGTTTTAAGGATGAAGTGGAAAATGTCAAGTATCTAGCACATAGTAGATGCTCAGCAGTGCTAACTACTGTGGTTATTATTGAACAGGGATTCTGTCTTTTATTTTTTACTCAGAGTTGATCTTTGAGTTGACCATACTATCAGCAAATTTATTTAAAATGTGTGTGTGTGTGCTGAGTATGTGTGTGTATAAATTAACAGGGACTGGTTATAGAATTCATGTTCTAGAAATCAGTTTATTACAAGGACCATTTTAGTGACCCCTTCAGAGTTAGTAATTCTGATAGAATAAGAGCATGCCAATACTAAACCTAATTTGTCTACTTTAGGAATCCAAAAAATTTTTTATTCCTCAAGCTTTCAGCCAAAGCCTATGTTTCTATGTTATCCTGGAAATTTCTCTTCCAGGGTTTTGAATGGATAGCAAGATATTTAAAAATCCTCAGTCTAAACACTGACATGTTAACAGTCTTTTAAGTGGCCAGCCATACTGTGGGTTTTTTTTCAGGTTTAAAAAGTATTTGGTTTTATAGTATTTGAAAATTTCACTTTCTTTTTCATTATGGACATAAAAATCCCAGCATGCTCAAGGTAATTTCTGCCAATGTAGTTTTTAGTAAGTCTTTATTTATGCACTCATAAGCCTTGATTTTTACAGAGCATATATTTATATTCAATAGGTAACACTTAGGGAACTAAAAGACATTTTAGGGATTTCCAAAAGCCTGACAGAATTCTTATATTACCCCACAATAAGACTTCAAATACTATGTTGAGATTTTTATGGGAATATAGTGTCCTCACTAACTCTTGCTGATTATAGAGACCGTTGCTGATGACTCTATAGACATGTCAAGGACAAGACTGATGGGAATCACACTCAGAAAAGCCACATTTTAGGTCAAATACTGGGAATGGATTTAATCCAATATATGATTGATATGAGGACATACTAGCACCCAGAATATTTCAGCAGATGGAAGAGGAGAAAAACTAAACAGGTCTTGCTGAAAATACTGAGAATTGTTGGAGATGGCTGGATTTGTTGGGATGGGACTCTATTGACATAGTTTGGTTTCCTAATAGCTAATAGTCAGATAGTCCCAGTGCACTCTTGGTTAAGAGGCTTACGTTAGAAGCCCATCCCTGATGTTTATAGATCATTGTGGTGAAAAGACCTCTTAGGCCATCAGATCCATCCCCTGTCAGAAAAGACTTAATCCCATGGCCCAGGCTGTATCGTATACTAAACGGGTAACATATTCAACCTCAACCAAAAGCTGTGATGAAATGATACTCTAAAATGCAGATAATCAGTGTCGGTCCCAAAGGCAGAAGCCACAAATGCAAGAGACCCGTCAGCATCACTAACCCCACTGTGGGTTGTTCAGCTGGACCATGTGTCTGGCTCTACACCCAGTGAAGGCACTACTGCCTGACACTCAGAACTCTAAAAAGAAAGAAGTGAGAAGGGGGAGGATGAGATAGTCATTTTGCCAGTTATGTGGTGGGTGATAAATATTTTTCTATTTAAATCTTATTAAATTCATCTCTCTAGTAGCCAGTGATGACGGAAAGACAAGGAGAAATGCGTGTTTCACCTGTGTTTCTTTGCAGGTATCTGGATATCTGGGCTCAAGGCCCTGCTCTGTCACATGTTTAGCTGTGTGATCCTGATCTTGCTGCTTAACCACTCTGCTCGTTTTCTTACTTGTCAATGAGAATAAATACAAATACACATTCCATGTCCCCAGGCAAGGATGAAATGAGATAATTCAGATAAAACACCTATTCCATTGCCTAGCACACAATAAATGCTTGATAAATATTAGTTCCTCACCATTTTTCATTAATAAGCTCATATAATTTTAGTTCAACTCAATAATCATCTGTTGCATGTGAATGTATGAAGCATCAGTTACTGTGTGCTTAGAATACAGAAATAAGTAGCAGACAGTCCTTTCCTTTATAGAGTAGATATGGAAGTCTATTGAGACCCAAGACTGGACTTTATGATTATAGATAAAGTGCCTGAATATGCTTTATTTACAAATTGAACTCCTAATAATTATCTATCAAAGATGAACCAGCTTCATGGCTCATAGTGGGGATGAAGGAGGGTATCAGTGAATGGTTATTATTTTAGTAAAAGAAAAAAATTTTTTAGAAATAAAAATTCTTCTGTTTACCTTCTTGCCACCCCAAGCACACATATTCCTTACCTTGGGTACTCAAAACATGAATGTGTGAAAATGGTGCTCTGTGTTAGCGATGCTTTTGAGAGGGTTAAAACATTCTGCTGGGTTTTGGCACTTAATACTTCATTTCATAAAAAACATTGCTTCAATCTTATAATAGCAGGGAAGTTCATTTTCACATAGAGGGAAACCCTTGTTTTAGTTCAGTGCCTCTCTTTTATGTTCCATTCTGGAAAAACACACTCCCTGCCTTCATTGGCCAGATCTTTCAGAATGGAAGAAAGGGGAAAGGAGATCAGCACATGGTTTACAGACCAGAAATCTGCTTGGCAAAGGAGTTGCTGAAGACTGTGGTGTTGAAGCTGCAGAGAAAGTACCTTTATGGTTGATTTCCATTCAAGTCAGACTGACTGCAGTGTGGTCATTTTTCTAACCCATAACTGCTCACACTGCAGCAGTCTGCTATCTGCAGGGTGTCTGAATTATAGCAGTCTATGTCCGTGTTCCCTCTTACACAAATTACTTACACTGGTTTCTTTTTCCATGCAAATTCATCAGTTTTACAGCCCCTCATAGCCACAGTCAGGAAACTCTGGCCGAGAGCACAAATTGATAAAATGAGTTAATTTTACTATACTTATTTTTTTTTCTTTCTAAAAGCCCTTTCTCATAGGCATTGTTCAGGAAGCATATTATGGTAAAAGGAAGATAACAAAGGAGTTGAATTTTCTTGCCATAAATTACTTTCCAAGTTAATTCCCTTTAACGATGATTCCAGATTTGCTTGAGTTTTCATAGCATTGTACGTTTACAACTGTGCCTTTGATAGAAAGAAAATCAAGTGTTTTCCCATGTTCACTCCTTTGTGCCTGTGACGTGGACTTTCTTACAAGATCTTTGCCACTGACATGCAAAACAACACTAAATTGTGCTGGGCCCTCAGAACTGTGTGCTGTTGTTGGACTTTTTTTGTCCCCTCTAGTCTTAAAGTACAAGTTCACAAAGTCTCAGTGAATGTATTAGAGTATGTACTCTGGAGAGAAAGGTACCTCTCTTTTCTTTCAGTAGTTACTTTAGAAGTTGGAAATCCACTACTAAACCCTCATAGTCTTTCTTGGGGAATACCTATTGGCCATTATTCCATCTTCTTTAGTTGTCATGCAGATTTGAGGGAGGGCCAGGTGTGATTTTTAATCTTTAAAATGTAAACACCACCAGGGCAAGGGTTTTTATATATCTTGTCCACTGATGGATCTCAAGCACTGGGAGCAGTGCCTGGCACATTAGAGTTGCTCCATAAATGTTTGGTGAACAACAACCTCAGTTATGCAGATGATACTGCTCTAATGGCAGAAAGTGAAGAGGAACTAAAGAGCTGGCTTAAAGAGCCTCTTGATGAGGGTGAAAGAGGAGAATGAAAAAGCTGGCTTAAAACTCAGCATTCAAAAAACTGAGATCATGGCATCCAGTCCTATCACTTCATGGCAAATAGATGGGGAAAAAGTGGAAACAGCTACAGATTTTATTTTCTTGGACTCCAAAATCACCATACACCATGACTGTAGCCACAAAATTAAAAGGTGTTTGCTCCTTGGAAGAAAAGCTATGACAAACCTAGACAGCATATTAAAAAGCAGAGACATTACTTTGCTGACAAAGGTCCATATAGTCAAAGTTATGATTTTTTCAGTAGTCATGTATGGATGTGAGAATTGAACCATAAAGAAAGTTGAGTGCCGAAGAACTGATGCTTTTGAACTGTGGTGCTGGAGAAGACTCTTGAGAGTCCCTTGGACAGCAAAGAGATCAAATTAGTCAATCCTAAAGAAAATCAACCCTGAATATTCCTTGGAAGGACTGATGCTGAAGCTGAAGCACCAATACTTTGGCCACCTGATGTGAAGAGCTGACTCATTGGGAAAGACCCTGTTGCTGGGGAAAAATGCAGGCAGAAGGAGAAAAAGGCAACAGAGGATGAGATGGTTGAATGGCATCACCAACTCAAAGGGCATGAGTTTGAACAAATTCCAGGAGATAGTGA
This sequence comes from Tragelaphus eurycerus, assembly GCA_935064755.1. Classification (NCBI taxonomy): domain Eukaryota; kingdom Metazoa; phylum Chordata; class Mammalia; order Artiodactyla; family Bovidae; genus Tragelaphus; species Tragelaphus eurycerus. The sequence goes on along the minus strand of CAKXYN010000092.1, from coordinate 6,832,357 downwards.
AGGACAGGGAAGCCTGGCATGCTACAGTCCATGGGGTTGCAAAGAGTCAGACACGACTGAGTGACTGAACAATAACAACCGAATGCAGCGTCTCAGAGAAGATGTGCTTTTAACCATAGACTGGCCACACCGGTCATTTAGGTAATACTCCCTGCTGACTCCCATTAAGCAAGCTGTAAACTCAGTGCCTGTCATCTCCCAGGCAGAGTAGCTTGAAATTTTGGACAGAAAAAAAATTTTTTTCCATCATCCTCTCTTTCCAACAATGCAAGCCTGAGCAGATTGTCTCTGGTGGATGGCAGAAGTTCAATAACCACAACCTTATCCAACTACTAATGTGTACTGAAGAGCAGGTCATTAAGAGGGTTGGCTACTAAAGTAACCCCTTTCTTCCAATAGCCCACATTACTGTAATGATTCCTTAATAACAAACCATTTATTAAGAAATGACACAAAGACTACTTTCTACAGATGACAGGAAAGAATGGTGGGGGCAGGGGGATGAATGATTTAGGAATAAAATCTAAGAGACAATTCCCCAAAGTTAACCTTTTGAGGAAAGCTCCTTAGTGGAGCAAAAATCCACAAACGCTTTAGGTTGGACTAATCACAGTGCTGATTAAGAGGAATGAGAAGCCCTTTCTCACCATTTATATGTATTTACAGATTTCTGAGTGTTAGTTTGTACCGCTTAAAGTTTGGGGGGAGGGAGTGCAAATGGAGAGAATACATATTTACTCTTCTTAATTCAAAACATATTTATTGATCATCAGCTGTTTGGGGATGTAAAAGAGACTGTGGGATCTGTAGCATGAACAGCCACCTGGTGTAACCCCCGACTTCATGACCCAGGAAAGTTACTAACCCTTCTCATGCCTCAGTCCTCCCTAGTGGTGTTGTGAGGATTAAATAGGATGAGGTGCTTAAAGCTCTTAGCCAGGGTCTGCCCAAAAGGGATGCTTGGTCAATGTTGGTCCTTGTTGTTGTGATGGTGATGACCGTATCAGTGGTTTAAATGTTGTTGGTGGCAGTGGTAATGGGTTTTCATTTTTATTATAATTATTGCTAGCATTATGAAGTCCAAAGAGCTTAAGTAACTTAACCAAGTTCCTCTGGTGGTTATTGGTAGGGCTAGACTCCATAAACAGTCTCTCCGAGGCCCTGACCAGCACTTTTTCTATGCTCTGGGATGTCTGTCCTTACAGAGCTTAAATTGCACTCAATCTAGTTGGGTAGAAAATCTTATATATTAATAAGAGATAAAAAATGATGAAGCCTATGGTCAAGTACACATGGAGAAAAATCAGTTTCACAATATACGGAGCAGAAACGAAGTGTTGTGGCTGGTCCAGTCCTTCCATCACATCCCCATGTTTGATTGGCAGTGGCCATAATCTCTCTACCAAACCGGCAAGCAGTTAGTCGTTAGCTTCAGAAGCCCAGCTTGACATCCTGGGCAGATACATTTCCCTGATTTGCAAAAAGAACATAATACCATCTTTAGCACATTTCATTATATACATCTTTTTGATATTTTATATTTATTAGAATAATATGATTATTTGCTTATTTATGCCCTTTCATTGTGTGTAATTAGAAACTTACCTTTTACACCTATTCACTATCCTAGAAGAGGTGATGTATACCAACTGTGAATATTTTATTTTCATCCTTGACAGCATAGTTTAGGTCTCCATTCCTTTTTGCCAGGACTCCCAAATCAACCTATCAACTGATTTCCCCATCTCCAGAGTTACAGTCACCCAATGTTCCATCTGTATGCTGTTGCTCTACTAATATTCCTCATGCATGCATACTCAGTTGTGTCCAGCTCTTTGTGACCTCATGGACTGTAGCCCGTCAGGCTCCCCTGTCCATGGAATTTCCCAGGCAAGAATATTGGCGTGGGTTGCCATTTCTTCATCCAAGGGATCTTCCCAATCCAAGAATTGAATCCGCATCCCCTACATCTCCTGTACTGGCCAGCAGATTCCTTATCACTGAGCCACTTGGGAAGCCTGCAGTAGGCAACATTCCTCAGATTCCATAATTATTCTATCACTCCCGTTTTCAGAAAATGTCATGGATCCCACAGATCACTCTCTTACCTCCTACCACCAACCTTATGTTACATACTCCCTTTTGCCTAGGAACCCTCTCCTATCTCCTTCGGGACCTCGTGAAACCCTCACCTGCCTTGAGAGCTCAGCTTAAGCACCCATTCTTCCTGGTCAGCCCTTTTTCTCATCCCACAAACCAATGAGATCTATTATGCCTTTGAACCTCCCTAACATATCTAAATCAGATCGATTATATTCTTTGCAGCCAAAGATGGAGAAGCTCTGTACAGTCAGCAAAAACAAGACCAGGAGCTGACTGTGGCTCAGACCATGAACTCCTTATTGCTAAATTCAGACTTAAATTGAAGAAAGTAGGGAAAACTACTAGACCATTCAGGTATGATCTAAATCATATCCCTTATGATTATACAGTGAAAGTGAGAAATAGATTTAAGGGTCTAGATCTGATAGAGTGCCTGATGAACTATGGAATGAGGTTCGTGACATTGTACAGGAGACAGGGACCAAGACCATCCCCATGGAAAAGAAATGCAAAAAAGCAAAATGGCTGTCTGGGGAGGCCTTACAAATAGCTGTGAAAAGAAGAGAAGCGAAAAGCAAAGGAGAAAAGGAAAGATATAAGCATCTGAATGCAGAGTTCCAAAGAATAGCAAGAAGAGATAACAAAGCCTTCTTCAGCGATCAATGCAAAGAAATAGAGGAAAACAACAGGATGGGAAAGACTAGGGATCTCTTCAAGAAAATCAGAGATACCAAAGGAACATTTCATGAAAAGATGGGCTTGATAAAGGACAGAAATGGTATGGACCTAACAGAAGCAGAAGATATTAAGAAGAGGTGGCAAGAATACACAGAAGAACTGTACAAAAAAGATTGTCACAACCCAGATAATCACGATGGTGTGATCACTGACCTAGAGCCAGACATCCTGGAATGTGAGGTCAAGTGGGCCTTAGAAAGCATCACTACGAACAAAGCTAGTGGAGGTGATGGAATTCCAGTTGAGCTATTCCAAATCCTGAAAGATGATGCTGTGAAAGTGCTGCACTCAATATGCCAGCAAATCTGGAAAACTCAGCAGTGGCCACAGGACTGGAAAAGGTCCATTTTCGTTCCAATCCCAAAGAAAGGCAATGCCAAAGAATGCTCAAACTACCGCACAATTGCACTCATCTCACACACTAGTAAAGTAACGCTCAAAATTCTCCAAGCCAGGCTTCAGCAATATGTAAACCGTGAACTTTCAGATGTTCAAGCTGGTTTTAGAAAAGGCAGAGGAACCAGAGATAAATTGCCAACATCCGCTGGATCATGGAAAAAGCAAGAGAGTTCCAGAAAAACATCTATTTCTGCTTTATTGACTATGCCAAAACCTTTGACTGTGTGGATCACAATAAACTGTGGAAAATTCTGGAAGAGATGGGAATACCAGACCACCTGATCTGCCTCTTGAGAAATTTGTATGCAGGTCAGGAAGCAACAGTTAGAACTGGTCATGGAACAACAGACTGGTGCCAAATAGGAAAAGAAGTACGTCAAGGCTGTATATTGTCACCCTGTTTATTTAACTTATATGCAGAGTACATCATGAGAAACGCTGGACTGGAAGAAACACAAGTTGGAATCAAGATTGCTGGGAGAAATATCAATAACCTCAGATATGCAGATGACACCGCCCTTATGGCAGAAAGTGAAGAGGAACTAAAAAGCCTGTTGATGAAAGTGAAAGTGGAGAGTGAAAAAGTTGGCTTAAAGCTCAACATTCAGAAAACTAAGATCATGGCATCTGGTCCCATCACTTCATGGCAAATAGATGGGGAAACAGTGGAAACAGTGTCAGACTTTATTTTTCTGGGCTCCAAAGTCACTACAGATGGTGACTGCAGCCATGAAATTAAAAGATGCTTACTCCTTGGAAGGAAAGTTATGACCAACCTAGATCACATATTCAAAAGCAGAGACATTACTTTGCCAACAAAGGTTCGCCTAGTCAAGGCTATCGTTTTTCCAGTGGTCATGTATGGATGTGAGAGCTGGACTGTGAAGAAGGCTGAGCGCTGAAGAATTGATGCTTTTGAACTGTGGTGTTGGAGAAGACTCTTGAGAGTCCCTTGGACTGCAAGGAGATCCAACCAGTCCATTCTGAAGGAGATCAGCCTTGGGATTTCTTTGGAAGGAATGATGCTAAAGCTGAAACTCCAGTACTTTGGCCACCTCATGCAAAGAGTTGACTCATTGGAGAAGACTCTGATGCTGGGAGGGATTGGGGGCAAGAGGAGAAGGGGACGACAGAGGATGAGATGGCTGGATGGCATCACTGACTCGATGGATGTGAATCTGGGTGATCTCCGGGAGCTGGTGATGGACACGGAGGCCTGGCGTGCTGTTATTAATGGGGTCGCAAAGAGTCGGACACGACTGAGCGACTGATCTGATCTGATCTGAACATATCTATTCATTTCCCCTGTGAGATTTAACACATTTAGCCTTGCATTAGATATTCAGGTATAATTTTTTTTTATTATTCCACTAGGTTATAAACCCTGTGGGGGCCAGATACAATATATACCCCTTTATCATCTCAAGTTTAAGACCAATATTGTACATGAAATTCAGGGTGGTACAGCAGAAGAAGCCCAGCTTTTGAGGTCAGACATCCTTGAATTTTAATCCTGGCTGTCTTCTTCCTTGCCTTTCTGTGATCCAGGGCAAGTGATTTAACCTCACTTCAGGGCTTAGTTCGCCTCATCTAGAAAATGTACCTTTCCTGAAAAGATTGTTTAAGATTTAAGTTAGGTATAATAAATAAAGTGCTTCTCAAAACATGAGCCCCCAGGTTCTCAGAAAAGCCTACCAAAAGGCCACCTTTTGAATTGTTAGTGACTTGGCAGGACTTCCTGTTCTCTAGATTAGAGGCACTGAGAATACCCAGTGCATTGCAATGATATTTTGACCGTGACCTCTACCCTCAGATATAAAAAAGCCCTTCTCTTTGGCTCTCACAGTTTCACTGAATCAGAATCCACTCCAATAAGCTGACATGCATACCAACCATACACACAGATGGGACTGGACGATGTTTCCTTACAAGACTTTTGAAGAAAGCAGAATTTGGATCTGTGAGTTATTAGGGTTATGTAACCCAGGTGTGAAACCCAGTCTCATTTCAGAAATTTAGTAAGGTTTTAAAACTCAGGACATATATAATCAGTTTGCCAAATCCTGATGTTATTCACCAGAAATCAATAGGTGCTATGGGAGGTGTTCCATGCTGCCAGGACACCCAGTGTTGTTAGATTACAGCTACTGTGTACTAAGCAGCTCATGGGAAGGAAATACACAGGCAAGTTAAGGAACATTTCTGTCGGCCTAGTTATTTTTTTATTCTCTCTGAGAAGTGGACATACCCCATGCACACGAGTATTCTTCTCCCTTCACCTATTCTGGCTCCCTTGACATTTTAAAAGTATAATCAAGGCAAAATACATTTTCTAGAGTAGAACATGATCGTGTGTATGCATTCTAAATCACCTCAATCATGTCCAACTCTCTGTGACCCTATGGACTGTAGCCCACCAGGCTCCTCTGGCCATGGAATTCTCCAGGCAAGAATACTGGAGTGGACTGACATTCCCTTCTCCAGGGGATCTTCCCAATTCAGGGATGGAGTCGATGTCTGTTATGTCTTCTGCATTGGTAGGTGGGTTCTTTACCACTAGCACCACCCGGGAAGCCCTAGAGCACAATAGATAAAAGTGTTAAATGTAAGAGCAAATGGATGTTCACCAGCATATAGGGGGCCTCAGACTTCTCACGTTGAGTCAAGTCCATCTTCTTTACATTTTGCTCTATGTTTCCTTCCAAGAAGAAGGAGTGGGGTCATGCAGTTTCCACAGTGCTCCATCCAGCTGAAGCCTCAACCCCATCTTGAAACTTTGTGACGAAAACTAAATCCAGCTTTATCCTCTTTTTTAGTTAACAAGAAATGCCATGATACTGATTAGCCTTATCCTGTTTTTTAGTTAACAAGAGATGCCAATCTCTAAGCTCCATGAAGGCACAAACTGTAAGCACCTATTAAGGGACTTCTCTGGTGGTCCAGTAGCTAAGACTTTGCACTCCCAAAGCAGGGGGCCTGGATCCGATCCCTGGTCAGGGAACTATATCCCACATGCCACAACTAAGAGTTCAAATGCTGCAACTGGAAAAGATCCTGCATGCTGCAAGGAATGATGGAAGAACTCGTGTGCCACAACCAAGACCCGGTGCGGCCAAATAAATTAAAAAATAAAACAAACCACCCATTATATGCCAGGCTGCTAAGAGGAGTCATGGGTGATCCATGCCCCCATTACAACAATACCCTCTGCACCCCATGGCCTATTTAAGGCATAAAGTATTATGAAATCAAAGCAGAAATTTTGCAAATAAGTTTGATATAAAAAACAAATTAGGGAATGACTAGCAAATTTGTTCATTAGAACTCTGTTTACACTCATTGTCAAGCCTAACCATTTGTTTCTGAAGTAAAGACCTCCCTCGATTAGAGATTGTCATTGAGAGATGTGTTTGAATTTCAGAAAGTAAATCTGTATGCAGGTCAGGAAGCAACAGTTAGAACTGCACATGGAACAACAGACTGGTTCCAAATAGGAAAAGAAGTACGTCAAGGCTGTATATTGTCACCCTGTTTATTTAACTTATATGCAGAGTATATCATGGGAAACGCTGGACTGGAAGAAACACAAGTTGGAATCAAGATTGCTGGGAGAAATATCAATAACCTCAGATATGCAGATGACACCACCCTTATGGCAGAAAGTGAAGAGGGGCTAAAAAGCCTGTTGATGAAAGTGAAAGTGGAGAGTGAAAAAGTTGGCTTAAAGCTCAACATTCAGAAAACAAAGATCATGGCATCTTGTCCCATCACTTCATGGCAAATAGATGGGGAAACAGTAGAAACAGTGTCAGACTTTATTTTTCTGGGCTCTACAATCACTGCAGATGGTGACTGCAGCCATGAAATTAAAAGATGCTTACTCCTTAGAAGGAAAGTTATGACCAACCTAGATCACATATTCAAAAGCAGAGACATTACTTTGCCAACAAAGGTCCGACTAATCAAGGCTATGGTTTTTCCTGTGGTCATGTATGGATGTGAGAGTTGGACTGTGAAGAAGGCTGAGTGCCAAAGAATTGATGCTTTTGAACTGTGGTGTTGGAGAAGACTCTTGAGAGTCCCTTGGAATGCAAGGAGATCCAGCCAGTCCGTTCTGAAAGAGATCAGCCCTGGGATTTCTTTGGAAGGGATGATGCTAAAGCTGAAACTCCAGTACTTTGGCCACCTCATGTGAAGAGTTGACTCATTGGAAAAGACTCTGATGCTGGGAGGGATTGGGGGCAGGAGGAAAAGGGGACAACAGAGGATGAGATGGCTGGATGGCATCACTGACTCGATGGACATGGGTCTGAGTGAACTCCGGGAGTTGGTGATGGACAGCGGGGCCTGGCGTGCTGCGATTCATGGGGTTGCAAAAGTCGGATATGACTGAACGACTGAACTGAACTTAATTGATGTGAATTTCAGTATTTTCTATTTCTTAGCAGTGACTATTTTTATATAATGATAGTTGTGATTAAGGTCTAGCCATTTCCATTATCAAACAACTAAGTGTTTATTTTAGAAATTACTTTGCCCCTCATGCTGTTTCTTAATTCCATAGTTTTATTAGGGCTTCACAATCTCCCCAGTTTCCCAAGCATCTGTCCTAGGAATTATCCTGTAGCCCTCTTTTTCCACCATTACCACACTCCAGAAGTCAATACACGTTCTCAATTTCAGCTCCTAAACAGCTGTCTCCAGACTCCTCCTTTCTATCCATTGGACCATGCCCCCATCTTCTCTTATTTAAATGACTCGACTGGTCTCCCTGGTTTTATTGATTATATTCTTCAGCTGCCCCACCCCCGCACCCCATATTTATCCTCCTGACAGGTGGCCTGTCTAGCTTATACGTACAGATTTGACAATAGCATTCCTGTACTTTGTTGGTTTTCCTTTTGACTAACAATCAAATACATTTGACCGATGCTTACTGACTGCCTCCTAGTGTAAGGGATTATATTAGATACTAGTAGCATAATCCTACTATACTATACTATACTATACTAGTAGCATAGTCCTGTTATAGTGGAGTGTGATAAGAGCGTCATAGCTTATAAACTTGAGAATCGACTGAACTCAAATTCATGTTCCTTAAAGAAATCTACCTACCCTTCATATTGTTATTGTTTTTCTTCAGTTGCTAAGTCATGTCTGACTCATTTGCATCCCTATGAACTGTAGCTCACCAGGCTCCTCTGTCCATGAAATTTCCCAGGAAAGACTACTGGAGTGGGTTGCCATTTCCTTTTCCAGGGGATCTTCCTGACCCAAGGATTGAACCCATATCTCTTGCAGTGACAAGCGAGTTCTTTACCACCTGACCTTAAATCTCCCCTCTTTACCCATGTATTATTAATATGTACCACATCATACCAAGTTATCATAATCCAATATACATTTCATGTTCTCTTACCTATATAAATGCTATTCTCTCTACCTAGAATGCCTCCATTCCTCTCATGGATAAAACCTACTTGTCTTTTTAACATTCTTCCCAGGCCTCACATTTGCTGAGGCCGTTTTACTCCCTTGAACCTCTCATCCCTCGGCTGAGTTAGATACCCACTTCTCTGCAGCCATATCTAGGAATAACTCTAGCAAAGGACTTATCAGACTGTATTGAAGTTGATCTGTCAGCCTAACTCTCTAGAGCTGTTTCAGGGTAGGGACCATGCCATTCATTTAAGTGTCTTCCTTACCCAGCATAATTCTTGGCAGTAGCAGACTCTCAGTAATCATTGGTTGAAAGAGTGAAAGTCCCTGGTTCATGATTTTCCTAATTATCCTTTCTTCTTATGGATATGAGCCTCTATTTAATTTATTTATATATCCACTTCTATGGGCTTTAAAGCTCTCAAACTAATGTCTTGATACAGAAAAACATGCATCTATTGCTCCCGCCTTGTATAATCTCCCGAAAGAACAGATTCCTTGCATGTATATAATTACACCACTAATTTTACACAGAATTGTCTTTTAAGATTGGTAGATGTTATTTATTCATTTAAAAATACTTATTAAGCTACTCCTGTAAACAGGATATCTAGAGGCTCCAGGACATATAAAAAGTGCAGAGAATCACATCTCACACAAGGGTCAGCCCTGAAAATCATGTGTAGTCAAAGTTATTTTTAACAGTCCCTTGAATCAGAGGTCGACAGATTTTCCTATATAAATATTTTCAGCATAGTGAACCATATGGGCTCTGTCACAGCTATTCTGCTCTTGCAGTGTGGAAGCAGAGATGATATGTAAATGAAGGTGTGTGGCTATTCCAGTACAACTCTATCTACAAAAATCATGGCTCAGGGACCACAGTTTGAGGACCTTGCCTTAAACTGGAGGGTGGGACAGACAGTAAAGATGTATGCAGGGTGCTGAGGGGATTGGAGTAAGGGGAAATCACGTATTCTCATCGCATGAAATTGGGATTGGGTGACCTGCAAAAGATGAATTTGCAGTTCAGAACTAATTCCAAAATACAGATGTGTGGAAGCTATCACAATCAAACAAAGCTAGAAAAACCCAGGGAATGCTAGTCATTCAAGAAAAGTAGCAGACCAAAATGTGAAGGTATTTTTGTTAGAAGCATCCAGGAATATGGCAACCTTAGTGACAATTTACCATTACAAAAAAATAGGGAAGATGAAAGATGTGTTATAAAAAATATGTGTCCTTCTGATGCAGAGGCTATTTATTGTCAATTCTTTTAAGGTCTGAGTTCATTACTGATAAATTTGGATAAGCTAGCCATATAAATTCAAATATAAAATGTGTTAAATGTAACACTGAAACATGCTCTCATTGATCTTTTATTCACAGACCTTACCTGATATTTCTTTCTTTTTTTTTTTTTAATTCTAGCACCAATAGCTGCAGGAACTGGTCCCAATTTTTCTCTCTCAGATTTAGAAAGTTCTTCATACTACAGCATGAGTCCAGGAGCAATGAGGAGGTCTTTACCCAGCACATCCTCTACCAGGTAATTTTATTGTTGGCTCTTAACGAAGTCAAACTTCATAGTTTACACACCTTGATTTTTAACTCTGGGCCTACTAGACACTTAGCAGTGTGCCTCTGGTAATAGATAGTAGAAGTGGGTTCAGCCCTGGTGGATTTCCAGTGTCACTGAGGGGAGAGAGCACATGCACAGGCACCATGCCTGTGTGGGCGTGTGGGGTGGGGGGCAGTGCTTCCCAGGTATCTCAGGGATAAAGAATCCACCTGCCAATTCGGGAAATGTAGTTTCCATCCCTGAGTCAGGAAAATTCTCTGGAGAAGGAAATGGCAACCCACTCTAGTATTCTTGCCTGGGAATTCCCATGGACAGAGGAGCCTGTGGGCTGCAGCCCATGGGGTTGCAAATGAGTCGGACGTGACTTAGCAACTAAACAACAACATAAACTCACACACACATACACACACATATGTGTATATATATACACACACATACACATATATACATACAGACTCACACATACACATCAGTCAGTCAGTTCTGTGGCATGGGCTGAAAATAGTTAAAGACAGCTCTATCCAAAATGAACAACTTGTGTTCAGCTGTAAACTGTAAGCCTTGGTCAGAGTTAGTGAGATGGAAAGTCATGGAATGGTGTTCTGGGTGGGGTGAAGACATGAGCAAAGACATAGAGGCAGGATGGAGCATGAAAATGGCATGTTCTCAGAAAATTAAGGACAAGGCTCGACTTGGGAAAAGTGTTTTGGCTAGTTTGGCAGAAAGTTGGCCCTGGTGACGACAGTCCCAGTCTCCATGCTCGCAGCAAACGTTACTGCTCAGTTTCAGCTCTTTTCCTACTACCGTGCCCTGAGAGTTCTCAAAATCCAGTCTATTGGAGTTGCTCTGAGAGATGCAACTATGTGATATCCTAGCATGAAGACGTGCAGATGCAGCCCGACAGCATTGTGGGGCCAGATCACAAGCACGGTTGCACCGGGAGACCTTTAAAAGAGTAAAGCTAAAAGAACACAACCAGATAACGATTCCAGGGTGCTTGATCCCCTTGAGGTCACAAAGCCAAAATCAGAATGAAGCATTTTGCAAGATCCTGTTGTCTCCAGATAACCTGTACCAGAGGGAAAGGGATTAGGCATTAAACCCACAGTATTCTTTTACAAATTGGCTTTAGCACTGGACTGTGACAACAAAGCAAAGAATGGTGCAGAACGATCTTTAATGTTTGTGTACTTTGCAGAAAAACATTTGACAAAGGTATGTTCCTCCTAAAGCAAGCATTTGAGGATTCAAAACAATGTCCAGATGATAGAAATTTTCCCTGGTAGAGACTCATTCTTACCTTGACTTTATGTATTTTAACCGTCATTACTTAAAAAAATCATCAGCTTAGTCATTACCAATAAGTTGAAAAGGTTAAAGAAGCAGTATTTTCCCAGATATAACCACCAAGTCCTCCCATCATCTTTCATGTTATTTAAATGTCCCCCCTAGTTCACTGGAGTATAAAAAAGTCATCTCCAGCGCCACCACCCCCCAACCCCCCTCGTAAAAAAAAACACTTATAACAAAAGAATGAGATTTTGAACATATTCGGGTAGTAATACATTCTGAGGATTTTGAATGTTTGCTGATGGAAGGGACATTGTGTGTAACTACACTTAGTCAACATAAAAAAGCTTTGCAAATACTTGTGGTTAGTGATTAATTTAAAAGTCGATTGACTGTTTGTTTTTCATATGTGCACTGTGCATGTACCATGGACAGCCCAGCTTCTCCAGCTGTTTTTTTGCCTTTTGTTTCAACTTTGTGTGTGGAAGCCTGGTTATTAATGTACTTTGAAAAGCTAGTGTCATTCCCATATTCTGCAAATAACTAACCCTGATAAGGCAGTGATTATACACAGCATCAGTAGTTAATAACTTGGTAATATGTTTGTTTTGCTCTCATTAGGCTCTCCTAAGATGATTCTTTTAAAATTATTCTTTAAATATATAGACTCAGCAGAATTATCTGTGTACAGTTGAGGAACTGTGCCCAGAAGAATACCCCAGATTTCCATATAGGAAAGTTCATCAACCAATCAGCCTTTGTTTATGTTATGCCAATATTAATTGGTCACCTGCTCTGTGGCAGGCACTGTATTAGGTGCTTTACATACCTGATAGGAGTTAATCTGCACAGTAATTTTACAGTACAAACAGTGTTGCATGTAACAATGGGTCAGCCCACAACTCAGAGAAGTTAAGTAACTTGCCCAGGGTTGCAGACCAAGTAACTGGTAGAGTCTACATTCAAACTTGGAGCTGCTGGAACTTTCCAACAATACTATTTTGACACTGGATCCTCTTAGGAATGGGGCTCACTCTTTCAGGAAGGAATAGAATAGGAAGCCCCCAGAAAGGATTATCTGGCATCTACTTTTCATGGACAGTTAGCATTTGCTATTTTGAATCATTATTATCATCTTGGAGGTATGTATGGTTCCTGCCTCCCCTTCTGGATTGCAAATCCCTTAGAGCAGCGGTCCCCAACCTTTTTGGCAGCAGGGACCAGTTTCATGGAAGACAGTTTTTCCACAGATTGCGGCGGGGAGTGGCTGGGATGATTCAAGCACATGACATTTATTGTGCACTTTATTTCTCATCTGATGCTGCTGCTGATCTGACAGGAGGTACTGGTCCACACACGGAGGGTGGGGACCCCTGCTGAACTCTTCCAATTCAGCTGCAAACACTTATTAAGTCCCAAGGATATGAGATCCATAAAGCAAGTAACGAGCAAGTAAAGTCAAGTAACAGGAGCTTTGCAGTCTCATGATATAGATTGACGCGTGAATGAAGATTTTTAGTTCAGAGCATTTGGAAGACTCAGGAAAGAGGCATTTTGTTGTTCTTTAGGGACAAGATAAAGCATCTAGGCTTTGCACAAAGTAGGAATTAAGCAAATATTTGAAACGAAGATAATAGTCTTCCCTTAATTTCTAGGTAGTATTGCTAAAGACAGAACAAATTCCACACCCAAGAAGAGATGGTGTGTCATTACTTAAAAGAGTATTTATCCTCCTTCTTATGTAGAGACCTTACTGGTCCTTCCCTGTGTCCCTCAAGTGTTTCTGGGAGAATAGAATTTATGTTACATAGTCAAGAGCAAGAAGCCAGAATTAATAACTGGGGGTTCCCTGGCTGTCCAGTGGTTAGGACGCCGAGCTTCCACTGCAGAGGGCACGGGTTCCATCCCTGGTTGGGGAACTAAGATGCTGTATGCCATGCAGCACGGCCAAAATAAAAAAATAAATAAAATGAGGAACAAAAGTAATGACCGATTCATATCTAAATTAAAAAAAATAAAGATTGATAGGCATTATTAACTGTAGGTTCTGTATTCCTTCCAGTAAATATGTTCAAAATCACAGAAGGGGTAATATAAAAATTGGGATGAAATATACTTTTCTTATCCCAAAGAACTTCATCAAGATAAACCAGCTGTCAGGTTTGTGAAGTCAGTAAACTTTGTCCTGGAAGCCCTTCACCATCACTCCTGGCACTTCTAATTTTCTTCCCTCCTGGATCTTGTTCTCTCCTCTAGCCTGTATCTCTGCCTTCCCAACATTTATCCTGTGTCAACCCCTGACAGTTGTTGCTTTCAAACTGAGGGGTCAGCTAATATCTATAGACTCTCTCACCTTTAGGATTTAATAACCACATAAGTAGGGCTTCCTTAGTGGCTCAGATGATAAAGAATCTGCCTGCAATACAGGAGTCCCAGGTTTGATCCCTAAGTCAGGAAGATCCCCTGGACAAGGGAGTGGCTACTGACCCAATCCAGTATTCTTGCCTAGAGAATTCCATGGACAGAGGAGCATGGCAAGCTACAGTCCATGGGGTCACAAAGAGTCAAATACAATTGAGTAACTCTTAATGCATGAGTATTTGCATTTTGTTCTAGAAGACACCAAGGAAATCAAAAACATTAGAAACTCAGAAAAATATTGGTACTTGGAGAAGGATAGGTAATGAAGTTGGCCTTTTGGGTGGGATCTCACTGAATCATGACACTTGGGCGAATCCTTGTCACAAGCACTCATGTGACTGTTTCTAAATCTGTAGCCCAATTCAGCAGTGTTTGAGCATCTGTTATTAGTCAGATACTGTGATAGGCACCAGAACTTTAAAAAAAAATCCTGATAATCTCCTTCTTCACAGATCTCAAGCTCCTGTCAGAGAATGTAAGTTTTGCCTTTTATTTGCCAGGGAACATAAGAAAATATTTATTCTGTTTCCAATTTGTATTCTTTCAACTTCTAACTAAAATTATTTCAAGTGGCTTTCAATTTAAAAACTACAACAGATAATATTAAATACAGACAGAGCAGAAACCATGTGGAAAGATGGGAGAGACTGTTATATCAAGAACCTGAACCCAGAGTTATTCCTTACGTTTAGTCCTGAGATGCCTGGTTTCCAAGGCAAGAAGAGAAAGCACTAGGTTATGTAATGTACCTTTTCTAATAAAAGGAAACTAGAATTCCTTTTAAAGATAGGACATTTTTTCTGGTTTTATGTATTAGGAGTTTTTTTGTGTATGTCCTTTTATAAAGTACTTCTGTTAGATGCAGGTTTACATAAAATACAGAAAAATTCTTTGAGTGGCTCTTTTTCATTAAACTTCAAGGAGAGCCAGGCAACGTACATTAAATAAATCGTTAGAGGTTTTTCTTTGGATTCTAAGCTAGCATGCTATACAGGTCTGTCGCTTTCCTGCGATCTAGCTTTCATGAGAATAGAGCTTAGAGGCTAAGACTCCTGGAATGGCAACTTCAGTAACTAGAATTTCATGCCTTGAACTGGGCCTTCCTCAGTTTTTTACTTGGATGGCTGCGGTGGCCTTTTATCTGTCTCCCCGGGGAAGGTTCTGTCTCCTTCTTTTCCCTTAGCTCTTCAAAAGCCCTCATCTCTGCAATTACTGGAATGACCTTTCTGACAGATGACTCTGATGTCACTTCCTGTTTAGATCTATTCAGGGAGCCTCTATTGTTTGTAAGATAAAGTCCAGACATACAATATCTTCTATCACCTTCACCCAATCTTTCTCTGTACCCCTCCGGCCACTTTAACCATAGTAAACACCTGTCAGCTCTCTACGCGTGTCACACTGCTTGTGGTGGCGTTTCTGCTTGACGTGCACCTCCCTCCTGGACTGATGTTGAGAACAGCTAATAACCTGGGTGACAGGAGCATACCAGTTAGGGCAGACCTGCCCTGCCACAGTGCCAAGTCCTGGAATGCCTCTAATGTGCCGTACCTTAACCCTTTAGGTTAGGGATCATGAGGCTGTCCTGGGCCAAAGATGGGGTGACAGAGTTGGGGCAGACACGAGGAGCTTGAGAGTGGGACTTTGCCAGTTGATAAAGAAGCATTTCAGTATCTTAAAATCCAGAATGGCGGCCTCAGGAGTGCATCACGTGAATAACAGCCTGTGCCTGCCCTGTTCTTCTTTCTGCTCCCTTTCCTCACCCCCTCTCTTACAGACAGTTCAGGAATCATCTCCTCTGGGCATCATTTCCCGACCTTCTCTGTGTATCATTGCTTTCTTCCTCCATCACGGAACACACTATAACCTCTGTGTGGTCCCACCATCACACCTGTATTTCTCTGTGCTCAATTTTGGTTACCTCTTGTTCTTCATCCATGAGATTGTAAACCCCATGAAGACAGGTGTTATATCTGACTCATTTCAATATTCTAGCCTTTAGCACAGTACGTGGCGTGTGGGAGCTGCACAATAAATGTTTGATGAATGAACATATATTTAAAATTCTGTACCTGACACGTGAAGAAGAGATTACCCAGCTAGTACTCACACCAGGTGTGAAATCTACTCATTCTGGTATGTTAGTTACATAATCAATTAATACAGTTAGAACAACATTAACAACATGTAGCATGTCACTACCTTTTAACTCTTGCAACCTCAGATTGGGAGAAAAAGACCTCAGTTCTTTAACTGGAAGAAATAGAATATATTCTGGAAATTTCCCAACCATACTTCTCCAAAGCTAAAACATCCCCGCTTGATAGCACAGAACTTCATGTGTGGTAATTTCCTTGTAGTGAAGTGGCATGCAAGTCACTGGGTCACTCTTTTTTTCCACGTCCCTTATTCTCACATGGAGAATAAGTAGAATTCTTCCACTTTTGTCTCGTTTGTTCACTGTTTTATCTCTAGAGCCTGCACAGTGGCAGTAGGCCAGGTCCCAGTCTAGGCGCTAGAGATAAAACAGTGAACGAATGAGGCAAAAGTGGAAGGAAAGTATTGTCACTGTGCAATAAGTAGTTTTTAAATAAAGAGCTCTAAGTAGAAGATGAGAAAATATGGCAAAAAAAAAAAAAAAATCCAAAAGGCAATTCAGGCTTTACTTCGAGGGTTGTGTGCTCTGATTTTTCTCCTTCCTGGCGTGCCAGAGGGGTTGAGGAGATGTCTAGGATCATTGCTGATGGCAACGCCCCAGCCAATGCTCTGGGAGATACACATGTGGGCTTACTACCCAGTCTTCCAGGTGGAGACAGGAGACGGAGCCAGCCAGCAGTTCCTCAAAGGAAAAAGGAACCGGATGTGGTGGCAGCAGCAACTCAAGTGACAGTAAAAACCAAACCCAGACACTTGGAACAACATAGACCCAAGAGTTTGTTCTCCATCCAGTGACTCACTAAACTGAACAGGAGCCCAAAGAAGCCCACGAAACTACACTGAGTTACCCAATTGCTTCCTTCCTTGGCTTTCTTTCCACCAGAGATGCCACGTCCAGGAGAAAGGTGGTTTGGATGGCTTTTAAACATGTACCCGTTTGTTATTTCAGCTCCACGAAGCGCCTCAAGTCTGTGGAGGATGAAATGGACAGTCCTGGTGAAGAGCCATTTTACACAGGCCAAGGGCGCTCCCCGGGGAGCGGAAGTCAGTCCAGCGGGTGGCATGAAGTGGAGCCAGGTAAGCAGGGCGGGCGGCCGCTGTGAAGCCTAAGATGTGGTGGGGGGCGGAGGGGAGGAGGGGGAGTGACGCCAGGCAGAAAGTGAAGAGAGTGAGCTCAGAGCAGTGGACTTTCTGACTTTCTCCACGTAAACACGTGTTTGTACCTGACTGCTGCAATGGCACCCCACTCCAGTACTCTTGCCTGGCAAATCCCACGGACGGAGGAACCTGGTAGTCTGCAGTCCGTGGGGTCGCTAAGAGTCGGACACGACTGAGCGACTTCACTTTCACTTTTCACTTTCATCATTGGAGGAGGAAATGGAACCCACTCCAGTGTTCTTGCCTGGAGAATCCCAGGGACGGGGTAGCCTGGTAGGAGGCCGTCTATGGGGTCGCACAGAGTCGGACACGACTGAAGCGACTTAGCAGTAGCAGCTGCTTTTATGAAAGGCTGGCAGGGCAAGGATGCCCTTCAGCTGAGATGAAAGATTGAGAATGATGTGTAGGGTTTTCTACTCTTACATGTTTTCACTACACAGCAATCCAGCATTCCGTTTGCCTTTGCTTTCATTTTATACTAATTGCCTTTTGGGTTTGGTTTTATCTTTTAATAATCAAAATAAAAATCCATTAACTTTTTCGACTGCATCAGTAGCATTAGAGAGGAAGGAAGGGCTCCCTGTGCAGTAGCTTGCACTTGGATCTTTATAAAATGAGGAAACTTTTAAATATGTTTTGTCATCACAATTCTTTTTCTATTTAAAAGCAACAGCTAAAAAAATAAAAATAAAAGGAATAGCTATCTCTCTGTCCATCTTTTGTGAACTAAGCAAATGATGCCTGCTAGTCTAACTTCCTGGGGTTTAGTCCTGACTCTGGAGTCTTGAGCCATGTGACTAATTCTGATGGCAGAAGCCTTTTGAAACTTTTCTCAGTGTTTATAACCTCCAGATTGGCAAGGGAGAATCTTCTCCGGTACCTTCCTCAATATGCAAAGTCTAATGATGTAGAGAATAGAGTGGGCTTTGGAAAAAGACAGACTGAGTGTAATCCTGGCTCTGCTTCGGCTGGCTGTGTGATTATGGGCAAACCACCTAACCTTTCTGAGACTAAGTATCCCCATTTTTACCATCTGTCAATGATAATAGGCATTTCAGTGCTCTTGAGAATTAAATGAGGTAATATACATGACCCAACTAATAATTATACCTAGCACAGTAAGTTTGAGAAGATTGTCCCAGTTCTTGCCTCAGAGTAATTCCCTGCATAAACAAGCACCGAGAAAATCTCTGAACCCCTTCACCTTCAATCTTAACTCCTTTCTCTCCCCCTAACATATCAAAAGAGAATCTTCAGAGAGTCTGACTACAGAGGAAGCATCACAGCGGAGGCTTGGGGGATGAAGGAACTGTTCTATATCCTGATTGTGGTGGTGGTTACAGGAATCTATACGTGTGTTAACATTCATATTACTAGAAATGCATGCCTTCCACTTCTAAGCCCCCAGGCAGTTTTACTGTATGATAATTAAAAACAAAACCTCAGTCCCCACTAGCTGAGTCCTTTATCTTGTTCCCTTTACCAAAATGTGAAGATTTCATTTTGCCTCCCTTCTAATCTTTTTACCCAGCTCATCCATTCATTGACTCACAGTTTCACTGGGAACTTTTTTGTGGACGAGGCACTCTGCCTGGTTCTGGGAACTCAAAGCTGAATGAGAAGATTGTGGCTCCTGCTTTCAAGGAATTCACAGTTGGGGTGGAGAACAGACACATAAGAAGATCATTATGTGGTGATACGGGAGGTGTAAGGATGGGGTTTAACCTCTGGTGCCGCTATTTTCTAAGTATCATCAACACAGTGCTCAGGGTGTGATGAGTCTTCTACAGAGGGCTACGCATCAGCTCACCCCACACGGAGATCCATGCCAGTTTGCGGAAAGCGGTCAAGAAATACACCCTGGCCTAAAGGAACGTGCTGACCACCTGTGCTGGCAAATGCACATTAGCACAACCTCAGGATAGTGCCAATGAGAAGCTTATGTGCTGTTAAAAAATTAAAAGATCTACATGTTCTTTGAACCTTTTTTAAAAGGCCCGTTAAAGTCCTGGCCAGTTTACCTGCTTCTGTGAAAGTGAGAATCAAAATATATAGGTTTAGGACATTGCACTTGAGAGTCATACTAACTCGGTTTTACACAGACTGAACTGCTTTTTTTATGTTGATGTACATGAAGCTCCTCTTCCAGGAGCCTGTCCTCTAGATCCTTAAGTAGATTCCTTTTGAGCCTGTGTGGGGGCTGTGGGAGTAGGTTGAATATAGAATATGTTGACCTAGTGACTCTTTTATTCAGAGTAATTCTGTTCCTCTCTTCTGCATGTTATGATTCAGCTGATCATAAATTTTAACATCTGAATAACTATCCCTTATGGTCATTAAATAACTAAATTTTAATGGCTAAATCCTTTTGGGGAGGATATGTATATATACACACACATACATATATATATTCACACACATACACACACATAATTACACTATATATTATACTATATGTATATGTACACACATGCTATATAAATATGCACATATAGTGTAAGCATATAATTAATTGTAGGGGGGATTCTCTAAGGGAAAAAATGTACACTTTTAGAGAAATCCCTCATAATTTTACTGTATTCCTGGACTGATGCTCCATTCTCTATTTCTATTTCATTATTGAAAATTATAGTTTCACAGTACATATGCAGGGGGTGGGAGGGGACAGTGGATAAATTTACATTTGTCCGTATTCAGCATAGAAAGTCGTAATAGTAACAGGGCCTGAGGGGACATTAAACCTCAACTGAAGGATGTTGTACATGTTCCTGGTGGCTTTGGTGTCATTAACTCACACCAGCCATTTTAAATGGATAATTTATGCTGCCAGATGGTCCTTTTGGGGGATTTTCCATCTAGCCCAATCCCCTTTTTGGCACAGAGGACACCCTTATGTTGTTCCCACACTGATCCAGGCCTAGCATCTCCCCAGGGATACAGTTCATTGAGTAGGAGGCTTTTAGTGGTCCACACATGTAAATTACCTTCAGAACGTGCTGGGAGTTTATGCATATCTGAAGGCCAGCAGCCTCTTGGTTGCCTGCATTTGGAATAATTCTCACAAGCTAGTACTAAAGGATACTTTGTTTATGTCTCAGATGTGACCCAGGAAGCAAGGCCTGCTTACTCCTCCACTCAGAAAGCTTTGCATCTGTTTACCTGCCCTCAAATGCTTTTTCAGCGCTCCCCGGCCAAAAGAGGGCCGAAGGTTGCCAGAAGAGACAAATTTCCTGGAGCAACAGGAAGGCTTTGGAAAGTAAAACAAACCAGACATGCAGTAAATTACATGGGCTCTTTCAAATGTCTTTTGTAGTATCCTGTTCCCCATTAGTTTATCTCAGCACTTTTAGTGCACAGCTCTTATTATCTGGGAAGAAGGGCATAGGAGATTAAAGATGATGTTAGTTTAAAAACATCAGACAACCTCCAGCTGACTTTTGCTTCTCTTACAATGCTGCATTTGTTCTCTCCACTTAGTTTCGTTTCCCAGTTATCTCAAAACTGGGTTAGATTCGAAGCTTTGAAGCTAATCATGCACTGATGAAATGAGTCCTATGAAATTCTATCAAGCAAAAGTGCACATACCATCAACTCTTGTGTATCTGGACAAATGAAAAACTGCAGAGGAACTGATAATGCAAATGAATAGGAAGGAAACCAAGAGGCAGGCGCCTCCACTGGGTCAGATACTGAGCATGGTGCTCTCGTATGTATGGCAAAGATTATGGTTACAATTGTTTAAGTACTTCCTGTCTACCAAGTTGTTTTTTTTTTTTTTTTTTAATTGCCCCAAATCATGCAAGTAGAGTGAGCTTGCTTCTGTAGAGATGAAAACTGAGAATTATAAAATGTTAGGTGAGTTGCCCAGAGTCACACAGATAGTAAACCTGGGGATCCCTAATCCAAATTTCAGTTCTGATTTTGGAATATAAGTTTTGTCTTCTCTACTCAGTAACCTCTTTTACTATAAACATTTATACTTGTATTTTAAGGTCTCATGTGATAGGCTTGTATTGAAATTAAAAACATAACAATAAAAAAAATTTAAATTATTCATCAGAAAGATTTGAAAAATTCCCTACTTCCTTATCCCAAACCCTTGATGTGCACCCAGGTCAGGGAATGATTGTGGGTTTATTAAATACACATAGGGCATAATACACGAACCAACAGTATTAACTGTTAACAAAGTCAGATATCTATCATTTTTCTCCTAAAATCACATAATCCTCAGGATTCAGATCTTTGTTCAAATAATACATCATCAGTGAGGCTTCCAGTGATTTAAAATAGCTGCTGTTTCTTTTCCATCATCCTATAATTCATCAACTTTTCCTTTCTTTATACCATCCTCTCCTGTTATCTTATGTTCTCCTACTTGGATATACACTCTGAGTAGTGGGCCTGAGTCTGTCTTTTCTGCTGCTGTACACCCGGCATCCCTGACAGTGTCTGGCACATAATAGGTACTCAGTAAATGTGGATTGAGTGAATGAATGAAGCCTATAAAGCAGGGAATTTGGGTGCTTTCCATAAATCTGAAAGCAGAATTTGCCACCAGTAATTCTCTCAGAATTGATGTTTACTATATTCTCAATCTGTAGGCTATTATTTAATCAAATCCAATTATTAGCAAGTAGTAAACAAAGCCATGGGCTTCCCCAGTGGTGCAGCAGTAAAGACTCTGCCTGCCAATGCAGGAGATAGGGAGACACAGGTTCAGTCCCTGGGTTGGGAAGATCCCCTGGAGGAGGAAACGGCAACCTGCTCCAGTATTCTTGCCTGGGAAATCTCATGAATAGAGTAGCCTGGCGGGCTACAGTTCCTGGGGTCTCAAAACAGTCAAACATGACTAAGCAACTAGACAACAGCAAGCAAAACAATTGCTAAGGCTCAACCAAGAGCCCCGTTGACAAGTGGTCAGATCAGATAGTATATAACATTTTATTACAACTATCTCTCACCTCGAAGGGTATTCCGTTAAGGGAATCAAATCCTTTTTTCTAAAGGTAATACTTTATTGACTTTTAAGATAATGCTTTTTTTTTTTTTTTTTTAATAAAAGGACAATTCATTATCACAAGCTGTATATCAAGAATTCCAATAACGAATCTTCTGTAGAATGTTTTCTGTAACTTTCTTGATTTTTGTCTGAATATTTTCAGATTTCCATATGAAATTTTCTCCATAGTAGCTTAATTAACACTCATCAGAGATCAGATCAGATCAGTCGCTCAGTCGTGTCCGACTCTTTGCGACCCCATGAACCGCAGCACGCCAGGCCTCCCTGTCCATCACCAGCTCCCGGAGGTCACCCAGAGTCACACCCATCAAGTCAGTGATGCCATCCAGCCATCTCATCCTCTGTCTTCCCCTTCTCCTCCTGCCCTCAATCCCTCCCAGCATCAGAGTCTTCTCCAATGAGTCAACTCTTCGCATGAGGTGGCCAAAATACTGGAGTTTCAGCTTTAGCATCATTCCTTCTAAAGAAATTCCAGGATTGATCTCCTTCAGAATGGACTGGTTGGATCTTCTTGCAGTCCAAGGGACTCTCAAGAGTCTTCTCCAACACCACACTTCAAAAGCATCAATTCTTCGGCGCTCAGCCTTCTTCACAGTCCAGCTCTCACATCCATACATGACCACAGGAAAGACCATAGCCTTGACTAGGCGAACCTTTGTTGGTAAAGTAATGTCTCTGCTTTTGAATATGCTATCTAGGTTGGTCATAACTTTCCTTCCAAGGAGTAAGCATCTTTTAATTTCATGGCTGCAGTCACCATCTGCAGTGATTTTGGAGCCCAGAAAAACAAAGTCTGACACTGTTTCCACTGTTTCCCCATCTATTTCCCATGTAGTGATGGGACCAGATGCCATGAACTTCGTTTTCTGAATGTTGAGCTTTAAGCCAACCTTTTCACTCTCCACTTTCACTTTCATCAGGAGGCTCTTTAGCCCCTCTTCACTTTCTGCCATAAGAGTGGTGTCATCTGTATATCTGAGGTTATTGATATTTCTCCCAGCAATCTTGATTCCAACTTGTGTTTCTTCCAGTCCAGCATTTCTCATGATGTACTCTGCATATAAGTTAAATAAACATGGTGACAATATGCAGCCTTGACGTACTCCTTTTCCTATTTGGAACCAGTCTGTTGTTCCATGACCAGTTCTAACTGTTGCTTCCTGACCTGCATACAGATTTCTTAAGAGGCAGATCAGCTGGTCTGGTATTCCCATCTCTTTCAGGATTTTCCATAGTTCATTGTGATCTACACAGTCAAAGGCTTTGGCATAGTCAATAAAGCAGAAATAGATGTTTTTCTGGAACTCTCTTGCTTTTTCCATGATCCAGCGGATGTTGGCAATTTGATCTCTGGTTCCTCTGCCTTTTCTAAAACCAGCTTGAACATCAGGAAGTTCATGGTTCACATATTGCTGAAGCCTGGCTTGGAGAATTTTGAGCATTACTTTACTAGCGTGTGAGATGAGTGCAATTGTTCGAAAGAAAGAAAGGCAATGCCAAAGAATGCTCAAACTACCGAACAATTAACACCCATATGAGACACTATAAAATCTGTATTATGTGAAGTCTAATCTGTTACTCAAAGTGTGGTCCGCACACCAGCAACATGGCATCATCTGGGAGCTTATTAGAAGTACAGAATTTCAGACCTTACCCAGACCCATGGAATTTTAACAAGATGGGTGGTGCTTATACTTGTTAGTGATTGAAAATCCCTGATCTAGGCTCCTTCCTTGACTGTTCCTTTTTGCAGGCTCTTACCACTCAATTCTTGCCTTACTAGAGGCAACCTGAACTTTCACTGTTGTGATCCCCAAGCTTTCTCCCTACTATAAGTAGGAATGCCATTAATGCTCTTCTAGACAGATAGAAATCTAACCTATTTTCAGACATGTCAGAGAAGATGGTACCCTCACACAGTGGTTCATACCTCTGTACAAGAAGAAAATTCTCCTGTCTCTCTCATCTTCCTCCAGTTGAAGTACATGAAGAAGAAGAGCTGGTCATCTAATCAATATAATTCAAGTCAAACCAAGTCATTGAATCTTTATTAAGTGCTGACTGTGTGCAGTACAGAGTAGGTTCAAAGATGACTCCATTGAGTCCCTGTCTTCAATGGCAAACCAGATTTTCTTTGTTGTCAGTCACCATCTGTAAGATGGGAACTGTGGTTTCTGCTTCATCTCTGTCACAGAGTTCAGTTCAGTTTAGTCTCTAAGTTGTGTCTGACTCTTTGCAATCCCATGGACAGTAGCCCGCCAGTTTCCTCTCCCTATGGAATTTTCCAGGCAAGAGTACTGGAGTGGGTTGTCATTTCTTTCGCCAAGGGATCTTCCCCACCCAGGGATCAAATCTGGGTCTCTTGCATTGCAGGTGTATTCTTTACCAACTAAGCCACCAGGGAAGTCACAAAGTTATGACAGTTAAATGATCAACTTGAACTTCTGCTCCAAGTGCCAAAGTCCTTTGTTAAAATTAACATTCTCTAATTGTATGAAATATTGTTAGGATTATTGAGGGAGACAGAACTTACCAGCTCATGGTGGTTGAAAGCCAGCAGGATTAAATGCTACAGGGGTAAAAGGAGAGAGTGGTTCAACCTGACTTTAGAATTAGACACTGTCTGCAGAAGGAGGCAGTGAAACTGGATTTCCATTGGACCTCAGATGAAAAACGTTCACAAACTTGAAAGTGATACATGATGTCTCTTAGCCTTTCAGTCATTGGTATATATAAATTTGTGTTCTTCATATATCTTTTTTTTCATATATATATATCTCTTACAAAGCAGTTTTGTGGCTGTCCTGTGAAGCTTCTCAGGTTGTCTGTGTTCCCAAAATTGACTCATTTGAGGGTTCAGTGGGTTTCATGGATTACTCAGTTGCACCACTTTCTGCATTTGACACATACATGCCAGTCAATATTAGAATAAATGTATTTTTTATTGTGAAAAATATGTGAAATTATACAAATTTTTCAGTGAAATTTAGTTCTGTGTTTGAAAAGAGGAGCTTCTTACTCCTTAAATTTTCTCCTGTAGAAAAATATTCAGAACTCTAGCGTGCCTTCAGTTATTTTGTGATTGTAAAACTTTATTAACAGACACTGTTATTTTAGCCAAGATGCTAGAAGTTCTGAACAGTTCAGTAAAAAGTTTTAAAGCCAAATTTGGTAAGTAATAAGTTTAGCTGTAGTCCTTTTCTTAAAAACTTTCAGAGATACACTTATTTCAGAAATAGATTTCTTCCCAAAGGCATCAGTTCAGTTCAGTTCAGTTAGTTCAATCGCTCAGTCATGTCCGACTCTGTGACCACGTGGACCACAGCACGCCAGGCCTCCCTGTCCATCACTAACTCCCGAAGTTTACACAAACTCATGTCCGTTGAGTCAATGATGCCATCCAACTATCTCATCTTCTGTCGTGCCCTTCTCCTCCTGCCCTCAATCTTTCCCAGCATCAGGGTCTTTTCAAATGAGTCAGCTCTTCGCATCAGGTGGGCAAAGTATTGGAGTTTCAGCTCCAACATCAGTCCTTCAAATGAACACTCAGGACTGATCTCCTTTAGGATGGACTGGTTGGATCTCCTTGCAGTCCAAGGGACTCTCAAAAGTCTTCTCCAACACCACAGTTCAAAATCATCAATTCTTTGGTGCTCAGCTTTCTTTATAGTCCAACTCTTACATACATATATGACTTCTGGAAAAACTATAGCCTTGACTATATGGACCTTTGTTGGCAAAGTAATATCTCTGCTTTTCAGTATGCTATCTAGGTTGATCATAACTTTCCTTGCAAGGAGTAAACGTCTTTTAATTTCATGGCTGCAATCACCATCTGTAGTGATTTTGGAGCCCCCAAAATAAAGTCTGACACTGTTTCCCCATCTATTTGCCATGAAGTGATGGGACCGGATGCCATGATCTTCTTTTTCTGAATGTTGAGCTTTAAGCCAACTTTTTCAACCTCCTCTTTTACTTTCATCTAGAGGCTCTTTAGTTCTTCACTTTCTGCCATAAGGGTGGTGTCATCTGCATATCTGAGTTTGTTGGTATTTCTCCCAGCAATCTTGATTCCAGCTTGTGCTTCTTCTAGCCCAGCGTTTCTCATGATGTACTCTGCATATAAGTTAAATAAGCAGGGTGACAATATACAGCCTTGATGTACTCCTTTTCCTATTTGGAACCAGTCTGTTGTTCCATGTCCAGTTCTAACCATTGCTTCCTGACCTGCATATGGATCTCTTAGGAGACAGGTCAGGTGGTCTGCTATTCCCATCTCTTTCAGAATTTTCCACAGTTTATTGTGATCTACACAGTCAAAGGCCTTGGCATAGTCAGTAAAGCAGAAATAGATGTTTTTATGGAACTCTTCTGCTTTTTCGATGATCCATCAGATGTTGGCAATTTGATCTCTGGTTCCTCTGGCTTTTCTAAAACCAGCTTGAACATCTGGAAGTTCACAGTTCACATATTGCTGAAGCCTGACTTGGAGAATTTTAAGCATTACTTAACTAGCGTGTGAGATGAGTGCAATTGAGCAGTAGTTTGAGCATTCTTTGGCATTGCCTTTCTTTGGGATTGGAATGAAAACTGACCTTTTCCAGAGGCACAGCAGTCCTCATTTTTGAAAGTTAAAATTAAGCACTATAATAATACATTGTCTGTTCTTATCACAATTATTAAGTCAAGGTACATTTTTAAAGGTATTTTTAGAAGAATAGTTGGTAAACACTGGGTCAACCAGAAGCCCAGGACATTTAGAACCAGAGTTCAAGTGTCACGACTGTTAGGAACACAGTTGCATTTTGCAGACCTAGGTTGGTTTATTGTCATTTTCAGTATTCCATATATGAAGTTCAGTTAATTCCCAACTCTGCCGGTCCTAATTTGACTGCTAATAGTCATTCATCAGTTGTACGAGTGGGGAAAGTTTACCGGCTTAAACTTGTAGCTGAGACACATGAGCAGAAGTCCATTATCAATGCCAATAAAAAGGCTGCAGACTAGTAACAATAGTCCATTGATCATGGACACTCAGCCGCACTGGCATATATTAAGGGAAATGATTAAACCTCCCACAATCTCCTGCTGTAATAGGAAGAGTCACTGTTACAGAACACTGCCATAGGATCAATGTCTTGGCTTTTCTTCTGCATTTATAGAGCATTGGGAAATCATCATTATGTGACAACGTTGTCTCCCATTACCTCTTTAATATTGGCACTTGCTAGATAGAGACCAGTGCACCAGGGAGCACCACTGCAGTGACAAGGGTGGTTCTTGCTCTCTAGTGACCCTCTGTTAGCAGAGAAATTTCAGCCAAATAAGGGGTTATAAGAGATGAACTATATTACAAAATGAGCACTCCTTAACTACCCTTCAAAAATGTTCATATCTTCTTTATCAAGGCTATTTTTTAAAGCTAAAAAGGGAGTGAGAACAACATATTCTAATAAAAGGTTACCTATCAGAAGAAATACTCCCATGTACACGCATGTGTGTGGATGTGTGTTTGTCAGACATATGGTGAAGCACAGTCCAAAAAATAACTGTTGTATTCCTGAAGCCAGTTAAAATACCTGGTACATGGTAACCATTCAGTCAAGAATTGTTGGCTAACTGAATAAGTAATAAGATGGGAGCCGCACATGACTTATCTTATCTTTTGAGGAGGGCAAAGTGCTCAGGAAGTGGAGTGCTGCGTACATTTGTTCAGTGATTGAGTGCATTTGTTGAGTGAATGAGAGCAGCTTGACGTGCATCAGAGAACTCAGATGCACGATTTTGTGAATACGGAAGCTCCCAGGAAAACAGATGCTGCATTTTAGCTTGCCTTGTCTGAATAAATAAATTACCCAAGCCTCCAAATTTTTTATTTCATGTTTGAAAACGAAGCTGTGTGAATATTCTAGAAAGCAGGAAGGAAAAGTGTATCCTGTACTTTCGCTTTACGTGGGGAATCGTCCTCCGTCTCCTGTTCCTGTCACTGTCTTCAGCACAGCCCCCATGCCTTAGGTGGCAAAGAGCTGGCTCATCAAGGGGCCTTATTTAGCACATTGTAAGGAGGAGCTTTCAAGTAAATTTCATCCCAGCCACAGCAATCTTCATGGGCTTGCTGGGGAGGGAGAAAATAAGAGAGAAATAACATGTATTATAAAGAGGAGAAAAGTACAATTGAGATGCAAAATCCTCCAATTCTTCTGTTATGAACAAGCCTTGGATTTTTAGCAAATGACTTCTCTGAATTTTCATTTTCTCGTATGTCAATAATGGGTTCTTTAAAACAGCTGGCCTTCCTAACTCGTAGCTTTGGAAAGATTGTATGAGATGATAATAAAAACAGGAGCTACCATTTATTAAGCACCAGCTGTGTGCAAAGTACTGTGCATGGCACAGAGATAAAGGTGTTTTTAATCAATGTAAAGTATACTTATAAACTTAAAGCTTTACACTTATATTATACCCCTTTTTCAAAATGCCGAAGTGCTATGTGAGTTTAAGATGTAAGATGTGTGCTCAGACACTCAGTCATATCTGACTCTTTGCAACCCCATGGACTGTAGCCCACCAGGCTCCTTTGTCCATTGGATTCTCCCAGCAAGAATACTGGCGTGGGTTGCCATGTCCTCCTCTGGGGGATTTTCCCGACCCAGGGATTGAACCCATGTCTTCTTGCATCTCCTGCATTGGCAGGGGGGTTCTTTACCAGCTGCACCAGCTGAGATGCCCATGTGAGTTTAAGATACTGTGAAGTTAAATTGAAAGCCTATTATACACATCTTCATCTCTTATATATAAAGCACTGTGCAAGATGATAGAAGGCATATAAAAATAGATAGGACAAACCTTCCACCCCAGAGAAAGAAGAACGGTAACTAGTTAAACCAGTACCAAGTTCTACAAGGACTTGAGTGTGCTAAAAGTCATGTAGTTTAGGAGTTGATTCATTGGCTTGGACCCCTATCCTCCGCTGTAATTGCTTGAAGAGCAGATGTGTTAGCCATTCCATTATTAAAGGAGTGTCAATGAACGCTGTCCCCATTTCCTCCCTTTCAAACTATCTTATCTTTCTTTATCTCTGAAAAATAGGTAGAACGCTGATGTGTAGGCAACACTCAGAAAGGGTACAACACAATGCCATCCCATTCCAGCAAAAAATTTAGCTATCTGCACCCATGGACTCAACCCCTTCCTAAAGCAGTTCTAACTTGCAGATAATGAAATTGGGCGGCTTCAAAGCAAGTGTTTACTGAGAGGAAACAAAATTATTCTGCAATGAGATTAAATTCACCAAAGAGGAAAAAAAAACGGAAAGTATAGTTGGAAGAGAAGAAACAAAGGATATGGATAGACAAACATATAGGTAGATAGATAATGACTTACCTAAGAATTTCCTGTGTTGGTTTTTCTATATCTAATAGATTTTATTTATCTAATAAATATTAATAAATATTTGTAGAATTCAGAAGGTATTTTTCACCTCTGATACAAAGAGCAAAAAAATGCTTCTTTAGTGTCCCTACTTCCTCTGATCTGTTCTATGAACACAATGTAGGTATTTCCTAGACATGAGTAATACCACATTCTGATTAATAATAAAAGATAAATTTACTTTTGTTTTGTCATTTGAATGCTGCTAAAAATTTAAATACGTGTTTTATTAGAAAGAGCTAATGTTTACTGGGGCTTCCCTAGTGGCTTAGGCAGTAAAGAATCTGCCTGCAAGGCAGGAGACCAGGTTTGATTCCTGAGTTAGGGAGATCCCCTGAAGAAGGGAATGGCTACCCACTCCAGTATTCTTACCTGGAGAATTCCGTGGACAGAGGAGCCTGATAGGCTGCAGTCCATTTTTGAGCACTTACATATCTATACATATACGCACATATCACTAATAAGTACAGATCACTAATAATACTATTTGCAGACTTAACTTCCCTCTCGCAGGCCTATACACTGATGATTCTATTTAAATGTCAAATAACCAAGTGAAATATTGTCAGTTTATATGGGGAAAAGTTTCTCTCTCTTCTGGCCACCAGTGTTTTTAACAAAATTGGTGTGTAATACTGAGTTTGAGGCTCTCTATGGGGATGGGAGCAAAAAGAAAGAAAAGTCCAGACATGCACAGGTCTCAGGAGTCAGGAACTTTCTGCCCCACGCAGCCTAGCAGTTTCTGATGCAATAGTGTGCATCCCAGTAGCTTTCCTGCTCAGCAGAGAATTACAATAATGCCTATTTATCCAACTCTACCTATCCATGGATTTCAAACACATCATAAGCTCGTCAATTAATCGAAGACATGGCACCCTTTTGGAGATGATGGGTGAGTTACATCCTTGAAGATGATAAGAAATGCTCACACTGACGTAGTAAATCAGTAGGTACTAAAAGTGGAAAGTGTTCTCTCCTATACCGAGTCACAAAGTATGTCTCTGGGACAGGAGAAAACTTCAGGAGTAAAAACAACAAAAAAAAATCATTTGATTTCAAAGCATCTTTTTAATTTGACAAAATATTAAGCCCTAATAGAATAACTGAATAAATACAGTTATTCAGCATGCCTCTTCAAAGTATTACTGACTCCCTTTTGTAACAATTAAACCCCCACTCTGAAACGTTTGGATTTTTAAATCCTGGGTTACTTTGGTTCCCTGTTCTCTGGGTCTGTTTGGAGTGGGGGACTCTGTGCTGTGGTCCAGCACCCCCAGCCACAATGGAGACAGGCTCCACAGACAGCTGCAAATGTCCATTCAGATGATGCTCCACATTTTAATGTGTTCAAAACATCTCATTGTCCTTCATTTGGAAGGAACATGCCAACCTCTAGGGATTTTCCACTTTGTATCTAAGGAGAGGTGAAGTTTTTTTCATTTGCATACTTGGAAACACACTCAAGTCATTAGACTTTCAAGGAATGGCAACCCAACATCCATTTCTAATCTGAAGTGTCCTCTGCAGCACCAGATGATTCTGCAGTGTTAGTTGTCGACCCCGAAATCACTTCACTGTGATGAGCTTCCAAGATGAATGCATTCTAGGATATCCTGATTACTTATGACTTAAGGCCCATTAGAATCCTCAGTCTGCCTTTCAGCCATTTCATGAACCTGGGCGAACAGACAGTTTATCAAAATGGCTGTGCAGTGTCCCTCATGTTTTAACACACTTTAGGGACTTGCATAAGCAGCACTTCATGTTCCAATGTCAAAATACACGTGTGAAGATTAAAAGTAATATGGGATGCATAAGAATACTTTTCAGGGCCAGCTATTCTTTGATATTTATCACTTCATAGCAAAGACACCTGCTTCTAATTTTAGGAGTTCTTTTTGCCAGTGGGTGATTTCTTTTTTCCTTTAGAAATGAAATTGTATCCTCAAAAGACTTAACTGGTCATTTTTCTCCTTTTGATGTGCTTGATATTTTTATGAGTTTGTCCATTGGCATTGAAGCCTTAACATGCCTTTAGTTTTAAAAAAAAATCTTTATAACACATAATTATTATATTGGGTCACATAAATTTCTATCCTAGCCACACATTTGGAGACTTTTGCAGAGAGAAAAGTTGTTATAAATGTCGTTATCTTCCACTTGGACTAATAGATAGTTGTCTTAAGTTGACCGAAGCCTGAGAAATGAACTCTCCCTATGGGAGAGGTTCAGCAACTTACCCTCAGTACATATATTTGGTTCTTTTTCACATTCAGTTGGTTACAGTTATTATTTGAGGGTTGGTAAGTGGAATAAAAAAAAAGAGAGAGAGAGAGGAACCTAGGTTTGTCTGTTTAAATACGTATGGAAATAGTCCTTTGGCTTGGGAGGCAGTCAGCCTACTTGTAGAGTCCAGTGTGGTTTGCTTTCTTGGTTTTATCGTGCATGAAGACCTTTCCCTAATAGGCACTGGGTAAAGTGAATTATTCAAGTAGAAAAAGATGCAGAAGATGGTATCTTGCTAGCATCCCATTCTGATTGGCCCATGGAGAGTTGTCTGTATAAAATTGGATCCTTGTGTGGGGTTCCAAAAAAAGGTGTGAATATGAAGGAGAAGTGCTAAATCATGACTCCAGAGAAAATGTCGGCCATGAGCAGTTTTTAGTTTCAGTGAAAACCGAACTTCAGGATTTGGACAAATAAGACAAGGCGAAAAAAGGGTGAATCATTAACTCTAGTATAAAATTGTTACAGTGATCAAGTTTCCGCAAACTTGCATAAGATGCTCAACAAAGACTGGGACTGAATGGAACTTACTCATTTACTTAATTGATAGGAAAAGCTTTGCCAAGCATTTACCCTTTATGTCAGATAAGTAATTTTTAATAAAATATTTCCAAGATATGAAGACAGTTAAGAAAACAGCACGGTTTTTAATAATTGCACTCCTAAGTAAACGGATCTATCATTACGTTGTCACAAAGAATGACAGTGAGCAGAAACATCCTGCTAATCCCGCTCTGATAAGTGTTCAGTGTAATTAGACAGACACCATCTTGTCTGTTGAATGTAGCATTCATCAGAAGTGCAACTTTACACAGAATCCTCTTTTTCTGATATGTCATTTTGCTTCTGAAAACGACTCATGTAGTTGTGCGCAGCTATTCCTTTTGACTTTATGTTTTTGTTTGTTTTAGTAGTTTTTAACAATAATGTGGGCCTTTTGGATCCACAAAGCTGCATTTGAGGTTAGCAGTTCATTTTGTTTTGCCAACTGTCAGAATCATAAACCTGCTTAAGTATTTTTAAGCTTTGAAATGACCTGTTGGCTTATCTCTCTGAAATGAAGGTATGACTCTTTTGAGAGAGGTCTCTTATGAGGAGGAATCCTTAAATAAGAGGTCAAAAGAGAACATGTTTCCATGAAAATTTTTAATGTTAAAATGATTAAATGTATTGCCCCCTTCCAGCATCCCCAGGCATAGCTTAAAAAAAAAATCCATTTCCTTTTGCCCTGTAGCTTGTGTCCTGAGCTAGGAACCACTGCATGGTTACAAAGTGCTATCCACTCAGTTCATTGCACGGCTCTACCTCCCTACTTTCTCGACGATTTGAAGGCAAAGAATAGGGTTATTGAAGGATGGCAGGCAGATTTCACTAAGTAACATAACAGGTGGAGGTCAAAGTAGTTTATTTGTGGAGATGAACAGAGTGCAGAGATGAAAAATCAAATGCTTTGCCATAATAAGGTTTAGCAAGAAAATGCTGACTACACTAAGCTGTGATTCTAGCTGACAGAACCTTTTCTAGCGTTCATTACTTGATTTCACAGTTCAAGCAATTTGAAGAGACCTAAAATTATATTTCTTTTTTCCCTTATGAAATGTTCACATCAGTTTTCAGATTTTAAATAAAATGATGGGTGCTCTGCTTGTAACCAAGGAACATTAGGACTTAATAGATTCCCAGTGTAGGCATATCCCGAGCATGGAATGTCACAGACTGTGCATCTCTTACAAATTAAATTCTACCAGCAGGCACCTTAAACTCCAAGCTTTCAATCATGTTTTAACTGACAGAGTGAACGTATTTTGATAAACACTTAACTCCACATCATCTAAATGAATATTGTGAGTGGAGAAAAGTCTCTAAAAGGTTATTTACCAAGTGTGAGCACTGGCTTACCCTCAGCTTGTTGAAGATAAAGAGGAGAGGGCGTTCGTTTGGGGTTTTTTATTTCCCTTTATGCAATTCATGTATTTGTATAGTGCATGTACTTAGCTTTTACAACTTAAAAGAGGGTTAAACATGCTGATAAAATATATCAAAGTAAGATTTATCTGCTGTTAGAGCAGGACCAAAAATCTAAAAGATTATTTGGTGGTATATAGACCAAAGCTGTCGAATGGAACTGTGTGCAGTGATGCAACATGTTCTAACTCTGCACTGTCCAATACTGTAACAGCTAGCCAAATAAGGCCATTGAGCACTTGAAATGTGGCTGTGCTGAGCCACTGAAGTTTTTAATTCATTTAATTTTAATTAATTTAAATTTAAGTAACTACATGTGGCTAGTAGCTACCATATTGGACAGAGCAGATATAAACCAAACATATGTATGATTGAGTTTTTAACTTTTCATCTGGGTATCTAGGCAGAATGAATAAAACATTACCCTATATTGTACTATTTTTTTCATGCAAAGAAAATAGTTTAGTTTTCTCAGTAATTTCTTTTTTCATTCTCAGTCCTCTGTGAATGTGTATGAGTGCTGTATTGAGCCAAAATCAATCCTTCCCTGAGTACATGGGAGAGGGTGAGATGGTTAGGGAGAAGATAGGATGAGTAGGGAATCTCCAGCTTGTAAGTATATGGAGCATGAAGTGCAATAGCTGACTCACTGAAAAAGACCCTAATGCTGGGAAAGATTGAGGGCAGGAGAAGGTGGCGACAGAGGATGAGATGGTTGGATGGCATCATTGACTTAATGAACATGAGTTTGAGCAAACTCTGAGAGACAGTGAAGGATGGGGAAGCCTGGCGTGATGCAGTCCATGAGGTCACAAGGAGTTGGACATGACTGAGCAACTGAACAGCAACAACAACAGCATCCTGACAGTGGGGTGTCTGTATTCACCCTGAAAGGAAAGGAAATCTCAGAAGTCAGGAGACTCAGGAACCTGACTTGTTGGCTCAGGAACCAGATTTTTTTTTTTTTGTATGGTAGTTTCCTTGTGTGGAGAAGGCAATGGCACCCCACTCTAGTACTCTTGCCTGGCAAATCCCATGGACAGAGAACCCTGGTAGGCTGCAGTCCATGGGGTCACTAAGAGTTGGACACGACTGAGCGACTTCACTTTCACTTTTCAGTTTCATGCACTGGAGAAGGAAGTGGCAACCCACTCCAGTGTTCTTGCCTGGAGAATCCCAGGGATGGGGAAGCCTGATGGGCTGCCATCTGTGAGATCGCACAGAGTCGGACACAACTGAAGTGACTTAGCAGTTTCCTTGTGTGTATCCTTCACTCTCTCTGGTTGTAAATTTTCACTTAACAAGTGAACATTTGGAATACATTAGCGAACTCATCATTTCTTTTCTCCTGAATTATCCATATAATTTTTGACTCCATTCTCCTATTTTTTTCTAAATTGAAGAAATCATTTGTGTCCAAGCCTTTTAAATTACCTGAACTTCTTTATGATGGGATAATTCTTTGGGGGGATCCTTTTAGCTCATTTTAAATGGTTGCATATAGAACAAGAAGGATACACCTCAGAAGCTGTATTAACTTTCATTTTTTTCTCTCCATCATAAAAATGATTTTAAAACATTTTTATTCACTGAAAAAGGTTAAAAGTCAAAACAGTCTGAATATTTTACCTTTTTGTATTGTTGAGTGTGTTAATCATACTAAATTACTTTAGAATGAACCCTAATGGGTTTTACCATTAGGACACAAATCTAGGGTGAATACAATATCTTGAACTAACTCCTCCCATCACACAGCATGTACTGATAGCCACAAAATAGGATGGTCCTTTGACTGTGGAATTAATCTATCCAATCACAGTCTTTATTTAGCATCACCCTTGGAGATGATCTCATAAAGTCTAGCTGAAATGGCCCTAGAATGGTTCTGTTCTTGCTTGGGGGGGCTAGAGACTGGGACAGTGCTCTACATCTAGAAGTTGAGCGTCTGGGCATAAATCTGCTGGTGGAAGGTGACTTGTGAAATAAGAGTGCTGGTCCTCAGCTTTTGTTTTGTGCTTGACAAGTGGCACTGAAATTTATGCCGACAACATTAGTCTGATGGCCACGACTGTTGTATCCATTCCCCACACCGAGACCTAGAGGTAGAAGGGAATCTGAAGACCCGAGTGTAGAGAGAACAGTCAGGATGGCAGTTAGCATGTTATTTAGGCTGGAGAAAAATGTTTACGTACCATTAATAAGCTCTGTTTTAAACCAGCCTGTGATTGGTTTGTAGCAGTAATGGGAACTTTTTTCAGAAGTGGGCACCTGGGTGAAATAGTATACTGACGGGAAGAAGGGCTTTGGATAGCTCAGTCCAAATCCTCGCTCCTCCAAGTACTAATCTTGTGGCCTCTCATCCTCTCTGGGACTTTGCTCGCTCAGTTATCCTCCCACCAAGACATGGCCTTCCACCCATCTGCTGGACATTTCCATCAGTAGGCCAGCATGCTTTACTGTCTCCCACTGCTTCCCCCCTTTTCCCTAAAGCTACTACCCTAATTGTCTGCTTCCCTTTACAAACTAACTTCATGAGAATTGACTGTACCTATTGTCCTGCTTCTTCCCTTCCTGTTGATTTTTGCAGGCCATTCTAACCCATCTTCCATGCTCCTCACTCTCACAGAGCTCGTTTATTGTCATTATGCTTGACCTCTTAACAGCACTCACCTCGCTCCATCACAACTGTCTTCTTGAAATACTTCTCTTGGTTTCTGTAAAACTGCACTTTCCTGTGAGTGAAATGCCTCTACTTAGTTACCTGCTTTGACACCAATGTTAGTAGCTCAGAGGTCTCCCTTGATGTCAAGACTTGCTAAATTTTAAGTAATTGTGTGTGTTAGCCACATACTTTTGATTAAGTGAGATATTTCTGCATTATCGTATAGACTAGGCTTGTAGTTTATCAATGACTCTTAAAAGAAGAATTGTGATCCTTTCTGCTAATGTCTGCAGGAAGCTATTGAGAAAACAAGATGTTGAATAGGGAAGAGGCCTGTTGTATATATTAATGTGTATATATTTGCTGTTTTAGAACTTAACATCTTTGGATTATTATCTATTAGAAGACTTCTAAGTCTGTGTGATATTTTTCTTTTGGAGGTTCTGTGTTAGAATTACTGGTAATATATTCAGTATGTTTGATAAAATCTTAACTGATTCCTACTAAGGCCAAGTAAAACCTTTGGTATATAAGGTTCATAGTACTGTACTTCAGAGTCATTTTAATATTTTGCATATTCTTTTGCAGTTGATAATCACTTTTCTTTGGATATCAGAAAGTTCAACTATAATTATATTTTGTTGCCTTAAATAGGACACTGTTTTTATAGTGTACAAGGGAAACTATAGGAGAGAGTATGATAATTAACAAAATAATACAAGCTTTAGAACCTGAGAGACCTGGGTCAGAATGATCACTTAATGGCTGTATGATCTTTTAATTTTTATTTTATATTGCCGTGTGGTTGATTAACAGCGATGTGCTAGTTACAGGTGTACAGAAAAGAATGGTTGTATGATCTTGAGCAAGTTGCTTGATATCCTTGATACCTACTTTCTGTGACACTAAGTTATAGGTAGGTAGGATAATAATACCTACCATTCTGAGACACAGACGTAAGGATTTGTAAGTACAGGCTACATAGCAGGTACTCTGTCATTTGTGGCTTTTATTATTCTCAGCCTGATTTTTGGAAATGATCAATATGTAGGAATTTGATGACATCTTTTTAGCTGCCTCGTGGCTCTCTTGAGGATCCTCAGTGGATGAAGGCTTCTAATAGCCTTTAGATTTAGTATAATAGTTGTTCTGGTAAAGCAGTAAAGATAGGTTGTTGGGAATTCGATCATGATAGCAAACAGGAGAATGTCTGAAGTCAAACATGAACGAACTTAAGCAGCATTTAGTGGTCCTCTCTAACCGGCTTATATGTTGCATTTTAAAATAAAAGTGCAGAGTTTGTTGATTTCCAGAGCTTCTCCCAAACAGATTGTTAGTCTAAATGAACAGTATTTAAACTAACCTTTCTTTCCTTTTTTGTTTTTTGGCCAAGCCATGTGGCATGTGGGATCTAGTTCCCCGACCAGGGATCAAACCCTTGCCCCCTGCAGTAGGACCACGAAATCTTAACTACTGAACCTCTAGGGAAGTCCCCTAACTTTTCTGTTCTCAACTTGAATATTTTGAAGAAAGAAACATATACCAGTTAAATCTTTTCTGACAACTGGAACTACATCAACCAAACTCCCAACGACAGACAAGATAAGGTCCTACTGTCTTGAACAACATTAAACAGGGATAAGTTTCACAGGACAGTTGAATTTTTGACTAAGTACTCTAACAAATTAAGCACTAACCCTGACTTTTTACCTCCTTTTTAAAATCTAGCATGTTGTTGTATGTCAGTGGAATAATTATAGGTTATTGTGATCTCTCCTTCTTTTCCCTTTCCCACTAATGTTGTAGCTCCTTGACTCAAAAATATCTCATTTTAGAAGCTTTCTCAAGCAGAGAAGAGCATTATTGTACTTTCTTCTCATTCCTGTAGTATTTGCTTCTTGTCACTATAAAATTCTTGGTCAAAGTGTGTGGTAAACTCATGACTCAGGAGAGAGGGGGAGTTAATATTGATTATGATTTTTCACCTGTGTATTCTTTTTTTATTTCAGGTTGCAGCAAAAAGTTACCCCCCAAATTTCTTGATTTGTTGTAAGAGACCTCAAGAATTATTTTGAGTTTCTTCATATCATTTGATCACATTTTATTATTGTTATTTCTTAAAATAATCAGGAGAAAATAGAAATTTTCCAAAGTGCTTACACTACTAGAAATAACTTTGAGCCTCTTTCCTAAGATGATGTTTTACCATTTTCTCTGGGTGAGCATAGGCTAATGGAAAACCTCATTACTAGAACAGACATTAAAAATATTAAAAACTTCTGGATTTCTAGAGACTAGTTAGTGCATAGTAAGCATCTTTAATGGGCTTCCCAGGGGGCGCTAGTGTTAAAGAACCCACTTGCCAATGCAGGAGATGTAAGAGATGTGGGTTCAATCCCTGGGTTGGAAGATCCCCTGGAGGAGTGCATGGAAACCTCCAGTATTCTTGACTGGAGAGTCCCACAGACAGAGGGGCCTGGCTGGCTACAGTCCATGAGGTCGCAAAGAGTTGGACAAGACTGAAATGACTTAGCACCAGGCATCTTTAATATACATATTACTAGGATCAACAAGTCTTATATTTTAATATCATGTTAGTCTGCTAATGCTGTATAACAAATCACCACAAATTTAGCTTAAAGCATCACACATTTATTATCTCACAGTTACCATGGGTCAAGAGTCTGAGCGCTGCTTAGCTGGTTCCTTTACTCAGGGACTCACAAGACTACAATCAAAATTTTGTCCAGGCCAAAGTCCTTTCGCTTAGGGTTTTCTCTGGAGTGGGGGTGGGGGGGAGAACGTATTTTTTTTTTCGAATTGCTTTGCAGTGTTGTGTTAGTTTCTGCTGTGCAATGAAGTGAACCAGCCATATGTATACATAGATCCTCCGTCTTGAACTTCCCACCCACACTGCCCATTCCATCCCCTCTAGGTCATCACAGAGCCTGAGCTGAGCTTTTTGTGCTATCTTTCCATTTGCTTTCTATTTTTGCTGTCTATTTTTGACACCTGGTATTTTATATACATCAATCCCAACACATGATTACTGGCAGAATTCTATTCCTTGCAGCTTTAAGACTAAGGTTCTAGCTTCCTTAAAGCCCTCTGTCAGTCACAGCCCTGCTTAGCCCCTCAAGGTCCCTACAGTTTCTTGCCATGTGGCCCTCTCACAGGTCCTTTTTACCATGTGGCAGCTTATTTCTTCAAAATAAGCAGGAGACTCTCTCTGACTTCTAATCCATCTTTTGAAGGGTTCACCTGATAAAGTCAGGCTCAGTTCAGTTCAGTTGCTCAGTCGTGTCCGACTCTTTGCGACCCCATGAACTTCAGCACGCCAGGCCTCCCTGTCCATCACCAACTCCTGGAGGTCACTCAGACTCACATCCATCAAGTCAGTGATGCCATCCAGCCATCTTATCCTCTGTCGTCCCCTTCTCCTCCTGCCCTCAATCTTTCCCAGCATCAGGGTCTTTTACAATGAGCCAGTTCTTCACATTAGGTGGACAAAGTATTAGAGTTTCAGCTTTAACATGAGTCCTACCAATGAACACCCAGGACTGATCTCCTTTAGGATGGACTGGTTGGATCTCCTTGCAGTCCAAGGAACTCTCAAGAGTCTTCTCCAACACCACAGTTCAAAAGCAGCAATTCTTCTGTGCTCAGCTTTCTTTATAGTCCAACTCTCACATCCATACATGACCACTGGAAAAACCATAGCCTGGACAGAGGAGCCTGGGGGGCTACAGTCCACGGGGTCGCAAAGAGTCGGACACGACTGAGCGACTTCACTTTCACTTTCACTTTCTTGACTAGACAGACCTTTGTTGGCAAAGTAATGTCTCTGTTTTTGAATATGCTGTCTAGGTTGGTCATAACTTTCCTTCCAAGCAGTAAGCGTCTTTTAATTTCATGGCTGCAATCACAATCTGCAGTGATTTTGGAGCCCCCCAAAATAAAGTCAGCCACTGTTTCCACTGTTTCCCCATCTATTTGCCATGAAGTGATGGGACTAGATACCATGATCTTCATTTTCGGAATGTTGAGCTTTAAGCCAACTTTTTCACTCTCCTCTTTCACTTTCATCAAGAGGCTCCTTAGTTCTTCTTCACTTTCTGCCATAAGGGTGGTGTCATCTGCATATCTGAGGTTATTGATATTTCTCCCAGCAATCTTGATTCCAGCTTGTGCTTCTTCCAGCCCAGCGTTTCTCATGATGTACTCTGCATAGAAGTTAAATAATCGGGTGACAATATACAGCCTTGATGTACTCCTTTTCCTATTTGGAACCAGTCTGTTGTTCCATGTCCAGTTCTAACTGTTGCTTCCTGACCTGCATATAGGTTTCTCAAGAGACAGGTCAGCTGGTGTGGTATTCCCATCTCTTCCAGAATTTTCCCCAGTTTATTGTGATCCACACAGTCAAAGGCTTTGGCATAGTCAATAATGCAGAAATAGATGTTTTTCTGGAACTCTCTTGCTTTTTTGATGATCCAGTGGATGTTGGCAATTTGATCTCTGGTTCCTCTGCCTTTTCTAAATCCAGCTAGACTTCTTTATTTTTACATATCAAAAAGAACTATGAAGTAATATTTTGTTTGTTCCAGAAAAATGTGTAGCATTACATCATAATCTTTTTAAAAAATCTGATACTTCTAAAAAATATATTGAAATGAAAGTTTTGACTCATTAAGAGAAAGCCAATCAGTCATTCATCTGTGCAGTAATTGTATAACAGTTGTATAGCTATTTGGTAAAAGAAATTTTAACAAGGAGTTTATTTTTAACATAACATACAGAAACCAAATTTGATTTCAGAAAGAAAAGCTAGGATTAATGTTGTCTAGCTTTAAACAGAAATCAGTTGACTAGCATTTTGAAACTTCATTTGGTCAATTAAGTATACAGAGCAAATTAACCAAAACATACATTATGCATATGGAGAAAATATTAAAGTATATAATAAGGAAAAGTGCTCAATATGAGTCTTTAAAAATTGAAAACATGAAGTAATTTTGAGATTCATGACAGTCTTGGGGTTCATATCACTTGGCTGTGATAAATTTAGAAGATTGTACAGAGTTTGGCTTGTTCTTCTTGTACACACAGTATTTCTTCTCAGTTTAACCCTTTTAAAGAGGATTTGAATTTTGATCATTTTGAATCCATGTACCGCCTTCATCATCTTGATTTGTATCATCTAAATATAATTTCCCTCCCCCTTTTAAGAGTGGAACTGGTGGGTTTAAAGCATGTCAGCGTTTCTGCCCTATTTAGAATGGCATGGGTTGGAAAACATGAACTTTTCAAAGAAATGACAGCTTTTCCTTGAGTCGAACCATTTGCTTTCTTTAATAAGATTAGTTCAGATACTGCATTTCATCGATTCCATCATCTGAAAAAAATCCTGCCATCTTAAAAGTTTTGACATTTGCATTTTCTATTCTATTTCTGCTCTATGACACATAGTTCAGGCATTTGGCTGAGTTTAAATCAGTGGACTGGTTGGAAGCCTTAAAATGTGTTTGCACAGAAGAAGTTTGAATGAATTGGGAGATTTGTTTACATTTGGAGCTTTGTATTTCTTTCCTTTTATTTTTAAATTTGAAATCTCTTCTCATGACAATACCTTAGGTTAGGTTACTTGCAGTGAACGTTAACCCAAAATCTCAATTCATCCTAATGATGTTAGGACATTGGCATGACATGACTTTGGTTACTGATTCAGCGAGCAAACAAATATAGCTAAAGTCACTTAGTGACTTGTTTCTAATTCAAGTCACATAGATATTGATCTAGAATGGATCTGATCCTGATTTGTCTGGTTTGTGTGAAAATCACACGCCATTTCATGTTGTCCTTGTCTGTCTATGCAAATTTACTTACAGTTTGCAGTTTGTTTCTTTCCTGGGGTTAAACCTCCAAGTTTGGCTCTGTCCAGGCATCTCTTATAAAGCCACAGAAAGCTGAGAACTGTAAAAGTGTTAATAGTTTACATATCTTTTCAGGCCACTTGGTATGTTCTAGACTGTTTGTCAGATAGCCTGAAAATAGAGGCAGGCAAAGCAGGCCTGGTCTCTGTTCTTACAGAATCTGTAGTGACACTTGAAGGTTGTCTTGTAGAATCTCATTAAGGAAATCTGTGGTCAGAAATAAGGACATGTTTAGACATAGGCCAAACTAGCTAAGTTTCTGAACAGATCTATACTTACAAAGTGCTTAGAATAGTAATGATACTTGGCCACTAACAGTTACATGCTAATATCATTATTATTTTTATTATTTATTTTTCCAGGTCACCCAAATAATTCTCTGGCCATAGACAGAGCATAATACATATAAATATATAAGTGAAATGAGATTTGGTTCTTTGACATGAAATCAGACCAATTTTGTACTGCAAATTTAAAAGAGCCCAAATTTGTCCTGTAATGTGGAGACTAGGAATCATTTCCTTTATTTTTACATCCAAGTTTTCATGGTTTTAATTGGCACCCTACCAAACTGATAGATGCCTCGAGTTGTGTGTGTCAGTGTGGTTGCTGAGAACATTACACATGCAGTAATTACAGGGGATAATTTTTGCATGA
Source organism: Tragelaphus eurycerus (assembly GCA_935064755.1). Taxonomy (NCBI): domain Eukaryota; kingdom Metazoa; phylum Chordata; class Mammalia; order Artiodactyla; family Bovidae; genus Tragelaphus; species Tragelaphus eurycerus. Next base: position 6,789,113 of record CAKXYN010000092.1, on the reverse strand, counting down.
TTTTCTTCCTAGAGCATTTGCTATGCTGGAAATGCTATGAAAAGCTTAGACTATAGTACAAATACTATTTTTAAAAACAAACTTTTATTATATATTCTTAAAATAAAGTAATACATGTTCATCATAGAAAAAAAACAAGCAGAAAAAAGTAGGGATAATCACTCAAATCCGACATGCAAAGAGAACTGCTATTATAGTTTATGCATATTTCTTTGCAGTTCTTTCTCTGTACATAGAAATACATTTTAAAATGGCATCACAGTGTAATATCCCATTTTGTAATGGCTTGCTATGTCTTTATCCTGTGTCATTAAATACCTTTCCATTGTCGTTATTCTTTTACAATATTATTTGCATTGGCTATGAAACTCCAGTATTTTGGCCACCTCATGCGAAGAGTTGACTCATTGGAGAAGACTCTGATGCTGGGAGGGATTGGGGGCAGGAGGAGAAGGGGACGACAGAGGATGAGATGGCTGGATGGCATCACTGACTCGATGGATGTGAGGCTGAGTGACCTCCAGGAGCTTGTGATGGACAGGGAGGCCTGGCGTGCTGCGGTTCATGGGGTCGCAAAGAGTCGGACACGACTGAGCGACTGATCTGATCTGATCTGATCTGATGACATCTTTAACCATTTAATTTTTATTTTTAACTTTTATCTTTTCTTTTTTTCTATTATAAATTATTCACTGGGTGAACAACTGAGTTACCATTGTTGAGGGTTTTTTAAATGTTAAAACAGCTAAATTGTATAAAATGTGCCTTGGCACTGAAGTAAAGTAACGGGCAAGTTGAAATGATTGCATACGAATCCTCATATGCTCATAATCCTCATATATAGCCTTCTCTATGAATGGTCCCAGAGGCCTCTGGCCCAGACAACAACTTTCAGGAAGCACTGGGAAAGTGGTGTTCCATAACTAGAGAAGATCAGAAGCCCTCAAATGGTCTGTGATTTAGGAGAGTAAGTTAAAATCAACTATATGCTGACATCAGGGGACCCTTCCGTTACCTGTTTGTTTCTATGACAAATTCAAAATAACTTTTCCATTCGCAGGTAGATTTCTTTTTTTAATTCTTTTAAGTTTGATCTTGTAGGTTGCCTAAGCGGTGTTCTGTGATTTAAGTGTGCTTATCCATTCATCCTTCCTGCCAGGAATGCCATCTCCAACCACACTGAAGAAGTCGGAGAAGTCTGGTTTCAGCAGCCCCTCCCCTTCACAGACCTCCTCCCTGGGAACGGCATTCACACAGCATCACCGACCCGTCATTACAGGACCCAGAGGTGAGCTGCTCCGCCTGCACCCTTGATTGTGCTTAGTTCATGACCTTGGAACGAGAGTAGTAAAATGAGAGACCACAAGGACTCCCCCAGAGTAGTTCTGAAGCAAGTGAGTGTTCCAGTTTCTTATCCTCGGGGACTGCTTTGGAATTGTAGGGACCCAAGAGATTTGGTATCAAACCCTGATCCTTACCTCTTTCTTTGCTGTTGGGGTGTTGCAAAGAGGTGGAAGGTAATTTGAATTAACCAAAATCAAATCTGTCTTAAGGGCTTTCCTGGTGGCTCAGATGGTAAAGAATCTGTCTGCTATCTGGGAGACCCCTGAGTTGGGAAGATCCTCTGGAGAAGGGAGTGGCTACCCACTCAGTATTCTTACCTGAAGAAGTCCATGGACAGAGGAACCTTGTGGCCACAGTCCATGGGGTCACAAAGAGTTGGGCACTAATGAGCAGCTAACACTTCCTTATCTTAGAAATTGGATGAGAGGGGCACTTGTGTGTGTTTGTGTGTATGTGTGTGTTAGGTGAGTTTATTTTTGTGTAATAGCTTATTTTCATTCTCTCACCCCTGCTGATTCCCCTTTCTTGAAACCTGATTTCAATATGTGGCATTTTGCATTCAGGTTGTTTGCATCGCCGTGTTGACGAGCTGTCTTCATTCACTCCTTTTGAAGTGGTAGATAGTTTGTCTGGTTTTCATTGCAATGTTTTCATTATTTTTGTCTCGTGTGCTTTTATTATTAAAATGTGTCCACAAGAAATATGATTTGTATTTCACATTAAAGACAAGCTTTAAACCTCAAGAGAATGTCAGCAAATCACTTAACTTGATCTTGTTGCAAGATGAAAATATTTATTAGTTTGTTTATGAAACTCCCACAGTAGGAGTATGAATAATTGTAACCACGTTTGCTTTCTTCCATCAGATTTTTGTTTAGGTAAGTTTGTGATCTACCAGCTGCTATCATAAAACATCCTAGAAAGTTATGGTCTCTTGTCTACTTTGACATACGCCTGGAGAAACTGGTATTTCTTGCATTAATCTCAATGTGAGTCCCACAAATCTGAATCCCTTTATGAATACTCTGTGTACATCTCAGGGAAATATAGCAGTTTAGAGGGCTGGCCAATGTATATGTGTAGAAATCACCTTGAAGAAAATAAGTATTTTGACTATTATATGAAGCAGTGTCTCTATCCACAATTATGAAAGTTCACTTGCCCCATCTTTAAAGATCTTGTGATCATTGATGGAACTTCCTTAAGTGTTCTAATTATTTCACTTGTGTGTAAGAGTGAAAAATACGTGCATTTCCCCCCCCCCCGCCCCAATTTGAAAACCTGCATCTGAATGGAATTATGTGCTCCCAGAATGAATCTCTTTGAATGGGACAGTGTGATGATATTATTCTCATTGTCAGCATTCCTTAAGCATTGAAAATGTGGTGGGAGGTAAGAGATATGAAGATTTAGTCAGAAGATTTTTGGTCTCAGGGAGATAAGGCGTGTATGTTTCTCATCTTTTTATGATCAGGCTGACATGTTCTAAATGCTACATGGATCTTAAAAGTAGAGGTTTCTGTAGGAAACTCTGGAGGGAACTGTGGAGGTTCCTTCATCCATCAATCAAGGATTTACTGAGTGCTTGTCACTGGGCAGACACTGGGAATTCAGTGGTTCCTGTCCTCATAGAGCATATTGTCCAGTACAGGAAAATAAGCATTTAGAATATGTTGTGGAATGCATAGTTACTTTTCACTTTATATCACCTAAAGAACCTTCAAAGGGTAGATACTGTCAAAGTCAAATCTTAAAAGTCATTTAGATGAATGGAGGGCATTCCAAGCGAAGAAAAGACTCCTGGTACACCAGGATTAGGAAGCAGCAATGCCAGCAATCAGGGTAGTTTGTTAAGTTGCCTCTTTCCATTTCTGCTTATTGTCTGAATCTTTTAATGTCCTCTCCAATAAAATGGGGACAGTAGTAATGGTACCCCACTCCAGCACTTTTGCCTGGAAAATCCCATGGACAGAGGAGCCTGGTGGGCTGCAGTCCATGGGGTCGCTAAGAGTCGGACACGACTGAGCGACTTCACTTTCACTTTTCACTTTCATGCATTGGAAAAGGCAATGGCAACCCACTCCAGTGTTCTTGCCTGGAGAATCCCAGGGACGGGGGAGCCTGGTAGGCTGCCATATATGGGGTCGCACAGAGTCGGACATGACTGAAGCAACTTAGCAGCAGCAGCAGCAGTACTGCTGGAGGAATTTTTTTTCTCCCAATCTCACATCCTTACACAGAAACTACAATAAAACAATATTTGTAGAGACTCTGAGGGGTATAAGGCAATGTGCGTATGTTATCATTTATTCAGTAAATACTGAATGCTTTCTATATGTCTTGCCTTAAAACTATAGATCTAGAAATGATTCTAGCACTTACCCATAAGTGCCATGATTGAGAGCTTCTTCTTGCTAAACAGTTAATCACATTTGCTAAAATGATCCACACTGAGTTGAACCAGAGGGGACCTTCTTATTCTACAGAACTGTGAGTTTTGGTCTTCTGTTCATACTCATGGAATTGTTTATAAGGAAAAGAGAAAGATGCCCAATTTAACAGTTATGGAACAATTATGGAATTCCAAAGAATTTTTTCACCAGACTTCAATATGGTTCACAGCATCCTCAGGTCTCCCTTCTGGAAAATCTACTCAGGAACCCATTCTTATTACATCCTGCCCAACTTAGTGGTCTGGTGAAGGGAAGTGGGGTAGTTGGTATGAAATACTTCAGCGGCATCTTTGTGGTCAGCATGACAGAGTTGAGATAGCTTAACATAAGACCCTGTTGGGCTAAGACCTTTTTAAAGGTTGGTGGTTAGACACTTGTTATTTAAGACATACTCGCTATAGGTATCATATTCCCTCTTATCCTTCTGTGAACTGGTTGGAAAGCTAATGCTTGGAATGACATCACATCTGAGACTAAGAGTTGATGTTTTAGGAAGATAAGGCTGGATTTAAAAAAGGAGAGTCTGGCAGAGGGAGCCAGTGTAGAATAAATGTGGCATGTACATTAAGGAGAATTCAACCTCACATGTTCTTTTTATTGGAAGGAGAGGCTTGGCTTCCCTGGTGACTCAGATGGTAAAGAATCCATCTACAGTGCAGGAGACCCAGGCTCGACCCCTGGGTCAGGCAGATCCTCTGGAGAAGGAAATGGCAAGCCCATTCCAGTATTCTTGCCTGGAGAACCCCATGGACAGAGGAACCTGGCGGGCTACAGTCCATGGAGTTGCAAAGAGACAGACACAACTGAGCGACTAACACTTTCACTTTCTCTTACTGCAATCTGAAATGGTAAATCATTAGAGAATCCAGATAGATGATCAGACTTCAAAAAGGCCAGGAAGAAGAGAAAGGTGTGTCCTTTATCAGGATCCTGGGGCACTGGGGAGGCTGTTAACTGTAGTCTTATTCAGAGTCACATGGTATGTAGTCACCTCTGGATAGCACCTAGATTGTAAGTCCTCTGCTGCCTTCCTTAAAATTCCTCATGGGACTATCTCGACTAGACAAACACCAATCAGTAGACAGTAGCTGTGCCCAGGCCAGAGGTGGTATGCTAACAGAGCTACAGAACAGCAAATCCACCTCAAATTTCAATGAATTCACCAAATTCATTGAAAACAAGCAATGATCCTATTTTTCACTGCAAAAATTAGCTATGTTTGGAAATTTGGTGGCCACCTTTTACACAGAAAACCTCTCCTTGATGATTGCAAAGCGGAGGCAGAAAAAATAGAGCCTCGGGGGAGTGAGTAGGTGCAGAAGCTAGGGTTGGAGGTTGAATGGACTGGTGTTTGAATCACATTTCCACCGCTTTTACCAGCTATGTGAACCCAGCACATAGCTTTGCTTCTCTGAGTGATGGGTTCCTCATCTATAAATTGAGGAGCTAATCTCAACCTCAGAGGATTATATTAGGAGTAGATGAAATCATCTACTCATGGGCATGATCAGGTCAGGCAAACAACTAGGTCACCCATTTTCATCAGGGCTTTGAAAGTCTCATGCTATCATGCTGTCCTGCCTTTGCCTGTCCACACACTGCCCATCCCAAAACCAATTCGGGTACCACTTTCTACCTGAAACCTGCTCAGCTCCAACTAGGCTGCCATCATCTCTCAATCTGCAGACTCTGGGAGCCTCTCACGTCACGTCTTCACACTCCCTACACCAACTGGGCCTTACTTTGTCAGTTCACGTACACGTCTTGTTCTTTCTCTAGAACAAAACCTCTGTGAGGAAGGATCTCTAATAAACACCTTTTGATATCTTCATTGTTTCTCACATCGTGGGTTTTGAGCTCAGATTTTACCTGAATGAATAAAAAGTATGCAGGTTGTGCATAAAAGGTACATAAGAGATATTCATCCCATCCCTGAAACTGACAGATTCTCACTGCTTCAGAAGGACTAAGGGTGACGTATGACAATAGTTTATATGGCACTTCTTTATAAGGAATGTCCAAGATGAAGAAGAACCATGGCCTTTCATCCAAAGAAAGCTTTTGCAAGATTATGAAGTAAGGTTTATTAAAAGCTATGGTGTTTCTTAGTTGAGGCTATTCTAATCTTCTAATCTAAAATTGGAATCTAATTTTCCAATTTACCTTGTGAAGGTAGGGACATGTGGTTTCTTAAAATGAATCCCCTCCCTGATAGTGTCATTGTTTATGGCTTTGGTAAATCACTTAACATTGTGACCCCAGTTTAGCCATCTCGTGGGGGATTATACTTTGCCACCTTACCTGGTTGCTCAGATGAAGAATCTGCCTGCGATGTAGGAGGCTCATGTTTGATCCCAGGTTGGAAAGATTCCCTGAAAAAGGGAATGGCTGCCTACTCCAGGATTCTTGCCTAGAGAATTCTGTGACAGAGAAGCCTGGTGTGTTACAGTCCATAGTGTCCCAAAGAGTCAGATACGACTGAGTAACTAACACTTACGTAGTTAAAATTAGGTGAAGAGGTTAAAGACTGTGGAATGCCCTACTGAGTGAGGAAGAGATAAGACTGTGGAATGCCCTACTGAGTGAGGAAGAGATGAAGTTTCCGTAAGGGTGTTTGTTACGTCATTATACGTTATTACAGTTACTGTGCACTTTAAACGGAAAGATTGGGCTTTCAAAGACTTTCTTTTAGCAGTACTTGAAATTTCAACCATAGTAAAGTATTTAATCATGACAATTCATCTTTTCATGATAATGAAGAAAAATTATCATTTTTCTTTTTTCTTCCCTTTGCCTTTCTAAGAGTTTGTAGGTTTGCCTGATGGTTTAAAAGGACCTAACTCTTTTTGAGAATTATTTGGAGTACTCATCAGAGATATTTTAGAATTTCTTAAAAGTTGTCTTCTCGAAACTTATGTTTCTGCCTTAAGTCTTTGCTATTTTCAAAAGCGAGATGATGATACTTAATTAAATGCTTGCTGCTGCTGCTGCTGCTAATGCTTAGGCCCACAAGAATACTGGAGTGGCGATTTCCTTCTCCAATTTAAATGCTTAGCACAGGTAAAGTGACTCTGTGCTTTAGGGATCAAGAGGCAGTAAGGAAGCTGCACAATACACGTTGTAAAGCAGGGGTTGAGAGTAATTGACAAATAAGCACCAGTTGAGCTTCGTCTAGAGCCATAGAATTTCAGAATAGTGCTCTTGGAGCCTTCTGGTTTAATTCTTTTCCTGGATCCCTTAAGAATGTGTTTCGCTATAAGTAACTGGAAATCTAAAGCAAACATATGGAGTTTTCCCTGGTGGCTCAGTGGTAAAGAATCTGCCTACCAATGCAAGAGACATGAGTTCAATCCCTGATCTGGGAAGATCCCACATGCCTTGGAACAACTGAGTCTATGGGCCACAACTACTGAGCCTTGCTCTAGAGCCCAGGAACCACAACTACTGAGCCTGCATGCCCTAGAGTGAGTGATCTGCAACAAGAAAAGCCACCACAGTGAGAAGCCTGCACACTGCAACTGGAGAGTAGCCCCTGCGCACCACAACTAGAGAAAAAGTCCTCACAGCAACAGAGACCCAGCACAGCCATAAATAAATAAACAACATTTAAAAAATAAAAACCAAATATGTGATTCAGAACTGTCATGGCGGCACCTAAGTGCAGTCAAGGATTGAGATTTCTTCTCTTGGCCATGCTTTAGTGGATTGTTCTCAATCTTAAGCTGTGACCTCATGGTCACAGTATAGCCACTGCCCTCCTGCCACGCATCTGCATTCCAAGCGTTTTAAAGAAGGGAGCAGATAAGAGCCAAAAGTGCCTGCCAGGTCATTTTGCCACCTGTTATAGACTCTTACTCAGTGTGATCAAAACTATGCCTCTTGATCACCTCTAGCTGCAAGGGAGGCTGGAAAATCTAAGTATTTGACAGAACACATTGCTGCTCTGTATAAAATTGGGGTTTTATAAGTAGGTAAATAGGAGAAAAATACTCTGGCTAGCAGTCGACAACATAGTTACCGTTACTCAAAGAAATGGAAATCTGAGTTGGCCAGAGCCAAGACTAGAAATCTAGCCTCAAGTGCTAAGCCTTTTTCAACCTATTTCTACCTTTTTCTCTACTACTGGGAGAAATCAACTGCATTTATTTCAACAGTTTTCACAGTTTTTATTAGTCAAGGACATGACATAGCCATTTAGATCTTTCGATAAGTACCATACAACTTTTATTATCACACTGAGTTTTTTTTATAATAGCAGCCATAAACAAATCATTTGACCTTTTTTAATGAGTCCATGAATCCTTGCTACTGGTAAATGCAGGGTTTCTGCTAGGTGCAAGTCATTTCAAAGACAGCTTTTGAGGTCAGTTTGACATTTTTTTAATATTGAAATTAGTGTGCAGACTCCCATTACTGTCTAGGGGCCTGTTAACTTTTCCACAAATATTTATCAAGTACTTATAGGGTACAAGGTGCTCTGCTACTTGCTGAATAGAGTGGGGAATAAAGCTTGGATTCTGGGCTCAACTTGCTTACTTCCTAGTAGATGGCAGACAAGAAAGCCAGCCTTGTATTACTGGGACGGGTGCTCCCAGGGTGCTGCCAAGATCAGGGTCCACCTGATAGAACTACCGTGGCAGAGGACACTGGGTGAGTCCAAACAGTGTGACTTACCCCCTCTCAAAGAGAGTGCCTCCTAGTAGTAAGCAGGCAGCAACAGCAAACCATTGTGCTTTTAGACAGCTAAGTGCTGAGGAATCTAGACACACAGAATGTGAGCCAAATGGCCAAAGCCCCACTTCTTTATGGGTCACAACATATATATATGTATACACACACACACATGAAGGGATTTTAGAATTCAGATTGCCCTGATTTTGAAGACATGTGCAGATTGCCCTGATTTTTGAAGACATGCACAATATGTATTAAAGCAACAGCCATATAAGCCTAAGATACATTGTGCAGCTTTCAAAGAATCCTGCCAGTTTCTGTTCAGACATTTACATGCTCTATGAACCTCTCTAAATCCAGGATCTCGTGGCCCAATTAAGGATCTTGTCTTTAATGATGAGACATGTGAGGGTATGAAGTCAGTAGTCTCTCCCAGTTTGGCTGAAGATAATACACTGCAGAGAATTATGAGAATAAGATAACTTTCCCAGAAGTTGAGGTCACCAGGAAAGGTTGGAAGACTGGAGATTCAAGGACAACAGTAGAGAAGGAAGGAAGGAGAGGAATAGTGGGAAGGCTCAGTCGTCACTAGATGGCAGGGCCATTAGAATGAGACCACATCTTTATTCTTCCTCCTGAGATTCTGTGTATCTCAGCCTTGTGGATGGCGTCAGCAAAGCACTTAATAGGTATTTGTTGAATGAGCACATAGATTTGATTGACAGAAAACAGAAAGTTTGGAAATAACAGGTAGTTCTTTGCACCCTCCATGTGTGGTGATAATACCATATTGAAATGCATGTATTTCACAGCATTTAGGGAGATGCATAGCATAGTGAGTAAGAGCTCAATATACACTTGTTGTTGTTGTTTAGTCACTGTCTTGTCTGAGCCTCTGTGACCCTATAAACCGAACATGCCAAGCTCCTCTGTCTTCCAGTATCAGTCCCTGAGTTTGCTCAAATTCTTGTCCTTTGAGTCAGTGATGCTATCTAACCATCTCATCCTCTGCCGACCCCTTCTCTGTTTGTCTTTAATCTTTCCCAGCATCAGGGTCTTTTCCAATGAGTCAAAAAGTGGCCAAAGTATTGGGCTTCAGCAACAGTCCTTCCAATGAATGTTCAGGACTGATTTCCTTTACAGTTGACTGGTTTGATCTCCTTACTGTCCCAGGGACTCTTTAAGAGTCTTCTCCAGCACCACAATTTGAAAGTATCAATTCTTTGATGCTCAGCCTTCTTTATGGTTCAACTCTCACATCCATACATTTACTCAGTTTTAATTAAGAGCTTCTATTTTCATGGACATTAAGAGAAATGCTGAACTCAGAATGATTTGACCCTCTTTTTATGGAATATTTGCTGTGGTATTATAAATGTTTCTGCCCAAATGAAGGACCCTAAAGAAGGAAGAAGTCCCTGGTGCTCCATCGCTCTCATGACCTTGGCATCCTTCCTTGGCATACACCCCCTACCTAAGCAGTTGGTTCATTTAGCTTTCTTGTATCATATCTTGTATCAAAGACTCCTTTGCCTCTTAGGAAATATTTTTAACTTAGTTGTAGAACACGCTAGTGCTCCTTTCGGTGGAGCTGAATTTAATTTGTCTCTCCTGGTTTAGTGCAATTGAATCATCTCAGGAAAATGAGAAGCAATTAAGTACCTGTTGCTAACAAGGTGCTGAAATAATCTGCCAACAGATGCAAAGTGTTTATTTATTATTGGAGTATGTCATTTGAGAAAACATTACGTTGTCTTTCAACAATCAGAATTGCCAGAATTGACTTTCAAAATGCAGGCATCACAGACCTAACAAGTACCACCTATGAGGAGCACTGAAAAGAGGATAAGAGGGCTTGTGGACACTGGGCAAGGTTAGCTCAAGTGCCGGTGCTGGGCCTAATGGGAACCGTTGTTGATGGGATTTGAAGGAACTGGATGGTAAAGAGGAAAAGCAGCTTTCTAGCAAAGGCCCTTTAAGTCCCAGTTCAGGAAATTATTAAATTCATTAGCCAGATACTTACAGCCAGCTATTACTACCCAGCCAAAGGAAAAAACAGTGCCAGCAAATGTTTTAAAACTACAACTAAACAAAAGTCAGGAAGCGTGTAATTAAAACTGTACCTTTATTGTATTGTAAAGAGTTTCACTGTGACATGGAAAATATTTAAAGGAGAAGGCTGTTTAGCTAATTTGTCTGCAAGTGAACTGCTTAGTGGAGAAGTACCCTAAATTAACTGTAAGGCCACCCACCGAGCGAGCCTCATAAAGGGCCGTGGCTGCTCAGCTTGGTTTTGTGTAACCGTTCAATAATTACTAGATAAATGCATAACTAAAAGCTCTATTACACTAATAATTTGTACTGAGATAGATGTGTGGGACACCCTGCTGGGTTAATTTGTCATCCCCGAAGCAAACTTCTGAAGAGAGCCCTTCTGCAGTGCTATCTGTTAATATGTGGTCCCAAGGAGGACAGGTTACAGCAGTAAGACCAAGTGGCTCCTGAATCTCTTAAAGAGGCAAAATGCACCCTGCCCCCCGCCCCCACCCTGCCGCCCCCTGGGTGAGCGCCTGAGAAAAGATTGGTGATTGGTGATCAACCACGTGGACCCAGATTGAAACACATTTGGACAAAAGGAGCTGCTCCCCCTTGGAACTCCTTGCCCCTTTCTCTCTTCATCTCTCCCTCGCTCTCTTCCACCCCCACCTCCTTGTCCCCCAGCCATAAATCCACACATATAGACACAGTGAAGGCGCTGGTTCTGGGCAAGGTTTCCTTGAAATCATGTCATTGATAAGACTTCTGGGTACTGCTTGCACTGTAAAGCCTATAACTGGATAAATCCCGATCAGGTCTTTCTAGTTGAGCTTAATATAATGTTGATTTTTATGTTTAGATTTATTCTTTATTTTTCTTTTTTCAGAATAGAATAAAAAGTCAGTTTGGGGCTTGTATCTCCCTTTTATGTGGAATGTTTTCTTCTATCACACACACTCACACACTTGCTCCTTTAAATATGAAGCTTGCATTTAAGCTTTAATGCAGGGATTTCAACCTCCCCGATTGACAGAACCATAAATCATGTTAAAGTTAAGTGAATTACTGTAGCATGGAACTGTAGCTTTAACAATGTTTATGTAGTATCAGCTTATCATCCACGTAGGCAAAGAGGGGAGAGCACTGATCCTCGAAGTGGGAAGGCACAGTCCTGTTACTGTGGCTGCAGTGTCACGCAGAGTCACCCATTTCATGCCACATCCTTTGTATTGTTGAAACAAGTGGATTCAATCACTCAGGTGAAAGGATGGCCTTTTAAAATGTGTATTTCTGCGGTAAATTTTATATTTGCCATTTCTAAGTAGCAGTTACTTCCTCTCCACCCCAAACGATTCATTTTTCCTATGTACAAAACACATGTGAGGAACACCAGAGTGAACAGGTTGTAGTACAGTAATAAGGGACCTATGAGGCAAATATCGTGAAAGGAAATAAACGATTTGACCTCTGAAAAATAATTCGTATGGGAGCAGAAGAGCACAATGAAAAGCACATGGGCTGTGGCGTCAGACAGAATAGAATCCAAATGCTGCCTAGCCACTCAGGGTCTGTACAGGCTTGGGCCAGTCCCTGGCCTCTGCTGGCCTCTGTTTTCCCACCTGTACAAAACTTTAGGTGTTAATAGGAGGAGGACGTGAAAATGACATATGGATAGGGCCACGTATGTGATTAGTATGTTACTAAGTCCTTTTCATTATAGGGGACTGGAATGCAAAAGTAGGAAGTCAAGAAACACCTGGAGTAACAGGCAAATTTGGCCTTGGAATACGGAATGAAGCAGGGCAAAGACTAATAGAGTTTTGCCAAGAAAATGCACTGGTCATAGCAAATACCCTCTTCCAACAACACAAGAGAAGACTCTATACATGGACATCACCAGATGGTCAACACCGAAATCAGATCGATTATATTCTTTGCAGCCAAAGATGGAGAAGCTCTATACAATCAGCAAAAACAAGACCAGGAGCTGACTGTGGCTCGGACCATGAACTCCTTATTGCCAAATTCAGACTGAAATTGAAGAAAGTAGAGAAAACTACTAGACCATTCAGGTATGACCTAAATCAAATCCCTTATGATTATACAGTGGAAGTGAGAAATAGATTTAAGGGCCTAGATCTGATAGATAGAGTGCCTGATGAACTATGGAATGAGGTTCGTGACATTGTACAGGAGACAGGGATCAAGACCATCCCCATGGAAAAGAAATGCAAAAGAGCAAAATGGCTGTCTGGGGAGGCCTTACAAATAGCTGTGAAAAGAAGAGAAGCGAAAAGCAAAGGAGAAAAGGAAAGATATAAACATCTAAATGCAGAGTTCCAAAGAATAGCAAGAAGAGATAAGAAAGCCTTCTTCAGTGATCAATGCAAAGAAATAGAGGAAAACAACAGAATGGGAAAGACTAGGGATCTCTTCAAGAAAATCAGAGATACCAAAGGAACATTTCATGCAAAGATGGGCACGATAAAGGACAGAGATGGTGTGCACCTAACAGAAGCAGAAGATATTAAGAAGAGGTGGCAAGAATACACAGAAGAACTGTATAAAAAAGAGCTTCAAGACCTAGATAATCATGATGATGTGATCACTGACCTAGAGCCAGACATCTTGGAATGTGAAGTCAAATGGGCCTTAGAAAGCATCACTACGAACAAAGCTAGTGGAGGTGATGGAATTCCAGTGGAGCTATTCCAAGTCCTGAATGATGATGCTGTGAAAGTGCTACACTCAATATGCCAGCAAATTTGGAAAACTCAGCAGTGGCCACAAGATTGGAAAAGGTCAGTTTTCATCCCAATCCCAAAGAAAGGCAATGCCAAGGAGTGCTCAAACTACCGAACAATTGCACTCATCTCACACGCTAGTAAAGTAATGCTCAAAATTCTCCAAGCCAGGCTTCAGCAATATGTGAACCGTGAACTTCCTGATGTTCAAGCTGGTTTTAGAAAAGGCAGAGGAACCAGAGATCAAATTGCCAACATCCGCTGGATCATGGAAAAAGCAAGAGAGTTCCAGAAAAACATCTATTTCTGCTTTATTGACTATGCCAAAGCCTTTGACTGTGTGGATCACAATAAACTATGGAAAATTCTGAAAGAGATGGGAATACCAGACCACCTGATCTGCCTCTTAAGAAATCTGTATGCAGGTCAGGAAGCAACAGTTAGAACTGGTCATGGAACAACAGACTGGTTCCAAATAGGAAAAGGAGTACGTCAAGGCTGCATATTGTCACCATGTTTATTTAACTTATATGCAGAGTACATCATGAGAAATGCTGGACTGGAAGAAACACAAGTTGGAATCAAGATTGCCGGGAGAAATATCAATAACCTCAGATCTGCAGATGACACCACTCTTATGGCAGAAAGTGAAGAGGGGCTAAAAAGCCTCTTGATGAAAGTGAAAGTGGAGAGTGAAAAGGTTGGCTTAAAGCTCAACATTCAGAAAACGAAGTTCATGGCATCTGGTCCCATCACTGCATGGGAAATAGATGGGGAAACAGTGGAAACAGTGTCAGACTTTGTTTTTCTGGGCTCCAAAATCACTGCAGATGGTGACTGCAGCCATGAAATTAAAAGACGCTTACTCCTTGGAAGGAAAGTTATGACCAACCTAGATAGCATATGCATATTCAAAAGCAGAGACATTACTTTACCAACAAAGGTTCGCCTAGTCAAGGCTATGGTCTTTCCTGTGGTCATGTATGGATGTGAGAGCTGGACTGTGAAGAAGGCTGAGTGCCGAAGAATTGATGCTTTTGAACTGTGGTGTTGGAGAAGACTCTTGAGAGTCCCTTGGACTGCAAGAAGATCCAACCAGTCCATTCTGAAGGAGATCAATCCTGGAATTTCTTTAGAAGGAATGATGCTAAAGCTGAATCTCCAGTATTTTGGCCACCTCATGCGAAGAGTTGACTCATTGGAGAAGACTCTGATGCTGGGAGGGATTGAGGGCAGGAGGAGAAGGGGACGACAGAGGATGAGATGGCTGGATGGCATCACTGACTCGATGGATGCGAGTCTGAGTGACCTCCGGGAGCTGGTGATGGACAGGGATGCCTGGCGTGCTGCGGTTCATGGGGTCGCAAAGAGTCGGACACAACTGAGCGACTGATCTGATCTGAAACGTTAGCTGTCTCAGAGTCCCCTCATCCCCATATCTTTTGCTGTCTTTTTATGTGGTTCTCTTGAAAGGATTCTCACTTCTCTCATTCCTCACTCCTCAGCTCCAGCTTTCTCTTTTTTCTGCTCCTGTGAGTCCAGAAGGTGTGTGTACTTCTCCTCACTGAGAGGAGTCTTATGGAAGTCTTCCAGGAGCCCCTGGAAGAGATGGGGCCTCAGGGACATGAGCCAGCCCAGTTACACCATCCTATCACTCTTGTTTGGTTGGAAGAACAGGCGAGTCTCCCTAGTGGGGCTGGTGAACCCCTTACCATGATGACTAGCCCACAGCCATGGTGACAACTTCACCTTGACTTGTCTTCATTCAGGCATGGCTCTTGCTAAGGGATAAGCACCATTGTTACTTACACAAGTCAAATCAGCAAATAATTTTTGAGAATGTACCATCTGCCAAGCACTGTGCTAGGCCCTAGTGAACAAACCAAACAAGTCTGTCCTGCCCCTCAACCTGAAAGACCAGAAGAACAAACAGTGGTTACTCAGATGGGATTCATGAATTAAAGAAATGGATAATATAGCAAGGTATTAAAAGTATTTGTGGGCATTTGGATTTATTTGTGTCAGTTTGTGTGGGTCCATTCTATTGGTGTACACTATGTATTTAGGAAACCCTAATATCCCTGAGGGATATCTGTAGATCTTCCTGAATCCTCAAATTCCTGAATACCATAATAAGCATTGTTGAACTGTTGCATACCCAGTAATGCATCAGTCCCTGACCTTCTTGGTACCAGGGGCCAGTTTCATGGAAGACAGTTTTTCCACAGACTGGGATATAGGAGATGGTTTCAGGATGATTCAAGTGCATTACATTTATTGTGCATTTTATTTCTATTATTATTACATCAGCTTTACCTCAGACCATCCGGCATTAGATCCCAGAGGTTGGGGACTCGTGCAATAATGAACAGAAGACATGTTAATAAGTTCTCTTTCAAGTGAAATATTCTTACAAGTGAAAGAACCCAACCAGATTGCTTAATCACCTCTCCATTCTCCCCAAAAGAAAATAATGGATTGTTCATGTAACGGAAAAGTCTGAGGGTTTGTGGCTTCAGGTAGAACTGGATCCAGATGCTCAGGCAATACCTTCAGAAATCTGTCTTTTTATCATTCTCAGATCTTCTGTCCTCTGTGTGAACTTCATTCTCAGGCTGAATCCCCTCAGATCATGGCACTGATGATATGAGCAGTTCCAAGCTTAATTCCTACCCTTGTAACGGTCCCAAGGGAAAGAGAACAGCTCTCTCACAAGAGATCTAGAGAAGCCCAACTCCTTGATGGTCCGAGTGGCCTAGTGTGGGTCATTTGCTCACTTGTAAAATAATCTTTATGTTTAAAAGATAGTGATCTGATTCCCTGGTGGCTCAGGTGGGAAAGAATCTGCCTGCAGTGTAGGAGACCTGAGTTCGATCCCTGGCTCAGGAAGATCCTCTGGAGAAGGGAATGGCTACCCACTCCAATATTCTTGGCTGGAGAATCCCATGGACAGAGGAGCCTGGGGTTGCTATAGTCCATAGGGGTCACAAAGAATCAGACTAACTGAGCGACTAACACTTTAAAAGATAATGGGGGAGGCAGCAGCAGTAGCAGCTGGCATGGCAGACGGTGGCCCCACAGGGGTTACAGTGTTGGTGACCCTGGCGCACAAGCCAGGCAGTGGCAGCAGCTACTCTCAGACCCCACCCCAACCCCAGAGCTGCAGGTGAGGCTTAAGGGAGGTGCCAAGGGAAGGTCATGGTCAGGTCTGACCTCAGGGAGCTACGGAAGCACGTCAACCTGAGCCTGGATCCTGGAGCAGTTCCCCGGCCTCTATGGCTGCCAGGAAGAGGGGATCCCGGAGCTGGAGATTGATGTGAATGAACTCCTGGGCATGGAGAGTGATGAGACCCAGCTGCCAGGGTCCAGAAGCTGCTGGTTAATTGTTACAAGCCCACTGAGGCCTCTGTCTTTGGCCTGCTGGAAAAGGTTGGGGCATGCAGAAGCACACCCTGGAAAAAGACAGTCCTCCCACGAGACAGCCACTGCCCCCCAGTCTTATAGCAACAGCAGTACCGGGGGCCTGGCACCATGAGCAGGACTCCTTGTGCCTCTGGCCCAGAGGTCTCTTTCCTGACGTTAAAAATAAAGGTATAGGTTTCTCATTGGTGTGGCCTGGGCTCTATGCCCACCCACAGAGCTGGGGGGAGGGTGAAGTCAATGACATAGACTGAGGTGGAGAGAAGGCTGTTACCCAAAGATACCTTCGAGCTTTGTTTCCAGAAGAACAGGTGAAGGACTGCTGGGCTGGCAAAGCTGATAGCTGCCCAGTCCAGGAGATTAGAGCACAGGGTAGCAGGGTCGGCTGCGCCCAGGGTAGCAGGGTCGGCTCTCCCACCAGCCAAGTGACTTCATGTTGCAGGTGGGGCTTGAAGAGCACAGGTCAAACCTCGGTCTTAGGAGAGCGACAGTCCAGGTCCATGGGAACCGTGGAGAACAGTTCAACTCTTTTTTAAAAAATTATTTATTCACTTGCCTGTGTTGTGTCTAATTGTGGTAGGCAGGATCTTTAGTTGTGATATGCAGGGTGTAGTTCCCTGACCAGGAATAGAACCCAGGCCCCCTGCACTGGGAGTGTGGAGTCTTACCACTGGACCACCAGGGAGGTCCTAAGAACAGTTCAGCTCTTGATTCCCGATGGTCTTGTGCTGCCACGTGGCACTGCGTGATCCTGATTACTTTTAGTATATCTTATCCTAAGAACACAACTCTAAGGGTAATAAACAGCCCAGAGTCTAGTATACAGTCTGGGACACAGCAGATTCTCAACACATACTTTTTAAAGGTATGAGCCCACTATGTACTAGGCACCTACGTACACTAATTCTAATTCTCAGAAAAATCTCTTAATAAATTAGTGCTGCTGCTGCTGCTAAGTCACTTCAGTCATTTCCGACTCTATGTGACCCCATAGATGGCAGCCCACCAGGCTCCCCTGCCCCTGGGATTCTCCAGGCAAGAACACTGGAGTGGGTTGCCATTGCCTTCTCTAATGCATGAAAGTGAAAAGTAAAAGTGAAGTCACTCAGTCATGTCCAACTCTTAGTGACCCCATGGACTGCAGCCTACCAGGCTCCTCTGTCAATGGGATTTTCCAGGCAAGAGTACTGGAGTGGGGTGCCATTGCCTTCTCCAAAATTGGTGCTATTTTATCCAATTTTACAGACAAGGATATGCAGGTTAGAAAATGTTACATAACTTTTCCTAGACTCACATAGGGAGTGAATGATTTCAAAACCCAAAATAGTTGAGCTCTAAAACTCACACAGACATAGGATTTCCATCTTGCAGCACAGAAAACCAAGGTGCTTAGGAGGTTGACACAGAGCTAGTTGATACCCAGCTTGGGGTAAACTTTGGTACCCTGACTTCAAACACTGGCCCAGTGCGTCTCATACTTCTCCTTGTGTGAAATTTATCAGCAGTAGGAATAAATCCCTAAATCCTATAGGGTGAATTCAGGAGGGTGCTTTGAAACCTGTGCTTTAGTAATCATGTTACTCAGAAATAGGGCCTTGAACTTCAGTGTATACCTATCAGTTGGGCGGGGGTAGTGGGACGAGAGGCCGTGAATCAGTCATTGCTCTGTTTGCTGTGGCGTTTGTTTGTATTGGTCTTGCATTTTTTAATTTTAAATGTCAGCAAAGACCTGCAAACAGCACAGGTCCCAGCACTTGGTAGGCCTCCCATAGGCTAGAGAACCTCCATGGAGCTTAGTGTTTCAAACTCCAGGTCGTTTGAAGATTAATTCTCTGTTAACCAACGTGATCATCCAGTCTGTGGTGGTTATTTTTCTCTTAAATGTTTTGATGTATCTCTTCTTCATCTCTTGTATATCTGGCATGTTACATAGAAGCTCAAGTTCCCTTCATGGAACTGAATTTTGTCAACTTTGCTTATTAAACAGTCCCCTTTTATGTCTCCAATAATCACAGCTGTTGGGTGGTGTTTGTAGGCATTTCACATTAGCCGTCATGGCGGCTTAGTTGATTCATGCATAAATATGATCTATTCAGAGAAGAGGCCCTACCAGTACCGAAAGGCTAGGGCTCTATCTCACAGAAAGAGCTTGAACTAGTGCATTCACTCAGGGTTTTTTTTTTTTTTAATTGAAGTATAGTTGATTTATAATGTTAGTTTCATGTTAGTTTCATTTCAGTTATATATTTATATATGTATATGTATATAAATTTTTTTCTTTTTCACATTATTTTCCCTTAAAGGTTATTACACAGTACTGAGTATAGTTCCCTGTGCTATACAGTAGATCCTTGTTGGTTATCTACTACTTTTCTGACTCTTATGCTTGACTTGACATGATATACACATGGAGGGGGCTTCCCGATAGCTCATAGGTAAAGAATCTTCCTGCAAAGCAGGAAACGCAGGTCCTATCCCTAGGTATGGAACATCCCCTGAAGAAGGGAATGGCAACCCACTCCAGTATTCTTGCCTGGAGAATCTCATGGGCAGAGGAGCCTGGTGGGCTACAGTCCACTGGGTCTCAAAGAGTCAGACAGAACTGAAGCAACTTAGCGTGTACACGTGCACGTACACATGGATGTGGGAAACCAGCACATACCCAAAGCATGTTAATTAATAGTGAAAAGGGTCGATCAAAGAGTGACAACGGCTAGTTAGTGGGGATACAGAAGGCAAGCAGTTTGCTTTGGAAGCCTTCAAAAAGACGAGGCGAAGGCGGGAAGTCCAGCTGGGACAAGGACCAGGTTCGGTAGGCAGTGGGTAGAAGAAACAGAGATTGTCTGGTGCTCAACTAACAGGCAGAGCATTGCTGGTATTTGGAGAGTGAACAGGAATTATGTGGGTCTACCTCAGGGGCCATTAGACTATGGCCCACCAGTCGAATCTAGCCCTCTGCTTGTTTCTTAAAAGAAAATGTTATCGGAACATTTTACGGCCATGCTCATTTATTTATGTGATATCTATGGCTGCTCCTGCATTGAGTAATTACAGCAAAAACCATGAGGCTCGCAAAGCCTAAACCGTGTCCTCTCTGGCCTTTACAGAAAATGTCTGCCAACCCCTAGTCTAGACTATAAACAGGAGCTTTGAGAAAGAAAGGTCTTTAAGTAGCAAAAATTGATGGAAATTAACATTTTAAAAGATCTTTGCTGCCCCTCACCCCTCGCTGTATTTTTTAAATTTATTTTTCCAAAAGATATTGGAATTTTATCTCTATCCTGAACTTCTACCTTAACTCAAATAGAATAGATCACTTATCTTGGAAGTCTACTCTAACAGAAAGTTACTTTGTTTGGTAGCAATAACATAAAAATACTGGTGTTTTGCAAGTCACTGTGAAATATCATATATTTCTCTCATTTGATATACCCACGTTCTTTCACACGTATTCAGTGATGTTAAAGATGTGTTTTGAAAACCTTGGTTTGAGTCAAAGGTTTGTTATTTAGAAAAAGTTCCACCTCCTAAAGGCTTGAAAACCATTGCCAGTTCCTTGTTCCTTGTGTCTCTGTTAAAATAAATCCCAGAACTCCAAACTTCTAAATTTTCGTGAATGGCAGGTCTGACTCATGAATGATGTATAAATTACAGCTGTGGACCAGTAAGATTTCTCAGCTTTACGTAGGCTATCATGGTGTTACATATTGTGGTTTTGAATTTCTAAAGAAGCAAACTCCATAGTGGTTGAGAGCCCAAACAATTCAAGTTCCATTTGCCCTTATGGAATGCTTTTTTTAAGTGCGTTT
Organism: Tragelaphus eurycerus; assembly: GCA_935064755.1. NCBI lineage: Eukaryota > Metazoa > Chordata > Mammalia > Artiodactyla > Bovidae > Tragelaphus > Tragelaphus eurycerus. Next base: position 6,768,632 of record CAKXYN010000092.1, on the reverse strand, counting down.
TTTTTTTCTTCTACTTTCTGCTCCTTTTAGAACTGTGCCTTATTAAAATCTTTACTTTTAAATATGAAGAGTCAGGATTTCTTAATGCCACCTTGTACTTTATGGAGATGGTTATTTTTGTCTAAATAACATCTTACTGCTGAAGACAGATGAGTAACTTTTTCTGGTAATGGTGCAGAGAGAAGCAGTTTGCAATTTCACCTGTTGCTGCTGACAGTGTCAATTAATGGTAAGACTGAAGATTCCCAAATGCCAGGCCTTGGGAGTGGTCATTCGTTCTATGAGCAAAGAAGACTGTGTAACGCCACCTTACAAGCACGCTGCGCCTGAAGGAGGATTTGATTTTATTGTTTGCATTGCTCTCGTAACAGCTTATCTGTGGAGCCTCCCATAGAAGAGAGACTAGGATCTAAGGGCTGGTACCGGAAAGCAAAAGCTAGTATGAAGTGAACCTAATTCTCTGCCCAACCCATGAGAGTCTGCAGTTGTTCCTGGATGAGAAATTAAGTCAGTGTCAAGCCTAAACAGAATATATTTCAATCATGAATTCTTGGTTTGAGAAAAATGTAGGAGGGTTATTAGAACTTTTAAAGGTTCTGTTTGGGCACAACTGCTGGCAGTGGTAGAGAGAGGTGATTTTCTTTTGTCTCTTTTTTTCCTAAGACTTAGAATGAATTAGAATGAAATACAAGATACCAAACCCATGTGGCCATGACTCCCTGGCCATCTTTGAGCTGGAAAAATTGTCCATAAAGTCTCCTCCCTGTAGTGGATGCTCAGACCAAGAATCAGTTGTTGGACCTTAAAGTCTCTCAACATACACAGTGATACAGTAATGACTTTGACCTTCTCTTCCCCAGTCTTAATCAATTATGCCTCAAAGGAGGAAGAACACTTTCAAGTTAAATATATATGTGTGTGTGTTATATACAATAACATTTAATTTTAAACTTTTCCTCTTTCAAACTAAAACCGAAGAGTCTTTTAAATAATTGGGGCCACCGTGGGGTAGAGGTGGGGACGATGCACAAACAAGTAAACCAACCTGCCGGACCTGCTCTCTTGTTTTTAAGTGTCCAGTAATATGATCATTTTGCAATAAATAACTGAGCCTACACCTCTGGGAAATTCTGGGTCTCTGCTTCCTTAAGTGTGGCTACTTTGTTCAGATGTGTAGGCAGTGCCATTCCAGCCACAGAAACTGGATCAAGTTTCCTTCCTTCCCATCTTATTTGTATTCTTTATGAAAAGCTCAAGCAGTTGTTTGAAACAAGGCTGGCCTCTGGTTAAAGTTTAAACTAGTAGTGAGATCCATCTCAAACGGAGTGTTTGTGACACTTTTTGCTGCTCCTGGCCTAGGGTACTAAGAGTATTAGACCCCAGAAGCAGCCAATTTTGTAGTGCCTTTTAATACACAAAATTGTATTAACATCAACATGGATACAGATGGATGCACTGCAATAAACTGTAACCACTTGAGAAAAGCCTTTATTGACTCTCAAGTAAATAATGCACATTTTAAAGGATCTAAATATGCATTTACATAATGTGCTATAATTTTTTATTGTGTCAACTACTCACACACACACATCCATAAGAGATGTTTTTCTCCGTCAAAAATTTGGACTCATACCATTATTTTGTGCATTGCATTAGCACCATGCCGGATTCACAATGGTATTTCTCTTCTCTAGGGCCTGAGCTGACCATCTCAAAGTACAGTCAGTCAGTTTTGCTGATTGAATAATGGGTTGGTTAATTTAACCCCAGTGACACTTTCTAAAATAATTTGTGACCACTTGTTCGAAAACTTAGGCACACTAAAAACATCTAATCCAAGATAAAAGAGAAATGAAATAAAAAGAAGGAAAACCAGATTTATACATGGCTAGAATCTTAAACCTGAGCTTTAGAGCAATGGAAAAACCCAATGTGGTCTCATTGTTCAGGAAAAGAATGCTACTAGAAGGTTGTCCAGAGAAATCACATGTATTTAATAGTACTCCCTCATGGCTCACATGGTAAAGAATCCACCTGCAATGCTGGAGACACAGGTTCAATCCCTGGATCAGGGAGATCCCCTTGAGAAGGGAATGGCAACCCCCTCCAGTATTCTTGCCTGGAGAATTCTATGGACAGAGGAGCCCAATGGGCTACAGTCCATGGGGTTGCAAAGAGTTGGACATGACTAAGCAACTAACATACAGACACACACACACACACACACACAACATATTTTGTGATGTGTGTAACACAGCTGTTTTCTGTTTGAAGAAATGAAAGCACAGGATCTTGAATAATTTATATCCTATTCCAGTGAACTAGTGGCTGAATCAGACATCCAAGGCGTGAGAAAGTAGGGGTTGTGAAGAATGACCCTTTGAAATGCAGACTCAGCAGTAGTCTAGTTTGAATTTACAGGCTAAATGGTTCCTGGTATTAATTAAGGATTAATTGATTATTGTAAATCAACCATTATAGAGTTAACTCCATATAGTACCATGCGTTTTCAGGTTTCTGTTACAATAAACTATATGACACAAGGAAAAGAGGAATAATTTTTTTTTTTTTAGTAAAATGTAACAAAAAACTTTCTTGAAGAGATCTCTAGTCTTTCCCATTCTGTTGTTTTCCTCTATTTCTTTGCATTGATCGCTGAGGAAGGCTTTCTTATCTCTCCTTGCTATCCTTTGGAACTCTGCATTCAGATGCTTATATCTTTCCTTTTCTCCTTTGCGTTTCACTTCTCTTCTTTTCACAGCTATTTGTAAGGCCTCCCCAGACAGCCATTTTGCTTTTTTGCATTTCTTTTCCATGGGGATGGTCTTGATCCCTTTCTCCTGTACAATGTCACGAACCTCCGTCCATAGTTCATCAGGCACTCTATCTTCAGATCTAGTCCCTCAAACCTATTTCTCACTTCCACTGTATAATCATAAGAGATTTGATTTAGGTCATACCTGAATGGTCTACTGGTTTTCCCTACTTTGTTCAATTTAAGTCTGAATTTGGCAATAAAGAGTTCATGATCTGAACCATAGTCAGCTCCCAGTCTTGTTTTTGCTGACTGTATAGAGCTTCTCCATCTATGGCTGCAAAGAATATAATCAGTCTGATTTCGGTGTTGACCATCTGGTGATGTCCATGTATAGAGTCTTCTCTTGTGTTGTTGGAAGAGGGTATTTGCTATGACCAGTGCATTTTCTTGGCAAAACTCTATTAGTCTTTGCCCTGCTTCATTCCATATTCCAAGGCCAAATTTGCCTGTTACTCCAGGTGTTTCTTGACTTCCTACTTTTGCATTCCAGTCCCCTATAATGAAAAGGACATCTTTTTTTGGATGTTAGTTCTAAAAGGTCTTGTAGGTCTTCATAGAACCGTTCAACTTCAGCTTCTTTAGCATTACTGGTTGGGGCAAAGACTTGGATTACTATGATACTGAATGGTTTGCCTTGGAAACGAACAGAGATCGTTCTGTCGTTTTTAAGATTGCATCCAAGTACTGCCACCCCCTGGTGGCTCAGATGGTAAAACATCTCCCTACAATGCGGGAGACCTGGATTCAGTCCCTGGGTTGGGAAGATCTCCTGGAGAAGGAAATGGCAACCCACTCCAGTATTCCTGCCTGGAGAATCCCATGGATGGAGGAGCCTGGCAGGCTACAGTCCATGGGGTCGCAAAAAGTCGGACATGACTGAGCGACTTCACTCACTCCAAGTACTGCATTTCGGACTCTTTTGTTGACCATGATGGCTACTCCATTTCTTCTGAGGGATTCCTGCCCACAGTAGTAGATATAATGGTCATCTGAGTTAAATTCACCCATACCAGTCCATTTCAGTTCGCTGATTCCTAAAATGTCGACATTCACTCTTGCCATCTCCTGTTTGACCACTTCCAATTTGCCTTGATTCATGGACCTAACATTCCAGGTTCCTATGCAATATTGCTCTTTACAGCATCAGACCTTGCTGTATCACCAGTCACATCCACAACTGGGTATTGTTGTTGCTTTGGCTCCATCCCTTCATTCTTTCTGGAGTTATTTCTCCACTGATCTCCAGTAGCATATTGGGCACCTACCGACCTGGAGAGTTCCTCTTTCAGTATCCTATCATTTTGCCTTTTCATACTGTTCATGGGGTTCTCAAGGCAAGAATCCTGAAGTGGTTTGCCATTCCCTTCTCCAATGGACCACATTCTGTCAGACCTCTCCACCATGACCTGCCTGTCTTGGGTGGCCCCACAGGGCATGGCTTAGTTTCATTGAGTTAAACAAAGCTGTGTGGTCCGTGTGATTAGACTGACTAGTTTTCCGTGATTGTGGTTTCAGTGTGTCTTCCCAATGATGCCTCTCACCACACCTACCGTCTTATTTGGGTTTCTCTTACCTTGGATGTGGGGTATCTCTTCACGGCTGCTCCAGCAAAGCACAGCCACTGCTCCTTACCTTGGACGATGGGTATCTCCTCACGGCCGCCCCTCCTGACCTTGAACGTGGAGTACCTCCTCTCGGCCCTCCTGTGCCTGCACAGCCTCTGTTCCTTGGACGTGGGGTAGCTCCTCTCGGCCACCGCCCCTGACCTCAGATGCAGGGTAGCTCCTCTCGGCTGCTCCTATGCCCTTGCAGCCTGGTACTATCGGCTGCCACCCTGACCTTGGACATGGGGTAGCTCCTCTCAGCCACCGCCCCTGACCTTGGGTGAGGGGAAGCTCCTTTCGGCCACGCCTCGGCGCACTTCTGCTTGGTCCGTCACAGCCGGCGGACAGAAATGGTATGGTATGGACCTAACAGAAGCAGAAGATATTAAGAAGAGGTGGCAAGAATACACAGAGGAACTGTACAAAAAAGATCTTCACAACCAAGATAATCATGATGGTGTGATCACTCACCTAGAGCCAGACATCCTGGAATGTGAAGTCAAGTGGGCCTTAGAAAGCATCACTACGAACAAAGCTAGTGGAGGTGATGAAATTCCAGTTGAGCTATTTCAAATCCTGAAAGATGATGCTGTGAAAGTGCTGCACTCAATATGCCAGCAAATTTGGAAAACTCAGCAGTGGCCACAGGACTGGAAGAGGTCAATTTTCATTCCAATCCCAAAGAAAGGCAATGCCAAAGAATGCTCAAACTACCGCACAATTGCACTCATCTCACACACTAGTAAAGTAATGCTCAAAATTCTCCAAGCCAGGCTTCAGCAATATGTGAACCATGAACTTTCTGATGTTCAAACTGGTTTTAGAAAAGGCAGACGAACCAGAGATCAAATTGCCAACATCTGCTGGATCATCGAAAAAGGAAGTGAGTTCCAGAAAAACATCTATTTCTGCTTTATTGACTATGCCAAAGCCTTTGACTGTGTGGATCACAATAAACTATGGAAAATTCTGGAAGAGATGGGAATACCAGACCAGCTAACCTGCCTCTTGAGAAACCTATATGCAAGTCAGGAAGCAACAGTTAGAACTGGACATGGAACAACAGACTGGTTCCAAATAGGAAAAGGAGTACATCAAGGCTGTATATTGTCACCCTGCTTATTTAACTTATTATGCAGAGTACATCATGAGAAACGCTGGGCTGGAAGAAGCATAAGCTGAAGTCAAGATTGCTGGGAGAAATATCAATAACCTCAGATCTGCAGATGACACCACCCTTATGGCAGAAAGTAAAGAGGAACTAAAAAGCCTCTTGATGAAAGTGAAAGAGGAGAATGAAAAAGTTGGCTTAAAGCTCAACATTCAGAAAATGAAGATCATGGTATCTAGTACCATCACTTCATGGGAAACAGATGGGGAAACAGTGGAAACAGTGTCGGACTTTATTTTGGGGGGCTCCAAAATCACTGCAGATGGTGATTGCAGCCATGAAATTAAAAGATGCTTACTCCTTGGAAGGAAAGTTATGACCAACCTAGATAGCATATTGAAAAGCAGAGACATTACTTTGCCAACAAAGGTCCATCTAGTCAAGGCTATGGTTTTTCCAGTGGACATGTATGGATGTGAGAGTTGGACTGTGAAGAGAGTTGGACTGTGAGCGCCGAAGAACTGATGCTTTTGAACTGTGGTGTTGGAAAAGACTCTTGAGAGTCCCTTGGACTTCAAGGAGATCCAACCAGTCCATTCTAAAGGACATCAGCCCTGGGTGTTCTTTAGAAGGACTGTGTTGAAGCTGAAACTTCAATACTTTGGCCACCTCATGCGAAGAGTTGACTCATTGGGAAAGACCCTAAGGCTGGGAGGGATTGGGGACAGGAGGAGAAGGGGACGACAGAGGATGAGATGACCAGATGGCATCACTGACTCGATTGACATGAGTTTGAGTGAACTCCAGGAGTTGGTGATGGACACAGGGGCCTAGCATGCTGCAATTCATAGGGTCGCAACGAGTTGGACACGACTGAGCAACTGAACTGAACTAAACAAAGAAACTAAGGTCTACATTTTAGTTCTTAATGATTTTCTTTTACATATTTATCAACAAGAACAACAGCAACAGAAAGGGCAAGGGTGTTGATTAAACAATTAAGGGAGGAATTTCATGGTCCCATTAAAATATTTCCTCTATCAATAAGGTTTCTTTAACTTTTATCTGTCCATTCTTCGCTCGTTAATTTTTCCCTTTGACAGCATTCTCTGCTGGCCACCACAATTTCATAATCTCACAACCATTCATCACTTTCCACTTGAGCACCTGAAGCATTGCCACTTTATTATTAAGGTCTGCTTCCTGAAGGCTCTTGACATTGGGGGTGCCACCTTTGTGGTTGTCATGCTGCAAAAGTTGAGTGTATCATTTCATTTTGCTCAGTACATTCCCAGCCTCATTTGGGAAATGCCACATTCCATCTCTAACTAGAAACTATTTGGTCAAATACAGGCAACTGGGTGAAAGTTTCTTTCTACCAGCAAAGACGAGCATACCATATTAGATGAAAAAATTCCTTGGGTTCTTTAAAGCCTTTTGCATTTAAGAGATGGCTAAAGCCATTTAACTTTCTAGCTGCAGATTTTAACTCCAAGATTATAATGGATTCCAAGATTTAGCATCCAGTGTATTAAGTCCTGGGCTTCCCAGGTGGTGCTAATGGTAAAGAACCTGCCTGCCAATGCAGGAGACATGAGAGAACACAAGTTTGACCCCTGAGTTGGGAAGATCCCCTGGAGGAGGACATAGCAATTCACTCCAGTATTCTTGCCTGGAAAATCCCACGGACAGAGGAGCCTGGCAGGCTACAGTCCATAGGATTGCAAAGAGTCAGACATGATTGAAGTGACTGAGCCCACATTAAGTCCTACGTTTTACCAGTTTTTCTATAAGTTCCATGGCTTTTTGCCAGGAAAAATTTTTGAAGTTTATATTTATTTGTATGGCCACTTTATTGATTACTGTACACTTATATATCTGATCATTCATTGTACCATCAGCAGATATTTACTGAGTGCCAAACGGTGTTCTGGGGATATGACAGTGAATCCATTAAACGGATGGAGAAACTATTCACTAAGATGGTGAAGAGAGAAGAGCCAATACGAATTGGTTTTATTCAATATGCCCTCAGTTGTAGGACTGAACACAACTTTGTGTCATCTCAGTGTTGTGTCCCAAGCCCGTAGTAAGAGCCTAAGAATATTTTTGGATAGATTAAAGGTTCCATGAATGAAGGAATCTTATCAGGTCATCTACATGGTATGGACTGGACTGTTGCTCCCATTCCAAACTCCTGTTTCTACTCTTGAAAAACTACAGATGCCACTCAAAACCTCAGAGTTCTTGCCACTTATTAGTGGCAGTTATTAGTCTGAAAATGCCCCAGTCCTATAGATACAGTAGAGAACAAAGAACCCATGTCCAGGGATCAATAGAGATGCATCCTTTTTTGACAGTCCTCAGACTTACTGGTCAAATGGTGATAGAAAGTGTGGCCAGTCTTGCTTACTTGCTCTTCAGTTTTATTGAGTCATTCTCAATGTTAGGAAAGTCTTACTTTCCAAATATTTGGGTATTTGTTTGTTTCCTCTTTGCAGGGGTCCTTGAGTTTAACGATTTAAACTGCAAAAAGTAAGGAAAAATAAATGCTCTCATCTGCTTCTACTTGGGAGATATCTCCCTGGCCATCTTTGGGATATGAGAGCTGCCATGTTGGCGTTATTAGGTTTGTGTCTTCAGCCCTTCCCACGTGCTCTTCTTATCCTCCAGCAGGCTTTACCAATCACCCTTCCACATCAAGGGCAGAAGTCTTCCAAGGCAAAATTATTAAGCACTTCACATACAGTTTTTTAGCCTAATACAATATTCTTTCTATATCAGTGAAACTCAATATATAGGTTCAGATATAGTTTCAGATATAAGGGAGTGATAGTTGTCTGAGTCTTTCATCAGTTTGTATGAGCAGAGGGCAAGCAGTTTAGCAGGGGTCATTGCCTATCTCCTCTGCCTGTGGGCTTCCCTGCTCTAACTAACATCTATGCTTTTCAGAGTTTGGCTTTGAAACCTTCCATGTAAAGTGAGGCACCCAAATTGCCTGGGTTCATTAAGTGATCATTTACTACAGACTTCAAAAAAATTTCATCCTGAATTAGTCCCTAGAAATTTCCTTGAAAGGGGTATAAGAGCTTTAACAATGAATTATTGTCTATGGAATGCTCAGCATGAAAGGGGATCCATATGTGCAAACTAGAATTTGTCATATGTAATGTCAGTTAAATCAGGTCTAATCTACCAAATACATTTTTTATTGCCTGCTTCATTAAAAAGGCTCTTAAGGTAATGAATAATCTTCAGCTTCACCAAGGATTATTAATGCCTTTATAACTCATGTCCACTGAAAATAGAAAGACAGCTTGAAACTCTACCCTAATCTGACCTCGATGTTTGTCTTAGAGCTTTAAGGAAGAAAATCTGTCAGACCTCTCCAGTATTAAATGCTGTCACATGAGCAGTTACTGTGAATTGAATCAGGAGAAGAAATTTAAGAGGAAGTTGAATCTGGTTTAAATGCTGTGGCAAAGCAAGTCTTTCTCTGTTAACTCTGATGTTTTGTTTTCCTACAGCAAGTCCACACGCGACACCATCGACTCTTCATTTTCCAACGTCACCCATCATCCAGCAGCCCGGGCCTTACTTCTCTCACCCAGCCATCCGCTATCACCCTCAGGAGACGCTGAAAGAGTTTGTCCAACTTGTCTGCCCTGATGCTGGTCAGCAGGCTGGACAGGTGGGGTTCCTCAATGTAAGGAAAATTCTTTTTTTTTTTCCTCAATTTCTTTAGAAATATTAACCAAATGTAAAAATAACAAGGGAAGACCTTATGACCATGTGACGTGGTGCTCCAGCGTCATGCTGACTGACTACAGGCAAATGTCATATTTATTCTAGATTGTGGGAAAGTTAATTTACTCTAAGAGGGATTGGCCGGGATTTAAAAACAGTGTTTGTGTTAACTTCTCAACTGTCAAGTTTATGGATATAAATCATCTCAAGGATGAACTGTATAACCTTCTAAGGTCTGTGGGCAGATAATTCCACCTCCTGAACACTAACTCAAGGGCTCACACAGTTAACAAAATAGAAAAACCAAATAATTTTAAATAATGATTTTGAGTGGTAGGGAGAGGTAGGGGAAGGAGGGGGCACAGATGTTTCAGATCAGCTAAGTTGATATTTTTAAAAATAGTCTTCTAACACTTTACATCAAGTTGACCAGTACTTGAACTCAAGATGCTCGAAGTAGTTTATTATAGTTTGCTATTTCTGCAAGTAGTTATCTTTCCCACTTATCTTTGTATAAAGCTAAACAGTCTTCAATAGATTTGAATGAAGATTTTAATTTTTTTCTCAAGCTAATCACAAACTGAAACAATATTCCTAATGTAAAAGTGATTTTTTAAAAAACTTTTTATTTTGTATCGGGTCATAGCCAATTAACAATGTTATGATAGTTTCAGGTGAACAGCGAAAGGATGCAGTCATACATATACATGTATCCATTCTCCATCAGACTCCCCTCCCATTTTTTAAAAATCACAAATTTTGTTTTAAATGTAGAACCAAATGTTTACGATGGATAGCTGTATCCTAAGGCCAATAATAATAAATTGGAAATAATGAACAGCATAAAGCCAAATGCAATTTTCCTTTTATCCTAATAACTGCACATGAAGCCACAGATGAACCATAATTATGATTGCCTAATCTAGAATATTTTATCACATCATTCTATCACTGATTTTCTTTCTTGAAGAAATACCTGATTCTGCATATCTGAGACAGAAAAGGCAGCTTTGACTAATGTCTGGTGATGTGTTAGCAGATACATTTCTGTCTAGACAACAAATCAATATGGAGCCTTTTTTCTTTTTGCTTGTGTATTCATTTGCTTGGCTTATTCTAAAGCATTCACTTATGGACTTTTAGCCCACTCAGAAATAACACACAGGCAAGTTTGTTGGCAAGAAAGCACAACATTCTGACTGTCAGATGAGATTGTCTTTGAGGAACAATACTAAATATATAAGTGAATGTTGATGAGGGAGTGAGACTTCCTCTGCAGAATTATTAAGCTTAAACTTAAAAGCCTGGGACAACAGCATCTCCTTCAGCTGAATTTTGATTCAGGACTAGAGCCGAAATAGGAGATGTTATTGCTGAGTGAACGATGTCTCTGAGGACCGGGGGCAGAAAGGCCACTTGGGAAGCCATGAGAAGACTGAAGTGGTCACCAGCATCAAGCATCTGACTTTCAGATTTCTAACTTCTTTTTTTAATAGTCCTGACATCATCCTCTATAACTGTTACATGCCCAGTTTTGCATTTTGATTAAAATTTTATAGGGTTGAAGGCAGATCTCTTCATGGGACTATGTGGAAAAACTTGAAAATAAATGGATTTTATTGCTCTCTTCAGACGACAACTTTCCTTTTGTTAAAAAGCTGTTACTTGGTTGTTCTAACATCAGGCAGCCAAATAAATATGACTCTTATGGCATATGCTTATATAATTTAAATCAAAATTAGAAGTGATATTTTTCCTTAGCAGAATTTTGACAGCTGAATTCTAAAGTTTCTGTGCCTGATGTTATACAATATGTGAAAGAAATTTTTTATGTTCACTTAACATATTTATTAAATGTTATATAATATCAACTTTGAAGAGTGAAAATAAAATATTTTTTTAATCTCAAATGCATATTTAGGAAACTTCATTATATCTATATAAATAGGTATGATGGAATAATTCTGCATTGTATAAAACACTTATAAATTAAATTAATATTTAATAATTATGAGAATGATGACAAAGGTCACAGTTAGTACCGAATCAAAGCATTCCAAGCACAAGTTGGCAGGTCCTTTCATAGAATCAAATGCAAAGAAGGTCAAAGTAATTCAAGAGATAAGTTTAGGATACATGGAGCCTGTGTGCCTAAGATTGTACTTTTGTGGAATGTCTTAAGAACAACCTACTTTTTGTCATCCATATGCTTTTATGGAAGAATTCAAGCAGCTAGAATACTTAGTAATTTGCATAAAATGTGCCTAACACCTAACGAATCCTTTGTTTTCAGAAGCAGCTAATGGTTCTTATCTGTGTCTTCTTTTTCCTGTGCATGCTTTGTTTTGTTCCCACCCTGGCAGCCCAACGGGAGTAGCCAAGGCAAAGTGCACAACCCATTCCTTCCCACCCCCATGTTGCCACCACCACCGCCACCACCGATGGCCAGGCCTGTGCCCCTGCCGGTGCCAGACACAAAGCCTCCGACCACATCGACAGAAGGAGGTGCAGCCTCCCCCACCTCACCAAGTAAGTATGGCTGAGACAAGGCGCCGGTCACTTACGAAGCTCTGTGCACTTGAATCCACATCTCAGCTTGGCCCCTCACTGCATAGGCTTTAGTGAAAGGCACAATCCCCAGTGATGGTTGTAACATGAGTTTGCAGAACCAAGACCAGATCAAAGCAGATACTACTCTAGGGTACCACCAACTATACCAAGTGTGAAAATGACTGAGTGTTTGGGTAGATGAAATGGTATAACCACATGCCCAGGACTGAAAGTGAAAATATGAATTATTCAGTGGTGCATATTATTTGAGTGGCTTTGAATGCTATCCTCATGATCATCAAACAACATCTACTTGTATGAATCTTATTAGCAAAAATTGTTCATACTTTGGTAGAGCCCTGCCTTCCAGTAACTTACAATCCGAGAGAAATGCATTTGATGAGCTACAAAGGCTAGGTACCTCATCCATCAAATAGAAAAAAAAAAGTTTAGATGAAAGTAACCAATTCAAAGGTGTGTACATTGAACATTCACCAACAATAAGAGCCTGGAAGAAGATCAGAGCGAGTAGCCGTGGCAATTGCCTAGCCAAGATTGGCAGAGGGAGGAGATGGAAGATGGAATTGGAAGGAAAGAGAAAAGAACTCTTGGCTCTTCTCTGAATACTCTGGGAAGTGTGATCAGACAATATAGGATTATTGGATAAATTAGAGAGAGAACAACTCTCCTGGTATTTCCTGACACTTTAAAGATGACAAGGGTATAGAAATAGGTTGAATACATAAATTTGGCTTTTATTATACCTGAAATAATGACAGGAAGAGTGGTGGCTGCAGGCAGAGTCCCCAGGCAATGGATGAGACTACCTAATCTTGATAGGGGGTATGATGACCACCTTCTCTAAAGCACTATAGGGGGATCAAGGCATAGGAAAGAATGGGAACTGTGACAGTGACCCTAAAGAGAGGAGGTCTTCAAGGAAGTGAGGCTGGACACAAGGCATCTACAGAGGAAGAGGTGAGCATAGACCAGGAAAGAAGCAGTAAGATCAAGAACTTGAGCAGCAGCTATGGAAATTGAATGGAAGAAAGCCCAAGAAGAGCTGTTTTCCAGACATAAGCTTTTGGGTTTGGATAGCCATTTGGATGAGTATAGTGAAGGACGATTCAAACCTCTCGGTGTCAGGGACAGTGTGGTACCGAGTACAGTAGGGCCAAAGAGAAAAAATGAGCCTCTGTTGATACAGTGTTCATTGAACTTAATGTGGGGGATATTGATTTCAAATATCTAGAGCCCCTCATGGGTATGGGTGAGATTCAGGTTATCTAGTATATATTTCATTTTGATAATGCATACAGAAGTGAGTGGCATTGTGCGTGGATTCTGGTTTTATAACAAAAAGACTGAGAGTCTAGATGAAATTCTGGGCAAGCCGACTTCTCTTGGTAAGAAGTGGTTCAACAAATGAGAAAACCGTGAGTGTCCAATGACATAGGAAACAAACTAGGCTTGCTATAAGGATCTTGGACGCTCAGTTCAGAAAAGAAGCTTCTGAGAAGCAGAAGCTTGTAGGTGAGTCCTCCTTACTGTGTATTCGAGTAACATCTTCAAACTGGTCAGAGAATAACCATCCTCGAACTCTATTAAATCTAGTCACTGGGGATACTGACTGACACACTGGCAGCTGCATGCTCACTGTGCTGTTGCACCACGTGTGCGTGTTGCACCACCTTTACGTTTCTCTGTATGTACAGGGCATTGGCTGAGCTCTCAAAAAACCTTGTTTAATGTTCTTATTCTACACAGAATAAGTCTGAAGGATAAGGGCTCAAACCCCCACCTTTCACATTGATAGCTATGTTTCCCTTCCAATCCCAAGTCTCCTCATCTGTCGAATGTGGGCAGTAATCCCTAGCTGGGCAGAGTTACGTGAAATCAGCCATGATAAGCACCACACCACCACCAAATAAATCGGAGCATTATATAATCTCCCAGGGGCTTATCTGTTGGCTCAGACAGTAAAGAATCTGCCTGCCATGCAGGAGACCTGGGTTCGACCCCCTGGATTGGGAAGATCCCCTGGAGAAGGGAATGGCAACCCGCTCCAGTGTTCTTGCCTGGAGAATCCCATGGACAGAGGAGTCTGGTTGGCTACAGTCCATGGGGTGGCACAGAGTCAGACACAGCTGAGCGACTAACGCTGTCAATTTCATTTCATTATTTACCAAAACTCTTAACTAGTGGAAGCCTCCCAGGCTAGGCTAATGAAGAAACGTGTCTGTAGGACGTGTAGAAGCTACTCAACCCCTCAATCAGGTTGGTATGTATGAGTCTCTTCCCTGGGCTTCCTTCCATGGATTGCATCTAATGCCTTGATGAGAACATAACCGCTGTCCTCTTGTGCCCAGCCCCAAGCATTCATTTAACATGATGGGAAGAGGTGTGGAGGAGGCCTTGGCAGATCCAGCTCATATGGTTGCCTGTTCATTAGCACAGGGTTTACAGATTTTCAGAAAAAGAATTTCAGGAAAGGGAAACAAAAGTTTGATATTTACATAATAACTTTATACCTACTTTTTGAATCCTAGGATTCTAGGAATGTAGACAAAACCAAGTGTTCTACTGATGGCATAGAAAGGCTTTTATCATCATAAATTTTAGCCCTTGTTTCTGGTCTTTCCTGGGGTTTGCTGAATTCACAGTAATATGTTATTTCAGAGCAGTATATCAGCTGTCTTCTACTTTACTTTTAAGACAGTGCTAGTCTGGGAAGTCTGTAATTTATAGTATAGGAGAAGCCTCTCAAATTAAAAATCTAAAAGCCCACAAGCCCACACTGGGAAGACTGCCTCCGTTCATTCATTTATTCATCCTTCATATATTAGGCATCTGTCATGTGCCAAGGACTGTGTTAGCCACTTGGGATACAAAGATGATTCACCCCTTCTCCAAGGAAGCTTGGGGTTTGTTGTGGGAAACAGCTGGGGTACAGGCAGCTCGCCCAGACAGCACCGGGACAGAGGTGTGTGTTGGTGCCACGAGAGGACTTGGGAGGGAGTTGGGTCCAGGTGTGGGGCCTCAGGCGGGGTTTTTTGGGAGGGAGTGACTTCTTAGCTAGTAGGGGTAGCATTCTGATGTTTAAAGCCTGAGGGAGTAGGTAGAACTTCTCCTCAGAAACCAGCTTGTGGGTGGAGGAAGGACGGGGTGTCTGACATTGGATTACCACTGGATAAAAATTTAGAGCAGAAGTATCATTTCGTTAATTCTGTGCTTTCTTAGAAATTACAACCACAGGGTGGTTGGATCCTGTTTATCTTTGTTAGTTTATTAGATCTCAACTTTAGCAAGAAGAAACATCACAACAGGGTATTATTAAATACAGATGTTCAACATCCCAACAGTATTTCTGATATCGAGTCTTTTTCAAAACCACTAATTGTATAACCTGGGACAGTCTTTTCTACTGAGAGGCTTAAGATGATTTGCGATAAAATAAGGTTTTAAAAAGGAAAGTAGGAATCACCTATACGGACAACTTTTCTGGGCCTGGACTCCCGTGTCTGTTAACAAGAATAACCCTAACTGCTCTTCACACTGTCACAGACAGGTTGTCAGGACAAAGCGGGGTGACAGATGTGCTGTGATGTAGACGAAGTCCAAGACACCATTTTGAATATGCTCATTTATAAACTACAAGTGGGTGCAGCGTAAAGCAGAGTATGTGTTTTTAAACTAATCAGTTGCCTCTGGCACCAATGTGCGACTTTGCAGCTGCAACCAGGAAAACGAGGGTAAGACAGATTTGGGGGAAAATATTTGCCTATAAAATAATATGTTTTAATGGAAAAATCCTTACCAGAGGCCTAAAAAAGAGTAGTGAGGGTAGAAATAACAGTTCTGTTCTCTCAAGGAGGACATTCATATTGTTGATATGTTTGGAGGAAGATTGATATATACTTATGCCACATCTCCTTAGGATACCATGGCAAACAGAAGGAATAACTGGTAAGAGTAATTCACAGTGGATGGATTCTACTTCTGCTGATTAACTGGGTTTAGATAACCAGTGAGAGAATATCACTTCTTTCATTCATTCAGTAAATAGATATTGACTAGCCACTTCCCTTTCACTTTTCACTTTCATGTGTTGGAGAAGGAAATGGCAACCCACTCCAGGGTTCTTGCCTGGAGAATCCCAGGGACGGGGGAGCCTGGTGGGCTGCCGTCTATGGGGTGGCACTGAGTCAGACACTACTGAAGCGACTTAGCAGCAGCAGCAGCAGCCACTATGTGCAAAGCAGTCTTGTAGTTGCTAGGATTCTGCGGGAAATGAAAAAGATGAAAAATCCCTGATTTTGTGGAGCATTCATTTTACAGAAGGACAATGAATAAAATAACAAGTATAATAGGTAGGAGTGATGTAAGATGCTGATACAATAGCAGGAAAGTGAAGCACAGAGGGGTTGGGATTAGTGGGGGTTGGATACCACCTAAACAGGGTGGTCGGAGAAGGCCTGTCTGAGAAGGGGAGGTTTGAACAAAGTTCAGCAGAGGCGAAAGATTGAGCCATGAGACTGTAGAGGGAAGAGTTTCCGAGCAGGAGGACCAGCTAGTCCAGCCTGCGTGTTTGAGGAGCAAAACCCAGAGGCCAGTGTGGTGAAACCATAATGAGTGAATGAATGAAAGTAGGGGGAGGCCGTGTCTGAGAGGTCATGTGGATGAACGAGGATATGACTGGGAGCTGGGGAGCAGAGGCGAGGCTCGGGCTCATGGAGGCAGCACATGTTGAAGGTTCTGATGGGCCGTTATTAGAACTTTGGCATTTGTTCTGAGATGGGGAGCAAAGGAGTGACACGAGTTAGGTTTTAACATAAACGCTTTGAAGGCTTTGCTGAAAATAGATTTCATGGAGCAAGAATTAAAATCAGAGGACTAGTTATGAGGCTTATTTTTAAATCAATAAATATGAGTGTCTTCTACATGCCAGCCACTATTCTAGGCAGAGGGATCGAAAAGTGAACAAAGCAGACCATCCACTTCCCTTGTGGCACTTACCTTCTAGAGGGAGGGGACAAACAACAAAGAATAAGTAAGTTAGTAAATTAGGGACCAGTACGTACAATGGAAACAAGTAACACAGGGAAGGGAGGTGGCATACCGTTGCAGTATTGCAGGCAAGAGCTGCCATTGACCTGAACCCATATAGGGCCGGTGCATTCTCAGTCACTTCAGTCATGTCCAACTCTTTGCAACCCTATGGACTGTAGCCATAGGATTCTCCAGGCAAGAATATGGGAGTGGGTACCATGCCCTCCTCCAGGGGATCTTCCAGACCCAGGGATCAAACCCATGGCTCCTGCATTGGCAGGTGAATTCTTTACCACTGAGCCAGCAGGGAAGCCCCTGGGGAAGCAGTAGGGGTGGTGAGAAATATTTGAAAGGTAAAGGTGATAGCATTTACTGACATGTTAGATGTGAGTTGAGGAAAAAAAAAAAAAAAAACTAGAGATATCAGCAATGACACCTAGATTTTTGACCTGAGCAATTGGAAGGATGGAGTTGCCATAAAGTGAGTTGAAAAAGTTACAGGAAGCACAGTTCTGGACAAGGGGTGGGGATCATAAGTTTAGTTTGACTGAGTTATATTTGGAGATGCCTATTAGGTATCTTGGGCTTCCCAGGTGGCTCAGTGGTAAAGAATATACATGCCAAGGCAGCAGGCATGAGTTCGATCTCTGGGTCAGAAAGATCCCCTGGAGGAGGAAATGGCAACCTACTCTAGTATTCTTGCCTGGAAAATCCCATGGACAGAGGAGCCTGGCAGGCTACAGTCCATGGGGTGGCAAAAGAGTCAAATGCAACTGAGCATGCATCCATGCATGTTAGGTATTTTACTGGTGAGACTAATTATAATAACATCCTACCTACTGCAGTTCTTTGCAGTGTACTGAGTTTTTCTACATGTACCATCTCATTAATTAGGAAGGGACTTCTTTTCAAACATGTAATAAAACAAATGGATATTCCTAAGAGTCCTGAGGACAACAGCTCAAGAATAGGCAAATCTCTCATTACATTTGGATCTGTTTGTGGTATGATAATTCAGAATACACAATTCATTTTCTTAATTGCATTGTAAAATTCAATTTTTTATAATAGGTTGGCACCAAGAACATACTATAAAAATGGACTTTTCCAGAAAAGAAACTGAAGATTGGCATCATAGCCTAGAATTATAATGAAAAGAAAAAAAAAACATTTTTGAATTATGATAGAAGATAAAATATGAATATTTTCCTTTTTTAAATTAATTAGGAACACAAAAACTCAATTTAAAAATGCATGAAAGACTTATAAACAGTTTTCTCCATCCTGTCTTAGCCATGAACTTTTGATTTTTTTTAAACTAGAATTCTATTAAATTAGAAACATGTAATAACAAGTTCCCTTTTTATTTTTGTATCTCTGATGAATCTTGTATACATTCATTGTATGAATGAATTTGAACCTGTTAATCGAGAATGTAACAATAATCTCTGACCAGGATTGAAATTTCCTAGTATAATAATTAACATATGTTCAGTGCTTTTTGGTTAGCAGAGCTCTTTACACGTATATTTTATCTCATTTCCAACTTCTTAAGACTCAGGAAGTCAGGATTTTATAGATAAGGAAACTGAGATTGGAGAATGGAATCTCGAATTTCCCAAGATGATAATCCCATAGTGCGCGTGGGCACTCAGTCACTCAGTCCTGTCCGCCTCTTTTGCAACCCCGTGGACTGTAGGCCACCAGGCTCCTTTGTCCATGGGATTCTCCAGGCAAGAACACTGAAGTGGGTTGCCATTTCCTTCTCCAGGGGATCTTCCTGACTCAGGGATCAAACCCATGTCTCCTGTGTCTCTTGCGTTGCAGGCTGATTGTTTACTGCAATAAGCCATCTAGATGAAAAAGAATAATCCTATGGTTGCATGGTGCTAGCTCCTACTGTAGCCAAATTACAAAGCAATATGACACGATTTCTGGTTACCAGGGAACCACAAACTGCCTATTCTTGTCTGAAATTAATACCACAACAAAATGTTGAGCTTTTATTAATACCAAGCACTTTAAAAAGTGCTTTTTATGTATTATCTTATTTTAATCCTCACATTAATGCTATGAAGTGCATACTTTGAAAAGTAAATACCTTAATTGAGAAACACAGGGTGTGAAGAGATAGATAACTTTCTCAAGATCACTCAGTCAGGAGTAGCAGCGTCATGACTCACACCCAGCCACCTTGAACCTGCAGTTCATACACTTGGCCAGAGCATCCTTTGAGGATCTTCGCTTTAGCCAAGTTTCCAAGTTTGCAGTGCAGATCCTATGGGAGAAGCACAAAGGAAGATACTGCTGCTGCTGCTACTAAGTCGCTTTCAGTCGTGTCCAACTCTGTGCGACCCCATAGACGGAAGCTCACCAGGCTTCCCCGTCCCTGGGATTCTCCAGGCAAGAATACTGGAGTGGGTTGCCATTTCCTTCTCCAATGCATGAAAGTGAAAAGTGAAAGTGAAGTCGCTCAGTCGTGTCCAACTCTTAGCGACCCTGTGGACTGGAGCCTACCAGGGTCCTCCGTCCATGGGATTTTCCAGGCAAAAGTACTGGGGTGGGGTGCCACTGCCTTCCCCAAGGAAGATATTAGTGGTCATTTATGCTTCAGTGTGGATCAGTTTCCGTTGCTGAGAATAACTTTTTGTTGGCAGGGAAGAGAAAGAGAGCAGAAGGAAGGAGATAAGCAAAGAATAGCGAGAAGGTGGGAAAACAGTAGCCATTGCTAAAGGCAGAGGTTCTTTGTTCCTTAGGGCTCTCCAGAGCTTGGACTGGTGATGAATGCTTAGAAGAATGACTCTCTGAGTTTTCACCCAAATAATGATGGCTCTCTTTTTCATCAGCACTTTTTTATGTGTTAATTTTAATCAGTAATTGAATTTAGAACAAGTCAGTGAATATGTCATATACACAATTTTTAAATGATATAAGGACTGTATTTCCTCTTTCAGAGAAGAGCCAGTGGATAATGACAAGAGCGAATTTTTTAAAAGTTAGTGGCTTCCTTTCATAAAATAATGTTTCTTTACTGGTACCTGGACTCTTCCTTTAGTTTTTAAATTTTTAAAAGTTTATATTCAGTGAAATTCACCCTTTGGTGTACAGTTCTATGAGCTTTTAAAACATCATAGATTCTTCCAACCAACACCACATACAGGATACTGAACAATTCCAAAGAGCTCCCTCCTTCTTATCTACTCTTAAGTTAATGTCTGATGTCATTTAGTGCCAGGGACCATATTTTACTTTGATCTCTCTGTTTCCACATTGAATTTTATTCTTCAGCCAGCACTGCCTCTATCCCCATTATATTTTAATTTTTTATATTCTTCTGAATCAGAAAGAGACCAGTTTAACTACAGTATTTTAGGGTATGATAATAGTGACATTTTCATATGGAAGAGGGAAAAGAATTATTCAATAAAGTATATTGGGATGACTGAGTAGCTATCCACAAAAAATAAAATTCCTTATACCAAAATAAATTCCAGGTGGTACAAAAAATATAATATAGAAATATTAAACCTTAAAGTACCACAAAAACATAGACTTTTTTGAAATATTGGAATGAGAAAGACCTTTCAAATAATATAGAAAAGTATCATGACATAATCTTGTTGAGTGTGTGAAAAATAGGCATTCTCCTATACTGTTAGAGGACTGTAAATTGGTTCAACCTCTTCAGAGGACTATTTTATTATATATATATATATTTATATATATAAATTTTAAATGTAAGTTATGCATAGTGTTGGACATATGAGCAAAGATATACATCAAGTATTCATTGTAACAGTGATTATAATAAAAGAGTGAAAGTGAAAGTCGCTCAGTCATGTCCGACTCTTTGCGACCCCATGGACTATATATATATAGTCCATGGAATTCTCTAGGCCAGAACACTGGAGTGGGTAGCCTTTCCCTTCTCCAGGGGATCTTCTCAACCCAGGGATGGGAACCGAAATATCCAAATGTCTACTAATATGATATACATTAGAAAACCCTTTGAAAAGAAGGATGGGGCTTCCCTGGTGGCTCAGTGGTAAAGAATCCGCCTGCCAATTGCAGGAGACACGGGTTCGATCCCTGATCCGGGAATATCCCACATGCCATGCCATGGGGAAACTAAGTTTGTGTGCCACAACTATTGAGCCTATCCTCTAGAGCGTGGGAGCTGCAACTGCTGAAGCTCACATGCACTAGAGCCCACGCTCCACAACAAGAGAAGCCACCGCAATGAGAAGTCTGCACTGCAGCTAGGGAGTAGCCCCCACTTGCCACAACTAGAGAAAAGCCCGCACAGCAACAAAGGCCCAGCACAGTCAAAAATAAAAATAAGTAAATCAATTAAAAATAAGGTGAACGTGAAGTCGCTCAGTCGTGTCTGACTCTTTGCAACCCCATGGACTGTAGCCTACCAGGCTCCTCCATCCATGGGATTTTCCAGGCAAGAGTACTGGAGTGGGTCACCATTTCCTTCTCCAGGGGATCTTCCCGACCCAGGGATCGAACCCAGGTCTCCTGCACTGTAAGCAGACACTTTTACTATCCGAGCCACCAGGGAAGTCAAAAATAAGGATAGGTGTATATGAATTAATGGAATAATCTTTGAGTTATATTAAGTCGGCAAAGGAGAGTGCTAAGAAACAGTATGTATAGAACATATACTACTGTATAGAACATATACTACTGTAGAGTGAAGGATAGATATATACACTTGATTGTGTATTGAGGGATAGAAATTGCTTTGTTGGGAGGTAGTTCTTAAGTACCTTACCCAGTGAGAATGGAAGAGATTATTGAGTTTTAAATCCCCTTTTACGTCAAATATAATGATTAATTTAATTTTTAAAGTATTTTTCTAGTGAACTAAAATTTTTCTTTAAATCCCAGTCACTAATTACAGTGACCAAAACTCACACAGTGGAGTCGGGTAAGGAGTGTGAAAAGGGGGTGATCCAGAAAAGCCTTGGTAAATTTTGTACTTCTAGTTTTTAGTTGCACTCACCTGAACTTTGGGTATGATAGCAAAAATATGTGCTCTTTCTGGTGGAGAATTATATTCTTCTTCCCTCCCAGAGAGCATGGAATTTAGTATAGGATAACATTTTCACCGTCAATAGCCATTATTTGCTCACAAGTTCTGCTTCCCTGGTGGCTTAGAAGGTAAAGTGTCTGCCTGCAACTGGGTTTGATCCCTGGGTCGAGAAGATCCCCTCGAGAAGGAAATGGCAACCCACTCCAGTACTCTAGGCTGGAAAATCCCATGGACGGAGGAGCCTCATAGGCTACAGTCCATGGGGTCACAAAGAGTTGGACCTGACTAAGCAACGACACATTCTGCTTTAGGAACCCTTTGGATACAAATGTACGTGTGCTATCCTTAAGTTATCATTTTCAGTAAATACTTTTTTGCAGAGCATTTCTACTTTGTGCACAACCCAAAATTTTAATGTCTAACTGCAAAATAAAAATAATTATTGCAAATCAGGCACTTTGATAGGTGTTTTCATATGTATTACCTTAGTTGCACTTGATTTTTATTTTAATCTGAAAAATTGGAATCGTTAGCCCTCTTTTTAAAGAGAAAACTGAGATCGAACCAGAATTCGAATCCAGGTCTGTTGGATGCTAAAGCCCAGTGCTTTCTACTCTGCCACTTAACTGTGTTTCAAAACATGCCATAAAAAAACTATTCTATTATTCTTATAAAAACTCCTGGGTACATTGAATTGGATGAAAAACAGAGGAACTCATGAGCAGGAAAAAAAAAAAAACTGAACTTTGTCAAGAAGGAATGAGTGACAAAAGCAAACAGCCAGTGGATGATTACGTTCATCTGGGTTATTTAAGTTATCATAACCCATTCATGTCTTAGTTTGCCCCAGTTTTTTACTATTTCAAATGACAGAAAATGACAGATGAGTTTTAAGATTTTCTTCATGAAGATAATATATGGCAATACAATGTAGGAAAATTGAAAAATACAGAAAAGTATTTTAAAAATTATATTCTCCTATAGCCAACTACTAATTAACATTTTAGTCTGATTTTCTTCCCTTTTTTCAGTGCATTTCTCTGTGTATGCTTATATTTATATAAGATTATTGTGACCTACTGCATATAATATTTTCTATGTTATTTTCTTAACTAGTATTTTACATCTTTTCTTACTTTATAAGAAAAAATGTTCTAGCAGGAAATGTTATTTTAAATAATTTTTACTTATTCTCCTACCATAGAACATTAACTTTTGTCCTTGCCTATGGAATATCCTCCAGCAAATCATCAAACACATATTTTTGTCCCCAACTTGAATAATTTTATTAGGATAGATTCTTGAATTGGAATTACTAGTGCAAATAGTATAAATATTACTCTTGATATACATTACCAAACTGCTTTTCAGAAAAGTTGTGTCAGTTTACACCCTTAGAAATTATATATGAATCTGATCATAACATTAACCCAGGAGAGATTTAAGTATTATTTTTTTAATTGGTTGAAGGCAGATACCTTGGGGTGTAATGCCCTTAATCAGAATTTGGTATCAGTAATCCCTGACTGGATGATTTTAGCAGTTTTCTTCAACTGTCTTAATGTAGAGTACAGTGGGATCCTGGAGATTTCCCATCTTGTTGGCTAAGCCTCTCCTTAGAGATCACTCTCTGGATTGCTCCTATGGCAAAGGTAGCCTATTAGAAATTCACAGAGTGGGCTGAAGCCTTATAAGAGTTAGAAGTATTAGAGCAAATAATGTTTATTATGCTGGACATTTTTTATATATACAGGCTCTGAGAATTTAACTGGTTTGCCAAGATCATATTTCTAGTAAGAGGCTGAATGGATTCAGTCTAGAATTTTCTGATTTTAGAAAAAAAAAAAAAATTTTGTTTTCTATTAATTGCATTGCATTGCTGTAAAAATAAAAATATTATTTGGGGTTTTCAGATTCTGTTTTTATTTAGGATTAAAAATTACTAGAAGATATTTTGAAATCACTCATAATTCCAGTCTTTATAGATAATCACTTTCTGTGTATATTCTCCAGTCATTTTCTGTGCTTATTTTAAACATAATTGATCATATGTATGTTTATATATGTATATACATATATACAATTTTATAAACTAATTTTATTCATTTCATATTATAAGCATATCATGGTATCATTATTATTTTAAAACATTTTTAATGACTGCAGTATTCCAACATATGGATGAAACATCAATTTATCCGTTGGTTCCAATTTGTTGCACTTATAAGTAATACTGTAATGAACATCTTGGAGTGTAAATCTTTATATGTGCTTTTAAGTATTGGTTGAGAATATAGTCCCAGAAGTGGGTTTCCAAAGTTACACTGCCTTTGGAGAGGCTACAGAAGCCTTTCAAGAGGGAGCGATTCAATATATTGATCTTGGTTTCTTTTTTTAGTAAACCCTAGCTGAATCCAGGGTTTATTCCCTGTGGCTCTTCAATATTACTTTCACCTGTGCCTACCATCTACATGGTTGTTTTTGATCAATAAATATGTTCAGTTGAATAACACAGCATACACATAAAAATAAATGATATAGAATGTGGATCAGTCATTAGAAATAAATTGAAATGAACCGAAACAAAGCTGTATTCTGTCCTTTAAATCATTATGAAAAAGAATATTATAGGCAGTATAAATAGGTTGTTTATAGGAAACACTCATTGTTAAGTGCCTCTTCATTACACAGATTTTGGTAACATAAAGTTAAAAGACGTCCAGTTTATAAGTTGCTCTGATTCCCTTCTCTCTGTGTGCACACATGAATTCGTCTTATACCTTCCTCTCTGAACGTTTCATCCCAAATCATGATGTCATCTGAGCCCTACCCACTGTAAAGATCCCTAACACAAGTGGAGAGACCAGCAGAGCAAAGCCATCTGCCAAAACTGATTCTTTTCATGACTTTTGTGAACTATTGACACATTAAACATTTCATGCAAATTGTTACCATACATGTTAAGTAATGCTAATATATTAAAGTTTGAATTCTTTAGATTTTTAGGAAGAAGGCTTGTGGGTATGCTATTCTGTAATAATTTACTAGCGGCCTCTTGAGAAACCTATATGCAGGTCAGGAAGCAACAGTCAGAACTGGACATGGAACAACGGACTGGTTCCAAATAGGAAAAGGAGTATGTCAAGGCTGTATACTGTCACCTTGCTTATTTAACTTATATGCAGAGGACATCATAAGAAAGGCTGGTCTGGAAGAAGCACAAGCTGGAATCAAGATTGCAGGGAGAAATATCAATAACCTCAGATCTGCAGATGACACCACCCTTATGGCAGAAAGTAAAGAGGAACTCAAAAGCATCTTGATGAAAGTGAAAGTGGAGAGTGAAAAGGTTGGCTTAAAGCTCAACATTCAGAAAACCAAGATCATGGCATCTGGTCCCATTACTTCACTGGAAATAGATGGAGAAACAGTGGAAACAGTGTCAGACTTTATTTTGGGGGCTCCAAAATTACTGCAGATGGTGACTGCAGCCATGAAATTAAAAGAAGCTTACTCCTTGGAAGGAAAGTTATGATCAACGTAGATAGCATATTGAAAATCAGAGACATTACTACTTTGTCAACAAAGGTCCATCTAGTCAAGGCTATGGTTTTTCCTGTGGTCATGCATGGATGTGAGAGTTGGACTGTGAAGAAAGCTGAGTGCCGAAGAATTGATGTTTTTGAACTGTGGTGTTGGAAAAGACTCTTGAGAATCCCTTGGACTGCAAGGAGATCCAACCAGTCCATTCTAAAGGAGATCAGCCTTGGGTGTTCTTTGGAAGGAATGATGCTAAAGCTGAAACTCCAGTACTTTGGCCACCTCATGCCAAATGAGGTGACCAATGAGTTGACTCATTGGAAAAGACTCTGATGCTGGGAGGGATTGGGGGCAGGAGGAGAAGGGGACGACAGAGGATGAGATGGCTGGATGGCATCACTGACTCGATGGACGTGAGTCTGAGTGAACTCCGGGAGATGGTGATGGACAGGAAAGCCTGGCGTGCTGCAATTCATGGGGTCGCAAAGAGAACTGAACTGAAGAAGGCTTTAATTTCATGCCCTGAAGGCTGTCTTTTTTGTTGGTGGTAACTTGTTTGTACAGACAAAAGATCTGCAGAGATAATAGAATGAGGTAACTGACTTCACATACATGATCAAAATAATGGATCAGTGTGGTTATCTTCTAGATTCTAAATATCTGGACAAAAATTACAACATCCATTCAATCACGTGGAATTTCCAAACCTCTGAATACTGGGTCATGTGTCAGCAAAGGCTATATGTGTTTCCTTGGCTGTATAATTACACTAAGAATGCCAACCTAGGCCCTGTAAATTTGTCGATACCCATAGATTTCTTCAAAGGAAAAAACATTCCAATATCCTCCAGCATTTTTTTTGTGACCTGGCAAGAAATAGTGCTGTTCCAGTTCCCAAATGAGTCAATTGTAATAGGTTTCATTTAGAAAGTACCCAATCTATTTTCTAATAGTTTCTGCATTTATTTTTTTACAAATGGAAGTTTTTTTTCACAAGGCTTTAAAAAAAAATAGTATTGTAACATATGATAATGCAGTTAAGATTCCAGAGATTATTTCAATTAGGTATTTAGTCACCTCACTGCTTCGTTTGCAACTGCATGCATTCCGATGCACTGTCGGGTGTCACTGATAAACGTTTCATAAACTTGCCGTTTGAAAACACAGGGATCTATTCAAGTCTCCATTCCTAAACTTGTTCGGATGACTTTGGTCCAGTAACTAGCACATTCCTGAGCAGGGAATGAAGTCAAGTAAGTCCAGCTGAATGAAATTGAATCTTTGTCTAGCGTTTTTAAAGAAAAATCCCCACATGTGAAAATGTCTTGAGTTTCTCAACACAAGACAACATGTGAAGTGCACACTGATTTTGAGATAGGATGGGAAAGGTTTAAAGTGTCAGGATGCCTAGTGGTCTTATGTTGTGCTATGCTTGGTTTCTCAGTTATGTCTGACTCTTTGTGACCCCAGGGACTGCAGCCTGCCAGGCTCCTCTGTCCATGGGGATTCTCCAGGCAAGAATACTGGAGTGGGTTGCCATGCCCTTCTCTAGGGGATCTTCCCAACCCAGGGATCAAACCAAGATCTTCCTCATTGCAGGCAGATTCCTTACCATGTGAGCCACCAGGGAAGCCTCTAGTGGTCTTAACAGTGTTTAAAATTTGGTATCTTTGATTATTTTATAAATTATTTCTTCCTCTTGAAAGAAAAATTCAGTGGACTTTTTCTCCTTCAATTTCAAACATTCAAGTCCCCAATCCTCAACTTTTTATCTTCCAGACCGTATGGCAAAGTGTCATTTGCAACATTTCATCTTTTCTTCTTTCTCTTCACGACTGACACCCCCACCCTCCACCTCTGTTGCTTTCATCGTGCATCTTCCTCTGTAACCCTCAGTCCATCTGAACTTGTCAACTAACACATATTTTACAGCCCGTCACCAAAGCCATCTCCTTCTCTACAAAGCTTTCTGTCCCCCCTGCCAGGTGTCACTTTTCTGTCCCTAAACACCCCACAGATTTTTATGTATATTACTTTTAGGCACTCATATTTTCACTTTCTGTACTCATCTCTCCCCACTAGATGCTAACATTTCAAGGATAGCAGTGTGTCTGGCTCATCTTTTTATCTCCCATAAAACTCAGCATAGAGCCTGGCACAGAGGAAGTGTTCACATGAGAGCAAGACAGAGACAGAGAAAGAAAGAGAGGAAGAATGGGAATACATAAGATATCTCTCCTTGATGCACCACAGCAGTTAGACTTGGTAGAGTTTGAGGGAATGAGGATTGGGTATTCCTTCCTTTTCTATTGAGACAATGAGAAATTGGATATTCCTTCCTTTTAGATAGTTGGCATCTCTCATGAACAGAACACAAACTTGACTTCAAACTTTGCATCTGCCAGGGTTTAGGGGACTTTGTTGCTCCCTGTGTCTGGAAGTAAATTCAGAATGTCAGAACTAACAAGGACGTAGTGTATAGCACAGGGAATTATACTCAGTATCTTGCAATAACCTATAATGGAAAAGTATCTAAGAAATTATATATTTGTGTGTATATATATATATACATACACACACACAAATACATGGATCATGTTGCTATAAACCTGAAACTATTAATAAAACAACAGTGTAAATCAACTGTATTTCAATCAAAAAAAATTTTAAGACAAATATCTAAGATATACAGACACATAAAAAGAAAATAAAAATACACTAGCTCTCTTACATTATCTTTTCTGCCAAGGTGCCTCACTGGGTCGTCCCCTTCTCTCCCACCCCAGCAAAGGACCTGGCTGCCTCTATCCTCAGGCGGCTGAGCCTCAGCACTCAGCCTCCTGGTGGCCACTCTGTGACACTGGAGAGGGCTTCCTCCAAAGGGTTGCTCTCCGTTCACACCCTGGCTCGACACAGAAATCTGTAATTTTCTCCCTCTTCTGTTTTCCAGTGATGACACACATTTCAGGGGTTGCTAAATTTGAATTAGATCTCGAATCTGGCTGCCTACTTTCAAAACAAGCTGATGCACTCACATTTTCTAGTTTGTGAGATTTCAGTGGTTTTACTAATACAGTTTTTATCTTAAAGAAACCATCAACTGACATTGGTACAGATATTTTAATATCTTAATATCTTGTTTTGCAGTCATATTTCCCCCCAAAACAGGAAAGTTCCAACTATCTTTTATTCAGAACAGTTGGACCACTTCTTTAGCCCCATGATCAGCTTATGATTGTTGGGTCAAGGCTATTCCAAACTCCAAACTGATTCATCTGGAAACTCAGTGTGATTCCTCTATTCAGTCACCTCCCTTATTCCTTCTTATTCAGAGGCAAAAAAAAAAACCACACCAGATAACCTGGGAACAACAAAAGTTGGAATTCTCATTGACTCACAGGCAGTCAGTTACATCCATTTCTGAGAACATAGAAGCTGTTCTTCCAGGGAACACCTGCCCAGTTGTAAAGAGCAGAGCTAATGGGTTATCTCAACCACTCTCCCTGGCCATCCCACAATCTCCCTAGAGATAGATTCTGGTATTTGCAGAGGCTCAATTGCATATAAACAAAGAATTGTTCATGAACCATTTTCCAATTGCTCATACTGAGGCCTGACTTGTACTGCCTAACTGAAGGATTTCAGAATTAGCAATGTATATGGTAAGTGGGCAACACAGAAGGATATGGGATCAGATTCTGACTTGAAATTTTGATACTTACCCCTGTGGCTAAGGCTAAGACTCTTGGATAATCTGAAGAAATACATAGGAAGAGAAAAAATATGATCAGATTAGCCCATGTAAGAGCTGGCAGGTGTTTATTATAGGGATGTTTTTTCATAAGGCTAAGAAAATGGTCCGTGATGATGCTGCTCATGTAGGTCAAATGGCTGCTAAAAAAAAAAAGCAAACCCTTTCTGTTTCAGAAGCAGACAACTAATCAATACTTTGATTTCTAATAGTCATGTTTGTCATGAGGACGTTTACAATGAGGTTATATAAGCAAATTGATTTCCCTGTTGACTTTATCAGAAAATCATCAAATGTCCCTGAATCTTCCCTCCAGAGTTCTCAAAAATACCTAAGATAATTTCTCCCCAGAAAATTATTTTCTGGACTTACTGATTTTCTGAAGCTCCTTCTGCAACATTTGATTGTTGCTGTAATTATAATTAAGACAGATAATGACTATAAGAGCATAGTAAGCACAGTTGTATATAATTAATTACCATATAGCCCCCTTTACTTCATTTTATATTCATGTTGAAAGCACTTAACTGGGCATGTGTAATTGATTCACCATGGCGTATATGATTGTTTTAACAAAAAGTTTCAACCGAGGCTTTTGTTCAACAGGATAACTTCCTCATTCCACTGATTCTTTGGGAAAAATCAAATTCGCCCTATGTCATATCATCTCTGGAACTGCATCCTGTTATAGGTGAACACTCTGCTTATTGAAACTACAATAATGGAAGATGAGTCAGACTTTCTTTCTTCCTTTCCTTGTTTTTCCTGTATCCTTGATTTTTCCCAGAATCAACTTTCTATAGAATAAGTTTCCCTGAGCACCTTTTGTTCCATTCAGTGACTTGGATACTCCAAGACTCCCAGATCTTTATAGTTGTAATATCTTTTTTTTTTTTTTTAAGGCAAACACCTTACTACCTCTTTCAGCATTTCTCTTTTTTTAAAAAATAAAATAAACTTTGGAGCAGTTTTAATAGCCTATGAGAGCATTAAGGGCCTCCTGGGATGTTTGGTCTCATGATTGAAGAAGAAGAAACAAGAGCCAATTGTTCGTCTCAAGGAAATTTTGAGTGGCTCAATTATTTAGATGCTAACCCTCCTTTCAAAATGGCAAAATTTATGTCTGGCAAAAATATTAAATAGAGAATGAAATGTAATACAGACCTTTCCAGATTTAGTGCTGTGTAGGAGACCTGGGTTTGATCCCTGGGTTGGAAAGATCCCCTGGAGAAGGGAATGGCTACCCACTGCACTATTCTGGCCTGGAGAATCCCATGAACAGAGGAGCTTGGCAGGCTACAGTCCATGGGGTCATAAAGAGTCGGACTCAACTGAAAGACAAGCACTTTTATGGTCAGTGAAGACCTATCTTCATACAGAAAAGAAAAGGAAAAAAGCATATCCTAGGATCAGTCAGCACGCTTGTTGAGATGTCACCAGTACAGTCAAGTCATCGTAGGAAATCCTGTGTACATCTGTGATGATCAATGCAGGCGTGGACACACACCTCTGCTAGGACCATCACACCAAGGCCTTACGGTTCAGCATTTACCATCAGTCACTTACCTTAGAACCTTAACTTATTCTTCATGCCTTTTTATTCCTTCTCAACCTACCTACCTATGCACGGGTAAAAAATACTTTTTTTCCTCCTAATTGCTAACAGGCTTAACAGGTTATTTTATCTACAAATTTCCTCCTTATCTCTCCCACATCCTCCTTGTGCCCTAAGAGCAGATAAATTCACTATCAGGTAATTATAGTCCATCATTTTCAGTATAAAACTTTCTGTTAAGACTTTTGAAAGCAAATCAAAGTAGAGCAACGGGCCGAATGAAACTATTAATAAAGAGTATTTGACTGAGCCTTTTAAAAAGTAAATTTTCCCATAGCATTGAGTGAGAGGCACATACAGAACAACTAAATGTATCTTTCAAATCTGTATAGGTTAATGACAGGATGGGCTGGGGAAGAAATTGGTTGCTAGACAATATAATGTATCATACAATTAGATCATTTTAGATAAAGCTGTTATTGGACAGATTCTTCTCAAACAAATACTCAGCCACAAAAAGTTTCTTCTTAATAGATATCAGGGGACCCTTTTATTCCTCCTCTGTTCCAACACAACCCTACTACATGACCATCACAGTGCTGCGTGGGTGACTGACTTCTAAGACCAATAGGACTTGGGCCAGATTGGTTGGAAATTTTGTCTCTAGATGTTCTTAACAAAGGAAACAAGAAGTCTGAGCAGTCTTCTGTAAAACAGAAAATCAAAGGAAGAGAGGCAGATGATGTTAATGTGCGGGAAAATATCTGGCAAAGGAACTTGGTATTATTCCTTCAATTATTTGTGTTTTTTAAAAAGTGCAAATCCTTTTCATCTTTTAGATAGTGCATGTCTTGTGTTAGTCCAGAAAACTTAGGCTTTTTACAAGTATGGTTAAGAAATTTGAAATTAAGTAGTTGTCTAAAAACTGTAGTAAAGAAAGAATATGAATAAATCCTTGGAGTTTGCGATTAAGAAGTGAATTGAAGGACACCAGAAAAAAAATGTTCGTTTGGATATATGAGCCAATGAAACACTAAAACTACAGAATTTTTTCTCTATAGAGAGAAGCTCTTCAATATAAGTATAAAAGCCAGCAACAGAACGTTTATGTACTGTGAAAAGCACAGTAAGCTGAAGTGTACCTGAGGTCCCAGGTTTGCATGAGGTCTTGATGGTTTGTACCTGAACAGAAAGGTTCTAGGATGGGAAGACTACAAATGTTAATACTGTAAGCACATTTTGTGATCGTAAAATTCTAGACACCCCACTAAGCCTGTAAAGCCAGTGTGCTCCAGATGGTTTTCCACTACCTTCTGGAGAACCCAGTCCCTTTGTAAAGACTCTTCTATTGTATTTAGAGATAGAGGAACAGGAACATCCCATGATCTTTAGGACGGTAATAGTGTGAAAAGCAAGATTGTAAAATGAACTGCTTTCCTCCCCTTTCTACCTAATTTCTTTCTCCTGTGCTTTTAAAGACTAGGATATCTCTTTCTGACCCCAGAACTCATGTTTCACTCAGTATACTTTGCAAATGTCCTGCATGTTCTAATTTGTATGATGGAAGGAGAAAAGAGCTCATCTGAGCACCAGTTTGACGCTGTTTTACTCCAACAGTCTTTGGAAGCCAACCCCCCTTCCTTTTTGACTGTCTAAAATGCCCTCGCTAGCTAGATCCCTCTGCGAGCTACAGTGTTTGCACATTTCCTTGTTAATCAGCTGCGTAGGCTCGGAGACTGTGTGTTTTGGTGTTGTCTGCGTGTGCAATCTCGTGCTGCTTCCTGAACGCATGTGTCCCTTCCCTTCACAGCCTACTCGACACCCAGCACCTCCCCCGCAAACCGATTCGTCAGTGTTGGACCACGGGATCCAAGCTTTGTAAATATCCCTCAACAGACACAGGTGGGCCGCTCTCATCTTTTCTGTATGTGGTGCAGCTTGTTTTATTCATCAGGTGCATTGTAACTCATCTTTCGCCACCACAGGCTGCGTTTCCCAGTCCTGTTCGGTCCCTTTACCTCCCGACCCTACCTCCCCACCCCCACCCCCCGACCTTGTCCCAGCCCTTCAGCCACCTTTCCATGTGTTCTCAGAAATCATGGAAGACAGTGCCTGCAATTTTTGTTTCTTGTATTGAGGGAGTAGAAAAGGAGGGCTTCTGTGCCAGACCTGCTTTTGCTATGGGAAGAAAATTTTCCCAGGGCTGGATAGAGTGTGCTCCCTCTTTTAGGAATCCGTGTCTCTGCGTGTGAGCAGTCAGAAGTAGGCCCCTATTGAACCTGGAAAGTACACTCTGCTTGCCAGTGACATCAGAGTGCATGCTGGGAGTGGGGGGCCAGCCACTCTTCTGTACTGGTTACAGGGTCCCCAGGACCCTGACAGTCTTTCTAAGAGAAAGGAAAAGAAAGAGTTCCTGAGCCCTGTTAAGTTGCTTGTATTGGTGCAGAAATAGGAGGTATTTGTTACAGGCTACGCTGGCCCCAGTGGGATGGGAGGGGCTGGATGTGAATTAATGTCATGTTTTGAGGTAGGTGATTGAAAAAAAAACAGTTTACCAGGACATCTAGAGTTTGTTCTTCAATAGATGTGTTTTGTGCTAGTATAGGTCAAGGAGAAAGTCTTGCTTTTAAAAGTTTTGAAATAGCTGCTGTGAATTGAGAAACAGTGAAAGACTTTTAGAATTCCAGGGTAGTAGCTATAAAGATACTTAGAGATGTGTAAAATAGAATTAGATACACGTTTTAGAAGAAGCTCCTCTCTCATTTCTTAACTAGAATGTGACTGTATGTTATCAGAATTGACATAAAGAAAATGTTTTCCCTTTGAGGTTCTGTTCAACACAGTGTTTGAAAAAAATTCTCCAAGATGTTTTGTGCATGTGCTACGGTGTGTAATCTCCAGATGCCTAATTCTAACTATTCATCTTTGTTTGTAACACTATGAGCAGGTGCTTATGAACGAAATAGATTTGCTTTCCTGGGTCCATTTGCTTTCTTTGTAAAAGATTTTAGTTTATTGCTGTGTCGACAGTGCGGGTTAAACAGCATTGCATCTGAAGCCTTCCTACACTGAAGCAGGGTCACAGAAAGTACAGCCTCGGAGGAGGCAGCTGTAAGGAGAAGGGAAGCAAAGAGGGGAAGAAGAAAGTTAACTCTTGAATTTCCCACTTCTGCTGTTTCTTCTGAAACTGACAAGGGAGGGAAGGGGAGGAGGGGGCAGGTGCATTGGCGTCTGGGATTAACATTGCCTATTCCATACTCCCCACAAAATTGTTCAAGTTTATTGCTTACTTTCCCACACCTTCAAATACTTAACTGCTGAATTTGAAGTTGAATAATTACGTCAGATGCATTAAAGTAGAATATTTCTTGTTGTACATTTGTCTTACATGGTCAAATTCAATGAGAAGGGAAGAACTGGGGACAGTAGCTTTATATTGGATGATTTCTTTTCTCAAAGCACCAGTGGGCTCAGGTTACTTCATTAGGATTAGGAACCTCAAAAATGCAGTTTGGGAATGCCCTGTTTGTATTTTACATAGTATTTTTATATAAGCTGTGGTTCACTGCACTGAAATTGTACCCTGCATTCCATTCAATTTGTTTCTCTATAATCAAAACGTGTCCTATTCCAATATGGCCTTGTTTCACAAATGCCTTATTTAACCCACAAACTGAGTCTTCATGATGTTGACCACAAAAATTCAGTTCTTAAAATCCAGATTTTCTACGCATCTGGATGAATGATGTCATGTAGGCCCAATATTGGCATCTGGAACTGAATTTTTTGGGTTTCTGCTAAATATTTGGCATCATAGGGACAACAGCTTAAATGTTTCTTATCACAGTGACACCTGCCACATTTGGCTTGGAAAAAGCCATCCCAATTGTCCTATGAGAAACTGCACTAATGGAGTTATTCTTTTTCCCAAAAAATATATCCTGAGATAAAAATTATGTGCTCTAAATATTTTAATATTTAGATGTATATATTAACTCTTTTTAAAAGAACTACTTTCTGGAACCATTTGGAAGGCATATCTATAGATATAAATAATAAAAATAATATTTTTAAAATAATCTTTCTGAGAGATCATCAGTTAAGAAGAGGAATTTTTATAGGAATTTTTCAGACATAATCTGAACATGGCCTGCAGATTAGTAATTTTCTAGTCAAGCCTACATTTTTTTATATAAATACTTTTGTTAATAGGCATGAAATTTGTATTAATTGCATTATGGGAAAAGTTTTCTGGGAAAACAAAATTTTGTATTCTGCCTTAAAGAAGTAAAAATTGAAGAGTCAGCCAAGCAGATAGGTGAGCTTTATAAATGCAGAAAAGGTATCCTGCACAGAAATCCATAAACAAATACAAAATAAAATGGCCTCTCTTTTCCCCAAAGAAACCTCTTCAAATACTTAGAGCATCAACCTATGGAAAACAGATGACTGAGCGACTGAACTGAACTCAACTGATGGTCCCTATTTCTTTCTAGCAGATAGAATTTGAACTAACGGATAGACATTTGAAGTAGGCAGCTTTCAGTTTATCATAAGACCATTCCTTAAAAAAAAAATATTTCTTGATTATATATAGCCCGTATTTATTGAGCATTTTCTATGCACTAAGTAGCTTAAGTACATTATCCAACAAATCTTGACAGCCATCCATTAGGATATATATAATTATCTCCATTTTATAGATGTGAAACCTGAGATCTAAAGAGTTGTTGATTTTTCCAAGGCTGTACAGTGGAGAACGGAGCAAGAATGTGTCCCCAATTCTGTCTTACTTCAAGACCTATGTTATCTAACTACTGTATTGTACTTACTGCCTTATAGAGTGATGAGCTACCTTCCCTGCAGATATTCAAACAGGGACTGATGCTCAATTCTCAGGAATACCACTGGCATATTCCCTGGTTTTAAATCTGAGTTTTCTCTGATCAGAGATAGACTCTGATCATTAGTGTATACCCGAAAGAATTGAAAACCAGGTTTCAAAGAGAGATTTGTATACCGATGTTCGTAGCAGCATTATTCACAATAGCTAAAAGAGGCAAGTCATCCAAGTGTCCATTAACAGATAAGTGGATAAACAAAACATGGCATATACATGTTACTCTGTGTATACCATTTTAATGTGGTATAATACCTGTTATCCAGCCTTGAAGACAAAAGAAATTCTGCAATATGTTGCAACATAGATAAACCTTGAAGATGTTATGAAAAGTGAAATAGGCTACTCACAAAAGAACGAACTCTGTGTGAGTCCACTTAGTACGAAGTACCTGGTGTAGTCACATTCACAGAGACAGAAAGCAGAGCCGTGGTTGCCAGGAGCTGTGGAGAGGGCAGAATAGACAGTTACTGTTCAGTGGTATAGAGTGTTCCTTTTATAAGATGAAAAAAGCTCTGAAGATGGATGATGTGTGATGTTGGTGTTACACCACAGTGTGGATGTCTTGCATGCCACTGAAATGTCCACTTAAAAATGGTCAAGATGGTAAAGTTTATGTACATTTTATCACAATTCTTAAATGTAATTATTAGATAAACTCTTAATGACCCTTTCACCTCTTGAGAGTCTGAATTCTGTAAACAGCCAGGAAGAGTGGACTGTTTATCAAAAAATAATCCCCTGTCATTTTGTGCTGAGCTCTTTGAAAGCACTCGTTCTCATGTCCGGCACATAGTGGGTAGTCAGCAAATATGGGCTGAATCTAAATGATTCATAAGGAAGTTTAAAAATAATGACTTTTTCTTATTACCGTCATGATACATGTTAACTGTGGAAAATACAGATGAGAAAAATAATTTTAAAAAATCTCTTGTAGTTCTACTGTTAACATTTCTGTCTAAATCCATCCAGACTGCTTCTGTGCATACAAATATATTGCAAAAATGAGATCATATTATATACACTGTTTGGTAACCTGCTGTTTCTTCCCCCTTAACAATATATTATGGCCTTCTTTCCATGTAAATTGGAAAAATTGAATATTGGCTTTTATTGCACCTATTCATCATCTGTAATGATTGGTAGGGAAAGATAACATGGATAATTGAAAGCCATTTTTCCTCCTCCTTCCTTCCAGTCTATTTTTTTTTTTCTCCAGAGAATTCCTCCCTTCACTGAGACAGAATTGCCTTCTTTTTAGCCTTGCCCTGAGCTAGTTTTCTTTCAAACTGCCTTCCAATTGCATTGTATTAATATAATTCACCCCGGCTTTGGCTCTGTTGGAACATTCCTGCCAGGTTATCCATCCCATTCTTCTGCCTCACTTTTCTGCTACCTCTGCGACTATCATGATTTGCCTCCCTGTTTCCTTCTCCTCCATTGTATAACTCATCATTAACACAGGGGGTAGCCACCTCCAGACAGCCTTTAGAACACCCATCTATTCTGAGAAAACACGACCACCCCGAATCTCTTTATTTTTCAGTATTATCCCATGACAGTTGATAATAACATATAGAAATGACTCTGGGGCATAGAGTGTTTACTTTACTTTGGACACTGTTAATGTCCCCTGCACACCCGCTGAATGATATAAGAGAGAGCATGCCATCATATCAAATAGCTGAAAGCCAATGACCATCTCAATTGCATCTCATAATTTAATCTGATCCCTGAAAACGAGAGCCATTAAAAGGAGGCATTTATTTAGGGAGAAAAAGTTAATATTTCATCATCAGGTAATAAATAGAAATACCAATTCCCACACAGAAGGACTGAGCAAAGAACTCATTTTCATTCAGGTTCTGGTTTAATCAGAATGTTCAAATAAAATGCTTAACCTGCAGAACGCCAATGAGGACTAATTCTTTAAAATGAAAAATGAGCGCAAACAATATTAAAAACAGGCATTTCTTCCCTACCACCCAAATCTATCACTGTTCTGCCTCAACAGAATTGTGGTATCTGAAAGGCTATTTAAAACCAAATTACCATTGGGGTTATTAGAAGAATCACTTGGCATGGCACGGGCCTGATTTGTTGACAAAAAGGCACAGGTGCTGTAACCTTTGCTTAATAAATCATTTAGCTGCCTGACTCAAAAGCAATGTGACTGCCTTTGCCTCATGAAATTTACAAACGTGTGCACAAGCCACACGCTTCTCTGTGCCGGAAACCTGCTCACCTGGAGAGGTCCCCGCAGAGCTCAATTATGGGCACAGCACTCGTTGTCTACCTTTGGTGGGGATGCACAAGGAACATAGGGAGGTGGTGGGTATGGAGAGTGTTTGGATCTGTTGCCATTTTCTGTGCCATATTCCTGAAGCTCCGCCTGAGAAACCAGTGTTCAGGCGATCTGCAAAATGCAAAACTTTCTAAATCCCTTTCATCAATCACTCATCATTTCTGACTATATTCCCAACACCTACAGAACGCAGGGAATAACAATTCTCAAGTCGCTCAAAGTCTGATAGAGGAAACAGATGTAAAAAATAACAGTAATGGCAACGACAACATTAATGATGCAGTGGGATACGAGTTAACAGTAAGGATTTGCCTAAGAGGCTTGGAGTTGGGGAGAAGACCTTTCAAAGAGTGGAAGGGACAGACAAGGCAAGATAGCTTTTCTGTCCTTGTCTAATTTTGGACTGATGATATGGCTCTGGCTTTTAGACATTTTACCTTTGTCTGCTACTTTTAATTTGACCAGCCATGAGCTGGAAAATAAGACTTTATCCCGTGTAGAGAAACGTGTTGAGCTCTGTCATCTTGGGACCAAGCAGATGAAATTATTAGACTCCTTTCCTGCTGCTGGCATATCAGCCAGACCCCCACCCCCTGCCATCCTTCATTTCCAAGAAGCAACGCTTCTTACGTAATATTCTCACCTCGGACACCAAGCTCACTTGAGATCGCAGTGCAATTAGCTGAAGCCATTCCCCGCCTCCTCCCCGCCCTGACCCCAGCCGCCTGCCTGGAGGAAGTTGGGTACCACACAGAAGTTCAAGGAGCAGCTGGAGAGGTGCAAAGGCAAGAAACTCAGACTTCCTTACAGAGAAGAAAATAAGCTATCCTCCCCCTTCTAGTTAGAATTGGGTCTGAGCATTTGAATTACAAGCCCATACAGCTGAAAACTCCCAAGACTGGAGAGGAGTGGCAGATGAAATTCCATTTACTTCTAACTCTGAAAAAGTTAATTGGCCAAACGGGCACTCTGCATTAAGCGCCGGCGCGAACCGAAGCATGTTAGTTTCTGTGCCTGCACTAACTGCAGGTCTCAGAGCCCTCTGAGATGAGTGCTATTAACCTTGTTTTGATTCTCTGATGGCTGGCTCAGTGCAGGAGACACAGGAGATGCAGATTCAATCCCTGGTCCGGGAAGATCCCCTGGAGAAGGAAAAGGCAACCCATTCTGGTGTTCATGTCCCATGGACAGAGAAGCTTTGCGGGCTATATAGTTCAAAGGGTCACAAAGAGCTGGACACAACTGAGCAAGTAGGAAAGAAATACCCTGGTTTCGGAAGGGAATCTCCCTGTTTTACTGATAAGAAAATTGAAATTTCAGAGAGTTTACTTGTCCCATGGCAAATGAGGTAGCCAGGATTTGAACCAGTCTGTCTCCACAACATCTCCTTCCTGAATACTGTCTGCATCCTTAACTTCATGATGAAAGGTTGCTAACCATTTTCTCTTTGTGGCCTGAGATTGACTCTTACACCAAGGAATAGGACTGCCGCTGTACTTGGTTCTTCTGAAGACCTGCCCCGGTTTCCTATTAGCTCTTGCATCTGTGAAATCAAGACTGAGCTCATTCTCTCATCCTGCCTGGGAAAAAGACCTTTACTAATGACATTAGTCAACATCTGTGAGAACAACCAGGCTCTGCCCAGAGAGGAGAGCAGCTGAGGTTGTGAGCTTTGCTTTTAGATCTTGGTTGGAGCTTTATTTCATCACTTAGAAGTGGTATGCATGCTTCATTTTGGGGTAATTTTTTAAATTTTTTCTTGGCAATTCAATTTTTCTAGCCTGGTTTATGAACTGTAAAATGGTGATAACTGTATTTATCTACCTCCTACGATTGTTTTGAGTCTTAAACTCAGTGCAGAAAAAGTAAATGCTAACACCTGCTAATACTCAACAAGTGATTGCATTGGTTGTTTGGTTGTTAACTAAGTGTTTATATTTAAACATTGTTTTCTGTATTACAGAGTATTTTCTCATGTGATCTTCAGAACAACCCTTTGAAGTAGGCAGAGCTGTTACTATTTTTATCCCCATTATATAGATTTAAAAACTGTGTAAAGGTTTAAAGAGAGGGCAGTGACTTCCCCAGAACCACATAGTCAGGGCTGGGCAGAACCAGGACACAGACCCACTTCTGATTCCAGAGCCCACACTTCCTTCAGTGCACCCATCGGGAAAGGACATGTGTGGACTCTCAGCAATACATCATCATGTGCTGCTCTGTGGATATGGGCAGATCCTGCCTGCCAAACGCTGGATCTAATGTGACCATTTGGACAAAACGCCACCAGTTCAGAATCTCATGGATTCTTCCATTGAGCATCTGCCCTAAAGGTTCTCCTAAAGCCTCGTTCCTTTGGGCACCTCTGTCCTTGCCTTGCACCTGACATCTAACCTTAAGATAAGTTGTGCCCCCAAGGAAGAAGAGACTTCCCAAGGGGAAATCAGTCATATCTCTGAGGATAGTAAATTGAATGTGTTGGTTGCTCAGTCGTATGCGACCCTCTGCGACCCCATGGACTATAGCCCACCAGGCTTCTCTATCCATGGATTTCTCCCGGCAAGAATACTCAAGTGAGTTGCCATTTCCTCCTCCGGCAGATCTTCCTGACCCAGGGATCGAAACCTGGTCTCCCATGTTGCAGGCATGTTCTTTACCGCCTGAGCCCCTTAGGGAAGCCCCTTTGCTGAGGGTAGTAAGGACTGTGGCAAATGAATGGACCCCCAGCATCTGCAGAGAAAACAGTGCCTGACCATTTGTTCTCTTATGTTCGCGGCTCCAGCCGTAGGTGTTGAGTAGTCAGCGCCGCCTCAGGGAGATGAGTTACCCCTGCCATCTGCTTCCTCCCACTGCGGGCAGGAGTGACTCCTCCGGCTTCCCAGCCCCCACACCAGCCTGTATGTTCTTGCCACCTTCCTCTTCACACACACTTGGCAGCTGACTCACGGACAGCCTATGAGACACTCTTAAAATACATTTTTCAATAAACAGAACCGTTGTCTCTCAAGTTTTAACTTGGCAGCATGTTTTAGTTGTCCTCAGCCACAAATTTCACTCCTGAACCAAGCCAGAGCCTCAGCTCTAGGTACTGGTCTGCTTTATTATCTTCCTCGGTTTTTTAACTTCAGAGATTCCATCACGTTTAATGGCATGTTTTAGTTTGGTTTTAGTGTTTTTGTTTGTTTGTTTGCTTTGCTCAAAAAAGCTTTGAGGAAACTCCTTAGTTAAGTGAATTGATGATCACTAAAGGGATTAAAGGTGTTTATATGGGATCTGGCAGGATTTCCCAGGTGGTAGTGTTATTCAGCTGCTCAGTCATGTCCGACACCTGGTGACCCCGTGGACTATAGCACGCCAGTCTTCCCGGTCCTTCACCTTCTCCTGGAGTTTGCCCAAACTGTTGTCCATTGAGTCAATGATGCCATCCAACTGTCTCATCCTTTGTCACCCTTCTCTTCATTTTCTCAATCTCAGGCGGCTGCATGGTAAAGACTATACCTGCCAGTGCAGGAGATGCGAGCATCGATCCCTGTGTTGAGAAGGTCCCTTGGAGAAGGAAATGGCAACCAACTCTAGTATTCTTGCCTGCAAAATCCCATAGACAGAGGAGCCCGCTGGGCTACAGTCCATGGGGTCGCAGAGAATCAGACATAACTGAGCATGCATGCCTGCATGGGATCTGGCACACAGTAGGTGCTCAACAAGTAGTGGTTCCTTTTGTGCTTGCTTCTTCGCCAGTACTTAAATGAGATCAGTGGCAATGGAGAAGGGGAAGATAAAAGGGAGATTCTTCAGGAAATTTTAGACATCATGGAAGAAGAGAATGGACTAAATGTCTGATATTTACTGTTATTCAATTAGCTGTTTGGATTTTGGGGAAAGTGGGATAGAAAATGAAGTGGAGGGAAAGACTGACAAAAGAAGCTGTGAATGGCTGTACAGAGCTGAGAGGAGTTGGGTGAGAATTTGATGAGAGCCTTACAGTGAAGTCAGAAAATTGTAGCAGCAGATGCAAAACTGCCATCAACATGTCCAGGTCTGAAATGGGTCTTGATAATGATATTTCCAATGAAACATCCAACTAAGGGAGATTTTCTCTTTTTAAAGTTGGAATATAGTTGATTTATAATATTGCATTAATTTCTGCTGTACAGCAAAATCATTCAGTTATACATGTACATATATATACACACATGCATATATATATACACACATTCTTTTTAATATATTTTTTCCTTTAAGGTTTATCACAACTGAGCATCATTAGTTGTGATAAACCATAATGTATGTATATATGTATGTATGTACAATGTGCATACACACAGACACATGCTGGGATAAATAACAACCTCAGATTTGCAGACGATACCACTCTAATGGCAGAAAGTGAAGAGGAACTAAAGAGCCTCTTGATGGAGGTGAAAGAGGAGAGTGAAAAAGCTGGCTTAAAACTCAGCATTCAAAAAACTAGATCATGGCATCTGGTCCCATAACTTCATGGCAAATAGAAGGGGAAAAAATGGAAACAGTGACAGACTTTATTTTCTTGGCCTCCAAAATCACTGAGGACAGTGACTACAGCCACAAAATTAACACTTGCTCCTTGGAAAAAAATCTGTGACAAGCCTAGACTTCGTATTAAAAAGCAGAGACGTCACTTTGCTGACAAAGGTCCGTATAGTCAAAACTGTGGTTTTTCCAGTAGTCATGTATGGATGTGAGAATTGGACCATAAAGAAGGCTGGGCACTGAAGAATTGATATTTTCAAATTGTGGTGCTGAATAAGACTCTTGAGAGTCCCATGGACTGCAAGGAGATCCAACCAGTCAATCCTAAAGGAAATCAACCCTGAATATTCATTGGAAGGACTGTTGCTGAAGCTGAAGAGCCAATATGAAGAGCCAACTCATTGGAAAAAACCCTGATGCCAGGAAAGATTGAGGGCAAGATGAGAAGGGCATTACAGAGGATGGTATCACTGACTCAGTGGACATGAGTTTGAGCAAATTCCAGAAGATGGTGAAGGACAGGGAAGCCTGGCATGCTGCAGTCCATGGGGCTGCAAAGAGTCAGATACGACTTAACGACTGAACAACAATCAGATCAGATCAGATCAGTCGCTTAGTCGTGTCCGACTCTTTGCGACCCCATGAATCGAAGCACACCAGGCCTCCTTGTCTATCACCAACTCCTGGAGTTCACCCAGACTCACGTCCATCGAAAGTCAGTGATGCCTTCCAGCCGTCTCATCCTCTGTCGTCCCCTTCTCCTCCTGCCCCTAATCCTTCCCAGCATCAGAGTCTTCTCCAATGAGTCAACTCTTCGCATCAGGTGGCCAAAGTACTGGAGTTTCAGCTTTAGCATCATTCCTTCCAAAGAAATCCCAGGGCTGATCTCCTTCAGAATGGACTGGTTGGATCTCCTTGCAGTCCAAGGGACTCTCAAGAGTCTTCTCCAACACCACAGTTCAAAAGCAGCAATTCTTCGGCGCTCAGCTTTCTTCACAGTCCAACTCTCACATCCATACATGACCACAGGAAAAACCATAGC
Organism: Tragelaphus eurycerus; assembly: GCA_935064755.1. Taxonomy (NCBI): domain Eukaryota; kingdom Metazoa; phylum Chordata; class Mammalia; order Artiodactyla; family Bovidae; genus Tragelaphus; species Tragelaphus eurycerus. The sequence goes on along the minus strand of CAKXYN010000092.1, from coordinate 6,725,110 downwards.
CTTGACTAGGTGAACCTTTGTTGGCAAAGTAATGTCTCTGCTTTTGAATATGCTATCTAGGTTGGTCATAACTTTCCTTCCAAGGAGTAAATGTCTTTTAATTTCATGGCTGCAGTCACCATCTGCAGTGATTTTGGAGCCCAGAAAAATAAAATCTGACACTGTTTTCACTGTTTCCCCATCTATTTCCCATGAAGTGATGGAATCGGATGCCATGATCTTCATTTTCTGAATGTTGAGCTTTAAGCCAACTTTTTCACACCCCATTTTCTCTTTCATCAAGAGGCTTTTGAGTTCCTCTTCACTTTCTGCCATAAGGGTGGTGTCATCTGCATATCTGAGGTTATTGATATTTCTCCCGGCAGTCTTCATTCCAACTTGTGTTTCTTCCATTCCAGCATTTCTCTTGATGTACTCTGCATATAAGTTAAATAAGCAGGGTGACAATATACAGCCTTGACGAACTCCTTTTCCTATTTGGAACCAGTCTGTTGTTCCATGTCCAGTTCTAACTGTTGCTTCCTGACCTGCATACAAATTTCTCAAGAGGCAGATCAGGTGGTCTGGTATGGTTTATCATTATTAAATATAGGTCTCTGTGATATATAAAAGGATCTTGTTGTTTATCCATTCTGTGTATAATAGTTTACATCTACTAGTCTCAAACTCAGAGAAGGCAATGGCACCCTACTCCAGCACTCTTGCCTGGAAAATCTCATGGATGGAGGAGCCTGGTAGGCTGTAGTCCATGGGGTCACTGGAGAGTTGGACATGACTGAGCGACTTCACTTTCACTTTTCACTTTCATGCATTGGGGAAGGAAATGGCAACCCACTCCAGTGTTCTTGCCTGGAGAATCCCAGGGATGGCAGAGCCTGGTGGGCTTCCATCTATGGGGTCGCAGAGTCTGACACGACTGAAGCGACTTAGCAGCAACAGCAGTCTCAAACTCTCAGTCCTTCCCTCTCCCACTTTTCCCTCCCCCTTGGCAACCAAGTCTGTTCTCTGTGTTTGTGGATGTTTCTGTTTCATAAAAGTTCATCTGTGTCCCTGATAGCTCAGTTGGTAAAGAATCCGCCTGCAATGCAGGAGACCCCGGTTCGATTCCTGGGTCGGGAAGATCCACTGGAGAAGAGATAGGTTACCCACTCCAGTATTCTGGCCTGGAGAATTCCATGGACTGTATAGTGCATGGGGTCACAAAGAGCTGGACACTACTGAGTGACTTTCACTCAGATCCCACATCGAACTGATATATGGTATTTGTCTTTCTCTTTCTGACTTACTTCACTTAGTATGATTATTTCTAGTTGCATCCATGTTGCTGCAAATAGCATTATTTCATTATTTTTATGGCTGAGTAATATTCTATTATATATATACCACATCTTTATCTATTCATCTGCTGATGGACATTTGACCATTTGACATGTTTCCATGTCTTGCTGTGAACTTGGGAAGTGCAGGTCTCTTTTTGAATTATAATTTTGTCTGAATATATGCTCAGGAGTGGGATTGCTGGATCAAATGGCAACTCTCTTTTTTTGAGGAACTTCCATAGTGTTGCCCACAGTGGCTGCACCAACTTACATTCCCACCAACAGTGTAGGAGGTTCCTAAGGGAAATACTGTAGACACTCATGATCTGATTTCTTTAGGGGAACAAGGCCGAAGTCATGAATTGAAGAGTAGAATAGATTTAGGATTGAATAGGATTGTTTTCACATCCTGTTTGTGCCATTTGTCTGAGTGATCTTGGACATGTTACCCTTTAAAATTCTGTTTCCTCATCTATGAAATGAAGGTGATAATATTATCCGCCTCATAGAAGAAAATCCAATTAACTATGGCTTAAGCCAATCAGAGTTTTTGGTTCCTGCATAGCAAGAAATCTGTCAGTGAATGGTTGTTGGCATTGTTTCACCTGCCACAGGATGCCAGCAGGAGCCTTGCTCTTTCAAACATTCTGTTGTACCATCCTTAGCATCCACGAGCTGGTGCCTCCTGACTACAAAATGACTGCTGCAGCTCCAGACATCATCCCCACATCATTCCCTATTATTCCTTTTATATCAAGGAACAAGGATCCTGTTGTTTTGGGTTTCATTGATTAAAGCTAATGGTCACATTTTAATCTTTAGCTGCAAAGAAAGCCAATAAAGCCAACACAAAATTATCTTGATTGGCTAAGAGCATGACTTATTTACCCAGGGCTGGTCACATTGTCCTCCCTAAACAAAATTGCCCTGAGAAAGAAGGGGCAATAGATAGTAGGGAGGACTGTTAACAGTATCTGTCATCTTCCTTTTTTTCCCATACCCTGGCTGGTTTCATGATGTTTTCAACTTCAGTTCTTGCATTTGACTCCTTTCCTCTCTTGCTTCAGTGTCTCCTCCACTCACTCCCTGTGTGTCTAGGAGATCTGTATGCTGTGTGTATGTATGAGTGGATAGTGATCATCTCATTTAAGCCTTCTGTTGGATTCCAGGATTTGGGCAGAAGTACTGGAGTTTTGGGTAAACCAGTTCCCCCTGGGGCTGAGTCAAGGTTATCCTGGTAAGCGAGCACTCCAAAAAGGCTGCGTTGAAAGACATGTGCCTTGGTAATCACAGGGGAACTCTGGGAAACAGTGCCCTCCGTGCACCCTCCCAGGTGCTTATCAGACACTCAGCAACAGGTTCTGGGTTTCTCTTTTACGACTTGGAACCAGATGCTTCCTTTGCGAAAGAAAAGAGCCTGGTTTTGCTGAGCTTGAGTCAACAGAGTTCAGAGAACAGGAAAATGGATCGGCCCTGCTGCATGCTCTGAGGGGAGAAGGCAGTACAGGTGGGGCTCCCACTTCCACAAAGCCCCTGCATGTGAAAACCCTGTAGCAGGGAGGCATTAGCTTTACCAAATGTTTCTGTGTTCTGAATGATGACCGATCACGGAACGTCCGTGGTGGTCCAGTGGTCAACACGCCGCACGACCAGTGCTTCCACTGCAGGGGCGCAGGTTCGATCCCTGGTCAGGAAGCTAAGATCCCATGCGCTCGTGGCATGGCCGGAAAAAAAAAAAAAAAGCAAAGAAAAAGCTTTCTGGTTATAAATAATGACCGTTCACATTAGGAGAGGTTCCTTTCAGACACAGGCTTTCCCAGGCCATCTAATGAGTCTAAGACCTTGAAGGTTCTACCAAAGCAGTTTCCCAGGCCAGAGCCTATTGTCTGATGTGAGATCTTTCTCCAAGAGCTCCTATGAGTTCTCGGTGATTCTTCCTGGCCACTTTTCCCACACCCACTTGTTTACCTTCCTGTTTGTTTATTAAGGACGAAGGCACATTCTTTTATCAGTGGCCTCTGTTTTGGGGATATAGCCTTTCAATGGAGCCTATTCATTGGGTTACATTCCAAAGTACAGGCCTCCCCCAAAATATTTGCATGAGAATTTTTCCTTAGGCTTCGCATGGCTTCCTTTACAGCACAGAAGAAATAACTTAGCACTTCTAATTGGCTTTTCCCTTTCCAAATGCTTTACACATTAACTAATGAATCACATGAGCTTGTGATAAGCTGGATCCCTGGGCTGAAGCTGGGACACTGGGTTAGGACAGGCTGTCCTGGCCCTGTGTTCCTCTCCCTCACAGTCTCCCTTCCCCCACACCCCCACTCCCTCCACAGTCTAAATGCATTGGGCTCAGCCCAGACACAAACATCCTCAGCACAGCCTTGTGGGAAGGGCCCAGCACTACCTTCCAAGGCTGGATGTTGCTCAGTGACTAAGTAGTGTCCAACTCTTTGTGACCCCATGGACTGCAGCACTTCAGCCTTCCCTGTCCTTCACTGTCTCACTGAGTTTGCTCAAACTCATGTCCACTGAGTGGATGATGCCGTCCAGCCATCTCATCGTCTCTCGTCCCTTTCTCCTCCTGCCCTCAGTCTTTCCCAGCAGCAGGGTCTTTTTCAGTGAGTCAGCTGAATGTGCTACATGTTAAAGGAAGTTTCAGGCCAGCTTTGGTGGCACGTAGCGTCTGCCCTTCTCAAGCACAATTCTCCTTCCATGGATCTGTGGCCAAGTGTGTATGTGTATTGAGGAAGGAACAGTACCAGGGGAGTGGAAGGACAAGAGAAAGGTCCAGTAAGGGAAATGCCCATAGTGCCTCTTGGGAGAGTAAAGGGAGCACTAGACTAAGAGTCAAAATCCTCGGATTCCTAGCTCATCTCTCCCACTCACCAGCTCTGTGTTTGTCCTTAGGGAGGGAAAACAAACCAGAATTTACTATTGTTTTAGTTGCTAAGTCGTGTCCGACTCTTTTGCAACCCCATGGACTTTAGCCCGCCAGGCTCCTCTGTCCCTGGGTTTCCCAGGCAAGAATACTGGACTGAGTTGTCATTTCCTTCTTCAGGGAATCTTCCAACCCAGGGGTCAAACCTGTATTGACAGGCGGTTTCTTTACCACTGAGCCACCTGAGAAGCCAGAATTTACTAAGTACATACTATATCCCCAGTATCACACTAGGGTGGAAGGGGTCTACTGACATATATGATCCAATCCCTGCCATACATTACTGACCAACTTCTAAGGAGAAAAGGAAAAAATTATAGTAAGATATGCTAAAGGAAACACTTGAAGTATATATAACCTACAAGTAGTGCAGAGAGTAGGTGACTAACCCTGGCAAGAAGCAGGAAATTCATGGAAGATACATTGTAGGGGAGATTTCATATGAGCTGATTTGCACGGAGACAGACATAATTGCATTCCTGGAGAGGGGAATAGCACATGCCAAAAGTATCGGTGTATATTCAGCAAACTCTGCTCTGTTTAGTGTGTTGGTTGTGTGCATGCATGTTCAGTTGCTTCAGTTGTATCTGACTGTGCAACCCTATGGGCTGTAGCCCGCCAGTCTCCTCAGTCCGTGGAATCCTTCAGGCAAGAATACTGGAGTGGGCTGCCATGCCCTCCTCCAGGGGATCTTTCCGTACCCAGGGATCAAACCCTCATCTCTTACATCTCCTGCGTTGACAGGCAGCTTCTTTACCACTAGTGTCACCTGGGAAGCCCAGTATGTTGGTTAATATAAGGTAAATGGCATTGAATGTTGAGTAATGAGGCTGGGAAGTTAGATGGGGTCTAGTCTTGAATGCAGGCACTTGGACTTTACTCTATGGGAGACAGGAAGCAAGTGAAGGGCACAGTGGGATCTCTGTATGGGAAGAAACCTTAACCCTCATGAAGTATGAGATTTTACAAGTAGTAGCAGCATTAAGCGGAGAAGGCAATGGCACCCCACTCCAGTACTCTTGCCTGGAAAATCCCATGGATGGAGGAGCCTGGTAGGCTGTGGTCCATGGGGTCGCTCAGGGTCGGACACAACTGAGCGACTTCACTTTCACTGTTCACTTTCATGCATTGGAGAAGGAAATGGCAACCCACTCCAGTGTTCTTGCCTGGAGAATCCCAGGGACGGGGGAGTGGACACAACTGAAGTGAGTTAGCAGCAGCAGCATTAAGACCTATGGTCATGAGGTACTGTCTTCTCCCAGGCAGTATAACTTAGTAGAGAAAATAGAAGCTTTGGAGCCAGATAGACTTGATTTTTATTTGTCTCAGTACATGACTGATATGGGCTAAATTGTAACCGCCCCCTCCCATTTCATATTGAAGCCCTAATCCCCAGTGTGATAGTATTTGGAGATGGGACCTTTGGAAGGTAATTAGATTCAGATGAGGATGAGGTCCTTAGGATAGAATCAGTGGTCTTATAAGAAAAGACAGGGAATTCTCTAGTGGTCCAGTGGTTAGGACTTAGCACTGTTTCACTGTTGCGACCCCTGGTTCAATCCCTGGTCAGGGAATGAAGATCCTGCAAGCAACACTGTGGCTTAAAAAAAAAAAAAAGGAAGGACCTTAGAGAGCAGGCTCTCTGTCCTGTGAGGACTTTGCAGGAAGAAAGTGGCCATCTGCCAGCCAGGGAGAGGACCCCCACCAGACTCTAAATCAGCTGGAACTTTGATCTTGGACTTGCAAGCCTCCAGAACTGTGAGAAGATAAATTTCTGTTGTTTAAGCCACCCAGTCTATGGTATTTTGTCATGGCAGCCTGAGCAAACATCTACAGAGACCTTGGGGTAATTTTTAGCCTTTCTGACCCATAGATATCACATTTATAAATTTATAAATTAAGTCCTGCACTCCACTTAGCTTTGTGAAAAGTCAATGTGGTTAGAATGTAAAGCTGCCAGCACCCTACCCCGGCACAGGGAAAGCTGCCGTGTGCTGCTGCCTTTTTACCCCTTAGAATGGAACCTACATCAGCACCAGAGATGAATCAGGAGGCATCTCCTTCATCTTCAGGACTAGGGACCTGTGTGTACCTGTAGAAACAGAGAACTGTTAACATGATGAGAACCCCAGAGGTAATCTGGTAATTTCCCCCCTGGGCTGAGTCATCTCTGCCTCCATCCTCCCATGTCCATTTTCCACAAGTTGTGCCGTTAATTCTCTCATTAGCCCGTGGAATGATATTTATTTATTAAGAATATACTTAGCATCCTCCCAGGGAGCAAGTTAAAACTCAACTAACAGCTGCAGTTTCTGGTTGTGAGGAAAAATACGCTGAGGAATGCATATGGAGAGCAGCTATGTATGTATGTTATAATTTCATATTAAACTATTAAACTTTATGCTGGATGAGAGAGAGAAGAAAAAAATCCCAGTGCAAAAGCAAGTTATGAACATAGGAGCACAGTTTCTGAATGTTTACTTTGTCAGATACGCAGCTGACATGATTAGCTCTAATGGGGTGGTGATCCTCATTGAATTGCAAATGGGTGTGAGTGACTGAAATACCACTGGGACTTAAATAAGTGGCGCATACTGTATTACTTAGGCTGCATCCTTTAGCCAAGTTGAAGGCTTCTTTTTCTCCATCCATTCCCAACACATGCACACTCACAGGTAACATGCACACACGCACATGCACACAGAGGCATGCATCTCTCCATTCCAGAAGCTCCGTGGAGAACATTAATCACCCATCTGGAGCAATGCTGACTTGCCTTCCATGACTTTTCCCCTTTTGCCCTGTGCCATCAAAGTGCAACCCCACCCCCCACACTCGCCATGGCAGATAATGGGATCTCAGATCAGTCCACTTGCTGCAGCATCAAGACCCAGATCAATTTATTGACTCCATGAGAGTGGCTGGTACTGTAATTGTTACAAGAGAAGAATGAAAAGTGAGAACATGTCCACATGAAAAATAAAAATGACGTTTTGTTCTTTCCTGCCCTCCCCCTTTTTTGCCTCATAGATCTTTATGTGTTTACACAGCAGAGAGTACTTTACTTAAGTTAATCAGCTCCTTCTACATTATTAATTGTGACAGTTAGGGTGCTACATGAGAGGAAGAGTATTATGGGAAGCATTGATCTCACTCAGATGCCGTGGACCTGAGCAGGTTTGGTATTCCTCCTCCTATCTCACTGCATTGGGGTCCCATCAAATCACATTTCCTTGATTGACAATGCAGAACGCCTCCCATCAATACAATTGATTCTGTGAGAAAGAACAAGGAACGTTTTTCAGCTGGAAATAGATGAATTATGGTGATGGCAAAGAGAACATGTCAGAAATCTTTCGGTCTAGAAACTTTTGTTGGGAGCTAAGGTACTATTCGGAGAAGGCAATGGCAACCCACTCCAGTACTCTTGCCTGGAAAATCCCATGGACAGAGGGGCCTGGTGGGCTGCAGTCCATGGGGTCGCTAGGAGTCGGACATGTCTGAGTGACTTCACTTTCACTTTTCACTTTCATGCATTGGAGAAGGAAATGGCAACCCACTCCAGTTTTCTTGCCTGGAGAATCCGAGGGACAGGGGAGCCTGGTGGGCTGCCATCTATGGAGTCGCACAGAGTCGGATACGCCTGAAGCGACTTAGCAGCAGAAAGTTACTATTATCATCCCAAACACAAGCCTACTTTGTATCCTCAGAAAAAATGCAACTATTAGAAGAAACTTACTCCAAGTGAAAAATAGATTTAGTTGAAGCCAACAGTGAACCTGAGGATATAATAGATGTTTTTAAAAGGCCATCCACTAATTTTTTGTGGGAAATTTTTGGTTAAATGCACATCTTTGAAAGACATTTCACTAAAGTTCAACTTTCATGGCTTATACCTGTAGACCCCAACATAAATCCTATGTGAATGGACAAAAGTGAACGGGTGTCATTTGTGACCTGGAAATAAAAGGTCAACCATTGGATTTATAGCTTTTTTAGTGAAAAGAACATAAAGATTCCTGCCAACTGGAGTCAATCCATATTTTAATGTTTCTTAGTTAAGATTATAAAATCAGGGGACTAGGATCATGCTGTTCAGTGAAGGTCAAAAATTAAATGTGATGGGCTAAGTGTCATTCCCATGAGGCAGAAGTTAATATTTCAAAATCCATTTCTACCACTGGCAGTCAAGAAACGAATTGTCCATGATCATTAACCAAGGGAAGGGGAAATCCCACTACCATTACTAAGTTTAATGATGATTATTACATTAATCAACTGTATTGTTAAATTACTCTGCTGTTCTCATATAATGTCCCCAAATAGTGATAGTGGATTGATTGCTATCAAAAAATTCTCATATACAGTGGTGAACAAGTCATGATGGGGGCTCATGGATGAAGGCTTATTTGTGGGAAAAGAAGTTGTGGCTATTTTATGGATAAAGAGATATAACATAGAATGTTACACTGCATATAACATTCCTCTAAGACAAGATTCTGTGACACTACAGACCTGTTACTGTGTATGATTCACCAGGACAAGTTTTTTAAATACAAAAAAAAAAAAAAGAAGAGCATGCATTTCTTTTTGTTATCTTTTTTCTGTTTCATATTTTTGGCATCTTTTTTATTTTTAGGGAAAAAATTCTGTTTGCAGTTCCTTTTCTTCAAATTTTTAGAGCTCTGGCTCCCATCTCCTTTGGATTAAGGTTATTTAAAGTTGTTTATAGGATGACTCAGCCATTTTAAAAAATTTATTTATTCGCCACACTGTGAGGCTTCTGGAATCTTCGTTCCCCAATCAGGGATTGAACCCACACCCTTGTCAATGAGAGCATGGAGTCCTAACCACTGAACCACTAGGGAATCCCCCCGTATACTCCCATGGCATTTTAAAATCAATTTTAAGATGCCAGTACTTTAAGAAGTTACTTTTAGTAAAACAGCCCCTGCGAAGTAGAGGGCCCAGGCTCAGGAAGTTGAAATGATTTGTGAGGCCATACAGATAATCGGAGACAAGGTCAGCCTGAGAGAGACAGGCTATCTGACACGAGGGAAGGAAGGGACTGGTAGTTTAGTTGTGTGGCTTAGGATATGGGTGCACAGTTTCTGTTTTACAGAGGTGTTTTATAGAAGCTCATTATCCGTTAGGTCTTCCCTAGTGGCTCAGCAGTAAAGAATCTGCCTGCAATGCAGGAGACACGGGTTCAGTCCCTGGGTTGGGAAGGTCCCCTGGCAAAGGAAATGGCAACCCACTCCAGTATTCTTGCCTGAGAAATCCCATGGACAGATGAGCCTGGTGGGCTACAGTCGCTGGGGTTGCAAAGAATCAGACACGACTTAGCAACTAAACAACAAATATCCATAGACTGACCCAAGTGCACTGGAATCTTGAGAAACAAAAGGTTCACCTTGCAGAATTTATCTTCATACACTACCACCTATTGTGGGTGTGGGTGGGTGAGTATTAAACCCGTGCTTCTGTCTGTGCTCTGGGGTAGCTCTCAGTGGCATATTTTTCTAACTTCTGTCCTTCGCAGTTCAGACAAAGGTTAAAACTCCCATCTACTTTCACAGGCAAACACTTTAAAGTGCTTCTACAAGAGGCAGCGAGTAGGGAGGACCTTTGATTTAAAGTTCAACATTTACATTTGTAATTTTGACTAATTTCTGTGCTCACATTAATTAAATTGAAATTGTTTAATTAGAATAAAACTGAAATTGATCATTAGGATTAATTTAACCTGATAGGCTTTGTGTGCCTTTCTAGACAAATATTATGAAATACAGTGATAATGAAGCAGTGAGAGGTATAATTTCACATCTAATAATGATCTTAATATCTGCCAGTTGCTCTCTCTGGTATCAGGATAGCTCTGAATTTTGCTGTTTGTTACATCATTACCCTTCAGCTAAGACCATACTGTATCTGCTCTCCACTGATCTCTTCCCAAATATTTTTTCCTGTCAAAGTCTAAAGATGTACCAAATTCTCTTCACCCCTCCCTCCTAGTAACATCATCCCTCCCCTTTCCCTCACCCCACCATCTTCCAGGAAGGCTATTTGCTTGGCTCTTCCCCCGGGCCTTGTATCACAATGACCTTTGTAAAACAAGAACTGCAGAATGACACTCCTTATGGAATTCACTAAAGCTCCTCAGTTCTGGGGTCATTGCTATCAAATCTGGACTGCCCCTCTGTCCTGCTCCTGGCTGATTACTACCATTAAGAACCAGACACAGAGCTAAGCTGTATAGAAAGAGGAGGGGTTGTAACCCCTGAATAACTCTTAAGGGGTGGGAGAGAAAAGGCAGCTTTTCCAAGTGTCCAGTGTGCACCCAGGAAATAGCTTGCCATCTTCATCCTGTGCCTTCTGTGTAGCTTCATCCAATGAGCATGTTTCCAAATTTGGTGCCTTTTGTTTCTGAAAGAAAATTCCCAAAAGATAAGACTACTGTTTTGCCATAAGATTTGGCATAAATGAAAGAACGTTAGATCTGCATCTGCCTACCAACACATTGAAAGAAAGGGAAAGTGTTAGTCATTCAGTTGTGTCTAACTCTTTGCAACACCATGCACTGTAGCCCACAAGGTTCCTCTGTCCAGAGGATTCTCCAGGCAAGAATACTGGAGTGGGTTGCCATTCTCTCCTCCAGGGGAATCTTCCCAACCCTGGGGTTGATCTCAGGTCTCCTACATTGCAGGTGAATTCTTTACCATCTGAGCCACTGCTGCTGCTGCTAAGTCACTGCAGTCGTGTCCGACTCTGTGTGACCCCATAGATGGCAGCCCACCAGGCTCCCCCATCCCTGGGATTCTCCAGGCAAGAACACCGGAGTGGGTTGCCATTTCCTTCTCCAATGCATGAAAGTGAACAGTGAAAGTGAAGTCGCTCAAGTCATGCCCGACCATTAGCGACCCCATGGACTGCAGCCTACCAGGCTCCTCCATCCACGGGATTTTCCAGGCAGGAGTACTGGAGTGGGGTGCCATTGCCTTCTCCTCTGAGCCACTAAAGAAGCCCAAACAACACATTGATGAATGTAAAGCTTTCTGAACTATAAAGTCAACTATCAAATTATTTTGTCTTCAGAAGAATTAAGATCTGCATGGATAAATTAAATCTTCAGAAAAATCTGTAAACCATTTGAATTTCAGATTCCGCCTATCTACCATTTTGCTAGAGTTACTTAAAAAAAAAGTAACATCAGCAGTTATGTTTCCTACCGCAACCCTTAAGGCAGAGGTTCAGAATATAGTGGAGAATGAGTTAAAATTAGGTAGATATTTATGAGTAAGAAAAAAGAGAAACAAAAACTAGACAAAAGAAAGAACATGTGATTCTCAGTGTGAATGTGATTTTGGGAATGAGTGCTCAATAGGATAGTAGAGATTATTGCATATGCAAATTATTATCTTTCTGCAGCTTGGCCAGTCATTCCTGGCCAAAGACACAGAAGCTGTTAGGGTTGTAAGCCCTGATTTCATTCAGTCCTCATAAGTAAACTGCCATCCCCAAAGAAATTAATTTTATCGTTCATTTCTACAGACTATCATCTATGTGGATTCTACTTGTATTCATGTCTTTATCCAATAGAAGAAGCTTACTACGTTCATAGCAAAGGGTTTTATTTGGAAGCGTATTCATATTTCATTGGGTTTTTAAAAATCCTTCATGTTTCTAGCATTTGAATTAGGCTGAATTCAAGAGATTAAGAGAAAAGAGGAGATAGCCAACATAGCCATGCTCTTATTGTATTGGTCCAAGAAAAGTGACTTTGTGTTATGTACTAGGGCCAAAAAGCTATATGGACTAGCATACGGAGATGAGGTTGCTGTCTTCCTCATGTCAGAAAAGCAGATGCATACATAGAAAAAGCATCACCTTAGTTTAACAGCTTAGTTTAACTTAAGTTAAAAAACAAAACACTTTCATATTTTCATATATTATTTCATCCTCACAACTACCATGCTGGGAAGATGTTCTTAATCAGAGGCACAAATGGAGACCAGATTCATGATGGACTCAGTCCATCCTCCCTGAACCAGTTTATTCTCTGAGCCCTCGCAGCAGTGCTTTCTTTTAAACTGTTTTCTGGCGTATCACCTGTTGCTGTGCAGGGATGCAGCTGCTGAACCTGAAGTACTGGGAATATCACCACGTGCCACGCCGGGTACGCTCACCTAGCAGGAAAGAACTGCTTGCTCCAGGGCTGAAGATGCTGTAGAGTAATGCTCAGGTGTTGCGGCACTGGTTTATCATTGTTGGACCCAACTTCTTGCTAACTCAAATTCACTCAAAAGTTGAGTGGCAGAGTCCCTGGTGTTATTTCTCCAGCTTTCCTTCCAGTTCTGTCCATAAAGACCTTTGCTGCTTTCTCTGAACTCCCAGCCCCTTGCTTAGCAAAGAGATAGAGTCTTAACCTCAGTCAGCCAGGAAACCAGTTCTCTCCAGATTGGTTTCTACGAGCATTTCAGAATCCCTACTTCAGTTCTTCCTGCTTCTAACCCAAAGTAGCCATTTCTTCCTCTCTAGTATAACTTTATTGCCTAGAAAATACCTGAGATCTTTTCAACATGAAAAACCCTTTAGATTTTTTTCATAAACATAATAAGAGATCCCTTCTGAATTGGGGATATTTCTCTTCATAACACCTTTTAACTGCATTTTTCAAGTCAGAAAACCAGCTTATGCAAACCCTAGATCTTATCTTTGAAGAGTATAAATATGTATTGACCACTTTCCACAAAGAGTTGAAAATGATTGCAAGGAAATCCGAAGTCATGACTATGGAATTCTAGAATATGCATCTAAAATCTTGTTAACTATTAAGTGAATGTTAACACTAAAACCTTATTGGGAAAATTAAGAAGATTCTGTTTTCTAGGCCCAGCCTTCTCTTTCTTTCCCTCTTTCTTTGACTTTATAGTACATCTGAGGAAACTTTTAATACTAACCAAAGCTTGGTGTTGCCTGGCATCTGAGTCTAAAATGCCTGAGAAAGCAGTACAGATTCCAACTGTAACACATTCCTCCCCCAAGCCTTGGAAACTAGCTTACTGAGGCCGGCAGAGTTCAGAGAGAGCACATGTAAATGAGGCTCAGTTATAAACTTCTGACGAGTGTTTTATTTAGTTTAAACCTGAACCTGAACTTGTCAACGTGTTCCTGGAGAACAACACAGAGTGCTGCTGCAGTGGAGCAGGAAGCCATATTTCAGCTCAGACAATTCACTTCTTTGAGAGAAAGAAAAGTCTTCCAGTAATTTTTTTTAAACTCAACTGCCTTTAGGATAGCACACGGTGACATCTCTGCAAGAGGTTGTGATTGCAGAATCAGAATGACAGTTAATATGTGTCCTTTGAACTTGCCACCATTTTTTCAAAGTGAATTATAGGATCTCTTAGCCATATGGTGATTTAACAAGAGAAAAGAATATTTAAAAAGCCAATGAACACATAACCATCATCCAATCTGTAATTGGTTTCATTAAAATATAATAAAGTGATAGGAGAGGTATGGAACTATTCCAAATCAGTACTGTGTGCATGAGTTCTGAGTCTGTTCCTAAATCTCAGTTACTAGGAGAACACTGGCAAATAGAACTCATCTGTAAGCAAAGTAAGTGATTTTGTTTGCATGCTTGATTTTATGACATATTCTTAAATATGTCTTCTGGCTTCCCTGGTGGTTTAAACAGTAAAGAATCTACCTGCAATGAGGGAGACCAGGGTTTGATCCATGAGTTGGCAAGATGCCCTAGAGAAGGAAATGGCAAAGCACACCAATGTTCTTGCCTGGAGAATTCCATGGACAGAGGAGCCTGGCGGGCAACAGTCCATGGGGTTACAGAGTCAGGCACAACTGAGTGATTAACACTTTCACTAAATATGTCTTAAGTAATCTTTACTTAGGAGATCACCGTTTTTAAAGTGATTACCAAAAGGTAAAAACGAATTAAATTTTCTGCGTTAGAATGATGCTGCCTCTTTCTAAGAACCATAGATTCCTGACATCGTAGCTCTGGTGATCCCATAGATTATGTTCACAATGATATCATTGATAAGACCCTTGACAGAGACTGAATACTGTGAGATCTCACTGTTGCACGATTCCCCAACCCAGCTCTACCAAGAAGTTTCCCACTCACCTCCACTGGAAATATTCAAGAAGAATCTAATTGTTTATAGTAATGAATATTGCCTAGTTGTAAGTTTAACCTACAAATTTAAAAGGAAATAAATCTGAACATAAAAAGCATTTGCTGTTTCAGCATTAAAAAAAAAAAAAACTGTCATTTGAAACTGCCGACTCCCCCATGTGGGTTTGTTTTGCAAGTCACGTCTTAACAAAGACAAGTTTTGTTGTCGTAAAACCCTAAATCCCACCACGTTTTCAGAAGAAGGAGTAAAGCATTGTTCACTTATCCTCGGTCTGTGCTTTCTGGGATGTCACATAAGAGCTCTGACTGGGCTTGGGAAAATCATTCCATTTTTATCCAGGGCAATTGGCTCTGATGAAACCCCAGACCGTTCTGTGACATCTAGATCACATCAATGTTTCCTATGATAATACTGCTTACATTTTAGGCCAGTATTTCAAAGTTTTGTCTCTATGTGTCTTATTTCCTCCCCCAAATAATAGAATAATATTATAATAACTGGTATACAAGTGCTGTTCTACAGATAAGTTGGACCTCTGACTTCCCACAGACTAGAATCTGGTCTCTGACTTTTTCCATAGTCAAACTCATTCTAACCTCAGTGAGGGGTAGGAACAGTTTTATCCCTGCCAATATCACATCTACACAGTGAATGAGGAAAAAGGATGACTTCTGCACCTGTAAGACTGAAAAGCAGATGCTCCCAGAAGGTACAAGTATAGGAATGGGATCTTTATAGTGTGATCAGAGCAGCCAAAGTCACAGGGCAGCCAGAGACTGAGCTGAGACTTGAACCAGGGCCCCTGCCTCGAAGTCCAGTGTGGAGTTGCTTCTTACTGCTCTCTTGCTCTCTTCTGTCAAGAATCTGAGAGCAAAGATGTACAGTCTCCTTCGCATTCCATCCAAATCCCACCTCTGCACCTCACTTATTTGGCTCCATACAGAAGCCCCCCAACCCCACTGCCAGTTGAGCATGCCCTCTTCCTTTCCCTTAATCCAGTGAACAGAGTGGGGGCGGGCAGCTGGTTTGCAGAGTCTTTGAGAGGGTAGAGGTCTTCCCTCATTCCTGTGGGGGTGGAAGCACAGATGGAGAAATAGAGAAAGAGAGAGAGACTGGCTGGAGGGGTGAGAGGAGGCAGGAAAGGGCACTGGAAAGGACAGAAGAAAGGGCCTTAGACAGTGAATAGAGGAGGATGAAAAGGGTCAGAAGCAAAGAGCCATGCTCAGGGCCAAGCAAAAAAGCCCCTGCTGGGGGCTGGTAACGGGCACAGGTGCCAAGTGCCATCCAGTGCCTAAAGGGGACTCCTTGGCTGGGAAGGTTAGTTTGGAAATTTGTTTCTGGCCACGTAGCAGATCTTCTGTCATACTCATGCAGGAATGTCTCCGGGAGAGTTTTTGAAGGAACTGGACTTTTCACTTGAGTGTTATTTCCCCGCTCACCAGATTTTATCTACCTGTACCACTGAAACGGTAAATTTGCATGTTAGGTTTCCTGCGAACCTGAGTCATGTCGGGAAGAGCTTTTCAGCTCTGGGGGAAGAGCAGGAGTAGGGAGGCAGGCCATGGCATGATTATTGTAATGCGGCCACGCTCGGCTGAGCGCCGACCTCCACTCCCACGCCTCTCTTTTTAAATCAGAAAGGTTACCTCCCTGGGCCACCATTGGGCCAGCCCCAAGTGTGACTGTCTGCACTTGTTAGACAGCAGGCGTTTAATTAAAATTGGAATCCAATGTGTAGAAAACATACATTTTTTTTCACTTCATAGCTCTCCACAGGAAGTCATACTCTCTTCCTGCCCTGCTCCCCTCAACTCTCCCCACCACCGAAAAAAAAAAAAAAAGACGAAGACAGACTAAGGGAAAGATTATTTCAGTGTTGAAAATCAGAAATTACAAAGGGCCAGGCTGCCTTCTTTATTTTTGCCTTTAGGGTTGACATCAGCCAATGATAAAGCCTGTATTGTATCTTCAGCCCAGAGCTAGCTTTTTTTATGGATAACTTCCTGTGTGGAAAAGGACTCATCCCATTTTAGAGTGTTAGAATACGGCATTTAATGAATCTGTAAATAAAATTTTTCACCTTACTTTTGCCCAATCAGAGGAGTCGGTTGATGCCTTCTGATATTTGGCTGGACTTTGTGGAATCAAAAACAACAAATTGAAAGAGCAAATAATAGACACAGGACCCTAGCTGAAAACTCAACCCCCAAACACCCTGGCCACCGCCTTTCCCACTGCAGAGCCACCCAGCACACTGTCCGGGCTCCTCCCAGAACATTCGGCTGCACCATCGTGGCCAAACAGATAGGAACTCTGGACAATTTCATCGGGTCCTTGTCCCCTTAATCTCCATGCTGCACCTCAGATCTGAAGCAGCTTCCGTGGTGCGGGCTCACTTTAATGGATAATCTATTTTTCATGAAAAAGCAGGAAATAAGCTGTCTCTTTCATAAAAAGATTTACAAAATGTAATCATTGTTGAAATATTCCCTTTGAACTGCCGTGTCCACGGGGGTCTCCGGCTCCCAGAGTCGTGCTTCATTAGAACCCCCTCACAAGCGGCTCCAGAAGGGCAGGTACACTGGTGGGGCCCGCTTTGATGTCTTGAATGAATGAAAGAAAAGCACAATAAAAAAGAGCTGTTGATCAAGCATAAAATACTCTTTAAGCTGACAGAATAGCAGCGTTAACACACCCTAAGCTGCTTTTCGTTTTTCCTTTTTTTCCTCACATTTTCCTGTGCTTTGTGTACAGTGGGGGTTTGTATTTTATAAGAAGTCTCTGATCTATGTAGTATGCCATTCGCTAACAAAAACCAAAATAGGATTGTTTCTGTCCCACTTGGTTGCCTGACTACTCCCTCCCTCCCCCTTCCCTCGCCCCAACCCCAGATCCTCTCTCCCCCTCGCCCCCAACTTCCAAGGCCTGCAGCTCAGCCTTGCAAGGCAAGGGCCCAAATGCCTTTCATAAACTTGAGCCAATTTCTTTTGTGCGGTTGGTTTCGCTGCTCTGATTTTAATACCGCAATTAAAGACAGATTTTTATTTTCTCAAGAACTTTGTCTTGCAACTGGAGAAATGGAACTGACACAGCTGCTACCTTTAACTAAGAAATTATATCATTAAATAAGAGCAAGCCGCCTTGCTGAGCGATGCCTTTCCAAAGGAACTGGTCCTCTGTAGGTCCCTGTGGACCTTATGGCCCGTACACACTTTATAGAGAACCCATCTCCCCTGGCTTTCCGGTTTTCGGCACTTGTCTCTCAGGCAGTAGTTCACTCAGTCCCTACAAAAACTGATAAAGTTGTTGGCTCCATTTCACAAAGTCTAAAACTGAGACCCAGGGGTGCTGACTTATCTGAGATCGTTTAGAAAGTGAACGTGTTAGTTTCTCAATCTCGGGTTAGTTTGTGACCCCATGGACTGCAGCTCCCCAGGCTCCTCTGTCCATGGGGTTCTCCACTCAAGAATACTGGAGTGGGTTGCCATATCCTCCTCCAGGGGATCCTACTGACCCAGGGATTGAACCCCGGTCTCCTGCATTGCAGGCACATTCTTTACCATGTGAGCCACCAGGGAAGCTCCTTTAGCATGTAATAGCATACTAGTTGAATGATGTGAAAAGTGAAAGTGAAAGTCACTCAGTCATGTCTGACTCTTTTTGACCCCATGGTCTATACCATCCATGGAATTCTCCAGGCCGGAATACTAGAGTGGGTAGCCGTTCCACTAGGGGATCTTCCCAACCCAGGGATCAAACCCAGGTCTCCCACAGTGCTGGCAGATTCTTTCCGTTAACTCTGACTCCAGTGCCCCACTTACCACTATGCACGCAGCCCTCCAGTAAGTCAGCAGAACAAATGTGAGTGGCCAGAGTGCAGTTTTTAATTCAGAAGTCTTTGGTTTCGTGAGGTAAAAGATTACTTGATAAACATGTAAAGGGAGGCCAGAAAAAAGAACTTTGCTTGACGGTAAGACAGACACTAGAGCAAGTTGGAATACGGTGAAAGAGTCAGACTCTGGAACAACTGTTGGAATAATTGGATTGTGTGTGTATTCTCAAGGTTTGGAGGTGCTGGATGGCTTATTGGGTAAAAAGATTAGTGTTTTCCCGTCTTGAGGTTTGAACCAAATGGAGGTCTTGGCCGGGAACAGCATGGTCACTCTCCAGGGAGTGGTGGTTTGGACACCTCCTCTGCGCTCGTAGTAAGCAGGCAGCCGTCCATGTTACAAAACTATTGCACATGCTACGGCTGCAGTTGGCCCCACTGCAAGAGCTCTTCAATCAGAACTCGCTGGGGTGGCTTGTGGAGACCTGTATGTCTCTGGGGAGAGCACCTGTCATTCAGGGAGATGCGGGCATGAGCCATGAGCATGGCTGTGGCACAGCCATTCTAGAAGTCACCCATCTCAACAACTTGTTGGGGTAATTGACACTAGTCTTTGGGCTTCCCTGGTGGCTCAGATGGTAAAGAATCTGCCTGCTAATGCAAGAGACACAGGTTCGATCCCTGGGTGGGGGAAGATTACCCTAGGAGAAGGGAATGCCAACCCACTCCAGTATTCTTGCTTGGAGAATTCCATGATCAGAGGAGCCTGGTGGGCTACAGTCCATGGCCTCACAAAGAGCTGGACACAACTGAGGGACTAACACTTTCACTTTTCACTTTTGGAACCTTGGAGATTTCTTCCTTTATTCAACAGTGTTTATTAAGTCACCAGGCAAGACACCGGAGATGCCACACACAAGAAGACAGTTTGTTTTCTTGGGGAGAAAATAGGCAATTACAGTTCAGTGACTGTGACAGAGGTAAACCCAGGAGCTAAAGGCCTGGAGAAAGACCCTTTGGAAGACGGGACTGCTAATCTGAGAAAGCAAGGACTGGCAAGTGTGAGCAAAGCCAAGGAGAGAGGGCTAGCTCTGCCAACTTCCAGCAGGGAGAAAGCATTTGGCTTTGGGGGACCTGGAAGAAGTGTAACACAGCCCAAGTGTTGAGTATAAGCAGCGAAAAGATAAGGCCTCAAAGGTGAACAGGGCCAATCATGGCCCATTACTGTTTTAATAGCTTCCTGTACAATAAACAAGTCTTGGTTTAGCATTATTGAAAGCAGGCTTTCTTTAACAAAATCAGACAAGAAAAATGGCTGCAGAGACCACAGCCTGTGGCTGGCAAGACCAATAACTGACACCTGGGTGCAGGGTGTCACCTTTGTCAGAAGAAACCAGTATCCCTGTGCCATGAAGAATGGCCCTACAGTAGTCTTCTAGGGGTCCGAGGACAGAGTCATGCTTACTTGAAGTCTCACAACTAGTCAGTGGAAAAAATAGGACTCGGTCCTGGGTCCCTTGGACATTGAACACTCAGCCTCATCAGCTGACATAAGTTTTCAAACATCCACCTGTGAGAATAGCAGGGTAACTGGTCTCTAGGATACTGAAGCCTAAAGATCCAACTCCTTGGGAGCAGGTATCGTATTTGTTGTACTCATATTCCCAGAGCCTAGTGTTATCAAGCACACAGTAGGATGCTCAACACTTGTTAAATAAGTGAAGTACTCCCAAATGAAGTATACTAACATCAGACTCCAGGAGTGGACTCCAAGGCCTTGTCCGTTTCCGTTGGATCAGAAGGAGGCAGGGGAGGCTACCCGGCTTCTGGCTGATTTGCCAAGGACAACTCATTTGGGCTAAATAGTGGGCTTTTGCTCATCCACACAAGAGCAGGAAGCCAAAAATGACTAACTGGATTAATGACCCAGCAGAGATAGCATCTCCTCCAGAGAGAAGTCAAGATGTTGACCGCAACTCCTGCAGTGCTAGTTGGCAGCAACCTCTTCAGGGGCTGCTGGAGTACGAAGGAGTGGAGAGTGGGGGCAGAGGCCTCCCTGTGTTTGCCTGTTTCTGCTTTCTGTGTGTGAAATGTCCTGAAATAACCCACCTTGCCTGGAGAAGAAAGCAAAGTGTCACACCCAGTTCTGGATTCCACATTAACAACCTCCTTCCGCGGTGTTCAACTTTGCCCTTGAGGCCTTTTGTTTAACTTTTTAATTTGAAAAACAGATTCTGCTGCGTCACAGTCTGTTCCGCCCTCCCCACCCCCCACCGCAGCACCCTCTCTTCTTTTTGGTTAAAGTAAAATACAGCTATCTCAAACAGACTTGCATTTCCTCTTGTTTCTGAAATATGCATCCTGCCCTTTTAGTAAAAAGTGCATATAAAAGCCATTTTAAAATTCATTATTTACATTAGAATGTTTGATGTTAACTAAAGAAAGTGAGCCTTCATCAACCATGTTTTAGGCACCCTTATGACCAAATTTTGAAAAATAGCCTCGGTTTCCTAATTGCTCTCCCCCTCAGATAGGAAAGGAAAGAGACTGCCACCGTCAAAGGCTTCCTGCTTGCGATGAAGCCGGATAGATGTTGTTTATGGTTCATAAAACCTGACTACTGTGAGTATTCCAGAATCCTGGCAGAATGGGATTCGAACTTTCATGGAGCTGTAAATTAAGGGGCGGGAAAGTGTGATAAAACTCCTTAGAAAAAAGTGGGGGTGGGGGGCAGAGGGGAGTCATGCTGCAATGGTTAAATGAAATTTTATAAGCACATTCAGTGTGGAGCTGTTTTGCATTACATGAGTTGAATACCTTAGAGACGCCACATCTGCAGGCACTTTATTAAATCCTTAGTCAGCACTTTCCAACCTGATGAGATTACTTCTTCATTTGACTGGAGAAGAGGAAAGCTGAGCTCTGGTCCTGGACTGCAGATTTCTTTTGATGTTTCACCTTGAACACTGAGCGAGGACAACCAGCCCCACTTCCAGCCCCCTCCTCACCACCTTAGCACATCCCAAACTGTAGAAACTGTGAATGTAGCAGTAATTCCCCTTAACTCTAGCCTCTGTGGGAGTGTGGATTTGTGGACCTCCCAAACAACTATGGCTGAGAGTTCCCAAGGGAAAAAAAAAGAAAAAAATAGATCAAAGCTCTGTGTTTACTTCCTTAATGTAAATGTATCAAGATAACATCATCCGATATTGTATTGTAATATTGAAATTCACTGTAGATAAGGGACAGGGGTTCCTTTGTAGTCCATCTGGATACAGTGGGTTAGATTAAAGGGCTATAAAATATGAAGGCAGAAACCATATGAAACCTAAGCTTGTGTTAGTAAATATCTGAAGACAATTTTTTGACTCTCCATCAATGAATTTTGTTTAACGTGGCAGCATTTTCCCAGTGATTTGCTCCTCAACCCCAACAATTTAACAATCTCAGATTTCTTTCATATTTTTCTTGTACGACCCAACAAGAAAATGCCCAGAATTATTCGTCAAGTAATGTTTTGAAACTTGCACTGCTTGAATTATAGATTTTGTAAGAGAGTATCACAAGAGAAAAATGGGCTTTTACAAACATTATCTTGTCCATTGGACATTATTCATAGTTCATGAAAGTTTTTAAAAATCGAGTGGCTTAGACATGTGCAACTATCACACTCATCATAATGGAATTAAGGAAGGTCTTCAGCTACAAACTGGTCATGAGAACATTTGATGAAATGAATGGGTTCTATTTTTTAGTATTATAGTTGCTTATCTGCCATCACTATGAATAAATGATTTAATCAAGGAGCCCTCATTCAAAAGGGAAAAAAATTCCCTGTGTAGTTCCCCTAACCAGCTGACTTCCCATTTTGGAAAGCCTTGGTCAAGTAGCTGGGTTAATTGTCATGAAGATTAGTGTAATGTTGAAATAAGGACTAATGGTCAAATTACAGGAGTGAAAAAGTTTAAGAATAGGTTTTGGTTTGGGCCTGAAAGGGTTAATTAAGTTTTTTTCACGGCTTATTAAAGACCCCCAACCCAGGCCTTCAGGAGTCATATTGACACCCCACCCCAGGGCAACTCTCTCCTCTGGTGACATGTTGCTGGTCAGAGCACAATAGTCTTCTGTGTCTGCAAATCATTGCTAAAATCATCTCAAGGAAAAAAAAAAAAAAAAGTTTGAAAGCTTTAACGTTAGACAAAAGCCCAAGAGCTGCACTGCGCAGCTCAAAAACCTGGAGTCAGCAACTTCTATTGATTAAAAACTAACCTTTAAAGTAACTCTGAGAGTGTGTGGTTAGCATTTAAATTTAAACATGTCATGAGTTGATTTGTGTTACTGAATACCAACTCAGAAGGAGTAACATTCACATCGCATTTTTTTTCTAATTCCCTTAAGCAGCTAAAGTATTTCATGAAATGTCAATAGGGCAAAAAGAAAAGGAGGGGGGACAGCCAATGCTGGGCCTGTAGTTTTCTTTCCCATGCAAATATTCACACACACACCCCCCCCAAAAGAAAAGTGTGGAGAGTGAAACACAATAATTAGTCCTTTGTCTAACTTTCCCAAGTGCCAGAGAAAGACAGATTAATTAAATACACAACAGTGTTGGTTTTTGGAGTGGGGGTCTCGCTTGCTGGGTAGGTCATAAATTAGGCAGAATAAATACTTCAGTGTGTTTGCAGTGGGCCTGCTACGTCAGAGCCACTGGAAGGTTGGTGGGAGGAGAGCGGAGGGTTTCTTGCTAATGATAGTCACGTCTGGGTCTGTCTGGTTGCTCTTAGCAACCAGACATGATGTAACACCAGGATGAACTTGAACTTGGGGGACTTGAAAAGAGAACAATAGACCAGAGCAATCAATAAAGCCTATTTCAGTGAAGGATTACAGAGCTGCTCTGGGCTAACCTTGTCGGCAAGGCACACACTGAATAGTAAGATGTGTGAAGAAACTTTTTTTTCCTTTGCTTTGCTTTTTAAGAGAAGTGTAGAGGCACTGCAGATTTTTGTAGTGCACTGAGGTTGTGTCCAGAAACTGTGGAATGGAAAACTGCTCCCCCTACTGACTCACTGGGTCCCAGGCGCTTGCCTCGAGAACTACGACGCAGCGTCAGGTTTAAAGTCTGGAATTTCACAACTGACTTAGAAAGTGTGAGAACAGACATTGTCAGCGTGACTCGCTGCATCCAGAGTTTGAGACTGTTTGGTATCAGGGAGAGCTCGGCTCTAACTCGGATCTGCGTCAGCTATGCGGGAGTCCGGCTAGAAATACGGTTTGGAGTCTGCCTCCTGGTTCCTCTCTTCCCCCCTCTTCTTTCTTTTGTCCAGTTCGATTTAGGCCCTGTGTATTTGCCAGGATGATTTCCTTTCAGGACACAAGAGGCTTTATTGTGCTCCTCAAAGCATGCGGTCAAAGAATAACATCTAAAAGTATACAGGATGAGTAGTTTTTCGGTTTAGACTTCAGGTTGTTTTTTTTTTTTTTTTTCCCTTTAAGTCCTCTGGAAATCAAAAGTAGCTTGTGTGACCAGGAAATCTTATCCCAACCTCCATGTAGCTATCATTTTGCCATTTATCCTGGAATCAAACGAGTCCTTGCTTTACCTGATTGAATCTCTTGGACACGAATGAGCCTTCGTCTGACTGAATCAACCCAAATGCAACCCTTTCTGATACTGTCAACTCAGAGGTTTCAGAAGCATTTAATTTTGCTTGAGGTTGATGATTTTTCTGTGAATAAATGTGGTGAATTTGGTAGGGTAGCTCTGGAGAAAAGTTGGCAAAAGCCATGTACTTTTTTATTTCACTTGAGAAACTGACTCTGATACTAAACCGTAACTGGTCACTCTGTTTAGCTAACAGAGAAAGAAGTGCCAGCATGTAGAGTGACGTATCACCAGACCGTTGCCCAAAGCTAATCACCTGAAGGCTCATTCAAGGAAAAGGCAACTGGTAACTGGGTCCAGCAGTTAGATGCAAGGCTGTACATAAATGTCAAAGGAGCAAAAGCATGCGTGAGGGCTGCGCAGGCGACCTCATTCTTTCCTTTAGACACTATGGTAAAATCTGTGATACCAGTTGATGATTATATGTCATTTTTTTAAATTTTATTTTAGAAATATTGAGCTGAGAGGAGCATTTTACATCATAAAATCTACCTCATGCACATCTAAGGAGACTGAGTAGGAGATGCTATGACTTATCCAGAATCACCCAGGGTTCTTGGTACAGTGCTCGTCCTACTTGAGCTCCATTCACTCTTCTGTCGCTTTGGATCCTCTGTGCCTGTTATAAGAACATTGTAATAGCATCTCGTTGAAAAGAGGATGCTGTGAGATTCGTCAGAGAAGACATCCATGATGATATAAAACCCCTCCCGTCACCCATTCTCCGTTCGTTCCACTCTTCTTTGTCTGGAAGCCTGTATTCCAGGCACTGAGCTAGGCGCTGAGGGTTCAATCAGAAACCAGGTGATAGAGCTTCCTGCTCTGCCACAGCTGCTCTCGCCAGACTGGAACATCCGTACCATGCATGTGCTTCAAGTGGACATAAATACTTGGCTGTGCAAGTTACACGCAGAACTTTGGTAGCCCCCAACAAAGACTCTGAATTTCAGTTTCAGAAGAGTAAGATCAGGTTCAGAGTCTTAAGGTTAACTGTTCATCATTCCTTTACTTTTACCAGTGAAAACCCCCCTTTATCCCTAACATGGATCTTGATTTCCCCAGTGGAAAGGCCACAGTTAAAATGTGTTATTTTCCAAATTGTAGCTCTAATTGCACTTCTCCTCTTGTCTTCCAGTCCTGGTACCTGGGATAAAAGTCGCAGCGTCCCACCATCCACCAGACAGACCACCTGACCCCTTCTCAACTCTGTAACATGGACGCATCCTCAACCCAGCGCGGTTACAACTTCACTGTCACAGGAAGGGGAAAATCAAATCAACTTGTACATGGAAACAGCAAGCATTATGGTCCAACAGCAAAGGCCATAACCTTTTGGGATTTTTTTTTTTTTAATACTTTAGGAACTGTTGTAATTTTCTCATATGGTGCTGGAAATGGTTGGGCTTTGTAACATTTGAAGTGTTTCCGTGGTTGCGTGAGCATTAGGCAGTGTGGCTAGAGAGGGTCTACTCTTGCTCACTGACTTCCTGTTGTAACACACTTTCTTTACGGAGCCCGGCTGTTTCACAGTATTTCATGAATTTACCCACACCGGTGTGAGCCTCTTTGAGCAATCAGGAGGCGCTTGGAGAACTAAATCTTTTGTAGTAGCTGAGATCTGCAATATATATAACTTAAGGGACAGTCAAAGGGCAATGTTTTTCTGTAACATATTGGAAAAAGAAATCGCAGTTATGTTCCTTTTTTGTTCTTTCTTTTAGTTTGGCTTGGTTCAGCAGTCAGCCGTTAACTAGGTAACATGGCCCGGAAGGACAGTGAACCCACTCGTGTTGCAGAATAATCCCGAAAATGGCAAACTACTACTACTGCTCTTCAGTTTTTTAAAAGTTTTGAAATGCTGCACTTACATTTAAAAAAAAAAAACAAACATTTTTTCAACAATTTCAACAATGACACAAATTCACGTGGTAATGGGGAAGATGGTCTGTTTTGACAGAAACTGACAGGAATCAATCAAAACAATCGAATTTTGAATTGAGTAAAGTGCAATTTCATTGGATAGCTAAATATCTTTGTAAGATAGAGATTGTTGAAAATTCTATTTTTGTTTTTCAAGTCCTTCCACCCCAGGACTCTAAATTATTGGGGTAAAAAACAGCCTTGCAAGAAAAAGGGGAGCTATTTTTGCTTTTTATGTTTTTTATTGTTAAACTTGTATCCCTTTAAAAACTGAAGGAAAATTTAAAAAAAAAAAAAACAAAAAAACAAATCTAATGGTGCTTTTACCACAATATGTTAACTACATTAAATGCTAATTAATTATTTTCTGTTATCAAAGCACATAACTAAAATAAAATCATGGTATCTGTTAATTTTATAAGCTAGAAGTCACTAGAATGGATTATGCCAATTCTGAAAATTTTTACATGTATCTGGCATCATAGGATTTATCAGTTATCAGACACTTCATTGTTCCAGAGATTGTCCAGAAAATTTAAAGACCTTTGCGCCCCTGAACTGGGCTATGGGAAAACAATTTTAATAATAATACTGAAACCATTACTGAGACAAATGCTGGTGCCCATTCAGATCAAGGGTACTTGTTAGGGAAAAAAAAAAGTTTGCACCCCCAAATGTCCTGTATCTTATGTAAAAAAAAAAAAAAAAAAAAAACAAACAAAAAAATAACAAAAAAAAAAGTGCAAGTGATTTTTCTACCAGACAGCGAAGCACCCCTTTGCTTCCCATGCAACTTCAAGAAGGTTTCCTATACTATACATATGTATACGTTCTGGTTGGCGAGCCCTGCTGATCAGAGAAAGTCTCTGCATGTTCTAGTGTTAGTAACTAATTTTTATATAGTTAATGTAGGATAAAGTAGAGTGCATTAAGACACAATATTGTAATCCCTACTCTAGGCACTTGCCTTTAAACGATGTTTTTCAGCCCTTCAGAAGGGTTCTACTACTGTCCTATACAATCAAGTAACTGAAATTCTTGGGAAGACACTTTGCTCCTCATCTTTCCCCCCAAAACAATGTTGTTTTGTTTTGTTTTTTTCCTTAATTTGCACGAAAACAAAAATTCCATATCAATGTGCCTTGCCCTGGATAGCGATTATTTGTGGAATTGTTGCACATGCTCCTCTATTGAAAGGGGTTTTCCCTAGTCAAGCATTTGGAGACACTTTTTGTAAATGTGACTTTTATGTCAGCCATTGTCAGTTTCAACATCTAGAACTAAATAGAGAGTTAGTTGTCCCGCAGATAGGAGTAGTCTTTATTGTCCTGTGTGGTCAGTGGCAGTGCTATTCTGAGATCTGTAGATGCTTAGAATATCAGTATTTTGGATGTTGCTGCATTTTACAATTTATTTGGAGTCTTCCTTTATTTCCCCCCCACCCCGCCCCCAGATATATGAAAATATGCAATACCTGCTTATATCGTGTAGAAAAGCTTAGCAATGATTAATTTTTCTTTTATTTTTTTTATTTGACCAAAGTCGGTGCTGCACTTGACGCAGTGTGTTTAGGTGTCTGTCTTTGTACTTTTTTTGTGATTTTTGAATGCACGTGCGCAGGAAGGGCTCCTCTTAGAGAAGCAGTCAAACTGTGAAGCACTAAGCTGACCCTGCTTCAAGCAATTTTGTTTTTACAACTGTTCCTTTCACAAGCAAGCCTTAAAAAAAAAAAAAAGACAACTTCCCTTTTCTTCAGCTCCCACACCCCATTTTTCTTAGCAGACTGCAGTCAATCCACATTCAATACAAAGTATATAATGCCCATTTTTATATGCACGTTTTTAAACTTCCAAGTTCTGAAAATTGTTTACTGGTTATCTCTATTTAAGGAAAAAAAAATAAAATAAAACATTTTGGATTTTCATATGTGTCTGATAAGTGGTTGAATAGTCGTCTGGCGCTGTTGTATGGTGTGATTGTCAGTATATGGTGTCACTTCCTCTAGCCAGCCAGCATACTTTGCCTTCCCCTATAGCACTTAGCTGGGCATTACTTTATTATGACATATGTGCACTAAAAAAAGAAAAAAGAAAAAAAGAAAAAAAAAAATAGCAGCTTTCAGTGCTTCACAGTGAAGGGAATAAAGCCTAGACAAACATTTTGTCAGAACCTTGCGATAAGCCAAGGTATTACCAGTAAATTGGTTGTATATACAATAAAATTGCACCCTTTTTTAAAAACAAAACAAACTAAGCAATAGTTTGGGCAGTTTTAGTTGTTTTTAGTGAGCATGTTGTAGTCATGACTGCAAAGAGAGAGATTAACTGCCCACTCAGAAGATATGTAATTTGTATTGTTGTATAGTTTTATTGATTACACTGATTTATTCTACCCTATTTTATAATGCAGGACTTTTGTAATGTTGTTTAAATGAGGAAAAATTTCTGTCAAATTAGCCTAGTGAAATTTCTGATTGTTCATTATAAAGGCAGCGTTCATAGAATGGCTTTTCTTTCTTTCCCGCCCCCTCTCCCTTTGGGAACTGGATTTAAGTTTAAAACTTTCCTGTTTCCTTTTTTTTTTTTTTTTTGTAAGTATTTAAATACAGTTTTGTTTTGTTTTTTCTTTCAATGGTATAGCATATTCCTATGCTTGAGAAGTATAGGTCTACTGAAAAACCATTGTAAATGGACGTTACAGGTATGCTGTATTTTTGAAGGTATTCTGTTGTATTAAGTTTGATGAAGCTAAAATTAGGGAACTCTGAACAGATTTGCAGGAAAAAAAATGTTTTAAAGGCTTTAAAACATTAGGGAGGCAGTCTAGGGTGATAACGAACAGGGGTTAAGTATTAAACACACTAAGTTATATTTTTGTTCATGTTTCATTGTCCAGAAAGCAGCAGGAAACTGTAGTTTAGTTGTGATCAAGCAGGAAAAAAGAAACATCAACAATACGAGTGTTTAACCTTTTTAGACTCAAAGTCAAGCGAAGATGTTTGAGGAAGACGTTGCTACCTGGGGTGTGTAGACTGACAGACCGAGGGCCATCCACAGTTGAAGGCCCAGCCCTTGATTCTGAGACACATTCGAATTTTTTCTCTCCCTTCAAACGGCATTAACAATATTGGCAAAGATAAGTCCCTCAAATAACTCAACATTTTTTTCTTTGGGAACTGAAGTCAGAGGCACAAACACTAAATCATATCATTTTCCTGTATCCTTTTTTTTTTTCCCTTCTGGCCCATCTCCCTGCCACAAAAACTCTCCTTGTCTGACCGTTAATGGGCAGAGGCCCTCTTTCCAAAGCCCACTCTCTCCATCCCACATGTTTTTCTTTCCTTTGAGGTTTGAACTAGGTTTTCTGTTTCTTCACACCCTGGCATGACAGTTACTATGTCAGCTCCTCCCCGCCCCCACCCCACGGTCAGGCGTGGGCTACAGGCGGGCCAAGGTCCCCTTCCCGAAGCGTGTATTCTTCACATTCTGACAGGTGAAGCGTAAAGGAACCCAGACTTCCCAGAGTCACAGTATTCAGACAGCCCACTGGAAGACGCAAAACCCCGTCTCAAAAAGTTTGTCTTTCACTTTTCAAGTCCTTATCCTCATAGGCTTTGAATTCTGTAGTTACAGTGTCATAAAGTATTTACAAAATCTGGATTAAGAAAAAAATGTTTTCCTTTTGATTTTTTTTTTTTTGTGGGGAGAGGTTTCTAAGAATGTCATTTAATGTACATGGCATCATGTCTCTGGAAGTATCATTTTGTCCATAGCCATAGTGGTCTCTCTCTCTCTCTTTCATTTTCTTTCTTTTTTCTTCTTGTCTCTTTTTCCTGGTAGCAGGCCTCCATAGAACAAATTTAAAACACAACTGGCATGGTAATGTACGGAGAGCTTCAGTGGCACCTCACCACCCACCCTCCGAGACCTGTCCTAAGACTTAAGACAGTCTCAGAAAGCTGCACTGCCCCCAGCACAGCTTTCGTTCAAATCAGCTTTTCCAAGGCCACTTTCGTCCTGAAGTCAATGCATGTATTTACTGTTTGACAGTAAACCCGCTCTGCCTTCTCCACGTCCAAGGCTGTGCATTTGTCTAATTAGCGTCGTGTATGTTTCCTTTTATTTTTTCCAATAAAAAAGCAGTGGGGATGAAAATTGCTTTGATATATAGCAGGTAACATTGAAGCTATTCCATAGCACTTAACTGTAGTGAATACTGTGTCACCAATCCTGAAATCAATTTAATGTTTAATGCAAATCCATTACATGGTGCTATTACAGGCTGACAAAATGATTTACACAAATGTGACAACTTGGGCTCAATTCACTCTGCTTTCCAACAGTGTAAATGCATAGCAGTGTTTATCTGCATGAGAACTATGCACTAATCTATCTGAAGAAAAAAACTATATCAACTTTGGTATCTACTTTCCGTTTACTTCAATCCTTGCCTTTTTGGTCATTGTTATAATGCCAGCTTTAGGACAGAAAGAATTATAAGAAAACCAGCATAATACCTGATATATTAAAATGTAGTGCCTGTGAAATCTGTATTATATTGCTCTTCTGAAGTAAGATTTTTCTACACCGGTAGCCTTCGCTGTCTGTCAGTCAGGACCTTCTGGTATAGGTGATGTAAAATAACCGTACAATATTAATGCATGCTATTCCATAATGCTTAGTGAACTGTATGAATATTACTCAAGATTATGTTAGTCTTTTTTTCTGACTTGGTTCTTGTCAGCTAGGTTTAAAGGTATTTCACTGAGAACGCAAATTCTGTCTTTTCTTGATTTCGGCAGTTTTCAGTATTTTGGAGGTATACATTTACTTAAATTCAGTATTACTTGTGTTTTTGTTTTCGTTTTTGTTTTTTGTTTTCTTTTTCCTAGGGGACAAGCATGGGTGTTTGATTTCAGAAATCAGTCCCTGGCAAGACTTTTGTCTCAAAACAACCATTTGAATTTCAAGAACTCTGCTCTGAAGACACGGAGGATATTTCAAAATGAGGGACATTTCCCTTCACCCTCGACTGAAGCTTTGCCGATACTGAAGCATTTTCTTAATGGACAGTGTTCAGCCAGGTACCCATGCTTGATCCGTCTTCACACCAGACTTCCTCGTATTAAAAGAAAAAAAAAAAAAAAAAAAAAAAAATCTTTACAGAATCACGTGGCTATTTAGTTTCATGCACAGTTGCAATATTTTCTTCAAAAATAAAACTCTGTACAAACTTTGGGCCCGATTCATAAGAAAAAGAAATTGGCTATTAACACGGGATTTTTTTTTAAATATAACTTTTTTCTTTTTTGGTCTAAATTTGAAATGACTTGCTTCCCAAATGAAATCTTTTATCTCGTTTTTTTCCCCCAAGCCAGCACTGATCTGCCTTTTATTTTTTATTCCCCTTTTATAATCTGTTAGGGGGATGGGGAAATGGAAAGCAGATTTCAGAAATGCTCAGAAAGATAAGAGGGGACCACCTGCCCTTGAGCCTGGTAACAAGGGAGGCAGCAGCATGTAGGGGCAGGATTTTGCCTGAGTGCCAGACGTCGTGAGTTTCCACATGAGCATCACATTTCCTGATGCTATTCAATTCAAAAAACACAATTTCCAAAGTGTGTCTGGACCACAAGAGTATATGGTCAAGTGCCACCGTGAATCCAGCCCTACCGCAGGCCCAGTGGAGAATACCCCCCAGGGTGCTGCACGTGAACTCGTGTCTCTCCGTGGTGGTTTCTAGGACAAATGGTGTCCAATGAATGGGGCTATTTTTCCTGCTGTTTTTATGCTCAGCTTCTCAAAATGACAGAAGATTTTTTTCCCTTTTTGATTCTATTTGTGTTATTTTTACTTTTCAATTTTTTTTTTTTAGTAATAGTCTATAATTTAGCACTGTTTTTTTCAAACATCTCAGCCGAAGGTCACAAGGCCACTGGCTACATTGGGATGGAGGCCTAAAGAGTGCACTTTCTCCCTAGTCTCTGACTGCCTTTCTGCACTGCCAAGGCATTTGGTAGCATCACTGCTGAGGTACTGGCTAGACCTAGAGCTGGAGGTTTTATCAGATTCTAGGAGGTCCTCTAGGTAGACTTTCAAAGGCAAATACACGACCCCCTCCCCTGCAGCCCTGACCTGTTACCAGAACAAAGTTCACTGAGGGCTTGTCCCACAACCCTTGGAAATCTGTCTGCTCAAGATACCTCCGTTTTTGTTTTTTGGGTTTTTTTGTTTGTTTGTTTTTTTCATTTCAAATTGTGGGAGAAGGGGATTAAACACTTCTAATGATAAGAGATCTGTTGTGAAACTGAACACCCCCCGTGTTAATAAGTTAGTTTGACATCTGTTTTTTATGAGCCGGGCCCCCTGTGCCTCTAGTATACTTGTATTGACTCTCATAGTTACCCTTTTAGTTTGACTGTGTTCTGTGAAAATTTGTAATTGGTTGAGAATCACTGTGGGCGTCCATTCTTATTCAACTAAATCTCCACAGGTTTTTGAGCTGGTGTGGATTAGTTTAACTCTTGTATTCAACCATTAGTGCTACCACCGTCTCACATTACAATACAATTACTGGAAGCAAGTACTGCATTTCCTATGCAACAAAAAAGGAAAATAAAAAATTGCTAATGCTATGGAAGCTGTGTCATCATTTGCTTTCAATCACACCTGGAAGGTGACATTTAAGTGATAGTTCTGGGTGTGGATCAGAGTTTCCCCTAAAGAGAGCCCGTCTTTGCACCCGTCGCTTGCATCATCCTTGGCAGATGTCAGGTGCCCTCCACGGGGTTCTCATGAGCCAGGTTGGCTTTTTTACCTATTTATGTGTGTGTGTGTGTGTGTGTGTGTGTGTGTGTGTGTGTATGTGTGCTCAGTCACTCAGTTATGTTATTTACCTTTATGTCTTGTCTTTGCCATTGGACAAGCTTCTTGGAGGCAGGGATAATATCTTATTCTCTGTATCCCTGGATCTTAGCACATCCAGTGTACCTAGAACTTGTGTGTGTGTGTGTGTGTGTGCGCGCATGCGCTCGGTCATGTCTGAAAGTTTGCAGCCCTGTTGACTGTAGCCTGCCAGGCTCCTCTGTGCATGGGATTTTCCAGGCAAGAATACTGGAGTGAGTTGCCATTTCCTCTTCCAGGGGATCGCCCTGACACGGGGATCAAACCCTTGTCTCTTACATCTCCTGCACTGGCAGGCGGATTCATTCCCACTGCAGCACCTGGGAAAGCCCTTGTACCTACTTAGACAAATGCAAAACTTCACACTCACATAGTGCCTGTTGTGTGCTTGGGACTGTTCTCAGTGCTTTAGATTTCTTGTTGTTCACTTGCTAAGTCATGTCTAACTCTGCAACCCCACGGACTGCAGCATGCCAGGCTCCTCTTTCCTCCACTATCTCCTGGAGTTTGCTCAGATTCATGTCCATTGAGTCAGTGCTTTACAGAGTGTATCAGTTAAGGCCCAGTCAGGAACTAGGAAAAGGGTCCAGTCGTTTTTCCAACAGGAGTTCAGCCACCACCCCTGGAGTTAGAGAAACAAATATGAAAGGTTGGGTTACCAGACCAGAAGCTCCAAGGAGGGACTCCCTACAGATATTTGGATCTTTACTGAGAGGAGTCACGGTGAGGCCCTCACGAGTCACCACACTGCCCTTACTCAGACCTCTCAGAGGATGTGGGCAACTGATGCTGGGCCCTCAAGGGAGTCACAGCCACAGGTACCAGCACTTCAGAGGCAGTAAAGCATGACTGGTGCTGGGAGAGTTGAAAGGAGCTGGGGCGGTTTGCACCTCTATCCTCTTAGCTATCATGCTGTGTGTAGAAAATGAACCCAGAGTGAAGTTCCTTCCCTCCTACTCCTAGGCTCCTGCCGGAGTTTCTCATCGGCTTTATCGAAACAGAGCCATCCAGCAAAGGAGCCTGGGTAAATATCATAAGGAAACCGTGGCCCCCTGGAACAGCATATAGAAGGGTGGGCTTGGAGACCAGAGACAACAAGTAAATAACCACCATCTTAATCCAGTTAATCCTCACAAACACCCTATGGGATCACTTCCATTTGTAATCCCCCTTCTAGAGATGAAGAAATTGAGACAAAGAGAGATTCAGTAATTTACCCAAGGTCATTCAACAAATACATGGCAAGGTAGGATGTGAATCTAAGAAGTCTGGCTCCAACGTCCTTCCTATAATCACTACAATATTTTGACTGAATTGTTTATTCAATAAATATTTTTTGAGTACCTATTATGTACCAAGGGCTAGGGCTAGTCAGTAAGCAAAGACTGAGCAACTATTCTTAGGACATACAAAGCCTAGTGGGCAAGATAAGCATTATTCCAACAAACAGCAGCAAAGGTAAGTATTTACCTTATTGCACATCTGTCAGCGATTGGGTGCTATAAAGGATACACATAATTGCCGTGAAAGTCAACTGAGGCCGGTGAGACAGAAAATTAACCAGGCAAAGGGGGTAAGCAGCTGGGAGAATGCTCTAGGCAGACGGAATAGCATGTACAAACAGCCTGTAGTAGCCCTAGGAGGGGGTCGAAAGAAGGCCTGTTTGGATAAAGAGGAAAAAAAGGAAATACGGTACAAGATGAAGCTTCACGTTTAGATCACAATGTTGCAGAGCCTTGCCGGCATATTAGAGAACTTTGTCCTCCCTGCAAGAGCATCATGAAACATGTATCAGTCAGATTAGGCTAGATCTATGCTGTGACACAAACAAATCCAAAAGTGCAGTGTATTACAACAAACAATAAAAGTTTGCACCTTATTTAGCATGTCTGTCAAGGGTTGGTGGAGCTTCTGTATAGAGTCTCCTCACTCTAGGACCCAGGGTGGAAAGGGACCACCATCAGGATGGTTGAGGGATGCGTCAGCATGCGGGAGGAGGAGCATGGCAGGACACGCACTGGCTTTTAACAACTCTGTCCGAAATTGACACACAACATTTGCACTCACATTTCATTGGCCAGAGCACGTCATGTGGTTCAATGGGACCAGGAAGGATAACCCTCCCTCAGGAGACTAGAGAACAGATTAGTTTTGGGCACGGGTGGTGCAGTGTGGCGAGTGGGCTGAGTGGAGAAATCCAGAGAGAACACACTACAGCAACCAGAGAGAGGACGGACGCCTGGGCTGTGGCACCCATGATGAGGTGGACGAGAAGTGGACAGATCAGAGAGGTTATGAAGGATAACAGCTACTGTGTATTGACCTCTTCTATGTGCTAAGTGATGTAGGTGATTTATCCCATTAAATTTAATATTTTCTCTCATTATTGGAGCTTTCAAAAAGATAGAGTCCGTCCTCAAAACGTGTTTGTAACTCAGGTGAATGGATCAGTTTTTCCCATACATGCCTTAGAGTCCAAGTTAGAATCAGTTACTACTTTTCAGTTATTACACAGGCCAATAGCAGAACTTTGGTCTTTATTAGTTGGAGTTAAGACTTGGGAGGTAAAGTCAGTTAACACTTCTCCTTCATTGACATACTCTAGGACGGATTATGTGTAGGTACCAGGCTCAAGGTGAAGGCGAGGTTGAGATCAAAGCACAGGGTCAGGTGGAAGACTGCCTGGATTGAATCTTGGCTCTGTATTTTATTAGCTCTGGGTGTTGGCAAGTGCCTCAGTTTCTCCATCGGTAAGATGGGAAGAATGATAATAGCATACAGCAACCTCCCAGGTTGCTGTGAGTATTTGATGAATTAACATTTGTAAAGTGGCTAGCAGTGGCCTGGCCATTGTTAAGTGCTATGAGAATGCTATGACTTTAAGAAAAAATAACTGATTCCAAAATATAGCGCTGTCATTCCTTCAGCTCACTGATGGTGTAAGTTCTCTTCCTTGTATTTCTAGGTCTCTATTTGGGGTAATTCTGAAAAAACTTTCATCTTCCACTAAATAGGAAGAAGTAGCATAAAAAGTATAGTCAGAGGTTTGAGGACAGACATCCTTGAGTTTAAATGTCAGTTCCTCATTTTATTAGTTCTGCGACACTAGGGGCCTCCCTTTTCCTATCTGTAAAGTGGGCGCAAGGATAATACATACCTTATGAGATCGTTAAGAGGGTTGAAATGAATTAATGCATGTAGAGCACTCCATACAGTACCAGCCACATAACTATTACTATTTGCAACCCTGGATTGGTGCATCCTAATGAAATGAACCCTGACACTGGCAGGGCAATATGGTATAGCGGGAAGAAGTCTGGGCTTGAAACCAGAAAGGACTTGGATGTGAGTCCCAGTTTCACCATTCATTCATCACATGGGCCATGTGATGTGTTTTTTTTGTTAATTTTTAAATTAAAAATTTTTTTTTTATTTTTGGCTGCACTGGGTTTGCATTGCTGTGTGCAGGCTCTCTCTAGTTCAGTTAGTGGGGGCTACTCTCTAGTTGTGGTACACAGGTTCTCATTGCAGTGGCTTCTCTTGTTGCAGAGCATGGGCTCCAGGGCGCATGGACTTCTGGAGTTTTGGCTCTCGGGCTCAGTAGTTGCGGTGCACTGGTTTAGTTGGCTCGAAGCGTGTGGGATCTTCCCAGACCAGTGAACCCGTGTTCCCTGCTTTGGCAAGTAGATTTTTAACCATTGGATCACCATGCCCAGGCCGTATGATATTAAACAAATCGTTATACCTCTCTCTGAGTCTTGATTGAGAGAGAGGCCCAAATGGCTGAAGGACTATGGATGAGAATGTGCAGAGAAGCACAGTTACAAGCATTAGGCACTAGGGACACTGAATAAAATCCAACTAGAGTCTAGACCCACCTGGCTCTGGTTCCTATTTTCCTCAACAGTGTGAACAGCTAGGGAAATCCATCCTCATCAGTCAGGGAAGTTGGCCAAGAGAAGTGATGCTAGTCATTGTTTTATCCCTTCAAGTTCTGGCTCTTAGTTTAAAAAAAAAAAAAAAACCTCAAATGTAGAGATCTTACTGGCCTTCAGGGAGAAATAGGACTTCCCATGCCTGTGAGGAAGGAGCAAGCTTTCATCTCCGAAACATCTAAGCCCATTTCTGGCATGTTCAGTTTGAATTTCAAGTTCATTTCAGGGAACCTGGTAAAACAAGCAAAAATTACATTTATTCCTAACATATTTAAATTTTTTTCTATTATAGAAAAACACCATTATGTACAAAATAGAATTGATTAGTGAACTCCCATGTACCTCCTATTTATCACTTACAATTAACTTCTACCCCCTCTATATTCTGGGCTTGATAGCTGATAGCTCAGTTGGTAAAGAAACTGCCTCCAATGCAGGAGACCCCTGTTTAATTCCTGGGTAGGGACAATCCACTGGAGAAGGGATAGGCTACCTACTCCAGTATTCTTGGGCTTCCCTTGTGGTTCAGCTGGTAAAGAATCCACCTGCTAATCGGGAGACCTGGGTTTGATCCCTGGGTTGGGAAGATCCCCTGGAGAAGGGAAAGGCTACCTTCAGTATTCTGGCCTAGAAAATTCCATGGACTGTATAATCCATGGGATGCCAAAGAGTTGGACACGACTAAGGGACTTTCACTTTCATTTCACTTTCCTTTCCCTCTATATTCCATTCACTTCTTGACCATCCCCAGATTATTCTGAAGCAAATTTCATGTATCATATATTTCATTCATAAATATTCCAGAATACATCTGTAAAAAGCAAAGACTCTTATAAATGTATTCACAACACCATTTTCATATCCCAAATATTAGCAATACTTCCTTAATATCAAATAACCAATCAAATATCAAATACTCCCAACTGTCTTATGATTTTTAAAATACTTTGTTCAAATAAGGATCCAAATAAAGTCCATACACTAAGAGGTTTGGACATATCTTAAAGATTTAAATCTGTAGAGTCCCCTTCTTCTCTTGTATTTTCCTTGCAATTATTTGCCGAAGAAACTGGTCCATTTGTCCTGAAGAGTTTTTCCCAGGCTCCATCTTATAGACTGCGTCCCTGTGGCATAAACATGTTTGACCAGTAAATTGGAAGCATATTCTTTGACCTTGGAAATTGACCCGATGGGATGCAGTCCCAAGGCTGCCTCACACACAGATATGGGATTAATCAAGGGACTCACTGTGTGTTTGTGCCCTGACCCTGGAAGCTGTGGCCAAAATAACTAGGCTGAAGTGAAAGTTGCCCAGGAACTGTTCTTCACCAACTCCATCCCAAGGTTTTTTTTTTTTTTTTCTCAGTATCCGCAGAGGCAAAGCAGTGTCCATCTTAATGTCAAAAAACTCTCTCCTTGACCCCTACTGCTGATAAAAAAAAAGAGAGAGAAAAAGCCAGCTTCTACCTTAAAGAAGAATAAGATTATTAATTCTGGTTGGCTGTAAACTCAGATAAGGGTCTTTCTGTTTTTGCCTCCATGTTCAGTGGGCATTCTCTTCCCTGTGAATGTATGCTCTTGGGATAGAAGTCAGTTCCAGGGCAGGGAGGCAGGGCTTCCGATCAGGCTCTATGGAGCAGTGGGGCTGGATTCCTAGGGCCATGAAATTGCTTCATCTAGTGCATCTGCTTCCTCCACATCTACATCCTGGCTTCTGAACGGGGGCCTGGGCCATACTCGGGTCCCTGAAACTACAAAATCTCATATGTAAAGTCATTCAAAACAAACTTGGCCTCCACTATGGAGTTCTTCCCCTCTGCCAGAACACGGACCTGGATGAGGACCTGAATCTAAGATTATCCCCAAGCTGCGCAGAGTCTAGCAGAGCAAACAAACATGCAAACCAAATAATTGCACCTTGGCCTTGCAAGAACCAGGGAGGCATCTTATGCCAGATCACCTGGGCTCAGGTATGCCCAAGGGACAGGGAAAAGGGATAGAGAGCCACAGGGAGGAGTTTGCACAATCTGGGTCTTTAAGGATGAGAAAGAGCTCAAGAGACTGGAGAAAAGATATCAATAGCAATAGCATAACAATAGTAAGAACAGTAACATGTACGGGATGAGTTCTTAATTCACACCACGTATCTTTCTTAGGGCTTTACATGTAACCCAACCCCATGAAGGACTTACAATTGTTGTTCCTATTTTACAGATGAGGATATTGAAGCACAGAGTTTCAGTAACTCTCCTTACTTATATTAACAAATGCATTCAGGGCCTAAGGGGAGGGGTGCATTTCTAAATCACAATTAGTTCTAAATGTAATCTGCCTTCTTCCTAGTGCCTAGAACACTGCTTGGCATGTGACAGACACTTTGTTGTGTGACGGAACCAGCAATGGTGGTGTCAGTCAGCTTTCCTTGCTCCTCCTGATCTACCCTTCACCCTTCTCCAAGCTGCTGTCAGCTCAGGGGGCTGACTGTGTGACCTCATCAATGGGCTTCCTTGCTCTCAGGTTTTCAGTCTGGACCATCTGATTGGAAGCCCAGAAAGCTGATGTGTGGGAGAGAGGACAGAGATGTCAGGGCCTTTACTTCCCAGGCTGTCTCCCTAGGTCCCTGCTGGCTGGTGGCATTCCTTATTAGAAGGTTACAGACCCTGTCAGGATGGTCCTTGTTTCTGCCTTTTGGGTTCTAATAATGGCTCCCTCTCCCCATCCCTTTGGGCAGGAGGTGGTAAGAGTTTTAGGTACTGCTCCATCTTTTGACAATTTTCTACATCATGCCCAAAGCTTTGTCAATAGCTTCTTTATTAACCTCTCTCAAATGATCTTGCATTGAATATACCATCTGTTTCCTGCTGGAACCTGGACTGATAGAGTGGTTAAGCCAGAGCAGGCTTCCGGAATTTTCTTTCTCCTAAACTCCAGCAGAGGCTCAGATTTATTCACATGGTGGATGTCAAAGCCATAAATTTTCTCATCTTAGTTTATCCTAGACTCAGAAGGCTGGACTCAACCTTCAAAGGTCGCTAAAGTCCATTTCCCTGCTTCCAACGAGGAATCCTACCCCCCACCGCCAGCTCTGACTGCTCCTGTCAGAGGGAAGTATATCTTACTTTGAAGATCTCCAGGTAAGAAGATACCATAACTCACGCGAGTGTCTCCATCCTCCCTGACTGATAAATTTCCCTCCTGTCTACCACCAACCCCCTCCTGTTATAGGTGAATCTTGCTTCCTTTGTCTGCTCCCTGGCAAGAGCTGAACAAAAGATCCTTCATTCTTTGAAAATAGGCATTAAATCATCTTTACCTTCCTCTAGCTCTGAAGTGCAGATCAATGAAAGCAGATAATCTACCCACGCTGGTCTCAAGCCATTCTGAGAGAACCCTAGGCTGCAACGAACACTTAACAATAATGAGTTCTAAAAGGCCTGTCAGGGGAGGGAGGGAAAGATGGCACCCAAACCTCCACTGAAGACGGCTGACTGGGTTCCTGACAGGAGATGGGCAATTCTTCTTCCCCTTTGATTTACTCATCTCCTTGGCCATTTATTTTCTACCTGCTATCCTCAGTCTGAATACTGGAGGGCACTGGTTTGCAGATAGTTACTCGCCTGTGACAGCTGCTGTGTCTAGACAGCTCTTCAGGCCTCTGCTTATTCCCTCGAACCTCCACCCAGCTGGGCTCTCCCTGGACTTGAATGGAGCCAGCTGGGAGCCAGGAGCGCTGATACACCCAGATCTGATAAACCTCTATGTCCACAAACCACTATTTGCAAGTAAACTTTTTATCAAAATTTATTTCCAAAGTTTTCAAAATGTTCTTTCCCCAAACCTGATTTTTAAAATCCCAATTGCAGGGGGGACTTCCCTGGTGGTCCAGTGGTAAGGAATCTGCCTTCCCAATGCAGGGGATGTCGGTTCGATCCCTGCTCAGGGAACTAAGATCCCATATGCTTCGGGGCAACTAAACCCAAGTGCCACAGCTAGAGAAAAGCCCATGAAGACCCAGGGCAGGCAAAAATAAGAGAAAATAACAAATAAAATAAAATCCCAATTACATATTTTAAATCATTTACCCAGATCCTTAAAGGGGTCTCCTACCTGTTACACTGTTCTTGCTGTCATTCTCAGATCAGTAAATATATGCACACAACAAGGCCTTTTACTCATTCCCGTGAAAGCATAAGTGATGCGTGTACCGGCCCTTATTTATATTCCTCCATTGGTTAGATGTCCAACCTAACCCAGAAACCCAGATCAGCTTGTGTCACTGGGTCATCCCAGATGGCCACTAATCCTCCCAGTACTTTATTAAGGTAGGTGCCATTAGTCCACTTAAAAGTGAAGAAACTATCTGTCATAGAAAGGAAAGTCATCCAGATACTAGGGGAGAACCTGAAGGGCTCATCTCTGACCCCTGAAAGGGGCGTGAAGTCTATTTAGATGAGGAGAAGTGCCAGCA
Organism: Tragelaphus eurycerus; assembly: GCA_935064755.1. Lineage (NCBI taxonomy): Eukaryota > Metazoa > Chordata > Mammalia > Artiodactyla > Bovidae > Tragelaphus > Tragelaphus eurycerus. The sequence continues at coordinate 6,683,962 of CAKXYN010000092.1, read as the reverse complement.
ACTAATACTATGGGATATTTATAACTGAAAGGTGCTTGTAGGTACCTTACAGGTCTTCCCAGGTGGTACTAGTGAAAAAGAATCTGCCTGCCAATATAGGAGACATGAGAAGCGGGTTCAATCCCTGGGTCAGGAAGATCCCCTGGAGGAGTGCCTGGCAACCCAACGACAGTATTCTTGCCTGGGGAATTCCATGGACAGAGGAGCCAGGCGGACTACAGTCCATAGGGTCACCCAGAGTCAGACACGACTGAGTGACTAACGCTAGCGCTGAGAGGTAACACAATGATGCCGGTTCAGCAAGCCTGTGTTCGAGTTTCTCCTCTGACATTTTGACATCCTGCTCATCTTAACCATCTCATCTCCGAATCTCAGCATTCTTCATTTGTGAAAAGAGGAAGAAGGTGGTCCTCACAGAATGATAAGAGTCCCTGTTAGACAAAGGAAGTTCACAGAAATGTTGACAGTTGGAATTTAAGAGCGGAGAGAATTGGAACAGAGATGGTGTGCCTGGGTCAGTCTCTATCTGGGGGAAAGAAGTCATCAGGGTCCTCTCCCCAGCTCCCTACCATTTAATGACCCAGAAAACACCAGAAAGGATCCCAATCCCTGTGGTGGGTCTGACTTGACTCTCAGTTCAGTTCAGTCGCTCAGTTGTGTCCGACTCTTCACAACCCCATGAATCGCAGCACGCCAGGCTTCCATGTCCATCACCAACTCCTGGAGTCCACCCAAACCCATGTCCATCGAGTTGGTGGTGCCATCCAGCCATCTCATCCTCTGTCGTCCCCTTCTCCTCCTGCCCCCAATCCCTCCCAGCATCAGAGTCTTTTCCAATGAGTCAACTCTTCAAATCAGGTGGCCAAAGTATTGGAGTTTCAGCTTCAACATTAGTCCTTCCAATGAACACCCAGGACTGATCTCCTTTAGGATGGACTGGTTGGATCTCCTTGCAGTCCAAGGGACTCTCAAGAGTCTTCTCTAACACCAGTTCAAAAGCATCAATTCTTCGGCACTCAGCTTTCTTCACAGTCCAACTCTCACATCCATACACGACCACTGGAAAAACCATAGCCTTGACTAGATGGACCTTTGTTGGCAAAGTAATGTCTCTGCTTTTTAACATGCTATCTAGGTTGGTCATGACTTTGCTTCTAAGGAGTAAGCATCTTTCAATTTCATGGCTGCAGTCACAATCTGCAGTGATTTTAGAGCCCAGAAAAATAAAGTCAGCTACTGTTTCCACTGTTTCCCCATCTATTTGCCATGAAGTGATGGGACTGGATGCCATGATCTTCGTTTTTTGAATGTTGAGCTTTAAGCCAACTTTTTCACTCTCTTCTTTCACTTTCATCAAGAGGCTTTTTAGTTCTTCACTTTCTGCCATAAGGGTGGTGTCATCTGCATATCTGAGGTTATTGATATTTCTCCCAGCAATCTTGATTCCAGCTTGTGCTTCTTCCAGCCCAGCATTTCTCATGATTGTACTCTGCATAGAAGTTAAATAAGCAAGGTGACAATATACAGCCTTGACGTACTTCTTTTCCTATTTGGAACCAGTCTGTTGTTCCATGTCCAGTTCTAACTGTTGTTTTCTGACCTGCATATAGGTTTCTCAAGAGGCAGTTCAGGTGGTCTGGTATTCCCATCTCTTTCAGAATTTTCTAGTTTATTGTGATCCACACAGTCAAAGGCTTTGGCATAGTCAATAAAGAAGAAATAGATGTTTTTCTGGAACTCTCTTGCTTTTTTGATAATCCATCGGATGTTGGCAATTTGATCCGTTGTCACTTCAGGAGGTGGTGCCTCCAAGCTGAGGCTTTGAGCTGCGATTCCCAGAGTCCAGTCCACTCTGCACCGCAAACAGCATTTTTCCTTCTGGACGGTGCTGCGCAAGTGACCCAAGTGTCACAGAACATTCTGGACTCCCGCTTCCTCAGATCAGATCAGATCAGATCAGTCGCTCAGTCGTGTCTGACTCTTTGCGACCCCATGAACTGCAGCACGCCAGGCCTCCCTGTCCATCACCAACTCCCGGAGGTCACTCAGACTCACATCCATCGAGTCAGTGATGCCATCCAGCCATCTCATCCTCTGTCGTCCCCTTCTCCTCCTGCCCCCAATCCCTCCCAGCATCAGAGTCTTTTCCAATGAGTCAACTCTTCACATGAGATGGCCAAAGTACTGGAGTTTCAGCTTTAGCATCATTCCTTCCAAAGAAATCCCGGGGCTGATCTCGTTCAGAATGAACTGGTTGGATCTCCTTGCAGTCCAAGGGACTCTCAAGAGTCTTCTCCAACACCACAGTTCAAAAGCATCAATTCTTCGGCACTCAGCCTTCTTCACAGTCCAGTTCTCACATCCATACATGACCACAGGAAAGACCATAGCCTTGACTAGGCGAACCTTTGTTGGCAAAGTAATGTCTCTGCTTTTGAATATGCTATCTAGGTTGGTCATAACTTTCCTTCCAAGGAGTAAGCGCCTTTTAATTTCATGGCTGCAGTCACCATCTGCAGTGATTTTGGAGCCCAGAAAAATAAAGTCTGACACTGTTTCCACTGTTTCCCCATCTATTTGCCATGAAGTGATGGGACCAGATGCAATGATCTTCATTTTCTGAATGTTGAGCTTTAAGCCAACCTTTTCACTCTCCACTTTCACTTTCAAGAGGCTTTTTAGTTCCTCTTCACTTTCTGCCATAAGGGTGGTGTCATCTGCATATGTGAGGTTATTGATATTTCTCCTACAATCTTGATTCCAACTTGTGTTTCTTTCAGTCCAGTGTTTCTCATGATGTACTCTGCATATAAGTTAAATAAACAGGGTGACCATATACAGCCTTGACATACTCCTTTTCTTATTTGGAACCAGTCTGTTGTCCCATGTCCAGTTCTAACTGGTTGCTTCCTGACCTGCATACTGCTGCTGCTGCTGCTAAGTCACTTCAGTCGTGTCCGACTCTGTGTGATCCCACAGATGGTAGCCCACCAGGCTTCCCCGTCCCTGGGATTCTCCAGGCAAGAACACTGGAGTGGGTTGCCATTTCCTTCTCCAATGCATGAAAATGAAAAGTGAAAGTGAAGTTGCTGAGTCGTGTCCAACTCTTAGCGACCTCATGGACTGTAGCCCACCAGGCTCCTCCGTCCATGGGATTTTCCAGGCAAGAGAACTGGAGTGGGGTGCCATTGCCTTCTCCCCTGACCTGCATACAAATCCTATTAAAAGATCACTTTGGCCTCTTCCAGCTCCTCAACTTCCTACCTTAACCCATATTATTGAGGCTGGAACCCCCCAAATTAGTTCAATGGAGTGTTTTTCCCTGGGTGCCTAGCAACTCTTTCTTGACCTTGAAATATAAAAAATGGCAAAGTCTGTCTGAGGTAAGGGAACTCAGAACATGGAGGCTTTGCTAACTTCTTGGGATGGGAGAAGCAAAAATACCATCCTTATTTCTGCTTCTGTTATAATAATGACAGCAAACCTCAAGCCGTTATCTTTATAAATTGGCCTGCATTCAGGACAACCAAGTGCCAATTACTGTGCTAAGGGGTTCTTTTCCACGTGTCATCTCCTTTGAATGAAAGGTGATAACATAAACCGTGCATCTGGATACAGATGCCAAGAAATATTAAGGACACATGCTCCATTCTGCTCAGTGGGGCCACTCCTTGTTTGTAACCCCCTCCCCCTCAAAAAGAGCCAGTCATAAATTAAACTGGAAGTGAATCGATTCCTATGAACAGAGCCCATGACTGAAGCCAAGACCCAATCTCTTACACATAAAGTTCAAGCAGTACAGCTGTCCTTGTCCAACTTCACAAATTTTTGGAAGAGATCAACCATTTTCCTCCTTTGTCCAAGGAGGAAATGATATATAAGCTTTAGAAAGGGAAAGCTAGAAAGAGCTTCAGAAGAAAGAGAATTAGCATTGAGAATTTGTGCATTTGGTATTCCCATTTGTTCTGAAAGGTGGGGTACAGATGCAGGGAAAAAAATTCAAGAAAGTCCTGAGGGCAGTGGGGGGCACAGTTTGGGAGGCAACTGTGCTGCCCTGATGGAGACATGGACATTGCAGGCATGGGCCTGTGTGCCATCCACGAGAGGCCGCTCGGTGAGGCCAAGGGATGCACAATGGAGATGAGTAGGAACCAGCCCACACCAGTGAGAGGGGAAGAAGCGTCCTCTGTGTGAGTCAATCATACTGAGTAATTGCCTGCAGCCAAAGGTGCCCCTAGACAGAGCAACCTCCAGGCATTATCTGTGACGAGAGAAGAGACCATGTGGACAGCAGCATCTCTGGTAACATAAGTGCAAGATGGAGATGCAGGAGAGACTAGAGCATATATCCTTCCCTTCACCCACTGCTGCCCCTGACATTGGAGCCAACTCCAGGGAGGGGGACAACTGAAAATGGCTTTGAACTGGATGTGGATCTATTCATTCTGAGCTTGACAGAAATCACGGATTGGTCTGAATTTACCCACAAGCCTCTAGATGGAATTATTTGTTGAAAGACAGCTTAGAAACTAAGGATGGCAAACAAAACAGAGTTGCATTTCTTTTTTTTACCACATACTAATGATGCCTGGGAAACTGCACACCCTCCACAGCTGTTAGTCACCGTGAATTAATGGAGCTTTGACCTAGAATGTGTAGGCAGACTCCCTTCTTGTGATGGGAGAAGAGAGAGAAAAAAAAAAACCTCAGTGTTTTGACTTGACTGTAGCAGCAAGGATAAACTACAAATAATATCTGAGCAAAGGTTCATCTAGTCAAGGCTATGGTTTTTCCAGTGGTCATGTATGGATGTGAGAGTTGGACTGTGAAGAAGGCTGAGCGCCGAAGAATTGATGCTTTTGAACTGTGGTGTTGGAAAAGACTCCTGAGAGTCCCTTGGACTGCAAGGAGATCCAACCAGTCCATTCTGAAGGAGATCAGCCCTGGGATTTCTTTGGAAGGAATGATGCTAAAGCTGAAACTCCAGTACTTTGGCCACCTCATGCGAAGAGTTGACTCATTGGAGAAGACTCTGATGCTGGGAGGGATTGGGGGCACGAGGAGAAGGGGACGACAGAGGATGAGATGGCTGGATGGCATCACTGACTTGAAGGACATGAGTCTGAGTGACCTCTGGGAGTTGGTGATGGACAGGGAGGCCTGGCGAGCTACGACTCATGGGGTTGTGAAGAGTCGGACATGACTGAGCGACTGAACTGAACTGAATTGAACCTGTCCCTACAAATAATAAAGATAATAACAATTGCTACCAAAATAGAGAACTGTGTGCCAGGCAATGTTATTTTGTCTAAAATGATGAACTACTGCTTGCATTACCACAGAGATGTTCCACAAGGTTTAGGAGGCACAGAACTTTTGGCAAATATCAACAGTCTGATTTTAAATGTTTTTTGGGAAGGCAAAGTGGCTAGAAATGGCAAACCAATTCTTAAAGAGAGGACCCAATTGGAGTTTTCACACTGATTTCAAAACTTACTATTAAGCTACAGTAATCATGACAACACAGTACTGGCCAAAGAATAGATACATAGATCAACAGAACAAAACAGAGTCCAGAAATCTGACAAAGGCAAAGGCAGCCTGATAGAGTATAGCCTTTTTCAACATACGGTGCTAGAAAATCAGACATCCACATGCAAAAGAAAAAGAGTGAGGGAAGAAGGAAGAAAAGAAGAAGAACCTTGATGTATATTTCAGTTTGTACAAATTTTTACTGAGAATGAAGCATCAGTTCAGTTCAGTCACTCAGTCATGTTGAACTCTTTGTGACCCCATGAATCGCAGCACGCCAGGCCTCCCTGTCCATCACCAACTCCTGGAGTCCACCCAAACCCATGTCCATCGAGTCAGTGATGCCATCCAGCCATTTCATCCTCTGTCGTCCCCTTCTCCTCCTGCCCCCCATCCCTCCCAGCATCAGAGTCTTTTCCAATGAGTCAACTCTTCGCATGAGGTGGCCAAAGTCCTGGAGTTTCAGCTTTAGCATCATTCCTTCCAAAGAACACCCAGGACTGATCTCCTTTAGAGAATGAAGCATAAAACTAAGTGAATAACCCAAATTTATAAAATCACTAGAATTAAATACTACTTAGAAAATCTTTGTGATCTTGAATTTTGCAAGAGTTCTTAGCTACAACAGCAAAATAATAATCTATTAAAAATAATATATTAGTATTCATTAAAATTAAAATATTTTGCTTGTCAAAATATATTGCTAAGAGAAAGAAAAGAAAAGCCAGAGATGGGGAAAATATTTTCAAAGCTTATGGCCCAACAAGGAACTTGTGTCCAGGATATACAGAGAACTTTCAAATGGTAATAAACAATCCAACTAAAAATAGGCAAAAGATTTGAATAAGCACATTATCAACAAAGAACAGCAAATTTTACTGTATGCAAATAAAAATACAATCTTTTAAATGTAAGAGACTTAGCTAAACTATATTTATATAACATTTTGCACCTTGGGTAGAAATCTTAGCAAATAAAAAGACTGAAATCAATGCACTAAAGATCTAACTCAAGAATTTGTTTGCTTATTTTTTATTTAATTTAGTTAATTAACTTATTTGGCTGTGTCACATGGCATGCAGGATCTTGGTTCCCCGACCAGGAATCTAAACTGTGGCCCCTGCGGTAGAAACATGGTGTCTTAACCACTGGACCACCACAGAAGTCCCAAGAACTTTTTTTTTTAATCACTAAATTATGCCCAAAGAAAGTAGAAAGAAGGGAAAAATAAATGGAATAAAAGAACAAAAGACAAAGCAAACCTGCAATCAGATCAGATCAGATCAGTTGCTCAGTCGTGTCCGACTCTTTGCGACCCCATGAACCGCAGCACGCCAGGCCTCCCTGTCCATCACCAACTCCCGGAGGTCACTCAGACTCACATCCATCGAGTCAGTGATGCCATCCAGCCATCTCATCCTCTGTTGTCTCCTTCTCCTCCTGCCCCCAATCCCTCCCAGCATCAGAGTCTTCTCCAATGAGTCAACTCTTCGCATGAGGTGGCCAAATTACTGGAGTTTCAGCTTTAGCATCATTCCTTCCAAAGAAATCCCAGGGCTGATCTCCTTCAGAATGGACTGGTTGGATCTCCTTGCAGTTCAAGGGACTCTCAAGAGTTGTCTCAAGCACCACAGTTCCAAAAGCATCAATTCTTCAGTGTTCAGCCTTCTTTATGGTGCAGCTCTCACATCTGTACATGACTACTGGAAAAACCATAGGTTTGACTATATGGACCTTTGTCGGCAAAGTGATGTTTCTGCAATAGAAGTCAATAAAGCCGTAAGTCGGTACTTTGAAACAAAGAGTAATCGTGAATATTCTGAGGAAAATGACAGACCTCTAAAGAGAGGTTTAAATACACAAATAAGCAACGTCAAGATTGAAAATGGGACACAGCTATACATAAGGTAGTCATTAAAAATAATATAGGAAGACAAGTTTGTTCCTTATCCCTAGAAAATATAGCTAGAAAATATTGGCTGAGTGGATAACTGGACAAATTTCTTTGAAATTCTTACATGAGAATTCCCTGGTGTTACAGTGGTTAAGACTGCATGTTCTACTGTAGAGGGTAGAGTTTCCATCCCTGGTTGGGGAACTAAGATCTCATAGAACGTGTGGTTTAAAAAAAAAAATTAAAATCCTGACACTAGACCAAATAGAAAATATAAACTGTCCAATCAAGATGAAAGATATTAAAAACCTACCCAAGAAAAGTCTAGGCCTTAAGTCTCCCAACAGTGACTTCTAGCACACTTCTAAAAAGAAGTGATGTTAATAGTTCATAATTCTTTTAGAGTCTAGAAAAATAAAGACTACTCAATTTCACCTTGATACCAAAATGTGACAAGGATACTAACTGTAAGAAAAATTTCGTTCACAAACATAGCTGCAAAATTCCTAAATAAAATTTGTTCAGTCATGTCTGACTCTTTGGGACCCCATACACTGCAGCACGTCAGGTTCCTCTGTCCTCCACTATCTCCCGGAGTTTGCTCAAATTCATGTCCATTGAGTTCATGATGTTATCTAACCATCTCATCCTCTGTCTCCCCCTTCTTGTCCTGCCCTCAATCTTTCCCAGCCTCAGGGTCTTTTCCGATGAGTCGGCTCTTTGCACCATGTGACCAAAGCATTGAACCTTCAGCTTCAACATCAGTCCTTCCAATGAATATTCAGGGTTGATTTCCTTTAGGATTGACTGATTCAATCTCCTTGCAGTCCAAGGGACTCTCAAGAGTTGTCTCAAGCGCCACAGTTCGAAAGCATCAATTCTTCTGTGTTCAGCCTTCTCTATGGTGCAGCTCTCACATCTGTACATGACTACTGGAAAAACCATAGGTTTGACTATATGGACCTTTGTCGGAAAAGTGATGTTTCTGCTTTTTAATACGCCATAGGTTTGTCATAGCTCTTCTTTCAAGAAGCAAACACCTTTTAATTTCATGGCTGAAGTCACTGTTCACAGTGATTTGGAGCCCAAGAAAATAAAGTCTCTCCTTGTATCCGTCAGAGAAATGCAAATCAAAACTACAACACGATATCACCTCACACTGGTCAGAATGGCCATCGTCAAAAAATGCACAAACAATAAATGCTGGAGAGGGTATGGAGAAAAGGAAACCCTCTGGCACTGTTGGTGGGAGTGTAAATTGATGCAGACACTATGGAAGATGGTATGGAGATTCCTAAAAAACTAGGAATGAAACTACCATGTGACCCAGCAATCCCACTACTGGGCATATACCCTGAAGAAACCATAACTGAAAGAGACATATGTACCTCGGTGTTCATTGCAGCACTATTTACAACAGCCAGGACATGGAAGCAACCTAGATGTCCACTGACAGATGAATGGATAAAGAAGTTGTGGTATAATACAATGAAACATTACTCAGCCATAAAAAGGAACACATTGAGTCAGTTCTAATGAGGTGGATGAACCTAAAGCCGATTATACTGAGAGAAGTAATCAGAGAAAAACAAATATTGTATATTAACACATATATATGGAATTGAGAAAGATGTTACTGATGAACTTATTTGCAGGGTAGCAATGGAGATGCAGACAGAGAGAAGAGAGTTGTAAACACAGAGAATGAAGGAGAGTGTGGGACGAATTGAGAGAGTTGCATTGAAACATATACATGACCATATAAAAAATAGGTAGCCTGTTGGAATTTGCTGTATGACATCAGATCAGATCAGATCAGATCAGTCGCTCAGTCGTGTCCAACTCTTTGCAATCCCATGAATCGCAGCATGCCAGGTCTCCCTGTCCATCACCAACTCCCGGAGGTCACTCAGACTCACATCCATTGAGTCAGTGATGCCATCCAGCCATTTCATCCTCTGTCGTCCCCTTCTCCTCTTGCCCCCAATCCCTCCCAGCATCAGAGTCTTTTCCAATGAGTCAACTCTTCACATGTGGTGGCCAAAGTCCTGGAGTTTCAGCTTTAGCATCGTTCCTTCCAAAGAAATCCCAGGGCTGATCTCCTTCAGAATGGACTGGTTGGATCTCCTTGCAGTCCAAGGGACTCTGACATAGGGAGCTTAAATCCTGAGCTCTGTGACAACCTAAAGGGGTGCAATGGGTTGGGAAGTGGGAGGGAGGTTCAAGAGGGAAGGGACATATGTATACCTATGGCTGATTCATGTTGATATATGGCAGAAACCAACACAATATTGAAAATCAATTATCCTCCAATTAAAAATTAATTAATTAATTAAAAAGAAGGCTACTCCATTTCTTCTAAGAGATTCTTGCCCATAGTAGTAGATATAATGGTTATCTGAATTAAATCTGCTCATTCTCATCCATTTTAGTTCACTGATTCCTAAGATGTTGATGTTCAATCTTACTATCTCCTGCTTGACCACATCCAATTTACCTTGATTCATGGACCTAACATTCCAGGTTCCTGTGCAATATTGTTCCTTACAGTATCAGACTTTATTTTCACCACTAGATATATCCACAATTAGGCATTATTTCCACTTTTGCCTAGCCACTTCAATCTTTCTGGAGCTGTTAGTAATTGATCTCTGCTCCTCCCTGGTAGCATATTGAACTCCTTCCGACCTTAGGGGCTTATATTCCGGTGTCATATCTTTTTGCCTTTTCCTACTGTTCATGGGGTTCCAGAGGCAATAATACTGGAGTGGGTTGCCATTTCTTCCCCCAGTGGACCACGTTTTGTCAGAACTCTTTATTATGACCCATCCGTCTTAGATGGGCCTGCACACTGTGGTTCATAGCTTCACTGAATTATGCAAATCCCTTCACCATCAACAAGGTTGTGATCCATGAAGGGGCCCAAACAAACTGTTACAGTGACTCCAGCTTTATAGTGAAAGGACTTATGGCACAGTGAGTTTTGGCTTTATTTCCGTAATGCCAGGTTAACTTAGCATTCAAAAAATCAAAGTGACTCATCATATCAACAGAGTAAAGGAGAAGGTTTATTTATGATAAATCATTGAGCTATGATTTTAATTTTGCACACTTAATTGTATTTGTGTTATATTTCACAATTAAAAAAATGAACATTATGAAGGCATTTCAGGCAGACCAGACTACTTTGAAATTCACACATCTTGTACAACTAAAGATATTGGACAACAGGCAATAATTTTTAAAATTTCATTGTATGGTTGAGTTTTCGGGGAAAAAGGAGGAATCCTCATATTCTAGAAAGATAGTAGAAACTGAGAACAAAATGGTAGTATCTACTGAATCTCAGACAGCCCAGCAGGCGATGGTCAGGGGCCTTGATGCCAAGTGACAGGGGCTTGGATGTTACCATCCGTATGTTCAGGGTGTATGGAAGATGGAGAGCTCAATTGTAAGCCGTAGATGCATAGAGACATGGATGTCAAAAAGGCAGTTGGCTGTTAAATGTCTTATAAGTGCAGGATGAAAAAGGTAAACTGAAAGGAGAGACTGAAAGTCAGGAATCTGGTGTGTTAGTTGGGTTTAAAGACTATTTTCAGGGGGTTGAACCCCACAGCACTCTGTGCTTTTTCTTCCTCCATTAATATTGGCATTTCTCCACTTATGCATCTGTCTATCCCTCTAGACTCAGGGTTGGAAACATTTCTGGATCCTCAGTGCAGGATTCAGAAAAGATACTGCACAAACAAGCTGTTGAACTATTGGCTGTCAAACAAGAAGCCAAGGGAGGAATTTGGTCAGGTTCCAGACACAATGGAAAAACAGGTGAGCCTGGAAAATGGGCAAACGTGTTGGAAAACGGAGAGATGGGCCTCTAAGGAGCCACCTGGAAAGCTCGGAGGAAGCAGTGATGCTGGGAACTCAGAGGAACCTTCAATAAAGAAGAGGTTGGTGTCACCTGGGTCCAGACTGCCTCTTCTCTCCGGGGTCTGATTCTGGGAGGTTTGGTTGATGAATTGGTTAGGATAGTCCCTACACCTCCTACCACCCGCCCTCCTGCACTGGCCCTGCATGCTCATAGGGATGTGATAGGAACAACCCACGCCCTAAGTAAGATCCAAATTCCTGCCTCTTTTATTATCAGAGCTACATCTGCTGGAGCAAGTCAGGGAGTCTCAGTGCCTAAGACCATAAATCTGCTTTCAAATGCCTAAAGCCACCTCTCTCTGGATCTGTGGAAGATACTCTGAAGCCCCTCCTTCCAGAGGAAAACAACCACCCAGCTGATGACAGAGACATCCCTACTGCAACCAAGCCCTGCCCTGCCAGGTGCTTGCTGCAAGAGCTGTTGCCTGACTCACCCTCTCTACTCAACGGCATTTGGCATCACTGCCAACTTCTAAAGAGCCTTCGGTCATACACCTGGACATCTGGGGGTGGGGGTGGGGGCGTGTTCCAGGCTCACAGTCCAGGGGTTGCTTCTTAACCTACGTACTTTTAATCCTCCTGAATGCCATGTCATCACCAGAAATAGTACCAAGTGTTATAATGCTACTGAAGCAGGAGAGAGATGGATACAAAATAATCCTACCAAGAATATGTTGCAGTCTATAGCAAGCAAACAACCTCTGCATAGATAGACAAGAAAGGGAAAAAAAAAGAAAAAGAGAACTGGGAGAAATTGGTCAAGGTATTGCACTGTGTCTTCCAAATAATCTATGGTGGGCATGCGTGCTAAGTCGCTTCAGTCATGTCTGACTTTTTGCAACAAGGCTCCTCTGTCCATGGGATTCTCCAAGCAAGAATACTGGAGTGGGTTGCCATGTCCTCCTCCAGGGGATCTCCCTGACCCAGGGATTGAACCCATGTCTTCTGCATTGCAGGCAGACTCTTTAAGACTGAGCCACTATGGTGGGCATGCCTATTCTATTTTCCAAATAAGTCTACCATGTTTATGCACATCTCTTCTACATATATTTTGAAAAATACTAATAGGCATTTTGTAGAGAAATAATATGGACATACTTATTATCCTAGTCTCTAATTAGACAGAGCTGGCATCTCTTACTCAAATGATTACAACAGCAGCTCCTTCTACACCAGCGCAGTGCCTGTCCATGCTGGGCATGGTGTTGGCTGGGCTGGTAATGTGAAAGTTGTTTGTAACCTTGGTGGCAACTGTCTCTTGAATTTGGAGCAGAAGTCAGATTGCCATAGGCGGTATGGTGAGATGGAGCAAGAGAAAGAAGGTTAAGTTTGGTGTCAGAAGGATGGCCTTGGAAAAGGCTTTGTGTAAGGAGGTTGCATTGCTCTGTCTGGTTGCCATAACAAAACTCTACAGACTGAGGGGCTTAAACAACAGAAATTTGTTTTCTCCTAGTTCTGGAGTCCAAGACCAAGGTGTTAGCAGGTTTGGTTTCTCTGAAGGCCTCTCTCTTGGCTGCCTTCTCATCTTGTCCTCGTGTTGTCTTCCCTCTGCAGTCGTGCATCTCATTCTGCAGCCAGATTTCCTGTTCTTAAAAGGATAATAGTCAGACTGGCTTATGGTCCACCTCGAAGCCCTTGTGTAACTCAATTACTTCTTCAAAGTCCCCATCTCCAAATACAGTCCCGTCCGAAGGTACTGGGGGTTGTTGGGGCTTCAACACAGAAATGTGGGGAGGAGACACAGTTAATCTGTAACAGATATCAAGGAATTTTTTTCTTTTGCCACACAAGTGACAGGATTTTTTAAAATTAATTTTTATTGGAGTGTAGTTGCTTTACAATGTTGTGCTAGTTGCTAATGTATAGCAAAGTGAATCAGCTATATATATACATATATCCCCACTTTTTTTTAAAATTTCCTTCCCATTTAGGTCACAACAGAGCACTGAGTAGTGTGCCTATACAGTTGTTTTTCAGTTGCTCAGTCGTGTCCTACTCTTTATGACCCTGTGGACTGCAGCACTTCAGACAAGCATCCCTGTCCTTCACTATCTCCTGGAGCTTGTTCAAACTCATGTCCATTGAGTCGGTGATGCCATCCAACCATCTCACCCTCTGTTGCCATAGGTTCCCGTTAGTTATCTATGTTATACAAGTGTCAATAGTGTACACATATCAATCCCAATCTCCCAGTTCATCCCAGCTCCTCTCTTCCCCCTTAGTGTCCATACATTTGTTCTCTATATCTGTGTCTCTGGTAAGTGACCACATTTTTAATGTGGAAGGAGCTCACAGAGATGGAGAAGTCAACTGAGAGAAGAAAACATTGAGGCCAGGGGAGGGCAGTGATGCAGAGCCCTAGGGAAAGGGAGCCCTGGGCAGGAGGAGGGCAGTTCCTGCCCCAGTAAATGGAGCTAAGTAAGAGTGTGGATTCCCCGGTGGCTCGGTGGTAAAGAACCCACCTGATGCAGGAGATGCAGATTTGATCCCTGAGTTGGGAAGATGCCCTGGAGGAGAAAATGGCAACCCACTTCAGTATGCTTGCCTGGAGAATTCCAGGGACAGAGGAGCCTGGCAGGCTAAAGTCCATGGGGTCACAAAGAGTCGGACATGACTGAGCGACTAACACTTTCAAGAGGGTGGAGCGGGTGTAGTTGAAAGTGAAAGTGAAAATCCCTCACTCGTGTCTGACTCTTTGCAACTGCATGGACTACACAGTCCACGGAATTCTCCAGGCCAGAACACTGAAGAAGTAGGTAGCCCTTGCCTTCTCCAGGGGCTCTTCCTAACCCACATTTTTGGGAAGATGTAGTTTGTGTCTCTACAATTTGACTGTGAAAAGCTGGTGAGTCTTCTCATGAGAGAGGAAATGAGTGTCTGGGAGGTGAAACTGTCACCCATTTTGTGGGCAGCTTGACCACATATGTCAAGAACTTTAAAAATGTGCATGTGGATTGACCTAGAAATTCCATTTTAGTGAATTTACCTCAAGAAGCTAATCAGGGTTGTGAACCAAGACCTAGTAATAAGAATGACTAGACAAACAAAGCCACGGAGTTGTTTATAATTTGAAAAGGGCAGCAATCAACCTCAATATCCAAACAGGGAGGGCTAAGCTAGCAAACTCATGTATGTTCTTAAAATGTAACCCACGTGCTAGTGGGGCCACTGAGCATGTATGCAGCCATTGCACTTATTAAGACGGGATGAGGGACAGACACCCACACAGAGAAATAGCATGTTTTTGTAAAAAGTGATGGATATGTATAGAAGAGAGCCCAAGAGTGTGGGAGGCAAAGGTTAGGTCTGGTGATCTCTGGGTGGTGGAATTTAGGGAGCTAATTACTCTCCTTTGGCTTACCTGTAGTTTCTAACTTTTGCCACAGTGAATATATTATTTAAGCAATGCAGAGGAAGCAGTAAAAAATAATTTTAAGGCACCACTTGGATTTCTTTTCAGGGCTATCTTCTACAAAGAAACCAGTTTTTTATTACCTCTTAAGAGTTGTTGAGTAAATGATGCTGGCAAGTAAAAAATAATAAAACTGATATGAACATGCTCCCTGCAGACTGAGGTGCCTGTGCCTCCCTGGGGCTGAAGATGGCATTAGGCACACAGCAGGCCAGGCAAGTGAGTGGTTAAGGAAAATCTGTCCGATGCGTGCTGGGGGCAGGGAGGGTTACGAGGCATCCCCCAAAGAGAGAAAAATCACTCTCACAGCAGGCTCCATTGTACCTTAGTAAAATAACAAATGATCACAAGTCACGAAGCCCCGATGTAACTCCAAGGTTGTCAAAATCTAGAATTTTCTTTCTATAAAGGTCCTAAGCCTGTGGGAGTGAGATCTCCAATTTCCATCCACGACTCAGACTGCTAACCAACCTGGGCTTCAGCTCCCGTCAGAGGCGGAGCATTTGCTTTCCAGAAAGACTTTGAGGCCAAAAGGCTTTGGAACTGGTGATGCATCATCTTCGCCTTCTTAGGTCTATTGTCTTTACTACTATAGCCTGAAGGCATTACTTAGCTGTTGTGAAACAACAGCCTTTTAAATTCATGTGGTGGGCTGGTCTAGCTATTTAATCTTGTTCTTAGGTGTAAATGTTTCTGATGCTATGGAGAGGAAGAGAATGAGAGAATATTATTAAAACAGGGGATGAGTCTAACGTCTTTTATCTGCCAGGGACAAGCCAAGACTGGAGGTATTTATTGGTTCAGTACGTCAGCAACATGGTATTAATTGTCTTTGAGTGTTTTGATAGGTAGTTTGTGCAAGGGTATTAATGAAAACAGCCACACTTCATTTTAAAATTAACTACTTGGCCATTGAGCAACAGGAGCTGATAAATGATGGCAATAAATTTGTGATGGAGATTTATGTCCTCGTAACTCAGAGCAGGGCCGTGGGCATGCTCCGATGGAGCGGGGAGATAAGAAGTACCAAAAAGTAGAGAGTATTTCTCTCAAACCCTTACTGAGCCCATTAGTGGTCACCTTCTGGGACATCTCGTGTTCATGGATACTTGGTTTCCCTGGTGCTGTGGGACGGTCCCAGGTGAGGTCTCAGACCATCTTTCTGGCTGAGATGCTTCTTGATGTGTGACTAGTTGTCTCCCAGGTGCTCGTCTGGACTCTGCCCATTCCATCCTGGTGGTTGCATTAGGCGAATCACACTGACTGAAACCACTCACCCTGGGCAGGCAGCATAGTAACCATCTGTGTGAGTTATTTTATGACAGGAGGTCCTGGTAAGGCACAGGGAACTAACAAGCCACCACCAATTGGAAGAGTTCAGGAAAGGTCAAAAGGAGAAGCCACGTGTCCGACCACCTCCCAGAATCCTTCTTGGTGGCGTTCATCTTGACTGAGCATTGTGTGCATCACCAAGAAGGACTCTGACTGAGACTGATTGGCCGAAGACAACCAGGAAACTAATCCCGTCACCATAAAACCTGAGACTGCGAGCCACGTGGCAGAGCAGCCCTCCTGGGTTTCCTTACCCTGCTGCTCTCTGCCCAGGCACCCCCTCCTCTTCTTGCTTTGTCAGCATGTGCATCTCCTCAGACAATTCATTTCTGAGTGTTAGACAACAGCCCTCTCTCGGGCCCTGGGAGGGGTCCTCCTTTCTGCAACAGTTGGGTAAAAGAGCTTTCATCCACATGTGCTTCTCAAAGCAGCTCCTCCCAGGCTGGAGTGGCTGACACAACCACTGTCTCCTGAGAGCTGCCCCCTTGCTAAGGCCATGGGAAAATTTGCCCAGGTGGACACAGCCAGGCAGGAAGGAAATATATCTTGCACAGTTGTCAGGCTCTAGGCTAGGTGCCTAATTTACATAATTCTATTTAATCTCTACAACCATCTTGAGAGGCAGCTCTTACGAACCTATTATTAACTCTGTTTTAGACAGGAGGAAGTTGAAATGCATAAAAGTAAAGGGATTTGCCCTGGCCCTGGGCAGCGCTCTTGCCTGGAGACCATGTGACAGAGAGAACATGAGTTTCAAAATCACAGAAGCCAGGTTTGAATCCCAGCTACCCCACTCACTAGCTTTGTTATTTTGAGACAATTCTTTAACATTTTTGGGCCCATAGGTGTTTTGGTTTTTTTGTTTGTCTATCTACAAAAGACAATAACACGATCATCATGGGATTCTGAAGCAGGTTAAATTAAATAATACAATGAAAGTCAACTGGGCTGGGATTCCAAGCCAGGCTTTTCAGACTCAAAGTTCTTGTAATTAAACCATAAGGATTCACAGCCTTGGAGAGACACAGAAACCAAGGCAGGATGGCACATCCAGAGCTGCCCAGGAGGCAAGAAGGGCACTGACAGTGGGACCCACTCGAGTGCTGCATAGGGTTTGAATCTGTAGAGCAGCAAAGCTAGAGCAGAGCTATCCTTACTGAGAGTGGGCACAGAGGCTTAGCGTCCAGGCATACATGAAGATGGACCAATATATACCTGCTGTATACGTCTTCTGATTCTTTGGCTATCTGATGTGAAGAGCCGACTCATTGGCAAAGACCCTGAGGTTGGGAAAGATTGAGGGCAGGAGGAGAAGGGGATGACAGAAAGTGAGATGGTTGGATGGCATCATTGACTTAATGAACATGAGTTTGAGCAAACTCCAGGAGATAATGAAGAAGAAGCCTGGTGTGCTGCAGTCCACGGGGTCACAAAAAGTCGGACACTGAGCAACTGAACAGCAACAAGGGGAATGACAGAAAACTACTCCCTAAGAAATTGAGAAACCTCATGGTCTGGGAGAGGAGAAGCCTCTGGAAGGAAGATGAAGGAATAGTAGAGAGCCAAAGCTGCGGCCATGGGACACCCCAAAGAGTGTTTCCTTGGGATTAGCAGAAGGATGCTATCTGCTACCTAAGGCTCTGCTAAAGGTAGACATTGACATAAACCACTCTCACTGGACATTTTCTAAAGTGGAAGTCATCTGGCTGCTGGAAGACTGGTGGGAGACAGTGAAGACTGTTGGGTTCTGGGAAAAGAAGTTCATTTCCAGGCTGTGAGATTAATGGAGGGCTCTCGGCACTAGAGAAGCTCCTGACAATATATTTAGGGCCTGGCAGTCCACCTGAAGGTTGAGTATGATCTAGAAAGTGAAAAGTGAAGTAGCTCAGTTGTGTCCAACTCTTTGCAACCCCATGGACTGTAGCCTACCAGGCTCCTCCATCCATGGGATTTTCCAGGCAAGAATACTGGAGTGGGTTGTCATTTCTTTCTCCAGGAGATGTTCCCAAACCAGGGATTGAACCCAGGACTCCCGCATTGTAGGGAGACGCTTTACCATCTGAGCCACCAGGGAAGTCCTAATATAGAAGCAGAGAGAATATGGTCCAGCTGAAGATCATGAATGCAGCAACCCCTGGGTGCAAATATTTAGGATTCAGAAAAAGTGATGTGTAATTGGGTGCTACAGATGCAGATGTGCCAAAGAAATGACTCCTGCTTTCAGGAAATCCCATGGGGAAGACAGTGAACAGGCATTTATGACATGGCTTGGTCAGTATTCTTTCCCAGAGTAGTCCTGAGAAGATGCCCCCAGTCATCAACTGGTGTTGGTTCAGAGGAGCTAACACCAGAAATGGGACATAGAGACAACAGCAGCTACTCTGGACAGCAGAGCGACGTCCGCTACTGTCCTGCTTCAAATCTTGTTCTATTCAGTTGTGTGGCTCCAATGATCCACATTCATGGAGCTTCCCAGGTGGCCCTAGCAGTAAAGAGCTGCCATGGCAGGAGATGCAAGAGACACGGTTTGATCCCTGGGTTAAGAAGATCCCCTGGAGTAGGAAACGGCAACCCACTCCAATATTCTTGCCTGGAAGATTCCATAGACAGAGACGGGTAGGCTACAGTCCATGGAGTCACAAAGAGTCGAACACGACTGAGCACATAGGCACACCGCATTCATGATTCAGCTCCTATCTCAATCCCCAAGCTCATTTCTCATCACTCCCTGCTTCCCACTTGGGTTACAACCATCTCAATTGCTTGTGGTCACCAACACAGCCAGGCTGCTTTTTGCTTTTGATTATATACTCCTGGCCTCCTGAAATACTCCACCACCCCTGAGGGCAGCTAAATTCTATTCATCCTTAAGAGTCTTTTAGGACAGAGGAGCCTGGCGGATTGCAGTCCATAGCGTTGCACAGAGTAGGACATGACCGAAGCGACTTAGCACTCATCCACCCAGAAATATTCACCTATCTGGTATTCAGTGTCTCTCATGGACATCCCTGTCTTCATCATTGTCCTCTCCATCTGTGTTAGATTTAACGATGTGTTTCTCCCTCGCTGGACAGTTTACTGGTTGGTGTCAGGAACTATATATTCTTTTTTTATTATCAAAGTACCCAGCAGTTAGCTATTGCTTCATAAATACATTTTTTAATAAGCACTTACTGAAAGGTAGGCAGACAAATTTAAATGAAGTACTTCTTTTCTCTTTAAGCTTACCAGATAAACACAGGTCACTCAGCTAAATTGGAATTGAATTCAAATTGGAGTTTCAGATAAGCAATGAATAATTTTTTAGTGTAAGTAGGTCCTAAATGTTACATGTGATATAACTAAGTAGTATGTGTCTCAAATATTTCCTGGGACATACATATACTAAAAACTTGTTATTTATCTGAAATTTAAATTTAACTGGGCTTTCTGTTTTTGTTTGCTAAACTGTGTAGCCCTATTTCTCTCATTAAATTTCTAAAAAGTCAAAGTATGTGAGCAAGGGTATTCTCATGTGACTGACGGAAAAATGTTAAATCTGGCTAAGACTTTGGCAAAATATTTTTGAATATAATTGGATAATTGTTCAAAAATACTGAGAATTAGCCTAAATGGACCTCAGTAAGAACTTTGGTAAAATAAAATAGAATTTTTTTTTTTTTTTGCAGTATAACATCAAGATTAAGAGCACAGGGTCTGAAGTCAAAATGCCTGGGATACAGGTATGAGACTCTGAGGAAGGTTACTTAAGTTTTCTGTCTCAATTTCCACATTTGTAAAACAAGTATAATACAAATGTCTGGCATAGGGTTTTGTTGTTGTTGTTCAGTCACTAAATTGTGTCTGACTCTGTCCTCCACTATCTCCTTGAGTTTGCTTGAATTCATGTCCATTGAGTTTGTGATGCCATCCAACTATCTCATGCTCTGTAGCCCTCTTTTCCTCCTGCCCTCAATCTTTTCCAACATCCAGGTTTTTTTCCAATGAGTCAGCTCTTTGTATCTGGTGGCCAAAGTATTGGAGCTTCAGCTTTGGCAGCAGGTCTTCCAATGAATATTCAGGGTTGATTTCCTTTAGGATTGACTGGTTTGATCTCCTTACTGACCATGGGACCCTCAAGAGTCTTCTCCAGCACCACAATTCAAAAGCGTCAGTTCTGCAGCACCCAGCCTTCATTATGGTACAGCTCTCACACCTGTACATGACCACTGGAAAAATCATCGTTTTGATTATATGGACCTTTGTTGGCAAAGTGATGTCTCTGCTTTTCAATATGTTGTCTAGGTTTGTCATAGCTTTTCTTCCAAGGAGTAAGCATCTTTCTGCCATTAGAGTGGTATCATGTGCATATCTGAGGTTGTTGATATTTCTCCCAGCAATCTTGATTCCAGCTTGTGAGTCTTCTAGCCTGGCATTTCTCATAATATACTCTGCATAAAAGTTAAATAAGCAGGGTGACCATATACAATTTTGTCAAACCCCTTTTCTAATTTGGAACCAGTCAGTTTTTCCATGTCTGGTTCTAGCTATTGCTTCCTGATCTGCATACAGGTTTCTCAGGAGACAGGTAAGGTGGTCTGGTATTCCCATCTCTTTAAGAATTTTCCACAGTTTGGTGTGATCTTTGTGAAATACTTATATCAGGGCCTGGTGGAGAGTAATTCTCAAATAAAGATCACTATTATCATCATCACCACTATCCTTATTGTAGAATACTATGGTGCCACTGAAAATGACATTATAGATTGATGTTTATTGATGTGAAAAGATGTTTCCATTATGCAAGTGTGGAATAATAATCAAAACAACATATATACAACATTTATTTAGCAAATAATTTTTGAACACTGTCTCTCCATTAGGTCCACTGTCCAGAAGTCAGCAGCTTCAGGCACAGCAAGGAACAAAGCAAAAATGACCTCTCCCTTCATGAAACCTAAAACCTTTCTTGAACAGACAGACATTACTGAAAACATACACAAATTAAAATGTAACTAACATTCCGGTAAGAGCTATAGAGAAAAATAAAGAGAAGAGTATAAAATAGGGAAGACCTAATAAAAAAAGGTTGCATGCTAAGTCACTTCAGTCACATCCAACTCTGTGTGACTCCATGGACTGGAGCCCACCAGACTCCTCTGTCCATGGGGATTCTCCAGGCAAGAATACTGGAGTAGATTGCCATTTTCTACTCCAAGGGATCCTAAACCAGGAATCAAACCTG
This sequence comes from Tragelaphus eurycerus, assembly GCA_935064755.1. Taxonomy (NCBI): domain Eukaryota; kingdom Metazoa; phylum Chordata; class Mammalia; order Artiodactyla; family Bovidae; genus Tragelaphus; species Tragelaphus eurycerus. The sequence continues at coordinate 6,662,641 of CAKXYN010000092.1, read as the reverse complement.
CATCTCTTAAGTCTCCTCTATTCTCAGGTGGGTTCTTTACCACTGGTGCCACCTGAGAAGCCCAAGAATACAGGAGTGGGTTGCCATTTCCTTCTCCAGGGGATCCACCCAGCTCAGGATCAAACTGGTGTCTCCTGCATTGGCGGGTGGATTCTTTACCACCGAGCAACTGGGGGGTATTGTATCTGAAACCTGAAGGATGAGGGGGTTAGCCGGGCCCTAGCTGGAAGACTACTCTAAGCAGAGGAAATAGCATGCATGAAAGCTGTGAGGAGAGGGAAATCTGGACAAGGTTAAGGAACTTAAATATGGCCAATATGGTTGGAGCCTAGCAGATGGGTGAGAGAACAAAGACAAAACTGGAGGAATAACTAAAACTTGATCATCTTCAGCTTTGTAAAATATCAAGTCATGTTAAGTAGGGTTGAGTAGTTGGATGTTTATGCTAGGGTTCTCAAATACAGTCTCACCATCCATCATTTTTGTTTTACTTGCTTGAGATTTGGGGCTCTGCATACCGAAGGAGAACAAAGTTGAAGGATTGACAGTACCGGACTTCAAGAATTTCTCTAAATCTACAGTAATCAAGACAGTGTGGTATTGGTGAAAAAACAGACAAATATATCAACGGGACAGAATAGAGAGCCCAGAAATAGATCCACATAAATACAGTCAACTGAACTTTGACAAAGGAGCAAAGGCAATACAATGGAGCAAAGATAGTTTTTTTTTTTTAAAACGAATGGTGTTAGAACAGCTTTACATCCACATGAAAAAAAGCGAATCTGTATATGGAGCTTTTGCCCTTCACAAAAATTAACACCACGTGAATCATAACCTAAATGCAAAGTGCAAAACTTCTAGAAGATGACACAGGAGAAAACCTAGATGACCTTGGCATTGGTGATGACTTTTTAGATACGACAACAAAAGCATGATCCATGAAAGAAATAATTGATAAACTGGACTTCATTAAAATTAAAAACCTGCTCTGCAAAAGACAATGTCGAAAGAATGAGAAAGCAAGGCACAGACTGGGAGAAAATATTTGCAAAAGAAACATCTGATAAAAGATTTAGAGCTCTGGGTAGGAAAAATCTCATTGGTTTAATTAAAGCTACATATCCTCAGGGACGGAGAAGGCAAAGGCCCCCCACTCCAGTACTCTTGCCTGGAAAATCCCATGGGCAGAGGAGCCTGGTAAGCTGCTGTCTATGAGGGTCGCTAAGAGTCAGGCATGACTGAGTGACTTCACTTTCACGCACTGGAGAAGGAAATGGCAACCCACTCCAGTGTTCTTGCCTGGAGAATCCCAGGGACAGGGGAGCCTGATGGGCTGCCGTCTATGGGGTCGCACAGAGTCAGACACAACTGAAGCGACTTAGCAGCAGCAGCCTCAGGGAGGGGACAAGAGGAGTCTCCCTTCGGCTTCCACTTCTGCTATTGACAAGCTACTGCATGGCCTCTGCTGCCCTGGCTTCCTTCCACCCTCACTGAATCCAGGGACCCCCGTGTAAATCGAGGCTCCCATCAGTAGCCCCAGGCTTAAAGATAGCAGTGGCTACAGCAAAGATGCTGGTGTGCCCCTCACCGAGGTATTTCTCAAGACTTTGGCAAAGGGAATGTCCTTTGCACTCTCCTGGGAGACATAGTTAGGGAGTGAGAGGGTAAGTCATTCCTGATAAATTCCCTCCAGCCTTTCTATCTCTCAAAGTCTTTGAATTCTTTCCTTTACTTGATATCAAGGAATTTATGACATCTCAACTCTGTTTAGTGTTGGCCACCACTGAGTCCAGATTTCTGTCAACCAACTGAACAAACAACGGTATCTACTCCCAGCTGTTCAAACTTGCAGCAGAATCTGGAGTCTCTGCTGAGTGCACCCACAGCAGTGACTTCAACTTGGTCTGAAATTATGTTCTTCTGTCCTTAGTCAAGAGTCTACAGAATTCATTCCCACACATATTCCCCAGATCCTTGAAGGTGTAAATTAGCAAAGTTTTGCAAGTTACTTGTTACATGCCTTTGACTTTTTACTACTCACCTCCCCAGTGGGTATTCTAACTCTGATCCTGAAAACAAGGGAGGGTTCCTGTAAGGCAGATCATAAAAATAGACTCATTCGATCAGTGGTAACTCTTATGAGTAAGGGAGTTCTAGTGTCTTTGAGCAAAAAACAAAAAGAATCAAAAAAGATGAGAGCTGCTATTCTCTGAGCTGAGTTCTCTGAGTCTTTCTTACATCCTCATTCCATCCATGCCTAAAGTTTCTTCTGAGAGGCATGGCAAGGCTAAGAACTCAGTTGATAGAATTCTACAAACCTCAGATTCCACTTTAAATTTGTCTTCCAATCTCTCATATATGTGCCCTTTAGCATCTGGATATTAATTTAGCATGGCCATAATAAGTTGCTGGGTTTAATATATATTTTAAATGAGAATTTGGGGTGGTACTTAAACTTGTTCTCTTTTAATAAACTAACCCCAGCCAGTAGAAGCAGCCATTCCATCCTAGGGTATCAAACTCCTCCTGTCTTGTACACTGTCTCAAAATCATGGTCTTAAAACCTTGCTCTTTTTTTGAGCCCTTCATACAAATGACCACTGGTAATAATTAAGATCTGTGGCCATGAACCATGGGCTTAGTTTCCTATTCTCTGAATCCTAGAAAGATGATCACTGTCATCAACTCAACACCGAGGCAATGTAATCAATCCCAGATATTTTTCTGGTTCTTTTTTTTTTTTTTTTTTTGGCTGTGCTGGATCTTTGTTGCTGTGCAGACTTTTCTCTACTTGCAGCAAGCAGGGGCTTGCTCTCTGGTTTTGGTGTGTGAGCTTCTCATTTTGGTGGCTACTCTTGTTGCAGACAGAGAAGGCAATGGCACCCCACTCCAGTACTCTTGCCTGGAAAATCACATGAATGGAGGAGCCTGGTAGGTTGCAGTCCATGGGGTCGCTAAGAGTCAGACATGACTGAGCAACTTCTTTCACTTTTCCTTTTCATGCATTGGAGAAGGAAATGGCAACCCACTCCAGTATTCTTGCCTGGAGAATCCCAGGGACAGGGGAGCCTGCTGGGCTGCCGTCTATGGGGTCGCATAGTGTTGGACACGACTGAAGCGACTTAACTTGTTGCAGAGCACGGGTTCTAGGGCGAGCAGGCTTCAAGTTGTGGCACATGAGCTTATTAACTGGCTTCCAGGGTCTGTGGAAAATTCTGAGAGACATGGGCATCCCAGACCACCTGACCTGCCTCTTGAGAAACCTGCAGGTCAGGATGCAACAGTTAGAACTGGACATGGAACAACAGACTGGTTCCAAATAGGAAAAGGAGTACGTCAAGGCTGTATATTGTCACTCTGCTTATTTAACTTACTCTGCAGAGTATATTATGAGAAACGCTGGACTGGAAGAAACACAAGCTGGAATCAAGATTGCCAGGAGAAATATCAATAACCTCAGATATGCAGATGACACCACCCTTATGGCAGAAAGTGAAGAGGAACTCAAAAGCCTGTTGATGAAAGTGAAAGTGGAGAGTGAAAAGGTTGGCTTAAAGCTCAACATTCAGAAAACGAAGATCATGGCATCTGGTCCCATCACTTCATGGGAAATAGATGGGGAAAGAGTGGAAACAGTGTCAGACTTTATTTTTGGGGCTCCAAAATCACTGCAGATGGTGATTACAGCAATGAAATTAAAAGATGCTTACACCTTGGAAGGAAAGTTATGACCAACCTAGATAGCATATGAAAAAGCAGAGGCATTACTTTGCCAACAAAGGTCCGTCTAGTGAAGGCTATGATTTTTCCAGGGGTCATGTATGGATGTGAGAGTTGGACTATAAAGAAAGCTGAGTGCTGAAGAATTGATGCTTTTGAACTGTGGGGTTGGCAAAGCCTCTTGAGAGTCCCTTGGACTGCAAGATCGAATCAGTCAATCCTAAAGGAAATCAGTCCTGGGTGTTCACTGGAAGAACTGATGTTGAAGCTGAAACTCCAAAACTTTGGCCACCTGATGCGAAGAGCTGACTCATTTGAAAAGACCCTATGCTGGGAAAGATTGAGGGCAGGAAGAAAGGGACGACAGAAGATGAGATGGTTGGATGGCATCACCGACTCAATGGACATGGGTTTGGGTGTGAATTGGGGATGCACATATTGAGTGCAGCACTTTCACAGCATCATCTTTCAGGATGGAAATAGCTCAACTGGAATTCCATTACCTCCACTAGCTTTGTTTGTAGTGATGCTTTCTAAGGCCCACTTGACTTCACATTCCAGGATGTCTGGCTCTAGGTTAGTGATCACACCATCGTGATTATCTGGGTCATGAAGATCTTTTTTGTACAGTTTTTCTGTGGTATTCTTGCCATCTCTTCTTAATATCTTCTGCTTCTGTTAGGTCCATACCATTTCTGTCCTTTATCGAGCCCATCTTTGCATGAAATGTTCCCTTTGTATCTCTAATTTTCTTGAAGAGATCTCTAGTCTTTCCCATTTGGTTGTTTTCCTCTGTTTCTTTGCATTGATTGCTGAAGAAGGCTTTCTTATCTCTCCTTGCTATTCTTTGGAACTCTGCATTCAGATGCTTATATCTTTCCTTTTCTCCTTTGCTTTTCACTTTTCTTCTTTTCACAGCTATCTGTAAGGCCTCCCCAGACAGCCATTTTGCTTTTTTGCATTTCTTTTCCATGGGGATAGTCTTGATCCCTGTCTCCTGTACAATGTCATGAACCTCATTCCATAGTTCATCAGGCACTCTATCTATCAGATCTAGGCCCTTAAATCTATTTCTCACTTCCACTGTATAATCATAAGGGATTTGATTTAGGTCATACCTGAATGGTCTAGTGGTTTTCCTTACTGTCTTCAATTTAAGTCTGAATTTGGCAATAAGGAGTTCATGGTCTGAGCCACAGTCAGCTCCTGGTCTTGTTTTTGCAGATTGTATAGAGCTTCTCCATCTTTGGCTGCAAAGAATATAATCAATCTGATTTCGGTGTTGACCATCTGGTGATGTCCATGTATAGAGTCTTCTCTTGTGTTGTTGGAAGAGGGTGTTTGCTATGACCAGTGCATTTTCTTGGCAAAACTCTATTAGTCTTTGCCCTGCTTCATTCCATATTCCAAGGCCAAATTTGCCTGTTACTCCAGGTGTTTCTTGACTTCCTACTTTTGCATTCCAGTCCCCTATAATGAAAAGGACATCTTTTTTGGATGTTAGTTCTAAAAGGTCTTGTAGGTCTTCATAGAACCGTTCAACTTCAGCTTCTTCAGCGTTACTGGTTGGGGCATAGACTTGGATTACTGTGACATTGAATGGTTTGCCTTGGAAACAAACAGAGATCATTCTGTCATTTTTGAGATTGCAACCAAGTACTGCATTTCGGACTCTTTTGTTGACCATGATGGCTACTCCATTTCTTCTGAGGGATTCCTACCTGTAGTGGCAGATACAATGGTCATCTGAGTTCAATTCACCCATACCAGTCCATTTTAGTTCGCTGATTCCTAGAATGTCAACGTTCACTCTTGCCATCTCCTGTTTGACCACTTCCAATTTGCCTTGATTCATGGACCAGACATTCCAGGTTCCTATGCAAAAACATCTATTTCTGCTTTATTGACTATGCCAAAGCTTTTGACTGTGTGGATCACAATAAACTGTGGAAAATTCTGAGAGAGATGGGAATACCAGACCACCTGATCTGCCTCTTGAGAAATCTGTATGCGAGTCAGGAGGAAACAGTTAGAATTGGTCATGGAACAACAGACTGGTTCCAAATAGGAAAAGGAGTACGTCAAGGCTGTATATTGTCACCGTGTTTATTTAACTTATATGCAGAGTACATTATGAGAAATGCTGGACTGGAGGAAACACAAGCTGGAATCAAGATTGCCGGGAGAAATATCAATAACTTCAGATATGCAGATGATACCACCCTTATGGCAGAAAGTGAAGAGGAACTCAAAAGCCTCTTGATGAAAGTGAAAGTGGAGAGTGAAAAGGTTGGCTTAAAGCTCAACATTCAGAAAACGAAGATCATGGCATCTGGTCCCATCACTACATGGGAAACAGATGGAGAAACAGTGGAAACAGTGTCAGACTTTATTTTTCTGGGCTCCAAAATCACTGCAGATGGTGACTGCAGCCATGAAATTAAAAGACGCTTACTCCTTGGAAGGAAAGTTATGACCAACCTAGACAGCATATTCAAAAGCAGAGACATCACTTTGCCAACAAAGGTTCGCCTAGTCAAGGCTATGGTCTTTCCTGTGGTCATGTATGGATGTGAGAGCTGGACTGTGAAGAAGGCTGAGCGCCGAAGAATTGATGTTTTTGAACTGTGGTGTTGGAGAAGACTCTTGAGAGTCCCTTGGACTGCAAGGAGATCCAACCGGTCCATTCTGAAGGAGATCAGCCCTGGGATTTCTTTGGAAGGAATGATGCTAAAGCTGAAACTCCAGTATTTTGGCCACCTCATGCGAAGAGTTGACTCATTGGAGAAGACTCTGATGCTGGGAGGGATTGAGGGCAGGAGGAGAAGGGGACGACAGAGGATGAGATGGCTGGATGGCATCACTGACTCGATGAATGTGGGTCTGAGTGACCTCCGAGTGCTGGTGATGTATAGGGAGGCCTGGCGTGCTGCAGTTCATGGAGTCGCAAAGAGTTGGACACGACTGAGCGACTGATCTGATGCAATATTGCTCTTTACAGCATCGGACCTTGTTTCTATCACCAGTCACATCCACAGCTGGGTATTCTTTTTGCTTTGACTCCATCCCTTCATTCTTTCTGGAGTTATTTCTCCACTGATCTCCAGTAGCATATTGGGCACCTACTGACCTGGGGAGTTCCTCTTTCAGTATCCTATCATTTTGCCTTTCCATACTGTTCATGGGGTTCTCAAGGCAAGAATACTGAAGTTGTTTGCCATTCCCTTGCCATTGCCAGCAAATTTGGAAAACTCAGCAGCCACAGGACAGAAAAGGTCAGTTTTCACTCCAATCCCAAAGAAAGGCAATGCCAAAGAATGCTCAAACTACCACACAATTGCACTCATCTCACACGCTAGTAAAGTAATGCTCAAAATTCTCCAAGCCAGGCTTCGGCAATATGTGAACCGTGAACTTCCTGATGTCCAAGCTGGTTTTAGAAAAGGCAGAGGAACCAGAGATCAAATTGCCAACATCCGCTGGATCATGGAAAAAGCAAGAGTTCCAGAAAAGCATCTGTTTCTGCTTGATTGACTATGCCAAAGCCTTGGACTGTGTGGATCACAAGAAACTGGAAAATTCTGAAAGAGATGGGAATACCAGACCACCTGATCTGCCTCTTGAGAAATTTGTATGCAGGTCAGGAAGCAACAGTTAGAACTGGACATGGACCAACAGACTGGTTCCAAATAGGAAAAGAAGTATGTCAAGGCTGTATATTGCCACCCTGCTTATTTAACTTCTATGCAGAGTACATCATGAGAAACGCTGGACTGGAAGAAGCACAAGCTGGAATCAAGATTGCTGGGAGAAATATCAATAATCTGAGACATGCAGATGACACCACCCTTATGGTAGAGAGTGAAGACGAACTAAAAAGCCTCTTGATGAAAGTGAAAGTGGAGAGTGAAAAAGTTGGCTTAAAGCTCAACGTTCAGAAAACAAACATCATGGCATTCAGTCCCATCACTTCATGGGAAATAGATGGGGAAAGAGTGGAAACAGTGTCAGACTTTATTTTTGGTCTCCAAAATCACTGCAGATGCTGACTGCAGCCATGAAATTGAAAGACGCTTACTCCTTGGAAGGAAAGTTATGACCAACCTAGATAGCATATTCAAAAGCAGAGACATCACTTGGCCAACAAAGGTTCGCCTAGTCAAGGCTATGGTCTTTCCTGTGGTCATGTATGGATGTGAGAGCTGGACTGTGAAGAAGGCTGAGCGCCGAAGAATTGATGCTTCTGAACTGTGGTGTTGTAGAAGACTCTTGAGAGTCCCTTGGACTGCAAGGAGATCCAACCGGTCCATTCTGAAGGAGATCAGCCCTGGGATTTCTTTGGAAGGAATGATGCTAAAGCTGAAACTCCAGTACTTTGGCCACCTCATGCGAAGAGTGGACTCACTGGAAAAGACTCTGAGGCTGGGAGGGATTGGGGGCAGGAGGAGAAGGGGACGACAGAGGATGAGATGGCTGGATGGCATCACCGACTCGATGGACATGAGTTTGAGTGAACTCCAGGAGTTGGTGCTGGACAGGAAGGCCTGGCGTGCTGCAATTCATGGGGTTGCAAAGAGTTGCAAACATGAATGAGTGACTGAACTGAACTGAACTGAGGCTCTAGAGCACAGGCTCAATTTTATGGCCCAGGGGTTTAGTTGCCCTACGGCATGTGGGATGTTCCTAAACCAGGGATTGAACCTGTGTCCTGTGCATTGGCAGGTGAAGTCTTTACCACTGAGCCACCAGGGAAGCCTAATCCCAGACTGCTGCCTTAAAGCCTTTCTGATATGAAGAGCTTGCTGCAAATTCTTTGGTACAGATCTCTGTATTGGGAATCTACAAGAACAGAAACAGAGTTGACTAACTTTCATTTTAAAAAATTCATTAGAAGACATTGGATAATTCAAGGTTTGGCAAATTGTTAGGAACCAAGCAAGGCTAGTCACCTGGAGAAACTGGCAGGGATGTAGCTATAACCAGTAACAAACAGAGCTTTCCTGTGTCTGGTCTCATTATCCCTTGTCTTTGCTTCATTCACTCAAGAGTCAAACTTTTGGGTAGAAGCATTCAATTAGTGACCATAGGTCTTGTGCCCTCACTCTAGTAAGGGAGGAGGTGGTGGAGAGAGGGAATGCTTCCTGTTAAGGCTTCCACTAAAATCCCAGAAAGGCAGACAGGTAGGGGGACTCTGACCCTTGGTCATGATTCACTTCCCTTGGCTCACTGAGATGTTGCCACCTCTCTGTGATCTTATGGGCTTCCCTGGTGGCTCAGCGGTGAAGAATCCACCTGCCAATGCAGAAGACAAGGGTTCCATCCCTGGGTTGGAAAGATCTCCTGGAGGAAGGCATGGCAACTCACTCCAATATTCTTGTCTGGAGAATCCCTTGGGCAGAGGAGCCTGGTGGCCTGTAGTCCATGGGGGTGCAAAGAATTGGACATGACTGAAGCTACTTAGCACTCATGCGATCTTGTGTCATGAGCCCTTGCTGGTCACCATGAAATCCACTTCCTCGCATCAGCAAGGGCCCACTCCCCTACCATGCTGTGCTGTGAGAAAGTCTGTAGGTCCGTGGCAGAGTTGTATCCCTAGATAATCCACAGGGTTATTTCTACTCTGGTGTATCTCCCTGCTTCATAGATACTCCTCACAGGAGAGAAGCCTCTTGACCTTCTGAAACCTGTCTGGAATTTCTGCTGCTTCTCTCACTCAGAGCTTGACCTAAGGTGGGTGTGGGAGGGATGCAGGCACCCCACTATGTCTAAGCTCTCTGTGTTTCTTCTGTGACTTTCTTACCTTCTCCAGTCTGGAGAATCTTTTTGTTGTTGATGATGCTATTTGCTCTGAAAGTAGGATAGTCTTTCTTTATATCTAAATCCCTAAATCTGTTACTTATGTCCTGATCTTCCTTTATTCTCTGCTTAGCCATTCCTCTTCCAGGGTAGAATACATAGAACATACAAGCTGTGTGCCAAATCAGAGGAAGGTTTATAAAATAACAGGAAATACTGAGAAGAAAAAAAGTTAAAATATAATAAGTCAAGAGAATATAAAATATTATCCTGTAAACTTTCTGGTTATGCTTATCTGTATTTTTAATTTTTCATTAATTAAATCAGAGTACAGTGTAATTTAACACCAAACTGGCTACCTTATGAGATGGTGAGCTCTCCATCAATGGAGGTATTCAAATAGAGGTAGGATGACCACCTATTAGGAATGTGGTAAAAGGAACTTCTTCAATAGTGGAAAGTAGGATAAAATGATGTCTAAGGTCTAATCGAAAGTTAATATTTTGTGCTTTATTTTTTATTACATTTCTTATTTTTGTTCCACAGATTTTGACATCTTAATGAAAATATTCTGAGGTCCCAACTAATTATTTGAAAAAATAGCCTCCCTGGTTTCTAACAAATCAATCAATATTTATTTTAGAACTTGTTCTCAACGCCCAAGATTGGCCATTCCCAATTCTGTTGGTTCTGTTGGCTTTAGTACAGTTCTTTCTGTTACAATGACCTTATTGTTCTTTTCAATGTCTTCTGGCCTTTTCTCTATAAATCTTTTATGGAATGGTTATCTGCTTATTTTTCCCGGGTAAAGAAGGAAAACTATGGTTTGACCCAAATTTGGGAAAAGCATCTTTTAAAACATTGAAGAAGTCCTAGATTTGAGGTAAAGGAACACTGTTTCCATCCTTTCTAACTGTGGGGACCTGATAAGTTATTCAGCCTTTCTGAGCCTCAGTTTCTCACACGCAAAGTGAAGATGCTGCTGCTGCTAAGTCGCTTCAGTGGCGTCCGACTCTGTGTGACCCCAAAGACGGGAGCCCACCAGGCTCCCCCGTCCCTGGGATTCTCCAGGCAAGAACACTGGAGTGGGTTGCCATTTTCTTCTCCAATGCGTGAAAGTGAAAAGTGAAAGTGAAGTCGCTCAGTCATGTCCAACTCTTCGTGATCCGAGATAAACCCCACTATATCAACTCGATCAAAATTAAGCAAAAGTGATATGTTTAGGTGTGAGATGATCTAGAGGTGACGCTCTCATGGCTTCATCTCCATTTCTATGCATTCCCTCTATTCTGCCCTCTTCTGTGGCTCAGCTCCCCTTCTCTTCCTCTCTTTCCCCGAGCTGTTTCCTCTGTGGTAGCAAGAATGACAACAGTCTTCTCAGGCCTCCCTTCATACAGTATATGCTCCAAAGGAGGAAGACTGATCCATTCCAGTTGTTACTGTGGATGAAAAAAGAAACTTAAATTCTTTCCTGGAAGTCCCCACAGCTGTCTCCTCACATCTCACCAGGCAGACTGGGTCCCATGCTCGTTCTGAAGATCCTGGTGGATCAGAGTGAGATGGGCTGAACTACTAAAGTCAATCAGAGCCCCCTCTGGAGATGAGGAGGAAGTGACCTCCCCTCCAAGAGAGGGAGTCTCAGCCCAGGAAGGAGCTGCTCTCCGTACCAAGATCCGGGTGCTATTTCTGGGAGAAGATGGAGAAGTGGAGGCTGGGGAATCATCTGCCAAGATGGTTTCTATTCCTGTACAATTCTTATTGTTCAGCTTCTCAGTCGTGTCCAACTCTTTGCAACCCCATGGACTGCAGCGCACCAGGCTTCTCTGTCCTTAACCATCTCCTGGAATCTGCCAAAATTCATGTCCATTGAGTCGATGATGCCATCCAGCTGTCTCATCCTCTGTTGTCCCCTTCTCCTCATGCTTTCAATCTTTCCCAGCATTAGGGTCTTTTCCAATGAGTTGGCTCTTCGCATCAGGTAACCAAAATATTGGCGCTTCAGCTTCAGTATTATTCCTTCTAATGAATATTCAGGGTTGATTTCCTTTAGGATTCACTGGTTTGATCTCCTTGCTGCCCAAGGGACCCTCAAGAGTCATCTCCAGCACCACGACTGGAAAGCATCAATTCTTTGATGTTCAGCCTTCTTTATGGTCTAACTCTCACAACTCAATACAATTCTCTAGGTTAAGACAAAAGTCACACATTTGAGAAAATGGCAGTGCCTTATATCTGTGAAAATGCCAGACTCCAATAAGCCAAGTGGCATCAGGGGACTGATTTGATTTCTGACCCTCACCTACCACTTGAGAAAATTTATGCCATTTCTTTCAGACTTAGTTTCCCCATCTGTAGAATGGGGGTACCACCTAGTAATGGGATATGCTCACAAATATTAATTCATTATCAATTGTTTTTAATTGTGTCCACACAGGAATTGAGCCAGCTGTTCTAAAACCACTTTGGGCTGGTGGTAAATGTGGAGGTCCTGTTTGCAACCTCGAGAAAACCACCCCTGAGCAGATCAATAAGTTTCAAGAAACTATGGCACTGAGATTTCAGAGGGAAGGAATGCTTTGTGAACCAAATTTTTAGTAACATATAGAAAATCATATTCATGTGTGTATAAGTCATCATGCCCTGAACCCTTAATATCTATATCTCTGATGCAGAAAGATTAATCTTAGGAAGAATAACTGACAACCCATTGCTTCAGGCTACAGAGAAAAATGAAAATGTCCTCTGCCAATGTGATTCATATTACAATATTTATGCACGACCTGCATTATCTGGTCTTGTTTGAATGAAAGAAACTTGGTCAACTATTCTGTTGGAAGATATACATGTTTTTTCCTTTTTGTATCACTCTCGGAATTGTTAGATGCTAAAAAAGAAATTGTGTATTTCTTGCTCACACAATCTCATCTATGAGTTAGGCATTCCTAGGGAGGCAGTATGGCTTGGTGGGATTTTGTGAGATTGTCCTGTTACCAAACTCTGACTCAACTATTTTCTTAACCTTTGCAAGCTCCAGTGTTCTTCTTAGGGAAGTTGGGGTGAAAACGGCATCCACCTCATTGTAGGAAATAAATGAGGGGTACTCCCTGGTGGCCCAGTGGTTAAGAGTTCACCTTCCAATGCAAGAGCTGTGGGTTCAATCTCTGGTCGGGAAGCTGGGATCCCACATGGCTCAGGGCCAAAAAAAAAAAAAACAACACCCAGCAAAACATAAAATACAAGCAATATTGTAACAAATTCATTAAGGCTTTATAAATGGTCCACACCAAAAAATATTAAAAAAAAAAAAAAAAGAAATGAGATAATGCTGGTTAAATATATTAGAGAAAGAGCCTAACATTTAATGCACGTTAGCCATCACTGTTTGGGGGTTTCTGAGAAAGAAGACGTGTACTTACATTGGGAAAAGTCTAGTAGGCTGATACTTATTCTGATTTTGGGACTGTTCTTCATTGCTGGTATGTTCCAACATATGAGGATATGGGAATAAGAGTAGAAATAAGGGTCCATGAATCAAGGCTAAACACATTCCTTTCCTATCTCTACTTTAGCCCCGCACTGTGAGGAATCTTAAGCACATGCCTAGAAAGCCCAACCTCAATGTTCAAGCTCTGTCTACATGCCCACCCAAATGCAAAGAGTAGTCTCTAGATTATACCCTCAAAGTTATGAGTATGCACACCTGTGACAAAGCCTGCTCTCATCATTAGGAGATGGACAGGTGCAGAGACTCTACAAGTCATAAAAGCAAATTGGGGCCATTTGTGTAGGAATTTCAGGGTGCCAAGTACTGACAGAATGGCCTACAAGGGACAGTGAAGGATCTTGGTGGACTTGTTCCCTTAGCCTGATGGACATTCAACCTGTGGGGAGAGAACGGTTATAGGAGAGCCAAAGACAAGGATCTCTAAAGCTTGGGGCCCAGGAGAAGAGCCTGGGGTTGGAAGTGGTACTGAATTCATCTCTTGCAGGGTATGGCAACCCATTCTAGTATTCTTTCCTGGAGAATCCTATGGACAGAAGAGCCTGGCAGGCTATAGTACATGGGGTTACTTTATTGAGACATAATTTATATACTACACAATTCATTCATTTAAAGTAAACAATTCAATTGTTTTACATATAGATGTAGAGTTAGACAACCACCACCCTACTCAGTTGACTTCTGCTTCAGTAGTTGGTGGAGAGGGTGCAGAATCTACTCTCGGTCCACTCAACACATCTGCTTGTGAGGAGCATGAGAAGGGGAGACTGGAATTGGCTCTTTCTCATGGGATCTGTCTTCCCCATGGCCTCTTATAAAATGTGTTGCTGCACTGACTTTGATTCTGATATTTAAAGATGTGAATTTCTGGTATCCCATGGCCTCAAAGTGCAGTCTAGTATCTTTATGAGGATTCAATCAAGAAATGGTGATATATTTTTCCCCAAAATGAAAAAAACAAAACAAAACAACAATAACAAAAAATCCTGCCCATCATGGACTTACCAAAAGATGATTCATCAGCCTCCAACATAGTATTTTTCTCAGGGATTTTTAAGGGAAATTTTGATGACGTGAAATTTTCACTTTATACATGTATCAGAATCTAATTTTCAAGAAAGATGCAACTTCACTCTAGACAGGAACACAAAAGCAGCATTTTGCTTGGTCTGGAGCTCTTAGATGACCCAGGGTCTTGCAAGTGCAGCCTGTAACTCAACATCAGACCTATCAATGTGGCCATTTCCTAAATTCCATTGACAATGCATCTTAGTTAAAAAATAAAAACAGGGGCTTCCTTGGTGGTCCAGTGCTTAAGAATCCACACTTCCATTGCAGGGTGCACTGGTTCAATCCCTGGTCAGGGAACTAAAATCTTGTATGCTGAGTGGTGCAGTTAAAAAATAAGTAAATAAAAACCTAGAGGGGTGTGATTGGGTGGGATGTGGGAGGGAGGTTCAAGAAGGAGGGAACATACGTATACCTATGGCTGATTCATGTTGACATAAGGCAGAAACTAACATGATATTGTAAAGCAATTACTCTCCAATTAAAAATAAATTTAAATTAAAAAAATTCAAAAACCCTTAAAACAACAGTAGCAACAAACCACCTTTGGCACCTCCATGATTACACACAACTATCCTTCACTGTCCAACTATGGCAGCTCCTGAGTTGGGATAGTATATTTGAATAGTGAGCACCAGTTTATCCAAATCAATTTGGCCCCCCCAAGATTCCAAGAGCAAGTAGTAAGAGTTTGGATAGCAAAAAAATTTATCCTGCAATTCATTTGCATTGATTCGGCTCCAGCATTCTGACAGCAAGTGTTGGGTAGTACAGATAGCTATACGTTTATTTAAGATTATATTTGTGTTGTTGGTTAGTCAATCAGCAGTGTCTGACTCTTTTGCGACCCCATGGACTAGAGCCTGCCAGGCTCCTCTATTCGTGGAGTTCTCCAGGCAAGAATACTGGTATGGGTTACCATTTCCTCCTCCAGAGGATCTTCCCCACCCCGGGATCAAACCTGAGTCTCCTGCATTGGCAGGAGGGTTCTTTACCACTGAGCTACTGGGGAAGTTCTCTGTACTAATGGTGGTTTGGTTTAGTCGCTAGGTCGTGTCCAACTCTTGCGACCCCGAGGACTGTAGCCTGCCAGGCTCCTCAGTCCATGGGATTTTCCAGGCAAGGATACTGGAGTGGATTGCCATTTTCTTCTCCAGGGGCTCTTCCTGACCCAGGAATCGAACCCAGGTCTCCTGCATTGCAGGCATACACGGGTAATATTAAAGAACCACACAAAAATAGTCATTGTAATAGATGAAATAAATGCAAATAGCAATTCCAGTGCTAGATCCCTGGAGTATGTGTCTTGTTTTGGAGATCATTCTAACTGGTCAAGAAGCAGGAGTGTCCTCGGGTCACCATGCAGAGCGGCCATAAAACACTGTGATCTATATCACTGGTTTTCAGAATAATTCTCTGCTCTCTTCTATATTCACAGCTATTAGCCTGCCTCATGCTTGGGGTGACTGCCTTTTCTTCATGTCACTTCATTTTATCACTTTATAAGTTTTGATGGTATTAGCAAATTTGTAATAGCTTCTCCCTCTACTGTTTCACAGTAGATCAAACATTAGCGTTAAATGGGCAGTTTCTGATTTCTCCTTAAAATAGAATCCTAATTGTGTTTAAAACTACCTTCTCCCTGGGTGGTTTCTCAATAATAATTGCCAAAATGCTGAAAAGTTTCTGTCCTTCAAGAAGGAGCAAGTTACATCTGGCCTACTCTTGCCTCATCCTGAATTCCCAGATAAGCATCTGGCTTTTGCTGACCCTAAGAGAGGCAAGCAGGGCCTTTACTCATGAGCAACGGCTGCCAGTGTATATGAGACTTTCAATTCAGTTCAATCAGTATTTCTGAAACCTTACTATGTACATGGTTCAGTGGTCTGTTTGTTTTTCCAGTTTATGTTAGCATTGGGTTAATGAAAGGGATTATTTTTGTGAAAAATAGGTATCATATAAGAGCCATTCAGATTTTTCATTTCATCTTCATATCCAGTCATCAGTAAAAAGAAGGTTAGTTTGTCTATGATAGTAGCATTCAAAGGTATTTGAGAAGCCCATAGTCTTTTCCCTAAGATTGTACTTGGAAATATAGTATGCAAAAGAGAGGAGAAGGTTCTGGTTAATTTAGACACAGGAGCCCCAGGTCTCACCTACATGGCCTTCTCTTGCCACCAACTCCTAATTCTCTTCTTTATAGAAAACAAGGAAAGAGCTGGGGTGGGGGAGAGATTGAAACATATGGACTAGAATCTCTGCTCTGTAAGAAATGATATGAATGTATAACTTTGAGATGGGTATACTCAACCCCTCTGTGCCTCTGTTGGCTTGTTTTAAAGATAGAACTAATAATATTTACTTCCCGGAATGACTATGAGCCTCCAGTGAAAAGCCTGGCTCCTTGCTCTGCTATAGTCACTCCGCTCCAAGCAGGCCCAAATTTTCTGAGCAAGAAAAAGCACAGCCATTACAATTGCTCTCAACCCAAGCCAAGGTACACAGGTGAGGAGGAAATTCTGCCTGAGGCTCCATCTGGGCGGCAACACCAATGGGTAAAAAAACAGACCAAAAACTTGGATGTGTAGCCATAAGATTTATGATCCATACTGACTCCTTCCTGTCAGGGAGAGAAACCACAGTTCTGCAATACCGCAGATGTTCTCCATAAGGTCTTCCTGACTAGCCCACTTTCTCCTAAATGTATTTATATGTTACTTTGTTTCTAATAATTACATTTTAGGTCTTTCCCTCCTTCCATATCAGAGTCCATCTACTTATTCTTCTTTGGATCAGTCCTGCCCCACTCCATGAAATGATTGTGAATGTGCTTTGTAATGATCACAAACTGTTCACGTGTATGTTACCATTACTGTCTTTTATACAAGTTTCTTCTATTCAAACATATAGTGCTTTCTGATGTTTATTAATCACTGTCTTGGATCAGTTTTTCCTTTGTCTTCTTTCAAAATAACTGACCTCTGCCCTTGAAACCCGAATCTGAGACAGACCTAGAACTGGGACCTCTGCAGGGAGAATTTGACTTTCATTGTTTTATCCTTTTGTGCCCCATAAGCTAATTTTGTTTTCCCAGAGTAGAAGAAAGATGAGGCAAGATGCCATACCAGATATGCTGCTGACTGGGGTTCATTTCATTACCAGGCCATTCGCTGCTTGGAATCGTGTATGGCTGGTGGCACAGAGATGCCAATGCCCTTTTCAATCATGAGGGTGATGGGCGTTCCAAATCCCACTGATGTGTTTCAGTATCTGCATTGTTTTGAGAAGAGGAAAATAAGGTCCTAACTGGAATTGTTTTGAGGGGCAGGCACAGGGAGGTAGAATCCGTGATCACGGAGGGTTGGCAGCTGGTGGCCAGAGTTGTGGATCTCTCTTCAACCTTGAGAGACCTTGGGCTACACAGGTGGGAGATGTGGGCGAAAGGAGGTGAACGTGGCAGGCAACTCACTGTTCAGATGTGACATTTCAACCCCTATAGCATCAGAGGTATTTGCCAAGAGCCCCACCCTTCTTTGGAAAGGATGAGTTATTGACTGTGAAGGAAACACAAATAATGGAGGTTATTTCCGTGCAGAGACGACATGAGCCAGGGTGCTCTTTTAGGTAGTAAGTCTTATCAACAATGGCTTCCCTAAGTGCCTCCAAAGTGTCTATCCATTAGGGCCCAAGGAGGCGCTTTGATTCTCCCTTGGAGGGGAGAGCAGTTTAATAAATCACCCAGTGAATGGAGCATCTAAATTCAATAATTGTGAAGTGCAGATAAATCACTGCTGTCAATGCTGACCTAGGCTTTATTCATTCAAAACAGTTAAATTCAAACAGCATCCAGACATTCACGGCTCACAACCCCCGGCTACTGGGCTAGAATATCTTCCCGGAGTTGGGCCTCCTTCCTGGTTGTTGGGAAGTGGGGAAGGAGGAAGTAGGTTGAATTACAGAGAGATGACCCGTTCAAGCAACAGAGAGATCATGGAGGCTCAAAGTTAATAATTCATTGTACTGTCGGCTGTGTGTTAGGTTTCATCTTCAGAGCTGCTGATGGAAAGGCGATCAGGCTCTGGCGTCTTACTCCAGCTGCACAGCTGGGCCTTCTAACACATTATCTGTGGTTAATTTGCTTACCAGCGAGGTGAGGGCGTGACACAAGGGTACACGATAGTAGCTGGAAGTTTCGTAAATTCAAGTTGAACCAAGACTGGGAGGCTAATTCCATCTCCTCCCCCAGATTCTTCCCCATAAAATATGGGGCTTTTCTAGCCCCTCCATTCAACCCTAAGTACATTTCATGTAAAATGCAAGAAAGTGTAACTCTTATATTTATAAACATGCCAACTTGTAAATGGTTGGATAGGTATTTGAATTATTGTTTGTTAAATATTTAAGCTGAATCCCTCATCCATCAGTTCTCATGAGAAGGCAGGGGACAGATTTATGATGCTGGAGGTTTTCTGGTTAGTTGGCAGTTGGCATCTCCATTAATTATGGCTCACACAGTAGGGTCTGTAGTGATAATCGTAGCACTTAAAATCAGGGTCTCTATTCTAACAGTGGAAACAGTGTCACTTTATTTTTCTGGGCTCCAAAATCACTGCAGATGGTGACTACAGCCACGAAATTAAAAGACGCTTACTCCTTGGAAGGGAAGTTATGACCAACCTAGACAGCATATTGAAAAGCAGAGACATTACTTTGCCAACAAAGGTCTGTCTAGTCAAGGCTATGGTTTTTCCTGTGGTCATGTATGGATGTAAGAGTTGGACTGTGAAGAAGGCTGAGTGCCGAAGCATTGATGCTTTTGAACTGTGGTGTTGGAGAAGACTCTTGAGAGTCCCTTGGACTGCAAGGAGATCCAACCAGTCCATTCTGAAGGAGATCAGCCCTGGGATTTCTTTGGAAGGAATGATGCTAAAGCTGAAACTCCAGTACTTTGGCCACCTCATGCGAAGAGTTGACTCATTGGAGAAGACTCTGATGCTGGGAGGGACTCGGGGCAAGAGGAGAAGGGGACGACAGAGAATGAGATGGCTGGATGGCATCACTGACTTGATGGATGTGAGTCTCAGTGAACTCGGGGAGTTGGTGCTGGACAGGGAGGCCTGGCGTGCTGCAATTCATGGGGTCGCAAAGAGTTGGACACGACTGAGTGACTGATCTGATCTGATCTGATTATTCCTTTTAAAGGGGGCTAATGCAACAAGAGCTGCTGACATGAAAAGGAAAAGGAAGATGCCATCTCTGAATGGTTGCTGCCACTTTCTGAGGCTTTGGTGGGTCTGATTGTTTCTCTGACTACAGCATAGTTTAAAGATCAACTTTTAAGAGACAGACAGACCTAGATTTCAGTTCTAGGTCCCTTGCTTCCTGATTCTGAGAACCTGAACAACTTAACTTTATTCCTCTGAAACTCAGCTTTTTATCTAAATAAAAGGGAATGGGGGAGAGATAAATTAGGAGTTTAGGATGAGCATATGCACACAACTATACTTAAAATAGATAATCAACAAGGATCTACTGTGTAGCACAGCGAATTGTACTCAATATTTAGTAATAACCTATAAGGGAAAAGAATCTGAAAAAGAATATACATATATAACTGAATCACTTTGCTGTATACCTGAAGCATACACAACATTGTAAACCAATTATACTCCAATAAAAAATTTTAATAAAATAAATAAAAGGAAATGACCATAACTAACTTGATATAAATATATTCATGTATATACACACATGTGTAGAAAGATAAGTGGTTAAAGTGTAGTATGCTGCTGCTGCTGCAGCTGCTAAGTCGCTTCAGTCGTGTCCAACTCTGTGTGACCCTTTAGACGGCAGCCCACCAGGCTCCCCCATCCCTGGGATTCTCCAGGCAAGAACACTGGAGTGGGTTGCCAATGCATGAAAGTGAAAAGTGAAAGTGAAGTCGCTCAGTTGTATCTGACTCTTAGCGACCCTATGGACTGCAGCCTACCAGGCTCCTCTGTCCATGGGATTTTCCAAGCAAGAGTACTGGAGTGGGGTGCCATTGCCTTTTCCGAAAGTGTAGTATAATACCTAACAAATAATAATAACTAACCATAATTCTTAAGCAATAAA
The DNA here is from genome assembly GCA_935064755.1 of Tragelaphus eurycerus. Taxonomy (NCBI): domain Eukaryota; kingdom Metazoa; phylum Chordata; class Mammalia; order Artiodactyla; family Bovidae; genus Tragelaphus; species Tragelaphus eurycerus. The sequence continues at coordinate 6,642,438 of CAKXYN010000092.1, read as the reverse complement.
ACAAACTTCACAAGGGGAGAGGTTTTAGTCCTGTTTATTCACTGTTAATCCCCAGTGCCTAGAACAGTGCCTGATACAGAGAATAAATTCAGAAAACATTTGAACTTATTTCAAATGTTTATTGAATTAATCAGTGAGCACATACCAAGTTCCAGACGCTGGCACAGGTGCCATTTAATATTATGAGAACCCTGGAAGCCGGGTATTACAATTTTGGGGGTAAAGTCTCTGAGACTCTGAGAGGTTAAGTAATTTTCCTGATGTCACCCAGCTAGTATATACCTGATGAATGTCAGTTTCTAGCCCCTCTTCTCCTGCTCTAAGAGTTGCAGTGGGTCCTGAGATCTGGCTCTTTTATGGTTTATAGGCCCTGTGACCGTGGGGTCATATGTGGAAAGAGAAGCACTCTCTTCTCACAGCAGGGAGAAGTCAGATGTCTCTTTCCCCTTTGAATTTTACAGATGAAGGCTGGAAACTGAGAAAGTGCCTCCAAACCAGAAGAGGCTTCAGGAGAGAAGGTGGGTGCCATTGTGATGTTCTTGGGAGCTCTGAGGATGGGGTGCAGGAAGGAAGGTTCACTGAGGTGCCCAGGGAAGGAAAGCCCTTCTTCCTTCTCTAGGCCAAGTCTGTGGCTCAAACACCAGCATTGTCCTCTCTTTCCTGAAGACAAACTCTTGGCTGGCAGGGAGAGATGAGGGGCTGATTTTGGACAATCCTGTTTACCAACTGGATCCATGAGAAGGGTTTGGGGTGTGGGGGTGGGGCTACTGTTTTTTCTGATAGATGTTAGGATGGGTATGTGTGTATGTGTGTGTTTGTGTGGTCCCTGCAGCAGAGAGTGTGGTGAGAGACAGATTGTGACCTGCTCCCCAGGCCCTCTAGGCCCTCTTGGCCTCAGGCTGGCAGGTGAGCTAGGGGCGGGGGGCCCAGAAGAGACCGAGGGCTGTGTCTGTAGAGCTCCAGGGCCCTCCCTACAGCTGCCCCTGGCCAGGCCCAGGCCTTGAAGCAGCAGTGAACCTCTCCCCTTGGCCAACTGCACGACCCATGGAGGCCTCAGCAACTGGAGTATATGGATGCTGCCATTAAGGAGAATGTTGGATCTCACACACACAAAAAAGATATCCCATGTCCAAGGGCAAAGGAGAAACCCCAACAGAACGGTAGGAGGGCAAAATCATGTTTAAAATCAAACCCCATACCCACCAGCGATGCTCAGAGGACGCAAACAAAACCTTGTGTGCACCAGGACCCAGGGACCCCACAATAGACTGAGCCAGACCTGCCTTTGAGTGTCCGAGTGTCTCCTGGGGAGGTATGGGTCAGCAGTGGCCTGCCACAGGGACAGGGGCTCTGGCTACAGCAGACGTGGGAGGCACAGCTTTGAGATCCACGATAGAGCCACAGAGCAGACAACCCACGAACTGGAGAACAATTTAACCAAAGAAGTTCTCACACTTTTGCAAAACTTCTAGGGCCCACAACAGACTTCCCAACCTGAGGATCTGGCAAAGGGACTGAGAATGCCCAGTATTTGAAGGCCTTGACTTTGAAGGCCAGTGCAATTTGATTACAGATCACAGGCCTGGGGAACCAGACTCTTGGAGAGCACAAACAAAACCTTGTGCACACCAGGACCCAGGAGAATGGAGCAGTGACCCCACAAGAGACTGAGTCAGACACACCTGTGAGTGTCCAGGAGTCTCCCATGGAGGCCTGGGTTGGCAGTGGCCTGCCGTGGGACGAGGGGCACTGAATACAACAATCCTTTCGAAGGAAGTCACCATTATTCCTCCTGTAGGAGGGAACACAGCCCCACCCATCAACAGAAAATTGGATTAAAGATTTACTGAGCATGGCCATGCCCATCAAAGCAAGACCCAGATTCCCCAAAAGCCAGTCCCTCCCATCAGGAAGCTTCCAAAAGCCTCTGCCCTCCATCAGAGGGTAGGCAGAATGGAAACCACAATTACAGAAAACTAACCAAACTGATCACTTGGAACCTGGAAACTACTCAGAAGAGTGAACTCATCAGCTCCCTCCAGACCTACTGAGTCAAACCCTGGGGTGGGAGCCAGCACTCTACTTTAACATGCCCTCCAGGTGATGCCTAGGCAACTGTTGGAAATCGTTTACATGTATTTGTCAATTTCATCCTTCAGATCAGATCAGATCAGTCGCTCAGTCGTGTCCGACTCTTTGCAACCCCATGAATTGCAGCACGCCAGGCCTCCCTGTCCAGCACCAACTCCCGGAGGTCACTCAGACTCACATCCATCGGGTCAGTGATGCCATCCAGCCATCTCATCCTCTGTCGTCCCCTTCTCCTCTTGCCCCCAATCCCTCCCAGCAGCAGAGTCTTCTCCAATGAGTCAACTCTTCCCATGAGGTGGCCAAAGTACTGGAGTTTCAGCTTTAGCATCATTCCTTCCAAAGAAATCCCAGGGCTGATCTCCTTCAGAATGGACTGGTTGGATCTCCTTGCAGTCCAAGGGACTCTCAAGAGTCTTCTCCAACACCACAGTTCAAAAGCATCAATTCTTCCGCGTTCAGCCTTCTTCACAGTCCAGCTCTCACATCCGTACATGACCACAGGAAAGACCATAGCCTTCACTAGGCGAACCTTTGTTGGCAAAGTAATGTCTCTGCTTTTGAATATGCTATCTAGGTTGGTCATAACTTTCCTTCCAAAGAGTAAGCGTCTTTTAATTTCATGGCTGCAGTCACCATCTGCAGTGATTTTGGAGCCCAGAAAAATAAAGTCTGACACTGTTCCCACTGTTTCCCCATCTATTTCCTGTGAAGTGGTGGGACCAGATGCCATGATCTTCGTTTTCTGAATGTTGAGCTTTAAGCCAACCTTTTCACTCTCCACTTTCACTTTCATCAAGAGGCTTTTTAGTTCCTCTTCACTTTCTGCCATAAGGGTGGTGTCATCTGCATATCTGAGGTTATTGATATTTCTCCCAGCAATCTTGATTCCAACTTGTGTTTCTTCCAGTCCAGCATTTCTCATGATGTACTCTGCATATAAGTTAAATAAACATGGTGACAATATACAGCCTTGACGTACTCCTTTTCCTATTTGGAACCAACCAGTCTGTTGTTCCATGTCCAGTTCTAACCGTTGTTTCCTGACCTGAATACAAATTTCTCAAGAGGCAGATCAGGTGGTCTGGTATTCCAATCTCTTTCAGAATTTTCTGAAAGAGATGGGAATACCAGCAATCAATGCAAAGAAATAGAGGAAAACAACAGAATGGGAAAGACTAGGGATCTCTTCAGGAAAATCAGAGATACCAAAGGAACATTTCATGCAAAGATGGGCTCGATAAAGGACAGAAATGGTATGGACCTAACAGAAGCAGAAGATATTAAGAAGAGGTGGCAAGAATACACAGAAGAACTGTACAAAAAAGAGCTTCATGACCCAGATAATCATGATGGTGTGATCACTGACCTAGAGCCAGACATCCTGGAATGTGAAGTCAAGTGGGCCTTAGAAAGCATCACTACGAACAAAGCTAGTGGAGGTGATGGAATTCCAGCTGAGCTATTCCAAATCCTGAAAGATGATGCTGTGAAAGTGCTGAACTCAATATGTCAGCAAATTTGGAAAACTCAGCAGTGGCCACAGGATTGGAAAAGGTCAGTTTTCATCCCAATCCCAAAGAAAGGCAATGCCAAAGAGTGCTCAAACTACCGCACAATTGCACTCATCTCACACACTAGTAAAGTAACGCTCAAAATTCTCCAAGCCAGGCTTCAGCAATATGTGAACCGTGAGATTCCTGATGTTCAAGCTGGTTTTAGAAAAGGCAGAGGAACCAGAGATCAAATTGCCAACATCCTCTGGATCATGGAAAAAGCAAGAGAGTTCCAGAAAAACATCTATTTCTGCTATATTGACTATGCCAAAGCCTTTGACTGTGTAGATCACAATTTCATCTTTAGAACTGAAGAAAGAGAGGCCCAGGGAACTTAAATAACATGCTCAAAGTTATACAGCTGGAAAACTACCAAGCTGGAACGAGAACCCAGCTCTTGACTGGCAGATTGGAATCTGCCCTGAGGTCTTCCAGATATCCCAGGGGGAGTCTCGGTTGCTGACTGGCCCTCCTCTCTGCACTTTCCCAGAAGTCAGAGGGCATGGTGGCCACGGGGTAGCAGGGCCAGCGCTGTGCCACCCTGCACTCTTTTCTCTCCACTTCCACCTCCTGCCTCACCTCCTGAGCTGATCTGGCTTACAAGTACAGAGTCAGCAGCATTTCCATCTTCCTTTTCCTCCTCTGGCTCCTCATTCTCACTCACTGAGGCTTTTATACATCCCTAGTCCCTCATGGGAGGTAAATGAAATTTCATGGTTAGGAAATGTTGGATTAAACGAAATAGATTTCTTTACCACAGATCTTCTCAGAGCCTTTACTAGGTAATATGTGAAGCTCCAAAAACAGGATATAGCAGGCAGTGTTCATCAACTTAGATGATCACAAAACCTTGTTTGTTTTTTAAAACTTGTGTTTAGTTATTTAGTTGACTGTGCCAGGTCGTAGTTACAGCATATGGGATCTTTAGTTGCTGCATGCAAACACTTAGCTGTGGCGTGAGATCGCTAGTTCCCTGACTGGCGATCAAACCCAGGGCCCCTGCATTGGGAGCATAAAGTCTTAGCCACTGAACCACCAGGGAAGATCCCCAAACCTTTTTTATTCAGAAGACATTTTGGAAGACTAACGTTCTGCAGGTCCTTTTCCCATGGCGAGCAAAGCGTGAGCCCTAAGTGGATAGGATATGATACAGTTAGATTTTGAGGGTTGTGGTAAAGGATGGAGAAAGTTCCAGAATACAGAATTTTCATTCTACCAGTCTTTGCCATCTCAGCACATCCTCAAGAGTAGCCCTATCAGAGGTCTTTCTAAAGTACCAAGTTTATTGAGTTGGAATGAGTAAATGGTAGGGAAGTATCGATTCTTGGGGTGAGGCCCAATACTCGCTGCCCCACAGCATTGCTGGGGTTGGGTACTTGACCGTTGGGCCAGTTGTTTACCCTTTAATTTCTGGATCTTCAGAAGGTGGGATACTGGGTCTCAGATGAAGGTACAGGAGGAGTTGAGTCAGGGAGGTGTATGTGGGTATTCTGAAGGCTCAAGGTAAGTGTTCTGTTAACTATGGAATTATTTCAGTGTTTGACAATCAATATGGCTTTTCTTCACAGTCCAGCTCTCACATCCATACATGATCACAGGAAAAACCATAGCCTTGACTAGGCGAACCTTTGTTGGCAAAGTGATGTCTCTGCTTTTGAATATGCTATCTAGGTTGGTCATAACTTTCCTTCCAAAGAGTAAGCGTCTTTTAATTTCATGGCTGCAGTCACCATCTGCAGTGATTTTGGAGCCCAGAAAAACAAAGTCTGACACTGTTTCCACTGTTTCCCCATCTATTTCCCATGTAGTGATGGGACCAGATGCCATGATCTTCGTTATCTGAATGTTGAGCTTTAAGCCAACCTTTTCACTCTCCACTTTCACTTTCATCAACAGGCTTTTGAGTTCCTCTTCACTCTCTACCATAAGGGTGGTGTCATCTGCATATCTGAGGTTATTGATATTTCTCCCAGCAATCTTGAGTCCAACTTGTGTTTCTTCCAGTCCAGCGTTTCTCATGATGTACTCTGCATATAAGTTAAATAAACAGGGTGACAATATACAGCCTTGACGTACTCCTTTTTCCTATTTGGAACCAGTCTGTTGTTCCATGTCCAGTTCTAACTGTTGCTTCCTGACCTGCATACAGATTTCTCAAGAGGCAGATCAGGTGGTCTGGTATTCCCATCTCTCTCAGAATTTTCCACAGTTTATTGTGATCCACACGGTCAAAGGCTTTGGCATAGTCAATAAAGCAGAAATAGATGCTTTTCTGGAACTCTCTTGCTTTTTCCATGATCCAGTGGATGTTGGCAATTTGATCTCTGGTTCCTCTGCCATTTCTAAAACCAGCTTGGACATCAGGAAGTTCACGGTTCACATATTGCTGAAGCCTGGCTTGGAGAATTTTGAGCATTACTTTACTAGCATGTGAGATGAGTGCAATTGTGCGGTAGTTTGAGCATTCTTTGGCATTGCCTTTCTTTGGGATTGGGATGAAAACTGACCTTTTCCAATCCTGTGGCCACTGCTGAGTTTTCCAAATTTGCTGGCATATTGAGTGCAGCACTTTCACAGCATCATCTTTCAGGATTTGGAATAGCTCAACTGGAATTCCATCACCTCCACTAGCTTTATTCGTAGTGATGCTTTCTAAGGCCCACTTGACTTCACATTCCAGGATGTCTGGCTCTAGGTCAGTGATCACACCATCGTGATTATCTGGGTCATGAAGATCTTTTTTATACAGTTCTTCTGTGTATTCTTGCCACCTCTTCTTAATATCTTCTGCTTCTGTTAGGTCCATACCATTTCTGTCCTTTATCGAGACCATCTTTGCATGAAATGTTCCTTTGGTATCTCTGATTTTCCTGAAGAGATCCCTAGTCTTTCCCATTCTGTTGTTTTCCTCTATTTCTTTGCATTGATTGCTGAAAAAGGTTTTCTTATCTCTTCTTGCTATTCTTTGGAACTCTGCATTCAGATGTTTATATCTTTCCTTTTCTCCTTTACTTTTCACTTCTCTTCTTTTCACAGCTATTTGTAAGGCCTCCCCAGACAGCCATTTTGCTTTTTTGCATTTCTTTTCCATGGGGATGGTCTTGATCCCTGTCTCCTGTACAATGTCACAAACCTCATTCCATAGTTCATCAGGCACTCTATCTATCAGATCTAGGCCCTTAAATCTATTTCTCACTTCCTTGTGAGAGCTGGACTGTGAAGAAGGCTGAGAGCCAAAGAATTGATGCTTTTGAACTGTGGTGTTGGAGAAGACTCTTGAGAGTCCCTTGGACTGCAAGGAGATCCAACCAGTCCATTCTGAAGGAGATCAGCCCTGGGATTTCTTTGGAAGGAATGATGCTAAAGCTGAAACTCCTGTACTTTGCCACCTGATGCGAAGAGTTGACTCATTGGAGAAGACTCTGCTGCTAGGAGGGATTGGGGGCAGGAGGAGAAGGGGACGACAGAGGATGAGATGGCTGGATGGCATCACTGACTCGATGGATGTGAGTCTGAGTGACCTCCGGGAGTTGGTGATGGACAGGGAGGCCTGGCGTGCTGTGATTCATGGGGTCACAAAGAGTCGGACACGACTGAGTGACTGATCTGATCTGATCTGATGGCTGTTCTGGTTCATGCCAGCTAAATATTAACCTTGAATTCAGGAGCAGGCTTCACATAATCAGTGTCCCTTCAAGGCTATATATCCAAGATTTCCCTGGTGGCCCAGTGCCTTGGACTCCATGTTCCCAATGAGGGGGTCTGGGTTCGATCTCTGGTCAGGGGACTGGATCCCACATGCCGCAACTTGCAAGAGTTTGAATGCTAAAACTGGAGAATCCCACATGCCTCAACTAAGACTTGGCATGGCCAAAAATATACATACCTAAATCAATTTTTAAAAGGTTTTGTTATCCAAATAAAACAATATATATAACACTTGGGAACATGATAAAATACAAAGCATAATTCTCCACAAAAGCAATGAAACTAATCAACTACCTTCATTGTTAAACACCAGTTATGGTTTTATTGTTCTATAACACTGTTCTCAAATTTTTGATGATCAGTTCTGCTTCATTTGGGGTATGGGTTGTTTCCACTGATATTTAGTGGACTCAATAACCATATCTTTCTATAGGAGGGGTCAGAGCCCAGCCAGAGGCCCCTGGCTTGGTTGGTTGCCCATAATAGGACAAAGAATATAAATATTAAACTTTGAAAACCTTAGGGCTGGTTCTGGCTCTGTTACTAGCTGTATGGCCTTGGGAAAGTTATATACCATCTCTCTGCCCTTGGAACAGGGAGATATGTAATCATAAGATAATATGCATGAAGCAGCTGATTAACGAATGCATGGCACATAGTATGCTTTCAATAAAAGTTGTAAGGCCCAAAAAATTGTTAGCAAACCTGGAAAACTAAAAGAGTTGACTGATTAGTTAACTAATTAAGGAACCACATGCACACACACATACCAGCTCCTCTGGGTCACAGGCCTCATCTGAAGAGTAAACTGCTGGTTTGAGTTTGAATGTGGCAAGGAATCTGAGACCTGCTGCCTCTCCAACTCTGCACCCTCACCTTCAGTTGAGGAAAAGCAGATGTACAGAAAAGGAGGTACCAGATCAAGTGACCAAAATCTGACCTGGAGGAAAGCACACCTAATCCCCCTGGGCGAGGGCTTATGATCTGGCGATTGAGTGATGGGCACGTAGTATATCAGAAGCATGTATCAGTTAGCATTCCCCAAGACTTAGTGGCAGTGGCCACATATTTAGCTCATTGTTCTCTGGGTCAGAATTTGGAGTTGGGGCTGCTGTGGTCTTGAGTGGGCTCACTCATGAATGCGCAGTTAGATGCAGCATCAGCCAGGGACTAGCGGGCCTCTGTTGGCTTTAAATTTGAGATGGCTCATCCTTGTTCCACATGAAGTGTCAGCCTCTGGCAGATTAGTCCAAGCCTATTCACAAGGCAGCTGAGCATAATTCTATGAGAAAGTGAAAGTCCTTAAGACCTGCTAGGTTCAGAATCGGTACGTCATCATCACTTCCACTCCTCTTACTGGGCAAAGCAAGTGACAAAGTTAGCACAGATTCAAGGTGTAGAGAAACAGCTCCCATCTCCTGATGGGAGGAACTTGACAGAACTTTTGATCAGAGTCTCAACCCATCCTAGCCAACAGACGTTATGCAACCCCGTAGACCCGCCCACGTGCTCTTTGCCAGGAAATTGAACATTCAGTGAACGGAACCACTTAGGAGCTTAGATGCAAACTATACACACACACACACACACACACATATGATGGATAAACAACAAGGTCTTATAGTGTAGCACAGAGAATTATATTCAATATCCTCAGATAAATCATAGTATAAAAGAAGATGAAAAAGAATATATATATAGCTGAATCACTTTGCTGTACAGCAGAAATTAACAAAACATTGTAAATCAACTATACCTCAATAAAATAAAACTAAAGGAGATCTAGTAAAATTATTCCAGAAAGAAAGGAATAAGGGAGACATAGAAAACAAATGTATGGATACCAAGGGGGAAAGGGAGGGTGGGATGAATTAGGAAGTTGGGACTGACATATATATATACTCTTGATACTATGTATAAAATAGATAACTAATGAGAATATACTGTATAGCACAAGGAACTCAGTGCTCAGTGCTGACCTAAATGGGAAGGAAATCCAAAAAAGAGGGGATAGAGACCGGTGTTTGATACCTGGGTTGGGAAGATCCCCTGGAGAAGGGAACGGCTACCCATGCCAGTATTCTGGCCTAGGAAATTCCATAGACAGAGGAGCCTGGCAGGATACAGTCCATGGGATCGAAAAGAGTCGGACACAACAGAACAATTTTCATAGGATGTATACGTATGGCTGATTCATTTTGCTGTACAGTGGAAACTAATACCTTGTAAAGCAACTATGCTCCAATACAAATTAGTTTTAAATAATGAAGGAAAGGAACCAGGAAAGTGACACTGTGACTTCCAAAAGGCTCTCCACTTGTTATTGCCACCTTGCTTGCCCAGTGCAGCTGAGCCACTTCCTTTCTCAAGCTTAGCTGTTAGTTTTACTTCAGTTTTGTGTGTTACCTCCTATGCTGCCGCTGCTGCTAAGTCGCTTCAGTCGTGTCAGACTCTGTGCTACCCCGTAGACGGCAGCCCACCAGGCTCCCCTGTCCCTGGGATTCTCCAGGCAAGAGCACTGGAGTGGGTTGCCATTTCTTTCTCCAATGCATGAAAGTGAAAAGTGAAAGGGAAGTTGTTCAGTCGTGTCCAACTCTTAGCGACCCCATGGACTGCAGCCTACCAGGCTCCACCTCCTATAGTGGATGCTATAAATAGGAAAAGGAGTTCGTCAAGGCTGTATATTGTCACCCTGCTTATTTAACTTATATTCAGAGTACATCATGAGAAATGCTGGGCTGGAAGAAGCACAAGTTGGAATCAAGATTGCTGGGAGAAATAACAATAACCTCAGATATGCAGATGACACCACCCTTGGGCAGAAAGTGAAGAGGAACTCAAAAGCCTCTTGATGAAAGTGAAAGTGGAGAGTGAAAAAGTTGGCTTAAAACTCAACATTCAGAAAACGAAGATCATGGCATCCAGTCCCATCACTTCATGGGAAATAGATGGGAAACAGAGGAAACAGCGTCAGACTTTATTTTTGGGGCTCCAGAATCACTGCAGATGGTGACTGCAGCCATGAAATTAAAAGACGCTTACTCCTTGGAAGAAAAGTTATGACCAACCTAGACAGCATATTCAAAAGCAGAGACATTACTTTGCCAACAAAGTTTCATCTAGTCAAGGCTATGGTCTTTCCTGTGGTCATGTATGGATGCGAGAGCTGGACTGTGAAGAAGGCTGAGGGCCGAAGAATTGATGCTTTTGAACTGTGGTGTTGGAGAAGACTCTTGAGAGTCCCTTGGACTGCAAGGAGATCCAACCAGTCCATTCTGAAGGAGATCAGCCCCGGGATTTCTTTGGAAGGAATGATGCTAAAGCTGAAACTCCAGTACTTTGGCCACCTCATTCGAAGAGTTGACTCATTGGAAAAGATTGATGCTGGGAGGGATTGGGAGCAGGAGGAGAAGGGGACGACAGAGGATGAGATGGCCGGATGGCATCACTGACTCAATGGATGTGAGTCTGAGTGACCTCCGGGAGTTGGTGCTGGACAGGGAGGCCTGGCGTGCTGCGATTCATGGGGTCGCAAAGAGTCGGACACGACTGAGCGACTGATCTGATCTGATAGTGGGTGCGTTGGTGCACTATCCCGACTGCCTCCCAGGACTCGGGGGTATTGCATGCTGATGGCCACATGTAAGCCTCATCCCAAGAACTGCCTTCTGCTCATGAGTGCCACCTCACAAAGGTTATGCTGCCTTCTTGGAGTGGCCTCCCTTGGACTGATTCTGAAAGGCCATCCTTGTGGGATCACAGTTGGCTTCTCCCTCTGCCCATGCCTTCCTGCCTCCTGCCTCCCTCCCTCCCTCCCTCATGGTTTTTGCTACCAAGAACACGGTAGAAAAATCTCTAAGACACTACCCTGCAAGCTCAAGATAAGATATCCTATATCCCCCTGAAACTATCACAACATTGTTAATTGGCTATACTCCAATACAAAATAAAAAGTGTTTTTTTTGTTTTTTTTTTTTTAAAGAAGATATTCTATACTCCTTCCATAAATTTCATGTTTGCCTAGGTGAGGCAGTAGGATTCTTGTTACTTACAGTCCAAAACTGTTACAAGATATTTCACTCCCGGATTCTTATCACGATACTGCTTTTTAAAATATTTATTTATTTCTATTTATTTATTTATTTGGCTGTGCTGGGTCTTAGTTGTGGCACGCAGGTTCTTCCAATTCCCTGTGGCATGCAGGATCTTTAGTTGAGGCAGGCAAATTCTTAGGTGCGGTATGTGGGATCCAGTTCCCTGATCAGGGATAAACCCTGGTCCCTTGCATGGAGAGCGCAGAGTCTTAGCCACTGGAGCACCAGGGAATTGTCTCGCTACATTATTTCTAATTCTTGTTTACTACTAATTGAATGCATACTGTTCGACCTCTCAAAATCACCCTGCCATGTGAGTACCAGTATCCCTGTTCAACTGTGGAGATAAAATAAAGCAGAAAGAAAGTGAGAACGTTAGTTGCTCAGTCGTGTCCAACTCTGTCCCCCCATGGACTGTAGCCCGCCAGTCTCCTTTGTCCATGAGATTCTCCAGGTGAGAATACTGGAGTGGGTAAGCCATTCCCTTCTCCAGGGGATCTTCCTGACCCAGGGATTGAACCTGGGTCTGAGCCATCGGGGAAGCTAGAGTAGTTAAGAAACTTTACCTTGGAACCAGGCTGCCTAGGTGTGGTTCCCACTTCTGTCACTTACTACCTATGTCGCCTTGGGTAAGTTTCTTATCTGTCTATGCCTCAGTTTCCACCCCCTCTGTAAAATAAGGGCAATAAGCCATTTCATTGGATTTCTGTGAGGATTAAATGAGTTAACACAGATAAAATGTTTAGAACAGTTCCTGACAAACAAGAAGCTTTGCATAAGTGTTTGCTATTACTATGGTTGATGTTAGTATTATCAGTAGTAATGGTATTAATGTTGATCTTTCTGGGTCCGAAGGCTGTGAATGTTGGGCCTACTATCTTCCCCACTTGAGAACCCTCTTTTTTCCACTCCACCCTAGTCCGTCTTGCTGCCAGAATACCAGAACTCAGCAGAGAGTCATGCATCTCTGATGAAAGGGAACAGCCACGGCAGCTCTGCTGACAGGGCTCCTCTTTGCTGGCCTTCACATTTTTCTTTCTTGCAGGTTTGAAATACTGTCTCCTCCCCACTCACTGCCTTTGCCATAAGTAACTGTCTTCCTGGAGCCACCTGAGAGACGCTCCTCCCTGGGGAGTCCTGGCCTGACCGAGATGTAATTTGTTAAGGAGTATTTGAACACAACAGACTCCCAGAGTAAATGGGCACTATGCTACCCAAGGAGGTGATTTAATTATTAGCATCATTCTTCAGACCATTCTTAATCTCAGGCCTGCCTTTCTTATCTGCACATCTTGGGATGGGACAAAGCATAAATATCAGAATCAATAAATTACACGTTTGCAAGGATGCAAGCCAAACAACAGTAACCTGGTTACTGGGCACCAAAGCCAGCTTCTCCTTAGAAACCTCAACCCTGGAATAAGAAGTCGGGCTGCTGCTGCTGCTAAGTCGCCTCAGTCGTGTCCGACTCTGTACGACCCCATAGACGGAAGCCCACCAGGCTCCCCTGTCCCCAGGATTCTCCAGGCAAGAACACTGGAGTGGGTTGCCATTTCCTTCTCCAATGCATGGAAGTGAAAAGTGAAAGTGAAGTTGCTCAGTCATGTCCGACTCTTAGCGACCCCATGGACTGCAGCCCACCAGGCACCTCCGTCCATGGGATTTTCCAGGCAAAAGTACTGGGGTGGGGGTGCCATTGCCTTCCCCGAAGAAGTCGGGCAGTGGGATGCATTCTTGTTATAGGGCACAAGCTGTTCTGAAATTAAAAGAATGGAGGTTGGTCTTAAAATCTGGGATCCAGTTATAGGGACAACCTCCCATCCAAGAGGGGGTTCCAAGGCCCAGAGCACATGTATCCCCGATGGGAGGCTGGGGTCCTCCACCTAGCATCAGACCAATAAGGAAGCTGTTTGAACCAATGGAGACGTTCCCAGTACAGAGCCAAGGAGAGCAGGTGTGTCGAGGAGGCTTCACCTGGGGCCTCTCCGAGCAGCCTGTCCTCACTGCTTCTCATCAGATGCTGGGTAAGTGGCACCCAGCCTGGTGGCCTCTCTTGGTGCCCTTCTCACCAGGGCTTCCAGGCCCCACCTCCAAGCTCCTGGCAACCTTGGATCTCCTTGAAGTTTACACTGGCCACTGCTGGGGGCTCCCTGAGTCCTCTGCATGATTTTGCAGTCAACCTCCTGTCCAGACACTGCTGTGTTCTGTGGGCACACGGGCCAGCATCTCTTGTTCTCCCTTCACTTGGCTCTGATCTCTCCCTGTCCTCAGGGCTCCAGACTTCCTCTGCTGTATCTGGCCTGGTGACTCTCAGGGTGCCTTTTACTTCAACCATTGTGCCTCATTCCTCCCAGTTTATCTTGCACACTAACCTGTCCCTGAGCCCAAAGGGGGCTAGGGGCCCTCCCAAGGCCTGTCCCCTCCTTGTGCAGTGGTCGCTGTTGATGTGTGTTCATGCTCGGCCTACCCCCGTCACTCAGGCAATCGCTCACTTGCCTCCCCTGCTCTCTTGCTCCCTGTTCCCCATCCCTGGCTTTGAGACCAACTACAGCCTACTGCCTGCCTTTCACTGACTCCTGTTTGTCCCCTGGGCCGAGGGCTCCCCTAGTCTGACCCCCACCCTACCTACCACTCCTTGGGGAGGAGCAGACCCTCTGGCCTCTCTGCACGCCCGCCTCACCCAGTACAGCCTCCCCGCCTTCTCCCGGGCCCTCTGCTGTGAGGTGAGAGCTGCGTGAAGTTTGCATCAGCAGCCGTGGCCAGAGGGAAGGTGTTGACCTTGGGGGACCTCACGCTCTGGACTGAAGGGAGAGGGAGTCATGGTGAATTCCACATCCCCTCTTGACCAGAGACACAGGGCTGGGCCTCTTCTCCAGAGGGAGTACACGCGAGAGTTCTAGGAAGAATCCAGCCCATCCATGCGTGGGTTGGAGGAGTGTCTTTGTGCCTGGGAATTAGGACCCCGGCCCCCAACCATTAGCTTTCCATCCTGGGCCTGCAGCTCTGGGCCTCAGTATAGGCTCCTGAGGAATTGCTGTTCTCCGCCAGCACTTTGGGTCCTTCCTGAGAGCCCCTCCTTGAGGCCTGGGATGGGGGGCATCTGGAGCTAGCCTCCTCTTCTTGGAATGCAATAAAGGGGAGATATTGTGCAACCAGAAAAAAAAAAAAATCCAGGACTTTAACTATAAGGGGCGACTTGATTCTTTATGGTAACAGGAGCATTCCCAGGCTGAACCAACTTATGTTTGGATATCACAAGGCCAGAGTAAATGTGAAAAACAAAGATTGACTGAACATCCCTAAGGGTGCCGGAGACACAAAGGCAAGGTGGTCAGAGTCCCTGCTGTCCTCCCAGGCAGGGAGGTGGGGAGCGACACAAGACAACCATCTCTCCAGGAGTATCAGAGAACTAAGGAGGGAGTGTAAGAAAGGGTGTTTGAAGCCAGCCTGGGGGCGAGGGGGTGGGGGTGGGGCTTTCCTGAGCTGAATCGTCTTAAGTTGAAGGTTACCATAGCAGGTGCAGAAGAAGCAGAGCAGTCTAGATGGAGGAGGACGCTCTCTCAATGGCACCTATGTGTAAACAACTTTGGGAGCTGCGGGAATCTCTTGAATTCATTCCTCCTCCCCACCTCCACTTCTCTCTTCCACCCGTGAGCAAGGTCAGACTCTCACCATCTCTCACCTGGGTTACTATAGCTGCCTTCTTACTGGTACTGCCGTCTCCTGCCCTCTGATCATAGCCTTCTCCTCTGCCTCCTCCCTCCCAAGTCCGTCCTCTAGTGAGTAATCTCATTCTCGCTCCTTTTCCCAAAACCCTGTTAAGGGGCCTCCCCAGCAGGATGAAATCTACTCTATTTAGCATGGTAGCTATAGTGTCTGTGTGAGTAATCCTGCTCCCTACAAGACTATGTCTCTCCTACCCAACCCCCCACCTTGTGTTCAAAGGACACAAAACAAAAATCTGAGTGTGATCTGAGTGGGAGGCTGCGCTGAATGCTTTTGCTTTGGATAGTATGTCATTTATTCTCATTTTACAGACAGGTTGAAAAGCGTAGCCAATTATGGGACTTCCCTGGTTGTTCAGTGGTTAAGAATCCACCTTGCAATGCAGGTGATGTGGGTTTGATCCCTGGTTGGGGAACTAAGATTCCACCTGCCTCCGGGCAACTAGAGAAAGCCCTCGTGCCACAACCAAAAAAGGAAGAAATTTTAGGAAATAATAAAAACAAAATAAAAGTGTAACCAGTTCGACCCTACACCCATGCTCTTTCTAGGGCTATCGTTTGAATTAAATTTATGTCCAGGCTTTTAAACTAAAAACTGTAGAAACAAACGTATATGTTAATTGTATAAAAAGAAAAAAAAATTGTTTACAATTATTGATTTTTATTACAATTAAATCTCCTTAAAACCCTGGGCTTGACACCTGACACTGTGTTTGGCTCCAGCTCCCCCAGCTGACCTCCCCTCCTATCAGCCCTCCTGCTCTGTGCCCCAGCCACTCAGCTATTCCTCTGTCAGGAAGCAACTGTCCATCAGGTTCTCTCTTGTCTCTCTTTCTCTTTTTTTACTTCATTGACAGCTTTGTCAGGGTCTCGCCTCTTCAGAGAGGACTCCCCTGACCAGACTCTAAGATAGCCTTGTCATATTTGGTTTCCATTTCCTGTTGCCCTTACCACTACCTGACATAGCTGCTTATTTATTTGTTATTTGTCATCCTTATTCCATGGAGTTTTATAACTGTAGAACCTTTATTTCCAGAGCTTAGAACAGTACCTGACATGTAATAGACACACAACTAGTATTTAGTGAGTCATTTTGAAGAATGACTCCCAGTACTCCAAGGCTTGATTATGACCTGACTGAGAGCTCTATAGTCACTAAAGCACATGGGCCCATGCAGAAGGCAGACTTTGCAAGGACAGGAGAGGCATAGAGGCCAAGCGGGTGGCCTTCATCTAATGGAATTAGGGAACAGGCCCAATAAGGTCACCTCAGATGCTTTGATGGGAGTCTTATCAATTATGGAGACAAATACCTTATTTTTTTTTATCCTGAGTGCCTGGTGCAGAGTAGACACTCAGCAAGTGCTTAAAGTGTAAGTGAATTCTAGAATTTTATGGTTGCCTCAGTCAGCCTCCAGCTAGCTAAACTCACATTCTGAGTGCAAAGGCTGGTCAACAAGTTGTTATTGCCTAAGTATACATCTTTTCAATTCTGTGCTTAAAGTGGCAGCATGAGCAATCTGATTTCTGGTTCCTTTATTGGGTAGAAACTTTCTTGTAACTCTCAAGGTTGGCTCAGATCCAGCCAAGGAGTCTGGGAAGCTGAACACTGAATGACTGTTCCAAAGGCCTTCTCTGTAAAAGTGGTTAGTGTTTTGGCAAGCTTGTTGGAGATTCTTCACTATGGGAACCACATTACTTCTCAAGATGGCTTGAAATAGCTGGATGATCAGGAGGCACATTCTGCAACAGAGTTTTTCCATTTACAGGTTAGTGATGGTTTGTGGTGGCCTTCAAACCACTTCAATGCAGTGGTTTCTTAAAGGAATGTAATAAGTTACACACAGCTTTTTAAAATAAAATATATTAGAATAGAAACTATAATTAGCAATCTAGAATCAAAAATGTATTTCAAAAATGAAGGCAAAATAAAGACATTTTTAGACAGCAGATGCACACTAAAGAAAATGCTAAAGATGTTCTTAGCAGAAGGCAAATGAGCCCTCACAGAAGCACAGAGATACAGGGAGGAAAGAAAAGGAATAGAAAAGATGAATTTTAGAGAAACTACTGTATAAAACACACAGACAGTTAAAATACATGACAACAAAGCACAAATTTGGGAGGATATTAAATGGAGTCAAGATGTTCTAAGTTCCTTGCATGTCTCATCTTACATATAATGTTAAATGTTATATATGTAATGATGTGTAATATATAATTTTTTATCACAATATCACAGTTATGATGTTAGATTTTAAAAGTCAAGGGTGCATGTTGTGAGCTTCCCTGGTGGCGCTAAGATCCCCTGGAGGAGGGCATGACAGCCCACTCCAGCATTCTTGCCTGGAGAATCCCCATGAACAGAGGAGATTGGTGGGTGCCAGTCCATTGCGTGGCAAAGAGTCAGACGTGACTGAAGCGACTTAGCAGGCACACATATCCTAGCGATACTCAACCTAGCATCTGAGAGTCAGAGAAGGCTTCATATTGGACAAGAGCTCTAAGTTAAAGGGTGAGCTGGAGTAATCCAGTTGATGGTGAGATGTATAGGGGATTAGATATGGTGTATTCCAATCAGGGCAAAGAATGTATTCAATGGCTTAAAGGTAGGAGAAATTTATCTGTGCTCCAGGAATTGAAAAACTTTCAGTGTATCTCAAATAGAAGAGGGCACAGTCCCAGAGAGAAGAGAAGTGCTAAGAAGGAAGGAGGCCATATGCAGATTTGTTTGGTTGACTTTTCCATTTCTTGCTCATTTTCACTAACAGATGTTGATACTGTGAATGATGCTGAGGTAGTGTTAGTATATGGTATATTCCCCTCCTCTGCTCTAAGTAGACCCTGGAGTCCTGTAGAGATGCCCCTAGACCATGTCAGGAGGTAAGGTAGGTGGCAGAAGAAGCTCCTTTCCCTCATGATCTATTTTTAAACCACCATTACTGCCAGAGCAGCCTTTTCACACTTACCTGATTTACAAAATTAATTTCTATGTAACATTTCATCCAAAGACACAGTTCTACTGCTTAAAATGATATCTGTGTATATTTGTGTAAGAGAATTTCCAAGAAATGAACTATTATTTTCATGAACTAAGAAATCTGCCCCTGGCAAAGGACGCCAACTCTGTCCTCCAAAAGGTGAGCAGGGGTGGGGTAGGGTCACAGTGATAGCAAGGCCAGATGTTTCCAGCGGGCTACAAGGGAAATGTGACTGCAGTGTTCCTGGAGCTGAACTGCAAAAACTAAGAGAAGGGGGAGGAACGAGAGAAAGGGGAGAAGTCAAACACGTGAGTGTGAGTGTTTGCAGGGAGCTTGGAAAATGCTTACTCTGAAAGAAGAGAGGCTGCAGAAACTCAAATGGAATCCTTCTGAGAGGACTCTGAGCAAAAACAAGCTTCCCTCCTTTCCTTCTGCCTTTATCTCAGGGTCCAAAGTGGTGAGCAAAACCCAGTATCTCTCTTCCCACCCAGCTTGTCATCACTTGCCCCACACCCCCAACCCTGACTGCAGGGGAGAGGATAATTTGAGTTTGGCAGAAAATGCAAAAGCAGTTCATTTTCCCGTACTTTTTTGAAAAACAGCAATTAAAACCATCCCAAACACCTTGAAAATTAATGAACTGTTTTCCAGTTAGGCTGATCGCCTTGTGAAGACAATGAACTCTCCTTGTTAATATACATTGGAACATTTACTCATTATTTGCCCATATCTACCTGTCTTATCTATCTTTATTTAAACTTTTACAAAGCAGTTGTTAAATTGTATGCCCCAGTAAATATGTTAACTTGGTACAATTTTATGGAGATTTATGCACCTGCGAAGTCGGATATATTAAGTTCCCGCAAAAGCTTGGCTTTTGGGTTGTGTTCTTTCCAAAGACTCTGTGGGGGTACATTTTCGATGTGGAGAGCAATACGCAGGGACCAAAATCAATGGACTTAAATTATTAAAATTCTAAGGACTCGCTACAGATCGGGTCAGGTATTATAAAACTTACAGTCCATCAATTTACTTTCAATATTAATTTTAGCCCTGGGCCTGGCCATGAAAACCATGAGAATGCAAAGCATGTAACATCTCACTTAGAGCTGACGCAGAAGGGAAGTGACTCTGAAATATAGACCCTCTTGGCCTCTGGGGGAGATTTATGTGGCGAGGATCATACTTCTCAGAGAAAGACTGCAGGTGAGTGGCAGGTCTGCATTATAAATGCCTGGGGTAACTATAAAAACATAAATGGTATCAGGTTATTGATTTTTTTTTCTTTCTGGATCCCACAAATTAGAGAAGTCACTGCTAAAAATCACCGGTCTCGCCACCAAATTTTAATTAAAGCATAAATAAATCATTTTGGTTGCTGCACTTGCATATAAACAAAGGGGGAGATGGCATCCTTACAAATGCTTGTCAACATTTGGTGACTAATGACTCACAGTGAAAATACAATCTGAAGCAACTGAATTGAAAGCAGATTCTGGAGCTAACTAATATCACATGCAAACCATCTCAAGCTATTATGTCTAGAGGCATTGAAACCACAGATCAGGTTTTTGGGGGTGGATGGGGGGGTGAGGATAATTTTGTTAAGTAGAGCAATACTATTTTTTGTTATTAAATAAAGTGAAGCCCTGTAATGAGATATTACAGCTGCTGCACTTTCTCCACGTGATGAAGAAATGGATACCTCATCCCTCACAGCAAACACTAACCACATGCTGCAATGATTCCAAATGTTGAGTTTATTCCTAAATAAATACATAGCAAAATAGATCTTTAGAAAATAGGGGTGAAAGAGGATGCTTTGGGCATTCCTAGATCTCATTACATTAAAAAAAGAAAGAAAGAAAGAAACCCTGAGATACTGAATATTAAAGGAATCCCAGGGGATTTCCAACATTGGTATGGGTGCAGGAAGCTCAGACCTGAAATCTGTGCTGTGCTCCGGCTTTTGGAGAACGGCGTGGAACGGTCCTCTCTGGGCATCACTGGGGAGCACCTCCGGATTTCCCTCCAGAATCTGCTGTGAAGAGGAGGCATTGTGACACTGGGCTCTGCTGTGCTAGAGAAGGGGGATTTGACAGAATGACCTGTGGCCAACACATCTTAAAGCAAAGCTCCTCCTAGTAGGAAGGTGTACCTTATGCCTGCGGTCCCCACCTTTTTGACACCAAGGACCAGTTTTGTGGTAAACACCTTTTCCATAGACTGGGGTGGAAGAGGATGGTTTGGGGATGATTCAAGTGCATGACATTTATTGTGAACTTTGTTTCTATTATTATTGCTTCAGCTCTGCATCAGATCATTAAGCGTTAGATTCCGGAGGTTGGGGACCCCTGCCTCATGCAATTGCTCTTGCAGCTGCGCCGGAAGAAGCTCAGAGAGAACAGGAAGTGTGTGGTCTACAGTAACACCTTGTCTGTCAAATAATAGTAAAGGAAGAACCATTTTTCTTCATTCATGCATTTATTCCTCCAATCAGGCAACATCCATTGTGTACTTAACCTTGTGCCATGCGTGATATTAGCCATTTGAGAATATAGAAAAGCATAATGTGAAGTCTCCATCCTCAGGAAGGGTTCAACTTGGAAATAAAAATAGGTTCAGCACAATGTGGTAAATAATAGCAGCATCTTGAGGATAACAGGGGTCCAGAGGAAGGCAAACATAACTTTGGAGGAAAAGTCATGGGGCCTGAGGAAGGACTGATACAGTGAATTTTATCATGTGCACGTACACTTGCCAAGGGGAAAGATAAAAATTTCAAACAACTGGAACTTAACCTTGTGTGTGCTGAAACTTTTCTCTTTACCAATTGTGAAAAGAAGGGAAAACTTATTTAAAAACACAAACACTGTATCAAAGGCATAGATAAGTCTGACAATCTAAATTTAAATTCCAGTTCTGCCACTTACTAGCACTGGAAACTTGGACTGAGGTTAGCCTTTCTGTGCCTCAGTTTCCTAATCTTTAAAGCAGGGGTAACAATAGTACATACTCTTGCCTGGAGAATCCCATGGACGGAGGAGCCTGGTAGGCTGAAGTCCATGGGGTCGCTAAGGGTCGGACACGACTGAGCGACTTCACTTTCACTGTTCACTTTCATGCATTGGAGAAGGAAATGGCAACCCGCTCCAGTGTTCTTGCCTGGAGAATCCCAGGGTCGGGGGAGCCTGGTGAGCTTCCGTCTATGGGGTCGCACAGAGTCGGACACAACTGAAGCGACTTAGCAGGTAGATGCTTGTTTGTCTAGTGTCACTTCCTTTGGTGAACCAACCCTCACCCCATTCTTTGTTCTGCCTAATCCAGGTGACTCTGAGGGGACCAGTGACATCTATCTCAGCCTGAAGGACGTGAGGAGGCTGAGGTAGAGGCAGGGAGAGGGTAGAACAGAGAAGCAGGCCTAACAGTCAGAGCACACCATGCTACTCGACCACAGTGACAGTCTCAAGGCAAAAAAGATACGACTAGGGTCTCAATGAAGGTTGAAGAGGTTTAAAGTACAGAAAGTACTCTAAAGGCACCCGTGGATTTTATGCAGGAACTAGAAACTTACTGAATGTAAGCTTTTTGAGAACAGAGATCTTTAACTGATTTGTTCACTAATATTTCCAATAGAAGGTCTTCCCTAGTGGTTCCATGGTAAAGAATCTGCCTACGACGCAGAAGCCACGGGACACGCAGGTTTGATCCCTGGGTCTAGAAAATCCCCTGGAGGAGGACATGGCAACCCACTCCAGTATTTTTGCCTGGAAAATCCCACAGACAGAGGAGCCTGACAGGGTAAGTTCTTGGGGTCACAAAAGAGTTGGACATGACTTAGTGACTTAACAACAACATTTTCTAGAGACCCAGGGCAGAGGCTGGCACATAGTAGGTACTCAAAAGCATTTGCTGAATTAATGAACTCGAGTGTTTCTAAGTCCTCTATCCAGACGTAAGATGTCATCTGTGCTACTTTCAGCGTGCTCACCTCTGACCTCTCTGTTTCCTCCTTTCCTTTCCTCCCTCTTTTCCTTCCTTCTTCCCTCCCTCCTTCTCTCTTCTCTCTTTATTTTCTTTATTTTGTTTTTCACTTCTAGTCTGCTATCACCTGAAAAGCAAAAACAGCTATCGCATTAGAGTTGTGTTTTCAGCCTAAATAATGGCCCCCATCCCTGCCCATTTCCACTTGTCAACCCCTATCCTTGTTCATCCTCTCCTGAGGCGTGACCTCAGCCCACAGGGAACCCAGGTGTTTCTCCCTGAGCTCATCACGACATTGCAATTGACACAGTCTCACCGGTTTCCTCCATGGTTTGCTCCTGGTGGTTTGGCACTGACAACTCACTGCCCTCAATGCCCAAGAAGGGCCAGGCATCCTGTTGGCGCTGTTTTGCTGTGGCCTCTCTCCTGACTTGCTTCCATTCCCACTACCTGTTCTTGTTGATGCCACCACAGCCCCCAGCACCTCGAAGAGGAGCCCCCTTTCTGTTGTCACACGGAAGCACATCTTGGCGAGGAGGAGGGGTTTCCTCCATGCAGGTCTCACTGGAGACCTACCACCACCAGTAGGAGGTCACTCCTGGGCTCACTGTCAGACCTTGAGGAGATTGGGACTGGACCATCGCTTACTGAGTACGAAGCCTAGGGAGACCCCAAGGACAGTGTGCAAGGAAAAAAAAAAAAATCCCAGTAAAACCTCAGTCTACAGGCGTTGACCAGACAGGTGACAACAGGGAGCAAATCACTGGTCTTATTACTGGGGAGGGGGCATAAATTCACTGAAGAGGGTGTGCCAGGCAGTCTGGGGAAGGGAGGAATAATAGACTTGGAAGGTGAGGAGGGGAGGGTGTGCTGAGATAGAAAAGATCAGCAAGTCCCTGGCTGTCTGACCATGGCCAGGGAGAGGATGAAGGCTGCTGTATGGAGTTTCTCAGGAACCTGGATATGGGAGCAGTGACCCCATCTCACTTGGATGTCCTCTGTCCCAAGCAGAGCACTTGAACCTGGGCACCCTGAAGGGGACAGTGGCCATCTCAGCAATGACCAGAGGGGATCTCTGGCCCCACAGAAAGGCCTCCAAGAACTTTTCCTGGAAGGTCCATGACTGAGGCTGAATTTCCTTCCAACATAAAAGTGATGGGAGTTCAGAGTTGTATTTAAGTTGACTGAACAAAAGACAGATTTTGTCTTGTGTGTGATGTGCCTGGCTTCCTTAGTCTGTAGCCTGAGATTCAACCTGCTATACACATGAGTATCTACTATGTGCTAGAAAATATAGTAGCATTATCAAATATATTTTATCATTTAAACTTCAAAACAGCGATTCTATAGCAGTCAAGAGTCACATCAAATTTGTCTAACTGCAAAGTTTGTGGGTGTCTTAGTAAATAAAATCAAGATAAAGAAAGGAAAGAAATAAGTTGTAAGAGTTTTCCAGCATTTATGTTATATATGTGACTTTTAATCCTCACAATAAACATCATATATTTTAAGTAGAAGAACGCTTTCTGGGGTATTTTCTCTGGCTAGGACATCAATTCCTTGCCTGCTATGAAAAGCCCTGTTTCTATAGCAGGACCTTAGCTTCTCACAGCCCTGAGTTATTCATCTTGTTCGAAGTGAACAGCAGAGAACATAGAGACTGAAATCTGAGTTCTAGATTTCCAGAAAAGAGATTCTCCCTGGTCCAGTACGAGCCAGTTGTGAATTCCTGTTCCAATCAGCTATGGGAGCAGCTGTCCTCAAGCAGCTTAGCCAATCTAGTTCTCTCTTCCAGGCATTTGTAATTGGGCCTTAGAGATTCTAATCAGTCTGTACTGGCCATTTGAACTGAGGACATGTAACTGTAATACTGGAAAGAAACTGTAGTTGGCTGTATGTTGCCCACAGAAGTGCTGGTGGTGGTTTAGTTGCTAAACCATGTCCAACTCTTGTGACCCCATGGACTGTAGCCTGCTACATCTCTGTCCATGGGATTTTCCCGGAAAAGAATACTGGAATGGGTTGCCATTTCCTCCTCTAAGAGATCTTCCCGACCCAGGCATCAAACCTGCATCTGTTGAGTCTCCTGCATTGGCAGGCAGATTCTTTACCACTGAGCCACCTGGGAGGCACGTATTTATTTATTTACTTGGCTGCACTGGGCCTTAGTTGTGGCAGGTGGGTTCTTTGATTTTCACTGTGGCCTGTGGGATCTTTAATTATGGCATGCAAATTCTTAGTTGCAGCATGTGGGATCTAGTTCCTTGACCCCCAGGCCCCCCGAATTGGGAGCGCAGATTCTTAACCACTGAACCACCAGGGAAGTCTACTGTTACAGTAACTTAACTACACTTTTCTTCTGATCATTAAGTGCTGGCTTTGGCCATGTTCATTTTTGAATTCTGTCATCTCTGCTAAGACTCAGGAGCCCAGTTCTATGGTAAAATTTTCGCACCCACCTGTGTCAACCCTGAACTGCAAATTCTCAAGGATGCTGGAGCCCCCTTCTCCAGTGCATGTCTTATAAACTTATGGGAGGGAATGCCCTCCAGGCCTCTTGAGGATCAGAGGTGGAGAGGGGGTAGGTTCTCAATTCTTACGTAGTATATCCAGTCTAACATTCCTTCTCTCTGACTCTCTGGATTTTATTCTGGAAAAATTCTATCTTCTGCATTACTAATTTTCTCTTCAGTTACATCGAATCTGTTTAATCCATTAGCTCTTTATTTTAATTATACTTTTCATTCCAGAAGTTCTATTTCATTATTTTCCAAGTATAATAAGTCATTTTTACAGTTGCCTCTTTCTTATAGACATTGAAAGTTTACCTTTTATTCTTTTAAACAGAAGAATACTTCTTCCACATCTGAGACTGTGGCAATTTAAAGGGTCCAGTGTTGTGGGGAAGTATGTCTTGTTATGATCCCCACCTAGGGAAACCCATGAACTTTGTCTTCTTTTCTCTGTACTCTGCAGGCAGGGAAAAATCAAAGCTCGAGAGCGAAAAACAGCAAACACTCCCAGGACAAAAGCTTTCTTTGAGCCTTGCTTTCATTTCTGGGATCCTCTCAAAATGTGACTGGATAATTTCTTCCCACTCTGCCAGCTCTTAGATGCCATCCAGCAATCTTAAAAGATTTTGTAAAACCTAGCATTTTTAGTTGTTTTCATCAAGAAAACAAACCTAGATATTTAGCCTGTAAATATGACTGAAAATGGAAATCTCATGATTTTTTTCTGAGGTCAGGGAATTGAAAACTACAAAGGCCATGACAGTCTATGACCAAGAACAAATCCAGTATAATTTTTAAAAATACTATGTTTTTTGTATGGCTCATTTTATGGTTAACAAAGTATTAGTACTTTACCTCCTGTCCATTTTTTTCTCTCCATTCCAACATCAACCAGCCAGCCTGGTTCAGACTTCACTACCTTTAGCAGCCTCCTATCTGACCTGTGACTCTGTTTCTCTCTCTAATTCATCTTGTCAGCATAACATTCCTAAAAACAATTCCACTACCTCACTTCCTTCTTTACAAATATCCTATAGCTGCCCATTGCTTATTAGATAAAAATCACTTTTCATCCTAAGAGGCAACATGGTACTACATGAAGATTGACATTTATGTAACTCAAATCCTCAATGCAAAAAACATATGCATCTGAAAGACCTAACTCAACACTGATTTCTTCCCTGAATTAGTCCCTACTAACCTTGATCTCTATTATTTTTCTTCCCTGAGCCATGAAGAAATTTATGTAGTAACACAAGGTCTATTATTCTTTAACAGCTTTATTGAGATACAATTAACATATCACATGATTCACCTATTAAAAGTATACAATTCAATGGTTTTAGTATGTTCACAAGATTGTGAAACTATCACCACAATCAGTTTTAGAATATTTTGATCAATCTAAAAGAAACCACCCACACATTGGCAATCACTCCCAGTTTCTCTTCAGTCCTCCAGTTCCTTGGAAACTACCAATCTACTTTTACCTCTATGGATTTGCCTATTCTGAACATTTTGTATAAATGGAATCATATGTGATCTTTTGGGAGTGGATTCTTTTAGTTAGTATAATATTTTCAAAGTTTGTCCACGTTGTAGTATGTATCAGTACTTCATTTCTTGTTGTAATTAAGCAATATTCCATTGTATGAATACACAACATTTTATTTATTCATTCATCAATTGATGAATACTTAGTTTTTTTCCATTTTCTATTATGGATAATGCTGCTATGAACATTCGTTATTATGGATAATGCTGTTATGAACATTATTACAGACATCTAAGCTGGTGTGATGTGGTATATCACTGTGATTTTCGTTTGCAGTTCTCTAATGAAACAGTGTCAAACTTTATTTTGGGGGGCTCCAAAATCACTGCAGATGGTGATTGCAGCCATGAAATTAAAAGACACTTACTCCTTGGAAGTTATGAGCAACCTAGATAGCATATTGAAAAGCAGAGATATTACTTTGCCAACAAAGGTCCGTC
This sequence comes from Tragelaphus eurycerus, assembly GCA_935064755.1. Taxonomy (NCBI): domain Eukaryota; kingdom Metazoa; phylum Chordata; class Mammalia; order Artiodactyla; family Bovidae; genus Tragelaphus; species Tragelaphus eurycerus. The sequence continues at coordinate 6,615,794 of CAKXYN010000092.1, read as the reverse complement.
TAGTCAAGGCTGTGGTTTTTCCAGTGGTCATGTATGGATGTGAGAGCTGGACTGTGAAGAAAGCTGAGTGCTGAAGAATTGATGCTTTTGAACTGTGGTTTTGGAGAAGACTCTTGAGAGTCCCTTGGACTGCAAGGAGATCTAACCAGTCCATCCTAAAGGAGATCAGTCCTGGGTGTTTACTGGAGGGACTGATGCTGAAGCTGAAACTCCAATACTTTGGCCACCTCATGTAAAGAGTTGACTCATTGGAAAAGACCCTGATGCTGGGAGGGATTGGGGGCAGGAGGAGAAGGGGACAAAAGGATGAGATGGCTGGATGGCATCACCGACTCGATGGACATGAGTTTGAGTGAACTCCAGGAGTTGGTGATGGACAGGGAGGCCTGTGATTCATGGGGTTGCAGAGTTGGACAGGACTGAGTGACTGAACTGAACTGAACTGAATGACTAATGATGCTAAGCACATTCTCATCTACTTGGTGGCCATTTATATATCTTCTTTGAATAAATGTCCATTCAAATTCCTTGTCCATTTGAAAATGGATTGTTTGTCTTTTTATTACTGTGTTGAAAGAGTTCTTTGTTCTTTCTGGCTATAGGTTTCCTGTATCTGATAATTTACAAATATTTTCTCCCATTTTGAGCACTGTATTTTCACTTTTGTGATAGTGTTGTTTGTAACCAAAAGTTTTAAAGTTTTATATAATCCAACTTATTTATTTATGCTTTTGCTGCTTTGCTTTTAAGAAAATAATATCTAATCCAAAGTCATAAAAATCTGTAGTAGCTGCTTTGAAGGCGCGTGCTTGGTAGGTCTGCTAGACTTATCATGGGAGTTCCTACAAAGACAGCTTCTAGTGACCGGTTTTGCCCTCTGTTACTTTAAATGTTATATAGCTTTTATTGAAGACTAGACATTTAAAATATTAGATTACAACAACTCTGAATATTAATCCCTCCACCCAGTTGTTGCTGTTTGCTTGTTTGTTTGTTTGTTTGTTTTTTTAATCATCCAGGGGGAGGTGGTTGAGTGTTTTCGTCTGGGCCTTCAGATTTCATCATGTTGGCCATAAGACTGAGTTTGACCCTTTGTTATTTATTGTGTAAATGATTTTCTGTTCACTTTCTTGCAAGTGAATTTCTTGAGTTAAAAGTTGAGATTTGTGACACAAATTTAAATCCATTTTTTTTTTTTTTTTGCAGGGGAAAATGGACAAAGGAAAGGATCAATGAGGGTGGGAGGGAAATGGGAAGAAAGAAGGGGAGTAATGGTGGGGAGGAGTATATGTAATTTCTTAACCAATGGCTTTCTGTTTTTAATCACAAAGAACACTTAAAAAAATCATGTTGAATTCATCCTATATTAGGAGGTTTGATCTGGAAATGAAAAGTTCAGGAAACTAAAAGTCCAGTTTGGGTGTCCTCATCTTAGGCACATCTTGGTATTTTGTATTAGTAGGTCTATCTTTACCACAATATATTATTTATGACAGGATCACATTTGTCACTTCTTCCTCCCTACTACCCAAAGTGATACCAGTCCCATAAAATAGTCAATAAAGCTTTACAGAGTGAACAAATAAGTCAATATTTTTTTTTAACTCTCCTGAGTGAACTGAATTTTTTGAGGCTCATAAGTGAATATGTTTTCCTCTTTACTTTGTCTATTACAGCCAGATTGTAGAAGTATGAGTGGGGTATTAAAGTCTCCCACTATTATTGTATTGCTGCATATTTCTTCTATCATATTAATTAATGTTTGTCTTAGGTATATCAATGCTCCAATGTTGGGTGCATATATATTTATAATTGTTATAACTTCTTTTTGGATTGTTCCTTTAAGTCGTTGTGTATAACCTTGATTGTCTCCTTTTCAGGATCTTTAAAGTCAATTTTATCTGATATGAGTATTGCTACTCCTGTTTTCTTTTGGTCCATAATTGCATAGAAAATCTTTTTCCAGCCCTTCATTTTCAGTCAGTATATATCCCCTATTTTAAGGTGGTTCTCTTATAGACAACATATATAGGGGTCTAGTTTTTGTATCCATTTGACGCATTTTAGTCTTTTGGTTATCTCTTGTAGACAAGGTATGTAGGTGTCTTGTTTTTGTATTGATTCGGCCAGTCTTTGTCTGTTGATTAGGGCATTCAGCCCATTAATGTTTAAAGCAATTATTGATAAATAGGATTTACTTTATTGTTTTGGGTTCAAATTTATACACCCTTTTAATGATTCCTATCTAGAGAATGTCCTTTAGTTTTTGTTGGAGAAATGGTTTAATGGTGCTAAATTCTCTCAACTTTTGCTTATCTGTGAAGCTTTTGATTTCTCCTTCATATTTGAATGAGATCCTTGCTGGATACAATAATCTAGGCTGTAAGTTATTTTCTTTCATCACTTTAATTATGTCTTGCCATTCCCTCCTGGCTTGGAGAGTTTCTATTGAAAGATCAGCTGTTATCCTTATGGGAATTCCCTTGTGAGTTATTTGATGTTTTTCCCTTGCTGCTTTTAATATTTGTTCTTTATATTTAATCTTTGTTAATTTGATTAATATGTGTCTTGGGGTGTTTCGCCTTGGGTTTATCCTGTTAGGGACTCTCTGGATTTCTTGAACTTGAGTGGTAATTTCCTTCTCCAATTTAGGGAAGTTTTCAACTATTATCTCCTCAAGCATTTCCTCATGGTCTTTCTTTTTATCTTCTTCTGGAACTCCTATGATTCGAATGTTGTAGCGTTTAATGTTATCCTGGAGGTCTCTGAGATTGTCCTCATTTCTTTTGATTTGTTTTTCTTTTTTCTCCTCTGATTCATTTATTTCTAGGATTCTATCTTCTAATTCACTAATCCTATCTTCTGCCTCTGTTATTCTACTATTTGTTGCCTCCAGGGTGTTTTGGATCTCATTTATTGCATTATTCATTATGTGTTGACTCTTTTTTATTTCTTCTGCTGCTGCTGCTGCTAAGTGGCTTCAGTCGTGTCCGACTCTGTGCGACCCCATAGACAGCAGCCCACCAGGCTCCCCATCCCTGGGATTCTCCAGGCAAGAACACTGGAGTGGGTTGCCATTTCCTTCTCCAATGCATGAAAGTGAAAAGTGAAAGTCAAGTCGCTCAGTCGTGTCTGACTTCTAGCGACCCCATGGACTGCAGCCCACCAGGCTCCTCTGTCCATGGGATTTTCCAGGCAAGAGTACTGGAGTGGGGTGCCATTGCCTTCTCCTAGGTCCTTGTTAAACCTTTCTTGCATCTTCTCAATCCTTGTCTCCAGACTCTTTAACTGTGATTCCATTTTGATTTCGAGATTTTGGATTAATTTCACTATCATTATTCGGAATTCTTTATCAGGTAAATTCCCTATTTCTTCCTCTTTGGTTTGGTTTGGTGGGCATCTATCCTGTTCCTTTAGCTGCTGGGTGTACTTTTGTCTCTTCATTTTGTTAAAATTGCCAAGTTTAAAGTGTCCTTACTATATTCTGGTAGTTTGTTGAATTCTCTTTCTTGAGGCAGTTTACAGGTCTTTTCAATATCTGATCTCTGCCCTGTTACAGAGCGGGTGGAGATGAACACCCAAATTTAAGCCGGCCAGGATCAGGCACTCGGATAATCCTCAGAAGCACAGACTCGGTTGAGTCTGTGTTTTATGCCCTTCCCAGATCCGAGTAGCGCAGGTGATGAAATGTTCAGCCAGGGCAGCTGCTGCGACTTATCGCCTCCCCACCGCTCAGTTTTCTGTGTATACAACTGGCGCACTTTCTCAGGCAGATGTTGACCATCCAGAGCCCCAAGAAGCGTGAGTCAGCACAGAAACCTACCTACAGTTCTGTAGACAGTGTCTCTCTAGGGCTGTGATTACCCGCCTCCGGCCCTGGCTGCCTGTCACCGGAGTGGGACGGCCTGCAGCCGGCTATCTCCATGCAGTCCTTTGTTTCATTCGTAGTCCTGGTGGTGTCTTAAGTTAAGGCTGGCTTTTGATGTAGTAGATAACCGACAGTCTGGTTATTTTGCTCAGATAGCGCTGGAGATAGCCAGGCCAAATCCTTTCTCAAAGCAATGCAGGCCGTGCAGCTCCTCTTAGCCCAGCCCCCGCTTGCTAATAGCAAATGCTGGTGTTCGCGCTGCTTCTCCGAAAAAGGAGTTACCGCAGGCCTCGTTTTCTCGTTTTGAAGACAACGAATTGTCTTTCTAAGTGCCTGATGACCTCTGCCGGCATTCAAAAGTTGTTTTGTGGAATTTATTCAGCATTCAAATGTCCTTTTAATGGATTTGTGGAGGAGAAAGTATTCTCCCCATCCTACTCGTCAGCCATCTTAGCTCGTCCTGCTTGTTTGTTTTGTAACTTGGCTGAACAAACTTGACAGAGTCTAATTCTAGTGCAATCTGCAGCCTCTGACACCCCTGGTCAGACCTTTCTCCATTTGTTTTTATCTTTCATCCTGGCTTCCCCGGGGTCACCCTTGAGTTGGCATCAACCACTCGTCAGTGAAAAGTTGTGCTTAACCCCTATGGGTAGGTCAGGGTTTACCCTTTAACAGTGTGTGTATGAGGTTTGGAGATCTCTATTACAATTGGAGGAGGAAATGGCAACCCACTCCAGTATTCCTGCCTGGAGAATCCCATGGACAGGGGAGCCTGGCAGGCTACAGTCCATGGGGTCACAAAGAGCCGGACACGACTTATCAACTACACAGATTACAATCCAGGGAGCTCTCTTTCTTCTTTCTTCTCGGCCCATGTCCTGTATTACGGAGGCTCCTGCTCTGACCCCTTCTGAGAGGTGCAGCCTTGGGCATTCACACAGGCTTCCAGATGGCCAAGGGTACGTGTGATTTTTGTTTTTAAACCTGGTTTTCTAGGAGTCACCGCTGGGTTAGAGTAGCTTATTGCTCAGTCAGTGCTGAGTCAGAGGCTGTGTTTAAGCCCTTTGTGCTGGTGTGGCTTCTGCCCGAGGTTAATAGCTCTGCGTACAGCTTGAGAGGCACTTTTAAGTCCGCCCCACATCCCGCTCTGATTGTTCCTGGCCGGCACAGCCTAGCACATACATACGTCCTTTCTAACTCCTCTCTTGACTGTGTTCCCAGGAGCTCTCCTGGTAGCTGTCTTTCTTTGCTTGATCTCTGTGACACTCCTGCTCTGCCACTGTTCCTGTACAGTGGAGCTACCAGCTTTTTAATCACTATCCATCAAGACCTCTGGGCTTCCCAGGAGGCTCAGACAGTAAAGAATCCACCCGCCAATGCAAGAGACCTGGGTTCAATCCCTAGGTTGGGAAGATCCCCTGGACAAGGGAATGGCATCCCACTCCATTATTCTTGCTGGGATAATCCCATGGGCAGAGGAGCCAGGCAGGCTACATTCCATAGGGTCACAAAGGAGTCAGATATGACTCAGCAACTGATACACACACACACGCACGCGCGCACACACACACACACACTCCCCATTGTTTTGAGCACTCCACAGTATGGAGTTCCCCACCCTGTTCCAAATGAAATCGATCCCTCAGGCAGAGCTATGGGGTTTTTCAGTCCTCCTGACCCTGCTTTGTCTGGGCGGAAACCCTGTGCCCCTGCAGCAAAATTAGGGACAGAGACTTGTTTTTACCAGTGTGACACCCTCGCTCTGTGAGTGGGCGCTGGATGAGGTGACAGCCCCTGATCTCCCTGGCGTTCCCCTCCTGACACAGAACCTCCACCCTCCAAGCAAGTTGGGATGGGGGTGATAGGCCTCCAGTGTTCTCAGCCTCTGCACCTGGAGGGAAGCAGCCATCTTATGAACCTGAGCTGGGTGAGGAAGGGGAAACTCCATCCTTTTAGCCATGCCTGCCCAGAATAGAGCTTCTGGAACGTGGGGCTGGGGAAGATAAGAAATGGCAGCCTGCCCCTCCCCGTGTGTAATTTTCGCTGTACACTGGAGGCCAGAGGGACAGGGGACCCCCATCTTCTTGACTGCATGTGGTTGGACCAGAGCTTCTATAACATGAAGCTGTAAAGAGGGGGTAAAAGAGTGGATTCTGGCTCAGATGTCATGGACTTTCACTGATCTTACCAAGATTTAGTAGATTTTCTTGAATGAATCTTTCTCCCTTTGCTGTATGCCCTCAGGAAAATTTTCAGAGACTTCAAGTGATTGTCTTTTTAAATTTTCACCAGTGATTTGTTTTCCTTATTCCTCTTTCTGAAAATTTTGAAGCCACACAATCTATTACTTGCTTAGAAAGATAGACTCTATACTTTCACTTGACAAATATTTATGGTGTTTCAACTATGTGTCAGGCAATGATTCTGGTACTGGTTGACCTCTATTAACTTACTGTTTCAGAGGTTTACATGTATCTAACACTCATATCTCTAACGGGAGAGAGTGAGCCTCAAGGAAAGGGCTATGTCTCTTTGGTCTTTATAAATCACTATGGGCATGCAGCACAAAGTGAAATGTATATGCTTTCATTCAACTCACTCCTTCCCGATGTCCCTACTTGATTAACAGTGCATTTTCAAAGCCATGCATTTTTTCCTGAAATGCTCATTTCCTCTTGTCTTTATTTAGCAAATCATTCTAGATTTTCTATTATTTGTCTCTGATTCCAAAGTCACTGGGTCATCAGGTTTGATTGCCTAACGTGGATTTGTTGTTGTAGCTTAGTTGCAAAGTTATGTCTCACTCTTTTATGACACCATGGACTGTAGCCCACCAAGCGCCTCTGTCCATGGGATTTCCTAGGGAAGAATACTGGAGTGAGTTGCTATTTCCTTCTCCGGGGATCTTCCTGACCCAGGGATCGAACTCTGCTTTGATCTCCTGCTTTGGAAGGTGGATTCTTTACCCCTGAGCCCCAGGGAAGCCCCTATGTAGATTAGGACTTTATATACGCAATGTCACTAAGACTAGAATTTTTTTCTTATGATCAAAGTATTCCTATCCCATTTTGCAGATGGAAAAGCTGAGACTCAGAAAGCTGAAGGAGGGACTTCCCTGGTCCAGTGACTAAGACTGTCTGTTCCCAATCAGAGGGCCCAGGTTTGAGTCAGGGAACTAGATGCATGCCACAACAAATAGGGAAGATCCCATGAATGCACCTGAGACAAAGGGCAGCCAAAGAAAGAAATATTTAAAAAAAAGTCTTAAGGAACTCATGTAATGTTATAGGAAGTATGTGCAGAACATACAGTTGCCTACCTCCAAAGGCTGCTATCTTTACTCTATGCCAGCCTACTCTGCCCCTCAACTTCTGAGAGAAGAGAACTCCAACAAGTTTAAAAACAATGATTTTCAACACCTTGAGTCATCTACAACAGCACATGCTTTGGAAGTCTGCTGATTTTCCCAAAGCATTACACCATCTGGCCTCTTCATGCTTGTTGCACACAAAATGACTGATGAAGAACCACAGGAGTGAAAAGGAGTGACCTCGTTACACCACCCCAAAACCCCCAAATGACCCCAATTAAGGCAATGATCTGGCTGATTTACAAACACGCAGCCCACAAAATGGCAAATGTAACTCAACCACAACCAATCTGGCCCTTGTTAGCTGTGTTATAACAAGAACTTGTATGAATATCATTATGAAACACTAATTTAGGACAAGAATTTTGCTGAATTCAGAATTTTCTCCTACAACAACAAAAATAAAAATCAGGAATGGTGAAATATATGTTTTTTTTTTTAAATTGATTTGATCTGACCATCTTCAAAACTCTGCATTCTAAAGATCTTAGTCCTTCAACAAGATTTGAGAGGTTTAGTTGGATCTTATTGTTCCTTTTTTTTTTTTTTTTTTTATAGTGATGTGTTTTTTTTTTTTTTTCAGTCTCTTTTATTGATTATACATTAACATCTAGTTGAAATTCTGTAGTGTAGTTGAAAAAAAGCATTCTCTATTCTCCCTTCCTTCCTTCCTCTCCTTTCCCCTTCTTATTTTCCCTCCCTCTTACTTAGTGCTTCCCCTCCATCTCTCTCTCACACTATCTCTCCTGTCCCACCCCCCCTCTCTCCCTCCTTCTCCTTCCCCTCTTCCCTCTCTCTCCTCTCTTCCCCCCCTCCCCTCCCCTTCGGCCCCCTCCCCCCCCTCCCCTTCCCCGTCCCCCCCGCTCCTCTCTCCTCCCTCTCCCCTCTTCCTCGAGAGGAGGGTCGGGGGGAAGAGCAGGGAAGGCTCGATCCCCCCCTCTCCCTGCCCCCACCCCCCGCCCTCCTACACTCTCGCTGGGCCCGCAGGGGGGGGCGGCGCGGACGGCGGCGGGGGGGGGGGGGGGGCCCTCGGCCCCGGCCGCGGGCGGGGCACGCCTGCGCGGGGCCGGCGGGGCGTCCGGGGGGGTCCCGCGGCGTCCCTCTGGCGCCCGCGGAGCCCGACGGCCAAGGCGTCTCCCCCCACCCCCTCCCCGCTGCGGCCCGGCTCCGCCGGTACCCGGGCCCTCTGTGGGTCCCGCCCCCCTTGGTCCCGCCCGCCACGGGGGTTCCTGTGGAACTTCTCTCTCCTTCCCACGGGTCCCCTCCCTCTCTCTCTCCTTCTTCTTTCCTCCTCCTTTGAGGCAGTGAGTTGCTCTGGTGTCCGACGTCCTCCCCACACTCCAAGCTGTTGTGGTATTACCGCGCCCAGATGTCCCATTGATGAATTGGGGGAAAGCGTATTCCCGTCCTATCCTTCGCCATCTGGAGTCCAAACTAACCTAATCTCACACCCTCTCCACCAAGTTGCAGAAGCAATAAAACAAGGAAGGGTAAAACTGGAAAGAATTTGAGTGGAAGCCTCTGAGGAAAATGTGGGTTTGTTTCCTTCCATGACGGGAAGAAAAGTTGACATTTCAGTAAATCGTATTAGACCATAAAAAAATAAAGGTTAGAATAGAGCTCTCCCCACTTACAACAAAAAAAAGGAGAAAATAACATTTAAATAACAGGGGGAAATAAAAAATTATTTTTTATTTCAGCCCAAAACACCCCCTCCTTCCCCCCCCCGGGGGGACCGGGGTATATTACTTTAAGGGTTTTTCCCAAAATCTGCTCTATTATCAGTCTTCACCTGCCATATGGCTTATTCATACCTTTTTTTTCCTTTCACGTCTCTCTGGGAGTTCCAACATGAGATTGGAATGTCTCACATATAACTTGAGCTGCTTTCTGGTTGTCTCTCCCTTCCTCTGGCTGCTGTTTCTGTTGCTGAGAGTGTGCTGTTTTTCTGCTTAACCATATTGATGTCCTCTGGGTTGGACTGAGAGGGCCCAAGTGTTGATTCTTTCCCCACAGGGGCTAAGTTTCCTATACTATTCATCACATGGAGGTAGAATAGAATTATGACCCTTGGGGCAGCTTACTCTTAGAAGGTGTAAAGGAAGAGTCTATCTGGCCTAAACTGTAAAGGCCAGTTTAAATCAATTAAGCTTTTCCAACTGTCCTGGGGGATAGTGAATGAAGTGTAGTGAGAGGCTGAGTGTGACTTTCCCTGAGTTCATTTCACAAAGAAGGAAACTTCAGGTGTGATGGAGAAGCACTCTAAGGCCTTCATCGTGCTAATCCTGATCTGCCCTTGGCCTCTAACGCCACTGGAGCACCGAGGCCTAGATCCAGGCTTGGATCTTTCCCTCTTACACTTCACTCCTCTCTCCTTGCCCCTTTTATAGACTATTCTTTTCATAAGGAGGAGGGCCACAGCCCAATCAGGGCTGGGATAGCCATGTGACCACCTGAAATTCTGGAGGGTTGTTTTTTATTTAATTACAAAAAGGGAAAACAAGGAGAATGGATGTCAGAGCAGAGTTCAGCAGTCTTTGCCTCAGGCAATATGAGTAGATCTTCACCCTGTGCTCCAAACCATTCTGCCTTCAGGTTCTGTTGCCAAGTGTGGATCGCAGCCCCAGACTTCTCCCTCATTTCCTCTAGACTCCCAATGCCCCTCTCTGCAGTATCTTCCTGCTCCCATTTTACCAAGCATCAAAGATATCTGTCCATAACAGAATCCCAGTAGTAGACACATTTCCACGTTCTTTCTAACTGTGACACATGCAGTTCAAAAACACTGTGATGAGTGACAGAGGTGTAACCTTAGAATGCTCTGAGAACTGGCAGGGACACTGCATCTGAACCCCACGGAAGGCCAGAGACTGGAGAAGGCTCACAGTGATGTCTGGGAAGAGTTCTTCTTTTCTCAATAGTTATATTTTATATTTATTTATTTTTCTCAATAGTTATTATTTATTTATTTGACTGTGTCAGATCTTATGACACAGGCAATATGGGATCTTTGATCTTTGTTGAGGTATGTAGGCTCTAGTTCCCAGGGATCAAACTCCGCATTGGGAGTGTGGAGTCTTAACCACTGGACTGCCAGGGAAGTCCTGGGGAAGAGTGCATAAAGAGCAAGAATTGGTCAATGAAAAGGCATTATGAACAACAAGAAGAGTTTGTGCAAGAACCAGAGAGATGAGGGAGATAGCACATTTGCAGAATAGCAGGTAGGACCTACTGCATGAGCCAAGTTTGGGTTGGAATGGGGATGTTTATAGAAGATGAGGCTATGGAGGTAGATAAGAAGCAAATGGTGAAGGAGCTTGTAGACTTTATCCTGGGGATAAATGAGATCTACTGGTGAACTTTAGGAGGTGACCCAAATGGATCTGCATTTGCAAAAGAGAACTGTGACGGTTAGGTGAAGGATGTATTGAAGAAGCAAGACTGGGTGCTGCTACAGCAGTTAGGAGGTGATTAGAGAAAACCAAGGGAAAAAATTAACAGTCTGAAGTATAACAAAGACGTCTGTCTCCAAAGCTCACTTTTTTTTTCCACAACAATGATGGTTTTCTTCTCTATTTGTTTGTGTATGCGAGTGTGCTCAGTCACTTCAGTCGTGTCCAACTCTTTGTGACCCTTTGGACCATAGCTGCCAGGCTCCTGTGTCCATGGGATTCTCCAGTCAAGAATGCTGGAGTGGGTTGCCATGCCCTCCTCCAGGGGATCTTCCTGACCAAGGATTTGAACTGTGTCTCCTGAATTGCAGGAGGATTCTTTACCCACTGAGTCACCTGGGAAGTCTCATTCCATAATGGATTTGAGATGACTTTCACAAATTCACTAAGTCCAGTTAGCAAATATGAATCCCAGTCTACAAAGTCAGGTATATAAAAAGCATTTCTTTGTTTTTCAGATGTCAAGCTTAAAATCTAATCCAAGCCTGCTCTTACTGGGTAAGTGGACTGGCCACCCTTCCCACCTGGCGTTGTGCCACTTTTGTGAGCTCTGCTTCCCTCTGCTCTCTCTAAGGCCACAGATTCAAAAACTCTGGGAATCTCTTTGTCATTCTTGGGGAAATTGTCCTCTTTCCAAGTTCCCCCCAGAAGCCATTTTCTCTCCATACAGGACACTTAACTCATCCTCCTTTAAGACTTTAGACTTCTAAACAAATCCAGAAAGGGAAGTCAGCCATAATTTTACTGCCTGTAAAGCAAGAAGGCACAGATCTTGCATGATACTTTCATCAGAGAAGAAGGAAGTCATGCATTCACATGTCAAAAATGATCCTGTCATGATACCATGTGATTATTTCACGTATAAATAACTCATGGCAAAGGGAAGATAAAATAAATTAAAACTAGTGAGAGAGTTCAGGCCTTGAAAACTGGAAACACTTTTCAACGTAAGAGCCAGATTTCAGCTCTGAGCTATTTAGTCCTCAAAGCACAAATGAACACAGATTAATGTTGCAACTGTTCATGGCATCCACTGAAGAAAGCACATCTGTTTTTCAGGAGCAACACGGTTTTTACCTGCCCCTGGGATGAGAGGAGAGTTCCTGCACTGCGTCCTCGTAGAGCGCACACTGCGTGATACAGGCAGCCCCATGCTCCACATCATCTTTCCAATAATTACTTCTATCAGATCATTTCCTGGAACGATATAGGCACCAGACGCCTGCTCTAGTCAGGAACACAGGTAAATAGAAAATTGCTGCATGTGATTAAAGTAGTGGAGGCGCTGTACAAAGAGCAAAGGGAGTGCTTTTTCAAGTTCCCAGAAGAAGGAAGGGTAGAGGGAACCCAGCACCCAAAGATTCTGAGGCTGGAATGAGGATGGAAAATGCTCAGGTCATAATGACTGGACAAAACACAGTCTCACACTCAAACTATACAAAGTACTGACAGGAAGTACATTCATTATTATTAGTTGTTTTTAGGTGATCATATTGTGGATGATTTTCTCTATTTTGTTTTCAGCTTATCTACCTTTTCAAATGTTTATGATGAGAAAGTTATTAATATTTAGAGGCTAGTTTTAGTTGTAACAGAAGACCCCATAAAAGTAGCTCTTAGTTTTTGTCACGCATGATGTAACCCAGAATGAAATGATATGAGATCTGGGATTTGCTTCAGAATAATGTGGGGCAGAGGAAAAGTGAACAGGGCCACAGATGAGTCAAGACTGGTCATGAGTTGCTAATTGTTTAAACTAGATGATGGATGGGTACCTGGGGATTCATTATGTTGTTCTTTACTCTTTAAATTTTCTATAATAAAAAGCTGAAAAAGCAAACAAATAGATAAGGAAAGTGACCTTGGCACATTAACCCCTCCATGGTTCTGTTTCCTCAATTGTAAAATGGAAATAATAAAAACATCCACTGCCTAAGGTGGTTAGAGGATTAACAGTGAATGTGTGTAAATTGCTCATAACAGTGCCTGAAACTTAAGTGATAATTATGATTGCCTTATGATTATGATTATATTATGATTGCTTAACTGGAGGCACAGTGACCTCGTAAGAGTCCAGGTTTCTTCTACCTTTCTACTTTGCCATCTCATGTGGGTTACTCAGGCTCATGGTTATATGATGCTGAAGCTGTTCTAAGCCTCACCTCCTCTGTTGCCCTGTCTAGAAGCAGAAAAGAGATGAGGCTCTGTCCTTTTGGTGTCCTTTTTTAAGACTCAGGAAACTTTCCAAGAAATCCCCTAGCAGGCTTCCCTGTACTTCTCATTTGCCAGGATTGCATCACATACCCATGCCTAAACGAATCACTGACCAAGGGGATAGATCTACCAGTTGATGGTAAACTAATCAAAACTTACATCCTGGAGCTTTCTGAGGGCCCCTGCAGTAGATGGTACACAAAAGCCAGAAGGAAGAAAATCATGGTTTCTGTTCAGAAGGAAGGCAGTAAAAAGTGGCTAATGAACAGTCAAAAGATAGTAATTTCCCATGGTGTGTTAGAAAATCATGAGTAGTTCTGTGGGCCTGGAGTAGAAGGTAATGTAGGAAACAAGAAAAGAGATGGCAGATGATGGCAGGTGAAGGATATGGTGCCATTCAGGAAACACTGTCTTTTTTTCCTGGGGAGCCAGGAAGACTGAGGCACAGAAACTAAGGAAAGCACAATAAGGAGAAATAGTGTTAATTTTATTTTAACTTGGAGTTTTCCTGAAGATAGTGTATAATTCTATGCAAATTCTATGTATATCATATGCAAATATACTTATTACCACCTCAAATTTTTTACACTACTGGATGTGGTCTTTGAAAAAAAAAAAAAACTCGGTGGAAATAATAGACTCAGCAGTAATATCCCTAAGTGGGGAAGCAAGCTAGCCTTGGATTTGATATTTACATCTTAACTTCATTTTCTACTAAGACTTTTTTTTTTTTTTAGATTCTCTACTAAGGTCCTCTATGATTTGCTTTCAAGGACCTGGTGAATAGCCACAGCCCTCACCACAGTATCTACCCTCAATGCTGAGTGTAATTAACCCTATGTGAAAATGAATTCCACATGGGTCATTTGAGGAAGGCAGAGCCTTTTAAGGTATTATTTAATTGCAAATGAGAAATGCATTATTTGATTCATTAAAGTATACTGTGATGCACAGAGGCTAACCTCAAGCTGATGAGCGCTTTTCAAATTAAGATGCTGGGCGCTTCATTATTGGCAAAAGGGTTGCTTACAGAGGGCCTACACATGTGATGAAATGCAAATGGGTCAGGAAGGAGAAATTAGGAAGTGTGCTTGTCACTTATGAGACTTCCTTGTATTTCTAAACAGGAAACCTTAACATCAGCCAGAGCTCCACTGAAAAAAGGAAGCTTACGACTTTGTTAACAAGAAAGTCAAGCTGCTCCTTCTCCTCCATCGGCAGAAATAGAGTACAGTAAGAAGCTCCCTTGTGGACCCAGTATGTATGAGGGTGCTCTCCTTGATGCACAGAGTCTGGCATAAGTTAAGTGTATATGCAAATTTGTTGAATAAATAAACAATATCAACCCTGGTTTCAGTCAAATTCCAAACCTGAGCAACTGAAAAATCAAAGTCTGTTTTACATGGATCACTAATTGTATACTTCTTGTCATGTATAGCGGCTTTTAATCTATATATGCAGTTTCTATTCTAGACACTGGGAACACATAGAATAAAACAAGACTCTTTTTCCTTGGAGCTTACATGCTGATGGAGGATGATATAAAACAAACAAGATAAACATGTAATATACATCATATACAAAGGTAGTGATGGGTGCTGAAGACATTAAGTAATTAAGGGGGCTGGGGAAATTGGGAAGTGGCTGGGATGACTTGTAACTTTTCATATGTGGCCAGGGAAGGTCTCAGTTCAATGAGGACTGATAATCATTGATATTACAGTACTGTTCAGACTTCCCTGGTGGTACAGAAGACGGGAATCCACCTACCAGTGCAGAGGACGCAGGCTCAGTCCCTGGCCTGGGAAGATCCCACATGCCATGGAGGAACTAAGACCATGTGTGACAAATTACTGAAGCCATAAGTAAATGGAGAGCTAGAGCTTCTATTTCCTGAAATGAAGAAGACAAGTAAGTTTTTGGGAAAAGCACAGGACCTCAATTTTGGACAATAATAAGTTTGGGATGCTCATTAGACTCCCAAGTGGAGATGCTGAGTAGATGGGTCAGTGATAGAAACAAAAATTTGGCCTCTTCTGCTATATCAGATCAGATCAGTCGCTCAGTCGTGTCCAACTCTTTGCGACCCCATAAACTGCAGCACGCCAGGCCTCCCTGTCCAACACTAACTCCCGGAGGTCACTCAGACTCACATCCATCGAGTCAGTGATGCCATCCAGCATCTCATCCTCTGTCGTCCCCTTCTCCTCCTGCCCCCAATCCCTCCCAGCAGCAGAGTCTTCTCCAATGAGTCAACTCTTCGCATGAGGTGGCCAAAGTACAGGAGTTTCAGCTTTAGCATCATTCCTTCCAAAGAAATCCCAGGGCTGATCTCCTTCAGAATGGACTGGTTGGATCTCCTTGCAGTCCAAGGGACTCTCAAGAGTCTTCTCCAACACCACAGTTCAAAAGCATGAATTCTTCGGCACTCAGCCTTCTTCACAGTCCAGCTCTCACATCCATACATGACCACAGGAAAGACCATAGCCTTGACTAGGCGAACCTTTGTTGGCAAAGTAATGTCTCTGCTTTTGAATATGCTATCTAGGTTGGTCATAACTTTCCTTCCAAGGAGTAAGCGTCTTTTAATTTCATGGCTGCAGTCACCATCTGCAGTGATTTTGGAGCCCAGAAAAACAAAGTCTGACACTGTTTCCACTGTTTTTCCATCTATTTCCCATGAAGTGGTGGGACCAGATGCCATGATCTTCGTTTTCTGAATGTTGAGCTTTAAGCCAACCTTTTCACTCTCCACTTTCACTTTCATCAAGAGGCTTTTGAGTTCCTCTTCACTTTCTGCCATAAGGGTGGTGTCATCTGCATATCTGAGGTTATTGATATTTCTCCCAGCAATCTTGATTCCAACTTGTGTTTCTTCCAGTCCAGCATTTCTCATGATGTACTCTGCATATAAGTTAAATAAACATGGTGACAATATACAGCCTTGACATACTCCTTTTCCTATTTGGAACCAGTCTGTTGTTCCATGACCAGTTCTAATTGTTGCTTCCTGACCTGCATACAGATTTCTCAAGAGGCAGATCAGGTGGTCTGGTATTCCCATCTCTCTCAGAATTTTCCACAGTTTATTGTGATCTACACAGTCAAAGGCTTTGGCATAGTCAATAAAGCAGAAATAGATGTTTTTCTGGAACTCTCTTGCTTTTTCCATGATCCAGCGGATGTTGGCAATTTGATCTCTGGTTCCTCTGCCTTTTCTAAATCCAGCTTGAACATCAGGAAGTTCACGGTTCACATATTGCTGAAGCCTGGCTTGGAGAATTTTGAGCATTACTTTAATTCAATGATAGCACCAAGGGGCAAAGAGTGGAGAGAAAGGCATAGAGGTCTAGAGGACTGAGAAGCTCAATGAGGATTGAGCTTCTTAATGCTGAAAGATCCGAGGAAAATCAGCAAAGTAGGCTGAGAGGGAGCTGCTAACAGATAAGAAAAACAACAAGAAAGGTTGTTGAAGAAAGACTTTCAGAGTGTTAAATTCTGCAGATAAATCAAATGAGATGAGGTCTGAGAACTGAGCACTGGGTTTAGAAAACGGAGGTCATTTGTAATCTTGATAAAAACTATTTCCCTGGAGTGATATGGCAACAGCCTGATTGGACTATGCTCAAGAGATAATGGGAGAAAAGAAAGGAGACAACTCATTGAAGGAGTTTTGAAGAGGAAATTTTAAAAAAATGGAGCTTTACAGGGCAAGAAAAGAAGTCAAGAGAAGATTAGAAAAGAGATTGGAGGACTAATAGCAATTGTGTAAGCAAATGGACAGGATCTATTAGAGAGGAAAAGATTGATAATGCTCAAGAGGGAGGAGATTGCAAAAGCAGTGTTCTCATACAGACAGGAGGTGAGATCTAGTACACAAAGAGAGGGGTTGGTTTTTGCTAGGAGTTCATCTGAGAGAAATATGCATAGATGCAGGGAGGTGGTTGGATATGGGGATGGGAGTATGTGGATGTTACCATTTGAGTGCTTGTGTTTCCTTAGAGACATTGGAAGCAAGCTCACAGACTCAGAGTAAGTATGGCAATTTAAGAAGAAAGGTTGGTGGTTTGCCATAGAAGGCTGATGAGGAAAGAAAGGGACAAGACAACTGAGAATTTTTTTAAACTTTTTTTTTCTTATTCTCTTTTTAAAATTTATTTTTGGTTCCATCGAGTCTTAGTTGCAGCATGTGGGGTCTTCACTGTGGCATGCAGAGAGCATGGGATCAGTAGTTGCAGCACGTAGGCTTGGCTGTGTCATGGCTTGTGGGATCTTAGCTTCCTGACCAGGGATTGAACCCATATCTCCTGTATTGGAAGGCAGATTCTTAACCACTGGTTCATCAAGGAAGTTCCAACAACAGGATTTATGTAGGGCTACAATGATGTCATAATTAATGATAAGACTTAAGCTGGCCAATGAGGAAATGAGCAGTGTTAGTAACTAGAAAATGTATTAGGATCAATGAGTTGTGAAAACAGTAGTAGTGGCCAAGGCTGACTGAGTGCCTACAATGTACCATTACCAGGGCAGGTGCTTAGCATTCATTAATGCTAATTTACAACAACCCTGCAAAGTGGGTAGTATAATTCTGAAAGCATAGATTGTTAATAGACTGATCTCACATACTGTGACCATCAGATCAGATCAGTCGCTCAGTCGTGTCCGACTCTTGGCGACCCCATGAACTGCAGCACGCCAGGCCTCCCTATCCATCACCAGCTCTCGGAGTTCACTCAGACTCACATTCATTGAGTCAGTGATGCCATCCAGCCATCTCATCCTCTGTCGTCCCCTTCTCCTCCTGCCCTCAATCCCTCCCAGCATCAGAGTCTTCTCCAATGAGTCAACTCTTCGCATGAGGTGGCCAAAATACTGGAGTTTCAGCTTTAGCTAGCTTTGTTTCTAGTGATGCTTTCTAAAGCCCACTTGACTTCACATTCCAGGATGTCTGGCTCTAGGTCAGTGATCACACCATCGTGATTATCTGGGTCGTGAAGCTCTTTTTTGTACAGTTCTTCTGTGTATTCTTGCCACCTCTTCTTAATATCTTCTGCTTCCGTTAGGTCCATACCATTTCTGTCCTTTATCGAGCCCATCTTTGCATGAAATGTTCCTTTGGTATCTCTGATTTTCTTGAATAGATCCTTAGTCTTTCCCATTCTGTTGTTTTCCTCTATTTCTTTGCATTGATCGCTGAAGAAGGTTTTCTTATCTCTTCTTGCTATTCTTTGGAACTCTGCATTCAGATGTTTATATCTTTCCTTTTCTCCTTTGCTTTTCACTTCTCTTCGTTTCGCAGCTATTTGCAAGGCCTCCCCAGACAGCCATTTTGCTTTTTTGCATTTCTTTTCCATGAACTTACTCCTTTTCCTATTTGGAACCAGTCTGTTGTTCCATGACCAGTTCTAACTGTTGCTTCCTGACCTGCATGCAGATTTCTCAAGAGGCAAATCAGGTGGTCTGGTATTCCTATCTCTCTCAGAATTTTCCACAGTTTATTGTGATCTACACAGTCAAAGGCTTTGGCATAGTCAATAAAGCAGAAATAGATGTTTTTCTGAAACTCTCTTGCTTTTTCGATGATCCAGCGGATGTTGGCAACTTGATCTCTGGTTCCTCTGCCTTTTCTAAATCCAGCTTGAACATCAGGAAGTTCACGGTTCACATATTGCTGAAGCCTGGCTTGGAGAATTTTGAGCATTACTTTACTAACGTGTGAGATGAGTGCAATTGTGCGGTAGTTTGAGCACTCTTTGGTAGTGCCTTTCTTTGCGAAGTCATAGAGATATTTGAAACTCAATCAGTTGTCATTTCAATATCCAATACCCAATCATATGCTGCTGCTAAGTCACTTCAGTCGTGTCCGACTCTGTGTGACCCCATAGACGGCAGCCCACGAGGCTCCCCCATCCATGGGATTCTCCAGGCAAGAATACTGGAGTGGGTTGCCATTGCCTTCTCCAATGCATGAAAGTGAAAAGTGAAAGTGAAGTCGCTCAGTCATGTCCGACCCTCAGCGACCCCATGGACTACAGCCTACCAGGCTCCTCCGTCCGTGGAATTTTCCAGGCAGAAGTACTGGAGCGGGGTGCCATTGCCTTCTCCAACCCAATCATATATGCGGTATCAATAACCAAGCCGTATCAATAACCAAGGATATGTAACTCTAGTATCCTGGAAGAAGTGGAGAGGCACTTACAGATTTAAGGTTTTGTGGAGGAAATGCAAAACCCAACCGAGAGACTGACTCAGGCTTCCTAGTCACGAGGCTACTTAGAGCACATGCATAGAAATAGGTACAAATTAACTCTGAGGACAAGAGCAACATAAATAGCCTCGTTTTGAAACTGATGTGCAACCACGAATAAAGTTCAGCACATCCAAGCAGAATCAACAGGAGTCCAGTCAGCATCCTGGCTAAGTCTGGAATCTCCAGTGACAGACAAACTCAGAAGGGCACCCGCATAGTACAAAGGGAGACACACTGGTTTTCTAAGTGAGATGAGAGGAGTCAGTGCAGGTAGCTGAAGACAGTTCTCTTGGTTGAAAGTAACCTCAGTGACTTTCAGCGGTATTTGTCTGAATAGATAGAGACTTGTTAAATATTAATCTTTCAGGCTGAGGGAATCTATGCAAGTGTTACATATTTCTAATGTTTACAATGAGTTTGGCCAAACAGAGTGACAGTCTTGTAACTCCAACTTAAATTATGTAATCAAATACCTGATTAAACTTGTGATTTTCATTTGAAGTCTCACTAAGTTTATGTACTGTATTAGAATATCTAAGAGAGCTACGGTTTCCCATATTTCTAAGTTTAATTTACTAGACTTTGGTTTTTTTTTTAAATTAAGGAAACTCTGTTGTCAGACCATTGAAATCATTAAGAAAGGAATCAAATACATTAAATGCACTTTGAAATATGGAAAGATGTTTAATTAACCAGGTGTGTAAATGAAAGCAAACGTTAGTCATAGACTTTCTCAAAAGTAATTGTTCAAATTCACTAGCCTTCAGATCAGATCAGGTCAGTCGCTCAGTCGTGTCCCACTCTTTGTGACCCCATGAACTGCACCACGCCAGGCCTCCCTGTCCATCACCAACTCCCGGAGGTCACTCAGACTCACATCCATCACTAGCCTTATAAACGAATTAATAAGATTTGAAGCCAAACTTAAAATGTTAAGAAAGAGCTCAATTTCTATTTGTAACTTTAATTTAAAAATTAGTTAAAAGACACAAAAAAGCCTATGATTAATCTTTAATTAATCTCTGATTAATCTAAAACTGACCTTGAGGATACAAAAAAAAAAAAAAACCAACAACCCACCTGCAGAGATGGGGAAACTGAGGCAGGCAGTTAGTAAGTGATAGTTCTGGGATCCGAAGCCTGAGCTTCAGAAACCCGTGTTTTTCTCATCACTCTTCATTGCCTTCCCCTGACAAATAATTAGACAACAGTAACATACAATTAACATAAAAACTTGAAGAGCCCATTCTTTCTCTCATGTCCTGCAATGCCTCAGGGTTATAATTATGTCATTATCTCACAGTGCAGAGTGAGGCAGAGTAGGTGTTTAAGGATTGGGCTGAATTAGTATGACTTTAATTATAACATACTCTGGAAATGGCTTTTCTTACTAAATCCCTAACATTGGCATGTGTATATATACTTTGCCAGTTTCTCATAAAAGTAGAGTATAAATAGAATAAGTCCAATAACCTATGGCTGATTATTTAAACTATAAGTATGTTCGCTTTATAGATAAACTGGAGTTTTCTATCCTCGAGGTTTTTCCTGAGATTGGTTCTGTGTGGCTCTGGGAAGAGGAATTGGATGGAAGGATGTTCCCTTTAAGTATTCTAATGAAAGACAAAATCCAAACCTCCAAATAGGTAAGATATGATAATTCTCATTAGCAGCCAACGCTATTGATGCTCATTCAGCGCACTCGGACTATGATCAGGGACTGTACTCTAAGGAGCCTCCTGATTTCTTGCAGAACTGTGTGAGATTTTCTATCGGATAGCTTCTTCAGGACCAACAGTCTCCCATTGTCTCTGCATTTTTTGTTAACAAGGAGGAAGGTTGGTTGTGGTTGTCCAGAGACACGGTTGGTGGCCTTCCTAATAACCACCAAAGCCCTTCCTCCCTGGTAACAGATGCCCAGCCAGATACCTGGTTCAGGTATCAGACAGGCAGCCCAGGAAGGGTTGTGGTGACCTGTCCTCTTTGCCAGTGACAGGTCTAGAGGTGCACGTGGGACCTAGTTTTAACCAAGGAGACATAAGGGTAAGATGGCAGGAGTGGATAGGAGGCTTCTGGGAATGATTTCTTCCCTGATATGAGAGGCAGTGCTGTGAGCAAGAGCTCCTCTGACCGTGCCCTTCCTCTTGAAGAGATGCTGACCTTTAAATAAGTGATGCTTAGAATTTTAGCAGCTATCTGGGAACTGACTGTAAAAGGTAAAACTTCCACTAAAAGCAACACGTGCTAGGAGAAATCAAAACTGACTTGTATTTTTATCACAGCTGGTTCTAAACAGTAGAATCTGATGGAACCTGATGAAGGACAGTGATCTTTGAAGGTCTCCAGGAATCAGGTACCCATAGGACTGAAAGGAAGACCCTTTGCTAACCAAAGAACATTCATACTGACAAATCCTGGATAGACTAGCCAATTTACTCTACTCTATCCAGAGTACTAGTTTCTATCCTTGGTTAGCCTAACCACTATGAACCACTTCTTCTCATTTAGCTCTTAAAACCCCTGACAGGAACAAATGGGATGAATTGAGACGGTAGTATTGAAACATATTATTATCATGTGTAAACCAGATAGCTAGTGGGAAATTGCTGTTTAACACAGGGAGCTCCGCTAGGTGACGTGATAACCTAGAGGGGTGGGGAGGGGCAGGGGAGAGATGCTCAAGAGGGAGGAGATATATGTATACTTGTGACTGATTCACGTTGTTGTACAACAGAAACCAACACAGTATTGTAAAGCAATTATGTTGTTCTTCAGTCGCTAAGTCATGTCCTACTCTTTGCAACCCCATTGACTGAAGTACACCAGGCTTCCCTGTCCCTCATTATCTCTCAGAGTTGGCCCGAGTTGATGTCCATTGAGCTGATGATGCTATGCAACTATCTCATCCTCTGATGACCTCTTCTTCTTTTACCTTCAATCTTTTCCAGCATCAGGATCTTTTCCAATGAGTCAGCTGTTAATATCAGGTGGCCAAAGTATTGGAGCTTCATCTTCAGCATCAGTCCTTTCAATGAGTATTCAGGGTTGATTTCCTTTGGGATTGACTGGTTGGATCTCCTATACTCCAATTAAAAATAAACTAAACAACAACAACAACAACAAACCTGAGTTGTCCCCCTTAAGAAACTTCTCAGTGAATTTCTTCAAGGATCTATGTCCCCTCGACTATTAATTTAATGGACTTGCCTTTAAAAGTAAAGGCAAAAACTCAGGGAGGATCTAGTTTTATATGCTCAGAAGACCATGGAGAAGCATGTGATTCTCCAGTAGGCTGCCTCATCCTGTTGCTGTGAAATGAAAGTCGCTCGGTTGTGTCCGACTCTTTGTGACCCCATGGACTATACGGTCCATGGAATTCTCCAGACCAGAATACTGGAGTGGGTAGCTTTGCCTTCTCCAAACTGTTGCTGAACTAACCCTAAAATCACTCACCGCTATATACCTCTTGCTAAGTGAACCTTAAAATAAGTTATTTTATGCTGAGGATCAACAAACTGCAGCCCATGGGCAATAAATAAAGCTTTATTGGGACACAGCTGTGCTTCTGTGTTCACATACTGTCTCTGACTACTTTTGTGCTATACCTGCGGAGCTGAAAGATTGCCACAGAGACAGCTGGGCCTCTAAGCCTATTTACTGCTAAGCTGCTAAGTTACTTCAGTCGTGTCCGACTCTGTGCGACCCCATAGACGGAAGCCCACCAGACTCCCTCGTCCTTGGGATTCTCCAGGCAAGAACACTGGAGTGGGTTGCCATTTCCTTCTCCAATGCATGAAAGTGAAAAGTGAAAGAGAAGTTGCTCAGTCATGTCCAACTCTTAGTGACCCCATGGACTGCAGCCTACCAGGCTCCTCCATCCATGGGATTTTCCAGGCAAGAGTACTGGAGTGGGGTGCCATTGCCTTCTCTGAAGCCTATTTACTAGCTGGCCCTTAACAGAAAAAGTTTGCTCACCTCAGTTTTAAGTACTATTAGGTGAATTGTCTGTCACATCACATTGAAATGTGGAAATGATACAGTTCTATTTGGGCTAGTTCTTCCTTTTCCTGTGTCTTTGCAGGAAATGCCCAGTCTGATTCTTCCTGCACGCACTGCCTGGTGGACTATGGATGGAATCCAATATCTACTCAATCTATAATCTCATACAACTGACCTTACCACTGTGCAGTCACCCAAGCTCTTTTTTTAAGTCTGTTCTCAAGCCCTGCCCTATCTCAATAGGACTAGCTCAGGTAATCTGGAACATTCTTATAGCACTACCCTTCCCACTGGCTAGCTTCCATTCATCTTTTATAGCTTAGCTCAAAGGCCATTCCCTCAAGAAAAGAAAAGATTCTCTGACTCTCCAAATAGACCTGTCCTATTTTATGGTCTCATAGGGTGCTAAATTTCTCTATCAGAGCACTTATCAAAAAATGCAAGAGGGCATTCATTATGCAATTAGTTTTCATTCTCTCCACCCCCTCCCACCTTTTTTTTAACATGAAAAAGGGTTTTATTTGAAGGGGAGCGGGACTCTAGTTGGGCTTCCCAGGTGGCACTAGTGATAAAGAATCTGCCTGCCAATGCAGGAGATGTAAGAGACTCGGGTTCCATCCCTGGGTTGGGAAGATCCCCTGGAGGAGGGCATGGCAACCCACTCCAGTATTCTTGCCTAGAGAATCCCCGTGGACAGAGGAGCCTAGCGGGCTACAGTCCATAAGGTCGCAGAGTTGGACACGACTAAAGCAACTGAGCGCACACACAGGACTCTAGTCAAATAAGTCGTCAACTGACTGCTCTGACTCTGCCTTCTTCTCTGCTCTGCCCTGGGGCCGAACCTGCAGCAGGAGCTGCAGATCCTGGGCAGTGAAGACAGCCACAGCCCTGCCAGTGGGCACATTGGCCAGCTTGCTGACGCCCTGGGAAATGATGTCCTCAATGTTTTTTTCCGTTCAGCTGACTGATGATCTTGTTGAACCATCAACCATGCTATCAAGGATCTTCTTGATGTCCTTCCTTAGTGGTGGGAGAGGAATTGCCGGCGAGGACAGCCAGCAGGTAGGAAGTGACATGGTGCATCGTGGCGGCAGCAGAGAAGCCCCTCGTATGTGATCTCTCCCTTCCTTTTTAGAATAAAAGCTCAATAAGAACAGGGACCATCTGCATTGTTTTTCTTTATCCTTAGTGTCTAGAATTTTACCTACTATGTAAAACACATGAAATAGATACTAATAGTTGAATGAGGAATACGCTAGAGGAACAAATAGTAGCAATTTTATATTGACGCATGTGAAGTCCTATGTCCTTTACTGGACCATGTCTACTTTCCAGAAAGATAGAAATGACCCCAGTGTGTTAGGCTGGTGTGTGTTATGTGAATCTGAGAGTATCCTGATAAGTGTGCCAAGATCTGGCACCCTGCCATCCACATCCAGCCAGCGTGCTCTTCATTTTTCTGCTGTGACACGTCAATTGCCCAATCCATCTACCCAGGTTCGCTTACCCTTGTATATGTCAACCTCTGCTCACCACAGAGGCAGCTGTTCACCCTACCAGCTAAGTGCGCTCAACAGGCTACTCCACCTTCCCTTTCTTATCTGTAAAATGAGGACGAAGTGCGTAGATTAGAGACGTCCCTTCCCATTGTGAAGAGGATGTGTAATCTGCTGCCTAAACCCAGACGTCATCGCAGAAATAGGGAGGAAAAGGGGAAATACCTTGAGAAGGAAAAAGTGGTCCCAAAAATTCAACTAGCAGAATCCACAGAATATTTACTTGGAAGAGTTTCAAACCTAGAGACTGCATTACATTCCTTTTATCTTTTTTTTTTTTTTTAGAATCTGTTTCCTGCTAATCTTATTTCTGGTTTCTGTGTAAGAGCCTTGGGAAGAGCAGCTTAGGACCACTAAGTGGTGGTTCCTACCCATTCAGTCACCTGAGCATTGGGACCTGTAGACCAGTAGACCAGTCCACAGTGGTGGCTGAGGAGTCCCGTCTTCTACAGGACCCGCTGGGCAGGCACAGAGGTGCCTGTGCCTGCAGACCCATCTGTGACTTCAGATGGAGTAGTCCGTGCACCCTGATGTTCTTCCCTGTGGCCTTCTCAGCATCACTACTCATTCTTTTCTGTCTCTCCAGCCCCCCTAGAGAAGCAGAGATGAGGTGTGACCTTCCATAGGTGTGCACCCAGGATGGTGGTACCACATGCATGCAGAACTTTCTGGGCCAGCATCAATCTCCTCAGACCCACTGAGTAAGCTTCCTTCTTGTTGCAAGGATGTCAGTGACCACAGGGCACAGACGAGAGTCTGTATACAGGGCGCAGTGGTCCATGGATTAACACACAACACCTTCATGGGAGGCTGGTTGTCAGCTCTGGGATCAGTGACCACCAGAAGACACGGCCCCAGAAGGCTGCCTGGGTCTGATTAGTGAAGGCTTTGGGAGTGAAGCCAGCAGCAGGAGGAGTGGCTGCAGTGGCAGCAGCAAACTTCAGCACCGCCCTCTGGCCTGTGTTCCTGAAGAATGTGACACTGATCAGTTGGTTTTTAAATGGTAACAATGGCACAAGCCATCTGCAGAAGCTTCTCCCAGGCCCCCTGCAGATCTAGAATGTAGACGTCATCCCTTTTCCTTTAGTAGATGCACTGTTCCATTTGGAAGTCACAATTGGTGCCACCTAAGTGGGTTCCTGCTGCTTGGAATTTGAGGACATCCTCCTACTTCATCTGTAGGATATCAAGAGCTCTGGACATTGTGAACATTTCCCTTTAAGTTATACCAAGAAGCCAGGACAATTCTGTATGGACTGCTCTCTGGATAAGTGAGCAAAGACTGCATTAGCTTGCATGGCTTGTGTGCTAAATTGCTTCAGACTTGTCCAACTCTTTGTGACCCCATGGACTGTAGCCCACCAGGCTCCTCTGTCCATGGGATTCTCCAGGCAAGAAAACTGGAATGGGTTGCCATGCCCTCCTTCAGGGGATCTTCCCGACCTAGAACCCGTGTCTCTTATGTCTCCTGCATTGGCAAACAGGTTCTTTACCACTAGGGCCACCTGGGAAGCCCTAACTTTCATTAGCAAGTCTGAAGTTTTTTTCACCCATCAACAGGAATGGGCTCTTGAGAGCAACATGGATCTAGAAAAAAAGTCACTTTCAGTTATAACATCGTTTCATTTAGCCTAAGGCAAAGTTTCTATCTCACTCCCAATTTAAAATTTCTGCTCTTCCCAACATCCCTGGATTTGCAAACCTCGATACAGTTCTGAGTCACTGGCAGGAATCTTCGGTGGGGAGTAAGAAGTGTAATGTCTGGGTGTGTTCTCCTGGCTTCTACTAGATCTCCAGATTTGGGGTAAAGAGAAGGGAAGAGGAAGAGAGAAACATCCTTCCTTAGTGCTGCAGCTGCTGTTTTACATCTCCCAGGCTCCTCCTACTTGTCTCTGGAGGCTTCCACACCCTGGTCTTTGACTGGTTGTGTGGATTACTAGGAGGCACCCAGACAACTACATACTGTGTAGCCCCTGATATTTGTGTGACACACAACACAGCTGATGTCCTGCCTTCCTCCACTCTCAGCTTTTGTAGTCACTCTACTGCCATTTTCTGCTGGGGTGACCTTCAAGGAGCTTTAGTTCCAGTTACCTTCAAAATGTCTTTTTGGCCTGTGGAAAACTGAGGTCTCCCTTCCATCCTAAAAAGCATCATTGGTCATTGGCATCATTGATCCTCTGCTGCTTTTTCTCCTTACCCTGCTGTGGTCTGCTGCTCCTCTGACTCCCACCTTCAGGGTGCCCAGACAGGGCTTGCTGGGTTCACATGTGCCCCCCACCACCTCTAGGGAAGGGATCACGTGTCAACCTCCTAAGAGCTTTCTTACTCTTTTCTGCTTGGGAGGCAGCACCTTGGTGGTCCTGAGAGTGTCTATAACTCAGTCAGCATCCTGAGAAAGGGATCAGCCAGGCTCCCCTTCCTGTAGGCAGCCTCAGTTTCCTGGAATGGTTCTCCAGGAACAACTTGACCTGAGAAGTAAGCAACTCATGGGGAATGGAAGAGATGACACAACAGTTTCTATTCAGCCAACAACTCATTAGTAAGAAATTCATACTTAAGCAAATTGAATTTGAGTTTCTTATCGTTTCTTATGTAGGTAGTGGAGGGCTCCTCTTGTAGTTCAGATGGTAAAGAAATCTGCCTGAAATGTAGCAAACCAGGGTTTGATCTCTGGGTCAGGAAGAACCCCTGGAGAAGGAAATGGCAACCCACTCTAATATTCTTGCCTGGAAAATTCCATGGACAGAGGAGCCTGGCAGGCTATAATCCATGGGGTTGCAAAGAGCTAGATGCAACTGAGCAACTAACACTTTCAAGTATGTATGTGTGAGTGTCTGTGTTTTTTTTGGGGGGCAGGGAGGGATTGCGAGGCTATCTGGTCAATTTTTTAATAACATCTGCGTATGTCCCTAGCATCTCCTCTTTACAATATGAAGGTCCTTTCAGTTTTGTAGATGTATCCCAAAGTCCACAACAAGAGAAGCCCCATTTACCATCTTGTTAAATAAATTTAAATATATATATATAATATTGGGATGACCAAAAAGAATGTTCTAGTTTTTCTGTAAGATGTTATGGAAAAACCCAAATGACCTTTTTAGCTAACTCAATACAGTACATAATTTGGATCATATATTTTATAACTTTCTTTTTCTTACTTAAAGATGTATTTCAAAATTTTCCCTGTTACTAAATATCCCCTGAACTATTATTTTTAATACCTGTGAGAGAGAGACAAAGAATCTGTCACTGCACCGGTAATATTCGGCAAGGTCTGAAAGAGTGCGTCATAGTTTTCTAGGGAGGGAAAAAGAGAAACCTCATATTCAAAGATATAGAAGCAAGAAAGAACATCAAGTATTCTGGGAATTGGGAGGAGGAGGAAGAGACTTGATTTACACAGTCTTATGAAATTGGAGGGTTAGTACTTACTATTGCTATGATTGCTATTACTATTACTACTGTGAGTAATTTTATTTTCAAAAGAGGAAACGGAGGCTTAGACAGAGTAAGAGATCCGTCAGTGGTAAAGCCAGAATCAAGTCAGGACTTCCAGAACCTTGGAAGAAACTGAATGTAAGAAAGAAAGTTAGAAAGCAAGGAACTCTGAGTCATGCAAGGAGAAGGTGTGCCCTGGAAGTGAGAGGATGCGAAGGGAAGGGAAAACCTCTCTGGGTTTCCAATTCAATCCCTTTTGTTCTCAGAGAGGCCTGGGATGATGACCACCAACTTCCCTCACTGGATGAGTGAAGTGTAATAAATATGTGCTTTTCCTTTTTGTACAAATGTGAAGCTGTTTCCAAAATTAGCCCTGTCCAACTGTTAAAATCCCCAAGTTCCCAAACTCTCTCAACAGGAAGCAAGCAGTGGACATCCAGATGTTTCTCCTCCCAGTGTTTGTCTGTGTAATGTTTACATTTATCTTTTTCTTGTCAAATCATGACTTTATGAAATGCGTTATTATGAGGATTGGTCATATGTACAAAAGTCCTAGGAAGGGGAAGTGAGGGCAGCATGGTTACAGGGTGACACGTAGCTCTTTAACCAAGGATCCAGCTCAGAAAGCCATTTCAGAGAGCCATACTTCCAGCAAATGCTCAGACTGAAGGAATTCACCAAGTATGGCGCCCAGCTGAGACTGTTCTTTTTCTTAAAGAAGAAAATTAGCACAGGGAACAATCCTGATGAACTGCCCTTTGTGTGATGGAAGGAAAAGAATCTGCCTGCCAATAATGCAATCTACTGAAGGCTGTGAATACCAAAAGGACAATTTTCTACAGGAGAAGTGGTGAATGGAAGGTGGGACGGTGAATAGTCAGTGGCTCTCACCGTGGGTGTCATTAGTTATCTCTTACCCTGTGCCGGGACTGGGCTATGAAAGGTCAGTGCTTTGCTTTCACTGCCTTTGCTAATCCTCAGAATAATCTTAGGAAGGAAGTTCTCTCCACTCCCTATTCCCCCATCCCCCAGTGCTCTGTTTATAGATAAGGAAACTGAAACTCAAGAGGGGTGAAGATGTTACACATTTAGTAAGTGGCTGGCTGAGCTGGGATCCAACCTAGGCCTCAGTTCAAAGAGACTATGCATTTGACCTACCAATAAATTGTGAGTGCAATGGACATAATTCTATAATTTTTTTAAAAAATGTTCACTGAATATACTGTGGTAATTATTTCATGATGTATGTAAGTCAAATGATCATGCTGTTCACCTTAAACTTATACTGTGTGGTTTGTCAACTGTATCTTAATAAAACTGGGGGGAAAAAAGGGGGGGATCCATTTTGTTCGGATTCTCCAAGGTGATATGGGATTTTGCCTCAGACCAGAGGAACACCAGAACTTTCTAACACCAGAACTGCCTGTTTTTCTCTCTTAAAACTAAAAACTGAAAAAACTCTGAGTTTTAATGAATTTTAATGAGTTTTATTTCTCTTCCATCCTCCATGGCAGTTATTTTGCCTAGGTAGTGGGGTCACTGATGCAGGGAAATATTGAAGGCAGGAGGAGATAGGGATGGTAGAGATGAGATGGTTGGATGGCATCACCATGTCAATTGTCATGAGTTGGTGATGGACAGGGAAGCCTGGTGTGCTGCAGTCCATGAGGACACTACTGAGCGACTGAAATGAGTGGGGTCAATTTTTTAAAAAATATTTTAATTATTTGGTTGCACCAGGTCTTAGTTGGCATGGAGAATCGTCTATCTTCATTGTAGCATGCGAGATCTTTTAGTTGCCGCATGTGGGGTCTAGTACCCCAACCAGGGATTGAACCCAGGCCCCCTGCATTGGGTAGCTTGGAATCTTAGCCCCTGGACCACCAAGGAAGTCCCTGGGGCGCATTTGATTACTTTTCTTGTCTTGCTTTTCTTTCTTTGAATCCCAGAGAAAGATATGAAAGGCAAACCGTACATACCTGACAGGTCACAGTGATTAACAATGAAAAAAAAAAGAAAAAAACAGCTATAGGATTGGATCCCAGAAAACTTTCCTTCCAGGTAACTGATGACCAAAGAGAAAACTTATCAGACTTTCAAATGATACCACACTTGATTATTTGATCTTCTTTCCTCCCCTGTAATTATTTGTTGTTGTTGTTCAGTTGCTCACTCATGTCCAACCCCTTGTGACCCCATGGACTGCAGCATACCAGGCTTCCCTGTCCTTCACTATGTCCCAGAGTTTGCCCAGACTCATGTCCACTGAGTTGATCATGCCATCCAACTATCTCATCCTCTGTCGCCCCCTGGCCCTCATGCCCTCAATGTTTCCCAGCATCAGGATCTTTTCCAGTGACTCAGCTCTTCACATCAGGTGGTCAAAGTATTGGAGCTTCAGCTTCACCATCAGCATTCATAAGTGTGATCTTAGACAAACCTTCTTGTTCTTTGTCCCACTGTTAAAGAGAGGGAAGGAAGGAAAAACAAAGATAAGTAAGGCCAAGTTTATTTGGATCTGCTATATCTCATTAGCAACTTTATGGTTTGGGTCTAGAGTAGTATGTAATACAGACAAGGCATTTGCCCTTTTTTTTTTTTAACTGAATGTTTAATTGCTTTGTCCTCTTTGGCCTCATTAGAGAAAGGCCTATATCCTCCATAAACATATTATATGTAAGAATGGACATCGACAAAAGTGAAACATCTGCTCACCAGATCTGCCCCCAAGTCTTTCTCTTAAGCACCAGGGGAAGCATCTCAAGTCAGTCTTCAGTTTGACTTTGCAGGAATGCTGCAGAGTCCTCTTTGCCTCTCAGTGTCTTTGCCTCTCACCTTTCCTGGGATTTTATAGGAGACTTTGAAGTTCCTCTGAACAAATAGGGTCTCTGTGTTTCACTTATTGCTGAGCCAACCCTGGGGCTTTGGTTCCATCAGCTCCTTATTAAGTGTTTAGTAATTTCAGTTTCCACCTTTTGGTCTTGCTTGCTTTGCAAACATCTGGAGAGAATTAGCTCCCAGGCCTTTGTAACATACCCATTTTGTGGTCCTAGGGAGAGCTGTGGGCTAGGGGATGTTGTTGCCCTTAACGAGTTTTCTTTACCATGTTTCACTGTAAAAGGTACCCTCATTAACATTAACAGACAAAGAGAAAGTGAGGCTGTTCCACCTCTCTTTAGCTCTTGCCTTCTTGACTCTGCATGAGCCCTTCATGTTGAAAAGGAAAGAATAAGTATGAAAACAGGAATGAAATACAAGATAATAGAGTACACCATAAGAACAATAATAGCAACAATAATGTCCAGTCACTTGCAATAAGTAGAAGTCTATCCCTGCATGACTCAATATGATAACTGCTGGCTACATGAGCTTTTTGAGCCCTTGAAACGTGGCTGGCATATATGTATTAAGATTTATTATAAATATAAAATACACTCTAGATTTGGAAGACTTAGTATGAAAAAGGTAAACTATCCCAATACTTTTATATACGATATATATTGAAATGATAACCATTCAGAATTAAAATTAATTTTACTTGTTTATCAGACTTCCCTGGTGGTCCATTGGCAAAGAATCTGCATGCCAGTGCAGGAGACACAGGTTTGAATCTTGGTCTGGGAAGATCCCACATGCAACTAAGCCCGTGGGCCACAACTGCTGGAGCCTGTGCACTCTAGAGCCCATGCTCTGAAACGAAAGAAGCCACCACAATGAAAAATCTGTGCACTGCAATGAAGGAAAGTCTGCACACAGCAACAAATACTCAGCACGGCCAAAATATAGTCAATAAAGAATTTTTTTTAAAAGTTGCCTGTTTCTTTTTAGCTATTTAATGTGGCTATCAGAAATTTTAAAATTATGTCAACAGTTCATTTTTATGGTTTTCTCATGTTTATATTGGATAGAAGTGCGCTAAAGGACAGATCAAGTATTAAGAATCACAACATTCTGAATCACAACAAACAGGAAAAGGTGGCTATCAGAAGCTACCGACTGGTAAATTTTTCTCAGTATGAAATTCTAGAATCAATTATTAAATATAGCACTTACAAGCAAACTAGAAAACAAATAGATGAATACAAGAAACTGGCTGAGTTCAATAAAAACAAGGCATACCATATCAATGTCATTACTGTTTTGGATGAAATTGTTACACTGACAAATCTAGGGAATTATATAAACATGCCTGATTTCAACAAACTATTGGACAAAACTTCTCATGATACCCTTGAAGACAAATTTTAGAAAGTTGTGTTGGATAATAGTCATGGGATAAATCACAATGGGCTGAATATTTGCATTAATCTTGAAAATTTATCTATGGAAAGGTCTATAGGGGAGGTCACAAAACTTAAAAATTATTTGAATGAATATGATCACTACCAAAATCAGTATTCAATAAAAATGCATCTGTAATGAGAATATTACATGTAAGTATCATTAATGTAAAGTGCTAAGTTCATGAAATGAATTATGTAGATCCCTAGTGCCTCATATGATATAGAATCTGCCTGCAATCCAGGAGATCTGGGTTTGATCCCTGGGTTGGGAAGATCCCCTGGAGAAGGAATGGCAACCCACTGCAGGATTCTTGCCTGGACAATTCCATGGACAGAGGATCCTGGCAGGCTACATATAGTCCATGGGGTCACAAAGAGTGGGACATGAAGCCTGACTTGAAAATAATACCCATAACAAAGAATTCTTTTTTTTTCTAACTAAATATGAAATATACTTGTGCGAAAATATCATATAAAGCAGTAGTCTCACTTTTTTGTACTTACCTGGCCAAATCTAGAATATTTGGTTCAGTTCTTGGATAACTACAATGGTGCCGCTGCTGTTCAGTTGCTCAGTCATGTCCGACTCTTTGTGGCCCCATGGACTATATGTAGCCCACCAGTCTCCTCTATCTATGGAATTTTCCAGGCAATACTGGAGTGGGTTGACATTTCCTACTCCAGGGGATCTTCTTGACCCAGAGACAGAACCCGTGTCTCCTTCGTCTCCTGCCCTGGCAATCAGGTTCTTCACCAAGAAAGGGGTCTTAATGATGAGAAAACGAAGGCCACACAGGCTGACAAAAGACGTCATGACAGCTATGACGTGATAGCCGTGCTCAACTCTATTGCTTGGAGAGTACAGACATTATACTTTGCTACAAAATACCGGCAAATCCAAGAACAATGAGTGCAAGTTACAGGAAAGATCGGACCAGACCATCATGAAGCAGAATTTTTGGAGCTATACATGAGAGAGACTCCCATTCCTGTGGCATCCATCAAGATTGTTTAAAGAAGATTCTTCTACACTGGAGGCAGATTGAAGTAAGTGAGATCTTTAAATTTCCAGTTTTAAAATTGGAAATCTTATGAGTATAAGGAGTCTTCAAACACTCTACAGGTTTCTGCTTTCATAAAATCAAGCTAAGCATCATCTGGGAGTTTCTTTAAAATGATGAAGCATGAGAAATTACACTATCAGGAAACCTGGTACATGCTGGCTCTGTATGTGTGTTTGGGTGTGGGGGTGAAGTGAATCCCTTCTTTGTAGGGTTTGGCAGTTTCTGCGGTATAAATGCTTCTACTACAGCAAATTTTAAGCCACCCATCATTTAATGGTTGGATCACAAATTTCCTAAAAATTTAACAGGGCTTTCACAGCCAGTCATTGGATAAACTGGCTGGCTCCAGTTCTCTCCTGTTAGCCCATCACCTAGTAGTCAGAATGTGATGTCAACAATCAATCAATCAAATATTTAGGTTTTAAGTATTTGATTTTTCATGTTTGCTATGGGTCACACACTATGAAAGATGTTAATATGTAACATGTTTTTTTCCCCTCAAAGAATTTAAGGCCAAATAGGGAGGGGAATGGTTTTCAGGGGACAAAGATTAACACAGAAAAAATAGAGAGTATTTTAGGACCTGACACAGTGCTGACCATATAGGTCTATGCTGGTGAAGCAGTGAAGGCACAAACTGCTAAGTCGCTTCAGTCGTGTCCGACTCTGTGCGACCCCATAGACGGCAGCCCACCAGGCTCCCCTGTCCCTGGGACTCTCCAGGCAAGAACACTGGAGTGGGTTGCCATTTCCTTCTCCAATGCAGGAAAGGAAAAGTGAAAGTAAAGTTGTTCAGCTGTGTCCAACTCTTAGCAACCCCATGGACTGCAGCCTACCAGGCTCCGCCATCCATGGGATTTTCCAGACAAGAGTATTGGAGTGGGGCACAAGAGCTAACATTTATTGAGTGTTGAAATGCTCCATGTGCAGTATGAGCCACTTATAACTCAAGATGCACAATCTTAACCCTGTAAGGTAGACATAGTTAATACTGAAGGGCTTCCCTAGTGGCTCAGATGGTAAAGCATCTGTCTGCAATGCAGGAGACCCGGGTTTGATCCCTGGGTTGTGAAGATCCCCTGGAGAAGGAAATGGCAGCCCACTCCAGTATTCTTACCTGGAAAATCCCATGGACTGCGGAGCCTGGTAGGCTATGGTCCATGAGGTCTCGAAGAGTCGGATACGACTGAGTGACTTCACTTCACTTTAAGGTAGACATTGTGCCATTGTACGGATGAGGAACCAGAGCTCAGAAATATCAAGACGTGAACTTGGAGTCACATCACTAGTAGGAATACAAGACCCTCTAAATCTACACATCCCATTCATGCCACCATTTCTTCCTTTGCATCATCAGGGAAGGAGGAGGAAGATTGGGATGGTATGGCTGTTGGACCCTGGCTGACCCAGTAAGCAAGGCAAGGCAGATAGCAAGGAGGTCAAACTCCCAAACCCTGCCCATCCACAATGAAATGCTGCTCCAGCAAACTGACGGCAATGTGAGTTTTGAGTTTTTGTTAAAAATTCCAGCTGTGTGATTTAGGGAAGTAAATAATTTTCAGAGCCTCAGTTTCTTCTTCTATAAAATGAAAAGAAATATTCTCTAACTGACACTTTATTGAGATTAAATGTGTTAATTTTACAAAATACCTAGCACATCACCCAGCACAGAGGGAGCATTCCATGAATATTAAAATCCTCTCCGTCTGCACAGGTGCATGGGTCTCTCCCTAACTGGACTGTCATATGTGTCTTTACGCCTTCAGCAATTAGCACAGGGCCTCCTAGAGTCCAAGAAAGCCTTGTTTAGTTACAGCAGTGATTCATTCCTCTGGACCCAGAAATAATTTCTACCTTAAGTAAAACAAATATATATACACATGTAAAGATCCATTCCAGTGTTGAGAAGTCAGTGTATGCTTTTTCTCGGGCCTGGTCATTCTACACAGATGAGGACATCCTGATGGTCCCCTCTAATCAGCCTGAAAGCTGCATATATCTGCTTATTAACTTCAGCAAGCCATCATGTTTCTGCCATGATCTTTCCATACTGAGAAGTTGTTTGTCTCATTACAGTAAGTAACAAGTGATGATGCTAGGGTTGCCGCTAAGGGCCCAAGGAAGAGTGTCATACTGTCAACTAAAGTTCAAGTATGACAGCTCAAGGCCAGTTCAGTCAAGGAAACCAGTGGTGAAGGTCATGGGACCGCTGGAGAGGCCCTCAGATTTTTTAGAAAGAAGTTCATGTCCATCACTACATCCTGAGAGGGTTGATCAGTAATTGCATGAATGGGAACCGGAAGCCTGAGGCTTGTCATGGCTCCAGGGGATTTGAAGAGAACAGAACAGTGATTGGCAACAGAGAAAGCTGCATAAGATCAAGCAAAGGCACCCAGCTGTGCTAATTCACCCTTTCTGTTAACTCACCTCCCCCTCCCCAGATCTGCGAGAATTGCCTGTAGGCAGATGCTTCCTACCTGTGTGCACAGGAACCAACTATGAAATCCACCTATGTATTTTCTGTGGAATCTGGCTCTGATTTTAGCTGACAGCATGTGCTGTTGACTGGTTTTTATTTAAGTCCATAAATAAGAGAGTAATTCATACCCAAAATGTTACAGACATTGTTTACATAGTGAAACTCTGAAAACTGTTTTTTTGTTTTCTGCTTTTCTCTACTTCTCCAATTTTTCTTTAATGAGTATGGAGTTCTTTCATATTTAAAAGATAAACATTTTTATAAAAGAGTAAGAGTTTCATGTCAGAGACAGAAGTGTAGGGAAAGAAACTTCTATTGCCAAAGGCTTTGAGAGTGATATTCTTAGACCCCTGATCATCAGAAATTTGTCTGTTGAAGCATTTTCCTCTACTTTCTGTAAATCTGAGTGACCTTTGTTCTGAGATTGCCAACTTAAAGATTGAGAAATATGCATTATAATAGAGAGATGAGTAGTTGGTCAAATTCCCTAGTACCTGCTGCCATTTGAGTTCTAGGTGAAGTGCTTGGAAAATGATGGCTTTTCAAAAGCTGGACTTTCTCAGCCCAGAATGACAGGATACATGACAGGTGGTGGTTCAGTGGTTTACTGAGCATCAGCTGTGTGCACTGAAGATGCAGAGTCTTCACTTTAACTAGGAAGGTAGATATGAAAGGATATTGCAATACGAGGAGGTGACTTATGTACAGAGGTTGTGGTGAGTGGTCAGGGCGGGTCTCACAGAGCTGAGGACATTTCAAAAGGCTTTCCTCTAGAGTTGGAATTTCCTAAGCAGACCAGATGTGGTTGGGTGGTAAAGAAGTGGGTAAAGATACAGGAAATCTGGCAGAGGGATAAAAATCAGGACCTCAGCACTGACTCAAATAAAGTTCTCAAAGACACAATAGCTCTTGACCCAAATAAGGATGGAGGCTAGTGGGCCACTTTGGGCCCTTATTCCATCTAACACCTACCAGTCCTGCCATATACTCAGTAAAAGGACAGCGATGATTCAAGAAAACCACATGACATCATCATCCAAAAAGCACTTGATGATCAGAGAGATGTCTTACTGTGATGCCTCCTGTGCTTTCTGTGAAATTGTGAGAGCAGAATTTAAACTCTGAGGCTGCCCATTCAAAAATGAGAAACTGCGTATTAGGATTAGCATAATAAATACTTCGGTTTTGTAGAACCTACTGGAGATCCCAAAATGGCTTTTCCTGAAAGAATTTACAATCTGGACACTGTCCTACTACCTAGACAGGCAGGAAGGGAAGGGAGTGTTGCCACCAAAGTTGCTTGCTATGTCAGTGGGGGCTTTCCAGCCCAAGAAAAAAAATAATCACAAGGCAATTGTAATCTTTACTGAGCTCTGTTGAAACATATCAAAGAGATTCCCAAATGTACAGCAAAACATCTTAAAATGGCCTTTCCCATCTCTCTCTAGTCGTATATATCACACATTTATGGCTCCCTCCTCCTAATTCTTTTCCTCCTTCTCCCAGCTTCCCTCCAAACTCTCTTAAACCCAGCGACAAGAGCACTTGTCTTCTCTCCCCCAGCTCCCTTCCTGCCTTTCTGAATTTATTCCTCCTGAGGCTGGTAGCTCTTTCTCCCTTTCCTAAAGTAAATCAATTTCACCTTTTCAGCCCACTACTCCAATCAACACCACAGTATTTTTATATTTGTGGCAGAAGTTTAATAGGCAGAATGGGGGGATGCTTTGCAGAGGCTAGAATACCCAGGAGAACGATTTTTTCCCCTTGTCATCTAAACAGCAAGCACTTTTAGCCCCTGCAGGCAAAGTTTCTTTCCAGTGGCTCCCATATTTTAGGCCTGTTGTTCAGCTGCTAAGTCATGTCCGATTCTTTGCGACCTCGTAGACTGCAGCATATCAGGCTTCCCTGTCCTTCACAATCTCCAGGGGTTTGCTCAAATTCATGTCCGTTGAGTTGGTGATACCATCCAACCATCTTATCCTCTGCCACCTCCTTCTCCTTCTGCCTTCAATTTTAGGCCTTGCTCACCCTAAAAACATAAGGCTTCTCAGAATAAAGAAGCTTGATGTAAAATGATCTTCCTGAGCCTATTTTCCTTAACTTTCTTGTCTTTCCCTTTATTCATAGCAAATTTGAGTCTCCTTGCCTTTACTCCTTGAAGGTGGTTAACTACAAGAATACTATCCATGATATAAAAAAGAAAGAAAGAAAGAGAGAACAACTAGTGGTTACCAGTAGGGAGAGAGAAGGGGGAAGAGGACATTTGGGGTGAGGACTAAGAAGTGCAAACATTTAGGTATAAAACAAGCTACAAACACAGGGAGCACAGCCAGTTTTTAGAATAACTATAAATGGGGTATAATCTTAAACTAACCTTTAATACTGTGAATCACTAAGTTGTACACCTGAAACTTACAGTGTATGTCAACTATTATTGTTCAGTCGCTCAGTCATCTGACTCTTTGCGACCCCATGGACTGCAGCACACCAGACATCCCCGTCCTTC
The DNA here is from genome assembly GCA_935064755.1 of Tragelaphus eurycerus. Taxonomy (NCBI): domain Eukaryota; kingdom Metazoa; phylum Chordata; class Mammalia; order Artiodactyla; family Bovidae; genus Tragelaphus; species Tragelaphus eurycerus. Next base: position 6,577,309 of record CAKXYN010000092.1, on the reverse strand, counting down.
GCCATCTCCCAGAGTGTGCTCAAACCCACGTCCATTGAGTTGATGATGCCATCAAACCATCTCATTCTCTGCCGCCCCCTTCTCTTCTTGCCCTCAATCTTTCCCAGCATCAGGGTCTTTTCCAAGGAGTCTTCTTTGCATCAGATGGCCAAAATATTGGAGCTTCAGCCTCAACATCAGTCCTTGCAATGACTATTCAGGGTTGACTTCCTTTAGGATTGACTGGTTTGATCTCCTTGCTGTCCAAGGGACTCTCAAGAGTCTTCTCCAACACCATAATTCAAAAGCATCAGTTCTTCAATGCTCAACATTCTTTATGGTCCAGCTCTCACATCTGTACATGACTACTGGAAAACCATAGCTTTGACTATATGAACCTTTGCCAGCAAAGTGATGTCTCTGTTTTTTAGTATGTTGTCTAGGTGTGTCATAGTTTTTCTAAGACAGGGGCCCCGTCCATTAGCACTGTCCCTGGAAAACACCATGCACTCATTTCTTAGTGCAGTTAGTACTTATCGAAGTGGATCAAAAGTGAGCATAGGTTTCTCAAAGGATTTTTAGACCCTTGAACCAAGTGTCACTGACATAAGACCTGGAGCACACACAATTGCGTCTCACCCTATTTCAAGCCACCACATGAATGAGTGACCAGGAAGTAGCCTTGCCCTCATAGGACTTCCTCCAGTATTGACACTGCAAGCCAAGGATCTTTAAGGACAGAAACAGCCATTGTTTTTCTTTTCCTCTGAGAAGTGTCCTATGCAAAGTTTTCCACCCAACTCCTGACTTCTCTGAGCTCACTCTGGCATTTGAAGAGTTAATCTGCTGACACCTAGTGGCTCTCGGCCAACCTGCAGGACCCCCACTCACAAGGGAGGAGTGGGCGAGGGTGCTGGGATGGCGTTGCCTTGGTGACCAGCTTTGTCTTTCCACCCCTGGGTACTAGTTAGAGGGGTTGACTTTCTGAAAGCATATTCTCTTTCTCCTCTCTCTCCCTCTCCTCCCTCCCCTTCAACTGGGGCCTGTTTCCCCTAGACCCAAGGCAAAGCAGTAGTGCAGGCTAGGATTTCTTGCAAGTTTTCCGCTGTGGGGTGCCGCAACAGCTGTGACCCTGGCTTGATTTTGATGTTGACTTCAAGGGCGCCGTCCCCAGCAGGGGGAACATTTTTACCTCAGGAGTCTATTCACATTGGTAGCCTTGGCAGGGAAAGTTCCAGAAGCTTTGATTACACAAATACCTCTGCTAGGTACAGGCCCCCGTCTTGGCAACCTGGGGAGAGAGAATGTGCACGTGGGCTGATTAAACCAAACGACCGTTTCCTGGGCTGGGGTGGGGGCTGTGGGAGGGGGTGGTCTTCAGCTTGGAAATGATTTTTTCCTTGGCTGTGTTGCCTGGAAACTTGGAGGGTTTAATTAGGACTAGGGAGGTTTTGGGCTTCTGCAGCTGCCTCTGTTCTCCCCCAGGGTTACTGACTGAGAGTGTGTGTGTGTGTGTGTGTGTGTGTGTGTGTGTGTGTGTGTGTGAGAGCGTGCGCGCGCGCCCCCGTGTCCCCGGCAGACCAAAACCAGCTGGAGAACTGTACCAGGGCAAATGGGACTCTTTTCATTTCAGCCAATTTTAGTTAATAATTTTTAAACTTGTAAACCACAGAGCGGCTACGAGTGGTCTGCATGTCTTGTACTGGAGCTGGACAACTGGGTGGAGGTGGTAGTTGATACTGCTAACCTACGTCTATCAAGGGCCAATCTTTGGAAAGTTTTTTGAGGGTTCCCAAGTTGGTTCAGGAAGGACTGCCCTGGGTCCATGGCTCCCTGGCTCTGTGAGTTCCAAGGGAGAACTGAGGCAGAGCCCCATCTGCCCCAATGCAGTCATCTTACTTTGTTAGGAAAAAAGAACAAATTAAAATGCAATCTATTAATCCTTTATTGGTCTCAATATCTTTATTCACCTCAACGTGAGCAATTAGTTATTCTGCTATTTAGAGATTTTGAAGACTTGAGAAACATTTTCTTTTCCATTTTTCTTTTGCGTGTGTGTATATTTGTATTTATTTATTTTTCAACTACAAATATTATACATATGTACGTTCTGGTTATAAAAGAATTAGAGACAAAAGTATAACCTCTCTCATTCAAAAGGAGATTTTCCAACTGGAGCTAAGGTTGATGAAGGCACATTTTGGCCCATCTCTCCTTCTTCCTTCCCTCCCCCCTCCTTTTCCCCTCCCTTCAGAGGAACATTCAGAGACACAGTCCCTTCCTTCACAAAGTCCATGGAGTTGAGCTGCAACATCTCACATGCCTTAGTTCCCAGGACTGCCATAACGAAGTACCACAGAGTGGATGGCTTAGACAGCAGAGCTGTGTTGTCTCACAGTTTTGGAGGCTAGAAGTCCAAGATCAAGGTGTCAGGGGACCTCCCTGGTAGTCTAGCGGATGAGAATCCACCTTCCAAAGCAGGGAAAACGGGTTTGATGTAGACTAGCAGTCGGACACGACTGAAGAGATTTAGCAGCAGCAGCAGCTAAGATGTGTGGGACTTCTTATGTAGGTGGGTAAGTAGCTAATATGTAAGATGTGATGTAGGTAGCTAAGATGTGTGGGACATTAAGAGTACTTTTTCTTCCCTGCACATTTTTGCCACAGAGACTGAGTAATTAGCTTATTTGTTCACTTGCTTGGGTTTTAATGTCCTTTCTTGTTGTTTAGTCACTAAGTTGTGTCTGACTCTTTTGCAACCCCATGGACCATAGCCCACCAGGCTCCTCTGTCCATGGGATTCTCCAGGCAAGAATACTGGAGTGGGTTGCCATGCCCTCCTCCAGGGGATCTTCCCGACCCAGGGATAGAAGCCAGGTCTCCTGCATTGGCAGGTGGATTCTTTACCACTGAGCCACCAGGGAAGCCCCTTTAATATCCTTATCCCTAATAAAATTCAAATTCTGCCCCAGTTGTGCGAAAGTTTCTCAATACATTCAAACATGTTAGTAATTACTGATTTCATTTTCTTGAGCTCTCTCTCTTGAGCTGATACAGCTTGGCACTCGTGGTTATATGACTAGATTGTTTCCCAGGGGACCCTGTCATTCCCAGGGGACCCTCCATGTGGGCCTTTCCTGTTGGACTGGTCAGATGTCCAGAGAAGACTCTTCCATCTCCTTCTTGTAGAATATATATCTGACAGCTGTGTTCTGGAAGCCGAGTGTGGGAAGAGGCTGGAGTCCAAATATTTAATCCATCAATATTCTTTGAATCCCACTGTTTTCATCTCAAGTTCAAAAACCCTTGTTTACTGTTTCTGGAAACTAAATCTCTTTTGTCATTTACTGTAAGAAGAAGGAGTTAAGTGGCTACGTGGCTTGGGGAAGGTGGGAGTGGAGGCAAGGGAAATCGACCTGCTTCTACACCTTTTCCCGCCTACCCTCCTGCTTCAGCCCCACCTTTACTCTCACTTCCAGAGGCACCAGGAGCACTAGTTCCTGCCCTGGTCCTTTGCCTCCAAGTCACTTTGGGGGTCTCCCCACAGCATGCTTGCTGGTGGCTTTGTCCATCTTGTCTGCTAGCTCAGTCATCAGTCCTTCACAGGTTTTGCTGTTTTCATCTTTCAATCCTCACTGCTTTTGTGTTAGTGGGTTTCAGGAAGAAAAGGAGCCAAGTATGTGTGTCCAATTTGCCAGCTTTAACTCTAAAGCCTTTCCTGTCCTTTCTCCAGCATGTTCTGGAGGCATTTCAATCCCTAAATGAAGGATCCAAATCCTGAGCTAAGTAGCACTGTGGGTCAATTTGGGCAGAAGAGAGGACCCTCAACCTCACCATATGATCTAGAAATATGTGCACATACACACACCAGCACACACTCAGCTTAGTTCTTCACTCTGTATCACTCACAGCTGACCTCAGCAGAATATTTGAAATCAGCTCCAGATTCTTTTGTTCTCCAGGTAATTTTTTTTTTTTTACATTCCCCAATTCTCTCTTTTCCTCCTCTCCGGTTTATTCTTGACACTACAGCACAAAGTATTCTTTTTGAAAATGAAAATTCCATTATTGTATGTCATTCCCAGGCAATGTTTTGTCTTTGCCCTTAAAGTTCTGTACCCTACTCTCCTCCTATACCCCCTGCCTGCTACGGTTTCATTTCAGTTCAGTTGCTCAGTCGTGTCCGACTCTTTGCGACTCGGTGAATTGCAGCATGCCAGGTCTCCCTGTCCATCACCAACTCCCGGAGTTACTCAAACTTACGTCCATCGAGTCGGTAATGCCATCCAGCCATCTCATCCTCTGTCGTCCCCTTCTCCTCTTGCCCCCAATCCCTCCCAGCATCAGAGTCTTTTCCAATGAGTCAGTTCTTCACATCAGGTGGCCAAAGGATTGGCGTTTCAGCTTTATCATCAGTCCTTCCAATGAACACCCAGGACTGATCTCCTTTAGGATGGACTGATTGGATCTCCTTGCAGACCAAGGGACTCTCAAGAGTCTTCTCCAACACCACAGTTCAAAAAGCATCTATTCTTTAGCACTCAGCTTTCTTCACAGTCCAATTCTCACATCCATACATGACCACTGGAAAAACCATAGCCTTGACTAGACGGACCTTTGTTGGCAAAGCAATATCTCTGCTTTTTAATACGCTATCTAGGTTGGTCATAACTTTCCTTCCGAGGAGTAAACGTCTTTTAGTTTCATGGCTGCAATCACCATCTGTAGTGACTTTGGAGCCCGAAAAACACAGTCAGCCACTGTTTCCACTGTTTCCCCATCTATCTGCCATGAAGTGATGGGACCAGATGCCATGATCTTCGTTTTCTGAATGTTGAGCTTTAAGCCAACTTTTTCACTCTCCTCTTTCACTTTCATCAGGAGGCTTTTTAGTTCCTCTTCACTTTCTGCCATAAGGGTGATGTCATCTGCATATCTGAGGTTACTGATATTTCTCCCGACAATCTTGATTCCAGCCTGTGCTTCTTCCAGCCCAGAGTTTCTCATGATGTACTCTGCATAGAAGTTAAATAAGTCAGGTGACCATATACAGCCTTGACGTACTCCTTTTCCTATTTGGAACCAGTCTGTTGTTCCATGTCCAGTTCTAACTGTTGCTTCTTGACCTGCATGCAGATTTCTCAAGAGGCAGGTCAGGTGGTCTGGTATTCCCATCTCTTGAAGAATTTCCCACAGTTTATTGTGATCCACACAGTCTAAGGCTTTGGTATAGTCAATAAAGCATAAATAGATGTTTTTCTGGAACTCTCTTGCTTTTTTCGATGATCCTGCTATGGTTTAGGGGCGTTATATTAGTCTCCCCTCCTCAGCCAAACTTTGGTTTCCCTAGCTATTTTGCAGTTCTCTTAGGCCCTTGCATATGCTCTATCAGTTCAGTTCAGTCGCTCAGTCGTGTCTGACTCTTTGTGATCCCATGGACTGCAGCACACCAGGCCTCCCTGTCCATCACCAACTCCCAGAGCCTACTCAAACCCTTGTCTATTGCGTTGGTGATGCCATCCAACCGTCTCATCCTCTGTCCTCCCCTTCTCCTGCCTTCAATCTTTCCCAGCATCAGGATCTTTTCCAATGAGTCAGTTTTTCACATCAGGTGGCCAAAGTATTGGAGTTTCAGCTTCAGCCTCAATCCTTCCAATGAATATTCAGGACTGATTTCCTTTAGGATGGACTAGTTGGATCTCCTTGCAGTCCAAGAGACTCTCCAGAGTCTTCTCCAACACCACAGTTCAAAAGCTTCAATTCTTCTGTGCTCAGCTTTCTTTATAGACCAACTCTCACATCCATACACGACTACCGAAAAAACCAAACTTTGACTGTCGGACAGACCTTTGTTGGTAAAGTAATGTCTCTGCTTCTTAATATGCTGTCTAGGCTGGTCATAGCTTTTCTTCCAAGGAGCAAGCATCTTTTAATTTCATGACTTCAGTCACTATCCCAGTGATTTTGGAGCCCCCAAAGACAAGGTCTCTCACTGTTTCCATTGTTTCACCATCTATTTGCCATGAAGTGATGGGACTGGACGCCATGACCTTAGTTTTCTGAATGTTGAGTCTTAAGTCAACTTTTTCACTCTCCTCTTTCAATTTCATCAAGAGGCTCTTTAGTTCTTCTTTGCTTCCTCTATACCCTGCCTGGAAAGATTTTGACCTCAGCTCCCTAAAGGCTCTATTGGAAAAACACCCTTTACACTCAGGGAGACCTTCTCCAACTGTTTTTCAGCCCCTTCCCACACATACTCAGTTAAATCCTGCATTATACACTCCCATATAATTTTGCAATAGCACTTTAGTTGCATGTCCAGGCTAGAATGGAAGCATCATAAGCACAGAATGTTTTTCTGTCTTGTTCCCACTATCACCCTGGTATGCAGCACCAGACCTGGCCCATAGAAGGCAATCCATAGATAGTTATTTAATCATCTGTACTTTTCACCTTAGGGTCTCCTAATCTTCGCTTTCACCCCAGCATACTCTCCCTTCTAAATGTACTGCTCTAATAGCAGAGAATATTAGTTAAATATTGAAAATTTTGGCCTGGAAAGATATTCACAACTCCCTTCCTGGAAAATTGGGCTTTGCCTTTCTCTCTTTCCTTTGTGAGAAATAGCCCTCACTGTCTTCAGGACACAAGATTAGGTGACCAGGTGTCTCTCAACTTACTCTGTTGGCTCTCAAGGCAGAAGACCCCCAAAATTATAAATAGAAAGGGAAAGACTTAATTTTTTCACAGGCAATCAGGGAAGTTAGATGTAGTGGTAAACCAAGCACAGTCATAGGACGTTTCTCATAAGATAAACTGAACAGAGGGCCCTGTTACAGAATTGCAATTGCAATATGGTGTGCAAAGGTTGCCCTGGATTTTTTTTTCTCATTGCTTTTCTTATAAGAGGAAAAAAAAAATCTAGCCTTCAGTATGCAGTAATTGGAAGTTTGAAACTGAAACTGTTTGTTTCCTCATCTGTAAAATGAGAAAGTTGAACTAAGTGCCCTCCAAGGCTGCTCTGAAATTCTGTGACCTTATTCTACGAGTCTTTATAAAAATTGTTCACAAGAACTTTTAGGTTTCTGAAAACACATTGCTCTTGAGGAAATCAAAGTTTTATTGCAAGATTTAAAAAAAAAAATGTAAACACTTCTATGAACTTGGCAAAAAAGTCAGGTGGAGAATAGTGTGGGTTTTCTGCCAACAATGATCCCATTCTAAAAAGTTCACTTGTCAGTAATTTTAGGACCCAGCACACAACTATATAAGGGCTGTTGCGGCTAAGTCGCTTCAGTTGTGTCTGACTCTGCTAGAAGGGCTGAAACCTTCTAGCAGGTTTGGAATTCTGTGTCTTTGTCTAGAGGCAAAAATGAAATACCTGCTTACCTGCAAAGATTAGTATCTGAGACTTTTTAAAAAATAAATAAAGGTACCATGTGATACTTGGTATTATCAGTAGTAAATATCTACTTTTGACAGTCCATCATGGGGCTTCACTTTCGTTCCCCACTGATGTTGGATTGCTTTGGCCACTGAAATGTTTGTGGACATGAAAAATATTGTGCTTTCCTCAGTTTAACTTCAATCTTGTGGTGACTTGCCATGAGAGGGCAAGTAATTACTATCTGGAGTCCAAAATAAAAAATATGGTGGAAATATAAGCTTAACTCACAGACCCTCCCAGCTGAGCTTAGTGAAACTCAGCTAAATCACAGTTGATCTGCTGACCTTTCAGCATGAGAATAAATGCTTGTTATTTTAAGCTACTAAGTTTTGAGGTGGTTGTTACATAGCATTATCATGAAAAAGTTCATTAATACAAGATGCAATGTGGGTTCTTGTGAGATATGATGTTTAAGGTATGGTTTCTGAAATTTGATACACCTTGTTTTGAGTCTCACTTCCTTTATTTATTAGATGTGAAATGTTATGCAATAGACTTAACCTCTTGAAGACTCTGTTTCCTCATCTGCAAAATGGTGATAATTATGGTAACAAGCTAATAGCACTGTTCTGTAGACCAAATGAGTTAATACACATCAAGAAGCTGAGACAGTGCCTGATACATAGTGAGGAGCCAGTAAATGTTTATTATCATTAACAATAATGATTATTATAATTTCTATAACATAAATATTACTTTCCTATTAAATTATAAAACTGAATATAAAGACTTATTTGGAATATTTGGTAAAAAAGAATGAAGAAGATAAGTATTCTACCACATGGCTAATACATTCATATGATATTAAAAAGGTCTCCCCAATGGCACCCCACTCCAGTACTCTTGCCTGGAAAATCCCATGGGCAGAGGAGCCTGGTAGGCTGCAGTCCATGGGGTCACTAAGAGTCGGACACGACTGAGCGACTTCACTTCACTTTTCACTTTCATGCATTGGAGAAGGAAATGGCAACCCACTCCAGTGTTCTTGCCTGGAGAATCCCAGGGACGGAGGAGCCTGGTGGGCTGCCATCTATGGGGTCACACAGAGTTGGACACGACTGAAGTGACTTAGCAGTAGCAGTAGATCAGATGGTAAAGAATACAGCTGCAAAGCAGGAGACCCAGGTCCAATTCCTCAGTCAGGAAGATCCTCTGGGGAAGGGCATGGCAACCCACTCCAGTATCCTTGCCTGGAGAATCCCATGGACAGAGGAGCCTGGCAGGCTACAGTCTATAGGGTCACACAGAGTTGGACACGACTAAAGTGACTTCACATGCATGCATGCATTTTCTACCAAGCAAGCTTATCTATATGTATAAAGAAATTTTGAGTTACTTTGCAATGATTTCCCAAATCTGAGCTCTTTTTACTATTAGAATTTACATTTCCACGTCCCAGAGTCTAGGATATGAAGTTTGGTATCAAGTATTAATAGTCTAGGTCCAATCTACACCGTCACCACCCAGAATCATTCATTAGAGTTCATATGTTATTGTTCACTGCTGTGGTACTTTGCCTTCACGTATTTAACAAGCATTTATTAAGTACTAGGTATTGCATTCTGAGCGACAAACACTCCATCTCTAGCATTTTGGGGGATTCCTTGATGGCTCATATGGTAAAGAATCTGCCTACAATGTGAGAGACCCAGGTTCAATCCCTGGGTCAGAGATCTCCTGGACAAGGGAATGGCTATGTACCCCTGTGTCCTTGCCTGGAGAATCCCATGGAAAGAAGAAGCCTGAGGGGCTACAGTCTATGTGGTTGCAAAGAGTCAGACATGACTGAGCAACTAACACTTCATTGCACTAGGTATTAGAGATAGATAAACAGACATCGTCCTGCACTGATGGCAGACATAGGTTACCTACAGATTACAAATATGTTTCACTCTGGTATCAACTCTGATGGATTTAGAGTGGCTGCCCAGAAGGCTGTCTAAAAACAATTCTAGGAGGAAGGGGACACATGTACACTTATAGATGATTCATGATGATGTATGGCAAAAACCATCACAAATTGTAAAGTAATTACCTGCCAATTAATTAAAAAAAAACAAAACAACTTTAGGCAGCATTTGGTCTTAGTGGGGAAAGAGTCATGGGTTTGGAAGGAAGGAATGGTTTTGAATACTTGCTAATCTAGCTTTAGCTAGAGGTCAGACACATATATAACAAATATAATTGAATGCAGTAAGTGCTATTTGTGAGACAAGAACAAAGGAGCATGGAACACAGAGCAGGGAATAATTAATTTAGTCAAGAGGAGAGTTTAGTAAGGAAAGCCTTAATTGAAAGGGTGAAATTTTATCTGGGTCTTGACTGGTGACCAGGAATTCAGTAGGTGATGAAGTGGGGAAAGATGATTTCAGGCCAAGAACACAGAATGAGCAAAGACACAGAGGTATATTAGTACATGGGGTGTTGGGGCATAGAGGGCACAGTGAATAGTCTGGTTTGGTTCGAACATGAGATGTGGGATTATGCTAGTAGGAATGAGTTACCATAGGGGGTTGGGACCAGTCTGTAGTGCTTTATTATATACATCATAGGAATCCCTGAAGATTTTTACACTAGAGCATCATACAGCCAAACGTGTGCCTTTAAAAAGTTACTCATGAAGAACTAGATTGGAGACAGGAAAAAAAGAGAGAGAAAAAGAGGCAGGCAGCAGAAAGAAGGTTCCTGCAGTTATGCAGATAAGGGACAATGGACATCTAAACTGGGGAGATGTGGCAGAGACAAAGGAAACAGCATCATCAAACAGAATAAGGATGCTCTTCTCTTGAAGTGAATGTGTTAGTCATGCTGCTGCTGCTGCTGCTGCTAAGTCGCTTCAGTCGTGTCCGACTCTTTGTGACCCCATGGACTGTAGCCCACCAGGCTCTCAAAAATGACCTATTATTACAGCTTCAGTATAAAGCAAATTCAACAGTCTAATTTTTTCATCGCTTTTGTTTTAGTATTACTGTTTGAATATGTATAGTGTATGTGTGTGTGTTAGTTGTATCTGACTCAATGCAACCCTATGGACTATAGCCCACCAGGCTCCTCTATCTATGGAATCCTCCAGGCAAAAATACTTGAGTGGGCTGCCATTTCCTTCTCCAGGGCATCTTACCGACCCAGGGACTGAACCCAGGTCTTCTGCATTGCAGGCGGACTCTTTACCATTTGAGCCATCAGGGAAGCCCTGAATATGTATATACATCATTAAATTACACATAAATGGGAACCTGAAGGGTAACTTCAGATTTTTTAATTTATTCTTGAGTTAATCCTGTGAAGTATGTACTAAAATTTCCATTTTACAGAGGAGAAAACAGGCTCAAGGATTAAAAGAGCCTGGGATCAGTGATCTTAGATTATACATCTTCTAAATATCAAAATAGCATTTGATCCCAAGACAACTTGACTCCAGAGTCAATGTTCTTAATCACTACTCTGCACCATGGAAACAGGTCAGTCTCCCATGTTACTGTCCATTTCCACTAATTGTTAAATCTCTTATATATCTCCTCTTTGCAGTCTCATGTATCCTGACCTAGGAGACAAGCCAGCGAGTATCAGAGGAGTATTGAAAGTAGGAGAAAAGTTCTTCTGGAAGAATCCAATAATTTGGGCTTGAGATCAGAGAAAAACTACTGATTTTTTTCCTGAGTACTTGACAGATTTGTCAAGTAATCTTGACTCTCTTACTCTTTGGGAATCAATGCATTAATTAATCCACGGGCAATGTACCTAGCACTGTGCTGGGGAAATAAATCATCCTAGAATTAGCCTTCAACAGAGACACAGGGGAAAGAGCCCAAGACCATGAGATAGGAGCCCTATAAGACTATGACTTGGGAGCCCTGGCTCTGCCATGAACCTGCCCTTGGCCTTAGACAAGTCTCTTCACCTTTCCTCACCTTCTTTCCACCATTGGAAATAGCCCCGGTGATGGCAAAGGTCCTTACCATTCCTATATTTTTACACCTGCCTTACAGGATTAATTGAAGGAAAAATAAAAGAGCAGTTAGTATTGGACAGAAAACTGTGGTAATAAAACACACTGAATTGCACAACTGGTTTAGCAATCACTTGGCATCTGAAACTGCCTCCTAAATATGCAGGAAGAGTGTCTATCATTCCAGCTCCTACGGAACCTGACATTTCACTGAGAGAGTAGGCTTTACAATGTCGCATTTTCTCAAAAATTGCTGCATTTGAAATCTTGTGGGATATTTAAAACTCGTTTTTAGAGCACCAGAGGCACTTTTCAGCTGAGTTACTCAATGTTTTATCCCTCCATCCTTTTCATCTTGCCTGGAGAGTCCCCAGTGGTAATTTTTAAACATGGCTAGGTACTTTGTCGAGGTCTTTGGAGTTCAGGGCAGTGCAGAGTTTACTCTGAGGCAAAATATTTTGAACAGTGGCAGCATGTGCTCACTGTTTCCTGGAGCTAACAGCTGCAAATCGATCTCTGCATCCCACTTCTTCCAAGAGCAGACGGTGGGGTGGGTGGGAACGCAAACTTGCTTTGTCCACCTGAGCAGCACGGTCAGGTTCCTGGCAGTCGTCCTCTTGGCTTCATAGGAATCGCAGAAGCAACCGTCAAGCCTTGTAATGGTGCGATCCTGCTGCCTTCCAGCTCTAACAGTCCAGAGTCGAGTCTCCAGAGAGCAAGGGCTCCAAGCAGTTAGTTATTAGAGATGATGGCATTCCTGGAGCTCTGGGGCTGCCCGCTCTGCCCTCCAAAATAAACGGTCCTCTTAAGGCTTCACACTATGGGTTCCTCCCTATATTAACACAGGAGCTGACAAATTGGGTGCGAAGCTGCGACTCATATTTTGGAGGGTATAAGAGATGATTGTGCTGGTTCTAATTCCAAAGCTGATCTTTTTAGCAGGTTATGATGGATGACTCGCCACGGTGGTCAGCGCCTCCTGTATATTTTAGGTGGAATGCTTTCTTTTGACACATACTTTACAGAGACATATATGTATCCTATTTTAATTAATGGAAGAAATGATTCATTCACAAGTGAAAGATTTAATTAAAGAAAGGGTCAGTAGGGGTCAGCCATGAATTGCAAAATACCTCTGATGTTTATTATACTCTCCACCAACTCTGCATGCTGTCTGGAGTGGTACATGGCAGTAAAGGCAGGTGCTGGAAAGAAAGAAAGTGAAGTTGAATTCATTCATTCATTCAACAAATATTACTGAGCCCCTACTGTGTTTTAGGCACTGTGCTAGCCTCTGCAGATAAAATGGTGATTTTTTGCCCTTATTGAAGTAGGGGGGCACAGGAAAAAATGAAGAACAAATAAAAACACTATTATTACTGATGCTAACATGTTTTCTGAAGGAAAAAGTCATTTGGGACTCTTCCCCTTGCGGTGTTTTGGTATGTTTTTTAAGGATCTTAACACCCAACTTTATAGTAAGGTGCTTATTTAACTTTGGAATATATATCTGAAACCAATCGGACCCAAGTCCACTAGATATAGCATCAATATATTATTCCTAGAAGGAGAAGCTATACATACTGAGTTACAGTATATGTCCCTTGTCACGGGGGCTCCTTCCTCTGAGGAGATAAACCTTGTGCTTTAGAATTGGGGAAACCTGGATTAAATCTTGGCTTCTCAGCTTAATTGCTTTCTGGTCTATAATATTACTTTGTTTTTCTGATCTTAATTTTTTTTTCTTTTAAAAGGAAGAATAAGAATATATAAGGTATTAAGTCAATGTGGAAAAAATAAATGAATAGTACCTAGCACATAGCTTTTACTTAATCAGCATTAATATCTGTAATTTGTTTTCTTATACTATTATTAGTAGGAGGAGTATTCTCTTTCTCTCTGGAACTTTCTTCATTCTATGTTTGTTCTGGTTGTTCATGTTAGTTTCTTAACCCCTCATTTAATGACAGAGGTCACAATTTTTAAAGCACTGAACCCAGTCTGTTATATGCTTAGTGATTGATAAATGACCATCAAATGAATGGATGAAATTTTCTTGATCTCAGGAGCCTGGTAGGCTGCAGTCCATGGGGTCGAGAAGAGTCGGACACGACTGAGCAACTTCACTTTCACTTTCATGCATTGGAGAAGGAAATGGCAACCCACTCCAGTGTTCTTGCCTGGAGAATCCCAGGGAGGGGAAGCCTGGTGTAGCACAGAGTCGGACACGACTGAAGCGACTTAGCAGCAGCAGCAGCAGAGAATAAGTAGACCGCAAACAAAGTCCTCAAAGCCTTCCCATAACACTTGGAGTTAAGATCTATATTCCTTATCATGGCAAATGGGAACCTACATGCCCTGACCTCTGCCTACCTTTCAGATCTCAACCACTGTTATTTTGCAATTTTTACTGAGCTTGAGCAATCAGCCTTGCCTGGAATGCCCTTTCTCTAGAACTGTGTGTGGCTCACACCTTCAGCTCTTTGTTCCAAATGGTTCCTAGAGGCCTTCCCTGATCACCTTGCCTATTCATTTTCCATCTCCTCATCCTGCTGTATTTTTTCTCAAAGCATTATCTCTGTCAGAAATTACACAATATATTTCAGAGTGTACCAATCTGTTGTCTATCTCCCCAAATTATCACATGTGAGCTCTTGAGGGCAGGAACCTAGTCTGTTCTGTCCATCCCTGAATCACCCTGCCATCAAATGAATCAAACAAATGAAGTATCTCTTTTCATTTTCCTAGGGAAATATTAAAACTTTCCAAATAGTTTCAGTAGCCTCTAAAATATAAGAAATCTTCCCCCCACCCCTGCTCCAAATTTTTGCTTTTCAACATTTCACTACAGAATGGCAGGAAGAGGGAAAGTCTATTTCTAAAATGTCTAATAGACATTTCTAAAATGTCTATTTCTAGTCATATGGAAAATGAAGACACAGCCAACATGAGGTCTTCCAAAGCCCCGATTTTAATAGGATTCCTACACATTTTCCTTTCTCACCATGAGTCTGGCCCTTGTAAGTTGCTTCCTTTGTGCTTAAAAAGTAGTTTGTTACTCCTGCTCTCCAAGCCAGCAAACATGGATTTTCTTTAGTTTTCACATGATCTGGCTCAAAACAGCAGGAAACTTGAATGTTTCGTTTGGCGTCCTTCACTGACTGAGAACAGAACTGCAAACAAGAGAGTCTCGCTTAGCGCAGGCGGTCCTAGCACTGGAGAGCACAGACCAGAACCTCGTCCTCCACGATGCAGTACGCAAACAACGACGGCTCACGACTCTCCTGGAAAGGGAGGGACGAGTGGGGACCCCAGAGGTGTCCCTCCACGCGTAAGGCCTGAGCCTGGGTGTGCGTGCACGACATTGCGTGGTGTGGGGGGCTCTGCTGGCTTCGCCTGGAGCGTTTTGACCAAATCTCTCCAAAGAGCCAAACAATGCTGGCTGTTCCTGGCAAGGCCGGGCCTGACTTACTCAGATTTGTGTTTTAGGAGAGGTGCTTTGGGGTAACAGAACTGGCTCCATTTCCACCATGACCACATCAGCCCCGGTTTCCGCTGTGCAAAAACAAAATTCTCAAAAATGTTACCATACCAAATCGTATGTGGCTTTTGCTTTATAAACAACTTTTTTTTTTTTTGGTCTGTGGAAACTGTAATAAAGACCAACATCATATCCAGTTGTTTTCCGAAGAGCCAATCCCACTTGGGAGATTTTCTCTCAGCATGAGGTCCTGCTCATTTTGTTCCTAGCAGATATTCCTAAAATTTGACTCTGTGTGGTCAAGGGCCTAGCAGTGGATCCTCAGCATCTCATCTCGGAACCCTGGGCTTCTTCTTGCTTCTGAAAGAGAAGGTTTCAGAACCACTGATGGAGTACTGGTGGGAGACAGCCGCGAAGGAAGTGGTCTCACAGAGGATCTCAGTTTTGCTGGAGACGGGAAAGGCTCCCTGGCAAAAGAGGTCATGCATTTGGGGCCCACATGGCCCACAGGCCATGAGAATATACTAGACCGGAGGTTTTGATATTCTCAGATGCTTGGACCTTACCTGAAGTTCATTGCACCAAATGCCTTCCTTCTTTCAGTACGATTTCATTTAAGACAAGTAAGATGAAAGCTTACAACAGGACATCACTGATTTTTCAACATAAAACAAGCAAGGGTGATAATATTAATGCAACAAGTATGTTCTGGCAGAAAATTCTTACTGTTTGCACACATTCCCTGGTCCAATGGTTAAGAATTCGCCTTCCAATGCAGGGGATCCAGGTTCAATCTCTGGTCAAGATCTCACATGCCTCTGAGTAGCTGCAACAAAGAGCCCACATGCTGCAACTAAGATGCAATACAGCCAAATAAATACAGAAATATTTTTAAAAAAGAAAGAAAGAAGTTATCTTCAAGGTACAGTACATGAAAAACTAAGTAAATAAAAGACACAAAATAGAGTTGAACACCAGAAATTTTTCCCTTGTGACTGAAAAAACATGGGTTATCAACAATAATCTCTTGAGAACAAATCCCATTCACAACTGAGTCTAGTGGAGAATCAACTGTTGAATTACCAAGGGAATGTGTCTAGTACATTTTCATTCCCAGATTTCGCGAAGTGGGTAAGACTCAGATGGCCATTTTCAAATTTCGTTCTGTCACCAACTAGCTATGCCTCAAATTCTACATCTATAAAATGGAGATAATAATATATTTGCTATATATTATATACAATATTACACACATTATATTAAACTAATATTTACCAAAAAGTTTTGTTGTCAAAATTAAACGATATAATTCATGAAAGTCCTTGGCATAAGGTCTTGCATGTGGTCAAGTGCTCAAAAAATGTTACTTTTTAAAAGTAACTATTATAACAATTTTAATTTATGACATTGTTATTAAATTTAACATGTGTCACTCATGATTTCTATCCATTTCATCCTTTTTCTTTTTCATTTTTTTTTTTAATTGCCTTTGAATTCAGAATGTCCGGTAGCCTGCATTTTAAGTGGTAAAATACAAAATGCCCATTCCTCAACATGAATTTCTCTGAAAAATACTGCCGGTCATGCTACAGATTCCTGTTAAGTATTTTGCTAATTTAAATAGCAAGATAATACTAAAATCAGCACGATTTTCTATCTAGACTGTAAGCCCATTTTTAGCACCTTCTTTACTATTCTCTCTTCAGCTCCTAGCACATGGGCTGCTCCAAATTTGATTGTTGAGTAGACAAATGTTCTTTAATCATACAAAAGAAACAACAACTGCTTGAGTAGCCTCTACTTCTCTTCCATCTATCATTTTTCTAAACAAGAAATCTCCCTGGTGAGTATGGAAGTTCTGAGATAGATGTGATCATGAATGAGGGGCCGTCTGTTCTTGCATTTCACTCTTTCTGGTGATTAAAAAGTCATTCTTAGGAATAAAAGCTATCCGATTGCCCAGTACCCTCTTTTGCATGTCATTCAAAATATTGACTTATTATTTTAATACCTCCTTTCTTAGAGTCAGAATTATTTTCCCAACATCATCCTTTTCATTCATTCTAAGAAAGAGCTATCATTGCCTCATGTCCCCAGTAATTAGATAAATGATTCTTCCTACCTTGAAACAAGTAAGTAGAAGGTCTACTGAAGAAACTTAAAATGCACAGCCCTTTTCTTTTCTAATTGGCATGTGCACCCTAGAAATTTTTTTTAAGTTAAAAAATTTATTTATTAATTTGGCTTCACTGGCTCTTAGTTGCAGCAGCTTTGTTGCAGGGACCTTTAGTTGGGGCATATGCTATGCTATGCTAAGTCACTTCAGTCGTGTCCGACTCTGTGTGACCCCATAGACGGTAGCCCACCAGGCTTCCCCATCCCTGGGATTCTCCAGGCAAGAACACTGGAGTGGGTTGCCATTTCCTTCTCCAATGCATGAAAGTGAAAAGAGAAAGTGAAGTTGCTCAGTCATGTCTGACTCTTAGCAACCCCATGGACTGCAGCCTACCAGGCTCCTCTGTCCATGGATTTTCCAGGCAAGAGTACTGGAGTGGGGTGCCATTGCCTTCTCCGAGTTGGGGCATAAAGGGACTTTAGTTGGGGCATGCAAATTCTTACTTGTGGCATGTGGAATCTAGTTCCCTGACCAGGAATCAAACCTGGGTCCCCTGCACTGGGAGCATGGAGTCTTAGCCACTGGACCACCAGAGAAATGCTTTGAGTTCCTACACCTTCCTATAAAAGGGTGTGTGTGCGAGTTGGTGAAAGATGGGGAGTTGGTGATAGAGGAATCCTCCTCCTTCATTGTTAGTCAAGTGAAGGGGCTTCCATTTGGCCGCACAGAGAAAGCAACATGTTGGCACATATACCCACGGCCTGTATGCTCACTTCCTCTGGGGAAACTAGAAGCTTAGCCATGGGCTGACGGCCACATTGATGGTAGATTCAGGAGAGGGTCGCTGAGTTGGGGAAGTCTTACATAACCTTAGTTTGATTGGACAAGGGGTGAGCATTTCCCATGGATCAGATGTGAGCAATGCTGAAAAGTGAAGCTGCAGACCTTTTAAGATCTGTCCATTTGGACATCCTGGGAGAAGGGACTCAGCAATGTGAGTGCATGGAGAGTGGCCCCTCTTGAGCTAGGGTCTGCAGAAAGGAGAAACATCAAGCAAGGATAATGTGCATTGAAGTTGCAGTTGGAGGGCCCAACTGGGAACCTCCAGAAGACCCCGGAAGCATCCACCGGGGAAGGGACAGGTTGGAACATTTGTCAGGCTCAAGAGCATGAGGCCGCCCAATGATAGAAGCAACTCAAATAAGGGCTTTCTTGACCATTATCTCCTCTTCCCTTTTGTGTTCGCATACCTTAGGAGTGAGAAAGTAGATAACAAGCTGAGGGTAGGGAAGGGGAGGCCAGGAGGAAGAAATATGCAAGATCTCAAGACTATCTCCCTTCTTCCTCACTATGACATAGTTCATTTTTTGTTGGCACATAATCTAATTTACATTTCAAAAAGTTATTCTGGATCCTTGTGGAGAAATGTCACAGAAGTAATAGAGAAAACACAAAGACCAGCTATAGGACAATTTCACTGGTACACAAGAGGCATTAGGGTGCTTTGGACCAGGGTAACCAAACAGAAGTGTTGAGAAGTAATTGGACTCAGAATATATTCTGAAGCTGGAAAGTGTGATGTCTGTGAGGAAAAGAGAAGAATCTTCTTTGACTACAAAGGTTTTGACCTGTGCAATTTTTTGAGTGAATGAATTAATTATTGAGTGAATGAATGAATTCAGAGTCTTGATGGCTCAGACGGTAAAGAATCTGCCTGCGATGCAGGAGACCTGGGTTTGATCCTTGGGTAGGAAAGATCCCCTGGAGAAGGGAATGGCAATCCACTCCAGTATTCTTGACTGGGGAATTCCATGGACAGAGGAGCCTGGTAGGCTACAGTCCATGGAGTCGCAAAGAATCAGGCACAACTGAGCAACTAACAATTACTTACTTATTAAAGAGTTTTCTTGATAAAGTCTCTTGATGAGGGTAAAAGAGGAGAGTGAAACAACTGGTTTAAAACTCAGCATTGATGGGCTGAATGCCCTAATCAACAGACAAAGACTGGCCGAATTGATACAAAAACAAGACCCCTACATACCTTGTCTACAAGAGACAACCAAAAGACTAAAATGGATCAAATGGATACAAAAACTAGACCCCTATATATGTTGTCTACAAGAGAACCACCTTAAAATACAGGATATATACTGACTGAAAATGAAGGCCTGGAAAAAGATTTTCTATGAAAATATGGACCATAAGAAAACAGGAGTAGCAATACTTATATCAGATAAAATTGACTTTAAAGATCTTGAAAAGGAGACAATGAAGGTTACACATAACGACTTAAAGGAACAATCGAAAAAGAAGTTATAACAATTATAAATATATATGCACCCAACATTGGAACATTGATATATCTATGACAAACATTAATTAATATGATAGAAGAAATATGCAGCAATACAATAATAGTGGGAGACTTTAATACCCCAGTCATATAATCTGGCTGTAATAGACAAAGTAAAGAGCAAAACATATTTACTTATGAGCCTCAAAAAATTCAGTTCACTCAGGAGAGTTTAAAAAAAAAAAAGACTTATTTGTTCACTCTGTAAAGGTTTATTGACTATTTTATGGGTTTGGTACCACTTTGGGTAGTAGGGAGGAAGAGGTGACAAATGTGATCCTGTCCTAAATAATATATTGTGGTAAAGATAGACCTACCAATACAAAATACCAAGATGTGCCTAAAGATGAGGACACCCAAACTGGACTTTTTGTTTCCTGAACTTTTCATTTCGAGAACAAACCTCCTAATATAGGATGAATTCAACATGATTTTTTTTTTTAAGTGTTCTTTGTGATTAAAAACAGAAAGCCATTGGTTAAGAAATTACATATACTCCTCCCCACCATCACTCCCCTTCTTTCTTCCCATTTCCCTCCCACCCTTATTGATAAAAAAATAAATAAATAAAACTCAGCATTGAAAAAATTAAGATCATGGCATCCAGTCTCATCACTTCATGGCAAATAGAAGGGGAAAAAGTGGAAACAGGCAGATTTTCTTTTCTGGGGCTCCAAAATCACTGCAGATGGTAACCGTAGCCATGAAATTAAAAGACACTTGTTCCTTGGAAGGAAAGCTATGACAAACCTAGACAGCATATTAAAAAGCAGAGACGTCATTTTGCTGACAAAGGTTGGTATAGTCAAAGCTATGGTTTTTCCAGTAGTCATGTGTGGATGTGAGAGCTGGACCATGAAGTAGGCTGAACACTGAAGAACTGATACTTTCATTTGAACTGTGGTGCTAGAGAAGACTCTTAAGAGTCCCTTGGACTGCAAGGAGATCAAACCAGTCAATCTTAAAGGAAATCAACCCTGAATACTCATTGAAGGACTTATCCTGAAGCTGAAGCTCCAATACTTTGGCTACCTGGTAAGAGCTGACTCACTGGAAAAGACCTTGATGCTGGGAAAGATTGAGGGTAGGAGGAGAAGGAAGCAACACAGAAAGAAATAGTTGGATAGCATCACCAACTGAATGAACATGAGTTTGAGCACACTCTGGGAGATAGTGAAGGACAGGAAAGCTTTGTGTGCCGCAGTTCATGGGATTGCAAAATGTTGGACATGACTTAGCAACTAAATGACAACAGCAAAAGAGTTTTCAAGTAATCAGGTGGATTTATATTTCAGAAACCTCACTCTGGAAGTTTAGTGAAGGATGGATTGGGGACTGAAAGCCAGGAGACAAATTGGAAGGCTACTGAAACAGTCCAAGGGAAAAACCTTAGGGCTCAGAGCTCCGGTAGTAGGTATGAAAGGGAAGGGGTAGACTAGAGAAATATTCAGGATACTAAATTATTAAATTGTGGTGAAATAATAAGTATGAAGGATGAGAAACATAATGGCTTCCAGGTGCCTGGGTTAGTAGTAGTTCCACCCTAATGATAAAGAACATGGAAGAAAAAGGTGTAAAGAAAGAAAAAAGGATAAATGTTGTGACAGTTAATTTTACTTGTCAACTTACTTGGGCTAAAGGATGCCCAGATAGCTGGTAAAACGTTATTTCTGGATGTGTCTGAGGGTGTTTCAGAAGAGATTATCATTTGAATCCACAGACTGAGTAAAGAAAGATTGTCTTCACCCAAGAACGTGGGCACCACCCAATCTTTTGCAGGTTTGAGTAGAACACAAAAGTGGAGGATGGATGAATTTTCTCTCTGCTTGAGCTGGAACATCCATCTTCTGCCTTCAGACATCAATGTTTCTGGTTCTCTGGCCTTTAGACTCAAACTGGGATTTATGTCATTGGCTCCCCTGGTCCTTAAGCCTTTGGGTTTGGACTAGAACTCCACCACTGGCTTTTCTGGGCCTCAAGCTTGCAGTCAGTAGATCATGGGACTTAGCTTCCATAATCATGTAAGTCAATCCTTCATAATCAATCTCTTTCTATATTTACATCAGATCAGATCAGATCAGATCAGTCGCTCAGTCGTGTCCGACTCTTTGCGACCCCATGAACTGCAACACGCCAGGCCTCCCTGTCCATCACCAACTCCCGGAGGTCACCCAGACTCACATTCATCGAGTCAGTGATGCCATCCAGCCATCTCATCCTCTATCGTCCCCTTCTCCACCTGCCCTCAATCCCTCCCAGCATCAGAGTCTTCTCCAATGAGTCAACTCTTCGCATGAGGTGGCCAAAGTACTGGAATTTCAGCTTTAGCATCATTCCCTCCAAAGAAATCCCAGGGCTGATCTCCTTCAGAATGGACTGGTTGGATCTTCTTGCAGTCCAAGGGACTCTCAAGAGTCTTCTCCAACACCACAGTTCAAAAGCATCAATTCTTCGGCGCTCAGCCTTCTTCACAGTCCAGCTCTCACATCCATACATGACCACAGGAAAGACCATAGCCTTGACTAGGCGAACCTTTGTTGGCAAAGTGATGTCTCTGCTTTTGAATATGCTATCTAGGTTGGTCATAACTTTCCTTCCAAGGAGTAAGCGTCTTTTAATTTCATGGCTGCAGTCACCATCTGCAGTGATTTTGGAACCCAGAAAAATAAATTCTGACACTGTTTCCACTGTTTCTCCATCTATTTCCCATGTAGTGATGGGACCAGATGCCATGATCTTCGTTTTCTGAATGTTGAGCTTTAAGCCAACCTTTTCACTCTCCACTTTCACTTTCATCAAGAGGCTTTTTAGCCCCTCTTCACTTTCTGCCATAAGGGTGGTGTCATCTGCATATCTGAGGTTATTGATATTTCTCCCAGCAATCTTGATTCCAACTTGTGTTTCTTCCAGTCCAGCATTTCTCATGATGTACTCTGCATATAAGTTAAATAAACATGGTGACAATATACAGCCTTGACGTACTCCTTTTCCTATATTTACATTCATTCAGTTTCTCTAGTAACTGTGACTAATACAGATGCTGAATTAATTATTGGATGTCATGGTGAACATGACATCCAGTGCTTGCTTCAAGGTAGGACTTTTTGCCCCAGTGGCTGGGAATACTGTCAGCAGACAACTTTCAGATGTCCGTCCCTTTGCCTCAGCTGCAGAGATCCCCTTTATCCAAGGTCATGCCCCTCCTAGGACACCATATCTAATATATGATCTCATGGGGATATAAAGGCTCAGCTACTCTATCCCATGGTGAAATAACACTAATATGTCGTATATGCTCTAGCGTTCCCTGTGGAGGTTTGATCAGGCCTGCCATCACAGTCGGACTTCTATCTCTGCCCAATCCTACTTCCTCCCCTGCCTACCAGAGGTGTTGATCCTAATAAACATTCTGCATGTCAGTCTCCATCTAAGTGTCTGCTTCCAGAGAATCCAAACAGTGACAGTTGACAGAAGTGGTTCAAAAGAGATTATGCAGTCAGGGTCTGGGAGCTGAATCACTTACTGGCTGGCTGGCAAGAAAGATTCCATTACTGAAAAATATGAAGTAATTACTAATTATAAGGAAAATGGAATTGGATACTACCAGGGAAGTCCGATATCCTAGAAAAAGATAATGAAAAGTAATGAGAGATCAACAAGCAAATGAAAAACCAACTGTGACAGATGGAGGTAACTTATGATAAGACTCTCATTCGCTACAGTGGGAGAGCAGAAAAATATGAGGCCTAGGCCCAGGACATAGTCAAAGCTATGGTTTTTCCAGTAGTCATGTATGGACGTGAGAGTTGTATCATAGAGACGGCTGAACGCTGAAGAATCGATGCTTTCGAACTGTGGTGTTGGAGAAGTCTCTTGAGAGTCCCTTGGACTGCAAGGAGATCCAACCAGTCAATCTTAAAGGAAATCAACCCTGAATATTCATTGGAAGGACTGATGCTGAAGCGGAAGCTCCAGTATTTTGGCTACCTGATGTGAAGAGCCCACTCATTGGAAAAGATCCTGATGCTGGGAAAGATAGAAGGCAGGAGGAGAAGGGGATGACAGAGGATAAGTTGGTTGGATGGCATCACTGACTCAGTGGACATGAGTTTGAGCAAGCTCCAGGAGATGGTGAAGGACAGGGAGGCCTGACGCGCTGCAGTCCATGGGGCTGCAAATAGTCAGACACGACTGAGAGACTGAACAACAAGGCCCAGAACTTCATAGTCAAAGAGGAGTGGCTGAGTTCTAGAAAAGGTTAAGTTACCAACCAAAGCATATCTATTATGTAGGGTCAGGGCCTTGATAAAATTAAAACCTCATTCTTGGGATTATCTGATTGAATGTTCCTTCAGATTCTGAGCTCCTGGACTCCTCTGAACTCTCGGTCTTCAGAAA
This sequence comes from Tragelaphus eurycerus, assembly GCA_935064755.1. Taxonomy (NCBI): domain Eukaryota; kingdom Metazoa; phylum Chordata; class Mammalia; order Artiodactyla; family Bovidae; genus Tragelaphus; species Tragelaphus eurycerus. Next base: position 6,553,586 of record CAKXYN010000092.1, on the reverse strand, counting down.
TGATCCACCTTGTCTAAAAATGATGAGAACTCCCCCTTCCTGAAGATAGTGCAGAGAAGTTTGGCCTGTGAGATGATAAGTGCCCCTGAGAACCTTTGCCCACCTTCCCTCCTTGGCAACAGACCTATAACTAGGAGTGGGTCATGATAATTCAGCTGGAGATGTTTCAGGTCTCATAAGGAAAGAAAGTGACCCTTCTCCAAAGTTGCAGCAAAACATAAGCAATATGTACAGCAGAAGATGAGGAGCAGGTGTGGAGCCAGGTTCTGAGGGTGCATGTCCAAGGAGGCTGGAGCATAAGATTGGATAGGGCTGAGTTTACTGGTTTGGGAGCACTCTGCTAAAATACAAGATACAATACCCTGGCAAGGACTCTGAGAGATGATGCAAACTCTAGGACAGTTCCCAAAAGTATTGAAAAAAGCAATGGACCCCATTAAGGGAAATCAAATTGTCAGAACTGCTGTGTCAGATGGTTGTGCCAGAAAGTTGTTTGAAAGGTTCACAGAAGTAGGCATGCTGGAATGGATATACTCAATAAGGCTAGAAGACTCACCAGATAATTGCTCTTCCATGAGAAGACAAAGAAGATACACCATTTACCAAGACCAGAAAGAATATGCTGTTGAGAATATCAGAATGTCTCTAAGACACAACTTTGACCCTATTACTCCCTTGCTTAAAAAACTCTTTAGTGACTTCCCATTTTGTGGGGTATCATGGGTATGTTCGAGTCTTGTTCAGCAGTCCAAGTTCTCAGTTTGAGAGGTCATTTCAGAAGTAGACTCACATAGGGACTTCCCTGACAGTGAAGTGGTTAAGACTTCACCTTCCAATGCAGAAGGTGACAGTTTGACCACTAGTTGGGAAATTAAGATCCCCCATGCTTCATGGCCAAAAAACCAGAACATAAACAACAGAAGCAATATGGTAACAAATTCAATAAAGACTTAAAAAATGATCCACATTAAAAAAAAAAGGTCTTTTAAAAAAATGTTAAAAAAATAAATAAACTTCCATAGCAATAGGGTTAATAGGATCCCCAAAGCAGGAGAGGTTAGGTGGTGATCCTTAACTGCTCAAAGTCAAATGGATGTAATTATAATAAGACTATAGTTAGAGCAGTAGCCAAGAAGGCTTGACCTGTAGAGATTATAGGTATACTTAATAGAACACATTGTCCCTCAAGGCAAAAGAGATGGGCAGCCAGAAAGGGTTCTAATCAGATTTTATCTCCACAGAAATTAAGGGTATATAAGCAAGAAGCTGAAGGCAGTTACTCTAATTTTAAAAAGTCACAGTATCTGTCTAGTTTCTGGACTTGAATCTATTTTCAAAACCAGACTCACTAATTCAACAGGAGGCCAGGTCTCCAAGAGAAAGGACCCTGTAACACCCCAGCAAATATACATGGTAATGATTTCCCTAGTCCTTCTCCAAAGGGACCTATGGCCATGTACTTTGGTAACTATACACTGAGGAAAATAAGGTACTCCAATATTTCAAGGACTGTTGGACACAGTATGAATACTCAGAGATCTGAATCATCATCACAGCACTTCTCAGAGTAGGGGACTATAGAGGCCAGATAATAGATGGAATCCTGGTCAAAGTCCAGTTTACCATGTACTCATTAGATCTGTGACCAACCACTGGTCATCTCCCCTGTCCCTGAATGTATAATTAGATTTTATATACTTAGTGCAACTCCTATATTGGGTTCTTGATCTATAGGATAAAAACTACCATCGTGGGTAAAGCCAAGAGGAAGTCTCTGAAAATGTCCTACCATCAAAAAGAGTAAATCAGAGACAATATCACATTTCAGAGGGATGGCAAAAATTAGTTGAGTAATTTATTATCATTATCTAGGATCTATCTGGTCTCTGCAAGGACTAGGGAATTAAATGAATATATAGTGGGAACTCTACCAAGCCGACTGAAAGTAATGGCAAGAGAGGTAGGAAGAAAAGCAAGAAAGACTGGTGCCATGAAAATCAAGGGATAAAGGCATTAATACTAGTAGAGAAATGTAGTAAATTCTGAAATTGTCCATTGAAACTGATATATATGATACTATATCATTAATGTCCTTAGAAATAGCAATTCTAGCCAAATCAATCATTTAACAAATCTTCATTTCATGTTACCTTCTTCTGATGGGTAACTGAAATATACGATCCCTTCACCCATGAAAATGTAGAGTGATGAAAGCCAGATTTGTGTGGAATAAAAAGAAAGGAAAAAAAATCAGTAAGTGTGTACTACTTAAGGTTTGGAGATAATAGAGGTACAAAAATGTATGGACGCTTAGAGCTACAACTCCACACCCAGCCTCATATGCACATACTCTAGAAGCCCCCAAAATACCTCCTTTGCTAGTTCCTCATTGCTTTCCATGTGAGATGAGCCAGCTTAGCTGCCCTCAGCAGATGTGTCTCAAGCATCTTGATCCTGGGAAGTTGATGCTTAAACTGAGATCAAAGGATTATGTGTGAACTGTTCATTGGGCTGGTAAGGGGGAGAAGAGGAGGGGGAGTATTTTCCTCTTCCAGTTACATTAGTTGGGAGTGAAGGAGAAAGTCTATGGAATTTACACCTGATACCTCCAGCTTTCTCCATGAAATAGAAGACAGGACCATCTTAATGGTTGCATTTAGGCTACATGGTACCTGGACAGCCAGGTCTGAGTTGGCTGGGTTCAACCAGAGTAACCACAGACTTCTCAGCCTACTGGGGTTGGCTGTTGTATCAGACAGTGTCCAATCAGGAAAGGGGACTCCAAGCTAGGTATTTCAAAGAGAGGGTACTTAATATAGAGAATTGGTTATAAAGGTGATGCAAAGTTGAGAGGGCAAAAACAGCAAGCAGAGGTAGCCCAAATATTTGTAACTACAGAAAGCAAAGGTTAGGGGAACAAAAGAGAAGAGCGAGGGTTAGCAAGACCTATGTAAGAAGAAGCTCCCACCCACATGCTGGTCTTCAGACCTCAAGGAGGGTGTGTCTGGCTGGTGCTGGTACTTTTAAGCAGGAACAATGTAACCGGTTTGGGGAGTGCCAGTGAAGCCGGGGACTGAATGCATAGCTGTATTTTGGGACTGTTTTCCCTACAGTGATACCAACACTGCTGCTGCTGCTAAGTCGCTTCAGTCGTGTCCGACTCTGTGCGACCCCATAGACGGAAGCTCACCAGGCTCCCCTGTCCCTGGGATTCTCCAGGCAAGAACACTGGAGTGGGTTGCCATTTCCTTCTCCAATGCATGAAAGTGAAAAGTCAAAGTGAAGTCGCTCAGTCGTGTCCGACTCTTAGCGACCCCATGGACTGGAGCCTACTAGGCTCCTCCGTCCATGGGATTTTCCAGGCAAAAGTACTGGGGTGGGGTGCCATTGCCTTCCCCGGATACCAACACTAGATACCAACACTAGAAATAGAAAAAGCCCTTCCACTTCCTTCCACCTTCCAGTCTCCCTGCCATTCTTCCCACTGACAGACCATCAGCTAATAGGAAGCCAACGGGCAGCAGCTTCTGAGAAGCATAGTTTGCAGACCTTGGCCCCAGCATCACAGAGCAGGAGAACACAAAGGAGTGGTTTAGAAACTGAACAACAAGAAATAACCACTACAACCATGTCAGAGGAAAAGACTGACTGGAGGGCCTCAAACTTTGGGCTTAAACAGAGACTGGTGCAACAGAGGGCGAATACATGTAGGTGCCGGTACAGCCGGCAGGTATGAGGTGTGACCAGGCACTCGTTTTCCTCTTTGTCAGCTGGTACGTTGGCATCCCACTCCAGTACTCTTGCCTGGAAAATCCCATGGACAGAGGAGCCTGGTAGGCTGCAGTCCATGGGGTCGCTAGGAGTTGGCGACTGAGCAACTTCACTTTCACTTTTCACTTTCATGCATTGGAGAAGGAAATGGCAACCCACTCCAGTGTTCTTGCCTGGAGAATCCCAGGGATGGTGGAGCCTGATGGCTGCCGTCTCTGGGGTCGCACAGAGTCAGACGTGACTGAAGCGACTTAGCAGCAGCAGCAGCAGCTGGTACTGGCAGTTGCCGACATGCCACAGAGCCTGATGACAGCGAGAATATAGTATGGGCGAAGGTACGAGCACATTCAGCTGGTCCCACTTGTGGTCCTAGGACCTGTGTCCTCTTTGAAGAGGAATTCAGGTGGACCACCACTCTCTTCCTCATGGTTCAGATTTTCCTAGGTAGAAAGACCTTAGAAGAGCTTCCTAGGGCAGCTGGACCACATGAACAAAATTTCAAGGAGAATAAACTGGAAGGTGTTTGGAAGATAGTCAAAGCATCTCCTCCTTTGAAGACTTTATGTTTTTTAATCTGTAGCTTTCTTATGTGGCAAAGGTAGCTAATTAGAAAATACAGTGTAAAACTATTCCATTCTCAATTTCAGTAGAAATTATAAATACTCAGGAATAAACTTAAGAAATGTGCGTAATTTGTCCATAGAGGAAATTTTTGAAAATTTAAAGGACCAAAAATAGCACTGGAATGAGTGGAAAGATAGTCTACTGGAAGTTTAAACATTAAAATATAAATTATTATCCAACTTATTTAGATATCTAGTAAAGTTATCCCCAAAATGCACATGACATATGCTTAAATATCCTGAAAAATAATCATTCTCATGCAATTTGATGATATTTATAGTCATATAACTTGACAACATAAATTGATAAAATTATTCTAGAAACAACTTGGTTATATGGATCAAAGATTCTTTTAAATATATATTTTATAGACAGGAAACACAAAAAGGGTGTATAAACTCAAACCCAAAACAATAAAGTAAATGGCAATGGGATCATACTTATCCATAATTACCTTAAACGTAAATGGGTTGAAGGCCCCAACTAAAGGACAAAGACTGGCTGAATGGATACAAAAATAAGACCCCTATATATGTTGTCTACAAGAGACTCACCTCAAAACAGGGGACACATATAGACTAAAAGTGAAGGGCTGGAAAAAGATATTCCATGTAGAGACCAAAAGAAAGCAGGAGTAGCAATACTCATATCAGATAAAATAGACTTTAAAACAAAGGCTGTGAAAAGAGACAAAGAAGTATACTACATAACAATCAAAGGATCAATCCAAGAAGAAGATATAACAATTATAAATATGTATGCACCCAACATAGGAGCACCGCAATATGTAAAACAAATGCTAACAAATATGAAAGGGGAAATTAACAATAACATAATAATACTGCTAAGTCACTTCAGTCGTGTCCGACTCTGTGTGACCCCAGGGACGGCAGCCCACCAGGCTCCCCCGTCCCTGGGATTCTCCAGGCAAGAACGCTGGAGTGGGTTGCCCTTTCCTTCTCCAATGCATGAAAGTGAAAAGTGAAAGTGAAGTCCCTCCGTCGTGTCTGACCCTCAGTGACCCCATGGACTGCAGCCTTCCAGGCTCCTCCGTCCATGGGATTTTCTAGGCAAGAGTACTGGAGTGGGGTGCCATTGCCTTCTCCAACACAATAATAGTGGGAGACTTTAATACCCCACTCACACCTATGGATAGATCAACTAAACAGAAAATTAACAAGGAAACACAAACTTTAAATGATACAATAGACCAGTTAGACCTAACCTATCTATAGGACATTTCACCCCAAAACAATGAATTTCACCTTTTTCTCAAGCGTACACGGAACCCTCTCCAGGATAGATCACATCCTGGGCCATAAATCTAGCCTTGGTAAATTCAAAAAAATTGAAATCATTCCAAGCATCTTTTCTGACCAAAATTCAGTAAGATTAGATCTCAGTTACAGGAGAAAAACTATTAAAAATTCCAACATATGGAGGATGAACAACACACTGCTGAATAACCAAAAAATCACAGAAGAAATCAAAAAAGAAATCAAAATATGCAAAGAAATGAATGAAAATGAAAAACAACAACCCAAAACCTGGGGGACACTGTAAAAGCAGTGCTAAGGGGAAGGTTCATAGCAATACAGGCATACCTCAAGAAACAAGAAAAAAGTCAAAGAAATAACCTAACTCTACACCTAATGGCAACCCACTCCAGTACTCTTACCTGGAAAATCCCATGGATGGAGGAGCCTGGTAGGCTGCAGTCCATGGGGTAGCTAAGAGTCGGACACTGAGCGACTTCACTTTCGCTTTTCACTTTCATGCATTGGAGAAGGAAATGGCAACCCACTCCAGTGTTCTTGCCTGGAGAATCCCAGGGACGGGGGAGCCTGGTGGGCTGCCGTCCCTGGGGTCACACAGAGTCGGACACGACTGAAGTGACTTAGCAGTATTATTATGTTATTGTTAATTTCCCCTTTCATATTTGTTAGCATTTGTTTTACATATTGCGGTGCTCCTATGTTGGGTGCATACATATTTATAATTGTTATATCTTCTTCTTGGATTGATCCTTTGATTGTTATGTAGTATACTTCTTTGTCTCTTTTCACAGCCTTTGTTTTAAAGTCTATTTTATCTGATATGAGTATTGCTACTCCTGCTTTCTTTTGGTCTCTACATGGAATATCTTTTTCCAGCCCTTCACTTTTAGTCTATATGTGTCCCCTGTTTTGAGGTGAGTCTCTTGTAGACAACATATATAGGGGTCTTATTTTTGTATCCATTCAGCCAGTCTTTGTCCTTTAGTTGGGGCCTTCAACCCATTTACGTTTAAGGTAATTATGGATAAGTATGATCCCATTGCCATTTACTTTATTGTTTTGGGTTTGAGTTTATACACCCTTTTTGTGTTTCCTGTCTATAAAATATATATTTAAAAGAATCTTTGATCCATATAACCAAGTTGTTATAGTTGCACAGAGTTGGACACGACTGAAGTGACTTAGCAGCAGCACACCTAAAGCAACTAGAAAAGGAAGAAATGAAGCACCCCAGGGTTAGTAGAAGCAAAGAAATCTTAAAAATTAGGACAAAAATAAATGCAAAAGAAACAAAAGAGACCATAGCAAAAATCAACAAAGCCAAAAGCTGGTTCTTTGAAAGGATAAATAAAATTGACAAACCATTAATAGCCAGACTCATCAAGAAACAAAGGGAGAAAAATCAAATCAATAAAATTACAAATGAAAATGGAGAGATCACAACAGACAACACAGAAATACAAAGGATCATAAGAGACTACTATCAGCAACTATATGGCAATAAAATGGACAACTTGGAAGAAATGGACAAATTCTTAGAAAAGTACAACTTTCTAAAACTGAACCAGGAAGAAATAGAAAATCTTAACAGACCCATCACAAGCACAGAAATTGAAACTATAATCAGAAATCTTCCAGCAAACAAAAGCCCAGGTCCAGATGGCTTCACAGCTGAATTCTACCAAAAATTTAGAAAAGAGCTAACACCTATCCTACTCAAACTCTTCCAGAAAATTGCAGAGGAAGGTAAACTTCCAAACTCATTTTATGAGGCCACCATCACCCTAATACCAAAACCTGACAAAGATGCCACACACAAAAAAAACAAAATTACAAGCCAATATCACTGATGAACACAGATGCAAAACTCCTTAACAAAATTCTAGCAGTCGGAATCCAACAACACATTAAAAAGATCATATACCATGACCAAATGGGCTTTATCCCAGGGATGCAAGGATTCTTCAATATCCACAAATCAATCAATGTAATACACCACATTAACAAATTGAAAAATAAAAGCCATATGATTATCTCAATAGATACAGGGAAAGCCTTTGACAAAATTCAACATCCATTTATGATAAAAACTCTCCAGAGAGCAGGAATAGAAGGAATATACCTCAACATAATAAAAGCTATATATGACAAACCCACAGCAAACATCATCCTCAATGGTGAAAAATTGAAAGCATTTCCCCTAAAGTCAGGAACAAGACAAGGGTGCCCATTCTCACCACTACTATTCAACATAGTTTTGGAAGTTTTGGCCACAGCAATCAGAGCAGAAAAAGAAATAAAAGGAATTCAAATTGGAAAAGAAGTAAAACTCTCACTGTTTGCAGATGACATGATCCTCTACATAGAAAACCCTAGACTCCACCAGAAAATTACTAGAGTTAATCAATGAATATAGTAAAGTTGCAGATATAAAATCAACACACAGAAATCCCTTGCATTCCTATACACTAATAATGAGAAAATAGAGAAATTAAGGAAACAATTCCATTCACCATTGCAACGAAAAGAATAAAATACTTAGGAATATATCTACCTAAAGAAACTAAAGACCTATATATAGAAAATTATAAAACACTGGTGAAAGAAATCAAAGAGGACACTAATAGATGGAGAAATATACCATGTTCATGGATTGGAAGAATCAATATAGTGAAAATGAGTATACTACCCAAAGCAATCCATAGATTCAATGCAATCCCTATCAAGCTACCAATGGTATTTTTCACAGAGCTAGAACAAATAATTTCACAATTTGTATGGAAATACAAAAAACCTTGAACAGCCAAAACAATCTTGAAAAAGAAGAGTGGAACTGGAGGAATCAACCTGCCTGACTTCAGGCTCTACTACAAAGCCACAGTCATCAAGACAGTATGGTACTGGCACAAGACAGAAATATAGATCAATGGAACAAAATAGAGAGCCCAGAGATAAATCCACACATCTATGGACACCTTATCTTTGACAAAGGAGGCAAGAATATACAATGGAGAAAAGACAGTCTCTTTAATAAGTGGTGCTGGGAAAACTGGTCAACAACTTGTAAAAGAATGAAATTAGAACACTTTCTAACACCATACACAAAAATAAACTCAAAATGGATTAAAGATCTAAACATAAGACCAGAAACTATAAAACTCCTAGAGGAGAACATAGGCAAAACACTCTCCAACATACATCACAGCAGGATCCTCTATGACCCACCTCCCAGAATATTGGAAATAAAAGCAAAAAAACCAAAAGGGACCTAATTAAAATTAAAAGCTTCTGCACAACAAAGGAAACTATAAGCAAGGTGAAAAGACAGCTTTCAGAATGGGAGAAAATAATAGCAAATTAAGCAACTGACAACAACTAATCTCAAAAATATGCAAGCAACACCTGCAGCTCAATTCCAGAAAAATAAATTACCCAATCAAAAAATGGGCCAAAGAACTAAATAGACATTTGTCCAAAGAAGACATACAGATGGCTAACAAACACATGAAAAGATGCTCAACATCACTCATTATCAGAGAAATGCAAATCAAAACTACAATGAGGTACCATTTTTCACGCCAGTCAGAATGGCTGCTATCCAAAAGTCTACAAGCAATAAATGCTGGAGAGGGTGTGGAGAAAAGTGAACCCTCTTACACTGTTGTTGGGAATGCAAACTAGTACAGCCACTATGGAGAAGAGCGTGGAGATTCCTTAAAAAACTGGGAATAGAACTGCCTTATGACCCAGCAATCCCACTGCTGGGCATACACACCAAGGAAACCAGAATTGAAAGAGACACGTGTATCCCAATGTTCATCGTAGCACTGTTATAATGGCCAGGACATGGAAGCAACCTAGATGTCCATCAGCAGATGAATGGATAAGAAAGCTGTGGTACATATACACAATGGAGTATTACTCAGTCATTAAAAAGAATACATTTGAATCAGTTCTAATGAGGCAGATGAAAGTGGAGCCTATTATACAGAGTGAAGTAAGCCAGAAAGAAAAATACCAATACAGTATACTAACGCATATATATGGAATTTAGAAAGACGGTAACAATAACCCTGTATGTGGGAGAGCAAAAGGGACACAGATGTATAGAATAGTCTTTTGGACTTGAGGGAGAGGGTGGGATGATTTGGGAGAATGGCACTGAAACATGTATAATATCATATAAGAAATGATCGCCAGTCCAGGTTCAATGCAGGATACAGGATGCTTGGGGCTGGTGCACTGGGATGACCCAGAGGGATGGTACGGGGAGGGAGGTGGGAGGGGGGTTCAGGATGGGGAACACGTGTACACCCGTGGCAGAGTCATGTTGATTTATGGCAAAACCAATACAATATTGTAAAGTAAAAAATAATAATAATAAAGAAAAAATAAATAAAATAGGGAAAAAATAAAATAAATAAGTATTTATATTTTAAGTATATTTTGATCTAGAATTTTACTTTTAAAATTTTATCCAAAGGAATAATCAGATATGCTGATAAAATTTGCCTTCAAGGATATTCATTATAAGATATTCATAATGTACAAAAACTAAAATCACCCTACATATCTAGCTTCAAGAGAACATTAGACTCTTGAACATACATATGTGTGTATAATAGATATTTATACAGAGAATTTTAAAGTGTATTATCCATGACTATTCAAAGATGGGAAATAATTTAGAATAGATGTTAAGTGAAAAGAACAGAATTCACATTCTATATAATGGGATTCATGTGTGCACATATGCTTGTATATGCACACATATATAGAAAAAAATGGAAAGAAATTCACTAAACAGTTATCAATGGTTAATCCAGGTGATGAAATTATAAGAAATGTTTACTTTTTATCTTTTATGTGTTAATTTTTACCATGAAAACATTCAATAAGAAAAATACAATCATTTCAAAAAGAGGTAAAGGGAAGCATTTGACTTCCTCCAATTTGTCTTTCAAAAATTCAATGTCTTTAAATGCCAGTATGTGCCAGACACAGTGCCATTTGGAGATCAGACAACCTGGATCAGAGTTGAGTATCTAGATCAGGGAGTGGTAGGAAATGCAACTGCAAAGATGGGTTGGAACAGGTTGTTCACTGCCTTGTAAGTCAGACAAGAGAGCTTAGATTCCATCTTGTAAGCTGTGAAGTGTCTGTGGCAATCATTATGAAGAAAAACTATGACTGTACCAATTGTCTGTTGGGAAAAAAAGAAAAAGATAATTCCATTCTTGTCCCTGGGACTTCCCTGTAGTTCAAATGGTAAAGAATCTGCCTGCAATGCGGGAGACCTGGGTTTGACCCCTGGGTCAGGAAGATCCTCTGGAGAAGGGAACGGTTACCTACTTCAGTAATCTTGCCTGGAGAATCCCATGGACAGAGGAGCCTGGAGGGCTACAGTCCATGGAGTTGCTAAGAGTTGGACATGACTGAGTGACTAACATTACTACTTGTCCCTGCCCTATTTGTGGAGGGATGATTAAGGACCACTCCACTTTTTATATTACTAGGCTTTGCTCCCTAAATTATGATGACTAAATCATAAGTATTGGAATCCTCTCCTCTCTGTATGAAGTTCACAGATACAGGAGCAAGCGGTATTAAAGTTGTATCAGAAATAACAAAAGTCACAGGAACTCCTGATAATAGGAAGGTAAATGCAGTAGCCCCACTGTCCATGGGGAATATGTTCCAAGATGCCCCCACAGATGCCTGAAACTGCAGATAATACTAAATCCTATGTTTACTATGTTTTTCCTTTACATACATAAGATAAAATTAATTTACAAATTAGTCACAGTAAGAGATTAACAACAATAGCTAATAATAAAATAGAACAGTTACAACAATATATCATAATAAAGGTTATGTGAACATGGCCTGTCTCCCCAGATATCTTATTGTACTATAATCATTCTCCTTGTGATGAGGAGATGATAAACGCCTAGGTGCTGAGATGAAGAGAGGTGAGTCAGCATGAGAACATAGTGTTAGGCTCGTACAGACCTAACAATACATCAGAAGTAGGATCATCTGCTTGGGCTGATCCTGGATCTCCAAGCTCTGATGACGTCAGTGCTTGGCTGTCAGGAGCAGAGGACGTTGACAGCTGGGGAATCCCAGGATGGACAGTGTGGGAGGGTGTGAGGTTTCAGAATGATGTAGCAATCTGAAACTTATGAGTTGTTTATTCCTGGAATTTTCCTTTCTAGTTTTTGGACTGGGGTTGACAGGAGTAAAATTCTCCTGGAATTTCCCAAGAACATGCCACTCTCCAGCCATTTAAAACTATTTCGAATTCCTCAAACAGCCCTTGTGCTTTGTCATCTCCCTGCTTTTGTTTGTGCTATTTCTACTGCCAAGAACTCTATTCTGCACTCCCCCTATTCACCTTATAGCTTCTATTTACTTGCGTGAAGACTCATCCAAGAGTTGTACTATCCAGGAAACTGGACTCCCCCAAATGTGAGTAGTAGGTCACCACTGTGTTCACATAGTACTGTAGGCTTATCTGTAGTGTATTATTAACAGCTTTATCTCACCATTGTAGTTGTTTATATGTTCATCTCCATCACCATCCTCAGTTTCTTGAGGAAGAGATGACAGCTTTTATTGCGGACACCAATTCTGTCTTCCCAGGGCCATTCTTTTTTGGTTTTAAAAATATAATTTTATTTACTTACTTTTGGCTGTGCTGGGTCTTCGTTGTCACATGGGCTTTCTCTGGTTGTGATGAGTAGGGGCTATTCTCTAGCTGCATCGTGGTGGCTTCTCTTCTGTGGAGCATGAGCTTTAGGGCGTGCAGTCTTCAGGAGCTGCATCTCCCAGGCTCTAGAGCACATGCTCAATAGTTGTGGCCCAAGGGCTCAGCTGCTCTGCTGCATGTGGGATCCTCCCGGATCAGGGGTCAAATCCGTGTCTCCTGCATTGACAAGTGGATTCTTACCACCGAGACACCAGAAAAACCCCTAGGACCATTCTTTCCATTGGGGAAGTGCCATAACTTCATCCCATGTAGCTCTGCATAGACTATTCTTCATTGTGCCCCGAGGGCTTGAGCCTGTGATCCAGGACCGGCAATTCCTGGTACCACAATCCTCTTGATGACAACGACTGATATTAAGTGTAGGCATGTGACTGAACAGAATCTTTTCATGGTTTGTTATTGTTGTTCAGTTGCTAAGTCATGCCCACCTCTTTGCAGCCCCATCAATTGTAGCACACCAGGCTTCCCTGTCCTCTGCTACCTCTTGGAGTTTGTTCAAGTTCATGTCCATTGGGTCGGTGATGCTATCTAACCATTTCATGATATTAATATATAAATCCTGGAAAGAGAAGATTTCTCTTTTCCTTTTGGATTGAATGCTATACTGATAGAGGCCTTGGACTACTAATAGTCATCTGTCCCATCTCATGAAGAGAGCATGTCCATGGAGTTGAACTAACCCTGGAGAGGGGTGCAAAGTTAGAATATGGAACTAGAGGCCAAATAACATAATTCAGCCTCTGAATCTAATAAATGAGCAACAAGTGCATTCTGCATTTCCCAATTATATAAGCCAATAAATTCCCTTCTGTACTTAAGGCATTTGAGTTATATTCTGACACTTGCAACCAAGAATCCTGACGAATATGTCTTTACAATTTATGTTCCCTCTAAATCACAGTAATTGGCACATAGGACTCAATAAAAATATGTTATGTGAATGAACAAATAACAGCAAAAGGTTCAGGCGTTCCCTCTGTGTAAAGTGAATTCCTTCTGCTCCCTTCCCGAACTGCTTACTGTCTGCTGCTCATCAAAACAGCACCCCCACTTCTTACGTCTTGCTGTAGAGGCCACACCACCTGTGTCGACATGTGGTTTCTCCTTAAACAATATTTGTCTAGTTAGCAAGTGCCTAAAATGTCTATTAATCTGTAAACACTTGGAGAGACTCCAGTTTGTGTTCTTATTTTCCTAGTTTCATGTGTTAAGTGAATTTCAAGTTAGGAAAGCTCTTATCAAAAAAGCCATCAAGCCTCATCCAATTCACTGAACAAAAAGATTGAGGAGCCCTCTATCTGACATTGGACTTTGTAAAAGGAGACTTAAGTGTTCTCGAGCCTTGTGATTGTGGGTCATTGTATCTGGGAAGTGATTTTCCCTCTTGCAGGAATCGATTGGGTAAGTCCTCCACTGTGTAGCTGCTGAAGACTCTGCCTTAAATGGAAGGAAGTAGAGCTTCTAAGTCATTAGTAGATTAATCCTCTTCCTTGGTTTTTAGAGAATAAAAGGAAGTATGTTTTTAATGAACAAATTTTATTTGATTTTGAAGCACTTTCTCCATATAAGGTGAATGTCCTATTCAAAGTTCTCTCCTCCTTTTTACATACAGCAAATCTAATCCTCTTTCAACATACACCTGAAAGTCACAGCATTTTATATATTAAAAACAATTCAAGGTTCTTCGCATCAGAAACAATCCTGCTTGTATCCACTTAACTCATATAAATATTTAGCAAGGTCAGCAAAGATGCTTCTGAAATTTTTCCTTTCAATTATTTCTTAAGGTCAGTAATCTAAAATCCCCAAAGCATGATGTGTTTTTACAACAAAAGACAAATACATAAAGAAAATTAAAAGCAAAAATTAGAACTGCCTTGTTCATGTGCTTTTGAGTGGTTAGGAAAATGTGTCAGGATCTGATGGCTTCTGCTTGAAAAGTAAATGTAACGAAAGAGCCAGAACCAGCCATGAGTCATCCCCCCAGGACAGAGTCAAAGAACATCGTGGTGTGGACTCTTACATGCAGTGTAAGATGGAATGCCTGTATTTACAGAGAAAACCCAGGGATTACAGGTAAAGGGGGTTCGGTTGTTCTGCACAGATGTTGGGAAGAATTTGAGGAAGACTTTTGTTTCTGAGAGGAAGGGGGGATGGGAGAATGAAGGGAACACTGGACAAGCAGGAGGAGGACTAGGAGAAAAACTTTTAAGATCAAGTCTAAGTTTTCTTTCTATCTAGCTTTATTTCTTTATCTCCCACTTATCTTAGTGAACTTCCTTTTGCCATATACATAGAGGTCTATGGTGAATTATATATCCATATATATGTACACATTTGTGTGTATCATTATATAAACACACATATGTATATGTATTATATATACACATGTATATGTACATCTTTTTTGGGGGTGTTAGTTCTAAAAGGTCTTGTAGGTCTTCATAGAATTGTTCAACTTCAGCTTCTTCAGCATTACTGGTTGGGGCATAGACTTGGATTACTGTGACACTGAATGGTTTGCCTTGGAAACAAACAGAGATCATTCTGTAGTTTTTGAGATTGCATCCAAGTACTGCATTTCGGACTCTTTTGTTGACCATGATGGCCACTCCATTTCTTCTGAGGGATTCCTGCCCGCAGTAGTAGATATAATGGTCATCTGAGTTAAATTCACCCATTCCAGTCCATTTCAGTTCGCTGATTCCTAGAATATCGACATTCACTCTTGCCATCTCTTGTTTGACCACTTCCAATTTGCCTTGATTCATGGACCTGACATTCCAGGTTCCTATGCAATATTGCTCTTTACAGCATCGGACCTTGCTTCTATCACCAGTCACATCCACAGCTGGGTATTCTTTTTGCTTTGGCTCCATCCCTTCATTCTTTCTGGAGTTATTTCTCCACTGATCTCCAGTAGCATATTGGGCCCCTACTGACCTGGGGAGTT
Source organism: Tragelaphus eurycerus (assembly GCA_935064755.1). Taxonomy (NCBI): domain Eukaryota; kingdom Metazoa; phylum Chordata; class Mammalia; order Artiodactyla; family Bovidae; genus Tragelaphus; species Tragelaphus eurycerus. The sequence goes on along the minus strand of CAKXYN010000092.1, from coordinate 6,538,189 downwards.
TCTCTTTCAGTATCCTATCATTTTGCCTTTTCATACTGTTCATGGGGTTCTCAAGGCAAGAATACTGAAGTGGTTTGCCATTCCCTTCTCCAGCGGACCACATCCTGTCAGATCTCTCCACCATGACCCGCCCATCCTGGGTTGCCCCATGGGCATGGCTTAGTTTCATTGAGTTAGACAAGGCTGTGGTCCTAGTGTGATTAGATTGACTAGTTTTCTGTGAGTATGGTTTCAGTGTGTTTGCCCTCTGATGCCCTCTTGCAACACCTACTGTCTTACTTGGGTTTCTCTTACCTTGGGTGTGGGGTATCTCTTCACAGCTGCTCCAGCAAAGCACAGCCATTGCTCCTTACCTTGGACGAGGGTCTCTCCTCACCGCCACCCTTCCTGACCTTCAATGTGGGATAGCTCCTCTAGGCCCTCCTGTGCCCTCGCAGCCACGGCCCCTTAGACGTGGGGTTGGTCCTCCCGGCCACCACCCCTGGCGTCCGGCGTGGGCTTGCTCCTCCCACCCGTGACCCCTGACCTCCGACGTGGGGTAACTCCTCTCGTCCCCGCCCCTGACCTCAGACAGGGGTAACTCCTCTCAGCTGTTCCTGTGCCGTGGCAGTCTGGTACTCTCGGCCACTGCCACTGACCTCGGACGTGGGGTAACTCCTCTTGGCCGCTGCCCTTCGGGCATGGGGTCCTCCTGGCTTCTGCCCCTGACCTTGGACGTGGGGTGGCTCGCAGCCGCCTGCACTTTAGCGTGCCGGCCGAAGCTGCCTGCGCCACTAGACCATTCAGGTATGACCTAAATCAAATCCCTTATGATTATACAGTGGAAGTGAGAAATAGATTTAAGGGCCTAGATCTGATAGATAGAGTGCCCGATGAACTATGGAATGAGGTTCGTGACATTGTACAGGAGACAGGGACCAAGACCATCCCCATGGAAAAGAAATGCAAAAAAGCAAAATGGCTGTCTGGGGAGGCCTTACAAATAGCTATGAAAACGAGAGAAGCGAAAAGCAAAGGAGAAAAGGAAAGATATAAACATGTGAATGCAGAGTTCCAAAGAATAGCAAGTAGAAATAAGAAAGTCATCTTCACCGATTAATGCAAAGAAATAGAGGAAAACAACAGAATGGGAAAGACTAGGGATCTCTTCAGGAAAATCAGAGATACCAAAGGAACATTTCATGCAAAGATGGGCTCGATAAAGGACAGAAATGGTATGGACCTAACAGAAGCAGAAGATATTAAGAAGAGGTGGCAAGAATACACAGAAGAACTGTACAAAAAAGATCTTCACAACCCAGATAATCATGATGGTGTGATCACTGACCTAGAGCCAGACATCCTGGAATGTGAAGTCAAGTGGGCCTTAGAAAGCATCACTACGAACAAAGCTAGTGGAGGTGATGGAATTCCAGTGGAGCTATTCCAAATCCTGAAAGATAATGCTGTGAAAGTGCTGCATTCAATATGCCAGCAAATTTGGAAAACTCAGCAGTGGCCACAGGATTGGAAAAGGTCAGTTTTCATCCCAATCCCAAAGAAAGGCAATGCCAAAGAATGCTCAAACTACCGCACAATTACACTCATCTCACACGCTAGTAAAGTAATGCTCAAAATTCTCCAAGTCAGGCTTCAGCAATATGTGAACCATGAACTTCCTGATATTCAAGCTGGTTTTAGAAAAGGCAGAGAAACCAGAGACCAAATTGCCAACATCCGCTGGATCATGGAAAAAGCAAGAGAGTTCCAGAAAAACATCTATTTCTGCTTTATTGACTATGCCAAAGCCTTTGACTGTGTAGATCACAATAAACTGTGGAAAATTCTGAAAGAGATGGGAATCCCAGACCACCTGATCTGCCTCTTGAGAAATCTGTATGCAGGTCAGGAAGCAACAGTTAGAACTGGACATGGAACAACAGGCTGGTTCCAAATAGGAAAAGGAGTACGTCAAGGCTGTATATTGTCACCCTGTTTACATAACTTATACGCAGAGTACATCATGAGAAACGCTGGACTGGAAGAAACACAAGTTGGACTCAAGATTGCTGGGAGAAATATCAATAACCTCAGATATGCAGATGACACCACCCTTATGGCAGAAAGTGAAGAGGAACTCAAAAGCCTCTTGATGAAAGTGAAAGTGGAGAGTGAAACAGGTGGCTTAAAGCTCAACATTCAGAAAATGAACATCATGGCATCTGGTCCCATCACTTCATGGGAAATAGATGGGGAAACAGTGGAAACAGTGTCAGACTTTATTTTGGGGGGCTCCAAATCACTGCAGATGGTGACTGCAGCCATGAAATTAAAAGACGCTTACTCCTTGGAAGGAAAGTTATGACCAACCTAGATAGCATATTCAAAAGCAGAGACATTACTTTGCCAACAAAGGTCTGTCTAATCAAGGCTATGGTCTTTCCTGTGGTCATGTATGGATGTGAGAGCTGGACTGTGAAGAAGGCTGAGTGCCGAAGAATTGATGCTTTTGAACTGTGGTGTTGGAGAAGACTCTTGAGAGTCCCTTGGACTGCAAGAAGATCCAACCAGTCCATTCTGAAGGAGATCAGCCCTGGGATTTCTTTAGAAGGAATGATGCTAAAGCTGAAACTCCAGTACTTTGGCCACCTCACACGAAGAGTTGACTCATTGGAGAAGATTCTGCTGCTGGGAGGGATTGGGGACAAGAGGAGAAGGGGACGACAGAGGATGAGATGGCTGGATGGCATCACTGACTCGATGGATGTGAGTCTGAGTGACCTCCAGGAGTTGGTGATGGACAGGGAGGCCTGATGTGCTGCGATTCATGGGATCGCAGAGTCGGACATGACTGCGTGACTGATCTGGTCTGATCTGATCTGATATGTCCATCACAGCCTTGTCGTGGTCAAGGGGCTTTCGTAAGTCAATGATGCTATTAGACACGCTGTTCAGGGCCACCCAAGATGGATGGGTCATAGTGAAGCATTCTGACAAATTGTGATCCCTGGAGGAGGAAATGGCAACCCGCTTCAGTATTCTTGCCATGAGAATGCCATCAATAGTATGAAAAGGCAAAAGAAGATGAGCCCCCAGGTTGAAAGGTGTCCGATACTGCTACTGGGATGAGATGGTTAGGTATCATCACCAAATCAAAGAACACGAATTTGAGCAAACATTGGGAGAGAGTGGAGGACAGGAGCCTGGTTGCCAACACGACTTAGTGACTGAACGACAAAACCAAAATGAAGAAAATAAAGACTTTTTAAATTCTTTTGGAGTCAATGCCAAAATGAAGGAGAGAAATGACCAGTCACAAAGAGGCATAATGGGAAATAAGAATTGAGTGGAAATATGTGACTGGATTCAAAGGTGACTATAAGAAATTAAAGTCCTTGAGAATTTTCACAAATGCTTGGGAGGGCATTAGGCTTTCCCAGGAGGCACAGAACATGGTTCAGGTTCATCTTAGGAAGATATCAAGGGATAAGGAAGCCTCAGATAACAAAGCATCTATATGATATGATTTTCCCCCAAAATCAGAGAGCTAAGCACTCAACTCGGAGAAGGCAATGGCAAACCACTCCAGTACTCTTGCCTAGAAAATCCCATGGATGGAGGAGCCTGGTAGGCTGCAGTCCATGGGGTCGCTAGAAGTCGGACGCGACTGAGCGACTTCACTTTCACTTTTCACTTTCACACAATGGAGAAGGCAATGGCAACCCACTCCAGTGTTCTTGCCTGGAGAATCCCAAGGACGGCGGAGCCTGGTGGGCTGCCGTCCATGGGGTCGCACAGAGTCGGACACGACTGAAGCGACTTAGCAGCAGCAGCAGCAGCAGCAAGCACTCAACTAACTAGAGATGGGTCACAGTAATGACACAAAAGGAAGGTCTTTGCTGTTTATTATATAAATAACACAAGAATAGAATTTACAGAAATAAAATGATTGAAGATAAGACCAGAAAACAGAGAAGCATAAAAATGTGGAATAGTAGCCTTTCAAATCATGGTAGAAATAGGAAGGAAAGAGTTCAAGAGGGCAGTTGTGAATGGTGATAAGTTGACTATAGATAGACTTGGGCAGAGAATCTGCATATTCTGTGTACAAATAAAAATGGATTAATACCATATATTACTTCATTCTGTATGTAGACACATCCTTTGTAAATAGAGCTAGAAACTGTAATTATAGAAAATATCTTACGTGCTCTTTAATATTTAATTAGCCTCCCCATTGGAAATCAACCACGTAGAAAAGAAATACTTTCTCAATAGGTTAATATTAATTACTTAACAAGCCTGGCATCGATATTTATGGAATACTTAAGAAACAAGCATTCATGAAGTGGAAGCATGTTCATCTGTCTACTGGGAGGTTTACAGCATTTTTCAAAGTGTCAAATTCACTTTGCGCTCTGCCTCTTTATGTTGTGAAAATTTGAAATTACTGTTGATTTGAAGGCTCTTCAAAGGCTCTTTTTTTTATCCTTAGCTGAGAAGAAAATTGAAATGGATTAATCTGGTATTCTTTAAGTATGTCATTTCTTAATCGTGCAAAAAGAAGATGATAACCATATGAGGAAAGGAAATCTAATGGAGTAGAAGAATCAGTGTGTCAAAGACACAAAAGTCAAAGTTATTTAAAGGCAGCAACCAGCCTCAAGAGAAATGGAGGAGGAAGTTCAGTATCTGATGTGATTTGAAGAATGTTAGAAAAGATGCCACATGGATAGAATGACCCTGTTAGAACTACAAAAATGTGATACTTAAGAATAGCCCCTGTGCTGCAATTATTCATCAGCTCATTCATCCTTTCAGCAATGTGTGTCTGATTCTCTCTGTCCAGCCTTGGCCTGGATGCTGTGACACAATGGGATATCTGGGATACTGATTAATAAAACCAGTCTCCATCCTTAGCACCTCAGACTCCAGTTGGGGAAACACACAAGTAAGAAACAATTGTAGGGACTTCCCTGCTGGTTCAGTGGCGAAGTCTCTGTGCTCCTAATGCAGGGGGTCCAGGTTCAATCCCTGGTCAGGGAACTAGAACTCACATGCCACAACCAAGAGTTTGCGTGGCTCCACTAAGATCAAAGATCCCATGTGCCTCAACTAAGACTAGGCATGGTCAAATAAATAAATACTAAAAAGAAAAGAAAAGAAACAGTTGTAGTTTTCTGTGCTAAGTGTGCCACAGAGAGAAATAGCGGTGAGAATAGGAATTCTAGATAAGGAGTAACAAATTTGTATGTAAATGTATGTTAAATATTAAGTAAATACACATCTCAAAATATTTTTCTCCCTTAGTACCTGAAAATTCTTTGATTAATCATGTTGTGAGAGCTTGTGTGGAAGGATGAAGGGTACCCTAGACCCCAAAGCAGTTCTGGTTTTAGCTGTGTCCCTGACCAGCCCTGGACTTCTGGCAAGTCCTGCAAGGCCTCGGAGCCTTGGTGGCCTCCTTTATAAAGTCAGAGCATTTGTCCTGATGATCTATAAGCTACTTGCTGAGCTTGACGTCTGGGAAGCTTCATTTAAAATGCAAATGTTATCCTCAAAGAGTGATGCATGAAGCCAATGGGACTTTATTGTGCATTAGTTAATTAAATTTGCTAGCCAGTCACCTTCCAGAGCCCTGAGAGAAAGGGACACAGGTAGGATTCATCTCAAAAATGGGACAAAGGGCCCTAGATTTGGGTGGATATGAAAATAGGAGATCTGGGCAAATAGAAGCAATGGAAAGCATTCAGGCTGAGCAGGATGTATGAGGAGGAAGGAGAGCCACAGATAACATTTTTAACATGTTATAGGAAAGTGTTTCAACTTTGTTTTCAGGATAAAGCATTAGAACATGCATATGTGATTGACTATAAACAGCAACAGACTACTTCTGAAGGACTTAGGGCAACTCCTGGTTGAAAAAGGTCACTCAGGAGTGTGTCTTCAGGGCACATTGGCACCACATTAGCACATCTACTCTTAACTGGATTGTGGGTTTATGTAGAATAATGATTATGCAGGGGAATGAAGGTGAGATTATAGGGGATAATTAAGGATCTACCCCAAGTAACCTCTTGATACCAAGACTGACCAAAGAGGAAGAGGACAACTCAAAGTCCTCTTCCTTCCCTTTGCAATGCTCCCTCCAAATCACCGCTCACCTAGAACAGCCTACCCAACCTTCATGCCTCTGATCCATCTGGGAAGACATGATCACATCAGCCAGAGAGAACTGTCTGACCCTGCTTTCCTTACACACAAGAGCCCCCATCCAGGTGCTTTAGACCAGCAGTCCCGCTAGGCAGTCCTAGCAAAAGACAAATGTGAAAGCAGGCTGGATTCTGGCCTAATCATCTGCTTTTGGTCTTCTTGTATAACTTAGTTTAAAGTGTCTGTTCTTATCATATCCACTTCTAATTTTTCTTTACATTTTAACGTGGATTTAACTGCATTGTTGCAATTATTATACTTGTAGCCAACCAAAACCAATTTACTTTTCAGGGACTTACAAAGGGCCACACCCATCATGGTTAGAGTAAAGTGATAGATTCTACTGGCCGGCAGAGTAGAGGACTGTGTATAAAAACCAGACTTGAACAGAGCAGTGCTGAGTCCTGACTGGATCCTTTGTCAGACAGCTACACACACCCCTAAGTGAAAAAAGAGTAGTTGTGGAATAGTGTTCACATTTTGTATGATACAGGTTAGATTTTATCTGTCTTAAGTAAACATCTTGAGAACAAACGTTGAAAGTATTCAAAAGATGAGATGTCTCCAAATAAGTTCTTCATTAAAAAAAAAAGAGGCTACATGCACATCTCTTCATCTGTTTTACACAAAATACTTATATGATTGAAGTAGGCCTGTGCTCACCTGTGATCAGGCTCCCTGATCTCTCATATCTGGAGGGTCCTTGCACGTGTTAGATCTCTGTGTGTTCAAGGTCCTAGTAGGAGTCTATAGAGTAAAACTGCTTCTCTGTTTGGGGCCAATCTTGATGCCTGTAAGCTTGATTCCTATCTTCCCACCTCCTCAAGATCTTACTGGATCAATTGTCCCTAGCATCCTATTCTAAATCCTCAACCAAACTCTTCTCTATGATTCCTCCCCTTTTCTCCTCCTCATGATAATGCTTAAATCTCTTACTTCGAAATAGAAACCCTTTCTTCTGAATTCTCCACTAACTGCATCTCTTCTCTTACCTCTTCAAACACAAATTCTTTAAGAGTATATTATTTCTACTGTTTATGTTGCTTTCTTTCATTAACTCTTCACCTCACTACAGTTTATCTCCTATTTTGCATAAAGCAACAGAAACTAACATAGGCATCCAAATTTTTTTTGCTTTTGTTTGTTTTTCAACATACTGAATAGTATCCATTCTCACCTCATTGAAAAACTACACCTCTTAGCTTCTCTTGCAGTTAAGGTTCTGTATGCAAATTAGATTCTACCAATTAATATATTCACAAATATTTTGGAAGCTACATATGGAGCAGAGGTAATCTTCCTGTCATTATTTCTGCTAACAAGCAAGATCATGAAATGAAGACGCAAGTGTCGAAAAGCAGGAGGCAATGATGACCAGACTGTGTCTGTTTATCACCTTTATCCTTTATGGGTTTCAAGAAAATTTCAACAGTGACAGAGGAAGTGTCTTCCTAACCTCAAATACCTGATCTCTGAGTAGCATCTATGATGAAGCACATTGAAATCAATAGTGCCAGTGGTGGTTTCCTGACTCACACTACTCTAGCATTTGCAACTGTTTTTAAAGCACTCAATTTCCTATGTAAAATCCCTTTTTGTTTAAAATACCTAGGGTATTTTCTATCTCCTACAATGAGTCCTAATACAGTTTGTGAAACTCGAGGTAGTCATAGACAAACTGACCCTCAACAGTAAGAATTTGGACTGGATATCTTGATTTGGTTGGATTTGAAAGTAGAGATGATTCATTTCCCACTAAGAAATGGGAACTGGCAGTCCATGAGAGTTACAAATAGAGTTAACTTAAATATCACATTTTTGCACCTATATTAAGTACCTACGGAAGGCAAGCCTCTTGATGGATTAGTATGGTTGAAATGGGACAGGCAAGGACCATGGGTCAAGCTGGACACTTCTGAAGCTCTGAAGAGCTTAAAGAAAAGCATTATAAACTCAGGCCTTACATTTCTTTGAATACAATCTAGGCAAGATTAGAAAATTTGAGTTAGTATTACTGCTATTAAACAATATGCAGTCTCTTAAAGACTGTTGGGCTGACATATCCAAATGAGATGCCAAGGCTGCTCATGTGACTTTTGAAATGAAATTGAATCCATAGCCTTACCAGGCCTTTTAGGGTCAAGGTAGACTTTGATTAAGAAAGAGTGAAACCCTGAAAACTAAGATAAGTAACTTTGAGTAAAATCAGATAACTACCTTTGTGTAAAATCAGATAACTATGAGTCCCTGGAGCCCCCTAATACCCTTGAGCCTCACTTGCCAGAAGAAGCTGTCCTTCTTTCCAGTTTGGTGAAATTGGCTCTGTCTTGTGTGGAGACACTGCACTGATCTTCCCCGAGCATCTACCTTCAGGAGGATGCCATTTAACCTCATGTTCCAGATGACAATTTACATTACCTCTCTTGACCTATTAAAAAAATGATATCACATCCTTGAGGGAATTACATATTAATATCACCATCAAAGTACTCACCTGCAGCTTGCTACAATTTGCATTTCCTGGTGATTCCTCTGTTGATATTGTTCAAGTTGCTAAGTAGTGTCCTACACTTCGTGACCCCATTCACTGCAGCACACCAGGCTTCCCTGACCTTCACTCTCTCCTGGAGTTTGCTCAAACTCACGTCCATTGTGTTAGTGATGCCACCCAACCATCTCATCTTCTTTCATCCCTTCTCCTCCTGCCTTCAATCTTTCCCAGCATCAGGGTTTTTTCCAATGAGTCTTCTTTGCATCAGGTATTGGAGCTTCAGCATCAGTCTTTCCAATGAATATTCAGGGCTGATTTCCTTTAGGATTGACTGGTTGGATTTGGCAGTCCAAGGGACTCTCAAGAGTTTTCTCCAGCACCACAACTCAAAAGCATCAAATCACTGTGGACAGTGACTACAGCCATAAAATTGAAAGACGCTTGCTCCTTGGAAAGGAAGCTATGACCAACATGGACAGCATATTAAAAGCAGAGATATAAGCTTGCCAACAGAGGTCTGTATAGTCAAAACTATGGTTTTCCCAGTAGTCATGTATGGACGTGAGAGTTAGACCTTAAAGAAGGCTGAGCACCAAAAAATTGATGCTCTTGATTCCTCTGTTATTTCTCAATAAATTCAATTTCTGATAATTTGGTAAAAAAATATTTGATTTGGTAAGATAGTGGCAGGAGTGGGTCTTGTTGAATATCCACATAAAAAATATAAAGAAAATTTGATATAAGACCAAATATCAATATTTACAACAAAAGAGATGACAAACTCCAAAATACAAACGAATAGAGAGAAAACATCAGCAAAATACCAACAAGAGTAGTGCTATGTGTCTATTACTGGTGTCTGTGTTGGAGAAATCAGAGAAAATGGTGAAACTGATAGACTTAAAACCCCTACAAAAGGCAAGAGGCAACAACAAAAAGTGCAGCAGGCAAAACCGAGAACAAGTCCAGAAACTCCAGAATGGGCTTGGGGCAGTCTGATCCCGCTGAACCTCTGAAGCAGATCTAAAGGGCCTCCCTTTCAAGGCAGAATCCCAGAAGAAACTGCTACCAGTTGAATTAAATTTGAGTAGGACAGAAGCAACAGAAATAAATGTAAATGAGATCTAGATCAAAGTGTGGAGGAAAGATAGAGCCAGAAAATCTCAGAAAATAAGACGCCATTTTTTTTTAACACTTCATGAAAACAACAGAAGAGGGAGCTCTGTAAAGTTAGAAAATCAACCTGAAACAAGCTTACTTTTAAAAGTTCAACAAAAACCAAATTTATATTAAAATGAATAACAGACCAAAAAAAAAACCAACAAGATAAAATCTCATAAAAGGTTATTATTTGAAAAGAAAGAAAAGAAGAAGAAGAATATCCCTACAAGGAAAGCACACCTGAAGGATGTGCTCAAAGACCACGTCTAACCTATTCTTTCAAAAAGCTAAAAGACACTAAGAAAATAGTACAATATAAATCAGAAATCAGAGATGGAAAATCTCAGTAGTGATGTGACAAAACTCAAGGAAGAGTTACCAATACAAAGAAAAAAATTAATGAAAATTACTGCAGGAAAAAAGTAAGAGCAAATAAATACAACAAGTAATGTCTTTAAATTGGCAACCCACTCCAGTATTCTTACCTGGAGACTCCCAGGGACAGAGGAGCCTGGAGGGCTGCCTTCTATGGGGTCGCACAGAGTCGGACACGACTGAAGCGACTTAGCAGCAGCAATGTCTATAAAATGGAAAAGAAGGAAATGTTTTTAAATTCAAAAAGAAATAAGGAAAAATTTAAAAAGTCAAGAAAAGTGGTAAATATTGAAGGTAGGCAAAGAAAATCCAATATATGGGCAATAGGAGTTCCTGAAGAAACCCAAAGCAGGACCAAATACTAAAATCTTTCCTGAAATAAAAAATAAATGTATTTGAAGTAAATATTGAAAGAGTATACTGTGTTCTTGAGTAAAGGTATCTAAAATAGTTATGCCATTTATAAAGTTAGTGCTTTAAGTTCAGTTCAGTCGCTCAGTCATGTCCAACTCTTTGTGACCCCATGGAGTGCATCACACCAGGCCTCCCTGTTCATCACCACTCCCAGAGCTTACTTAAACTCATGTTCATTGAGTTGGAAATGCCATCCAGCCATCTCATCCTCTGTCATCCCCTTCTGCTGCCTTCAATCTTTCCCAGAATCAGGGTCTTTCCAATGAGTCAGTTCTTCACATCAGGTGGCCAAAGTATTGGAGCTTCAGCTTTAGCATCAGTCCTCCCAATGAACATTCAGAACTGATTTCCTTTAGGATGGGGACTCTCAGGAGTTTTCTCCAACACCACAGTTAGTGCCTTACTTGTATAATAAATTCTCTCCATCCCAATGGAGGGAATGATTTATGTCTCCTGACTGCACACAACTAGTACCAGGAGTGATCCTGGGAAGCAGACCCTTCACATCTGAAAAACTGAATTTGAGGATTGATTTGGTCATGTTTTTTGGTCTGGAATCAAGTGCTGAACTCTTTGTCAATGGAAAAATAGGATGTTAGGTAAGCCATGACATGAAGTGGCATTCACAATTAATGAAATTATCATCTGTGGTTGCTTATCATGTAACATCTACACAAGTACTAAAACATATTCTAGTAAAATTACTGAACTTTAAGGAAAAAAATCTTTCAATCATTTAGGCAAAAATCACACATGATTTATAATGGAAAAATAATATTATCATCAGATTTTCAACAGGAACTTTTAACACCAAAAGAAAATGGATCAACATACTTAAGATGCTCAATGGAAGAAAAGACTTTATATACAGTAAAACTGACCTACAAATATAAAAGATGCAGGCTGTAAGCAACATACAAGAACTTGAGGAATACTTTTCCCATGAATCCTTCCTATTAATAAAAAATCTACTAGAGCTGCACTGACCAATATGGTAGCCACTAGCCACACGTGACTATTAAAATTTTAATTTTAATGAATTATATGAAGTAAAAGTTCAATTCTTCAGTTAAATTAGCTACATTTAAAGTGCTCAATAACAATATGTGACTAGTGGCTATCATATTGGATAGTGCAGATATAGAACATTACCATCATGGAAAATTCTATGGGATGGTGCTGTCTTAGCCAATGAGCTTCAGACAACCAAAATAACTTGAGAATCATTGCCATAAAGACCAATGCTGGGTATTAAATAAATAATTAATTGAATAACTAAGACTAAAGGAGGATTAAAAAGGAGAGATTATAGTACATAAAATACATAATTTGATAATCTGATACAATATGAGATGGTAATAGTATATGCAAAATAAAAATATTTTTAAGTTATATATTCAGTACTTATAATTACCTCTGGTAATATTAATATTGCTATTCTGAAGTTATTGTGTGTCCCTGTGTATGTTAAGTCACTTCAGTGGAGTTTGACTCTTTGCAACCATATGGACTGTAGCCTGCCAGGATCCTCTGTCCATGGAATTCTCCAGGCAAGAGTACTGAAATGGGTTGCCACACCCTCCTCCAGGGAATCTTCTGACCCAGGGATGGAACCCATGCCTCCAACATCTCCTGTATTGGCAGATGGATTCTTTACCACTAGTGCCACCTGGGAAACCCACTACTATTGAAAGTAAGTAAGTTAGTTTAGTCGCTTAGTCGTGTCCGACTCTTTGCAACTTTATGGACTGTAGCCTACCAGGCTCCTCCATCCATGGGATTTTCTTTTTTTTTTTTTTTTTCTTACCGCTAGCTGCTGGGCCACGGGGCGCGTGTCCCCGGCCGGGGAGCGGAAAGCGGTTGCCTGAGGAGCTGCATGGACGCGGGTTGGCGCGGCGCTCGACCGGTGCGAGCTTCCCATCCATGGGATTTTCCAGGCAAGAGTACTGGAGTGGGTTGCCATTTTCTTCTCCAGAGGATCTTTCTGACCCAGGGATTGAACCTAGATCTCCCACATTGCAGGCAGATGCTTTACCATCTGAGCCACCAGGGAAGTCCTTAATACTATTGTAGTCAATCCTAAAGCAAATCAACTGAATTGGAAGAAGTGAGCTGAAGCTGAAGCTCCAATACTTTGGCCACCTGTTGGGAAGAGTCAACTCCTTGGAAAAGACCCTGGTGCCTGGAAATATTGAGGACAGGAGGAGGAGATAGTTGGATGGTATCACTGACTCAATGCACATGCATTTAAGTTGAGTTTAAGTAAACTCCCAGAGATAGTGAAGGACAGGAAAGCATGGCTTACTGCAGTGCATGGGGTCACAAAGAGTTGGACATGACTTAGCTACTGAATAACATTTCTATCATGTCCTTGAAAACCAGGATTCTCAATGTGGAAGAAAGGAGATACAAATGTAATACAGAAGAGGTTAGATAAAAGATCCTGTTGCATGAATTTAAATTAGAAATAGTATGAACTAGAACCCGTGACTGGCTCAGTAATATTGGGCATCCCTGTGGTCCTGATTGTGGTTTTGAAATACCCTTCCTCATTAGAAAGAGCCAGGGAGAATTCCCTGGCAATCCAGTGGGTAGGACTCTATGCTTTTACTGCTGGGCCTATGGGTTGAATCCCTGGTCTGGGAACTAAGATCCCATGAACCACAAGGCCAGGAGGCATGGCCAAATTAAAAGGAGGAGAAGGAGGAAGAGGAGAAGAAGCCAAAGATTTGGAGAGAAAAGACTGAGTTCAGGTCTGGGGGAATGATATATACAAGACATGCCTGGAACATTTTGACATACCAGATAGCAAGGGAGCTCTCAAAGACCACAGAGGTCATATCAAAAAGACTCAGAAGCCTACTTGAAGAGGCTGCTATTTAGGCTAATGGGAAATTTTCAGTTTCAGGAAAGATTGCAAGAGATCAAAACTCCTCAAATATGTTTAAATCCATGAGTTACTTATAATAATAGTAAATGAAAAATCAACTCATTAGTCACCTTCAGATGAAAGGAAACAACTTACTTCCTTGAGAACTGGATAAACAAAAGGAAAGAATCATGCCTTTATCTTGCCTATTCTATGTGAATTAGTAACCAGTTAATACACATGGGCAAGTTTATATTTATAAAATCATTCCAGCTAATATGAAAACAAAATGATAAAACATCACAATTTTGAAACCTCCAATAAGTAAGTAGATCTAGGCCTTGAGCCTCACCAGCAACTGAAATCATAAAAAAGTGAAAATCAGACTGATATTATTGTGTCCTCTAATGAAAGAATAAAACATCACCTATAGTATTGTCACAGAGAAGGCAATGGCACCCCACTCCAGTACTCTTGCTTGGAAAATCCCATGGATGGAGGAGCCTGGTAAGCTGCAGTCCATGGGGTTGCTAAGAGTCAGACATGACTGAGCAACTTCACTTTCTCTTTTCACTTTCGTGCATTGGAGAAGGAAATGGCAACCCACTCCAGTGTTCTTGCCTGGAGAATCCCGGGGACGGCGGAGCCTGGTGGGCTGCCGTCTATGGGGTCGCACAGAGTTGGACACGACTGAAGTGACTTAGCATAGCATAGCATAGTATTGTCAAAGGGATTGAACCTGAGTCCATTCAGGCCTCTGGATCTGGTTGCCAATCTGCAGGAAATGCAGAAGGAGAAGAAGCAAGTTGAATTGCTCTGTGACTATACAGTTAAAAAAAAATTCAGATTTTGGGAAACTCTATAGCTCCAACGACTGCAGCCATGAAATTAAAAGACACTTACTCCTTGGAAGGAAAGTTATGACCAACCTAGATAGCATATTCAAAAGCAGAGACATTACTTTGCCAACAAAGTTTCGCCTAGTCAAGGCTATGGTCTTTCCTGTGGTCATGTATGGATGTGAGAGCTGGACTGTGAAGAAGGCTGAGCGCCGAAGAATTGATGCTTTTGAACTGTGGTGTTGGAGAAGACTCTTGAGAGTCCCTTGGACTGCAAGGAGATCCAACCAGTCCATTCTGAAGGAGATCAACCCTGGGATTTCTTTGGAAGGAATGATGCTAAAGCTGAAACTCCAGTACTTTGGCCACCTCATGCGAAGAGTTGACTCATTGGAGAAGACTCTGATGCTGGGAGGGATTGGGGGCAAGAGGAGAAGGGGACGACAGAGGATGAGATGGCTGGATGGCATCACTGACTCGATGAATGTGAGTCTGAGTGACCTCTGGGAGTTGGTGCTGGACAGGGAGGCCTGGTGTGCTGCTGTTCATGGGGTCACAAAGAGTCGGACACGACTGAGCGACTGATCTGATCTGATAGCTCCAACAGGGTGGGATAAATTGTATAAACTTTCAAATAGACATGATAAAACTATAATATTTAAGAATGCACATTTAGGTGATAAAAGCATACAAATATAAGGAAGTGATCACTATGTAGAAGTCAGGATGGTTATTACTTTTGAAGGAAGGAAACCAGCTGTGATAGGGATGAAGGACATGTAAACGCTTCTGGGATGACTGGCCAAGTTCTATTCTTGAATCATGTGTTAGTTACAAAGATGTTCACCTTAAAGTAATTTAATAAACTATCTCAAAAATAAGATTTGAAAGATGCTGGGTGGTGATTTTTTTTTTTTTTTTAAACTCTCCTGAGTGAACTGAATTTTTTGAGGCTCATAAGTAAATATGTTTTGCTCTTTACTTTGTCTATTACAGCCAGATTATATGAGTGGGGTATTAAAGTCTCCCACTATTATTGTATTGCTGCATATTTCTTCTATCATATTAATAAATGTTTGTCTTAGATATATCAATGTTCCAATGTTGGGTGCATATATATTTATAATTGTTATAACTTCTTTTTGGATTGTTCCTTTAAGTCGTTATGTGTAACCTTCATTTTTACTTTATTGTTTTGGGTTCGAATTTATACACCCTTTTAGTGATTCCTATCTAGAGAATGTCCTTTAGTTTTTGTTGGAGAAATGGTTTAGTGGTGCAAAATTCTCTCAACTTTTGCTTATCTGTGAAGCTTTTGATTTCTCCTTCATATTTGAATGAGATCCTTGCTGGATACAATAATCTAGGCTGTAAGTTATTTTCTTTCATCACTTTAATTACGTCTTGCCATTCCCTCCTGGCTTGGAGAGTTTCTATTGAAAGATCAGCTGTTATCCTTATGGGAATTCCCTTGTGAGTTATTTGATGTTTTTCCCTTGCTGCTTTTAATATTTGTTCTTTATATTTAATCTTTGTTAATTTGATTAATATGTGTCTTGGGGTGTTTCGCCTTGGGTTTATCCTGTTAGGGACTCTCTGGATTTCTTGAACTTGAGTGGTAATTTCCTTCTCCATTTTAGGGAAGTTTTCAACTATTATCTCCTCAAGTATTTCCTCATAATCTTTCTTTTTATCTTCTTCTTCTGGAACTCCTATGATTCGAATGTTGTAGCGTTTGATGTTATCCTGGAGGTTTCTGAAATTGTCCTCATTTCTTTTGATTCGTTTTTCTTTTTTCTCGTCTGATTCATTTATTTCTAGGATTCTATCTTCTAGTTCACGAATCCTATCTTCTGCCTCTGTTATTCTGCTATTTGTTGCCTCCAGGGTGTTTTGGATCTCATTTATTGCATTATTCATTATGTGTTGACTCTTTTTTATTTCTTCTAGGTCCTTGTTAAACCTTTCTTGCATCTTCTCAAACCTTGTCTCCAGACTCTTTAACTGTGATTCTATTTTGATTTTGAGATTTTGAATTAATTTCACTATCATTATTCGGAATTCTTTATCAGGTAGATTCCCTATCTCTTCCTCTTTGGTTTGGTTTGGTGGGCATCTATCCTGTTCCTTTAGCTGCTGGGTATTCTTTTGTCTCTTCATTTTGTTAAAATTGCCGAGTTTAGAGTGTCCTTACTATATTCTGGTAGTTTGTTGAATTCTCTTTATTGAGGCGGTTTACAGGTCTTTTCAATATCTGATCTCTGCCTTGTTACAGAGGGGGCAGAGATGAACACCCAAATCTAAACCGGCCAGGTTCAGGCACTTGGATAATCCTCAGAAGCACAGACTTGGTTGAGTCTGCGTTTTATGCCCTTCCCAGATCCGAATAGCACAGGTGATGAAATGTTCAGCGAGCGCAGCTGCTGCGACTTATCGCCTCTCCGCCGCTCAGTTTTCTGGGTATACAAACAGAGCACTTTCTCAGGCAGATGTTGACCATCCAGAGCCCCAAGAAGCGTGAGTCAGCACAGAAACCTACTCATAGTTCCGTTAGACAGTGTCTCTCTAGGGCTGTAATTGCCCGCTTCCGGCCCTGGCTGCCTGTCACCAGAGTGGGATGGCCTGCAGCCGGCCAACTCTGTGCAGCCCTTTGTTCCGTAGGTAGTCCTGGTGATGTCTTAAGTTAGGGCTGGCTTTTGATGTAGTAGATAACCGACAGTCTGGTTATTTCGCTCAGATGGTGCCTGAGATAGTCAGGCCAAATCCTTTCTCAAAGCAGTGCAGGCCTCGCTGCTCCTCCTAGCCCAGCCCCCACTTGCCAATAGCAAATGCTGGTGTCCGCGCCACTTCTCCACAAAAGGAGTTACCGCAGGGCTCGTTTTCTCGTTTTGAAGACAATGAGTTGTCTTTCTAAGTGCCTGATGTCCTCTGCCGGCATTCAAAAGTTGTTTTATCAAATTTATTCAGCATTCAAATGTTCTTTTAATGGATTTGTGGAGGAGAAAGTATTCTCCCCGTCTTACTCGTCCGCCATCTTAGCTCCTCCCTTGGGTGGTGATTTTTAACATAGCCCCATTTAATTCACCACTGTGTCCATGGCAGAAGATGTACGCATTTTGGAGAATGACAATGAATTCTCTTAAATTTATTTAGTCATTTGGCAGCACTTCAACTGAAAATGCTTTTTCAAATATGGTCTCTTTACCAGACCAAATCAACACAGACCCTGGTATTTGGTATGTGGTTATTGCTTGGATAAATTTTTCATTCTCTACACCAAAAAGCAGAAAATACTTAAATTCTTAAAGAGATGGGAATACTAGACCACCTGACCTGCTTGTTGAGAAATCTGTATGCAGGTCAGGAAGCAACAGTTAGAACTGGACATGGAACAACAGACTGGTTCCAAATAGGGAAAGGAGTACGTCAAGGCTCTTTATTGTCACCCTACTTATTTAACTTAGATGCAGAGTACATCATGAGAAATGCTGGGCTGGATGAAGCACAAGCTGGAATCAAGATTGCCGGGAGAAATATCAATAACCTCAGCTATGCAGATGACACCACCCTTATGAAAGCAAAGAAGAACTAAAGAGCCTCTTGATGAAATTGAAAGAGAAGAGTGAAAAAGTTGACCTAAAACTCAACATTCAGAAAACTAAGATCATGGCATCTGGTCCCATCACTTCATGGCAAATAGATGGGGAAACAGTGGAAACAGTGAGAGACTTAATTTTCTTGGGCTCCAAAATCACTGTAGATGGTGACTGCAACCATGAAATTAAAAGACGCTTGCTCCTTGGAAGAAAAGCTATGACCAACCTAGATAGCATATTAGAAAGCAGAGACATTACTTTGCCAAAAAAGGTCTGTCTAGTTAAGGCTATGGCTTTTCCAGTGGTCATGTATGGATGTGAGAATGGGACTGTAAGGAAAGCTGAGTGCAGAAGAATTGATGCTTTTGAACTGTGGTGTTGGAGAAGACTCTTGAGAGTCCCTTGGACTGCAAGGAGATCCAACCAATCCATCCTAAAGGAGATCAGTCCTGAATATTCATTGGAAGGACTGATACTGAAGCTGAAACTCCAATACTTTGGCCACCTGATGCGAAGAATTGACTTTTTGGAAAAGACCCTGATGATGGGAAAGATCGAAGGCGGGAGGAGAAGGGGACGGCAGAGGATGGTTGGATGGCATCACCGATTCAATGGACATGAGTCTGAGTAATCTCCGGTTGTTTTTGATGGACAGGGAAACCTGGCGTGCTGCACTCCATGGGGTCACAAAAAGTTGGGCACTACTGAGCGACTGAACTGAACTGAATTACCTAATTCATCAAGCCATAGAATTGCACATACATAGTAGCAGTCTAAAATTATGAAGTATTAAATACAAGATTTTACTAACACAAGTGGTAAAGGCAGTGTAAGCTGCATAATGCAGGCTACCCCCACTCCCTGCGCACCTACTCTGGCAGCACTGTCTCCTCTTCTACTTGTTCATATAGCTTTGTGGCACATTGCTTATGAAAAGTGACCTGAGGCAGCAACAACTGCTGGCATATGCACTAGCTAAAAGTGGACTGCTGCAACAGTATGACCTACTTAAGGGTGACCCTGAAGGACAGTGAAAAATGAAAGTGAATGTGAAAGTCGCTCAGTTGTGTCTGAGTCTTTGCGACCCCATGGACTGTAGCCTGCCAGGCTCCTCTGTCCATGGAATTCTCCAGCCAGTTCTACTGGAGTGGGTCACCATTCCCTTTTCCAGGGGATCTTCCCAACCCAGGGATCAAACCTGGGTCTCCCACACTACAGGCAGATTCTTTACTCTCTGAGCCACCAGGGAAGCCCAAGAATACTGGAAGGGGTTCAGTTCAGTTCAGTCACTCAGTCATGTCCGACTCTTTTCGACCCCATGAATCTCAGCATGCCAGGCCTCCCTGTCCATCACCAACTCCCAGAGGTCACTCAGACTCACATCCATTGAGTCAGTGGTGCCATCCAGCCATCTCATCCTCTGTCGTCCCCTTCTCCTCCTGACCCCAATTCCTCCCAGCATCAGAGTCTTTTGCAATGAGTCAACTCTTCACATGAGGTGGCCAAAATACTGGAGTTTCAGCTTTAGCACCATTCCTTCCAAAGAAATCCCAGGGCTGATCTCCTTCAGAACTGGAAGGGGTAGCCTATCCCTTCTCCATGGAATCTTCCTGACCCAGGAATCTAACTGGCATCTCCTGCATTGCAGGCAGATTCTTTACCAGCTGAGCTACCAGGGACAGTAAGGAAAGGTAATTCTTTCAGTAGGCAGAACTTCAAGCATTGCCCCTTTGCCTGGAAGGAAACAAAGGAGTAGAGATCTACAGAAATTTGTAGGCGGTGCTAAATTGTTTAGCTAGATGGTCATAGACTTGGGAGGAACAAGATTGGAGGATTGGTAAAGCAAGGATGAATGGGAGAGAGTTGTAATGTCAGACCTCACAGAATGGCTCCCAAGCATGAGAATATTTGTGTTCTATGGTGATGGTTATCAGGGGGCACTCACTACAGACAAATCACTCAATAACAGTAGGTAAAGATTATCTGATCTGTGAATATCAGCCAGCATCTTTGCTAGTAATGCCAGAGCTTGCTCAATGGGTACACAAATAAAGTTAAGTGGACACAGTGACTGAGATGGCTGTTATTTATAGGTTCAGTAACAGAGAAGGCTTCTCATAGTGTTTTATCTGGATGGTACTGCTGATGACTACTCAGTCTTCCAACAGTGGAGACCCAAGCTTAGCCCCTACCTGATACCACCCTCTGGAAAGATAATTACCTGGTGACAGGTTAATTGGACCACTACATAATGGAAGGGGCAACAGATTGTCCTCTACCTTAAGAAGAATAATTAGATAGTGAAGTAGAGGGGAGGAATTAGAGATGGGAAGATCAAGTACAAAGTACCATTTAAAAAAAACAAAAGCCAGGACTTCCCTGGCAGTCCAGTGGTTAAAACTCTGTGCTTCCACTACAAGGGATGCAAGTTTGATTCATGGTCGGGTAATGAAGATTCTACATGTCACATGGTGTGGTGAAAAAACTAATAGCATTTAAGGAAAAAACAAAACCCAAAGCTACTCAAAGTCAGGTTATATCTGCCATGTGCTATCACAATCCTTATAATTCCCCTGCTGTCATACTTTCCATGCTTCATTACAACAAAAACTCATGAGAGCAGGGGGGTGTCTGTTTTGCTCTCCATCATATTTCTAGTACCTAGCACTGTGCCTGGGACATCGCAGAACTTGACAGATATGTGTTAAATGTTTGTTGAATGTCTTCTACATTTTAATATTTATCGAAACGTCGTAAAAGTATTTTGGTCAAAGTAGGTGCTAAACAGACATTTGTTAAGTGAAGAAAAACTATACTCAACCAGAGCATAAGCCTGTGGGCCAAATCCAGCCTGCCACCTGGTTTTCTATGGCCCACAAACTAAGAATGATTTTTTTACAATTTTAGAGGGTTGGAAAAAGCTAAAAAAAAAAAAAGAATAATATTTTATGACACATAAAAAGTATATGAAATTCAGATTTCAGTGTCCATAAATAAAGTTTTATTGGAACACGGCCACACTCATTTTTTTACATGTTGTCTGTGGTGCTTTCATGCTACAGCAGCAGAGTTGAGTAGTTGTGACAGAGAACGTATGTCCTGCAAAGCTGAGAGTATTTACTGTCTGGCCCTTTACAGGAAAAGTTTATCAACCCCTGCACCAGACCTTCCAGAGCACAGAGCACACTGGTTTTAAAGACACTGGTTAACACGGTATTGCCTCCTTCCTTGGCAGAGAGCTGCTCCTTCACTTTAATTTCTTCTAAAGAAAACAAACTGTGTTTCTTATATTTCATGACTTCAGGGTGAGACTTGTTCTAACACATGCCAGAGCCCTTAGACTCCTTTGTGCCATACTGGTAATATGAGATATATAGTAGCTAGGATAGATAAATACACACAGAGAGATGGAAGGGGAGCCACAGAGAACACCAGGGGAAGAGACGGGGTTCCACACTTCGGCACACCAGCTCTTTAAGACAAGTTTTACTTCTCTCAGCATCTCTTCAGAACCGTGTAATGTGGCTTTTCCAAAGCTTTGTTCTGTTTTTATTACAGTAAAATGTTTATTGTGATTACCGAGAGAATTGCTATCTTAAAAGTGATGCTTACTATGGTAGAGTTTGACCTATATTTAGTGAAGCTATGTTTTAAGATAATACACTGAAGTTTATGAAGGAAATGTTGACTCTTTCCAAAGAGAGAAACTGGAATTTCTTTTCTTGAAATAGTGATTTAATTAAATTACAGAAGTGGACATATTTTTGTTATTTGACTTCTTCCTCACTCTCTATAAAATGCATCCCTCCATTTTATCTGCTATTCATCTAGAATAACCACATGCTAGTAACTGACTTTTGCACTACACTCCAGCAATTCTTGGAAAAGGAAATGGCAACCCACTCCAGTACTCTTGCCTGGAGAATCCCATGGACAGAGGAGCCTGGTAGGCTGCAGTCCATGGGGTTGCTAAGGGTTGGACTTGCCTGAGTGACTTCACTTTCACTTTTCACTTTCATGCATTGGAGAAGGAAATGCAACCCACTTCAGTGTTCTTGCCTGGAAAATCCCAGGGACGGGGGAGCCTGGTGGGCTGCCATCTATGGGGTCACACAGAGTTGGACACAACTGAAGTGACTTAGCAGTAGCAGCAGCCAGCAATTCTTTATCATTTAAGTTTATTACAGGCAGGCAGACCCTGATCCCGATTAGAAAGACAAGGACTATTTCCATAATTACTGCATACAAATAATAGCATTTATTCTGGCAATCCCCATGCTATTCAATCAGGCAAGATTCAATACAGAAAAAAAAAGAAGCTGATTTGCCAAAATCAGACATTTGTTAAGTGAAAAAAATTATGTGCCTACGTCACATTCTGTTTTTTGAAATTTATAGTACTCAGGGAGTACTTCTTGTTGGAAGTTCTACTTAAAAATTACAGGATTATGATACTAGCATCCACCTGATACAAGAAAACAAAGGAGAGTGGGCCATTTCAGAAATCACAACTTTTAAGCTAATTGCAATTTCTAAAGTAAACCTAATGGTACTGGACAGAACAAGAAGGTCTCTAATCTAATCTTGGCAGCATTGTGATTTCAAACTGCTAAACCATACAATATATTCATTTTTCCTTTGTGTGGATTTGCATATTTACCTTCACCAAGGATCTTTCTCTGTGTCTTGGTTGTATATTGCAGCATTCATGATTGATGAATTGTTGTCAAGGACAAACTAAGGCTCCTGCATTTTACCAAAACAACTTTTTATGGAACACAAGATTTTTTTCCAGGGGATACATGCAGATTTAGCATGATGCATTTTTGTCAATGGAATACAGGGGATGGTCTAATAAAAATGGTGAACAAAATGAGAGCAAATATGAGGAAGTCACTGCAAATGGATGACTTGAATTCAAGGTGGATACATGCAAACTTCAAAAAGACACACGCACCCCAAAGTTCACTGCAGCACTATTGACAACAGCCAGGACATGGGAGCATCCTAAATAGCCATCGAAAGAGGAATGGATAAAGAAGATGTGGTACATATATAAATGGAATACTACTCAGCCATAAAAAGGAACAAAATGGGGTCATTTGTAGAGATGTGACTGAACCTAGAGACTGTCATACAGAATGAAGTAAGTCAGAAAGGGAAAAACAAATATCATATATTAATGCATATATGCATAATCTAGAAAAATGGTATGGATGACTTTAGCTACAAAGCAGAAATAGAAACATAGATGTAGAGAACAAAGGCCTGGATATCAAGGGGAAAGGGGTGGGGTGGGAGGCATTGGGAGGTTGCAGTTGACACATACATACTACGCCTACTATGTATAGAATAGACAACTGTTGGGAACTCTACTTAATGCACTTGGTCCTAAATGGGAGTGAAATTCAAGAGAGGAGATATATGTAAATGTATGGTTGATTTATTTTGCTGTACAGTGGAAGGCAATACAATATTGTAAAGCAACTATACTGCAATAAAAATTTATTAATAAAAAAAAATATGTAAACTTTTCTGGCCTTAAACCTGACTTCTAAGGAAAATGCCAATGCTAGAAGTTAAGATGACAATCATCCAACTGTTTCATCCTTTACTGAGATCACTAGAAAGGAATACTTCTAACCCAACCCAAAATGTCTAAACAACCCAACTTCTAAAGAAAAATTATGTGTATATGCCCATGATGGCCACAGAGCATGGGAATAGTTTCTGTTCTATTTGTTTATCCTTTCTGAACTTTTAAGACAATGTCTTGATCTCTCTGGCCACTCCTCCAACAACACTCCTCCTCCAAGGATCCTTGAAATCTCATTTACAATATAGACCAGGAATTCTCATTGAGTCCATTTCAACACCTGAAAAAACTTACCACTTACAAGTACCACTCTGTGATAAGAGGCATTTGATTCAAGTGTGTTGGAGTCTGTCAGGACTGAAGTCATAAATCTCAGGAACACTGTGATTTAATAAACAGTGGTCCATCTTTGGTCCCAAGAAGCAGTCGAATGGATTCATAAAAAACAAAGAGAAAAAAATCCGAGGGAAATAGGGGAAAAAATGACTATTTGTTAATTCTGAGTGGTGGGTACATGGATGTCTGATGTTTGCTCTATATTCCTATATTTGGAATACTTCATAATTTTGTAAAATTGTTTTTTTCTGGGGAAGAAGAAAGCTAAAGAAGTTCCCAGGTGCTCAAATTCTAAATGAAGAAACGATAAGGAAGAGGAAAAATTGTACAGCATTTTTCTTTTTCAGGGGGAGTAAGTTGAAGAAAACCCTCAACTGCCGTTCCATTGGAGGGGCAGTGATCTAGGGGGTCCCTGGGAGCAATATTCTTATTCCACTGAAGGAGGTGAGCCAAGATACTTATAAGCTCTAGAGAACCTTTAACACAGGAAGCTATTTATCATAACAAGCTTGGTTGATACTGTTCCCATACTGAACCAATTAGGTTCGCCTATTTCGTCATACTTCATAACTTGGGATGATAGGTTTCCAAGTATGGTACAGCGTAGTAATTGAATTTTGATCAAACACACATGGCCCATAACCCAGTATGTGAAATTTTCAGAACAGTTCACAGCTTTTAAATATCCAGTCAACATGTTGCCAAAAGTACAGGATGTACTTGCTGCAAGGGGGAGAGAAAGGGGAGGACTGAATCTTGGTAGAGCTGTAAGACAAATATTTTTGTTCTTGTTCTCTTCTTATTTTTCAAATAGCAGTGGAGAAAGGCTGTGGGATATCATATCATAACTCAAGTTTTGCCCTTGCTTGCTCTGTGTGCATAAACATCTTTGTGTCTCATTTCAGATTACCATTTTTTTTTTGCATGAAACTTTCATGTCACAGGCCTGCTACACACAACCTGTTACATTTTTTATTGCAGCACTAGCCAGAGTATTTCTTGACAACCTACTATATGTTAGGCTTTGGGTACACAGGTCAACTCTTTTGAATAAAGAATCAAGATCTCTGCTTTCATGTGATCTAGTGTGGTTACGGAGACAGACATAAAAAATATCAGTAATTTTATCACTGTGCATGCTGAGTTGCGTCAGTCATGTCTGACTCTTTGCAACCCAATGAACTGTAGCCTGCCAGGCTCCTCTGTCCATAGACCTCTCCAGGCAAGAATGCTGGAGTACATTGCCATGCCCTATTCCAGGGGATCTTCCCAACCCAGTGATTGAACCTACTTCCCTTATGTCTCTTGCATTCACAGGCAGGTTCGTTACCACTTGTGCTATAACCTGTGATGATTAACATGAAGAAAACAGAGGGTATCAGGAGGAACAATAGTGGGGACCTGATCTATTCAGGAGAGAGGAAGTGGGGAGGAGAAGTAGGGGACACATCTCCAAGAAAGTGCCACTGAAATTGATTTCTGAAAGATGGGAAGTGATCCAAGAGAGAGAATGATTATTCGCAGGAGAAGTAAGCACAGGGATAAACTTTGAAGTAGGCTGGACTGTGGCAAGTTCCAGGACCTGAAGGCTAGTATATGCAGTGAGAAAGAGGCTCAAAATACAGGCAGGAGCCAGACCACACCATGCCATGTAAAGGATTATGTTCAGTGCAGTCACTGAAAAAGTGGCTGCCCAGAGAGTGACAGGGTGGGAGGCAGGCAAGACAAGAAGCAGAAAGACTAGCTAGAAGCCTTGGCAATGGTCCAGGTGGTAAGTGATAGTGGCCTGGAATGGTGCAATGGCAGAGATGGAGAACAGTGGACACATCTGAGAGATATTTTGGAGAAGTGACATGATTGGAGATAACCAGACGTGGGAAGTGAGGGAAAAAGAAGTCCCAAGGACATTTCCAGGTTTCGAGCTTGAGCAATTCGGTGAATAAAGGCTAAATAAATAACAACTAGTTAGTAAAAATTGTAAGACTGAACCGAATGATGATGATGAGTCACTCCAGTCATGGCCGACTCTTTGAGACCCCACGGACTGTAGCCCACCAGGCTCCTCTGTCCATTGGATTCTCCAGGCAAGAATAGTGGAGTGGGTTGCCACGCCCTCCTCCAGGGGATCTTCCAAACCCAGGGACTGAACCCACATCTCTTACGTCTCTTGCACTGGCAGGCAGGTTCTTTACCACCAGCACCACCTGGGAAGCACCAAACAATAGGACTCCATCATTCTCACAAGCTCCCATGCTTGTGATGATATTCTGCTTCATCAGATTTTGTAAGAACAGATGCATTAATCAGATGGTGGGGGTACAGAAATTTTCCACCTACATGCATATCAAACTTACCATAAGCAGAAGAATGTCTCTGAGATATTAAAATTAGACTGTAATATAAATTGAGGATTTTTACTCTCAGCTCTGCAGACACAGTCATAGAAGTCTGGCCCTTGAACTAGAGCAACCTGAAAGAAAACAAATTTCCTCTTTGAAAATGTTTAAAAAAACAAGCACTTTTCTTTATTCATTCATGAGATTTTTTCTTTGAGAATTTTTAGTGTGAGGGTCATGAGGTAAATAAGATGTATTCCCTGCCTATGCTCTCAGGGGAGAAAAAGGGCATAAAAATACGCATAATATGGTGAGTATGTTGCATAGATCAAGCAATAGAGTTATATCGGACAGATGACAGGGTGATGAATTCTACAGGGGTACTGACACACGGTCATAGCTATGAAAGACTTCAGAGGGGTTGCATTTGAGAAGTCTTGAAAGACAAGAGTTTGTCAGTAGAGCAGAGGATGGGGGAGGGGGAATTTCAAGAGAAGGTAACAGCATAAGATAAGGCATAAGGGTCCTAAAGAGGACAAGGTGCTCAGAGCTAGAATCCTCAGGGTGAAACCACAGGGTGTGTGATCCAGTCTGGAAAAATCATCCTTCCATTCCGAAGTCTGAAAAACATGATCAGTCTAGTCTGATTTATCTGCTCTTAATTGACCCAGGCAGAGAATTCTCTTTTGTGTAGGCCCCAACCAACAAGGACCTCTTACTGTGACCACTGCCTGAAGACTGTCCACGGTTACCTGTTGAGATGAGCAGCCATGATCTTAATCCGTCCCCACACTGGGCCAAGGCCACAGGATCAGGCCATCTGTGGTGCCTAGAAAGATGTGGCCATTGGACTCCCCTGGAAGTCCAGTGGTTAGGACTCTGTACTTCCGTGGCAGGAGGCACAGGTTCAATCTCTGGTCAGGGAACTAAGATCTGCATGCCTCTGAGTGTCACCAAAAAACAAAGAAGATGTAGCCTTAGCCCAGGTGGTGCTAGTAGTAAAGAACTTGTCTGCCAATGCAGGAGGCATAAGAGATGTGGGTTCGATCCCTGGGTTGGGAAGATCCCCTGGAAGAGGGCATGGCAACCCACTCCTGGAGAATCCCACAGACAGAGGAGCCTGGTGGGCTGCAGTCCATAGGGTCGCAAAGAGTCAGACACGGCTGAAATGACTTTGCACGGATGCACACAATGCTTATGTGGGCTGGAGAATACAGACAGAATGGCTGTGACCTCGCGTATTATCAGGCTGGCTAATTGGTAGTACAGCTGCCCCTATATAACAAAGAATGACCGCTACCAAAAAAGTGTGTGTGCGTGTGTGTGATCTTTAAATTTTAATAGCTAGTCAGACAGTCCTTAGAGAATTGGCAGCTTTGGCCTGGAGGCTGCTCCCCCACCTGTCTCCAGGCACTGCAAACACAGCTGTGTAAGAAGGAGACAGTCAGAGCTTCCAAGGAAAGAAATGGTACCGTCTGGGGGAGTGAGGTGGGGGAGAGGACTAACAATGGGAGCGCCTTTCTCACAAACCCACATGGGACAGGGCCTGTCTAGCAACTGCAAAAATTAGCAAGGAAGACATGATCAGGCTTTTTTCTCTCTCTCTTTTTTTTTTTAAACTTCACTGTAAAATCATTGAAAACCCGACTCAATGGCCATTTTAAAACAATTTTTTAAAGGATGAGACAGAGCACACCATTCAAGCGGAGAGGAGAATAAAGGTAGCATGTGTTTCTGGCAAGATTCATATTCAGGTATCCTTCTCGCATGGAGTTGAAATGGAAAGACGATTCATGCTCTGTCACAGAACTCGGAGTTCCTTACACAAAACGCAGGACTCCCTGGGAAAGTGCCTAGAAACTTCTTTATCTGGATTTCTCCAGACTGCGAAGTGCAGGCATTTTTTAAAGTTCAACTCTTTAGAGAGAAAAAAAAAAAAAGTCAGCAGAGGCAAGATTTCAACAGATGTTAGCAGTTCTAGAGTGGTCAGGGGGCTGCCGCTCCCCGAAGAAAGGGGAAATTCGCAAAGGGAAAGAAGTCGTTTTGGAAGAAGAAAACCCCAGCAAGGAGGTATTTTCCGTATCATTTTAATCACAAAATAGCACGAATGCGGTCTGTGCCTGCGTGCTACCCAAACGTCGATCTGAATACCACTGAACGCTGGTTTGAAAATTTCCATTTTTGTAATTTGCTTTCCTTTGTTAAGCCAAGACTTGAGAGAAACCTGGCAGCCGTCTCCAAGTCTGGCACGATTTTCCTTCCGACCCACTCGGTTGGTGGGGATGAGGAGGGGACCCACAAGAGAGGAGAGAGAGGGAAGGAGGTGGCTTGAGAAGCGCCCGCCCGCCCACCGGGGCCTGCGGAGGGAGCAAGCCCAGCGTCTCAGCCAGGGGGTTTGGCTCCACCTACAGGAATCTGAGGGCACTCGAAGCAGATCCCTCTGCCGCCACGGAAACCCAAGGTGGGGGGACTCGGACAACTGCTGGAGAATTTCCCAGCCAATAGGAATGGGCTCTAAGGAGCTGACGGTAAGGAGTCGGGAGGTAGGGATCGCCATCACCAGATCCACAGCGGCATGTCAGATCCAGCTCAGGGATTCTTAGAGAGGAGAAAAGACTTCATGCCTCCCCTATAACCTATGATTGATTTCACGCGTAATATGTAAGCCCCATCTGAGGACAAGGGCAGTGTCTGGTCCCGGTCTAGGACCAGCATACAGCCACTGTGCTCAACTGCTTAATGAATGAATGAACAAACAAATGAATCTAACCCACTGGATAATACACACGGTTAAACATCAGAGATCTAACGTGATTACAAACGCTTTTTCCCTCCAGGTATATTTAGGGTTGTCAGGCCTTTTGCTAATGGCTAGTAATTGCTGAAAAAAGCTACTGCACTATCTACACTATTCCAGCGTTCCGCCTCCAATATGGGTAACACTAATTAAGAACCACTCATTTCATCTGATGCCCTTAATTTGCAGATGAATAAATAGAGGTTTGAAGAGGGGTTTTGTTGTTGTTGTTTTGCCCCCGAGTCATCCACTTTGTGGGTGATAGAATTGGTTTGGGGCTAAAATTTCCTGACCTTCTCTCTGTTGTCTGTTTTCTAAGGCAAGAGATTTGTTCCGCCGGACGGTGGAGTGGCCTGACAGATACACTTAGCTGATTGACTGTCGCAGGCGGAAGTTCGCTCCCCACCTACCTGTTGTCCTGTCCCTGAGCCTCTCAGCTTCTCCAAGAGACTGAGGCAGCTGCTCCTGCTGCTTTACTCCAAAAATCAAACGCTGCCTGGAACTGGTGCCAACTGGTTGCTAAACTTACGAATTCATTTTTTTTTAAAGCCTAAAGGACGGAATCTTTGAGCCTGCGGGTTTGTAAGCTACAAACAGGCAGGTGCTATGTTTTAGCAACACAGGTGTCTTATATCCAATATCTAGCACATGTACTTATCCAAAGTGCTTAATAAGCAGTTATTGAATTTCCCAATGATAGTTATGGATGAAGATGATATTTACCAATTGAAAAAGAATTTTTGCTGTAGAGAGTTAGCACTGTTTCCAATTTTTTTTAATGAAGATTCTTCCTGTAAATGTGATTCTGTTTGCATTGTATCAGATAAATGATGATGTAGTGAAAGTTGGAGATGAGAAGATCCAGATCCCAACCACAAGCCATCTATAAAATGGAAATAAATAATACTGTTATGACCTCTTAAAGAATTAGACATGAATCATTATTACAGTAATAATCACAGCATTAATAATAGCTTTGAGGTATTATTAAGTGCTAACTACATTCTAGACTCTCTGCTAACCACTTTAAGTGCATTATCTAATTTATCCTCATAACGACCACATATGGGTTACAATTGTTATGCCCATTTTACAGAATGAGGGAACTGAAGTTTATAGACACTAAGGTGCTCACCTACATAACAGCTTATAGTGGTGAGGCCAGTACTGGAACCCAACTCCTACTGACTCCACCAGTGTGTGTCTAAGTCACTTCCATCGTGTCTGACTCTTTGTGACCCCATGGACTGTGTAGCCCACCAGGCTCCTCTGTCCATGGGATTCTGCAGACAAAAATACTAGAGTGTGTTGCCATGCCCTCCTCCAGGGGATCTTCCCAACCCAGGGATCAAACCCATGTCTCTTATGTCTCCTGCATTGGCAGGCGGGTTCTTTACCACTCCACACTCCATAAACATGGTTACACAATAGATATCTATTGACTGATTCAATGCTAGTGATATTCAAATCTTTGTCTCTTAGTTCTTAGTTCTCATGGGGACTCTATACTTTTATTTCCAATTACTGAAATAATAGCATTAATCGTACATTCCACTACTGTTTAAATTTAAAAGGACATAAGCCAAACTCCTTCTTTTCCTTCATAAGCATTTACTGAGAACTATCCATATTCAGAGGAGCTTCCCAGGTAGCACAAGTCGTAAAGAACCTGCCCTCCAATGTAGGAGACATAAGAGATGAGTCAGGAGCATCCCCTGGAGGAAGACACAGCAACCTACTCCAGTATTCCTGCCTGGAGAATCCCACGGACAGAGGAGCCTGGAGGGCTACAGTCCATTGGGTTGCAAAGGGTCAGACATGACTAAAATGACTTAGCACACACACACACATCCATATTCAGACCTCCAAGCTTGGTCAGGGACAGTGGTTCTCAACTGGGGGTGATTTAGCCCTCCAGGAGACAAAGGCAATGTCTGGAGACAATTTTGGTTGTCATACTGGGGGTGGGGAGATGCTATTGGCCTCTAGTGACTGGAGGCCACGGTAGCTGCTAAACAGCCTACAGTACAGATGACATCCCACCACAACAGAGTTATTTGGCCCAAAATAATAGCAGCAAGGTTGAGAAACCTTGGCTTAGGAAGATGGAGATGAATCAGGCAGATATAATCATTAATCATCTGATATGGTAGATGTATGTATAAATTTGGAGCACACAGTTTACGAAGATACTTATGTGGTGACAAAAGATAAGTGGCCCAAAGCCCATAAAGAGTTATGGGGTTTACTGTGGACTGGGAAAGGCTTGGTGGAGGCAGTGGCACTTGAGCTAGGGACAAAGAAGAGATACAATCTGGATTCCAGATAAAAAGGACAAACAGTGTGCAGGGTGTGGGTGTGCCTAAGGAATGTTGGTTTATTTTAATTGGAGTGGAGGATGTGTGAAGAGGAGTAGTGGAGAAAAGGAGGTAACATTTGTTGGGGCCGGATCAAAGCGCCTTGAGCACAAAGAGAAAAACTTCGAACTTTATTTGTAAGTAATGGGAAGCCATCCGATATTTTCACATGGAGTAATAACATGATCACAATGTTCTGGGGAGAGGAATCTAGCAGCTGAGTGAAAACGAACTGTAGAGAATAAGCTGGAGACAGGAAGACATGTCAAAACACTACTGTTGCATGTCTTACTATTAAAAGGAAACCACTTAGCTATTTTAGTTTTTATTAGTAGCAACCAATAATAGAGTGATTATTGTGATTCAAAGCCAAACACTGTCTATGCAACCTCACTTAGTATTCCCGTCTGTCACAAGGATCTCCCCATTTTACAGATAAGGGAACAGTCAGAGTGACTAGGAAACAGCAGTGTCAGAATCTGGCTATCAAAGCCTGTGCTCCTAACTGCTTGGTGTGCTGTGAACAAGGCTGAGATTCTTAACCTCTTGACCAAACCAGACTGTTCTTTCTAAGGCAGACAATAAAACGAGGCAGCCCAGGCCCCCACTGGGAATGAGAAGGCTAGGACAAACAGCCTCAGGAAATGTGCTCCTCCTTGGCAGACAGAGCTGACTGTAGGGAGAAAGGGAATGTTTCTCTGGGCTAATTTTGGAGGTGTGGGGAGCATAGGCATATGCCTTATTACAAACACACTTACACAATAGAGTCCCTTAATTTATTTGGAGTTAAATTGGTTCCTCCCAGCGGGGTGGTAAATGAGAGCAAAATGGGGATGTCTCAAACAAAGATCGAGCTTCTCACATCAAGCCTCTCCTGGCTGATGAGGTAGCAAGCAGAAGACATGAAGTGGGGAGTAGAAAGGCTGTGACTCAGAAATTCCTTGTTTACTTGGCTCCTGAGCAGATGGCTAACTGGATCCAGGTGTGTGCTCTGGTTTTGTTTTAGAGCCTTTTGGCCACAGGCAGGGAAGGAGAGGAAAGGTGTTGACCGTATCTTCAGGCAGAGTGGGTGGCAGCATTAGACTCGGTGGAGGTGCTGACAGAGGCATGGCCATACACACTAGCTGGCACCAGCAGCTGGGTGGGCTCTTCATGACCTGCAACTAGAGTGTCTTTGGTCACCCAGGGCACCAGTTTTGTCATGAAAGATTCATTGCAAAAAATTAGAGAAGGATAGAACCAAAATGGTGGCCATCACTGAGTAGCCAAGAACCAAGAGGTAGAGTACGTGTGAGAACATCCTTGAAAATGTCCAGGTTTATCTGGAACGAGTTGAGATGGTGGAAACTCTCACAGAGCAGGCAGGGGAAGAGTCGGAGAGACTTCCATGGCTTTTGATGCCCAATCATTTCATGGTGACTCTCCATCTTGGGATAATCTTTAAACTCATTGGGAAAGTTTGTGATCTACAATTTAAGGGTAAAAGGCTCCAGGATTCCGGAGTTCCAATTTTTCCTTTTAAAGTCCCACAGCACTGAGCAAATGTAAATTCTAGCCATAGTCTCTTAGATCTGACAGCCTAGTAAATAGACTTCTAAAAAAATTCAGAGAACTTCCGTGCTGGTCCAGTGGTTAAGAACCTGCCTTGCATGCAGGGGATGCAGGTTTGATCTCTAGGCAGAGAACTAAGATCCCACTTGCCACAGAGCATTTAAGGCCACGCACAACTACTGAGCCCATGCACCATGAGTAGAGAGTTTGTGTGCCACAGGGCAAGATTCTGCATGTGACAATGAAGACCCCACGTGCAGCAACTAGGACCCAACATGGCCAAATAAATAAATAAATAAATATCTTTTAAAAAATTCAGGACCCAATCTACTCTCTAGACTAAAACCCCTCAAGATCAAAGATTGAATTTGTACCATCAAACTTAAGAGGTTCTCAAGAAGTATCTGAGTTGAATTCAGGGCAGTCTTCTCCTGAAACATCAAGAGTATTACTAGATGCATTAATATAATGTTTAAATACAAGTTTTATTTTCATCTAATTAAAAAAATAGCCCAATCTTATGTATCAATATGCCTGTTTCTACAAAGCAAATTTGGAAAACTCAGCAGTGGCCACAGGACTGGAAAAGGTCAGTTTTCATTCCAATCCAAAGAAAGGCAATGCCAAACAATGTTCAAACTACCGCACAATTGCACTCACCTCATATTCTAGTATGGAGAAGGCAATGGCACCCCACTCCAGTACTCTTGCCTGGAAAATCTCATGGATGCAGGAGCCTGGTAGGCTGCAGTCCATGGGGTCGCTACAAGTCGGACGTGACTGAGCGACTTCACTTTCACTTTTCACTTTCACACAATGGAGAAGGCAATGGCAACCCACTCCAGTATTCTTGCCTGGAGAATCCCAGGGACGGTGGAGCCTGGTGGGCTGCCGTCTATGGGGTCGCACAGAGTCGGACACAACTGAAGCGACTTAGCAGCAGCAGCAGCAGCATATGCTAGTAAAGTGATGCTCAAAATTCTCCAAGCCAGGCTTCAGCAATATGTGAACTGTGAACTTCTAGATGTTCAAGCTTGTTTTAGAAAAGGCAAAGGAACTAGAGATCAAATTGCCAACATTTGCTGGATCATCAAAAGAACAAGAGAGTTCCAAAAAAAAACATCTATTTCTGCTTTATTGACTATGCCAAATCCTTTGACTGTGAGGATCACAATAAACTGTGGAAAATTCTGACAGAGATGGGAATGCCAGACCACCTGACCTGTCTCTTGAGAAACCTGTATGCAGGTCAGGAAGTAACAGTTAGAAGTAGACATGGACCAACAGACTGGCTCCAAACTGAGAAAGGAGTACGTCAAGGCTGTATATTATCACCCTGCTTATTTAACTTATATGCAGAGTACATCGTGAGAAACGCTGGGCTGGAAGAATCACAAGCTGGAATCAAGATTGCCGGGAGAAATACCAATAATCTCAGATATGCAGATGACACCACCCTTATGGCAGAAAGTGAAGAACTAAAGAGCCCGTTGATGAAAGTGAAAGAAGAGAGTGAAAAAGTTGGCTTAAAGCTTAGCATTCAGAAAACTAAGATCATGGCATTTGCCATGCTTCATGGCAAATAGATGGGGAAACAGTGGAAACAGTGTCTGACTTTATTTTGGGGGGCTCCAAAATCACTGCAGATGGGGATTGCAGCCATGAAATTAAAAGACGCTTACTCTTTGGAAGGAAAGTTATGACCAACCTAGACAGCATATTAAAAAGCAGAGATATTACTTTGTCAACAAAGGTCCGTCTAGTCAAGGCTATGGTTTTTCCAGTAGTCATATATGGATGTGAGAGTTGGACTATAAAGAAAGCTGAGTGCCGAAGAATTGATGCTTTTGAACTGTGGTGTTGGAAAAGACTCTTGAGAGTCCCTTGGACTGCAAGGAGATCCACCAGTCCATCCTAAAGGAAATCAGTCCTGAACATTCATTGGAAGGACTGATGTTGAAGGTGAAATTCCAATATTTTGGCCACCTGATGCGGAGAGCTGACTCATTTGAAAAGACCCTGATGCTGGTAAAGATTGAAGGCAGGAGGATAAGGGGATGACAGAAGATGAGATGGTTGGATGGCATCACCTCAATGGACATGAGTTTGGGTAAACTCCAGGAGTTGGTGATGGACAGGGAGGCCTGGCATGCTGTGGTTCATGGGGTCGTAAAGAGTTGGACACGACTGAGCAACTGAAGCGATACAAGCCTTTGTCCATAGTCTGTAAGTTGTCCTAATACTAAGACCAAATGCCAAAAGGCACATGTTTTTTACTAGAGAAAATCTGAAAGAGACAGTTATACTAAAACATACTACTCAGAAGGATCTGTTTCACTGTTTTTGCTTGTGTAAGTGGCATCATTATGCAGGTATGCACGGTGAGTTGCTTCAGTTGTGTCTCTTTGCAACCCTATGAACTCTAGCCCACCAGGCTCCTCCGTCCATGGGATTCTCCAGGCAAGAAGTGGGTTGCCATACCCTCCTCCAGGGGATCTTCCTGACCCAGGGATTGAACCTGCATCTTGCATTGCAGGTGAATTCCTTACTGCTGATGCCACTTCCCCAAGTGGCATTATTAGGCCTCTTCAAACCAAACAGTGTCCTGTGAAAACAGTGAAAGCCAGAAACCAAGGTTCTCATTGCTATGACCTCTCCATTTTGTTACCGTACATGGGATGTTCCATATAGAGATGAGGAATAAGACTAAAAGCACAGCTCTTCAGATTTGAGAGTGTCAAACAACTGGAAATGTCCCTAATCACTTTACATGTATCCCACCCTTCAAAATAGCTAGCTTGAATCCAATCCAGTGGATGATGTATTACTTAACCTTGAAGTATCAGGCTAGCTTCAAGTCTTTATTGAGTATTCTCTATGCATATGGCATAGAACTAGAAGATAAAGAGGTAAGAAAAAAAGGCCAACAATAGTTATGCCAGGGAGGTCATGTTCCTGCCATCTTGATTCTTCCTTACTGAATGAAACTCAGCCAGTAGGTCCTCATAGCAATATGGCCGGGGAGGAAGTTGGAAAATATGAGTGGGCATGTAAGCACAAGATCCAACTGTGCATGGAAATGATGGAGAGTCTTCCAGCCAGTTGGACCTCTGGTTGCTCAGCAGCCCAGTGATCAACAATCTCAACTAGGGAAACCACCAACTGAGAGTTAGGATATTATATCTGCTCAGGACAGTGAAGATGAAGGGGCACCTGCTCAAGGGCCTGTTATGGAAGCTGATCAATAGGAACTGGCTCTGTTGAAGATTGTGGATAAGCCCAAAGGTGGTCCTAATGTCAAGGAGGAGATTCTACCAAGTCTAGAGCCCATTACGGAGAAGGCAATGGCACCCAACTCCAGTACTCTTGCCTGGAAAATCCCATGGATGGGGGAGCCTGGTAGGCTGCAGTCCATGGGGTCGCTAAGAGTAGGACACGACTGAGCGACTTCACTTTCACTTTTCGCTTTCATGCATTGGAGAAGGAAATGGTAACCCACTCCAGTGTTCTTGCCTGGAGAATCCCAGGGACGGGGAAGCCTGGTGGGCTGCTGTCTGTGAGGTCGCACAGAGTTGGACACGACTGGAGTGACTTAGCAGCAGAGCTCATTAAGATGCCAGAAGCATGTGAAGGGACAACCACAATTTAAACAGACAGACTGAAGCCAAGCATGCTGTCCTTATATTGGAAATTTGCTGTTAACTATCTCTCGATAAGGTTTCACAACTTAAAAAAAAAAAAAAAGGGTCAAAATAGGACCCTGGACCCCAACTTTTGGCTTATAAGCTAGTTGAAGAAAACACAGTGAAGATGGATGAATAGAAAACAGTATTTGTTCCTCAAACACCTGCTGAGTGCCTAATTTGAGCCAGGCTTTGTGTTAGACAACAGCAGTAGCAAGGCTGAATTGGTTCCATTTTGTTCAGCTCAACACTTGTTATTCA
This sequence comes from Tragelaphus eurycerus, assembly GCA_935064755.1. NCBI lineage: Eukaryota > Metazoa > Chordata > Mammalia > Artiodactyla > Bovidae > Tragelaphus > Tragelaphus eurycerus. Next base: position 6,501,335 of record CAKXYN010000092.1, on the reverse strand, counting down.
TTTGGTGCATATTTATTGAGTGTATTTGGAATAGACTACAGCTTTTCAAGCCTTAATGTATATGGAAATCACCTGGGGATTCTGATTCCATGGGTCTGGGGTAAAGCTTGAGACTACACATCTCTAGCAAGCTCCCAGGGAATGCCAGTACTGTTGGTCCCTGAACCACTCTTTGAATAGTAAAGGACTATACAATGTCTTCGGGGAAGGCAATGGCACCCCACCCCAGTACTTTTGCCTGGAAAATCCCATGGATGGAGGATCCTGGTAGGCTCCAGTCCATGGGGTCGCTAAGAGTCGGACACGACTGAGCGACTTCACTTTCACTTTTCACTTTCATGCATTGGAGAAGGAAATGGCAACCCACTCCAGTATTCTTGCCTGGAGAATCCCAGGGATGGGGGAGCCTGGTGAGCTTCCGTCTATGGGGTCGCACAGAGTCGGACACGACTGAAGCGACTTAGCAGTAGCAGTAGCAGCATACAATGTCTTGGTTCTTTCCTGGTGGCTCAGAAAGTAAAGAATCTGCCTGCCATGCAGGAGACATGGGTTCAATCCCTGGGTCAGGAAGATCTCCTGGAAAAGGGAATGGCGACCCACTCTAGTATTCTTGCCTAGAGAATTCTATGAGCAGAAGAACCTGGCAGGCTGCAGTCCATGGGGTCACAAAGATTTGGACACAATTGAGCAACTTACACTTTCAGTTTTCTTAGAGAGGAAAATAGCCATGACCCCTGCCCTGATGAAGCTGATATTCTAACAAGGAATATAAATATTAAACAAGGAAGATGTTCAAAGTCTTAGGGAGAGCATTTTGTGAGGGGACCTAATTTCACCTAGGAATGGAAAAAAAAAAAGCTTTCCTGAGGAAGCGATGTTTAAGCTGATAAGAATCTGCAAACAATAAAGGATGAATATTTCAGATAGAGAGAACAGCATGTTTGAAGGCCTGGAGGTGAGTGAAAGCTCAGATATTCAACAAATATTTTCTGAGTTTCGCCATTTCCAGGCTCCATACTGGATATAAGACCCTGCCCTGGATGAAAACACAGTGGGAGAGACAGGCATGGAAACAGATGACTTCAAAATTATGCCGAGAAGTTTTAACATGGTAATCACAGGGTGCCAGAGAGTACCCAAGAGCCTTTCCTAACCCAGCCCAGGAGAGAGGACATTGGAACAGAGCCTTTGCTGATGAGTGGAAATAAGGAGAGAGAAAAAGATGTGGCAAGGTAGAAGATCTGGTCCTTGCCACTGAGGACACACAGTCTAGTGGGGAAGTTGGCAAGTTGTGTTACGTGATCCTGCTGTTAATATAATATAATCATCATCTGGGAACATTGCCTGGTGCATAGTAGGCACTCATTAAATATGTGTTGACTGGATGAATATCTCAATGCTGTGTGTGTGACAGACTCAGGAAGTCCTAGCTATAACTGGGTATTAAGTTGTTACCAACTGCAAGTGCCCTAAAAGTTCAGGGTATGAACTAGGGTATGAACAAGAACTGGGTTTGAAGGAAGGCTAGACTCTGGAAATGTAGGGTAGACCAGTAGACATCCATTCTGAAAAGAAAAAAGTATCAGTTCACTGCTGGGAGTAAAGGATTAAAAAAGAGAGAGAGAGAGCACAAAGCAGGGTTTCTTTACCATGTGAGCCACCAGGGAAGCCCCTAAAGCAGGGTTTCTTAATCCAGGACCCTTGGAGCTTCTGGGGCATCTATGAAGCCCCAGAGATTATGTGTGAAATCCTAGATATTTATACATCCTAGGATTCTTTTTCTGGGCAAAGAGACTAGAACTTCATCAGATGGTCAAAGGAGTCCACTGACCCTCACTAGGTTAGGACCCTCGGGGAGAGAACAAGCAGCCTATTCTAGGTAGCCTGTGAGCCACTTACTGATTACAAATAATTATGGTAATGGAATCCCAACACAATCAACCTCAGGTCTGAGTGTGCTAGATGCTTTCAACCCTGCGATTGAGAGGCATTTTAGCAGTGTCCTTGCTGCTTCTTGTCAATCCAGACCTGTCCCTGTTGTCAGGGTATCCTCAGCAGTTGATCAAGGTGCCTCATTCCAAAGGCTATTTATATGCACCCAAGTCCTTCCCCTTGAGTTTCCAGTGGAGACAATGGCCTCTTGTTAGGTTGTCAACTGTTGACATTTCTCTGATCTTTTCTCACAGTTTCTGTTGAGCAGCAGTTGCTGCAACCACCTAAGCATCGAAAAAGCAACTAATTGGAGCAGATTTAATAAATGTCCTGGAGAAGGAAGCTGCATGTTTATGGACTTTCATGCTAGTGTATAATGGGCCAGATGCTCTTCCACCTACCTGCTCATGCTACCATAGTAAACACAAAATTTACATATCTGGAAGAAAACAGTATTTGCTGAAACATTAATAATAGATGCAGGAAATTTGTCTGTTATGGATAAATGTCTCCATGGTTTAACTTGGCACCATTCTATTTTGGTTAAAAATATCTACAGGGCCATCCCTTACCATCTTCCTTTTAGAATGCACTGGTAATTGAGGACTTCCTTGGTGGTCCAGTGGTTAAGATTCTGAGCTTCCACTGCAAGGAGGTGCAGGTTTGATCCCTGGTCAGGGAACGAAGATCCTTCACACCATAGGGTGTGGCCAAAAAAATAATAAAATTCCCTGGTAATTGAAAAGGCCCGTTTTTCATCAGGAACCGGGGATTTTGGAGGGAGTTTGAGGGAGAACGGATACATGCATATGTACGACTGAGCTGCTCTGCTGTGCGCCTGAGACTATCACAGCATTGTTAATTGGCTGTACTCCAATATAAAATAAAAAGCTTAAAACTTTTTTAAAGAATTGGAGTTTTGCAAAATAGCAGTTAGAAATTCCTCTGTTTGAGGAGATAGGCAATGTTTAAAGTTCTTAGAATAAAATAACCTTAGAGTAGAAACCTTAGCAACCAGGATGTATTAATAGAAGTACAGCATTTAGAATGAGAGGAGTGATAGTCCCTGTCTCCCTGTGGCTAGACACACCATATAAGAAATCCTTTTTATTCAGTACTTAATGCCACATTAGAAGGGGGATAGCAATAGACACATGAAGCTGCTGCTCTTGAAATGAAGGCAAATGGCAGTGGCTAACTTTTGCACAGTCCTTATTAAGGCCTGGGTGCTGTGCTTTATATTGTACATTTAGTCTTCACAACACTCTACTAATATACTACTATTAATAGTAGGGCACTACTACTATTATCTCCATTTTACAAGTAAATTCAGGTTATGCAGATTGGTAAGTGGCAGAGCTGGAATAACACTTGTTCTGTCTGACTCCAGTGGACCCTCAGCATAGGCAGTTGGCGTATTTTTAGCTACTCTTGCTAGAGATGATTAGAAATTATGACAATAAAATCATTGCCACTGTATGTGTGTGCACATTAGCCATTTCCCCGGTCAGCACACACACTGTGAGGGCAGTGCCCATACTAGTTATGCACATATTGACCTCAAGTTTAGCACAGAGCTGGGCACATGGTAGGTCTTCCTTACATTTTTTTTTTTTACTGAATCAGATCAGATCAGATCAGTCACTCAGTCGTGTCCGACTCCTTGCGACCCCATGAATCGCAGCACGCCAGGCCTCCCTGTCCATCACCAACTGCCAAGGTTCACTGAGACTCACGTCCATCGAGTCGGTGATGCCACCCAGCCATCTCATCCTCTGTCGTCCCCTTCTCCTCCTGCCCCCAATCCCTTCCAGCATCAGAGTCTTCTCCAATGAGTCAACTCTTCGCATGAGGTGGCCAAAATACTGGAGTTTCAGCTTTAGCATCATTCCTTCCAAAGAAATTCCAGGATTGATCTCCTTCAGAACGGACTGGTTGGATCTTCTTGCAGTCCAAGGGACTCTCAAGAGTCTTCTCCAACACCACAGTTCAAAAGCATCAATTCTTCGGCACTCAGCCTTCTTCACAGTCCAGCTCTCACATCCATACATGACCACAGGAAAGACCATAGCCTTGACTAGGCGAACCTTTGTTGGCAAAGTAATGTCTCTGCTTTTGAATACGCTATCTAGGTTGGTCATAACTTTCCTTCCAAGGAGTAAGCGTCTTTTAATTTCATGGCTGCAGTCACCATCTGCAGGGATTTTGGAGCCCAGAAAAATGAAGTCTGACACTGTTTCCACTGTTTCTCCATCTATTTCCCATGTAGTGATGGGACCAGATGCCATGATCTTCGTTTTCTGAATGTTGAGCTTTAAGCCAACCTTTTCACTCTCCACTTTCACTTTCATCAAGAGGCTTTTGAGTTCCTCTTCACATTCTGCCATAAGGGTGGTGTCATCTGCATATCTGAGGTTATTGATATTTCTCCCAGCAATCTTGATTCCAACTTGTGTTTCTTCCAGTCCAGCATTTCTCATGATGTACTCTGCATATAAGTTATATAAACAGGGTGACAATATACAGCCTTGACGTACTCCTTTTCCTATTTGGAACCAGTCTGTTGTTCCATGTCCAGTTCTAACTGTTGCTTCCTGACCTGCATACAGATTTCTCAAGAGGCAGATCAGGTGGTCTGGGATTCCCATCTCTTTCAGAATTTTCCATAGTTTATTGTGATCTACACAGTCAAAGGCTTTGGCATAGTCAATAAAGCAGAAATAGATGTTTTTCTGGAACTCTCTTGCTTTTTCCATGATCCAGCGGATGTTGGCAATTTGATCTCTGGTTCCTCTGCCTTTTCCAAAACCAGCTTGAGTATCAGGAAGTTCATGGTTCACGTATTGCTGAAGCCTGGCTTGGAGAATTTTGAGCATTACTTTACTAGCGTGTGAGATGAGTGTAATTGTGCGGTAGTTTGAGCATTCTTTGGCATTGCCTTTCTTTGGGATTGGGATGAAAACTGACCTTTTCCAATCTTGTGGCCACTGCTGAGTTTTCCAAATTTGCTGACATATTGAGTACAGCACTTTCACAGCATTATCTTTCAGGATTTGGAATAGCTCCACTGGAATTCCATCACCTCCACTAGCTTTGGTCGTAGTGATGCTTTCTAAGGCCCACTTGACTTCACATTCCAGGATGTCTGGCTCTAGGTCAGTGATCACACCATCATGATTATCTGGGTCGTGAAGCTCTTTTTTGTACAGTTCTTCTGTGTACTCTTGCCACCTCTTCTTAATATCTTCTGCTTCTGTTAAGTCCATACCATTTCTGTCCTTTATTGAGCCCATCTTTGCATGAAATGTTCCTTTGGTATCTCTGATTTTCTTGAAGAGATCCCTAGTCTTTCCCATTCTGTTGTTTTCTTCTATTTCTTTGCATTGATCGCTGAAGAAGGCTTTCTTTCTCTTCTTGCTATTCTTCTTGCTATTTTACTGAATAAAATAACTAATTTCAGAATATTTCAAGAAAACCAACTCATTCATCAGATTATTGAAAGTGTAGGGGGAAAAGCACATTTTAGAGGGTATAAGATGTTACAAGTCACTTTAGAGGACACTTTGCAATAATGATCACAATATGAAATGTGTAAACCCCTTTATACACACATACAAAGAAACATGCACATATATACACAAAAATGTCATACCCATATATACACCAAGACACACACACACATATATATACACAAAGATGTCAATATATATATGTATGTATACTTATATACATTTATTTGCAACGATATGCACACAAAAAATACATGTGTGTATATACATAATTTACATATGTGTGTGTATTCATTACAGTTCTATTTGTATTAGGAAAATAAAATGGAAATAACCTAAATATCCATCAACAGGGGGATGATTTTTTAAAATTATGATACAACCATACAATGCAATACTGCTGCTGCTGCTGCTAAGTCACTTCAGTCGTGTCCGACTCCGCGTGACCCCATAGACGTCAGCCCACCAGGCTCTCCTGCCCCTGGGATTCTCCAGGCAAGAAAACTGGAGTGGGTTGCCATTTCCTTCTCCAATGCATGAAAGCGAAAAAGTCAAAGTGAAGTCGCTCAGTCGTGTCCGACTCTTAGCGACCCCATGGACTGCAGCCCACCAGGCTCCTCCATCCATGGGATTTTCCAGGCAAGAGTACTGGAGTGGGGTGCCATTGCCTTCTCCGCAATGCAATACTATGTAGCCATTAAAATATTGAAGCAGATATATTATGTTAACTACATAAAACTGCTAATTCCTTCCTATTTAGATCTACAAATATAGCAATTTCATATGGTTCAACTTCATCCATGTGCAGATATGAACAATTTTTAAGCATATTAGAAACTGAAAAAGGCAAGTTGTAAAGTATGACGTAGTTATATTTAAATATAAGAAGCAAAAACATAGAAAATAAACAGAGATACTCACCAAAGAATGAACATGGTTATTTCTTGGCCTTTCACAATGAGAATTTTTAATAATTTCTTTTTAAAATTTGTTTACTACAAGTGATTCCAAAGGGTTTATATCTTTTGTAAGCATTTCTTTCTGATCTATAATTTCCAAATACCATGAACTCACCATCTTTCTCCTCTGGCACAGATGAGGAGAGTAATGAAGAATTAGATTTAATTATTCAGGCAAAGAAACCCAGATTATTATGAGAACAAGGCAAAAGGCAGAACTTTGTCTTGGATTATCTCGAGACAATCGCCTGAAATTTTCCTGCTTACATTTCCTGTTTGAACCTGGCTTTTCAGATTTATGTGAGGTGATCTGTTTTTTTGTGATTCAGAACCTCACAGAACTTGGCAGGCAAAGAAACACAAAGAAAGGAAGAAAAGGAAAGGGGAAAAGTGGGGGGAGCAAAAGAAGATGGGCAGAATTTGAGAAGGCTTTATAAAGTAATATAACACACCCCTTACCCTCTGGGAACAAAGGAACAAAGCTAACGGGAGACAACAGATGTTCTCCTTCCCAAACCATGAAAGCATAACACTCTACACTCAAAACTCCTCCTCATTCCAAGGAGTGTCTAATACCTTTTACTGGAATATCTGCACAACAAAGTTTTTTTGTGTGTGTGTATAGTGTAAATCCTTACGAGGCAATAGACTGCTTAATCCTGTTTATCATATTTTAAATAATAAATGTAGTATACTAACAATGAATTATCCTTTACGACCAGGCTTCCCATCTATGATTAAAGATAGTACTCAGACAATAGAAACACCAATGTTGCATCATTCTAGGTAGCGTATTGTTCCTGGGTTTTTTTTTTTCTTGTTGGTTATCTATTTTATTTATAGTAGTGTGTATCTGTTAGTCCCAAATTTCTAATTTGTCCCCCAACCCCCAGTTCCATACTTCTTTCTCAAGACTGTTTTGGTTATTCAGGGTCATTTTTGTTTCTACACAAATTTAAAATGTTTTGTTCCAGTTCTGTGAAAAATGTCATTTGTAACTTGATAAGATTACATTGACTCTCTAGATTGCCTTGGGTAGTATGGTTATTTTAACACTGCCAATTCCTCCAATGTAAGAGCACCGTATATATTTCCATCTGTTTGTATCATCTTTGATTTCTTTCATCAGTGTCTTATAGTTTCTGGAGTACAGGTCTTTTGTCTTCTTGGGTAGGTTATTCAAATTGTCATCTTCTCTTGATTCTTATATCTCTAAATCAGCTTTATTGAGGTAGAGTTAACACAAGATAAAAATGTATCCATTTTAATTGTACATATCCATGAGTTTTCACAAGTAATACATTCCCTGATAGATCAGTTGGTAAAGAATCCACCTGCAATGGAGACTCCGGTTTGATTCCTGGGTCGGGAAGATCTGATCCACTCTAGTATTCTTGGGCTTCTCTTGTGGCTCAGCTGGTAAAGAATCCGTCTGTGATGAGGGAGACCTGGGTTCAATCCCTTCCCTAGTTGGGAGGATCCCCTGGAGAAGGGAAAGGCTACCCACGCCCATATTCTGGCCTGGAGAATTCCATGGACTGTGTAGTCCATGGGGTCGCAAAGAATCGGACACGACTGAGCAACTTTCACTTTCTTTCACATTCATATAGCCACCACCATAATCAATTTTGGATGAGGTTCCATCATCCAAAAACGTTGCCTTGTGCCAGTCAATCCCCACTCCTTCTGGCTCCAAACACCAATCTGCTTTCTATCACAATAGATTACATTTGTCTTTTCTAGCATTTCATATAAATAGAATCATACAGTATGCACCCTTTTGTATGTGTCTTCTTTCACTCAACATGATGTTTTTGAGATTTACCCATCTTACTGTGTGCAATTATAATTCATTCCTTTTTATGGCTGATTTCTATTGGGTTCCATGGTCTGGCTACACTATAACCACAGTTTATCCATTCACTTACTGAAGGACATTTTGGTTACTTCTGCTGCCGCTGCTAAGCCGCTTCAGTCGTGTCTGACTCTGTGCGACCCCATAGATGGCAGCCCACCAGGCTCCCCTGTCCCTGGGATTCTCCAGGCAAGAACACTGGAGTGGGTTGCCATTTCCTTCTCCAATGCATGAAAGTGAAAATGAAAGTGAAGTCGCTCAGTCGTGTCTGACTCTTAGCGACCCCATGGACTGCAGCCCACCAGGCTCCTCCGTCCATGAGATTTTCCAGGCAAGAGTGCTGGAGTAGGGTGCCATTGCCTTTGGTTACTTCTAGTCCTTGGCTATTATGAAGAAAGTTGAACATTAGGTTGATTCTTAACTTTTGCAATGATTTTTTTACCCAATATAGTCATTTGTTTTAAAATTAGCAATAAAATAATCAATTTTACATTAAAAACAACAACAACAACAACAAATAACTCCAAATCTGATTTGAAACTGATTTGAAATTAAAATCATCCATTTGGTTGGGCCATAGAGATGAGAAATAAACCTAGGTATCTTAGATACCTACTGCTATTGTTTAGCCTCCAAGTCATGTCTGACTCTTTCGCAACCCAATGGACTACAGCCCTCCAGGCTCCATGTCCATGGGATTTTCCAGGCAAGAATACTGGAGTGGGTTGCCATTTCCTTCTGCAGTGGATATTCCTGACCCAGGAATCAAACCTAGGTCTTCCGCTTGGCAGGCAGATTCTTTATCACTGAGCCAGCAGGGAATTCCCTAAACACCTACTAGGTGCTCATTAATATGCACAGACTATCACTTAAATCTTCACAAAAACACTAAATCATGAGGTAGCTATTATTCTTATTTTACTAATAAGGAAATAGGGGCACCAAGAGGTTAAAGAACTTGTCCAAGGTCAAAGAGTGACTAAGCAGTAAAACCAGGAATTTTCACCCAGTCCTGCCTGACTCCCATCTGATGCTCTGCAGGCCTACTTCTCATTGCTGCATCTCTGGCAGGAGGCCTGGTAAAGAAGCTCAAAGGCAGACAGTTTTGATTAAAAGTTTTGTGTTGATATGGAGAGGGGAAGCAAGAGAGGGAAGATGGCAGTGATTGGGTAAAGAGAGGAAAGAGGATGAAATAAGAGGAGGGAAAGCAGCACTCTGTCCATCTTGACAGATTAAGGCATCTGAAGATCTAGCAGGGAGCTGGCCTCCCTGGAAACTGCCTAAGGCCTGAAACATTCCTGTTCACGGCTGCTGCTAAGTCACTTCAGTCGTGTCCGACTCCGCGCGACCCCATAGACGTCAGCCCACCAGGCTCTCCTGCCCCGGGGATTCTCCAGGCAAGAAAACTGGAGTGGGTTGCCATTTCCTTCTCCAATGCATGAAAGCGAAAAGTCAAAGTGAAGTCGCTCAGTCGTGTCCGACTCTTAGCGACCCCATGGACTGCAGCCCACCAGGCTCCTCCATCCATGGGATTTTCCAGGCAAGAGTACTGGAGTGGGGTGCCATTGCCTTCTCCGTTCACAGTTGAAGGCAAAACCTTATCCAGCCCTGGCAGCTCCTTCCCTCTACATCAGAGCCCCACCTCTGGAGCCTGACACTCTCAGAAATCCAGGAGGGGGAGCCCCTTTTCAGCTGGGTCAACACTGATGTTTTGCATGGAGTGAACACCACTCACCTTTGCCTCTGAAGTCAAGAAAAAAGCCGGGCTTGGAATCAGAGAAACTGAAAACAAGTAAAATGACTCATTTGAAACAGTTTGAAAAGTGGAAAGTTTAATGATTTAGCTCAAAATTAATTCAATGCCTACAAAGAGAAAAAAGAAGCCAAAGTAAAAGAGGGAAATGCAGGAAGTCTATGGCCCTCAGCATGTGTCAAACACCGAGCTAACAATTTTGCCTCTATTAATTGAGCTGATCTTCGTAATCCTATCATACACAGGACTATAAACAGTACATAATAGTCATAGAAGTCTGTACTCTTTTTATTCCTCTTTCATGCATGATGAAATCATGCCTCAAAGAGCTTAAATATCTGCCCACGGTGATACAGTAAATGGCAGAGATAGTCAAACTCACTAACCACTACTCTGTCCTGTTCCCAGGGGCTATATGCCAGAGACTGTGTATATATACATTTATTAAAAAATGTTTAAAACATGGTACCAACATTTGGAGAGCTCATGAGTAAACATTGGACATTGCTTTCACTTTGGGGACTTCCCTGGCAGTCCCAATGCAAGGGGCCTGGGTTCAACCCCTGGCCAAGGAACTAGATTCTACATGCTGAAACTGAAACCAAGTCTTCACATGCCACAACTAAGATCCAAAAGAACCAAATAAAGTAGTGTTTATATATATATATATATATATATATATATATATATACACACACACATATATATATCCTTATATTTTAAAATCTTCCCTGGTGGCTCAGACGGTAAAGCATCTGCCTACAATGCAGGAGATCCAGGTTCAATCCCTGGGTTTTAAAAGGAAGAGAAAGCAATAATTATGTAAAAAAGGAGAAGAGAAGGAAAGGAGAGGGAGAAAAGGAGCAAGACCAAAACTCCCACCTGCTTTTTGAAATCCTCCCAGATCAGAGGACCCGAGGATTGGGAGACAGAGTGCTTGTCATGCAGTCAATTCTCTCAGCAGAGGTCCAAATCGTCCATAGCCCATCTCCATGGCCTCATGCTTTGAACACCTCCAAAGAGGAAGTATGGAGACAAAGTGAAGTGAAGTGAAGTCACTCAGTCGTGTCCGATCTTTGCAACCCCATGGACTGTAGCCTACAAGACTCCTCTGTCCATGGAATTTTCCTGCAAAAAGTACTGGAGAGGGTTGCCAGATCTTCCCCATCCAGGGATCAAACCCGGCTCTCCCACATTGCAGGCAGACACTTTATCATCTGAGCCACCGGTGAAGCCCCTGGTGTTCTTCTTCTAACTAGGCAGAAAGGTCCCATGGAGATTTGAACATGGATCACTGGATTCAGAGTCCAGAGTGCTCACCATTACACCATTACACCATGGAGCCCCCTACTTCCCTGGTGGCTCACACTGTAAAGCATTTGCCTACAGTGAGGGAGACCCCGGTTCAATCCCTGGGTCGGGAAGAGAAGGAGAAGGGAATGGCAACCCACTCCAATACTCTTGCCTAGAAAAGCCCATGGACGGAGGATCCTGGTAGGCTACCGTCCATGGGGTTGCAACGGACACAACTGAGTGACTGAGCAACTTCACTTCTGGTTGATGTGTGAAACACTGACCCTTGCTTCTCCATCTGTATCCCTCCCTGTCTCCCTGGTGATGAAAAACCCCAGCTCAGTTCATCTTCCCCCTTTCTGTGTCCTTTTATCTTTTACTCTCTTCAACATCCATTTTGGACACCTAATCATATGCTGTGTTTCATTGTTTCTCAATTACTTTGTATGCATGAGTCATGACCCCCCAAGGAGGCTGAGGACAGCCAGACATATTTTATACTTCTGGGGTCCCCCAGAGGAGTTAGGTCAATTCAGGGCATATAGCAAGCACACAGTAAACCAGTGAGACCTGCCAAATTAAATTAACAATCCATCATCATTAGAGTAGCTTAAAACTGGCCATACTCAATGAACTGTCATTTAATTGGTGTTTCCCGTAAAAGAGCCCCCTTTCTACAATATCAATTTTCAAGTTAAAAAAAAAATACTGACAGCAAAAACCTGTTAAAAGGAAACTTTTTTCATGCACCTCATGTTTGTATTTGAAATACAAATTTCTAACCAAGAAAAAAAAAAAAAAAAAGTAAAGAAATTAAAAGCAAAGCATCCTAAATTGTACAGTTGAGGTATTGTTCCCTGTCTCTACAACTCAGACATCCGGAGCCTCAGACTCACCTCTTACTTTTCTCATATACTCATCCATTTTTGCATCTAAGAGTTAAGATTTTTAAAGGTTGATTTTTAAAAGAAATATACCCCGAATCTCCATAAGAACTGTAAGGTTCTCATTTCAAGTGGATACAGGTTTGAATATGTTTGATCATAAAAGCAGAAAGGCTAAAGTGCCGTGAAGAATCTATCGGAAGAAATGGGATCAGAGAGATGTGGTGCACTTCTGTTAAGTGCATATCACTTAACTGCATAATCAGCTTGTGCTCCCAAGAATTATGCAGTCTCTGTGTGGCCCCCATTAGATTGAATGTGTTGCTACTCCAGTTAATTGCATATTGGAAAATTGCATAATTCAGCTCTATGCACCCTGAACCGAGTTCCAAATGCCATCCGGTACAATGTAATCAAACTAAGGAAGTGAAGAGCTGGAATACTTATGAGACTCGGCCCATTTGTCACATTTGATTTGCAGAATCTGTGCTGTAAACAAGGCTGCCCATTGGTCACTGGGCTGTGCACTCTGGATTCCTGTCCACCCCCTCACCATCCCAACACAACCTCAGGTCCCCATCCAAAACTTAATTTTAAATGGGTCCTAAAGAAAACAGGATGCCAGCATGTGAAAATTTGATTAAAAAATAAAATATCTAACTCATAACTATGGTGTTCTCCTCTTAGGACTGACGTTATTTACATGGAAGAGCAGACAATGCAGGGACTAATCTTGAATCTAGCTGGGCAAGTCTTTTCCTCTCTCATGCTGTCAGTTTCCTCTTCTGTACCAGGGAAAGAATAGTACTAACCCTGTTGACCTCACTACGCTCTTATGAGGGTTAAATACAATGCTGCTTGGCAAACTACAAAGTGATGCAGCAATCTATTACCAGTTGCATCAGAGGGAAGAAATTGGGCTTTATATCAAGAAATGCAGAGAGTCTATCAAGTTGCTAGAAATATTCAGTAAGGATCAAGTGCAGCAGAAAGTGGTAAAAGAGAAATGAAAAGGAGGAAATGCTCCCAACTCTATGGCAAACCCTTCAAAGATCAGATGTTGTCCTTAGTTTCAGTTCCCTTCTTACTCTGTAGAGACTTCCAGCTCTTTCTCATACATGGGCACTCATGCCATGCAATGAGATCCTCATTACACTGCCTGATTAGCAGACACGGCAGCATATCCACATGAACCAGTGATAAGTATAGGGGCTGACTGTAAAGAAAGATAGCACCCATCACTCAATGCTTTAAGCTCTCCAACTCTCACAAGGAGGAGTTTGAGCCGCTCGTGCCTGAATCTTGGAATCTAGAGGAAATGCTCACATGCCAACCGGCAACATTGGAGCGTAGCCCAAAGACTTCAAAGGTTTCCTTTGCTCTTTGCAGATTTCCTTCCTTCCATAGATGTTTTATCCTCAACTTGTATCTATTAAGACTATGAGTGATACTTCTTAGACACCTTTTCTGCCTGTGAAATGGTCCTCCTGAGTCGCCTGGAGGAGTCTTTAAGTCAATGGTTGCCAAACTCTAGAGTAGTTGGCTGCTCCTTTGTTGTCTGTGGAGTGATTGAGAGGAGTGGGTGCTTAGTTCAGCCTCTTACTAGTTGTATAATCCTGGTAAGGGTACTTAATCTCATTAAGTTTTGCTTTCCTTTTCTGCCAAATGGGGCTAAGGAAAGTATCTACCTTTCAGAGCTTCTATGAGGGTGAAATGAGATCCCATATACCAAGCAAAAGGCACAACTCTAAGCTGAGCTACCCTTTACTAGCACAGAGACCACAGATTACTCAAGATGAGCTAATGGGAATTATGCATCAACATCTATACAGAATTCTGAAATAACATTTATTTTAACAAAAATGTGGTGGTTTTAGGCAATTTAATCTGCATACTGTTTGACTCACTTAAGTGTCTAGTAAAGTATTTTTACTGTGGAAAGAGGACATCATGACTTCAAGTAAAATGTGAGCACAAACCATTCTAGAACATTACTAGGGAAAGAAGTGACTCACACTTCCACTCTGACCAAAATCATCAGATGCAGGCATATTTCACAGTTTGAGGGGACAATGAGAGTGTGCCTCTGAGTAGCTTGCCCAGAGAAGGCACTTAAATGTTGGATGAATTGAATTAAACACTGGTTGAGTTGAATTAAGGGCAGAAATTCAACTGATCGGTTGTTACAACTGAGAGAGTCTACTATTTCTCAGAAGATGGATCAAAAACTGGACAAGCATTTCAGTGTAACATTCCAAACCTTCCAAAATCTGACTCTTTTATGCATCACTATACTCTTAGCAACTTGTACAGTACCTGATAGCTAGTATGTGCTCAATAAATAATGGTTGAATAAGTTAATTAATTTGTTAATGATTCCAATATTTGTTTCTAGCCTCATCTTCCATGATCTTCCAGCATGAACTCTTCACTATATTCAGGCTGATCTACTCATGATTTCCTACACATTAACTAACTCATTCCTACCTCTGAAACTTTTATTACAAACCTTCCCATAAGCCACATTTACTGCTTCTCTTTGCAAATTTGTCTCACTTTTTGAGGTGTGATGTTGCAAACTGTGTCAACTTGGCTAAGCTAGAACTACATTTCCCAGGATCTCCCACGATTCCAGGTTAGAGATGATGAAAAGAATTTGCAAGGATTTTGGAAGATCAAAGTCTTATTAGATGTGACAAGAGACAAAAACTGGTGCTAGCAGGTTCAGATTTGTCTTGTTTCCACTGTTGCATGACAAGCTCTTCTTCCCAACTGCTGGCCCTGATGACCACCAGCTTCCCCAACCCACCACCAGATGCAAAGTCAACCATCTCCCTGGGTTTGTCCATCATCCCCTTGGTGGTCCCATCTAAGCAGCTAGATTTATTCTGGCTTTCCAGAGTTCCCTTGCAATTCCTACTTATCTAGCAGTGCCAGTGTTTCAGGAAGACTGGTTAGTGATTTGACCTCTGATCTTCCAGCTCCTCTTTCTGGATTTTACATCCCCAGATCCTCCCATAATTACATAATGTCTAATTGCTATAATAAATTCCTTATTCCATAACAGTCATAGTAGTTTTGCTTCTCTGATGAATCTTTAACTGATACACAAGGCTCAGTTCATGTAACAGCTGTTCCTTGATGACTTCTTGACCTCTCCAGAGCATTTCCTCTACAATTTCTTTGGTACAATGTGTTCGTGGTCCTCCACTGGCATTACTCTCACACTACTTTGTATTGTATTTAAGTCCACATGTGCTTTCATGGTGCTCAGAACATGGTTGGCATTCAGTAAGAGTTCAGTGAGTAAGTTTACATGGCATTTGTGTCACCACTCTCCCCTCTCACACAACAGTCATTAGTCATTGATCTCACCATGCTTTCCCATCATGCTTGAGCTCTGCCTCATGAACCTTCTCCATGCAGCACAATAGATGGACAACTGTAGCTGGCCTGGAAGAAGAGACCTATCTGCCATACTGAAACCTTTGAGTATAATGACTGATACTTTTTAGGCAAATTAAATAATTTGTGGGTTTGACCCCTGGGTTGGAAAGATCCTTTGGAGGAGGGCATGGCAACCCACTCCCGTCTTCTTGCCTGGAGAATCCCCATGGACAGAGGTGTCTGGCAGCCCGTGGTTCATTGGGGTTACAAAGAGTTGAACATGACTGAAGAGACTTAGCACAGTGTGCACAAAAGGTCACAGTGCTTGCACACACAGAGCTCAGTAAATGTGAATTCCCTTCCCAACCTCCTGCCCCACTGCACCCAGCTTTCACACAGTAGGTAGCCAGTAAATGATTGCTGAATGAGAGAATGTCAGTGCAATGTTCACAAAATGAGCTGTATGACCTCTACAAACCAAAGGGACTCACAGAGATTTCATCTTTTTAAATAGTGAGTAAACAGAAGGACAGCGAGAATGAACTTACTGCATTTTAAGAAGGCCACTCCAGCCATTTCTGGTTCTTTCAGAGCTAAAGTAGACAAAATACAAACAAGCCCAGGCTCCAACCAACAGAAACAGGTGGCATTCTGTTAAGCGCTTGAAAAGAGGGAAAGCCTTTCTAGCTTCTGTTCTTCTGGGTGATTAGCCTGCTTCTTAGTAGTCACATAAGAGGGAGATTATAGAACAGAAAAGAAATTTGGAGAGAAAGCTTGGGTTAGAATTATTAGGTAGGAAATATATGGTCTAGAGAAGAATTTTTCTGTACATTTCTGAGAAGGGTATCAAAATGAGACATAACTGACGTGACCTTTGGGTTTCTGGTAGGCTCTCTTTTCCGGGTTCTGCTTTGCCAGTCACAGTCCATATAGCTAAGAATTCTGGCAGGTGCTGCCCAGCCCTGTGCTCATGCTTCCTATTCCAGCTTCTGTTTCTGTGAATGGGATGTAGTGATGTCCCCGGCCATCCTGGCAATCAATAATTGAAAGCATAGACGTGAAAAAAAAAAAAAAAAGAAGCAGTGTGCTTATTCCAATGGGTGATAAGGTA
This sequence comes from Tragelaphus eurycerus, assembly GCA_935064755.1. Classification (NCBI taxonomy): domain Eukaryota; kingdom Metazoa; phylum Chordata; class Mammalia; order Artiodactyla; family Bovidae; genus Tragelaphus; species Tragelaphus eurycerus. Next base: position 6,484,652 of record CAKXYN010000092.1, on the reverse strand, counting down.
AATGAAATAGGCTTACTCTACAGGATAGACAATGTCCAAAGTAAACCACTGTCCCGAATTCTTGCGATGTACACATAAAACCCTGGTGCTAAGCAGAAAACAAAGTGCAATATTGTCCTTTCTCACTTGAAAACTGGGTATCTGTCTTCCACTGGCTTCTCATTAGAAGAAATATTTCAAGATTATCTCCATTTAAAAAAAAATTTTTAGTTGGAGGATAATTGCTTTACAATATTGTGTTGGCTTCTGCCACACAACAACATGAATCAGCCACAAGTTACACATACGTCCCTTCCCTCCTGAACCTCCCCCCACCCCACCCCGTCCCACCCCTCTAGGCTGACCCAGAGCACCAGGCTGAGCAACCTGCGCTACACAGCAGCTTCCCACCGGCTGTTTTACACACGGTCGTGTATATATGTCCACGCTGCTTCCTCAGTTTTTTCCATCCATTTCTTCCTCTCACTGTGTCCAAAGTCTTTTCTATATGTCTGCATCTCTATTCCTGCACTGCAAATACATTCATCAGTACCATTTTTCTAGATTTCTAACATATGCCTTAATACATGAAAATTTTCTCTTTCTGGCTTGCTTCACTCTGTATAGCAGACTCTAGGTTCATCTACCTCACTAGAACTGACTCAAATGCATTCCTTTTTATGGCTGAGTAATATTCTATTGTTCATATGTACCATACGTCTTCTTTATCCAAGACTATATCAACTTAATTGACTTGTATTCACACACCCAAGCCTACTGTATGCATAACCTAACAAGCAATATACTGCATCTGTTTCCTGCTTCTACATCGATCAAAAGAGCACTAAGCTTTGGGTAACTGTTAAATGTGAGACCTTCTCTTTTCACCTCCACATTTTGGGACATACCATCATAAGCTGGGTCTTCTCAGGTAGCACTAGTGGTAAAGAATCCATCTGCTAATGTAGGAGACATAGAGATTCAGGTTCAATCCCTGGGTCAGGAAGGCCCCCTGCAGGAGGGTATGGATATCCACTCCACTATTGTTGCCTGGAAAAGCTCATGGACAGAGGACCCTCGCAGTCTACAATCCACAGGTTCACGCAAAGTCTGACACAACTGAAGTGACTTAACACACATGCAAATGTACATTATAAGATAGATCCACTGCCTTCTAGTCTTCTCTAGACTAAAAGTCATGTGAATAGTAGATACTGCAATCCCAGGGACTGAAACAAGGCCTGGCATAGAGAATGTGATGAGTACATGTGTGCTAAATAATAAGTGAGTTTTACCATATTGGTATGGAAATGCCCCTCAAAGATGCCTTTGTTGTAATTCCCAGAACTTTTGAATGTATGGAAAATGAAAGTGTTAGTTGCTCAGTCATGTCCGACTCTTTTGTTACCCCCTGGACTATAGCCTGCCAGGCTCCGATGCCCATTGGTTCTCCAGATAAGAATACTGGAGTGGGTCACCATCCACTTCTCCAGGGGATCTCCCCTGCCCAGGGATCGAAACTGCATCTCCTGCGCTGCAGGCAGATGCTTTACCATCTGAGCCATACTGCAAAAGGACTTTGCGGATGTGATGAAGAATCTAGAGAAGGGGAGATTATCTTGGATAATCTGGGTGGGGCCCAAAGTACTCACAAAGATCCTTATTAGTGAAAGAGGGAGGAGGGAGAGTCGGAGAAGGTTTTGTGGGATGACCAAAGCAGAGGTCAGAGTGATGGAGAGCCATGAGCCAAGGAATGTGAACAAACTCTAGAAGCTGGAAGAGGCAAGGAGACAGATTCTCCCCAGATCCTCCAGAAGGACACAGTCTTGCAGATGCTCTTTTAGCCCAGTGAGACCCAATTTGAACTTCTGACCTTTAGAACTGTAATTAATGTGTTTTAAGCCCGAAGTTTGCAGTGCTTTGTTAACAGTGGCAATAGGAAACTAATGCAGTGGCATTAACATTAATAAACCACAGAAGTTGTTTTAAAATTGAGATATAATTGACATATAGCATTGTATTATTTTATGGATAATAATAAAAATGATGGCCAGCATTTATTGAGCACTTAGGGAGAACCACAGTACAAGATCCTTTGTAGACGGAGTTTATTAATTCTCAGAATGGTATCATAAGGCAGATATTGTTTCCCTCAAATTACAACAGAGGAAAGAGAAGTCTAAAAAAGTGAAGCTACTTCATCAAGATCACATAGTTAGCAAGTGGCAGAATAAGGACTTGAACTCAAGCACTCTCAGTCCATGTCACACCATCTCCCATGCTTGTGCTGAGAAGTGTGGAAAATAATAGAGACCAGTAACTTACAGATAGAATGAGAAGGACCATCTCAACACAGATGCTGTGGTAGAGAGAATACCACAGATGCTGAAGGATCTATGACCCGCACTGAAGGATGTAAAAAGGACAAGAAAGCTGGATTATTCAGGATTCAGTACCACTGGGTCTTGAAGAGTACTTGGACCATGTCGGTCAGTACACAGTGGAGTGTCCTTCCAGTCCAGGGAAAGGGAATGAAAGAAGGAAACTGTGATGCCTGTGGGCCTGGAAATGGAGAAAGAAAATGGAAAGCCTGTGAGGGCAAAAGTCTGAGAAAGAAAAACAAGATAAAATACTTAATTATTTTTATGGGAATGGTACCATCTGTTGCACACCTATTCCACCCTACAGGGAACATTCACATTTGTTATTTTATTTAATCCTCACAAAACCTCTGCTAAATGAGTATTATTAACCTCATTTTTACAAGGGAGGAAATTAAACATCCAGAGAGGTTAAGTAATTGCTGAAAGGCATGGATCCAGGAAGTCTGATTCCAAAATTCATGCTTTGTCCTTTGTTTCTTTCTGCCCCCATGATAATCTCAGCCCTTCTCCAAGAAGGAGCAAATTTCCATTGAAATAAGAATGATAGGCAGAGCTGCCTTGAAAATTGGAAAGAGCTGCTTTGGAGGTTGGCAAGTTAAGAACAATCAAGCCGAGGCTAGTTTTTAACCAGGCAGCTGTTGAACCAGCATTACTGACAAGCCCTGGGCTAAGGAAGGGCAATAGAGAGATCACAGCAAAATGACACCCATCTTCTCCGCCTTATGTTTAGTGAGGGAACAGAGGAGTAGAAAGACTTTTCCACACCAACTTCAGGTTAGTGTTTATTCATAGGGAGGGAAAGTAGAGAAGAATTTGGGAGAGGTAGAGTTTTACTTATGTCATAACCTTTTATTTCATAAGAGAAAAAAGAAATCTGAAACAAGTTCGGCAAATCATTAACATATATTTAATGTCATGGAGAAGGAAATGGCAACCTACTCCAGGATTCTTACCTGGGAAACTCAATGGACAGAGGAGCCTGGCAGGTTACAGTCCATGGGGTTGCAAGAGTCAGACACGACTTTGCAGCTAAACGACAAATTTAGTCTCAGTGCTTAGCACACAGGTAGGGCTCTGTTACATTACTTTTCTTCCTTAGTCTGTAATATGTCACAGTAAGGCTCAAGTCAATGAACATAAGAACTATTGCTTTTAAAAGACATCATCACAATTGTAAACCATCAGTGCTGCACTAGGGGGAAGCACAGCTTGGTACAGAAGGACAGCAGAGGGGCATCGGTGTGTGTGCTTAGTCGCTTAGTTGTGTCTGACTCTTGCGACCCCATAGACTATAGCCTGGCAGTCTCCTCTGTCCATGGGATTCTCCAAGAAAGAATACTGGAGTGGGTTGCCATTTCCTCCTCCAGGGGATCTTCCTCAACTTAAAAAGAAGCCAGAGGGATTTCCCTGGAGATCCAGTGGTTAAGACTCCATGCTTCAGATGCAGGGGATGTGGGTCTGATCTCCTGTTGGGGAATTAAGATCCCACATGCTACGTATAGCACTGCCAAAAACAAAAAAATAAAATTGAAAATTAAAAAAAAAAGAAGCTGGAAAAGGCAAGGAAATGGATTCTCCCTTCGAGTTTCCAGGACACATCTCTGTGGATAATTTCATTTTAGCCTCATGAGACCTGATGGAACTGCTGTCCTCAGTCAGGCCTGCAAGACTCTGTAAGAGACACTTGGAAGTGGATGATCAGAGTGTTTCAAAACAAGGAGCAGCAGAAAGCAGATGTCTCAGAGTCAGGGAGAGCAGGGCCCATTCCTGTCATCTCCAGGCGTCAGCTCACAAGTCCTAACTGTGCAGGGAGAGGGGAGGGGATGATGGTGGGTGAGACTCAGTCAGGATAAACCTTTTAGGCCAGGAAAAGGAATTTGGATTTTATCATAAATGAAATAGGAGCTATTGGGGAGATTTAAGCCAGATAGAGATGATCAGGTTTGCTTTTCAGAAAGATCCTTCTGATGGGAATAAGAAGGTAAACTGAGAGGAAGGTGGGACTCAGCCAGGTAGACTGGGCAGTAGTCTGTCACAAGATCCTAGATAAGAGCTATCTGGGGCTCTGAAATAAACAAAGTTGCAGTGAGGATGAAGTAATGTTTACAGAGTATTGATGAGGTGTAATTTAAAAACTTGGTGATCCATCAGATATAGGAAGGAGATAGCACCAAAGATAACTTCCAGGTTTCTTCCTTGGTATTTCCAGGATGCACTGCTATTTTCTGTCATAAGGAACACAGGAGAAATTTTTATTTTTTAATGAAGCTGAATTTTCTATAAATAGTGCTGGACAAACCAGACATCCATATGCAAAAAAAAAAAAAAAAAAAGAATCTTCACAAAGACCTTACACTTCTCACAAAAATTAACTTAAAATAGATCACAGAGCTGAATGTAAAATACAAAATAAAATCCCTAAAAGATAACACAGAGAGTCACATATATGTACCCCAATGTTCATTGCAGCACTGTTTACAATAGCTAGGACATGGAAGCAACCTAGATGCCCATTGGCAGACAAATGGATAAGGAAGTTGTGGTACATATACACAATGGAAGATTATTCAGCGATAAAAAAGAACACATCTGAGTCAGTTCTAATGAGGTGGATGAAACTGGAGCCTATTATACAGAGTGAAGTAAGTCAGAAAGAGAAACACCAATACAGTATATTAATGCACAGATATGGAATTTAGAAAGATGGTAACGATGACCCTATATGGAAGAGAGCAAAAGAGACATGGATATAAAGAACAGACTTTTGGACTCTGTGGGAGAAGGCGAGGGTGGGATGATTTGAGAGAATAGCACTGAAACATGTATATTACTGTATGTTAAAAGAAGACCAGTGCAAGCTTGATGCATGAAGCGGGGTACTCAAAGCCGGTGCTCTGGGACAATCCAGAGAGATGGGGTAGAGAGGGAGGTGGGAGAGGGGTTCAGGATGAGGGGGCACATGTAAATCCATGGCTGATTCATGTCAATGTATGGCAAAAACCACCACAATATTGTAAAATAATTAGCTTCCAATTAAATTAATTAATTTTAAAAAATAAGAAAATGAGGTTAAGGGTAAAAAAATTATAGAGATGGCAAATAATCGTACTAAAAGTTGCTCCACATCATATCTTATCAAGGAAATGCAAATTAAAACAATAAGATACAACTATAGTCCCTTGGACTGCAGGGAGATCCAACCAGTCCATTCTGAAGGAGATGAGCCCTGGGATTTCTTTGGAAGGAATGATGCTAAAGCTGAAGCTCCAGTACTTTGGCCACCTCATGCGAAGAGTTGACTCACTGGAAAAGACTCTGATGCTGGGAGGGATTGGGGGCAGGAGGAGAAGGGGACGACAGAGGATGAGATGGCTGGATGGCATCACTGACTCAATGGATGTGAGTCTGAGTGAAGTCCGGGAGTTGGTACTGGACAGGGAGGCCTGGAGTGCTGTGATCCATGGGGTCGCAAAGAGTCGGACACAACTGGGTGACTGATCTGATCTGATCTGATCTGACACATATATTAGAATGGCTGTAATCCAAAACAGTAACACCAAAATGCTGGTGAGGATGTGGAGCAATAGAACTCTCATTCAATATTAGTGATATGTAAACTGGTACAGCCACCCTGGAAGAGAGCTGAACAATTTTTTACAAAACTAAACCTATTCTTACCACACAGTTCAGCAATCACGCTCCTTGGTAATTACCTAAAGGTTTTGAAAATATTTGTCCACACAAAAACCTTCACACCAGGCTGCAACTCCCGGAGCGTGCTCAAACTCATGTCCATCAAGTTGGTGACGCCATCTAACCATCTTATCTTCTGTTGTCCTCTTCTCCTCTAACCTTTAATCTTTCCCAACATCAGGGATTTTTCCAATGAGTCAGTTCTTTGCATCAGGTGGCCAAAGTATTTGAGCCTCAGCTTCAGGATCAGTCCTTCCAGTGAATATTCAGGAATGATTTCCATTAGGACTATCTGGTTTGATACCCTTGCAGTCCAAGGGACACTTATGTTTATAGCACCTTTACTCATAATTGCCAAAACTTAGAAATAATCATGATATCCTTCAGTAGGTGAAAGGATAAATGTGCTGTGCTATGCTTAGCTGCTCAGACATGTCTGACTCTTTGTGACCCTGTGGACTGTAGCTCACCAGGCTCCTCTGTTCGTGGGGATTCTCCAGGCAACAATACTGGAGTGGATTCAATGTTCTTCTCCAGGGGACCTAACCAACCCAGGGATTGAACCCAGGTCTCCTGCATTGCAGGCAGATTATTTACCAGCTGAGCCACCAGGGAAGCCCAAGTATACTGGAGTGGGTAGCCTATCCCTTCTCCAGGGGATCTTTGCAACCCAGGAATTGAACTGGGTTCTCCTGTACTGCAGGTGGATTCACTACCAGCTGAGCTACCAAGGAAGCCTGATTTTTCATTATATATTTGTCATTATACATTTATAACATCAAGAATGAACCCTAATGTAAACTATGGACTCTGGGTGAATATGATGTATCAGTGTTCATCAGCTGTAACAAATGTACCACTGTGGTGGTGAATGTTGATAACGGGGGAGTCTATGGAAACCCACTCCAGTACCCTTGCTTGGAAAATCCCATGGATGGAGGAGCCTGGTAGGCTACAGTCCATGGGGTGGCAAAGAGTCGGATACGACTGAGTGACTTCACTTTCAGTTTTCTCTCATATGTATTTGGGGGCAAGGAATATATGAGAATTGAAGCTTCTCCTTCAGAATGGACCAGTTGGATCTCCTTGCAGTCCAAGGGACTCTCAAGAGTCTTCTCCAACACCACAGTTCAAAAGCATCAATTCTTCGGCACTCAGCCTTCTTCACAGTCCAGCTCTCACATCCATACATGACCACAGGAAAGACCATAGCCTTGACTAGGCGAACCTTTGTTGGCAAAGTCATGTCTCTGCTTTTGAATATGCTATCTAGGTTGGTCATAACTTTCCTTCCAAGGACTAAGCGTCTTTTAATTTCATGGCTGCAGTCACCATCTGCAGTGATTTTGGAGCCCAGAAAAATAAAGTCTGACACTGTTTCCACTGTTTCTCCATCTATTTCCCATGTAGTGATGGGACCAGATGCCATGATCTTCGTTTTCTGAATGTTGAGCTTTAAGCCAACCTTTTCACTCTCCACTTTCACTTTCATCAAGAGGCTTTTGAGTTCCTCTTCACATTCTGCCATAAGGGCGGTGTCATCTGCATATCTGAGGTTATTGATATTTCTCCCAGCAATCTTGATTCCAGCTTGTGTTTCTTCCAGTCCAGCATTTCTCATGATGTACTCTGCATATAAGTTAAATAAACATGGTGACAATAGGCAGCCTTTATTTTCATGTAAGGTTCTGGGGATCATGACATGAACATCTTTGGGGGCCTATTATTCTGCTTCTCATAAGTCTCTAGGCAAAATGTAGGCAGACAAATGATCCTTTCACAAATACAGGCTCACATAAAAAAGCCGTAGCCTCATGTATCATTAGACACTCCTATGGCTAAATCCTTCCTAAGGACCAGTGTTCCCTGGGCACATAAATACTGGACAATTCCAGATTCCACTGTTTCTTGGGGAAAGGCTACTATGCCTTCCAGCTCTGGTTTTTATTGATCCAGGGTTTGGGTGGAATTGAACCTGCAAATGGCAGGTTTTATTATAGGCAACAGAAGCAAGCAGGGGCTAATATACCTAAAGTTAAAGTGAATGGACAGAGATGGGGGAAATCTGAAAATGATGATTGCCAGATATTCCTAAAGACTCTATGGAAAATTCCAGTGTGGGAAAAAGTCCATAAGAATTTATATTGAGCAACAGCAAAACAATAAACAAACAAGTCAAATAAAACCATATATATATACACACACACAACTGAGAACATGAAATAACTCACTTTAGGAAACCACAAACTATTCTTTCCACAGGAGATGAATATGGGAGTCAGCTAGGCAAAGCAGGTCATTTTGACCTCTCAGTGTGAACTATATCTGAACTCTGCTTTAAGGAAAATGAATACTTTTCATAGTCAGTTGAGAGTATTATGGAAGTTCAAGGCTAGACATCAATAACAAACCATTAGACTCTTGTAACTTTGTTTCTTCTTTTTTGATTAGAAAGGAAAAAGAGCCTAGGAATTCCCAGTGGTCTAGAGGTTAGCGTTCCACACTTTCACTGCCAAAAGTTTGGGTTCCATCTCTGATTGGAGGACTAAGATCCCACAAGCAGCGTGGCCAAAACCAACCAAACAAAAACCTCCAGTAGGACAGTTATAAGAGATCTATGCCCAATTATCTACTCACACAGGATTAATAAGGATTTAGAATGGTGTAGTGATTAGAACAGGCAATGGGCTTATGAGTCAGACTTGGTTTCAAGTTTGCTAACAGTGTAAGGACAGTCATTTAATCTCTCTAACCCTTAGTCTCATTATGCATAAAATAAGGATAAATGATAGTTACTGACCTTGCAAAAGTGTTAAGTACTACATGAGATAAGAAATACAAAATCTTAAAAACAATCTATCATTTTCTAAGGGAAAGCTTTCTCTGGTGGCTCAGATGGTAAAGAATCTGCCTGTAATGCAGGAGAGCAGGGTTTGATCCCTGGAATCATTTATTAAATATATATATGCACCACACACTGTGAAATACACTATTTTGTTTAACCATACAACAATCATATGAGGAAGATAATATCTCCATTTTAAGAATAAGGACACTAAGATTCTAAGTTTACCCATAATATGTGGCAGATTTATTTGATCCTAAAGACTATGGGCTTAAAGCATTGCCTTACATAGCCACTGATATAGTTGGCCGGTGGGTAGATAGTGAAAAGGTTGAATCAGAAACTAGCCTGAGTTGTGCAGAGAAGCACAACATTTAGCTACAACTTCCTGTTAACATCTTAGAGGCAAACAGTATACCGCTGTTGTTGTTTAGTCGCCAAGTTACCTGTCTCTTTTGCAATCCCATGGACTGTAGCCCACCAGGTTCCTCTGTCCATGAGATTCCCCAGGCAAGAATACTGGCATGGGTTGCCATTTCCTTCTCCGGGGGATCTACCTGACCCAGGGATTGAACCCGCATCTCCCGCATTGGCAGGTGGATTCTTTACCACTGAGCCACCAGGGAAGCCCAAGTAATCTATATCTATACATAAAAGACCTTTATCACTGGACAGGAAGCTAACTGGCCTGCCTTACAAGGTGACCACGAGGACTGAGGCAATCCGGTCAGGAAGGTACATAATGACACATGATAATATGACACGTATTAGGTGATTTAGTAGACCACTCCCAAGCCCTCCTTCCTATTCTAATAACCTGCTGATTGGTCTGAGAACTCCCTCCAGTAATCACCCATTCCTAGGTAAGAATTTAATGTTTATAAAATTCTTATACTGTGCCAGACATTGTTCTAAGCCCTGGGATCATCAAGGACTTCAAAAAGTCAGCGTAGGCTCATTTCTTCACCCGACCCACCCCCGCCACCACCACCCTAGACAAGAGTTAGGGACAAGAGTTAGGGACAAGAGTTAGGGTGGGAACCATGTTTGGATGACAACTCCTAATGTTTGACAGAAAACAACAAAACTCTGTAAAACAATTATCCTTCAATTAAAAAATAAAGTCCAAACGAAATACTCTAGAAGGTTATTTGATCTCAGATTAATTTATATCCAGTTAACCCTTTCTCAGAGAAAGTGATGGCACCCCACTCCAGTACTCTTGCCTGGAAAATTCCATGGACAGAGGAGCCTGGTGGGCTGTAGTCCATGGGGTCGCTAAGAGTTGGACACGACTGAGCGACTTCACTTTCACTTTTCACTTTCATGCATTGAAGAAGGAAATGGCAACCCACTCCAGTGTTCTTGCCTGGAGAATCCCAGAGACGGGGGAGCTTGGTGGGCTGCCGTCTATGGGGTCGCACAGAGTTGGACACGACTGAAGTGATTTAGCAGCTTAGCAGCAACCCTTTCTAGAGTTCCCATTCACTCAAAAACCATTTTGGGAAACTTCCCTAGTGGTCCAGTGGTCCATACTCCCAATGCAGGTGGGCCTGGGTTGGATCCCTGGTCAGGGAACTAAACCCCACATGCTGCAACCAAGTGTTCACATGCCACAGCTGAAACATCCTGGGTGTAGCCACTAAGACTCAGCACAGCCAAATAAATGAAGAAAAAAATAAATATTATACAAAGCATTTTTTGAGCACCTCTTATATTCTAGGAACTGTTCTAAGCACTAAGAACACAGTACTATAAGAAACAAAGTCCCTGTCCTCACCAAGATTACATTTGAGTAGGAGAGAGAAAGAGAGATTACATAAACATATGTAATTTCTGTAGCAATAAATGCTGTGAAGAGAATGAAGCAGAATCAGGATTCAGAGAGTGACCAGTGGAGGGCTGGGGCAGTGTTTTAGAAAGGATGGTCAGGGACAATACTTGAGCAGACACCTGAATGAGTGAGGAACCGTCAGGCAAAAACCTGAAAAAGAGCACTCCAGGCGAAGGAAAGAGTCAGGATGAAAATCTTGAGGTGGGAACCTGTTTGGCACATTTGAAGAATAGGAGAACTGGAGCAGGATTGGAGATTTGGGAGAAAAGCAACACCTTCTGGATTTACTTTTATCATTTGGCTGTTGTGTGAAGAATATATAGTAGGAAGGCAAGAGCAGAAAGGACACACAGTAGGTCAATAAATAGTTGAGAATTAATAAACAATGAATTCAGTTTTTGAACACCTTTTTAAAGACTTGCTGCACTTAATTTATATGATGTCTCAGATCACTCAATCATCATATAAAGAAGACATGCCGTTCTTCCTAATGTTTCTTGTGCTACAGTAGTACATGAATTTCATAATTCTGATAAGTCTTTATAAAGATGGGACCATGAGCCTCTATAATCATACTCTCTTAAATATAAAATTAGCTCACATGATTAAAAGTTCAAACGCTACACACTTTCTAAAGTGTTCTGGTAAAACAACGTTTTTCTTTGGCATATGCAGTCCAAATAGCTCTAACCTTAATCATTTTTCAAGTCTTAATCTCCACATGCTTGGCATATTCTGATAACATTGACAGGTTAAAAGCAACATTCTGTTGTATGCACAGCGATTGCTTGCAATTAACCTTAATTTAGGCTGAAAGTAGACTGAACAGCTGCTTCATAGCAACATTTCTAAATTTATTAGATAAATATCTCCAGAGAACTTCAGATTAAAAAGCAACAAAAACAAAATCTGCAACATTGCAGCCTTGTCTTAGTCAGGAGAGTCTTGAAGCAGTGCACAGGCCAGTAAGACTACTTTCCTGAGAAAAGAGGCTTTTGGGGCCCTTATTGCACAGAGTAGCTACAGATAACGATAACTGGAGATAAGAAAAATGTAGGTAAACAATTTTTAAAGAACACATCCCACGTTTCTTCCGTAAAAGGAATTTTAAAGTCCACTGATATTTTACTGAGGGTATAACCACACTAGAGCCCCAGTGTAAGGAACCTTTGCAAATTTCAGATAGAATTCCTCAAAGTCTAACGCCATCGTTCCATTCCTTTAAAATATATTTAATAAATGATGACTATGTCATCTTAACCTCTCAACATTAACTGGTATTATTATCCCTATTTATATGAAGACAGACGGCCTCAGAACTGTTACAGTAACAACACTAGTTGTAAAGACAGGAGACAACTAAGGCCTGATTCCAAATTCTGTGCTTTTCTCAACAAACTGTGCTGCTGGGGTGACAAACCTTTGATATCATGTGTTAGATCTGCCTTTTTCTTTTACATGTATCTATTCTTTATTTTTTAATTTATTTATTTTAATTGGAGGCTAATTACTTTACAATATTGTAGTGGTTTTTGCCATACATTGACATGAATCAGCCATGGGTGTACATCTGTTCCCCATCCTGAACCCCCCTATTCTTTAAAGTCAGAATCACATTAGAAATCAGGGTAAGTGTATCTTGAAGAGGAAGAAGGAGAAGAGAACAAAATTTTCTTGAGCTCTTTGGTCTAATTTATCCATACTATTATTTCTGCTGGCTCAGTGGTGAAGGATCTGCCTGTAAAGCAGGAGCTGCAAGTTCAAACCCTGAGTCGGGAAGAAGCCCTGGAGAAGGAAATGGCAACCCACTCCAGTACTCTTGCCTGGGAAATCCCATGGACAGAGGAGCCTGGCAGGCTGTATAGTCCACTGGGTCCCAAAAGAGTTGAACACGGCTTAGTGACTAAACAATAACAACTCATACTATTATTTATGATGCCAAATACATCCATGCAAATAATGAATGTTTACTGTAGAAGTTTTAGAAGTTCAGATAAGCTGGGGAAAAAAAAAAAACTAAATAAATAAAATTCAGCTGGAATTCAACCACTCACATGCCTCTAGTTTCATGTGATCTCAGCAACACTAAGCAGACGTGACAGTGTGGTTCTAACATCTCTCCTGCTGTCACACACACATAATGAGAATTTTGGTCTAGAAACTGCTGCAAACACCAGATGAGGTTAACAGCATCTTTGGACTTCCCTGGTAGCTCAGCTGGTAAAGAATCTGTCTGCAATGCAGGAGACCTGGGTTTGATCCCTGGGTTGGGAAGATCCCATGGAAGAGGGCATGGCAACTCACTCCAGTATTCTTGCCTGGAGAATCGCCATAGACAGAGGAGCCTGGCGGGTTACAGTCGATGGGGTCACAAAGAGTCAGACGTGACTAAGCGACTAAGCACAGCACAGCACAGCACAACAGCATCTTTAGGTCCTTGACAATAATCATTGTTCTATCATGGTCTTATTTTAATATTCATAAAGCACTTTTGCATTTGCATGATGTAAAGTTGAGAAGTTTGAGGGTTTTTTTTTTTCTTTTTAAAAGACTCAGTATAGGAAGATAATCCCATCCTCACTGAAAACATTAAACAACATACTAAAAAAATCTGCAGTACACAATCATTAGCAGTGTATTTCAAAGAATGAGATGACTGTAATTATCACATTGCAGGAGTATAGCAGTTAACAGACATGGATTTAAATCTTGGTTGTACTGCCTATTTCACGACCTTAGTCAAGAGATTCAATCTTTGTGGGACTCAATTTGTGGGCTTAGTGGTAAAGAATCTCCCTGCCAATGCAGGAGATGCAGGAGACTCGGTTTGATACCTGGGTTGGGGAGATCTCCTGGAGAAGGAACTGGCAATTCGCTCCAGTATCCTTTCCTGGGAAATCCCATGGACAGAAGAGCCTGGTGGGTTACAGTCTGTGGGGTTGCAAAAAGAGTGACACGACGTAGCAGCTAAACAAAACATAGAGCTTAGCATAATATCTTATATAAAGTCCTTATAAAAGGAACTTTTAACAAAGTCTTCTTGAAAATTTGATTTTAAGCCTTAATGTTTCAATAAATATTTTTCTTTAAAAACATATTTTCTAAGATAGGAAATAACATTGTTTCTTCATCAAAGACTAGCTTTAAAAGCATTGCTACCTTTACTCTGTTTTAAAAGATACAGGAATGAGTACCATGATGATTAACTCAACTACAAAAACACTATTCCAGGACTCTGTTGGGTACTTGGTGCTATACATGGTGCTGTACAGAATTTTTATTCATTCCTAATCAGTAACGTTTCTTATTTTCCAAATTTACCTCCCCATCTCTCTCCTCTCAGCAGCACAGAATAAAGACCATTATGAATGAGCTTCCTATGTACTCCTTAAAAATCTTTGCCTCTCATCATGAGAAGGACAATTAGATAATTCAGTCGACTATATGACATCCTGTGCAAAATATTAATGACAGATCTGCTACCATTCCCCAATACCCACACCCAGCTTCCTTTCTCTAGCAGCAATCCTGCTCTCAAAGTTTGGCTTTTCTTCTCCAGCCCATGGGACGTGAAGGGCAACCATCAGCACTGGTAAGCAGTGGTCTAACTGTAGAGCAGGGGGGTGGCTGCAGGTCTCTGCAGCATTTTGTCTGCAGTTAGTCTGCACAAGAATAATTACGAGTTGACTTTGGTATTGTTTTGGTTTGGGCTATTTTACTTCATTCTTTCTCTATTTCCCTGGTTAACTAAGACAGATGTATGTATCAAAACTTTAATATATGATTACTTTTAAACTCAGAATAACAATTCTAGAGGAAAAAGTTGGAAATGTACATTGTTCATTTATTAAAATAAGTTAAATACATAATACAGAATTACATAAATAATGATACAGACATGGCATACTCAGCAGCCATTATAAATAACTTTGTAAAAGATTATTTATTGAAATAGAAAATATTTATAATACAAAGAAGTGAGCTACAAAACAGTACGGGTAATATTTCATTTTTTGTGAATGCATGCATGGAAAAACTACTAGGACATATTATCACTGTTAACTTTGAGCTGTGGAATAAATTGTTTTTTCTTTGTACTTTTTAGTCTTTCCCTAAAATTTCTATATTAAGGTTGTATTATTTTTTGTAAATAGAAAAAAGCAAAATGGATTCTGATTTAATGAGACAAAGAAGGAAGGTGCCAGCACTCTGGGGAATATCTACATTTAAGGTATTTGAATGAGAAAGAGGATGTTAAATCTAACATCTTAGACTTGCACTTTTTAGGAACTGATTTTTTTTTTTTTTTTTTTTTTTTTGCTAGTTTCTATCTATTTTAGCTTTCTGGCTGCCTATCAGTATAATAATAACCTAACTCAGCCCTAAGCATCTAGGTTAAAATAAAAGACAGAAATTTTTTATAAAACAAACTGTCAAACTAATATTTCTTATAGTCCTAGAGGTCTCATGAAAAAAATGCTGGCTGTAGACATAACAGAATCTTTGAAATCTTAGCAGTCCTTTAGTTTAATACAGTGGAGGTAAGAAATCTTCCTGGGTAAAGAGGTACTTCTGGAAATTGTATTCATCTTTTCAGGCTAAAGTAGTACCATTTGTAGGACTTCTCCAGTAACTCAGTTGGTAAAGAATCCACCTGCAATGCAGGAGACCCTGGTTCGATTCCTGGGTTGACAAGATCCCCTGGAGAAGCGACAGGCTACCCAGTCCAGTATTCTTGGGTTTCCCTGGTGGCTCAGTTGGTAAAGAATCAGCCCTCAATGCGGGAAACCTGGGTTCAATCCCTGGGTTTGATCCCTGGGTTGGCAAAACCCCTGCAGGAGGGCATGGCAACCCACTCCAGTATTCTTACCTGGAGAATTCCCATGGACAGAGGAGCCTGGGTCGGAGGCTACAGTCCATGGGGTTGCAAAGAGTGGACCACAACTGAGGACTTTCACAGTACAACTTGTAAATGGTTCTGTAGAACACTGTTTCTATAGCATTGAAGGAATCCTTCCCATTTTACTCTAGAGGGTTTAGGAGTAATCCCAGGAATGATTGAGCTAATCCATCTCACAATTTTGGCCACTGTCCTAATAGCAGGGTTATCAAATAAAACGTCTCATACAGAGGCCTTGACATACAGTTCCTACACACACTAACAAATAGCCATGATAATATAGTGCTGCCTGAAACTAAAACAAAAAACAGCATTCATATGCTTTAAATGCATTCACATAAAAAACAAGACATAAAAACATTACAAAACTGTAGAAGAATTACATATATTAGGCAACAGGGAATTACACAAACTGGAAAGACTAAAGAATTTAAAGGAATTTAAGGCAATGGCACCCCACTCCAGTACTCTTGATTGGAAAATCCCATGGACGGAGGAGCCTGGTGGGCTGCAGTGCATGGGGTTGCTAAGAGTTGGACACGACTGAGCGACTTCACTTTCGCTTTTCCCTTTCATGCATTGGAGAAGGAAATAACAACCCACTCCAGTGTTCTTGCCCAGAGAATCCCAGGGACAGGGGAGCCTGGTGGGCTGCCGTCTATGGGGTCACACAGAGTCGGACACGACTGAAGTGACTTAGCATAGCATAGCATAGCATAGTGAAAACAGAATCTAAAGGTTTAAGAGTGTATTGTGAAGGGACTTTATTTCTAGATTTTACCAATAACTCCTATCAGAGTATAGCTTATTTGAATATACTTTTGAGAAGCACCATTCAGAAAACAAAGATCATGGCATCTGGTCCCATCACTACATGGGAAATAGATGGAGAAACAGTGGAAACAGTGTCAGAATTTATTTTTCTGGGCTCCAAAATCACTGCAGATGGTGACTGCAGCCATGAAATTAAAAGACGCTTACTCCTTGGAAGGAAAGTTATGACCAACCTAGAGAGCATATTCAAAAGCAGAGACATTACTTTACCAACAAAGGTTCGCCTCGTCAAGGCTATGGTCTTTCCTGTGGTCATGTATGGATGTGAGAGCTGGACTGTGAAGAAGGCTGAGCGCCGAAGAATTGATGCTTTTGAACTGTGGTGTTGGAGAAGACTCTTGAGAGTCCCTTGGACTGCAAGAAGATCCAACCAGTCCATTCTGAAGGAGATCAATCCTGGGATTTCTTTGGAAGGAATGATGCTAAAGCTGAAACTCCAGTATTTTGGCCACCTCATGCGAAGAGTTGACACATTGGAGAAGACTCTGATGCTGGGAGGGATTGGGGGCAGGAGGAGAAGGGGACGACAGAGGATGAGATGGCTGGATGGCATCACTGACTTGATGGGTGTGAGTCTGAGTGACCTCCGGGAGCTGGTGATGGACAGGGAGGCCTGGCGTGCTGCGGTTCATGGGGTCGCAAAGAGTCGGACACGACTGAGCGACTGATCTGATCTGATCTGATCTTGAGAAGCACCTGCTTTGAAAGAGACTTCCCACCTGGTCAAGGTAACTGTAACAAATTACTTAGGAAGCAAGATTAGTTTGAAGATCTGACTGTACATATTTCTCATATAATTGAACTGATATAGCTGTGGAAACCCTACAGACTTTAAAATCTGAGATTAAGTGATCCTGAAGTAAACTTCAAAGCACTGTCTGCAACCAAAGGAATGAGGGAATACTAAAAAATGGGCATCTAGCTTAACCGAGGCCAAAAATATCAGTGTGAAAAAGTGGAGCCCAAGGAAATACAAACTCCTAACAGCAGAGATGTTTGTGTTTTGTTCCCTGCTGCATTCTAGAATCTAGAACAGCTTCTCCCCATGAGAGACACTCAGTATTTTTATTAATGAAAAGCCAGGGATCTCTCCTGACATATATGAGGAATCAATCCAAATTCACTCCTTGTATCAAAACTTAATAATCTCCCACCAACTGGAGAAGCTGTTACTGTATGACTAACACATTAGTGAGCTAACTGTACTATATTGTATATTTTTGAGTGAGATGAGTGATGAAAGATTATGGTTTTTACTTTTGAGAAGCCCAGATTCCAGTAATTTTGAAATCGGTATGCCTGTTACTAAAGTAAGATATGACAGTATTATGGAGACATAACATTTCATGTATTTCCATCTTCTTAAAACCCTCTGAACACAGTAAGGAAAACCAGTGCTGAAGTACACGTGCTGCT
This sequence comes from Tragelaphus eurycerus, assembly GCA_935064755.1. Taxonomy (NCBI): domain Eukaryota; kingdom Metazoa; phylum Chordata; class Mammalia; order Artiodactyla; family Bovidae; genus Tragelaphus; species Tragelaphus eurycerus. The sequence goes on along the minus strand of CAKXYN010000092.1, from coordinate 6,466,767 downwards.
TCCCCTAGACACTGGTGCATCACCTAAGACACTTGTGCCAGCATCTGCTGGGCAGTGCTAACAGATGGAAGACATTAATCATCTGCTTGGTGTTCCCACCTTGTCCATCCAGCTTCAAATATAACCGCACTGAGCTACATGAGTCAGCATCTGGTCCCTCCAAAAGTTAGTGCATCACTTACAAAGCAAAAAGGAAAAAGTTCACACTTCAGAGCCCTGAATCACTGCCAGAAGTACCCATGGTGCATCAAAGTTTCAGACTCCCTGAAGATCTTTAGCCCCCTGGATACCAAAGTAAAGACAGATCTGAAAGCTACAAAAAAAAAAAAAAAAAAAAAACAGGTGGGTGGTCATATACAGGACTGTAACCCCAAGCAATATAAATGGTATTTGTTCCCACCATGGATTAATCGCTTTGAAGGATCAAAATACAGAAGATAGCAACATTCAACATTTAAGATGGTTTTCTTAATAAAAAAGCACTAAAAAATGTGAATAAGTTAAACTTTTATTTTTCAGAAGCGAAAAGGACAAGTGGTGACTTGCCTTTGGAAAAGACATTAATATCAGGGTACTCAACTATCTATCTCACAGAGACAGCAGCCGAAGAAACTCTATTATCATACAGTTCTCAAACAAGTTCTATTAAATAAATCTCAGAACAATATGTTTTTAACGAAAACCAACAAAACAAAGACATCGACAACAACAAAAAATTTAAAAGCATCCATAAAGTGGTATTTGAAGAAAGAAAAAGGAAAATCTGGAAGTCTTATATATTGAGAGTTCTCTATTAAAATCAAGGAGGCCCAAATCCTAAAACAGAAAAGAAAAAAAAAATGTTAAAACACAATCTTTTAAAAGAATCCAATGAGGTTTTTATAGATGCATGTTTTAATGCTTCAGCTATTCAAAACATTTTTTTTCACACTGGGAGCCCTTCTGTAAGTACTGCCGGAAATTATACGAACGCCAACGCAGCGATATGCCTTCTCAACGGGCCCTTCAAGTTTTAAATTTGGGTCTGGAATCTCAATTAAGTGTTTTTATAACAGGCTGCAGAAAATGGTATTGTTTTTTAAATTACATTTGCTTACTTTTTATACATTATTACTTTAAAACGGTCTATATACTTTAAAAAGAGAAACAACAACTTACATGTGAAAATAAGGTTATGTGAAATGACACAATCCTTCTCATAAAGTAGGAGTAACAATTTCCAAAATGAAAATACTATACAAAATGAAGTAGTCAGTGGGGGCTGGGGTGGGAAGTGGAGAGCCACCAGGGAAGGCACAGAAGGCCTAGGTTCTAGATTCCATTTTGTACTGATTAGCTGTCTATCTTAGTCTCAGCTTCCTTAGGTCTCAATTTCCTCCCTGGTAAGGAGAGGCAGATGGCTCTCTATGCTTTGTTTCAATTTTAAACCCAAGGGCTCTTATACTTTATAAGGAAAGATCTGTCACTGTTCAATCTTCAGGACAATAACTAGAAAGCATATCCCATAATTTTATTGGGAGAAAAGAAAAAAATCTACCCTAACGGCAAAATTATACTTCATATCCTATTTACGTACGAAACACAGAAAGTGAATGATTATTCTCTTCCTGGCCTCTAGAAGCTCTCTCTGAAAGAGTCAACTGAAAATCCTAGGATTATGACTGCGCCAAAACATCCAACCTGTGTTTCTCTCTGCCTTACTGAAAGCTGCTAGGCAGTTATAAGGTCGATTAATAATTTTTGTGGGCAGGATCAAACTTTAGGTTAAAATAAGTACTTGTTGCAGTTTCAGGGTTGAAACTCCATCAACTTTCAGGTTTAGGAAAGGAAAAGAGAAGAATGAAGTTTAAAGATCTTACTGATCCTAAGAAGGACGGACAGTAGAAAAAATACGCTTTATTATCTATAACACATACTTTCATCATAACCATTTGGGCTCTTTTTGCTTTGATGTTATTTTTTTCTTGTCAACTTTGTCCTTTAACTATATTCACTACAAAGAAGTAATATGAATTGTGAACTGTGCATATACAAAAATGCTTTATAAAAAGTTAAAATTGCATTTCCTGATAAACAAAAATACAGGTTTACAACACTAAACAATCTCTTAAATCTCCCCGGGTTCTCAAATTCTCATAATTTTATACAGATAAGTAAGAGTACATATACATATCACTTACTGTTTCTTTTAAACAGTATTCATGGATATAACTGTGTTTTCCTAAATGTCTCATTGGTAATACTCAGTCTTGTAAGTCTGGTTCCATAGTAATCTATAATGTAACTACTTCCATCTGAAGGTCCAACAATCTAGAAGAGAAAAGTTTGCAAATTACCCATTTTACAGAACATACTTAAAAAATATTTTGAGTTTACTTCTCTCAGGTGTTAATAAAATTACTTCAGTAGCACCAGAAATATAACTTAGACTCAAGCAAAAAAAGTAATTTAGTAGCTCATGCAGCTGAAAAGGGCACTGGGGAAGCTCACAGGATTAAGAGAGCTGGGGGAACTAAGGCCTCAAGAACTGAAATGCCACACCACACGAGGCCCTTGGTTTGGCCTCCCTGCCTTTATTCCACAGACACGTGTTCCCTATTGGTTGCCAACTTCTAGATACATACCTTGGCAGTTTCCAACAGAATGTAAAATTTTCTTCCTCGGTGTATATACATCAATTTCAGGGAAGAACTTTGACGGATGTGCCTGGTTTTTATGCCTGTTGCTGAACAAATTACTGTATCTAAGGGAATAGGATTAATATTGGCCAAGCCAGGCTCCCTCTGGGAGATGATGTAATATGACTGACAGTCCTACCAGAACCACATGGAATGGAAAAGGAAGAAATAAACTCACACACACACACACACACACACATATAAGAGTCTTGTCCATTTAATCACATTTGTGACAATCCACTTAACATGATCTCTACAACTTATCCTTTAAGATAATAATCTTCAAACTGCAGCCTTAGAGGTACACAGGGATTTACAAATGTATATACAGGCCCAGATAGCTGCAAGGAATCCATTTTGCGATCCTTAATTCACATAAATACTCTTTGTGAAAATGATCCACCTGATATCACACTAGAATAAAAGCACCATGCTAGGTCCCAAGCCCACTTCCCTTTCCCTGTGATCCTTTCTCCAACTTGTCAACAGTAAAGCATACATCCCCCATCAAAATACACTGAGTCTCATGATGGCATATTGCCTTGAGGTACAAAAATCTCTGATATGTCAAAGAAGGGGATAATTCAAAATATTGGAGTCAGGGATGTCTTTTAATCAAGAGTCCAAAAATACTCTGTCAAACTCTGTCACTTGTTTAAAAGATGCATCCCTAGTAAAATGTGACTTTTTTTTTTTTAGCTTACAAATGATTTGCTAATATCTGTAACATGTTTATGCTATTTTGATCAAACTGTATATCAATAATTACATTAAGTGGATATTTTAAATTCTATGCTATTTGTATTCTGTGGATACATTTTAAAATGGATGTAACAGTTTTATTTAAATATGTCAATATTTGCAAACTAGAAATGATATCCTTTGCAACTTTTTAAGCTTTTGATCTAAAACTGAAAATGTCAACTTGAAACATGTGAGGATAGGGGTTTGCTTAAGAAAAAAATTGTTTTAGGGGTTATGCAACCAGAGTTTGAAGAACACTACTATACAGCATTCATCATTTTAAAGATAAATTTGGTTTTAAAGGCTATTCAACAAATAGTTAATTCCTACAGTCCAGGCACCGTGCTAGACATTATACACAGAACAGTGAATAATGGGTGTTTATTCTAGTGAACTATAGATGTTAATATTCAAATAATACTAGATACTTGCTAGGTGCTATCATATACTTGAACTTCTTCCAAAGATCATATTGCTTTGTCTTGACATTTATGAATGTGATTCATGAATTTAAATAAAAATTAAAACATTTTCAATGGCAAAGTCACAGAGGAAACTGTCGGGAGCCGTCTTGGATCAGCGCTCCACCCATGACAAAGGTCATGAGGAAGGATGCTCGGCATACGCAAAGGCAGGATCGAGCCTCAGGAGCCCCCCTGGAAATTCTCAAGCATCTATCCCCAAAACCAGAGTCTGCCCACTTTCTGCTTTGTGCTCTCACCTACACCTCTGACTTTACGGGGGGCTGTTCCCCACTCAAAATTCTCCAAGCCAGGCTTCAGCAATATGTGAACCGTGAACTTCCTGATGTTCAAGCTGGTTTTAGAAAAGGCAGAGGAACCAGAGATCAAATTGCCAACATCCGCTGGATCATGGAAAAAGCAAGAGAGTTCCAGAAAAACATCTATTTCTGCTTTATTGACTATGCCAAAGTCTTTGACTGTGTGGATCACAATAAACTATGGAAAATTCTGAAAGAGATGGGAATACCAGACCACCTGATCTGCCTCTTAAGAAATCTGTATGCAGGTCAGGAAGCAACAGTTAGAACTGGTCATGGAACAACAGACTGGTTCCAAATAGAAAAAGGAGTACGTCAAGGCTGTATATTGTCACCATGTTTATTTAACTTATATGCAGAGTACATCATGAGAAATGCTGGACTGGAAGAAACACAAGTTGGAATCAAGATTGCCGGGAGAAATATCAATAACCTCAGATATGCAGATGACACCACTCTTATGGCAGAAAGTGAAGAGGGGCTAAAAAGCCTCTTGATGAAAGTGAAAGTGGAGAGTGAAAAGGTTGGCTTAAAGCTCAACATTCAGAAAACGAAGATCATGGCATCTGGTCCCATCACTGCATGGGAAATAGATGGGGAAACAGTGGAAACAGTGTCAGACTTTGTTTTTCTGGGCTCCAAAATCACTGCAGATGGTGACTGCAGCCATGAAATTAAAAGACGCTTGCTCCTTGGAAGGAAAGTTATGACCAACCTAGATAGCATATTCAAAAGCAGAGACATCACTTTACCAACAAAGGTTCACCTAATCAAGGATATGGTCTTTCCTGTGGTCATGTATGGATGTGAGAGCTGGACTGTGAAGAAGGCTGAGCGCCGAAGAATTGATGCTTTTGAACTGTGGTGTTGGAGAAGACTCTTGAGAGTCCCTTGGACTGCAAGAAGATCCAACCAGTCCATTCTGAAGGAGATCAATCCTGGAATTTCTTTAGAAGGAATGATGCTAAAGCTGAAACTCCAGTATTTTGGCCACCTCATGCGAAGAGTTGACTCATTGGAGAAGACTCTGATGCTGGGAGGGATTGAGGGCAGGAGGAGAAGGGGACGACAGAGGATGAGATGGCTGGATGGCATCACTGACTCGATGGATGAGAGTCTGAGTGACCTCCGGGAGCTGGTGATGGACAGGGAGGCCTGGCGTGCTGCGGTTCATGGGGTCGCAAAGAGTCGGACACGACTGAGCGACTGATCTGATCTGTTCCCCACTACCTCTCTCTGAAAAAGAGTTAACTCACAGCTCCAGTTAATAATTCCTGGGTGTGAGAGTGTTTCAGCCTACAAACTCCTTTGGAAATCCTCTAGCCTGCCTGAATAGGCTTTTCCCGCCACATGTGATTGTTTAGAGCCTCCCAACTGTGAGAGGCATGAGAGGCATGAGATGTTCTAAACTGTATAAGTACAGATTCCTTTGAGCAGTTAAAAGATTGATTAGAAATTGTATTGGTGAAGGATTTTTCACTTGTTGGGCCAATGCTTGCTGCTAAGTCTCCATATCCCTTACCTACTGTGTCCTTGGCAGTGTATTGATTGATATAATTGGTTTATAGAAATGTAAGTAGCAGCCTTAATGTTTGTAACCTTGGACCCTTGAGTTAATTCTTTTCTTGATTGAGCCCACCTCACCTTTGCCCTATAGGAATGCAACTTTATCTAATGCTTTTGGAGGGTGGCGCCTGACTTTAGAATAATCACCTTTAGAAAAAAAAAATAAGTTTCTTAAAATGTTGACAGGCCTCCGGGCCAGAAGATGATGTAATTCATCTAAACTTTTGCATATGATAAGTTTGAAAGCCTGGCTCACTGCTGTCCTTGCATGACTCGACCCCTTCCCCCATTATCCTCTATGCAAAACTTAAGGTATAAAACTACGTTGGGAAATAAAGTCTTCCCTTTTGGATCGCCGAAATTTGGTGTCTCCATGTTGTTCTTTCTCTCACCTTCTGGCTGAATTTTTCCTCTGGGGTGGGGAAGCTCATCAAGCCTACTAATTTTGCCTGGGCTTCTAAGATCTGAACAGGGAGGCCTTAGTGTCTCCCCTCCCTCGGGAGAATAGGAAGACGCCTGCGGCCTACGTAGGTGACGTAAATTTCTTGCTTTGGAATTTTATTCAGCCTCTTTTTCTCCACTAAATGTTCTCACTGAGCTATCGTCATTTTTATTACCCTTTATATCTTTAATTAATGCCTAATTAATCGTTTCCTGACTCCCGCCGACTCCGTCTCCCCTTCGAATTCCCTGGATCCACCGGCCTGAACCCCAGCAGGAAGCTTATATGTATATTAAGCAAAGAAAGAAAAGAATGGGTGACTAGAATTTACAAAGTTTTGAGACTCTACAAAAGAAACAAAGAAAAAGGAAAGCCTACAAAGTAAAAATAGGTTAAATCACATGGTTAAAAACTGGCCTAACCTGGAATATGTGCGTAGATTTGCCCTATTATCTTTTTCTTCCTATGCCATCTCCTCTGACACTCTTACTTCTGTCAAAAAAAAAAAAAAATTTCAAAAGTTGAAAATAAGGAAAAAAGATGACTGGATAGCCTTTTACTATCATGCATTTCTAGTAAGCCCGCCCACGGTTCACTTGACTTTCTCAGGAAATATAACTATTTAACTAAAAACTGATTATGGCCCAGATGTTTTACAGTCTTGGCAAGTTAGCAGTTAACACATAGAAGAATGATATGATATCGTCCTGGTCTTTTGTTCCCCCTGTCCTGTAGATAAGTTAGCCCTAAAGATTACAGTTTTATTACCTGGTAATACATGGTCCAATTTTGTATATAATTTAGTAATCTTATTATAGCATTTCTTTCCCTTCAAACTATGTAATTCTGGCTCCTCAACAACTGGTTCTATTGTGGTAGATCCTCTTTCCACAGATTTGATTCAGCCTGGGCATGTAATCAATCACCAATGAGATGATAATCTATGAGACAAGTTCAATGGTAGGCTTATCTGCTTTTAAGAAGGTGTGTGAGAGGAAAAAGGTGCTTTTCCACCTCTGAAAGTATACAAGAAGTGATCCTAACCGATGGAAGTGAAGATAGCAAAGGCAAGGAAGGAAGAAGGGAAGAAAAGAGGAAGAGAAGGAAGGGAAGGAGGGAATAAAGGATTTGGGTCTTGAAGTTCTAAATTAACAAATCTTAGAACTACCAAGTCTCCAGATTCTTGGTATAGAAGATGTATGGCCATTTGTTCACTGACAACAAAGTATGAAACCTAAAATTATGTTTATTTCTCTACTAAGAAATAGCCTGAAGCCAAAGTCTACTTCATGAAGTACTTCTGTTTGATAAACTGGGACAGATTTCTGAAATCTATGGGGGAAGAAAGACCACTTAACAATTAATGGACCAGTAGGTTGCTACAGGCCTTCATCTTCCAAGAGGGGAATCAGGAGGGCCACTATGCTGTGAAAAGCTATTCTATACAAAGAGGTGTTAACGTATCTTGTGTGAGAAGCCCTAAAGCCACAAGAAAGCAACTTCATATCCTTCTGTATAAGCTTCCTGAGGCTTCTGTAACAAGTAACTACAAAGTCAGTGGATTAAAACAACAGACATTTACTCTCACAGTTCTGGACCCCTTAGGTCTAAAATCAAGGTATCAGTAAAGCCACATGCCCTGCAGAGACTGTGGGGGAGAATCCATTCTAAGGCAGCCCTTGGCATTGCTTGGCTTGCGGCCATATCACCCTGATCTCTTGGGGTGAAGGTCTTCATATCACCTTCTTTACTGTGTGTGTCTGTGTCTTTTCTACTGCCTCCTATAAGGACACTTGTCATTGGATTTAGGACCCATCCAGATAATCTTAAATAATCTCTTCATATCAAGATACTTAATCACATCTGCAGAGACTTTTTTTCCAAATAAGACAATATTCACAGGTTCCAGGGATTTGATACAGGCATCTTTCATCTTATCACACCCCTATTCTATGAAGGTCGCTGGTGGTGGTTTGGAGGAATTGGGTGAAATTTAATTTCTTTCCTGTCATTTCTGATTGTTTTCAACCACGAAATTTTATTTGTAACTTAAATGCAAAAAAAACCACTTTGAATTGTTTACTTAAAGAAGTAGGCTTTTCGATAGGTGGAAAGTCTATAGCAAGAAGAGTAAATCAGAAAACTCTAGAAGTTCACATTAAAGTCAAGAATGTTAAGCAGTGATCACTAAATTTTCTGTTTTTCTGTTCTTAATCTTTCATCTCCACTATCAGTTCAGTCGCTCAATCGTGTCCGACTTTTTGTGACTCCATGAACCGCAGCACACCAGGCCTCCCTGTCCATCACCAACTCCTGGAGTCCACCCAAACCCATGTCCATCGAGTTAATGATGCCATCCAACAATCTCATCCTCTGTCGTCCCCTTCTCCTCCTGCCCTCAATCTGTCCCAGCACCAGGGTCTTTTTCAATGAGTCAGCTCTTCACATCAAGTGGCCAAAGTATTGGAGTTTCAGCTTCAACATCAGTCCTTCCAATGAACACCCAGGACTGATCTCCTTTAGGATGGACTGGTTGGATCTCTTTGCAGTCCAAGGGACTCTCAAGAGTCTTCACCAACACCACAGTTCAAAAGCATCAATTCTTCGGTGCTCAACTTTCTTTATAGTCCAAATCTCACATCCATACATCTCCATTATAATTCTCCATAATCCCAGTCACCCACCCACATGTACCCACACAAATAATGGGCATATATTTAACTTGGTATATGACTTGGATATTTATTCTTGAAAAATATTTTATTTTTTTTGGATATCCATTTTTAATTATCCAAATGATACTGTTGTAGCTCTTGTTCAATTTCAAACAATTTTCACAGTGCACTAAGATTTTAGGACATTTCCATGGTAGCTGTATGTGCAACAGGTAAGTGCTTGTAGCTGCTGCCTGGTGTTACAGATGATACATCCATTCTCCACATCTAGGTTAATTCCAACTTCCTCCTACCACAAACAGTACTATAACAGGCAGAGTTGTCCCCTGTCCCCTGGTGGAGAGAAGGATGAACATTTGGGGGTAAATGCACAGAAGTACCTCTTTATATACACATTAGTTATTTGGGTGATTTTGTGAAACACCTTTAGTTTACTGGGCTCATTTAACTATTAAATTCCCTATTATCTTATTGATTTGCATATTTCACATATAAATTCCTATTGTTAGCGTCCCCAATGGCTCAAGCAGTAAAGAATCCACCTGCAATGCAGAAGACATAGGAGAAATGGGTTTGACCCCTGGGTCTCGAAGATTCCCTGAAGGAGGAAATGGCAACCCACTCCAGTATTCTTGCCTGGAGAATCCCATGAAAAAAGGAGCCTGGAAGGCTATAGTCCATATGGTCACAAAGAGTCAGACATGACTGAGCAACTGAACCCACATCCCCCACAGTGTTCTTTAACTCAGCCTATTAACTGTTACTTGGTCAGTCCATGGTATCCTTTTTAGAAATGATTAAAATTTCTTAATTTTAATGTATCAAATTAAATAATTTTTTTCTTTATGGTTTTTTCCTGGGATCTTGTTTAAGAAGACAACCCATCTAATGTCATGAAGATATTTCCTTCAATTAGCTTTATATAAAAGTTTATCTTCTCCTAGGTAGTTACCCTTGAAGAGCTGAACAGGGGCTTAAACTGATACCTGTACACAAATATTCACTGCAGCATTATTCACAACAGCCAAAATGTGGAAACAACTCAAGTGTCCATCAACAGATGAATGGATAAAGAAAATGTGGTATATACATACAATGGAACATTATTATTCAGCCATAAAAAGGAATGAAATTCTGATACATGCCACAATAGCAATGAACCTTGAAAACACTGTGCAAAGTCAAATAAACCAGACACAGAAGGACAAATAGTGTATGATTGCACTTATATGAAATATCTAGAAAGCAAGCAAATTCTTTGGGATATAATAGATTGGAGGTTACCAGTGACTAGGGGATGGAGAAAAGAGGACTTGCTGCTTAATGGATGCATAGTTTCTGTTTGGGGAGATGAAATAGATACTGGTGACAGCTGCATAACACTGTAAATGTAATTAATGCCAAAGAACTGTACACTTGAACAGGTTAAAATGGCAAATTTGGTATTGTATATATATTTTTTACCACACAGAAAAGAGGTTACTTTATTTGAACTTTAGTAATGTTGTAGTTTTGTTTGTAATTTATAGACTTTTGATTTTGTTACTAGAAAATGTATTTTTGTTTTTATATATTTAATTAGCATTCTAACAAAAATAAGTTAAAGGAAAAAAAGATGGTTACCACTTCAGTTAAGTTCAGTCGCTCAGTAGTGTCCAACTCTTTACAATCCCATGAACCGCAGCACGCCAGGCCTCCCTGTCCATCACTAACTCCTGGAGTTTACCCAAACCCATGTCCATTGAGTCAGTGATGCCATCCAACTGTCTCATCCTCTGTTGTCCCCCTCTCCTCCTGCCCTCAATCTTTCCCAACATCAGGGTCTTTTCCAATAAGTCAGCTCTTTGCATCAGGTGGCCAAAGTGTTGGAGTTTCAGCTTCATATCAGTCCTTCCAATGAACACCCAAGACTGATTTCCTTTAGGATGGACTGGTTGGATCTCCTTGCAGTCCAAGGGACCCTCAAGAGTCTTCTCCAACACCACACTTCAAAAGCATCAATTCTTCGGCGCTCACAGTCCAACTTTCACATCCATACATGACCACTGGAAAAACCATAGCCTTGACTAGATGGACCTTTGTTGGCAAAGTAATGTCTCTGCTTTTCAATATGCTATCTAGGTTGGTCATAACTTTCCTTCCAAGGAGTAAGCACCTTTTAATTTCATGGCTGCAATCCCCATCTGCAGTGATTTTGGAGCCCAAAAAGATAAAGTCAGCCACTGTTTCCCATTCTATTTGCCATGAAGTGATGGGAGCAGATACCATGATCTGTTTTCTGAATGTTGAACTTTAAGCCAACTTTTTCATTCTCCTCTTTCACTTTCATCAAGAGGCTCTTTAGTTCTTCTTCACTTTCTGCCATAAGGGTGGTATCATCTGCATATCTGAGGTTATTGATGTTTCTCCTGTCAATCTTGATTCCAGCTTGTGCTTCCTCCAGCCCAGCATTTCTCATGATGTACTCTGCATATAAGTTAAATAAGTCAGGTGACAATATACAGCTTTGACGTATGTCTTTTCCTATTTGGAACCAGTCTGTTGTTCCATGTCCCGTTCTAACTGTTGCTTCCTGATCTGAATACAGATTTCTCAAGAGGCAGGTCAGGTGGTCTGGTATTCCCATCTCTTTCAGAATTTTCCAGTTTATTGTGATTCACACAGTCAAAGGCTTTGGCATAGTCAATAAAGCAGAAATAGATGTTTTTCTGGAACTCTCTTGCTTTTTTGATGATTCAGCAGATGTTGGCAATTTGATCTCTGGTTCCTCTGCCTTTTCTAAAACCAGCTTGAACATCTGGAAATTCACGTATTGCTGAAGCCTGGCTTGGAGAATTTTAAGCATCATTTTACTAGCATGTGAGATGACTGTGCAGTAGTTTGAGCATTCTTTGGTTACCAGTAAGTACTTTTAAACCTAAACTTTATCAAACAGATGTGATCCCTTAGTTACTTACTGGCTTTGCCTTGTTGTTGAGATCAGATGGCTTAGATAAGTCAAATATCTTAAAATTTTAAATGTTATGATGAATTAATGAGTGAAGCACAAAAACAAACACTTCGTTCAATTCTATCAATGTATCGTTTTACTATCTAATCCATTTAAGAGTTTCTTTCATATAAAGAATGTAAATATTAACACTGGCAAGATCATATCATCTCCTGAAGATCTATTAACCTGGTGAAAAAGTAAAATGACACAGCTGTCTGCAATTAGAGGATAATGATGCAACCTGTGTCCATCCCAATTCTCCAAAGAAGTAAATTCACATTCTCTTAAAAGTTAAATTACATGTTTGTGTCCAGAGCTGACTTCTATGTTGTTAATTTTAATATGAGACCATTAAAAAATCTAATAACTCACATTTTAATTAAGCACTAAAATTCCCACACAGTGCCAGAAATTACACAGTCAGATCCCCTGACTTCATTTGACTTAAACACTGGTTAATATTAATCCTAAATGACCATTATAAACATCATTCCTCAAGAAATGAATAAGATTTAGCATTCTATCTCCTGAGGAAAACACATCATTGGGCTCAGTCTCAGGACTACTTTGTTTTTTGAACATTCCTTTAATTCACTAAATAAAAATCTGCCCACAGGTAAGTGAACCAAGTGAAATCTACCTAATTAAGATCATGTGACAAAGTAGAGACTACCCAAATTATCATCAGTTTCCTCAGTTTTCCAGGTGATTTCCCCAATATATCACTCCAGAGTTAAATAAATAAGAGAAACCTTGTTGGAACATTTGCTATCTAGTTTTTGTATCGGAGAAGGCAATGGCACCCAACTCCAATACTCCTGCCTGGAAACTTCCATGGACAGAGGAGCCTGGTAGGCTACAGTCCATGGGGTCACTAAGAGTCCGACACGACTGAGAGACTTCACTTTCACTTTTCACTTTCATGCACTGGAGAAGGAAATGGCAACCCACTCCAGTGTTCTTGCCTAGAGAATCCCAGGGATGGGGGAGCCTGGTGGGCTGCCATCTATGGGGTCGCACAGAGTCGGACACGACTGAAGCGACTTAGCAGCAGCAGCAGCAGCAGCATTTTTTATATATTGTTGTCCTACAGCTAGTGAACTGTCAAGGACATTGACCAACATTTCCAGTACTGGAAACAGATTTAGAGTGATTACACATTTAGTCCTTCTTTTGATCAAGACCATGTATTTCATGGAGCAAGGGCACAGGTTATGTCTTTGACAAAATCAACTGGCTTACACAGAAGTGAACCTATAACCTGAATCTTATTTATGCTCTGAACTGAAAAGCCTAGGCTGTTAAAATTTCAGTAAAATTCAAGAATTTAGACAAGATAAATGAAGATAACTCTTCTTTTATTTTCAGCGTGCAGTTCCCAAGGAGATATATATATATATCTCCTATACATATATATATATGTATAGGCTGCCCAGCATGGCTTATGGCTTATGGGATTTTAGCTCCCCGACCATGGACTGAAATGGGTCCTCGGCAGTGACAGCATGGAGTCCTAACCACTGGACTGCCAGAGAATTTCTCCAATGAGATATTTCTGATGATAAGTGGGATGTTATTCTCACAACACTTCTGAAAGAGTAAGATTCTAAGTTTCTTTAGGGCAAGGACCCCAACTTACACCTAAATGGTGCTAAGTCATTTTCACTTACGGTATAAAACCTACTATTTATACTTTATCATATCAACTTTTATTTTTGTTCATTAGCTCATGTGCCCTATGAAATTTAGAACTTTAAAGACCTAAAGAAAAGCACTCACTTTTTTAAAACTACCATTTTTAGCCTATCTTCCCTGTAATTGGCACAAAGACACACTTTTCACAAGTTACACTACATTCAGCTCAAATCAGCAAAAATTTTGAGAGAATATGTTGAGCTTACTATTAGTACTACAAGAGATTAATAAAAATATTTTTTCTCAAGGAATTTATGTGTAAAAAGTCAAACCTGGTGTGTAAAAGCTAAAAAAAAAATAATACAAAACCAATATATAACCCAGTGCTAAAATGAGTTACATATGTGGGCGTATTCAGTGGCTCAGTCGTGTCTGACTCTTTGCAACCCCATGGACTGTAGCCTATCAGACTCCTCTGTCCATGGAATTTTCCAGGCAAGAACACTGGAAGGGGCTACCATTTCCTATTCCAAGGGATCTTCCTGACTCAGGGATTAAACTCACGCTTCTTGCGTCTTCTGCACTGGCAGGTGGATTCTTTACCACTGCACCACCTGGGAAGCTCCCCAACTTACATATATTACATGCCAAACTAATGAGATATTTAATAAATTTATTTTTAAAATTAAAACTGTCTTGGAGATTATATTGCTTTGTATATTTTGCTACTTATACAGTTAATAGTCTTTTAAGGAAATCTACTCTGCAATGTTGATAGGAATGAAAATGAATTTTTTAAAATTATCACAAAGAATCTTGACATACTTCATTTTAACAACTTTATACATTCCAACACATATTTCCATTTTCCCTCTACCCATCTTCATCTTTCTGATTTGTGGCTGTCTTGTCTCTACTTAGCAGAATAAATTTTCTTTTTTTTCTGTTGGTGAAGTACACATCAGTGGTTTTGACATAATTAAAAATGTTCATTGTGGAGTGAGAAAAGAGGTTTAAATAAAATCAAATATTCTCATATTTTTTCTGATAAAAAAACCAAATTACCTAATTTATCCTTCACGATATGTATGAATATATATAAGCATAAATTAGTGTTTTAAAATTTTCAGACCTGCCTTATGAATAACTATATACACAGCTGCTGCTAAGTTGCTTCAGTCGTGTCCAACTCTGTGCGACCCCATAGACGGCAGCCCATGAGGCTCCCCCGACCTTGGGATTCTCCAGGCAAGAACACTGGAGTGGGTTGCCATTTCCTTCTCCAAAGCATGAAAGTGAAAAGTGAAAGTGAAGTTGCTCAGTTGTGTCCGACTCTTAGCAACCGCATGGACTGCAGCCTACCAGGCTCCTCCGTCCATGGGATTTTCCAGGCAAGAGTGCTGGAGTGGGGTGCCATTGCCTTCTCCAATATACACAGCAGTTATACACAAAGTTGCCTATAACTGAAAAACTATATGCTATACATGTATCACTGATTTAAACTCTGTTGAACGCACAAATGAATTAATTCGATGTATTGTTTTATACCATTCATTCACACATTGCTATTTGCATCTTTTTTAAGAAAAAAAAAAGAAAAAACTTCAAAAGTTTACTAACAGATAAACTCATGAAAGCATTTTTAGTAAGTATAGACATATTTAAAGCTTACTTACCTTAGTAATATATGCATTATACTTTATATTGTTTCAGTTCAAAGATTAAATAACCAGACCTATTTTTTTAAGGACGATTTTCCTGGATTTTTCTTATAAACACTGTGAAGTAAAGTATGTTTTTATAGGTCTTGAGTTCATGCACAATATAGTTCTGGGATCACAGCCCAAAAGAAAAAACACTGCAATTCATTGAGGAATAATATTTAATGGTAAAAAGAAAAGAATTAGGGATGGAGAAAACAAAGAAGAAAAGAAGAATAAACAAAGACGATAGAATGTAAAAGGTTTATGAGAAATTGAAAAAGTACATGCAAGACAAAAATATTAACATAATTTATGATATTTATAGTAAAAACTTACTTGACTGAAAAAATAATTCTCTAAAACTAATACAGTCAACATCACATGTCAAATATATTAAACAACAGGTAGAATAAGGCTATATATCTTACTTGGCTACTTTTGAAAAATGACTAATTTTTTCCCTGGTCTGAAAGCAATCTACAGTGGTCATCCCTATTAAAATGTCTTATTTAGGGAGACCTAGTGTAGAAATTCAAACATTCTAAAGCTACCTCAATAATTTGTCGATGTGATAGTCTCAATTATAGATATTAAAAAAAAGAACTATTAGTTCTGAAAAGTTCATGTATATGTGTACCAGAAAATAGTGGTTGAATCAACAAATAAGCTCTATCAGGTAAGAGCAGATCAGTCGCTCAGTCGTGTCCAACTCTTTGCAACCCCATGAATTGCAGCACGCCAGGCCTCCCTGTCCATCACCAACAACTGGAGGTCACTCAGACTCATGTCCATAGAGTCAGTGATGCCATCCAGCCATCTCATCCTCTGTCATCCCCTTCTCCTGCCCCCAATCCCTCCTAGCATCAGAGTCTTCTCCGATGAGTCAACTCTTCGCATGAGGTGGCCAAAGTACTGGAGTTTCAGCTTTAGCATCATTCCTTCCAAAGAAATCCCAGGGCTGATCTCCTTCAGAATGGACTGGTTGGATTTGACATAAATAAAGCTACAAAGCACTGATTTCACCAAAGAAAGAACCTAGTGTGAAATATTAACTAAATGGTTGGGTTTTAAAGACACTGAATTCTGTATACCTTAAAGAATCCCAATAGTACATTAAATTCCTTGGATCCTCATTTAAGTGAGAAACCCATTTCCAAGCATATGTGCAGAAGAACCTTAGCCTCTTCATGCCTGCTTGCCTGTCCCACAGTCAGAGAAGGCAGGATATTTGGTTAGGCATATGTTTATGAATAAAGACAGGAAAATTCCAACTTTAAAACCAAATATTTTCCTTGTTTAATTCTGGTATCTTATTGGTCCATATGTTGCCTCCTCCTCACAGTATGGTCCCCTCCTCACAGTATGTTACCAAAATCTCCTAGATTTTGACTTTCTTTAGAGCATAAGGATAACATCAAGCAGACAGAATTAAGGAATGGAAATACTGTATGAAAAAGAAGAGCAAAACTGAAGATAATCTAAATACACACTGACATACTTGCTGGAGACATTAGGTGCTCCATAAATGCTTACTGAAATGCTGTTTTGTGACATTTGTTGTGATAAATTCATCTCTTCTCTAATTTAAGAGTCCCCCTGAGTTAACCACAACCAGTTCAGTATAATTTAATAGGAAATATCTGGTGGACTTTTGAATGCTTAAGGTTAGCATTTCACAAATCTCTGCAGCAGGAGAAAATGAGGCTAACACAGAGAAGCAGAGATGAAGAGGAGGAGAGTGGTAAGCACATCATTTGACTATATGGATTTGGTCTTGTCCAATAACAGCCCCACTCCTGGATTCTCCAGAAGGCTCCCAGACATTCCTGTTTTCTTTTTTGGCTGCAGCTAGCTGGATTTCAGTTTCTACAATTTGCAACCAAGAGAATACTAGTATAGAGAACCTGTCCAGTGCAAAAAAATTTTGTTTCTGCCTCTACATATTCATATGTAAATACAAGACTCCCACCAGTATCCTTTTACGGTGAGTGACAATGCAGCTGTAACAGGAAAAGACACAATAAATTGGAAATATTTATAACCTTAATCCCTCTTAGAGGTTCATAATACAAATTTTTAAGCTTCTGAGAAGTTCTCCAGTAAAGAAATCTGTATCTCAGTTGCACTCATATTTACAAATCACACTTGAGCACAGATCCTTTTTAAAGAAGTTCTTATGTCTTTTAGAACTACTAATTGAGCACAGGTTGGAAAATGCTACTTGAAAACATGACCATGGATCCTTTAGATCTAGCATCTGAAGAAAAATGAAAAAGCATTCCTACCTGCTTTCTAACATACTTAAAATGTACCTCAGAACTCAAATTTGAATGTAAAAGTAGTTCATCTTCTAGATTGAAACTAACTCACCTGCATTGAAATAAGAATGAAATCAATTAGGCTCCCAATTCCACAAAACCCCACAGTGCAAAACTTTAACAAACCTAGAAAAGAAGGTAAAGTCATTTACAACCTGGAAAGCCTTATAAATATTAATAAACTTTTCCATTTCCCAATAAATTGCTACATGTACCACAAATGCTTTATATCAAGAGTATAAAATTACACTCGATGTATGGTAAAAGCAATACAATATTGTAAAGTTGAGCAAAATAAAATTTAATTAAAAAAAAATCAAATCTTCACCTAAAAATATGAGAAAAGTTTAAAAGACCCTCTACATAGAAAAACTACAAAAAATGATTCATTCACTTAAAAAATACGATCTGAAGTAAAAACTCAACGTAATCTTACAAAACTTCTTAAGAGAAAAGGCCTAAGAAAATAGATCTTTAAATCTCAGTACACAGAGTTACAGAACATATTTTGGTCCTAAACCCTTATATATGTACACTTAATACACTGTAGATACAAATTTTAATACATATTTATAGTAGAAAGTTAAATACTGTCAAGGCATAAGAAAGTAATCTAGAAAAAATACACCAATCTTTTAATTAAGTAGCAAAATGCTATTAGTAACCTAATTACCTTCAGTTTATCCTATACATTTTTCCTAAGCATCTTATGTTTCTTATTAGCTCTATAGTCAAAATCACCAATTCTGTGTACACCTCTGTCCTTGGCTCCAACCTTAGAGCTATGGTACTAAAACAGATGATAGCAGAGCATAGAATTTAGGACATATAATAATACAACATAAAAACATGATGATGAAATCAGAAGAGGCAGATTGAGGGTGGAGGGTGGAATGAGTAATCTCTCTTCTATATTTAAACCTGAGCTGCTCTCCAGACATCCCATTTGAGATATAGAGATGATATGAAGCAAGACTCTTCGTGAAAGGGTAGTTCTAAGCATCAACTACAAACAGATGCCAGCTAAAATTGTAAGAATGGATGAGATCACCTCCTGGCACATATTTGGAAATATACAAGTAAGACTGAAATATATAGGTAAATTAGATGATCCCCCCACCCCCATTAGTATTAGATATACAGCAGAACAATGTTCTAAGTACTGGGATAACACATGCTGAATATAATTTCTAAAATATTAAAATATAGATACTACATAAAATAATGCTTTTGGTTCTCTTCAAAACACTTATCACCTACCTCCTATTTTACATTTGTTTACCATCTGTCTCATGGAAGTCCCCTTAGAGAAGGGTCTTCTATCTGTCTTGTTTACTCCTGTGTCCTTAGTACCTACAACATTGCCTGGCACATGGGAGAGGCTCAATATTTGTTGAAATGAGTAAGTTCTCTCAACCTTTCTGTTTCCTAAAGATCCCGAACTTTTTATTCACCATCTTATACAACAATTCCTTTAATTATTTTTTCCATCAATTGCACTTTATTATAGCTGCCCAAGGAAATTCATTCATTCAGTATATGTATTATATCCATTTACTCATTTATTTCTGAATTGCATTCCTCTTCACAGAGTATTTTGGAAATATCACAGCTTTCTTTCCTTCAATTTGTTTATAAATAGAACATTAAGAATGGATCATGGACTTTTATGGTGGTCCAGTTCAGTTTGGTCACTCAGTCGTGTCCAACTCTTTGTGACCTCATGGACTGCAGCATGCCAGGCTTCCCTGTGCATCACTAACTCCCGGAGCCTACTCAAACTCATGGCCATCGAGTCAGTGATGCCATCTAACCATCTCATCCTCGGTTGTCTTGTTCTTTTCCCACCTTCAATCTTTCCCAGCATCAAGGTCTTTTCCACTGAGTCAGTTCTTCACATCAGGTGGCCAAAGTATTGGAGTTTCAGCTTCAGCATCAGTCTTTCCAATGAATATTCAGGACTGATTTCCTTTAGGATTGACTGGTTGGATCTCCTTGCAGTTCAAGAGACTCTCAAGAGTCTTCTCCAACACCACAGTTCAAAAACATCAATTCTTTGGTGCTCAGCTTTCTTTACAGTCCCACTCTCACATTCATACATGACTACTGGAAAAACCATAGCTTTGACTAGGTGGACCCTTGTTGGCAAAGTAATGTCTCTGCTTTTTAATATGCTATCTAGGTTGGTCATAGCTTTTCTTCCAAGGAGCAAGTGTCTTTTAATTTCATGGCTACAGTCACCATCTGCAGTGATTTTGGAGCCCAAGAAAATAAAGTCTCTCACTGTTTCCATTGTTTCCCCATCTATTTGCCATGAAGTGATGGGACCAGATGCCATGATCTTTGTTTTCTGAATGCTGAGTTTTAAGCCAGCTTTTTCACTCTCCTCTTTCAGTTTCATCAGAAGCCTCTTTCGTTCTTCTTTGCTTTTGGCCATAAGGATGGTGTCATCTGCATATCTGAGGTTTTTGCTACTTCTCCCAGGAATAATGATTCCAGCTTGTGCTTCCTCCAGCCCATCATTTCACATGATGTACTCTGCATATAAGTTAAATAAGCAGGGTGACCATATACAGCCTTGACCTACTCCTTTCCCAATTTGCAACCAGTCTGTTGTTCCATGTCCAGTTCTAACTGTTGCTTCTTGACCTGCATACAGATTTCTCAAGAGGCAGGTCAGGTGGTCTGGTATTCCCATCTCTTGAAGAATTTTCCAGAGTTTGTTGTGATCCACACAAAGACTTTGGTGTAGTCAATAAAGCAGAAGTAGAGGTTTTTCTAGAACTCTCTTGCTTTTTCTGTGATCCAACGAATGTTGGCAATTTGATCTCTTATTCCTCTACCTTTTCTAAATCCAGCTTGAACATCTGGAAGTTCATGGTGCATGTACTCTTGAGGCCTGGATTGGAGAATTTTGAGCATTACTTTGCTAGCATGTGAGATGAGTACAACTATGCAGTAGTTTGAGCATTCTTTGGCATTGCCTTTCTTTGGGATTGGAATGAAAACTAACCTTTTCCAGTCCTGTGGCTTCTGCTTAGTTTTCTGAATTTGCTGGCAAATTGACTGCAGCACTTTAACAGCATCATCTTTTAGGATTTGAAATAGCTCAGCTGGAATTCCATCATCTCCACTAGCTTTGTTCGTAGTGATGCTTCCAAAGGCCCACTTGACTTTGCACTCCAGGATGTCTGGCTCTAGGTGAGTGATCACACTGTCTTGGTTATGTGGGTTATTAAGATCTTTTTGGTACAGTTCTTCTGTGTATTCTTGCCACCTCTTTTTAATATCTTCTGCTTCTCTTAGGTCCATACCGTTTCTGTCCTTTATTGAGCCCATCTTTACATGAAATGTTCCCTTGGTATCTATAATTTTCTTGACGAGATCTCTAGTCTTTCCCGTTCTATTGTTTTTCTCTATTTCTTTGCATTGATCACTTAGGGAGACTTTCTTATCTCTCCTTTCTAATCTTAGGAACTCAGTATTTAGATGGATATATCTTTCCTTTTCTCCTTTGCCTTTTGCTCCTCTTCTTTTCACAGCTATTTGTAAAACCTCCTCAGACAACCATTTTGTTTCCTAAGGCCCACATGATTTCGCATTCTGGTGGTCCAGTGCTTAAGAATTTGCCTGCCAACGTAGGGGTCATGTGTTTGATCCCTGGTTCAGGAATATTCCACAGGCCATTGGGCAACTAAGCCCTTGCACTACAACTACTAGCCTGCAAGTCACAACTAGAAAGCAGCCCCTATTCACCACAACTAGAAAAGCCCGCATGCAACAACAAAGACCCAGCACAGCCAAAAAAAAAAGAATGGTTTGAAAAACGTTTGTCTTCAATGAACTGCTACTCTATGAAGAAAATGGAACTGTGCCAGCGCCTTTGCCCTTATGATGCCCTCTTCTAACTGTGGTCTTCCTGCAGCTCTTCTCATCTCAGGGTACTTCTTCAGAGAATTCTTTAAGCATGCCGTTCCCCCCAACAGGCCCAGAATTCTATCACACGTCTCCTATTTATTTCCATCACAGTGTTGATCAGAAATTATTTCTTGGTTTGTTCATTAATTCTCTGTCTTCCTATGCCATGTAGACTCCTGAAGACAGGGTTCTCATCTGTCTTATTCAAGTCAATTCCTTGAACAGTATGGCAGAGTTTGATGAATATTTGTTGTATGACTATCAAAAAACTAGAAACAATTTATGATCAACTTGAAAAACACAAAGTAGCATATACTTTAAACGGCATTTATTAAAACTGAAAATGACCAGGACCCTGTGGTGCTCCTGGCCTTTCTGTCCTTGTTTGCTTTTTTGAAGGGAAGAGAATCCAGCCTCCATGACCTTTCCTGAGTTCCAAACGGCAGATGTGAACAGTTGCTAATCAGGGAAGGAGCAGCCAAGAAGCCAAAAGAGGCCAGGAATCAGAGAGGCTCATCAAGATTAGGGCTTCCCTGATAGTTCAGTTGAAAAAGAATTGGCCTGCAATGTAGAAGACCCTGGTTTGATTCCTAGGTTGGGAAGATCTGGAGAGAGGATAGGCTACCCACTCCAGTATTCTTGGTCTTCCCTTGTGACTCAGCTGGTGTAAAGAATCTGCCCACAAACAGGAGACCTGGGTTGGGAAGATCAACCGGAGAAGGGAAACAGTATCCACTCCAGTATTCTGGCCAGAATTCCATGGACTATATAGTCCATGGAGTCGCAAAGAGTCTACACGACTGAGTGACTTTCATTTTTTTCACTTTTCTTCAAGATTAACTGAGACCAGATTAGCGGAGTGCACGCCCAGCACACATGCTCACTTGTCAGCAACCCTACCCTTGAAACTAGTGCTACAGAACTCCTCATCAAATCCTCCTGGGTTGGGACACATAGTTCTTGAGGGCAAGAGTCTGTCATGTCCCTCCTTGTCTGGCAAAGCAATAAAGCTATTCTTTTCTACTTCATCCAAAACTCTGTCTGCAAGATTTGATTTGGCGCCGGTATACAGAGGACAATCTTTTTGATATAAAAACCAATGCAAACCATTACTTGTATGTTTTTCATTATCTGGTGCACCAAAACTAATTTTTTTAAAAGATGGAGGGAGGGATTTGTGAACAACCAAAAGTAGATTGACTTTTTTATCCAAGTAAAAAAGTTGTTAGGTCTCTTTGTACAGATCCTATTTACTTATCTTATCAAGGAAAGAAATGATGTATTTAGATTTTAAAGTTTTGGAATTCCAAATAAAAATGTTTCTAATCAAGAAGGATCCATTTTTATCCTGAGTCATTACTGTTGTAGATATATTCTTCCAAAAAGATTATGCTGCCAGATGATATTCAAAAAGCTCATGTTTCCAGTGTACTTTATTTATAGTTTAGTAACTTAAATTTTACATTTAAAGTATACAAATTAAATAAAAGGATTTATTTGGGTATAAAATAAAAAGTACATAGATTAATTTTTGGTATTTAAAAAAAATTGGGGGTATTTTTTGCTTTATTACAGGCTGAGTCTTGCAAATACTCTTCTGTGTAACCACTTTAGAGAATGTAGATTATTTCATACTGAAGCTGCTGTTTGCCAAAGTCCAAGAGTTCTGTAATGATTTGGTAATTAGGTAGCTCTATTCTTTTTGTGCCTATACCAATAAAGGAGAGCTTTCAAATCTTAGAAGAGTTTAACCTACAAATCCCTGTACCTTTATTTGTCCCATGATCTGTGGATATAATACGCCAGTCCAAACTGGTAACTCCAAACTTGAAAAAAGGAATACAATAACCAAAGATTTTGAAATTTGGGGCTTAAAAACACACAACACTTTGTTATTCTCATAAGAAAATATTTACACTTTAAAGTAATATCACCATGAAAGGAGTATCTCTCCCCCCAAAACTGCTCCAAAAGAGCTATTATTTTTGAGAATCCATAATCTTTTAATGCTACAGATGGCCAAAACAAAATATACCAATTATTGCCATGTAAAGAAAAATCACAGATGTTAACACAGTTAAAAACACAAAGACAGAATATTAGAAAAATAAGGCTTCTTGGTGAAAAAAGGGTTCAGCTAAAGCAGCACAAGTATGAGAATAAATCAATTAGAGGAAATAATGCTATATACATAAAGTATCTATAAAGAAAATTTTTCTTGAAGGAATGTTTGGATCTTATTAAATTTAATTTAATCTCATCCTCAACATATTTCCCTTATTTAATCCTGACACAAAATTTATATAAGGAAGAAAAGAGAGAGAGTTCCAGAAAAACATCTGCTTCATTGACTACGCCAAAGCCTTTGACTGTGCGGATCACAACAAACTCTGGAAAATTCTTCAAGAGATGGGAATACCAGACCATACCAGACCACCTGACGTGCCTCTTGAGAAACCTGTATGCAGGTCAGGAAGCAATAGTTAGAACCAGACATGGAACAACAGACTGGTTGCAAATCAGGAAAGGAGTACGTCAAGGCTGTATATTGTGACCCTGCTTATTTAACTTATATGCAGAGTACATCATGAAAAATGCCTGGCTGGATGAAGCACAAGCTGGCATCAAAATTGTAGGGAGAAATATCAATAACCTCAGATATGCAGATGACAACACCTTTATGACAGAAAACAAAGAAGAACTAAAGAGCCTCCTAATTAAAGTGAAAGAGGAGAGTGAAAATGTTGGCTTAAAACTCAACATTCAAAAAACTAAGATCATGGCATCTGGTCCCAGCACTTCATGGCAAATAGATGGGGAAACAGTGAGAGACTTTATTTTCTTGGGCTCCAAAATCACTGCAGACGGTGACTGCAGCCATGAAATTAAAAGACACTTGCTCCTTGGAAGAAAAGCGATGACCAATCTAGATAGCATATTAAAAAGCAGAGACATTACTTTACAGACAAAAGTCCATCTAGTCAAGCTATGGTTTTTCCAGTAGTCCTGTACAGATGTGAGAGTTGGACCTAAAGAAAAGCTGAGCACGAAAGAATTGATGTTTTTGAACTGTGGTATTGGATAAGACTCTTGAGAGTACTTTAGGCTGTAAGGAGATCAAACCAGTCAAACCTAAAGGAAATCAGTCCTAAATATTCATTGGAAGGACTGATGTTGAAGCTGAAGCTCTAATAGTTTGGCCACCTGATGCGAAGAACTGACTCATTAGATAAGACCCTGATGCTGGGAAAGATTGACGGCAGGAAAAGAAGGGGACAACAGAGGATGAAATGGTTGGATGGTGTCAGTGACTTGATGGACATGAGTTTGAGCCAGCTCTGGGAGGTGGTGATGGACAGGGAAGCCTGGTGTGCTTCAGTCCATGAAGTGGCAAAGTGTCGAACATGACTGAGAGAATGAACTGAACTGAACCTCACAGTGAAGATTCCTCTTTGATCTCTGGTGGGTAGCAAGATGGAAAGAATAAGATTAGCTTTGGTAGCTAGAAAGCAGAGCACTCAGAAACTTTAAAACTCCTCACTGAAGGGCCAATATAGAAGCAAAGTACTACAGTAAATAAAGCATGATCTCTTGAGCCAGAGTATTTGGGTTCAAATTCAGGTCACTAGCTGAGTGTCCTTGGTTAAATCTCTTAATCTCATGACAAGTTCCCTATCCATAAAACAATGATGATAGCAAATATATCAGAGTATAAAGCAAGGCCTCCAGAGGTAGCAAGTCCTTTAACCTCTCTGGTGACAATTTCCCTACCTGTTAAAGCAGATTTAAACAGGATGATAAACTCAGAGAGTTTTAAGACTCAAATAAGGAGAGACACCTGAAAGTATTATTTAAACAAAAGCTATCATCAAATGTAACTAGCTTTCAGAAGCGTTAGTAACTATGGTAAATGTAAAGATTACAACCAGGAGGAAGGTGTGGGGAGGGATGCTAGGGGTAATAATCAGGCTCTACACCAGCTCATACTGGTTGCTGCAGTTACAATCCCAATTTCTCCTGAAAGAAGTAGTTTCTATTCCCAAAGTAACACTGATAGAGATCCAGGTAGAAGGCAAATATTTTTGGAGGGATAGGAAAAGATATGCATTTATTCCCAAAACATTTATTGAATACCCAATGTGTACACAGCACTAGCAATGACAACCCCAGTCTACTATCTTAATGACTACACTGTCTTGAGTGTGTGTCTTCATAAAGATGAAAAAAAAAAAAACAAGTAAAGTCAGTATCTTTTACCCAAGTTCACTACAGAGCTAACTGCTAGTTCTGTAATCAAAGAAAAACATTGACTATTCAACTCCAGCTACATGGATCCTGTACCTATTAATAGTATGCAGAGATTTAATCTATAAGAATAGATACATTTACCTACAAGTTTCACAAGAATTTTTTTTTTTTTAATAAAATACACTCACCCAAGGCAGGGTATCCAAGGTAAAATCGATCTGCTCCCAGCCATCCAAGGAAAAGAGACAGTGCGACCGCCACCCTGTATGAATAGCCATTCCTGCACAGAATCAGAACCCGAATGTCACATGCATATATATCCAACACGTAAACATTTTAGAAAATAAGGTTAATTATTACTGTTCGTTAATCAGTTCATTCATCCATTCAATTAATGCGTTTTGGATGGCTATGAGTGCCAGGGACTATTTCAGGCTACTGGGATATATTAATGAGCAGAAGAGATAAAAATTCCTGCCTTTAAAGAGCTTACAATCTAGTGGCAAGAAGTAATAAACCTAAGTGAAAGTCGCTCAGTTGTGTCCAACTCTTTGCAACCCCATGGACTATACAGTCCATGGAATTCTCCAGACCAGAAAGAATACTGGAGTGGTTAGCCTTTCCCTTCTCCAGGGAATCTCCCCAACCCAGGGAATGAACCCAGGTCTCCTGCATTAAGGGAAGCCCAAGAATACTGGAGTGGGCAGCCTATCCTTTCTCCAGGGGATCTTCCCAACCCAGGCATCAAACTGGGGTTTCCTGCATTGCAGGCAGATTCTTTACCAACTAAGCTATGAGAAAAGTCCGTAAACCTAAACACATTTTAAAAAGAAACTGTGTGTTGCTACTGCTAAGTTGCTTCAGTCGTGTCCGACTCTGTGCAACCCCAGGGACGGCAGCCCACCAGGCTTCTCCGTCCATGGGATTTTCCAGGCAAGAGTGCTGTTAGAAAGTCATAAAGAAGGACTTCCCTGGTGGTCCAGTGGCTAAGACTACGCTCATAATGCAGGGGGCCCAGGTTCAAGCCCTGATCAGGGAACTAGATCCCATATGCTGCAACTAAAATATCCCATATGCAGACATGAAGTTTGAAGACCCCACCCCACACGTGCAACTAAGACCTGGTATGGCCAAATAAATAAATATTAAAAAAAAAAAAAGACAGTCATAAATGCTATGAAAAAGAAGTGGATTAGGGTGTATAGGGAATTCAGAATACCAGGGATACAGATAAGTGGAGTGACAAGAGTAAGCTTCATTGAGAAGGTGGTATTTCAGCAAAGACCTAAGGAAGGTAAGAGATTTAGCCATGCCATGCCTCTGATGGAAGAGTGTCCCAGACAAAAGAAACTGCTGTTGCAAAGGCAGCCTACCTGGCATGTTCAAGGTCTATTAATGAAGCAAGTGTAAGAGGAATGGAGTAGGAGAGGGGAAGAACAGAAGGAGACAAGGTCAGAGAGAGAACAGGGCAAAGAGGGCAGATCATGCAGGGCCTTGAACACCATTGTTAAGTGCTATAAAAACACCATCTTTTACTCTGAGTGATATGTGAAGCTACTGCAGAGGTAAGCAGAGGTATGGTGTAAAAATAGTCACTCTAGTTGCTATGCTGAAGATAGACTGCAGGGGAGTATTTGCGAGCTATTGTCACAATAATGTACAACAAACTTCCCAGATCAAGAAGAGACAAAACCAGAAAGGAGTAACAGTGAGGAAAAGTAAAACCAAAAGAGTGTGGTGTCAACATGGATCTACTGTATTACACAGGGAACTCTTCTCAATGTTATGAAGCAGCCTGGATGGGAGGGGAGTTTAGGGGAGAACGAATACATGTATCAGATCAGTCGCTTAGTCGTGTCCAACTCTTTGCGACCCCATGAATTGCAGCACGCCAGGCCTCCCTGTCCATCACCAACTCCTGGAGGCCACTCAGACTCACATCCATCGAGTCAGTGATGCCATCAAGCCATCTCATCCTCTGTCGTCCCCTTCTCCTCCTGCCCTCAATCCCTCTCAGCATCAGAGTCTTCTCCGATGAGTCAACTCTTCGCATGAGGTGGCCAAAGTACTGGAGTTTCAGCTTTAGCATCATTCCTTCCAAAGAAATCCCAGGGCTGATCTCCTTCAGAATGGACTGGTTGGATCTCCTTGCAGTCCAAGGGACTCTCAAGAGTCTTCTCCAACACCACAGTTCAAAAGCATCAATTCTTCAGTGCTCACCCTTCTTCACAGTCCAGCTCTCACATCCATACATGACCACAGGAAGAACCATAGCCTTGACTACACGAACCTTTGTTGGCAAAGTAATGGCTCTGCTTTTGAATATGCTATCTAGGTTGGTCATAAGTATGGCTTAATCCCTTTGCTGTCCACCTGAAATTATCACATTGTTAATCGGCTTTATTCCAATACAAAATAAAAAAGTAAAAAAAAAAAAAAAAAAGTGTGTGATATCTTGGAAGTCAAGTGAAGTCAGTGTATTAAGAAGAACAGAGTGATCAATTGTGTCAAATGTGACTGATGGAAGATATAAGAATGCCTGAGAATTTACCACTAAATTTAACCATGAGGAGAGCATTAGTGACCTAACCAAGAGGAGAGATTAGTGACCTCACCAAGAGCAATCCTGGCAACAACGAGGGCAAAATATAGAACAGAGCAGGCTTAAGGAAGACTGGAAGGGCCACAGCAGTGCCCGTGACTCTGTCCCATCCTACAGCACCCACAAACCTGGCTCTCCCCTGCCCTCACCGGTGCAGCAGAGTCCACAACCCAGGCAACCCCACTTGTGGCAGAGAGACCTGCCATCCTGGTGTCCCTGGTGGTGATGCCAGCAACAACAGCAGCTCTCACAGCATCAAGGCACCAGTAACCCCACAGGAAAGAAGCAGAGATGATGAGGGCACTGGTGACACCTCTGGCAGAGGTGATAGAGGGCAGAAAGTGCCAGTTAAATATAGCCAGAGGGAGCCCGGGTCAGAGAAACGAAGCTATAAATTGTGCTGCAGTGCCATCTACTGAAAAACAAAAGAAAGTACTCTAATTACCAACCTGCTCAACTGTTAGAATCAAAGTAAATAAAGTTTTACCTAAATGAGAAAGGTATTCACTACCTCAAGCATGCCAGCAAAGGAACAACTAACTCATCAAGCACCATGGAAAGCCACAGTAACAGAGCATCAGAAAAAGAAAATGACAATTCTCCAGAAACTAAACTTAAAATCACAGAAGACTGTGGTCTCAGAGAGAATTCAAAGTAGCTATCAGGAAGAAACTCAACACGCTACAAGAAAACAGAAAAACAGTTCAATGAACTAAGGGAAAAAATTAATGAAAAGAAGGAATATTTGATCCAAGAGACTGAAACTCTGAACCAAACAGAAGTTATGAAGCTGAAGAGCTCAATAAATGATATGAAGAATGGCATTAAAAAACAATGGAAATAGAGTAGACCATATGGAAGAGAGAATTAGTGAACTTAAAGACAGACTGAGAAATGATTCAGGTGAAAGAGGAGCAAGAACTAAGTCTTTTTTTTTTTTTTAATGAAGAAACTACAAGAACTATTCAACTCCATTAGAAAGGCGACATAAGGACAATGCGTATACCAGAAGGAAAAGAGAAGGAGAAGGAAACAGCTTATTTAAGGAAGTAATAGCTGTTCAGTTCAGTCACTCAGTCATGTCTGACTCTGTGACCCCATGGACTGCAGCACGCCAGGCTTTCCTGTCCATCACCAACTCCCAGAGCTTGCTCAGACTCATGTCCATCGAGTTGGTGATGTCATCCAACCATCTCATCTTCTGTCACCCCCTTCTAAGTAATAGCTGCTGCTGCTAAGTCACTTCAGTTGTGTCCAACTCTGTGTGACCCCTAGACAGCAGCCCACCAGGCTCCTCCATCCCTGGGATTCTCCAGGCAAGAACACTGGAGTGGGTTGCCATTTCCTTCTCCAATGCATGAAAGTGAAAAGTGAAAGGGAAGTTGCTCAGTCATGTCCAACTCTTAGAGACCCCATGGACTGCACCCCACCAGCACCTCCGTCCATGGGATTTTCCAGGCAAGAGTACTGGAATGGCTGAGAATGTGTCAAATCTGGGAAAGGAGTTATATACACAAGTCCACGTAGCAAATAGAACACCTAAAAAGACCTTCCCCAAGACACATTAAAACTGTCAAAAGTCAATGACAAAGAAACATCTTTAAAGGCAGCCAGGAGGAAAAAAAGACAGCAACCTACTAAGGTACCCCCCTAGGTGATCAGCAGATTTCTCAGCACAAACTCTATTGGCCAGGAGAGAGTAAAATGACAAACTCAAAATATTGAAAGATAAAAACTATCAGCTAAGAATACTCTATATAACATAAGTTTCATTCAGATACATGGAGAAATAAAGGCATTCCCAGACAAACAGAAGTTGAGGGAGTTTATCATCTCTAGACTTTTTTTACAAGAAATGCTTAAAAAAATTCTTCTACTTGAAATGAAAAAGCAAAAGTCCAAAAAATTTTAAGCTATTAAGCAGAATCAGAAAACAGTAACTATATATCAGAATAGGTTGCTGGGAATTTCTTGGTGGTTCAGTGGTTAAGACTCTGCACTCCAAATGCAGGGGGCCCCAGTTCAATTCCTGGTCAGGAAATTAGACCCCACATGCTACAACTAAACATCCAGTATGTGGCAACAAAGATCCCGCATGCTGAAACGAAGACTAGGCACAGCCAAATTAAAACAAAACACAAGTCATTAAAAACAGGTTGTTAAACACTTAGTAATAGCAAAGATTAAAGGATGAAAAAAATAACTATAGCTACATCAATTTGTTAATGAATTCACAGTATTCTTTGCTGAGACATATTTGTGACAACAGAAATATAAAAGGGAAAAAGGAAAAAAAGATGCAACCTCTCTAGGAATAGGAGGATAGGATACTACCAACAGGACTTCCCTGGTGGCTCAGTGGTAAAGAATCTGCCTGCCTAGGCAGGAGACATGGGTTTGCTCCCTGGGCTGGGAAGATCCCACATGCTGTGAAGCAACTAAGCCCGTGTGCCACAACTACTGAGACTGTGCTCCAGAGTCCAGAAGCGACATACTGAGCTCATGTGCTGCAACCACTGAAGCCCATGCAGCCCTAGAGCCTGTGCTCCAGAACGAGAAGCCATGGCATGAGAAGCCCGTACACCGCAACTAGGGAGAAGCCCCCACTCACCATAAGGAGAGAAAAGCCTGTGCAGTAACCAAGATCCAGTACAGCCGAAAATAAATAGATAAAAATTTTAAAAAAGATACTACCAACAGAAAAAGGACTATCTTTGAGATGTTTATACAAACCTCATTGACAACCACAAAACAAAAATCTAGAGCAGAGATCCAAAACATAAAAAAAAGAGAGAAAACTGAGAAAAACATCATAGAAGACTACTATTCCCTTGCACGACCTCGCCTGCCCGCGACCGGCGCGCCATTTAAGAGCGACCTCGCCTGCCCGCGACCGGCGCGCCATTTAAGAGCTACCTCGCCTGCCCGCGACCGGCGCGCCATTTAAGAGCGACCTCGCCTGCCCGCGACCGGCGCGCCATTTAAGAGCGACCTCGCCTGCCCGCGACCGGCGCGCCATTTAAGAGCGACCTCGCCTGCCCGCGACCGGCGCGCCATTTAAGAGCGACCTCGCCTGCCCGCGACCGGCGCGCCATTTAAGAGCGACCTCGCCTGCCCGCGACCGGCGCGCCATTTAAGAGCGACCTCGCCTGCCCGCGACCGGCGCGCCATTTAAGAGCGACCTCGCCTGCCCGCGACCGGCGCGCCATTTAAGAGCGACCTCGCCTGCCCGCGACCGGCGCGCCATTTAAGAGCGACCTCGCCTGCCCGCGACCGGCGCCAGCGCCCCCCCTGCCCGCGACCGGCGCGCCATTTAAGAGCGACCTCGCCTGCCCGCGACCGGCGCGCCATTTAAGAGCGACCTCGCCTGCCCGCGACGGGCGCGCCATTTAAGAGCGCCCCGCCGCCGCGCGCCGCGCACTAAGAGCGCCCCGCCGGCTGCGGTCGCGCACTAAGAGCGCCCCGCCGGCTGCGTCGCGCACTAAGAGCGCCCCGCCGGCTGCGTCGCGCACTAAGAGCGCCCCGCCGGCTGCGTCGCGCACTAAGAGCGCGGCCGAGAGGAGCTACCCCCACGACCGAGGAAGGACGGCGGTGAGGGCCAGTGCACTAAGCACGGCCGAGAAGAGCTACCCCACGACCGAGGTCAGGAAGGGCGGCGGTGAGGAGAGACCCCCTCGTCCAAGGTAAGGTGCGATGGTTGTGCTTTGCTGGCCGGGAGCAGCCAGGAGCAGCCGGGATGAGATACCCCACGCCCAAGGTAAGAGAAACCCGAGTAAGACAGTAGGTCTTGAAAGAGGGCATCAGAGGGCAAATACACTAAAACCATTCTCACAGATAACTAGTCAGTCTAATCACACAAGGACCACACCCTTGTCTAACTCAATGAGATTAAGCCATGCCCGAGGGGCAACTTGGGATGGGCGGGTCATGATGGAGAAGATATGGGTGGGGGGGGGTGGGGGGAGGAAAGAAAAAAAAAAAAACAAATATTTTTGGAGGAAGGAACGAAAAAAAAAAAAAAAAAAAAAAAAAAAAAAAAAAAAGAAAAAAAAAAGAAGAAAGGAGGGGAGAATGTAAAAAGGGAAAAGAGGAGAAAAAAAAAAAAAAAAAAAAAAAAAGAAAGAAAGAAAAAAAAAAAAAAAAAAAAAGAGGGTGAGGTTGGGTGAAAAAAAAAAAAAGGGAGAAGGAAAAAAGAAAAAATAAAAATAAAAAAGAAAGATAAGAGGAAGAAAGAAAAAAAAAAAGAAGATGGAAAAAAAAAAAAAGAAAGAGGGATGGAGAAAAAACATGAAAAAAAAAAAAAAAAAAAAAGAAAAGGTGGGAAATAAAAAAAGGAGGAACAATAATATAACAAATGTGGGGGGAAAACCCCCAGAAAAAAAGGGGAGGCCACAAGGGTCAAAAAAAGAGTCCGAAATGCAGTACTTGGATGCAATCTCAAAAACGATAGAATGATCTCTGTTCGTTTCCAAGGCAAACCATTCAATGTCACAGTAATCCAAGTCTATGCCCCAACCAGTAACGCCGAAGAAGCTGAAGTTGAAAGGTTCTATGAAGACCTACAAGACCTTTTAGAACTAACACCCAAAAAAGATGTCCTTTTCATTATAGGGGACTGGAATGCAAAAGTAGGAAGTCAAGAAACACCTGGAGTAACAGGCAAATTTGGCCTTGGAATACGGAATGAAGCAGGGCAAAGACTAATAGAGTTTTGCCAAGAAAATGCACTGGTCATAGCAAATACCCTCTTCCAACAACACAAGAGAAGACTCTATACATGGACATCACCAGATGGTCAACACCGAAATCAGATCGATTATATTCTTTGCAGCCAAAGATGGAGAAGCTCTATACAATCAGCAAAAACAAGACCAGGAGCTGACTGTGGCTCAGACCATGAACTCCTTATTGCCAAATTCAGACTGAAATTGAAGAAAGTAGAGAAAACTACTAGACCATTCAGGTATGACCTAAATCAAATCCCTTATGATTATACAGTGGAAGTGAGAAATAGATTTAAGGGCCTAGATCTGATAGATAGAGTGCCTGATGAACTATGGAATGAGGTTCGTGACATTGTACAGGAGACAGGGATCAAGACCATCCCCATGGAAAAGAAATGCAAAAAAGCAAAATGGCTGTCTGGGGAGGCCTTACAAATAGCTGTGAAAAGAAGAGAAGTGAAAAGCAAAGGAGAAAAGGAAAGATATAAACATCTGAATGCAGAGTTCCAAAGAATAGCAAGAAGAGATAAGAAAGCCTTCTTCAGCGATCAATGCAAAGAAATAGAGGAAAACAACAGAATGGGAAAGACTAGGGATCTCTTCAAGAAAATCAGAGATACCAAAGGAACATTTCATGCAAAGATGGGCACAATAAAGGACAGAGATGGTGTGGATCTAACAGAAGCAGAAGATATCAAGAAGAGGTGGCAAGAATACACAGAAGAACTGTACAAAAAAGAGCTTCAAGACCCAGATAATCATGATGATGTGATCACTGACCTAGAGCCAGACATCT
Organism: Tragelaphus eurycerus; assembly: GCA_935064755.1. Taxonomy (NCBI): domain Eukaryota; kingdom Metazoa; phylum Chordata; class Mammalia; order Artiodactyla; family Bovidae; genus Tragelaphus; species Tragelaphus eurycerus. The sequence goes on along the minus strand of CAKXYN010000092.1, from coordinate 6,432,945 downwards.
TGGAATGTGAAGTCAAATGGGCCTTAGAAAGCATCACTACAAACAAAGCTAGTGGAGGTGATGGAATTCCAGTGGAGCTATTCCAAATCCTGAATGATGATGCTGTGAAAGTGCTACACTCAATATGCCAGCAAATTTGGAAAACTCAGCAGTGGCCACAAGATTGGAAAAGGTCAGTTTTCATCCCAATCCCAAAGAAAGGCAATGCCAAGGAGTGCTCAAACTACCGCACAATTGCACTCATCTCACACGCTAGTAAAGTAATGCTCAAAATTCTCCAAGCCAGGCTTCAGCAATATGTGAACCATGAACTTCCTGACGTTCAAGCTGGTTTTAGAAAAGGCAGAGGAACCAGAGATCAAATTGCCAACATCTGCTGGATCATGGAAAAAGCAAGAGAGTTCCAGAAAAACATCTATTTCTGCTTTATTGACTATGCCAAAGCCTTTGACTGTGTGGATCACAATAAACTATGGAAAATTCTGAAAGAGATGGGAATACCAGACCACCTGATCTGCCTCTTAAGAAATCTGTATGCAGGTCAGGAAGCAACAGTTAGAACTGGTCATGGAACAACAGACTGGTTCCAAATAGGAAAAGGAGTACGTCAAGGCTGCATATTGTCACCATGTTTATTTAACTTATATGCAGAGTACATCATGAGAAATGCTGGACTGGAAGAAACACAAGTTGGAATCAAGATTGCCGGGAGAAATATCAATAACCTCAGATATGCAGATGACACCACCCTTATGGCAGAAAGTGAAGAGGGGCTAAAAAGCCTCTTGATGAAAGTGAAAGTGGAGAGTGAAAAGGTTGGCTTAAAGCTCAACATTCAGAAAACGAAGATCATGGCATCTGGTCCCATCACTGCATGGGAAATAGATGGGGAAACAGTGGAAACAGTGTCAGACTTTGTTTTTCTGGGCTCCAAGATCACTGCAGATGGTGACTGCAGCCATGAAATTAAAAGACGCTTACTCCTTGGAAGGAAAGTTATGACCAATCTAGATAGCATATTCAAAAGCAGAGACATTACTTTACCAACAAAGGTTCGCCTAGTCAAGGCTATGGTCTTTCCTGTGGTCATGTATGGATGTGAGAGCTGGACTGTGAAGAAGGCTGAGCGCCGAAGAATTGATGCTTTTGAACTGTGGTGTTGGAGAAGACTCTTGAGAGTCCCTTGGACTGCAAGAAGATCCAACCAGTCCATTCTGAAGGAGATCAATCCTGGAATTTCTTTAGAAGGAATGATGCTAAAGCTGAAACTCCAGTATTTTGGCCACCTCATGCGAAGAGTTGACTCATTGGAGAAGACTCTGATGCTGGGAGGGATTGAGGGCAGGAGGAGAAGGGGACGACAGAGGATGAGATGGCTGGATGGCATCACTGACTCGATGGATGCGAGTCTGAGTGACCTCCGGGAGCTGGTGATGGACAGGGAGGACTGGCGTGCTGCGGTTCATGGGGTCGCAAAGAGTCGGACACGACTTAGCGACTGATCTGATCTGATCTGATCTGATTCCCTTGCACAGGAATGTAAAGAAAAAGAAACAATGGAACTACAGAACAATCAGAAAACAAAAGATAAATGGCAACACCAAGTCCTCATACATCAATAATCACACTAAATGGGAACTTCCTTGGTGGTCCAGTGGTTAAGACTGTTCTTCCATTGCAGGGGGCAGGGGGTCGATCCCGGGTTGGAAACTAAGATCCTGCATGCCACACAGCATGGCAAACACACACACACACACTCTCTGAATGCAAATAGATTGCATTCACCAAGCAGAAGACACAGAATGCCTGGATGGTTTAAAACCTAAGACCCAACTATATGCTGATTCTAGGAGACTCATCTCAGTTCTAAGTAAAGGACTGCAAAATGATACTCTAAGCAAATGGCAGCCAAAAGAAAGCAGGCGTAACCATACTCATATCAGACAAAACAGACTTCAGACCAAAAAAGTTAACAAGAGACAAAGATGGGCATTATATACTAATGATAAGGGGTATAATTCATTTAGAAAACATATTCATTAATATATATGCACCTAACAACAGAGCACAAAATATATAAAGCTGACTTAAAGGGAGAAACTGACAGCATCACAGTGAGAGGAGATGTTAACAACCCACAGTAAATGGACAGATCACACAGACAGAAAGAGAACAAGGAAAACTCAACCTTAAATGAAGCACTAGACCAAAGAGACTTAATAATAGATGTATACAGAACATTCTATCCAAAATCGGCAGAATAAACATATTTCTTAAGGGCACACAGAATGTTCTCAAGGATAAACCATCTGCTGGCGCACAGAACAGGCTTTAATAAATTTAAGAAGACTGAAATTATATCAAGTATCTTTTCTGACCACAATGGTATGAAACTAAAAATCAATTTTAAGAAAGTTGAAAAAATCATAAATATGTGGAGATTAAACAACAAACTATTGAACAACTATTGCATCAGTGAAAAAATTAAAGGGGAAATTTTAAAAATATCTGAAGAAAAATGAAAATACAACATACCCAAATCTCTGACACACATGTAATATCAGTACTAAGAGAATGGTTTACAGAAATACAGGTCTACTTCAAGAAACAAGAAAAACCACAAATAATCTAACCATACATTTAAAGAAACTAGAAAAAAGAAGGAAAAAAAAAAATGAAGCCCAAAATCAGTAGAAGGAAATAATAAAAATGAAGTTGGAAATAAATGAAACAGAGACCAAAAAGAAAATAGAAAAGATTAATGAAACTAAGAGCTGGTTCTTTGAAAAGATAAAGTTGACAAACCTTCAACCTAACTCATTTAAAAAAAGAGAGAACTCAGATAAGTAAAATCAGAAATAAAAGAGGAGAAGTTACAATGGATATCAAAGAAATACTGGGTTGGCCAAAAAGATCATTTGGGTTTTTCCATGTCATCTTATCCAGAAAGAACTTTTTGGTCAACCCAATATAAAGGCTTATAAGTGACTACTATGAATAACTGTATGCCAATAAATTGGACAACTTAGATAAATTTTAGAATCATACAGCTTTCCAAGACTGAATCCGTAAGAAATAGAAAATTTGACAATTACCAACTAAGAGATTAAAATGATAATCAAAAACCTCCCCCCAAAACAAAAGTCCAGGACCAGATGGTTTCACTGGTGAACTCTACCAAACATTCAAAGACTTCATACCTATCTTTCTCAACCTCTTCCAAAAAACTGAAGAGGAGCGGACACTTCCTAACTCATTTTGGAAAACCAACATTACTATGATACCAAAACAAGACGAGGACATCAAAAGAAAAGAAAACTACAAAACAATATCTCTGATAAACACAGATGCAAACATCCTCAACAAAATATTAGTAAACCAAATACAGCAATACAAGTATTACATACCATGATCAAATGGGATTATTACAGGAATGCAAGGATGGTTCATTTGCAAATCAATCAATGTGATACACCATATTAACAAAATGAATAAAAACCATATGATCATCTCAATTTATGCAGAAAAAGCATCTGAAAAGATTCAACATTCATTTATGATAAAAAAAAAAACTTTCAATAAAATGAGTATAGAAGGAATGTACTTCTACATAGTAAAGGCCATATATAACAAACCCATAGCTATTATATTCAGCAGTGACAAATTGAAAGCTTTTCCCTCTAAGATCAGGAACAAGATAAGGATACCCACTCTTATCACTCTTATTCAACGTAATACTGGAATTCATAGCCAGAGCAATTAGGCAAGATAAAAAAATAAAAGACAACCATATTGGCAAGGAAGAAGGAAAACTGTCACTGTTTGTGGATGACACAATTTTATATACAGAAAACCCTAAACATTCTACCAAAAAAATTATTAGAAATAATAAATACAGTAAAACAGCAAGGTAGAAAATCAATATACAAAAATCTGCTCTCTTATATATTAACAACTAGAAGAAAAAGTTTAAAAAACCCCATTTACAATTGCAACAAAAAGAATGGAATATCTTCATTTCATACCTTCATGGAATAAATTTAACCAAGGAAATGAAAGACCTGTACACTGAAAACTATAGGACATTATTGAAATTAATTGAAGAAAACACAAAGAAATGTAAAAATATCCCATGCTCATGAAATGGAAGAATTAACATTGCTAAAATACAAATTACCTAATAGAATCTACAGATTTAGTGCAATTCTTATCATACAACTCAATTACAACAAAACAAGCAACCTGATTTAAAAATGGGCATGGGATCTGAACAATTTTCCATTTAAGACATGGCTAATAGGCACTTGAAAAGAAGATGTTCAATATCACAAATCATCAGAGAGATGCAAATTAAAACCACAATGAGGTATCATCTCACACATTAGAATGGCTATTATCATAAAAACAAGAAAAAACGAGATGTTGGAAAGGATGTGGAGAAAAAGGGAACACTCATGCTTTGCTGGTGGAAATGTAATTTGGATCAGCCACTACAAAAAACAGTATGGAGATTCCTCAAAAAATTAAGAATAAAATTACCGTATGATCTAGCTATTCCACGTCTGGGTATTTATCCAAAGAATAAGGAAATACTAATTCAAAAATATATATGCATTCCAATGTTCACTGCAGCATTATTAACAATAGCCAAGATGTGGAAACAACCTAAGGCCCACTGGTGAGTGAATGGATAAAAAAGATATATGTTATGCTATACTATGCTAAGTTACTTCAGTCGTGTCCAACTCTGTGTGACCCCTAGACGGCAGCCCACCAGGCTTCCCCGTCCCTGGGATTCTCCAGGCAAGAACACTGGAGTGGGTTGCCATTTCCTTCTCCAGTGCATGAAAGTGAAAAGAGAAAGTGAAGTCGCTCAGTCATGTCTGACTCTTAGCGACCCCATGGACTGCAGCCCACCAGGCTCCTCCGTCCGTGGGATTTTCCAGGTAAGAGTACTGGAGTGGGGTGCCACTACCTTCTCCGAAAAAGATATATACACATATCTAAACATACAAGACTACTATTCATTCACTAAAAAGAAAAAAATCTTGCCATTTGTGACAACATGGACAGATCTTGAGGGCACTGTGTTGAGTGAAAGAAGGGAGATAGAGAAAGACAAATATATGATTTCGCTCATGGCTGGGCCTGAGCCTTGCAGAGACAATGGGACATGGTCCATGTTCATGTTCAGTTATGTCTGACTCTTTGTGACCCCATGGACTGTAACCCACCAGACTCCTCTGGCCATGGGATTTTCCAGGCAAGAATACTGGAGTGGGCTGCCATTTCCTCCTTCAGGGGATCTTCCTAACTCAGGGATTGAACCCGTTGTCTTCTGTGTCTCCTGCCGTGCAGGGGGATTCTTCACCCGCTGAGCCATCAGGGAAGCCCATTTTGCTTATTATGTGGCACATACGAAAAATAAGTAAATGAACAACAAAAAAATAACATGAAAAAAACCACACTGAAACAGAAGACACTGGTAGTCCCCAGGGGTGAAGGCAGGTGGGAGGTGGATGAAACGGGTAAAGGGGATCAACGGCACAATGATGGATGGGAACTAGACTTGGTGGCAAATAGCCTGCAGTATATATATAAGCTGAATTATAATGTATACATGAAACATGTTACAAACCAATGTTAACTCAAAAAAATAAAGTTGGAAAAAAACTAAAGAAAAGAAGCATTAGATAATCCTTTCAAGGAATTGCTAAAGAAATAAAGAAGTAGCTGGAATCATCATTTTAAAGTCAAATCTGATCATGTCTCCTGCTTATAATCCTATTTTTTGTACTGCACTCACAATTAAGACATTTTCAGGGAGTTGGGGGAGATAGTAAACAGCCCAGAGATCCTGTCTATGCAGCCAATATTACAAGGGTGTCAGATTTTGCACTGAGAGCAGTAGTGCCCCCTCGACACTGAAATGGATCACCAGAACAGTGGCAGAGAAATGAACTGGGAACTGGCTACTAACAGTGGAAGAGAAAAGGAAACAAAACTGGTAAATATTAAAGGCAGAAGCAGCCAGACTAAATGTGGGGAATGAGTCATTCTTTGAATTACTCCAAAGTTTCTGCTTAAGGAACTGGACAGAAGAGCCACATTCACTAACACAAAGGAGGAAATGATTGAACGAAGAGACAATGGATTCAGTTTGGGATCTTTATATAAATAAGATGGTATGAGAAACCACGGAGAAGGCAATGGCACCCCACTCCAGTACTCTTGCCTGGAAAATCCCATGGATGGAGGAGCCTGTTAGGCTGCAATCCATGGGGTCGCTAAGAGTCGGACACGACTGAGCGACTTCATTTTCACTTTTCACTTTCATGCATTGGAGAAGGAAATGGCAACCCACTCCAGTGTTCTTGCCTGGAGAATCCCAGGGACGGGGGAGCCTGGTGGGCTGCCGTTCCTGGGGTCGCACAGAGTCAGACACAACTGAAGTGACTTAGCACAGCATAGCATGAGAAACCAAAGGGGTGGATGAATGAAGAAGAGAAAAGGACCAAGGACATAATCTTGCAAATATCAAGATATAAGAAAGAAGGAAAATAATAGGAATCAAAGGAAATTGAAGGGCGTTTTATACTGTAAGTCAAAGAAAGAAAGTATTTTAAGAAAAAGGAATACCAAATGCTATAGAAGGACTGCAGACTACAAATATCCATTTGATATAGCAACAAAGATCACTGGCAAATTTTAGTATGGCCAAAAGCCATACTGCATTAGACTAAAAATTCATAAAAGATAAATATTATAGAAACAAGCCTCTCAAAAAGCTTGGCTAATAGTAAGGGGAATGAAATTAGAAAAGCAGTGATCTATATAAATAAATCACCCTAAAGAATAATCTAAAAACTGGTGGTGCAGCAAAGATTTATCTAAACTGTTCATCAAATCATGTTCCTTTTGCTCACAGGCATACAGCTAAACTCCATGCATACTTTGTTTTGATGTGCTTTGTGTTATTGCGCTTTACAGAGAAACGGAGGTTTTTTACAAACTGTAAAGGTCTGTATCAACCCTTCACCGGGCAAGTCTGTCAGTGCCATTTTTCCAACAGCATTATTTTTAAATTAAGGTACAGTTTTTGGACACAATGTTATTGCACACTTAATAGACTACATGTAGTATAAACATAACTTTTATATACCCAGGGAAACCAGAAGATTCGTGTAACTGGCTTTATTGCACTGATCTGCAACCAAACTCATGATATCTCTGAGCTATGTCTGTGTATTAATACATTCTAGCTCACTTTGCAGTTAAATGCAGCCATCACTTAGTTCTGGCCAATGGACTGAGGACAGCAGTGACGTAAGCCATCATGTATGCCAAGTCTGGTCCATTAAGCATGTCTACAGGTGTTACATCTCCTCTCTCCATCTGTTGGCTGAATGGAAAAGACTCCAAGGACTAGAGGAAGTAAAGTCACAAGATGAAAAGTACAAGACCCCTGCATGTCTGCATGGAACAACTATCACTTCCTTCACCCCATGCGGACCTCCAAATCAACACAAACTGGATTATGATATGAGTGAGAAATAAAATTTACTGGGTTAAGCCACTAAAATTCTAAAGGCATCTGTTACAACAGGTAGGTTGCTCCAACTAATGTAGATGGGCAGGATAAACAGGTGTGACTTGGTAACTTGATTAGACATAGTTAATAGTTTTCAGTTGCTAAAGAATACATTATAGAATGGCCACATATGCAATAGTAAGATGGAGTTTTAATCAAGTATTAATATTATGAAAGGATATGCCAACAGGAGAAGGAAAATATGTAAACTGGAAAGGGAACACTCAATGAATTAACAACTTGTCAGTGAGTCTTTACTCAGTAGCTGACCAGCAGGCGGTTGTTTGAAAGGCACATACTGAATATTCTGATCAGATCAGATCAGATCAGAGCAGTCGCTCAGTTGTGTCTGACTCTTTGCGACCCCATGAATTGCAGCACGCCAGGCCTCCCTGTCCAGCACCAACTCCCGGAGGTCACTCAGACTCACATCCATCGAGTCAGTGATGCCATCCAGCCATCTCATCCTCTGTCGTCCCCTTCTCCTCCTGCCCCCAATCCCTCCCAGCATCAGAGTCTTCTCCAATGAGTCAACTCTTCGCATGAGGTGGCCAAAATATTGGAGTTTCAGCTTTAGCATCTTTCCTTCCAAAGAAATCCCAGGCTGATCTCCTTCGGAATGGACTGGTTGGATCTCCTTGCAGTCCAAGGGACTCTCATAGGGGACTGGAATGCAAAAGTAGGAAGTCAAGAAACACCTGGAGTAACAGGCAAATTTGGCCTTGGAATACAGAGTGAAGCAGGGCAAAGACTAATAGAGTTTTGCCAAGAAAATGCACTGGTCATAGCAAATACTCTCTTCCAACAACACAAGAGAAGACTCTATACATGGACATCACCAGATGGTCAACACCGATTATATTCTTGGCAGCCAAAGATGGAGAAGCTCTGTACAGTCAGCAAAAACAAGACCAGGAGCTGATTGTGGCTCAGACCATGAACTCCTTATTGCCAAATTCAGACTTAAATTGAAGAAAGTAGGGAAAACCACTAGACCATTCAGGTGTGACCTAAATCAAATCCCTTATGATTATACAGTGGAAGTGAGAAATAGATTTAAGGGCCTAGATCTGATAGATAGAGTGCCTGATGAACTATGGAATGAGGTTCGTGACATTGTACAGGAGACAGGGATCAAGACCATCCCCATGGAAAAGAAATGCAAAAAAGCAAAATGGCTGTCTGGGGAGGCCTTACAAATAGCTGTGAAAAGAATATTCTGATAGAGGAAAGTAATGCATTAGGTTATCTTACTTTTGTGATTTATCATTAAAATTATCCATCAACCTAACTCCTTTTGTTCTGATTCAATGCTCATCAAGCAAATCCTATTTTGAAATTTTGGACTTCACTATAGGAGAGACATAAGTTGACCAGTAGGCTTGGAGTATCTAGTTTCCTTGATAATTATATTTCTTATCACAATTGACATGAATGTCTTGTGAGCATGATTAGTATAGCTCAGTTGCATTTCAGTCTAATCTACTAAGAGACATTAAAAGAAAAATCAGAATTAACTTGGAAATGAAGTGGCAGATCATTGTGATGTGAACATTACAGGTAAAATGAATCTGCAGTGTCCAACTTGAGTGGTTCTTAACAAATGTTTTCTTGGACCACCAACACTTAACAAATTATTTGTCATTTGGAAATATCAATCTATAAATTTAAAAACTGACTAAACCATATCTAAGTACTTTGAAAATAATTCCTCTTAACAATTATTATTTTACTAATGAGAAATCTTAGAACCCATGAAGCTTAAGTGATTGGATTACACAGCAAGATAGAATCTAAAGCTCCTCATTAACTTTGTAAAGTAGGGTCAAAAGAAGAGAAAAAAAGACTGTAGTAGTAATTTCTAAGAATTCTAATGGAACTTGCAGAAACGAAGAGTGGCCTTTCGTTATACAACTGCAAAATAGGTACCATTATATAAAATGTAACAACATACAGTAAAAGGTAAAAATACAATGCCAGGAATTAATAAAAATGGGTAAAACTAAATCATGCTTTCAGTATAAAGTAGAAATATAAGAATAAACTGTTAGCTTTACTGCAGCAAAAATAAACAGCCAACTTAAAAGTTCTTTAAGAATATTCCCAACAAAATAAAGTCATTTGTCTTAATATAAAAAAACTAACTTCTGAATTATCATTCATCATCCAAACCAATTACAAAGAATGAAACCAAGTTTCAAAATGCAAATGATTACTAATTATCATTAGTTTAATACTGTAGGTATGTAGTCCCTTATTTGCTCTCCAGAAAGTCCCCAAAATTTGAAAACAGAATTTTTTCATAACCCATTTTGTAGCATAAATTGACTGAACTGACATGGCCTGAAGCCACTCAATCTATTTATCCTATACAGTGAACTACTAAACTTTACTTGGTTGGTAAACTGGATTTTAAAAACAATACATACACTTAAAATAGAGGTTTTCTGACAAAAGCAAAAAGATAAAAGTTATATTAGTGCAGGATTCTCCTTATAAATTAACTCTTCACTCTTCATTCCACCCAGCTGAGATTTAACTCAGGAAAGTAGATCTGAATTTAGCTTCAGTAATATACTTACACATTTCGGCAAGATATAGGCTTGAGAAAACCAACTTCGTATCCAGTAAAATGTGTTTCATTGCCACCAAAATCCTTACAAGTTATGTTAGGTGCTGGAAAACACTGAACTAAAGACAGAAAAAAGCAAGAATCCATTATTTCTTTTTCCTGTGGAAAATTATGTAATTATGCTTTTTTCCTAAGGCTAGCAACGCACACAAGAAAATTTAATGTTCAACTCAACTACCTCCCCACATGAGATTTTAACTTAGATAGGAAAAGCTATATTATATATATTCATGTACAAGATAAGATAAGATAATGTTCAATCTCCTGCCCCTGACAAAGACGACCAAGAAAGAACTATGTAATATCACTGTTCTTTACCTCATCTCCACGGTGAAGAAGACTTCTTGAATTTTTTGTGGGTAACCAATCAGGCAATTCATTACATAAAACATAATCTAATTTTATATTTTCAGTTTATAAAATTCTTATAGATGATACCTACAACAAACTAAGATTCTTCTTTATTCTAAATAACTTTTTATTTATTCTAAATGGGTTTGCTTCTCCATTCCCTCCAGGATTTGATGTAGCATGTTATCTCAGCATTTAGTAATTTGATCTTTATTCATAAACCAGATGACTTAATAAGAGGAAGTAACACTTATAGAGCTTACTATGTGCTAAGCAGGTACTGTCCTGAAGCTTTTATGGTCTCATCATATAAAGTAAGAATTGTGGAATGAGAATCATCTATCTATACATTGCCTATTTCAGAAACTTGGATTCCATGTAGATAAAAGTAGCACTAAGATCATAAGAAGATTATTGTGGGGATAAAATGTGATATAAATTATCTAGCATAAAGCAGAGCACTTAGTAGGCAATCAATAAATGTTAGTACTTTTTACTCCTTCACCATTTCTGACTAAAAGGTACTAATACCTTTAGGCTAGTTTCAGGAAATACTTATCTCTATGCTTAACATCAATGATTACAATTTTTTGAGAAAATGAAAATAGAACTTGGTATAAAGACTTAAAAAAAACCCAAAGAGATCCCAGTGTTTTATTATGAAAGAAAAATAAATGGCATTTATTTTACATCTACTTTATAATTATCTTAAGATTTCCAACAAATCACTGTCCTTTTTTAGGCCAGAGTAGTACATTGAGAGAATGATGCTAGGAAAAATATCCTGTAATGACTTTGCACACTTTGGTTGTGTTACTGATAGTTCAAACTATACCATCTGATAAACTTTACTTATTTATGTAATGTATTTACATTTCCAACACAAGAAGATGCTCATGCTAAAAGGCACAGACTCAGTAAAACTGACCATTTAGACAAGAAAGAAGGTAATAAAATGAAAGGAAGAGAGAGAGCGAAGAAATAATTATCCTAGGAAACAACTAAGGGAGGACAGTGTAATTGACCACAAATTCAGCTTAGAGGCTCCTGGTAGTTAAGGCAAAAAGAGCTACAGAGTTACTGTGATATAACTGAAAGCATACCAATTCACCTCTAAACCACTGTGGGAACTTGGTTTGGTACATGACACAAGAGTAAAGGAATGTAATAGAGAAGGTCCTTAATAATAACCTTTACAAAACAATAGTTTTCCACATAGCCTTTTCTCACACTGACTCCAGATATAAGCAAGGGCTTATAACATTAGGATCAATAGAGATGGGGCCACAAAAGTCAACAGATGATTTATATGCAGCTGTTTGGCCATCTGCCTTGATACAGGGATACAGCTTACTTGAGTTTTGTGAATCAATTATTATCATGTCCCTTAAGTTGTATCTCTTGGCCTGCCATCTTAGGTAATGCTTTTGACTGGAGCTATATGGCAGACTGGTTCCAAATAGGAAAAGGAGTATGTCAAGGCTGTATATTGTCACCATGTTTATTTAACTTATATGCAGAGTACATCATGAGAAATGCTGGACTGGAAGAAACACAAGCTGGAATCAAGATTGCCGGGAGAAATATCAATAACTTCAGATATGCAGATGATACCACCCTTATGGCAGAAAGTGAAGAGGAACTCAAAAGCCTCTTGATGAAAGTGAAAGTGGAGAGTGAAAAGGTTGGCTTAAAGCTCAACATTCAGAAAACGAAGATCATGGCATCTGGTCCCATCACTTCATGGGAAATAGATGGAGAAACAGTGGAAACAGTGTCAGACTTTATTTTTCTGGGCTCCAAAATCACTGCAGATGGTGACTACAACCATGAAATTAAAAGACGCTTGCTCCTTGAAAGGAAAGTTATGACCAACCTAGATAGCATATTCAAAAGCAGAGACATCACTTTGCCAACAAAGGTTCGCCTAGTCAAGGCTATGGTCTTTCCTGTGGTCATGTATGGATGTGAGAGCTGGACTGTGAAGAAGGCTGAGCGCCGAAGGATTGATGCTTTTGAAGTGTGGTGTTGGAGAAGACTCTTGAGAGTCCCTTGGACTGCAAGGAGATCCAACCAGTCCATTCTGAAGGAGATCAGCCCTGGGATTTCTTTGGAAGGAATGATGCTAAAGCTGAAACTCCAGTATTTTGGCCACCTCATGCGAAGAGTTGACTCATTGGAGAAGACTCTGATGCTGGGAGGGATTGGGGGCAGGAGGAGAAGGGGACGACAGAGGATGAGATGGCTGGATGGCATCACTGACTCGATGGATGTGAGTCTGAGTGACCTCCGAGAGCTGGTGATGGACAGGGAGGCCTGGCGTGCTGCAGTTCATGGGGTCGCAAAGAGTCGGACATGACTGAGTCACTGATCTGATCTGATATGGCAGACAGCTTCCCAGGTGACACAGTGGTAAAGAACCCACTTGCCAATGCAGGAGACATGAGAGACGTGGGTTCGATCCCTGGGTTGGGAAGATCCTCTGGAGGGGGGCATGGCAACCCACTCCAGTACTCTTGCCTGGAAAATTCCATGGACAGAGAAGCCTGGCAGGCCCCAGTCTGTGGGGTTACAAAGAGTCGGACACAAGTGGGCAATTGAGCATGAGCACGCGCATACAACGGACAACTCAAAACTGAGACTAACAAACATCTGAAATGCTAATACATTTTCTATGTTACTGACTGAAAGGAGATGAGTATGCTCTATTTAAATGATGGAGGAATGACAGAGTAATTTTGCTCTCCAGGGGATATCTGGCAATGTCTGGAAACATTTTTGGTTGTCACTACTGGGAAAATGCTACTGGCATCTAGTGGATGGAGGCCAGGATGCTTCTAAACCTTCTACAATGCACAAGATAGCCTCCTCACAATAATTATCTAGCCCCAAACATTACTAAGGGTGAAAAACAATGCTCTACATCAGCTGTGTTCAAAATATTTTGCTCACATACTCCCTAAAATTTTTAAAATTTTATATTTAATTTAAAATGTATATTTTAATTTTAAATTTTATATTTAAATTTTTATATTCCCTCACACATTTTTAAGTTGACATCTAAAATTTTTCACCATGGATTTAAATGGCTGGGAAAAAAATTTATTTCCAGCATACTGTAAATACTGCCCTTAATATTGAAATATTGTAGCATTCTTTACAGTGGAATCTAAACACAGCAATTTGATATCTATCATGATCCAACCAAGAATATGAAAGGGATCTTTTAAACACAGAAACTTTACATTAATTGTAGGAAAAAATACACATATAATAAAAACTGATTCTTGCTGATGTATGACAGAAAACCACAAAATTGCTGTAAAGCAATTATCCTTCAACTAAAAAGAAAAAAAAAAAAAAACAACCTGAGGATCAGGAAATTGATTATTGTAAATACATACTGTGGGCTGAACTGCACTCTCCAAAAAAGATATATTGAGGTCCTAACCCTCAGCACTTCACAATGTGACCTTTCTTGGAAATAGCATCTTTGCAAATTTAAGTTTACAATCCAACTTTGCATCCAAGTTAAGATGACCTCATTAGGGTGGGCCCTAATGCAGTAAGATGGGTATCCTTCAAAAATGGGAAAATGAACATACACAGGGAGAAGACGATGTGAAGACATGCAGGCAAGAGGCAGTGTGAACACAAAAGCAGAGATCAGACGATGTGGGGCTTTCCCTGCTGGTCCAGTGATTAGGACTTGGGACTTTCACTGCCGAGGACCTGGGATGATTCCCATAGAGGCTTTGTCCAATATACTTTGCTTTAGAGAAATACACTGTTTTTTGAGATTACAGCTTCCTTTACAAAATTTTGAAAGATTAAACACTTATGGAGGTGGGCATGCGTGCTTGTCAGTCATGTCTGATTCTTTGTAACTTCATGAGCTGTAGACTGACAGGTTGCTTTGTCTGTGGGATTTCCCAGGCAAGAATACTGGAGTGGGTTATCATTTCCTCCTCCAGGGAATCTTCTCTATCCAGGGATCAAACTCACGAATCTCCTGCGTCTCCTGCATTGCAGGCGGATTCTTTGCCACTGAGCCACCTGGGAAGCTTTCAAACATTTTCAGATGAGTTGTAAAAATGCTTTATAAAAATACGAAAAACAAATAAATCATAATTTTTTCAGTTACATTCTATTAATTGTTCAAACTCTCAAATTTTGACAACTTTAACTTTCAATGTGTTTTATCATTTCTAATATAAGAAATGATCTGTATTCAATATAAGCTACTTTGTAGTCAATGAGACAGATAAGGAGAGAAAAATGCCCAACATTTCAGGCTTAGAAGCTCAGGAAAGATACAATTAGTAGAAGTACCAGAGTGAAGGGGAAACCATATTGCTACAATATTTCTAGAGAAGTCTGACAGAAGTATGAGCTAATTATTTCAAGGGACAAAAACTACATACTTTAGTGAGGATGGATGAGGGACTGCTCTCATTATAAAGTGAGATGACATGAGAAAATAATAAGAGATACATTGAGATGGATCAGATTTGTTTGAACTGATAGAAAATGCCAAAATGCAGTCCTTCAGAATGGGGCAAATTTAGGTTTAAATCAGAACTGTGTCACTTAACCGGGGAAGGCAATGGCACCCCACCCCAGTACTTTTGCCTGGAAAATCCCATGGATGGAGGATCCTGGTAGGCTCCAGTCCATGGGGTCGCTAAGAGTCGGACACGACTGAGCGACTTCACTTTCACTTTCATTCACTGGAGAAGGAAATGGCAACCCGCTCCAGTATTCTTGCTTGGAGAATCCCAGGGAAGGGGGAGCCTGGTGAGCTTCTGTCTATGGGGTCGCACAGAATAGGACACGACTGAAGTGACTTAGCAGTAGCAGTGTCACTTAACTAGTATGTTCTTCTGGTCAAGTTATGAAATCTCACTGAATCTTGTTTTGTAATCTGTGAAACAAAAATAAGACCCTTGTAATACTACTAGCCAAGTATTAAAGGCATTTGGAATGTAAAGCATGGTGTCTGGCTAGAGAAAATGTTCAACTCTAAAATCGTAGAGAACTTCAACACTGAGAAGACTAAGAGACTGAACCTGACAGGAATAAATTTAACATGTGCGTGATCTGTAAAATAAAAGACTGTGAAATGAAATTAATTCAGTGGATGCCTACAGCCCTAGAACTTACTCATTTTTACATATTTTATAGTGACTTCATTTGGTCCTTATTTAAAAAAAAAAAACAAACCTGTTTTGTAGACAGAACTAGTAATATGCTCCTTTTATTTTTTTTTTCCTTGTACAAACAGAAAAACTGACGTTCTGAGAAATTAAACAAGCTGACCAAAGTCTCACACTAGGTAATATTCTTTAAGTCCTAGACCAACATTCATCACTTTTAATCAACACCCTTTTCATTACACCACAATAATGCCATGCTTACACTGATTTCAGAAACAAGTAAAAATGAGTCTGTGCTGTGGTGTTGGAGAAGACTCTTGAGAGTCCCTTGGACTGCAAGGAGATCCAACCAGTCCATTCTGAAGGAGATCAGCCCTGGGATTTCTTTGGAAGGAATGATGCTCAAGCTGAAACTCCAGTATTTTGGCCACCTCATGCGAAGAGTTGACTCATTGGAGACGACTCTGATGCTGGGAGGGATTGGGGGCAGGAGGAGAAGGGGACGACAGAGGATGAGATGGCTGGATGGCATCACTGACTCGATGGATGTGAGTCTGAGTGACCTCCAGGAGCTGGTGATGGACAGGGAGGCCTGGCGTGCTGCAGTTCATGGGGTCGCAAAGAGTTGGACACGACTGAGCGACTGATCTGAGCTGATGATGAGATTTAGGAAGCCAGTTACCCATAAATGTTAACTAGTGGACAAAATGAAGCAACATGCTACAATCCTGAAAATTATTCCATTTGCAGTTTTCCTGCAAAATGTTTGGCTCTGACCAATGACTGGGATTTAAATGGCATAAACTTAACTCATCAACGGTGCAATGGACATGAACTTGGGCAAACTTCGGGAGATGCTGAGGGAAAGGGAGGCCTGGTGTGCTCCAGATCATGGGGTTGCAAAGATTTGGACACAACTGAGCGAGTGAACAACTTAGCGTTGACGGACAGTATTTCTTGATTATATAAAGCAGAACTATTTTTTTAAGCACAAAAAAGTTAAACTCAAAATAAAGTAACCAATGAAGTTTCATAACAGTAAAAAGGAGTGACCTAGACAGTAAACGGTATGGGATTCTACTCTAGTCATAAAATTAAAAGACATTTGCTACTAGAAAGAAAAGCTATGACAAAACTAGACTGTGTATTAAAAAGCAGAGACATCACTTTGCCTACAAAGGTCCATATAGTCAAAGCTAGGGTTTTTCCAGTAGTCATATATGGATGTGAGAGTTGGACCATGAAGAAGGCTGAATGTCAAAGAATTGATGTTTTTGGAATGTGCTGGAGAAGACCCTCGAGAGAGTCCCTAGGACCGCAAGGAAGTCAATCCTAAAGGAAATCAATCCTGAATATTCATTGGAAGGACTGATGGTGAAGCTGAAACTCCAACACTTTGGCCACTTGATGAGAAGAACTGACTCTTTGGAACCTGATGCTGGGAAAGATGGAACACAGGAGAAAGGGATGACGGAGGACACAAGATGGTTGGGTGGCATCACTGACTCAATGGTCAGGAGTTTGAGCATGCTCCAGGAGATGGTAAAGGACAGGGAGACTTGGCATGCTGCAGTCCATGGGGTCACAAAGAGTCAGATATGACTGAGCAACTGGACAACAACAATATTTAAGTGTATGTTTCCATAAATATATTTCAATAAAACCTTAATAAAACAGACCTGTGTCAAAGGACCAGAGCAAAATTTCTGGAAATGGTTTTTTAATACCTTTGTATTTTACTGATTGGAAATTGAAAACACTTGCTATATATGTCTATATATATATATATATATATATATATATATATATATATATTATTAGGCAGCACACTCCTTGATGGGAGAAATTGTCTTTTTTTAATGTATCATCTCTATCACTTGGCAGAATGCCATATAATAACATCTTAATAAATTAAATATTTTCCCAATAATAGACAGTTTTGGGTTTCCCAGGTGGTGCTAGGGGGAAGGCAATGGCACCCCACCCCAGTACTTTTGCCTGGAAAATCCCATGGACGGAGGATCCTGGTAGGCTCCAGTCCATGGGGTCGCTAAGAGTCGGACACGACTGAGCGGCTTCACTTTCACTTTTCGCTTTCATGCATTGGAGAAGGAAATGGCGGCCCACTCCAGTATTCTTGCCTGGAGAATCCCAGAGACAGGGGAGCCTGGTGAGCTTCCGTCTATGGGGTCACACAGAGTCGGACACGACTGAAGCGACTTAGCAGCAGCAGCAGCAGGTGGTGCTAGTGGTAAAGAACCCACCTGCCAATGCAGGTTCGATTCCTGGGTTTGGAAGATTCCCTGGAGGACAGAACAGCAACTCACTCCAATATTCTTGACTGGAGAATCTCATGGACAGAGAAGTCTGGTGGGCTATGGTCCACAGGATCACAAAAAATTGGACCTGACTGAAGTGACTTGGCACAGTACACACAAGACAAGGACATAAGAGAAGCAGATATGATTAAGAAATTGTGACAAGAATACACAGAAGAACTTTATAAAGAAGTCTTAATGACTCGGATAACCACAATGGTGTGGTCACTGACCTAGTCAGACATTTTGGAGTGTGAAGTCAAGTGGGCCTTAGGAAGCATTACAACGAACAAAGCTCTTACAGGTGACGGAATTCCAGCTGAGCTATTTCAAGTCCTAAAAGATGATGCTGTGAAAGTGCTGCACTCAATATGCCAGCAAATTTGGAGAACTCAACAGTGGCCATAGGACTGGAAAAGGTCAGTTTTCATTCCAATTCCAAAGAACGTTCAAACTATCATACAACTGCACTCATTTCACATGCTTGCAAATGGTCAACATCCTTCTAGCTAGGCTTCAACAGTTCATGAACCAAAATCTTCCAGATATACAAGCTGAGTTTAGAAAAAGCAAAGGAACCAGAGATCAAATTGCCAACATGTGCTAGATCATAGAAAAAGCAAGGAAATTCCAGAAGAAGACCTACTTCTGCTTCATTGACTATGCTAAAGCCTTTGACAGTGTGGATCACAACAAACTGTGGAAAATTCTAAGAGATGGGAATACGAGACCACCTAACCTGTCTCCTGAAAAACCTGCAAGCAGTCAAGAAGTAACAGAACTGGACATTGAACAACTGACCACTTCAAAATTGGGAAAGTACGACAAGGCTGTATATTGTCACTCTGCTTATTTAACTTCTATGCAGAGTACATCATGTGAAATGCCAGCTGGGTGAATCACAAGCTGCAATCAAGGTTGCCAGGAGAAATAACAACCTCAGTTATGCAGATACTACTCTAATGGCAGAAAGCAAGGAAGAACTAAAGAGCCTCTTGATGAGGGTGAAAAAGGAGAGTGAAAAAGCTGGCTAAAAAGCTGGCTTAGAACCCAACTTCAAAAAACTAAGTTCATGGCATCCAGTCCCATCACTTCATAGCAAACAGATGGGGGAAAAGTTATAGATTTTATATTCCTGGGCTCCAAAATGGTGACTGCAGTGAAAATTAAAAGATGCTTGCTGCTTGGAAGAAAAGCTATGACAAACCTAGACAGCATATTAAAAAGCAGAGACATCACTTTGCTGACAAAGATCTCAACAGTCAAAGCTATTTTTTTTCCCGTAGTCATGTATGGATGTGAGAGTTGGACCATAAAAAAGGCTGAGTGCCAAAGAATTGATACTTCTGAATTGTGGTGCTGGAGAAGACTCTTAAGAGTTGCTTGGACAGCAAGGAGATCAAACCAGTCAATCCTTAAGGACATCAACCCTGAATATTCCTTGGAAGGACTGATGCTGAAGCTGAAGCTCCCATACTTTGGCCACCAGATGTGAAGAGCTGACTCACTGGAAAAGACCCAGATGCTGGGAAAGATTGAGGGCAGGAAGAGAATGGGGTGACAGAGGATAAGATGCCACTGGATGGCATCACAGACTCAATGGACATGAGTTTGAACAAATTCTGGGAGATGGTGAAGGACAGGGAAGCCTGGTGTGCTGCAGTCCACGGGGGCACAGAGTCGAACATAACTTAGCAACTGAACAACAATAAAGGATAGTTTATAATATAAATTTGTGCTTTTGTTTTGATCCATTTAACTATTTTAATTATTAAACTTTTTATTACAAACAATTTCTCAAAAAATAATGATGCTTGTTAACTGGTATTGGGCTAACTGACAACCATTTAAAGACCACAACAGTTTACTGTTATAACTGAATCTCCTTTGCCTTTGGTCCCAATTCTTACTCTATACTCCTAAACTTCCCTCTCTGTAAAACATTCCATCTACTAATCCCTTACCAAAAAGTATAGTTTAAGAAAATTAAACTTAGTTTGAAGATTCTGTGAGTCTATCATATGCTGAATGAAAGAAACAGAAGAAGCATGTTTCAAGGGTCATTTTGATGTCCTTGTAGATCAGGACTCAGAAATAATTTACAGCCACTCCACTAGTCTTTTCATGTTTTAAAAAGGAAATTTTTAAAAAAGCAGCTTGTGGACAAACATAGCTTCCTGATAGGGACAGGCTTGTAGATTCTACCCCAGATCTTGGCTGAACACTTTTGGATCATGCATAAATTATACATTTTTATGTAGAAGACTGGTGAGTCGTATTTGTCTCAGAAAATTTATTTTCTTTTTTTAAATCACAATAACAGTCTAAAGTCATTAATTTATTGATTTATAACATTTTATATATGTGTTCCCAGATTTTTAGGCACTTTTGGTTTATTCTCTCCAAATAACCATACCATCCCCTTATATAGAAAGCCTTCCTTTTATTTCTCTGCAGCCCTCCATTTACATCATCTATGATTACTTACCTGACAGGCCATGGCAGGACCATAACACCTCTAAGTCCTTTTATATTTTCTAGCAATCTGATCATTTGATTTTGCATTTGTTTATAAACTTAGTGATAATACTTAAGTGGATTCAAACTTATTTTACAAAAGAGACACCTAACTGGAGGGCAGAACTCTTTTTGGTCAGAAACTATTCTTTTTAGTTGTAATTTCCTTCAAATTTATTCTAAATTTCCTTTTTAGAATAATTTCCTTCAAAATCTCCATACCTATAGAGAAATCTGCAGACTAGAAAAGGCATGAGATGGCAGACTGCCTCATTCCCAGTTTAATGTTATCTGAGTCACAACAGTATTCAAAGACTTCCAACATATATCACATAAGTGGTTGGATATTTGAAAGCTTATTCTTCTTATGTATGTCAACAATATTCTCCACTCTGAGAGCACACCATAAAAGACTGAAGTCTAACACAGGAAAGTCAGTGTATACTTATAAAGCAATTTTAAAAGGAGGGGATTATGTGCAAAGTTCCTTTAAGTCTAACATATCTAAATTAAACAAATATACACATATTGAGTAATATTTACTATAAAAATCATATATATATTACCTATTACTGTTTATATGATAAATTTCATTACTCCAGAATACTAGCAAAATATCTGCTATAAAAGTTTAACACAACTTACTTTCAAATATCTTTGCTCATTAGAATGGGGTTAACAGTGTGTCAAAATGTGAAGAGATTAAAAAGAGAAAGATCTTTTTTTAAAATATATACAAAGTCATAATCAAGAAGTCAATTATTTGACTATAAGATACTTTGTAAAAACAAAGTTTTTTGCAGTAAAAAATCACTTTAATCTCATTTCCATAATCAGTCTGTTTAGTAGCTTTCATTTATAAAGAAAACATCAATTATTGCCTTATCTCCCGTCTAAACAATAAAACAATCAGTATATATTCAGTAGGTATTTTTTTCTCAAGATAATACTAGATATTAAATAGTAGATATTACTAGATATTAAACACTAGATATTAACCAACATTATGTACTATGCCAGATATGAATGCCAAATCCAAATAGCTTCAGCATACATCTATCTACCTCCTTTCCAACATATAACCCTTCAGAAGAAAAGGCTAAACAAAACAATTTATTAATCTTTATCTGGCATTAAATACTTTTTGGAATAACAGAAGCTCCCCCACATCATTAGGTTGAGGGTGTTATCCATTATCAAACCATCTCGCTAATAAAATACTGATATGCACTTAAAATCTTTATCATATTATTTTCATACTTAGGATGCACCTAAGTATCTTTTACAAGTGCAAGATATGGGTGATATATTACTAGCTCCTTGCTGCACATTATTGAACTGTAAGTCTCCTTTCAAGTTCTTTCTGAGTAATTAAAAATCTAAAGAGGCATCTTTGTAAAACACAGCATGACAAATATAGGGCATCAAGAAAGCTATATAAACTGATTCCAAAAGCTTTAAAAAAATGAATGAAAATAAAAAATTTCTCAATTTATATAATTATTTAATAGAATAAGATTCTTTTTATAAAATATTAACAACTCCTAGATGGTCTCTAATATTAAGTTGTTCTGGAAACAGGATGAAGTAACTCAAGAAAATACACATTTACTAATTACTTTTAGCAATTACACATACATCTATGAAATAATGTTTTAAAAATAATTAAAAAAAACATGTTTCTGGAAGTCTTACCATAAGCTGTGTAGTTTGTACAGTTAACTGGTTCTTGTGTAGCATCATTTATTTTTGGATCTTTACAAATATATGTAGAAAAGTTAAGGAAATATAAACAACATTCCAATACAAAACGTTATCATCTTGTCTTTAATATGTCATATATTTATGTTTATAATTACATGTAAAGAGAAGATGTTAGTTTGTCCAGGTCAACAAGCCCAAGCACAGATACACTTTCAGTGTCACTAAATATCTGAACATTAATTTATTTAAGGAAAAGTACATTAAAAGCTCTGGCAGAGGGTGCCATCCTTAAAGAACCCACTCCAGCATTCTTGCCTGGAGAATCCCAGGGACAGAGGAGCCTAGTGGGCTGCTGTCTATGGGATCGCACAGAGTCGGACACGACTGAAGCGACTTAGCAGCAGCAGCAGCAGCAGCTGGGTTTAAACACAAAGCACAAAGAGAAAATGAAAGTAAAAATCTCTACTGAAGTATTATGAGAACTTCAGGTTGAAAAAAAAAACACATCAGTTTCCAGATGTCTGATGAAATTATTCACAGGGCCCAAGTATGACCATACATATAATTTCATGAAACACAAATAACCCTGTGACATGGATACTATCATTTCCACATTACTGAAGCAAACCAGGGCTCAAACTTTGAGTGACTTACGCAAAGTGGAGTAAGTGATAGGTAGTAATATCACATTTCCTGATTCCAAGCCAAAGGTAAATTCCACCATACTGCAAGGAAGATGGTTATTTTAGGTGGGTCTACATGATCTTCCCAACAGGGTTTTAAGCTTTTGGAAACACATATTCATCCTCTAATAGATGTTTACAACACTCAGGGAACAGAGGCCGGGGCCGGGGGGCGTTTTTCTGTTTTCTGAATATTTTATTGACACAAATATGAGCTAAGTAAGGTATTCACAAGACGTCTCTGTAGACAGAGTTTGACACCTGCTTCGGGTTTCTGAATCACTACTGGAAATCTCATCTTTGTGCCAGGAATAACATTTTCCAGTTCAGTTATGCTCGGTCACTTCTAAAGGTTCAAAAAGCACAACTGAGACTTTCCTAGTGGTCCAGTGGTTAAGATTCTGTCTGCCAACGCAGGGGACATGGATTTGATCCCTGGTCCAGGAAGATTCCACATGTTGCAGAGCAACCAAGCCCGTGCACCTTGAGCCCATGCTCCATGACAAGAGAAGCCACCACAATGATGAGCCCTCACAGTGCAACTAGAGAAAGCCAGAGAGCAGCAACAAAGACCCAGTGCAGCCAAAAATAAAAATTCATTCAAATTTTTAAAAATGATGATAAAAAAAATTTTTTAAGCAAAAAATTAAAAAAAAATTTTTTTCTAATTATTTTATTAGAAAAAAAAAATCACTGTGACATTTTTGCCAAAAAAAAAAGGACTCAACTTACCAGGTCAGTGACTCTCAAACCCCTAGCATAACGGTAATCAGCAAATTAGAGCTATTCTGTAAAAATTTAGTAACGGTGGCCTCTCCTCAACTCACATAAAAATACTATACAACAGAATTTTTTTAATTTTAAGGTTTCCTCTCATAGAATCTTTCGTGCATCTCTGGCTTCTGTTCTTAATTTTTCTGTTCTACAATTGGTATGAAATTATCTAATTTTATACAAAAGTACCTATTTTGATTTGAATGCAACTCCCATTTCATATTCCTCTTCCCTTTATCAGAGCCATGACAACGAACTGATCTATTTAACTCCTCCAGCCTCAGTTTTCTCATCAGTAAACACATGAGAGCTAAACACATATAGCCCCTACTATATGCCAGGCACTGTTCTAAGTGACTTGCTGGTACTAATTTAGCACAACACACCTTTCAATTGGTATCACTGTTATTTTCGTTGTTCGGTCCCGAAGTCGTGTGGGACTCTTGGCGATCCCCAAGCTCAACGCTCAAATCCGTTACAAAGTGGAGCAGGAATTTGCCCCAATACAGTCTGGGATCTCAAGGAGAGGTAAATAAAAGTAATAAATGCAAAGTTAATAATAAATTGGCTACATACATGGGCTATACCGTCCTTACTGTTAAGTCACTTCAGTCGTGTCCGACACTGTGCGACCCCATAGACGGAAGCTCACCAGGCTCCCCCATCCCTGGGATTCTCCAGGCAAGAACACTGGAGTGGGTTGCCATTTCCTTCTCCGATGCATCAAAGTGAAAAGTGAAAGTGAAGTCGCTCAGTCCTGTCTGACTCTTAGCGACCCCATGGACTACAGCCTACCAGGCTCCTCCATCCATGGGATTTTCCAGGCAAAAGTACTGGGGTGGGGTGCCATTGCCTTCCCCCATACCGTCCTTGCCTGCGTGCTAAGTCGCTTCAGTCCTGTGCAACTCTTTGCAGCCCCATGGACTGTAGCCCACCAAGCTACTCTTATGGGATTCTCCAGGCAAGAATAATGAAGTGGGCTGCCCTGCCCTCCTCCAGGGGATCTTCCTTGTCTCCCCCTAAATCGGCAAGTTTCCAGAATCGGGTCTATCAACTTAATTCTAATGCCTAACAACAAGACCTGACAAACTTCAGTATCTACGTTTTTGTTGAACAAACAAATCCACTGACTAAAAAAATAAATTATATTAAACAAAGAAAAAAAAGTGGATCAAAAGAAGAACAGCCAATGATCAGTAAAATCCCAAGGAAATCTCACAGGCTAGCCTCTGTCCTCTCACCCCCAAATCTCTGTACTCCCCGCCCCAGGCTCCTTCGGTCATTAAAGGTCACAGGTCACCGTTCCCTTCAGCACTACCCTAGCCCGATCTGAGAGTTCCTATCCACTCTCGACTCCAAATCGCCATCACCCCCATGGGGTGCTCCTCACAGAGGATATTGTCCCACTTTGAGGTCCTCGCACTTAAGTGTTTCTTCGCCACCCCCGGCGGCAGCTCCCCAAGGTCCCGTGGTGACTGATACGAACCACAGGGCACCCAGGAGCCGGGCGGCAGCAGTCTCGGGAGCAATCGGCCTGCAGGGACAGGCGGCCGCCATACTGGGGACCGGCGCCTTCCCTACAACTTCCGGTTCCGCCTACGCCTAACCGGGAGTCTAGCAGGGGGAGGGAGGCTCTTAAAGGGACAGTGCATTTGTTAGAGGTAGGTCCTTTCCCTGCTGCTGCTGCAGCGAAGTCACGTCTCCCCTAGGCCTGCGGAATTACTTGGGAGAGGTTCCATTGGTCTTTGAGAGCCGCAGGAAGGCTTCTCATTTGGAGAACCAGCTGTCCTCCGTGCACGGCTGACTCCCAAGCTAATCTTGCTGTGACTTTTCCATCTGAAAAAGTGCCGGCGGCGCCAGGCGATTTGATAAACATTTTTACAAACATCTCTGTTAGTCTGGTAGGATTCGGGTTTATAGATAACGAACCAAACTCAAAGGCGCTGAAGAGCATGTTGACTTTAGTTACTGAGTTGGAATAGAACTGATGTTTGCCAGATTTCAGAATGTATGCTTAGATGGCCTCTTTCGGAAGGCTGCTACGAGTAAATCTTGAGGACTTTGTATCACAACAATAAATATTATACTTTTCTTTTTTTAAAAAATTTCATACCCTGGGATTTTTTGATGTTTTAAAAATTTTAATTATTTTCACAGCGAAAATTTAGGTGAGGGAAAGGGTCTAAAACAAGAGGAAACCAATGGGTTTATGACTAAACTAAGTGAAGAGTTGGAGGGTTTTTCCATATCTTTCTAAATTTCCATGTATTCTGAAAAGTTCTGTAGTGGGGTTATCTTTTATACTGAAAAAACTGTGTACTTTTTAAAAAGTGATAATTTAATCATTTTTCTCTAACCTGAAATATTCGAGTCTGAGTGGTGCTTCTTCATCAACAGCAGGACTAATTTTGAACAGTTGTGATGTGCAGAGGTTCTCAAACTTTAAGAACCATCAGTATTGCCAAAGAAATGCAGACGGTTGGGCCCATCTCAGTTTCTGACTCTGAAGATCTAGTATCGTTGTTCAGTTGCCAAGTTGTCAAGTCCGACTCTTTTCGACCCTATGGACTGCAGCAAGCCAGGCCTCCCTGTCCTTCCCCATCTTCCAAAGTTTGCTCAAACTCATGTCCATTGAGAAGGTAATGCTAATCAACCATCTTATCCTCTGCTGCCCTCAATCTTTCCCAGCATCAGGGTCTTTTCCAATGATTTGGCTCTTTGCATCAGGTGGCCAAAATATTGGAGCTTCAGTTTCCACATCAGTCCTTCAGTGAATACTCAGGATTGATTTTCTTTAGGATTGACTAGTTGAATCTCCTTACAGTCCAAGGGACTCTCAAGAACCTTCTCCAGCACCACAGTTCAAAAGCATCAATTCTTTGACACTCAGCCTGCTTTTTGGTCCCACTGTCACATCTGTACATGGCTACTGGGAAAAAAAATAGCTTTGACTATATGGACATTTGGTGACAAGGTGATGTCTCTGCTTTTGATATGTTATCTAGGTCTGTCATAGCTTTTCTTCCAAGGAGCAAGCATGTTCTAATTTCATGATTGCATTCACTGTCCAGAGTGATTTTGGACCCCCCCCCCCATCCCCACCCCACCAAAATAAAATCTGTCACTGTTTCTATTTTTTCCTCTTCTATTTGCCATGAAGTGATGGGACTAGATGTCATGATCTTAGTTTTTTGAAGTTGAGTTTTAAGCCAGCTTTTTCACTTTCCTCTTTCACCCTCATCAAGAGGCTCTTTGATTCTTCTTCACTTTCTGCCATTAGAGTGGTATCATCTGCATATCTGAGGCTGTTGATATTTCTCCTGGCATTCTTGATTCCAGTTTGTGATTCATCCAGCCTGGCATTTTGCATGATATACTCTGCATAGAAGTTAAATGAGCAGGGTGACAATATACAGCCTTGATGTACTCCTTTCCCAATTTTAAACTAGTCTGTTGTTCCATATGTGGTTCTAACTGCTTCTTCTTGACCTGCATACAGGTTTCTCAGGAGACAGGTAAGGTAGTCTTATATTCAAATCTTTCCAAGAAGTTTCTACAGTTTGTTGTGATCCACACAGTCAAAGGCTTTAGTGCGGTTATTGAAACAGAAGTAGATGTTTTTCTGGAATTATATTGCTTTCTGTATGATCCAGCGAATGTTGACAATTTGATCTCTGGTTTGTCTGCCACTTCTAAACCCAGGTTGTACATCCAGAAGTCCTCGGTTCATGTACTGCTGAAGCCTAGATCTAGGATGTGGCATGATAATTTGCATTTCTAATCAGCTGACAAGTGATGTCGATATTACTGACTCAGAAACCACACTTTGACAACCTGGAGATAATGTATTACAAGATACGTCATTTTTGAATGAGAAGACATGAAACTATTTGCAATAATACCTTAGTATTAAAACTACATTTAAAATTTTTCTTAAACCAATTTTGTAGCATTACTATACTGTTTTAAAAATTAGGACATTTATGCCTAAAGACTTAAGTGATAAGGAATTTGAAGGTTAATAGTTCAAATTTTAAACTTCCTGTTTTAACTGGACTTACACTTTCCTTTTCCCCCTTTTCCTCCCTCTCTCCCTCACTCTCTCCTGTCCTCCTTTCCTTTGTTCTTTCCTTCCTCCCTCCCTTACTTCTTTCCTTCTTTTCTTTTCTCTCTGTCCCTCCTTCTCCTCCATAAAGATTTTTAACAAACATTTACTTGTATCCAGCATAAGACAAGGCCCTACAGACTGAAAAAAATAGACAAGAACCCAGTAGTTAAACACTGTGTTTACTGGGGGGAAGGACAAACAGTTAAAATAGTTCGGTAATGCTACAAAAGAAGCATGTACTAAGTAGTAGAGGGTTTTGATAAGATAACTCCCAAAGAGTTCTGGGAATCTAATATTTTGCCACTGGCATCAAAATAATTCAAAATCAAGGCCAAACTAGGGGAACAGGGTTGTTTCTTCATAGAATACATGACTACCTAAAAATGTACAACCTAGAAAATTAACCATTAACAGTGAGTTTAAAAAATTACCAATAGTATGTATAATATACAGCTCACCACCATCCCTCAACCTTATCCTGTGATGAAATTTAGGAAAGGGGTGGGGCCAAGGATCAGATAAAATTCAAGGATGAAGATTGGAATGTCTGTTATACATAGTATCTGGTGACAAAAGACTGTGACTTTGCATTTTGACTGCTTTCAAAAAGTTCTGGGGAATTTCCTCATGGTCCAGTGGTTAGGACTCTGTGTTCTCACTGTGTAGAGCCTGGATTCAATCCCTGGTTGGGAAACTAAAATCACAGAAGCCAGTGGCTTGGTCAAAAAAAAAAAAAAAAATTCGGAATCAATTTTCAAAATACTATATAAAGAAAATCAGAAGGTGAAAGGAAGCATCTTTCTAACTTGAGTTTATTGAAATTACGACAAAATTAGATATTTTCCTGATGATTGCAGGAATATTGCTGATTTTGTGTTATTTTTCATATAGATTTTGAACAATTAACTGTTTAGAAATGCTTGTACTTTGTTAATCCTATTACAAAATCTATTTTTATAATTCTAATGATTATCTTTGTGCTCCCCCACAATATACAAACTGAAAAGAACAAAACTCTTCCCATGAAAGTAAAATACTTTACTTTCTTAACTTTCTTGATTTGATTACAGTTTACACTCCCTTATAACTGTACTTTAATCTATTTTCTCATGGCTCAGTAAAATATGTTACTTTACATTTTTGCAAGTATAGTCTCTGATCATAGGATTACTACATTGTCTAATTTTAGTAAAAAGGTTGTTAAATCTCAAACTTAGGCATGTTTTCAATGCAAAATTTCTTTGTCATATAAAAATTCTATACGATTCTTTGGAAATTCTACAGAAAGTAAAGGACATGAATAGCACAGCCCAATATGGAAATTGCGATGTAGAAACATTAGGAAAGAGGATTACCAGTGAAGCCTGAAGCAAAGCTTCCTCTGGAATTCAAGGGCTCAGCAACATTGGATCTTTTCATTCCTAAAATTCTAGTATACACCTAATTACATTAACACATACTTTTGCCCAGAGCAATCTGATTCCTATTTCAATGATTAGAACAGAATCATTGGGATAAAAGATCATTCAGTTCAGTTCAGTCCCTCAGTCGTGTCCGACTCTTTGCGACCTCATGAATTGCAGCACACCAGGCCTCCCTGTCCATCACCAACTCCTGGAGTTCACTCAGACTCATGTCCATCGAGTCAGTGATGCCATCCAGCCATCTCATCCTCTCTCATGCCCTTCTCCTCCTGCCCCCAATCCCTCCCAGCATCAGAGTCTTTTTTCAACGAGTCAGCTCTTTGCATGAGGTGGCCAAAGTATTGGAGTTTTAGCTTTAGCATCATTCCTTCCAAAGAAATCCCAGGGCTGATCTCCTTCAGAATGGACTGGTTGGATCTCCTTGCAGTCCAAGGGACTCTCAAGAGTCTTCTCCAACACCACAGTTCAAAAGCATCAATTCTTCAGTGCTCAGCTTTCTTCACAGTCCAACTCTCACATTCATACATGACCACTGGAAAAACCATAGCCTTGACTGGATGAACATTTGTTGGCAAAGTAATGTCTCTGCTTTTGAATATGCTATCTAGGTTGGTCATAATTTTCTTCCAAGGAGTAAGTACCTTTTAATTTCATGGCTGCAGTCACCATCTGCAGTGATTTTGGAGGCCAAAAAGGTAAAGTCTGACACTGTTTCCCCATCTATTTGCCATGAAGTGATGGGACCAGATGCCATGATCTTCGTTTTCTGAATGTTGAGCTTTAAGCCAACTTTTTCACTCTCCTCTTTCACCTTCATCAAGAGGCTTTTTAATTCCTCTTCATTTTCTGCCATAAGGGTGGTGTCATTTGCAGATCTGAGGTTATTGATATTTCTCCCGGCAATCTTGATTCCAGCTTGTGCTTCTTCCAGCCCAGCGTTTCTCATGATGTACTCTGCATATAAGTTAAATAAGCAGGGTGACAATATACAGCCTTGATGTACTCCTTTCCCTATTTGGAACCAGTCTGTTGTTCCATGTCCAGTTCTAACTGTTGCTTCCTGACCTGCATATAGGTTTCTCAAGAGGCAGGTCAGGTGGTCTGGTATTCCCATCTCTTTCAGAATTGTCCACAGTTTATTGTGATCCACACAGTCAAAGGCTTTGGCATAGTCAATAAAGCAGAAATAGATGTTTTTCTGGAACTCTCTTGCTTTTTCCATGATCCAGTGGATGTTGGCAATTTGGTCTCTGGTTCCTCTGCCTTTTCTAAAACCAGCTTGAACATCTGGAATTTCACGGTTAATGCATTGCTGAAGCCTGGCTTGGAGAATTTTGAGCATTACTTTATTAGCGTGTGCTGCTGCTGCTGCTGCTGCTAAGTCGCTTCAGTCATGTCTGACTCTGTGCGATCCCTTAGATGGCAGCCCACCAGGCTCTCCTGTCCCTGGGATTCTCCAGGCAAGAACACTGGAGTGGCTTGCCATTTCCTTCTCCAATGCATGCAAGTGAAAAGTCAAAGTGAAGTCACTCAGTTGTGTCCAACTCTTGGCGGCCCCATGGACTGCAGCCTACCAGGCTCCTCTGCCCATGGGATTCTCCAGGCAAGAGTACTGGAGTGGGGTGCCATTGTTGTGAGATGAGTGCAATTGTGCGGTAGTTTGAGCACTGTTTGGCATTGCCTCTCTTTGGGATTGGAATGAAAACTGATCTTTTCCAGTTTTGGGGACATTGCTGAGTTTTCCAGATTTGCTGGCATATTGACTGCAGCACTTTCACAGCATCATCTTTCAGGATTTGGAATAGCTCCACTGGAATTCCATCACCTCCACTAGCTTTGTTTGTAGTGATGCTTTCTAAGGCCCACTTGACTTCACATTCCAGGATGTCTGGCTCTAGGTCAGTGATCACACCATCGTCATTATCTGGGTCGTGAAGATCTTTTTTGTACAGTTCTTCTGTGTATTCTTGCCACCTCTTCTTAATATCTTCTGCTTCTGTCAGGTCCATACCATTTCTGTCCTTTATTGAGCCCATCTTTGCATGAAAATTGGTATCTCTAATTTTCTTGAAGAGATCTCTAGTCTTTCCCATTCTGTTGTTTTCCTCTATTTCTTTGCATTGATAGCTGAGGAAGACTTTCTTATCTCTCCTTGCTATTCTTTGGGACTCTGCATTCAGATGCTTATATCTTTCCTTTTCTCCTTTGCTTTTCACTTCTTTTCTTTTCACAGCTATTTGTAAGGCCTCCCCAGACAGCCATTTTGCTTTTTTGCATTTCTTTTCCATGGGGATGGTCTTGATCCCTGTCTCCTGTACAATGTCACGAACCTCATTCCATAGTTCATCAGGCACTCTATCAGATCTAGTCCCTTAAATCTATTTGTCACTTCCACTGTATCAAAAGGGATTCCACCGTATCATAAGGGATTTGATTTAGGTCATACCTGAATGGTCTTCCAGGGCTTCCCAGGTGGCTCAGAGGTTAAAGCATCTGCCTGCATTGCAGGAAACCTGGGTTCGATCCCTGGGTTGGGAAGATCCCCTGGAGAAGGAAATGGCAACCCACTCCAGTATTCTTGCCTGGAGAATCCCAAGGACAGAGGAGCCTGGTGGGCTACAGTCCATGGGGTCGCAAAGAGTCGGACATGACTGAGCAACTTCACTTTCTTTCACTTTCACTTTGAATGGTCTAGTGGTTTTCCCTACTTTCTTCAATTTAAGTCTGAATTTGGCAATAAGGAGTTCATGATCTGAGCCACAGTCAGCTCCTGGTCTTGTTTTTGTTGACTGTATAGGGCTTCTCCATGTTTGGCTGCAAAGAATATAATCAATCTGATTTCAGTGTTGACCATCTGGTGATGTCCATGTGTAGAGTCTTCTCTTTTGTTGTTGGAAGAGGGTGTGTTTGCTATGACCAATGCATTTTCTTGGCAAAACTCTATTGGTCTTTGCCCTGCTTCATTCCGTATTCCACGGCCAAATTTACCTGTTACTCCAGGTGTTTCTTGACTTCCTACTTCTGCACTCCAGTCCCCTATAATGAAAAGGACATCTTTTTTGGGTGTTAGTTCTAAAAGGTCTTGTAGGTCTTCATAGAACCGTTCAACTTCAGCTTCTTCAGAGTTACTGGTTGGGGCATAGACTTGGATTACTGTGATAGTGAATGGTTTGCCTTGGAAATGAACAGAGATCATTCTGTCATTTTACAAAAAATGATGTCTTACAAAAGATCATTACTCTCCCCAAATTTCTTTTTTATGTAAGATGGGCATTTTTTTTTTTTTCTCTTGTGGTAAATTTATAACACTTGGTCTTGTTACATCTTTGGGAATTTTTCTACATCCATGCTCTCAAGTATTTCTGTGTCTTCTTTTTGATGCACCAGTCTAACTGCCCACCATCCAATTAAATTAACCTTGACTCACCACTTAACAAGGTATACTCTATGCCAAGTATATTTCATCTTGAATGTCAAATGTAGGCTGTAAAACTGACTTTATCAAAGTCATACTTCTCAATAAAACAAAACAGAATAAACTGGCTTTTCTATTAACTAAGTTTCACCACCAGTATCCCTTTTATTAGGTTCCGAGCTTAAGATCATCTTTGCACTTTAGTTTTCTCCTTTTTCTTCTTTAATCCTTTTATCTAATCAGTATGCAACTGATACTTTTAAGTGCTCCTTTTTTTCCCAGTCATACCATGAGGCATATTCCCTGACCAGGGATTGAACCTGTGCCTCCTGCAGTGGAAGTGCTGAGTCCTTACCACTGGATCACCAGGAAAGTCCCAAGTTCTCATTTTTTTCTAATTCTATATTCTCACCCTGTTTCAGGTATTCATCATTTTTATGTACGTTGCTATCATGCATTTTTTCCTTCCTCTTTTTGATTCTATGCCTTCTCCCCAACTTCGTCAACCCATGTTTCACGCTGCCTCCAGATTAATCTTTCATTTAAGCAAACACAAAACCTCTATCATATTCAAAATTTTATTCAAAATCTTATTTAAGTTCCTTGGATTTTACCCAAAGGAGTTCAAAACATTTCTCCAGACAAGAAACCTGCAGACATATTGAGAGCAGTTTTATTCATAATTGCCCAAACTTAGAAGCATAAGATATCTTTTAGTAGGTGAACAGATCCATAATCTGTGGTCCATCCAGGAAATTGAATATGGTTCAGTGCTAAGCTATTAAGCCATGAAGAGACATGGAAAAACCTTAAATGCATGTTACTAAAAAGCCAATCTGAAAAGGCTACATACTGTATGATTCCAACTACCCGACATTCTGGAAATGATGAAACTATGGTTGTTGTTCAGTGGCTCAGTTGTGTCTGACTCTTTTCGACCCTATGGATTGTAGCACGCCCGGCTTCCCTTCCTTCACCGTCTTCCTGAGCTTTCACAAACTCATGTGCGCTGAGTCGGTGATGCCATCCAACCATCTCGTCCTCTTCTCCCCTTCTCCTCCTACCTCCAATCTTTCTCAGTATCAGTTTTTTCCAGTGAGTTGGCTTTTCACATCAGGTAGCCAAAGTAATGGAGCGTCAGCTTCAGCATCAGTCCTTCCAATGAATATTCAGGATTGATTTCCTTTAGGATTGACTGGTTTGATTTCTTTGTAGTCCAAGGGACTCTCAAGAGTCTTTCCAATTCCAGTTGAAAGCATCAATTCTTCAGCATTCAGTTTTCTTTATAGTCCAACTATCAGATCAGATCAGATCAGTCGCTCAGTCGTGTCCGACTCTTTGCGACCCCATGAACCGCAGCACGCCAGGCCTCCCTGTCCATCACCAGCTCCCGGAGGTCACTCAGACTCGCATCCATCGAGTCAGTGATGCCATCCAGCCATCTCATTCTCTGGCGTCCCCTTCTCCTCCTGCCCTCAATCCCTCCCAGCATCAGAGTCTTCTCCAATGAGTCAACTCTTCGCATGAGGTGGCCAAAATACTGGAGTTTCAGCTTTAGCATCATTCCTTCTAAAGAAATCCCAGGATTGATCTCCTTCAAAATGGACTGGTTGGATCTCCTTGCAGTCCAAGGGACTCTCAAGAGTCTTCTCCAACACCACAGTTCAAAAGCATCAATTCTTCGGCGCTCAGCCTTCTTCACAGTCCAGCTCTCACATCCATACATGACCACAGGAAAGACCATAGCCTTGACTAGGCGAACCTTTGTTGGTAAAGTAATGTCTCTGCTTTTGAATATGCTATCTAGGTTGGTCATAACTCTCCTTCCAAGGAGCAAGCGTCTTTTAATTTCATGGCTGCAGTCACCATCTGCAGTGATTTTGGAGCCCAGAAAAACAAAGTCTGACACTGTTTCCACTGTTTCCCCATCTATTTCCCATGCAGTGATGGGACCAGATGCCATGATCTTCGTTTTCTGAATGTTGAACTTTAAGCCAACCTTTTCACTCTCCGATCAATGCAAAGAAATAGAGGAAAACAACAGAATGGGAAAGACTAGGGATCTCTTCAAGAAAATCAGAGATACCAAAGGAACATTTCATGCAAAGATGGGCTCGATGAAGGACAGAAATGGTGTGGACCTAACGGAAGCAGAAGATATTAAGAAGAGGTGGCAAGAATACACAGAAGAACTGTACAAAACAGAGCTTCACGACCCAGATAATCATGATGATGTGATCACTGACCTAGAGCCAGACATCCTGGAATGTGAAGTAAAGTGGGCCTTAGAAAGCATCACTAGGAACAAAGCTAGTGGAGGTGACGGAATTCCAGTGGAGCTGTTCCAAATCCTGAAAGATGATGCTGTGAAAGTGCTGCACTCAATATTTCAGCAAATTTGGAAAACTCAGCAGTGGCCACAAGATTGGAAAAGGTCGGTTTTCATCCCAATCCCAAAGAAAGGCAATGCCAAAGAGTGCTCAAACTACCGCACAATTGCACTCATCTCACACGCTAGTAAAGTAATGCTCAAAATTCTCCAAGCCAGGCTTCAGCAATATGTGAACTGTGAACTTCCTGATGTTCAAGCTGGATTTAGAAAAGGCAGAGGAACCAGAGATCAAATTGCCAACATCCGCTGGATCATGGAAAAAGCAAGAGAGTTCCAGAAAAACATCTATTTCTGCTTTATTGACTATGCCAAAGCCTTTGACTGTGTAGATCACAATAAACTATGGAAAATTCTGAGAGAGATGGGAATACCAGACCACCTGATCTGCCTTTTGAGAAATCTGTATGCAGGTCAGGAAGCAACAGTTAGAACTGGTCATGGAACAACAGACTGGTTCCAAATAGGAAAAGGAGTACGTCAAGGCTGTATATTGTCACCATGTTTATTTAACTTATATGCAGAGTACATCATGAGAAATGCTGGACTGGAGGAAACACAAGCTGGAATCAAGATTGCTGGGAGAAATATCAATAACCTCAGATATGCAGATGATACCACCCTTATGGCAGAAAGTGAAGAGGAACTCAAAAGCCTCTTGATGAAAGTGAAAGTGGAGAGTGAAAAGGTTGGCTTAAAGCTCAACATTCAGAAAACGAAGATCATGGCATCTGGTCCCATCACTACATGGGAAATAGATGGAGAAACAGTGGAAACAGTGTCAGACTTTATTTTTCTGGGCTCCAAAATCACTGCAGATGGTGACTGCAGCCATGAAATTAAAAGACGCTTACTCCTTGGAAGGAAGGTTATGGCCAACCTAGATAGCATATTCAAAAGCAGAGACATCACTTTGCCAACAAAGGTTCGCCTAGTCAAGGCTATGGTCTTTCTTGTGGTCATGTATGGATGTGAGAGCTGGACTGTAAAGAAGGCTGAGCGCCGAAGAATTGATGCTTTTGAACTGTGGTGTTGGAGAAGACTCTTGAGAGTCCCTTGGACTGCAAGGAGATCCAACCAGTCCTTTCTGAAGGAGATCAGCCCTGGGATTTCTTTGGAGGGAATGATGCTCAAGCTGAAACTCCAGTATTTTGGCCACCTCATGCGAAGAGTTGACTCATTGGAGAAGACTCTGATGCTGGGAGGGATTGAGGGCAGGAGGAGAAGGGGACGACAGAGGATGAGATGGCTGGATGGCATCACTGACTCGATGAATGTGAGTCTGGGTGACCTCCGAGAGCTGGTGATGGATAGGGAGGCCTGGCGTGCTGCGGTTCATGGGGTCGCAAAGAGTCGGACACGACTGAGCGACTGATCTGATCTGATCTTTCACTCTCCACTTTCACTTTCATCAAGAGGCTTTTTAGCCCCTCTTCACTTTCTGCCATAAGAGTGGTGTCATCTGCATATCTGAGGTTATTGATATTTCTCCCGGCAATCTTGATTCCAGCTTGTGTTTCTTCCAGTCCAGCATTTCTCATGATGTACTCTGCATATAAGTTAAATAAACATGGTGACAATATGCAGCCTTGACGTACTCCTTTTCCTATTTGGAACCAGTCTGTTGTTCCATGACCAGTTCTAACTGTTGCTTCCTGACCTGCATACAGATTTCTTAAGAGGCAGATCAGGTGGTCTGGTATTCCCATCTCTTTCAGAATTGTCCACAGTTTATTGTGATCCACACAGTCAAAGGCTTTGGCATAGTCAATAAAGCAGAAATAGATGTTTTTCTGGAACTCTCTTGCTTTTTCCATGATCCAGCGGATGTTGGCAATTTGATCTCTGGTTCCTCTGCCTTTTCTAAAACCAGCTTGAACATCAGGAAGTTCACGGTTCACATATTGCTGTAGCCTGGCTTGGAGAATTTTGAGCATTACTTTACTAGCGTGTGAGATGAGTGCAATTGTTCAGTAGTTTGAGCACTCCTTGGCATTGCCTTTCTTTGGGATTGGGATGAAAACTGACCTTTTCCAATCTTGTGGCCACTGCTGAGTTTTCCAAATTTGCTGGCATATTGAGTGCTGCACTTTCACAGCATCATCATTCAGGACTTGGAATAGCTCCACTGGAATTCCATCACCTCCACTAGCTTTGTTCATAGTGATGCTTTCTAAGGCCCATTTGACTTTACATTCCAAGATGTCTGGCTCTAGGTCAGTGATCACATCATCATGATTATCTAGGTCTTGAAGCTCTTTTTTGTACAGTTCTTCTGTGTATTCTTGCCACCTCTTCTTAATATCTTTTGCTTCTGTTAGGTCCACACCATCTCTGTCCTTTATCGTGCCCATCTTTGCATGAAATGTTCCTTTGGTATCTCTGATTTTCTTGAAGAGATCCCTAGTCTTTCCCATTCTGTTGTTTTCCTCTATTTCTTTGCATTGATCACTGAAGAAGGCTTTCTTATCTCTTCTTGCTATTCTTTGGAACTCTGCATTCAAATGTTTATATCTTTCCTTTTCTCCTTTGCTTTTCGCTTCTCTTCTTTTCACAGCTATTTGTAAGGCCTCCCCAGACAGCCATTTTGCTTTTTTGCATTTCTTTTCCATGGGGATGGTCTTGATCCCTGTCTCCTGGACAATGTCACGAACCTCATTCCATAGTTCATCAGGCACTCTATCTATCAGATCTAGGCCCTTAAATCTATTTCTCACTTCCACTGTATAATCATAAGGGATTTGATTTAGGTCATACCTGAATGGTCTAGTAGTTTTCTCTACTTTCTTCAATTTCAGTCTGAATTTGGCAATAAGGAGTTCATGGTCCGAGCCACAGTCAGCTCCTGGTCTTGTTTTTGCTGATTGTATAGAGCTTCTCCATCTTTGGCTGCAAAGAATATAATCGATCTGATTTCGG
The DNA here is from genome assembly GCA_935064755.1 of Tragelaphus eurycerus. Classification (NCBI taxonomy): domain Eukaryota; kingdom Metazoa; phylum Chordata; class Mammalia; order Artiodactyla; family Bovidae; genus Tragelaphus; species Tragelaphus eurycerus. The sequence goes on along the minus strand of CAKXYN010000092.1, from coordinate 6,394,964 downwards.
TGTTGACCATCTGGTGATGTCCATGTATAGAGTCTTCTCTTGTGTTGTTGGAAGAGGGTATTTGCTATGACCAGTGCATTTTCTTGGCAAAACTCTATTAGTCTTTGCCCTGCTTCATTCTGTATTCCAAGGCCAAATTTGCCTGTTACTCCAGGTGTTTCTTGACTTCCTACTTTTGCATTCCATTCCCCTATAATGAAAAGGACATCTTTTTTGGGTGTTAGTTCTAAAAGGTCTTGTAGGTCTTCATAGAACCTTTCAACTTCAGCTTCTTCAGTGTTACTGGTTGGGGCATAGATTTGGATTACTGTGACATTGAATGGTTTGCCTTGGATACGAACAGAGATCATTCTGTCATTTTTGAGATTGCATCCAAGTACTGCATTTCGGACTCTTTTGTTGACCATGATGGCCACTCCATTTCTTCTGAGGGATTCCTGCCAACAGTAGTAGATATAATGGTCATCTGAGTTAAATTCACCCATTCCAGTCCATTTTAGTTCGCTAATTCCTAGAATGTCGACATTCACTCTTGCCATCTCTTGTTTGACCACTTCCAATTTGCCTTGATTCATGGACCTGACATTCCAGGTTCCTATGCAATATTGCTCTTTACAGCATCGGACTTTGCTTCTATCACCAGACACATCCACAGCTGGGTATTCTTTTTGTTTTGGCTCCATCCCTTCATTCTTTCTGGAGTTATTTCTCCACTGATCTCCAGTAGCATATTGGGCCCCTACTGACCTGGGGAGTTTCTCTTTCAGTATCCTATCATTTTGTCTTTTCATACTGTTCATGGGGTTCTCAAGGCAAGAATACTGAAGTGGTTTGCCATTCCCTTCTCCAGCGGACCTTGTCTAACTCAATGAGATTAAGCCATGCCCGAGGGGCAACCTGGGATGGGCGGGTCATGGTGGAGAGTCCAACTATGGAGACAATTAAAAGGTCAGTGGTTGCCAGGTGCTGAAGGCAGCACTGGGGTGGGGGCTGGGGTATGCATAGGCAGAGCACAGAGGATTTTTAGGACTGTGAAAGTGTTCTGCATGATATTACAATGGTGAATACATTATACATTTGTCCAAATCCATAGACTCTACAATACCAAGTACTTTGGGTGATTATGTGATAATACAGTTTCATTAGTTGTAAGAGATATACCACTCTGGAGGAGGATGTTGATAAAGAGGGGAGCTATGAGTGTGTAGGGAAAGGGGTACATGAGAAATCTGTTCAATTTACATCCTAAAACTGCTCTAAAGAAATAAAGCATTTTTAAAAATGAAATAAACACCAATCAAATGTTTTATAAAAATTAAAAAAAAAATCCTATTCAAACATTTTCAGTGGTTCTTTAATTTCTTAAGATGAAGGATAAAATCTTATAACTTTTAGTTCTCTGTAGTATTTTCAGGACCATCTGCTCTGGCCTCACTTTATTTACTCCTACTCCTTGGCTTTCTCCTTGCTGTCACATGTATCTCTCATGTTCATGCCATCTATGTGCTGCTTCATTTATTGAGCACTTTCTCTGTGCCAGGTGTATGCAAGACATGTAAATTCTTCATTCAACTTTCAAAAATATCACGTGAAGTAAAAACAGTGTTACTGAAATTTCACCATTAGGAATTAGAATATTTAAGTAACTTGTCAAAGTCACATATTTTAGGAAATGGTGGAAGCAGGATCACAGATCTTCTGACTTCAGAGATATATTCTTAAAAATTGTGCTCCTCTTCATTATTCTATCAATAAGATACTCTTGAGGGTTCTCAGAGGTAACAACAACAACAACAAAAACTCTGTGCCATATGCATAAATGGAGAAGGAAATGGCAACCCACTCCAGTATTCTTGCCTGGAAAATTCCATGGACAGAGGAGCCTGGCAGACTACAGTCCATGGGGTCACAAAGGTTAGGCCATGACTGAGTGACTGAACACAATGCATATATATGGAATCTAGAAAAGTGGTGCTGATGAACCTATCTGCAGGGCAGGAATAGAGATGCAGATGTAGAGAATGGACTTGTGGACACAGTTGGGGAAGGAGAGGGTGGGGCAAGCTGAGAGAGTAGCATTGATATATGGGGTTTTCCAGGTGGCACTGGTCGCAAAGAATCCACTTGCCAATGCAGGAGACATGAGAGACGTGGGTCTGATCCCTGGGTCAGAAAGATCTCCTGGAGGAGGGCACGGCAACCCACTCCAGTATTCTTGCCTGGAGAATCCCATGGACAGAGGAGCCTGGTGGGCTATATTCCATGGGGTTGTATCCAACTTCAGCTGCACGCACACAGGCATGCAGCATTGATATATATACAAGCTGCTGCTGCTGCTGCTAAGTCACTTTAGTCGTGTCCGACTCTGTGTGACCCCATAGACGGCAGCCCACCAGGCTCACCCGTCCCTGGGATTTTGCATAAAAGTGAAAAGTGAAAAGTGAAAGTGAAGTCGCTCAGTCGTGTCCGACCCTCAGCGACCCCATGGACTGCAGCCTTCCAGGCTCCTCCACCCATGGGATTTTCCAGGCAGAAGTACTGGAGTGGGGTGCCATTTTCTTCTCCATATATACAAGCTATCATGTGTAAAATAGCTAGCTAGTGGAGTGCTGCTGCAGAGCACAGGGAACTCAGCTGGGTGCTCTGTGATGACCTAGAGTGGGGGGATGGGGCTGGGGGGGAAGGAGGCTCATGCAAGGAGGGAATGTATGTATACATAACAGCTGATTCACTTTGTTGCACATCAGAAAGGAACCCAACATTGTAAAGCAATTATATTAAAAAAAAAAAAAAAAGTAGTTTGTTTTTTCTTAAGAGGCAGAGGCCATGCTGAAATTGTGTATCTTTTTTTACCAGGCCTGACAAGTAATATTTTTCTAAAACAAACAACAAAAAAACTAATGGTAACACTATGAAGTGTCAAGTGTATGATCTTGTAAAGGCTGTTCTTACAATTGCAGTTGTCTTTTATCTTTCTTGAGGAGAGGTGTCCCTGTAGTTAACATACAGTCAATCACACTGCTTAACAAAGACTAGATTTATTTAATGAACAAATACCTGAAGAATCAAAATTCTAGTTAGTTACATTAGAGAAGGTGGAATGAAGCCCTTTTAGATTTTACACAGTATTTCTCCAAGTCAAGTTATGGTATCAAGAATAAAAACCTTAAAAACATATAGGGAACTAAACACTGACTTCGAGTCAGAAGATCCAATCTGGGTCCCAAATTTTGGGCAAACTACTTATCCTATAGGTGCACAGTTTCTTCGTCAGTTTTTTCACAGGGCCAATGAGGTAATGTACAAGCTAGCGCTCAGCACTGGTTTCTTTCCTCAACTAAATGAGAAAAAAATAACCTGTTATACTTAGAATTTTACGTTGGGTCAACAGATGAAGACACAAGGGAGAGATGACAGAACGGGAAAGGAGAGGTACAGAGAGGGACCACGCTGCTGCTGCTGCTGCTAAGTCGCTTCAGTCGTGTCGGACTCTGTGCGACCCCATAGACGGCAGCCCACCAGGCTCCCCCGTCCCTGGGATTCTCCAGGCAAGAACCCTGAAGAGGATTGCCATTTCCTTCTCTAATGCATGAGAGTGAAAAGTGAAAGTGAGTCGCTCAGTCGTGTCCGACTCTTAGCGACCCCATGGACTGTAGCCCTCCAGGCTCCTCCGCCCGTGGGATTTTCCAGGCAAGAGGACTGGAGTGGGTGCCGTTGGCAGATTCGACCAAATCCTTTCATCAGTGTGCTTCTTTAGTTTCCTTGATTTCAGGTCTTCTCTCAGCCCAGCCCTCCCACACAGGACCAACCAGATCTCCCCACCACTTGGCTTTTCGTCTACCCTCTTGGCCCCCTGATCCCACCTTTTTCTGGCTGCTTAGCACTCCCTCGCCCAGTAGAACTTCACCTGCTGAAAGTAGAGAAGCCCACCGCCCCGGCGCTACCCCGGGAGTCGGCCTCCAGCAGCCCCAGACTCGCCCTCCTGCCCTTCCCGCGCCACCTCGGCGCCCCGCCCCGGCCGGGGAGGGTAGGAGAGAGGGGAGGGCCTGCCAGGTGAGGCGCGGTCGCCCTGGGCTTCTCACTTCCGCCCAGGTGAGGGAGGGCTGACGCCGAGCCAGTCCGCCCGCCAGCTCCGGGCTCCCACCGGCGCCTCCGCCCGATCAGGTAAAGCGGGGGGCCAGCCGGGCAGGCGCGCGCTGCGCCGCGGGGAACCCCGCGCCTCGAACCGGACGGGGCCGCTCTCCCCGAATCCGGAGCCTCCTCCCCCTGTCCCGGCGCGCTCTCCGTCAGTCGTCTGGGAAGAGTGGGCACGGGAGACCCTGGGCGCCGCTGGGCGCTTGGCCAGGCCCGCGGAGGGCGCGGGGTGCCGTCCAGCATGGGGCACTGGGACCCCACCGTGATCCCCGCCCCTTGGTGCCGGACTCGCTGGAGGCCGCGGGCCGCGCGGCCGCCCCGCCCCGCCCTGGCGGCCTTCAAATCTCGGCCGTGGTCTGTACCGGGAGAGGCCGGAATCAAATTTTGCACCCTAATGGGTGCCTGCGCTTCGCCCCCAGAGCTGAGCAGAGTCGCTCCAACTGGTGACGGTGAAAGGAGTGAACAGGTGGTGGCCTGCTCGAGGTCCCAGAGGACGGGGTGCCCAGGTCCTCATCTGGTTGCTGGTGGTCACGTAGCCGAGTTCCCAGGCCGACGGTCAGGCCTAGGCTCTGCTAGCTTCACTCTTTAGATGGAGAGGACCAGGCGGAGAGCGCTCGGCCTCCAGCCTTTGGGGAAATCGCAGGATTCCTGCTCTAAGTCAAGCTCAGGAAAGCATTTTCACATTCTTTCCCCCTACCTCTCCTACAAGCATCTCATCCCTCCAGGGACACCTAGCAGGCCGAATTAATCTCCCCCTTAAGTGTTGTCTTGGCAGTTTGTCATATCTCCAGATGGCTCTTATCACTTTGGATTTGAATTAGTTGTTTACTGGTTTGTCTGTGCGATTGAGAGTGTGGCCTTTAAGGACCTTCTCAGCTGCTTTCAGAGTCTGGCCATTGGTAGGTGTGCAATAAACAAATGTTTCTTAAAAGAGCTGAGAAGACTTCTGGAGACCTAGAAAATAAAGACGTCTGTTACACCGACTATGTTAATACCACTTGTAGGCAGTCTAAGATCCTACTGGGCTGTCAGTTTATTTGCTCAAAGCTTTTGAAAGGTAAAGCTAGGGAGGAGTGGAGGTGAAAACTCAAATCTGTTCATTTTGCAGCATTTGAAAAAGTTAGGCGAGGTAGCGACTTTTAGTTATAGTGAATTTGTTTCTAGGCCCCAAATGATCTTCATAAGGATTGTTCAAAATTTAAAATAATAAGAAAATTAATAAGTAACAGAACTTGATGGTTCTTTACATATAGAATTTATAAATTGTGTTCTAAAGAAATTTGCCCTTCTCTAATTGAGATCCTATTAAGGGTTGCATAAGGTGAGCTTGGTATATCAGAATAATGGCTGTGTTTAAAGTTGGAAATAAATTATATTAAGCCCTCATTTGTGTTTAAAGGTGCTTTAATAAGTTATGGTCATGTATTAATAGTTTTTATAACTATGAAAGTGAAAGTGAAAGTCACTATCATGTCCAGGACAGAATGCTGGAGTGGGCAGTCTTTCCCTTCTCCAGGGGATCTTCCCAACCCCGGGATTGAACCCAGGTCTCCCGCATTGCAGGTGGATTCTTTACCAGCTGAGCCACAAGGGAAGCCCCTTATAGTTCATAATTTATAACTATAAAGTTAATGTAGTCATTGTAGAAAAAATGGAGATAATTTTCAGGAAAGGAACTAAAAGCACACACACACACACACACACCCTACCATTGAAAGTAACCACTGATAACATTATGGTATCTTGCCTTTCAGAGAGTATTCTTTAAAAGAAAAATCTGTGTATTTTCCCATGATGAATTTACCTTTTAGAACCTTGTGATTCTTAGACAGTGGCTCAGCATTCAGTAATCCTTGTAATTGCATTTGTATTTAAGAGCACTTAATAATTAAACTAAACAACCAAGCAGTCTATCTCTGCTTTGTTAAACTTTAACAAAAATACATTAGGTTGGGGAAACTAAAGTGGGTTTAATTTGTTTACTCAAGATTTTGCTCACCTTGGTAGTAGAATAAACTTTTTGAGAAACAGATCTGCTGCTGCTGCTGCTGCTGCTGCTAAGTCGCTTCAGTCATGTCTGACTCTGTGCAACCCCATAGATGGCAGCCCACCAGGCTCCCTGGTCCCTGGGATTCTCCAGGCAAGAACCTGGAGTGGGTTGCCATTTCCTTCTCCAATGCATGAAAGTGAAAAGTGAAAATGAAGTTACTCAGTCGTGTCCTACTCTTGGCGACCCCATGGACTGCAGCCCATCAGGCTCCTCTGTCCCTGGGATTTTCCAGACAAGAGTACTGGAGTGGGGAGAAACAGGTCTCAGTTCAGTTCAGTCGCTCAGTCGTGTCCGACTCTTCATGACCCCATGAATTGCAGCACGCCAGGCCTCCCTGTCCATCACCAACTCCCGGAGTTCACTCAGACTTACGTCCATTGAGTCAGTGATGCCATCCAACCATCTCATCCTCTGTCGTCCCCTTCTCCTCCTGCCCCCAATCCCTCCCAGCATCAGAGTCTTTTCCAATGAGTCCACTCTTCGCATGAGATGGCCAAAGTACTGGAGTTTCAGCTTCAGCATCATTCCCTCCAAGGAAATCCCAGGACTGATCTCTCCACCTTAATTTTTGAGATCGCTTGACCATTGCTGTTTGCCGCAACCCCACCTCCCCGCCCCGGCCCAATTCAGATGTTTTTGAGTAGATTTGGATGCCTTTTTAAAAAGCGTTCATTCTAGGTTCTGAAGCTAATGGAGAGAAAAAAAATGAAAAAGGCCTGCTTAGTTTTTGTGTTTGCACAACTGTGTAGCCTGCAGAGTTTGTAGAGGGTGAATTAAGTCCACTTACCATATAACTTTTGACAAGTCACTTGACTCTACCCCTGTTTTCCCATTTGTAAATTATCTACCACACTTGAGTTTGGGGAGGTTGAAATAAAATAATGTTCAAGAATGTGTCTTGTAAACTGTAAGACATTCTTCTCCTGCTTTTTGCTTATCCACTGAGATGTTGAATTCTGATACAGTGAAGGAGTTTGTTGTTTTTATTGGGAGGAACTCTAGTTTTAAAGTGGTTTCATTCTGATCTGCTCTGCTCAGTGCTTTGGTCATGTCCAACCCTTTGCGACCCAATGGACTGAAGCCCGCCAGGCTCCTCTGTCCGTGGGATTTTCCTGGCAAGAATGCTGGAATGGGTTGCCATTCTTTCCTTTGGGGGATCTTCCCAACCCAGGGATCGAACCCCCATCTCCCACATTGCAGGTGGATTCTTTACTGCTGAGTCACGAGGGATGCTCCCTCATTCTGACAATTACTTTGATAAAAGGTGTCGAGGCTGTATTAGCTGATGAAAGTTTTTGCTAAAAACACTATACAGAGATCTTTCTGAAAAAGCCTAGGTTAAAACTGCACTGACAGCATGGTTAGCCACTTGCTTTTGTGACTAAGCACTTGAAATAGGGCTAGTTGGGGTTGAAATATATAAATAGACTGTAAGTATAAATAGACACGGAGAAGGCAATGGCACCCCACTCCAGTACTCTTGCCTGGAAAATCCCACGGACAGAGGAACCTGGTAGGCTGCAGTCCATGGGGTTGCTAAGAGTCGGACATAACTGAGTGACTTCACTTTCTCTTTTCCCTTTCGTGCATTGGAGAAGGATAGGGCAACCCGCTCCAGTGTTCTTGCCTGGAGAATCCCAGGGACGGGAAAGCCTGGTGGGCTGCCGTCTGTGGGGTCACACAGAGTCGGACACGACTGAAGTGACTTAGCATAGCATAGCATAGCATAGCATAAATAGACATCAAATTTTGAAGACAATGTAAAAACCTAAATACCTTAGTTTTAATATTATTTACATATTTAAATGATAATTTATATATATTAGGATAATTAAAATCCCCTGGAGAAGGAAATGGAAACCCATTCCAGTATTCTTGCCTGGGAAATCCCATGGACAGAGGAGCCTGGCAGGCTACAGTCCATGAAGTTGCAAAGAGTCAGACATGACTTAGCAACTAAATGACAACAAAAGGATAATTAAATATGTTATTTAAATTAATTTTACTAGTTTCTTTTTGCTTAACATGTGGCTACTAGAAAAATTCCAAATTACATATGTGGCTCACACTATATTTCTATTGAATAGCAGTGGGTTAGGATTCAATATATGTTTATTCTTAAGAGGGTTTGGTTTACTGAAACCCTTACATTTTGATTTATAAATTGATTTTTTTAAACTCCCAAATTTAGGCCTCCCCACTCCCACCTCCCTTGTATTCATTGCATTGGTGAAATTTTTTGTTGTTTAGTTTTTTTGAGAAACAACTACTACTGACTATAGAAGAAAAATTGCAGCTAAAACAATTACTTGTTTTTTTGAAGCCCCCAAATAGCTTAGATAATTTTGATTGAAAAGAGATGTTAATAATAATAATAGTGTGTGCTCAGTTGCTTCAGTCTGACTCTTTGTGAACCTGTGGACTGTAGCCTGCCAGGCTCCTCTGTATATGAGACTCTCTAGGCAAGAATACTGTAGTGGGTTGTCAGGCCCTCCAGGGTATCTTCTAGACCCAGGAAGATACCTGGGTGTCTCCTGCGTTGCAGGCGAATTCTTTACTGCTGAGCTTCCAGATAGTCACCATTTGTTGAATGTTCACTGCATTCAGGCTGCTTTATAATCTCTTATTTAGTCCATCCAACTATAAATATTTAATACTTTTATTAATTATTTTATAAATAAGGAAGCTAAAATATAGGAAAATTTAAGCAATTGACCACAAAAACACAGAGCTGGTTCCAGGAATGGAACCCAGGTCTCTATGATTTCAAAGCTTGTAAACTATAGATTCTCCTGTATTTTGAGAATTGATTATTGAATCATCTGGAAAAAAGTTGGTTATCGAAAGAGATATTTAGTTCTAATTCCTTGTTTGTGTTAGTGACCAGTAGGGAATGCTCAATAGGAGATTAGGTGAATGAATAATGAATTCCTACTAATCATGTAGTTACAGTGAATGAAAAGGACTTTGTATATCATCATGACTAAATCTTAAAAATGTAAAATTAGATAAAGCTGAAGGATAAACATATAGTATAATTGCCATTTGTATAGTTTAAAACTCTGCTACCCAATAATATTGTAAACAAAGGTAGTTTATGTTTTAAGAATTTCAGATTTGAATTATCTCTATATTGATTGCATGCATTTGTGAAGCTGCCTTGTGGTTAAATGAAGTTAGTAAAATCTCTGTGAAATGAGCATTCTCTAATATTGATCTTACTCTTAAAAGAACAAACCAAACCAGTGTTGCCCTTTGCTTTGATGCTGTGCACGTGTCTGGTGAGTAGATAGCTTTGAAGCTCAGGTGTGCAGCATTTCAAGGACAGACAGACCTGTTTTCATTTAACTTTAGCCCTTAATTGATAGGCATGACGTTGATAACAGCCTGGGTAAGGCTTCTGCAATGGGAAAGGCAGTCCCTCACTGTATTATTTTCTGGAACTTGAAATGAAGCTCTAGGATGGAGTGTGGTAGGAGAGGAAGATGAAGTAAGTAGATGTTGATGGTCAAGTTTACAAACATTCATTCCCTCCCTATTGAAAATTTGAGATCTCTGACTCTCGTTTTTAAAGTATTTAGTCGCTGAAAAAGTCTTTAGCAGTTGACCTTCCCTCCCCACAAAGTGAAACTAATTCCACTCAGTGGCAGTTGCAGTCTTCCTGTCATTACCATTTCAAAGTGCTTTCCCCCTCAGTTTTTGAAATTATAAGATCTTTTCTACATTTGCAAAAAGATGATACATTGTTAAGATAAATGAGATGTTATACAGAATGATCCTGCAGTGTACATAGTAGGCACCCAAAAACTGGTTACATGATTTAATGCCGGATGAAATGGATTTTGGGAAAAGGTCAAGAGAAGGGTGAACATTAGTGGGAAAGGTGTCTAAAGCAAGTGCCTAGTCACTCAATTGTGTCCTACTCTTTTCGACCCCGTGGACTGTAGCCTGCCAGGCTCCTCTGGACATGGGGAGTCTCCAGGCGAGAATACTGGAGTGGGTTGCCATGCCCTCCTCTAGGAGATCTTCCCAACCAAGGGTTCGAACCCAGGTCAACCACCTTGCAGGTGGATACCCTCTGAGCCACCAGGAAATAGTTTTGCCTATTTTGCAATTTGTTCGGATTGTTTTGAGTATCACAAGCATCCCAAAAGTGGCATGACTCTATTTCTGGGAGAGGTTAGGGGCATACAGTCTGCAATGTGGGAAGAACTGAACAGAATATTTGAGGTGGAAACTAGCCATTAACAAGGAGTGTGAAATGCCTGGTTCTTTCAAAGAGTGACTGGCTACACATCAGAAATCCGTAAGTGAAAATTGTCCAGTTCATTATTTTTTTTTGCTGATCATTGGGAAAAAAAACTGCCACCAACAGGAAAAAATAGCACATAATAAAACAGTTTAACTTTGTACACAGTGGACAAGTTATAGGCAGAAACTGATATGCTTTGGTTAACTATGAATTTTTTAATGAGAAAAGTTAGTATTTATCTAATTGAATTATTCTGATAAACTGACTTAATTTTCAGTTCTGATTCTGAGTTTAACATGGAATCTTTCAGCTTTGACTTCAACATGTCCTCCTAAATGTCCAGCATTAAGTGGACTTGAACATTGCCTGTGGCTTCGGCACATGGCCCTGAAATATCATGCTCATTTTAGAATTTATATATATCTGTTTCCAAAATTCCAGAAGTATGGTGTTTTGATGGCAGCCAAAAATACAGTATTTATTATTATTTTTTAAATATGTAAGGAGTTTAGAAGATGCTTTGCTGTTTGATAGGGATGCAGGCTAGGAGACCTGTCTCGACTCTACATTAGGATGACAGCAGATGTGTTTATCTGTAGTTTATCTGTAGTTTGAGTGAAGAGCCATTGTTACTCCTGAAAAGGAGAGTTTGTTTTCCATTTAATCAATACCTCATAAACGCTGAGCTTTGAAGACATGGCCATGGCAACTAGACACAACTTGAGCTTTGATCTGCTAAGGAAGCAATAGAAATTTAAAGTTGCTCATGTATTCCAATTTTTGAATAATTCCTGAAATCATGACTTCATCTGTAGTTAATAGCATTTAGATTGTTCTGAGTCCCCAGTTTCCTTGAGCTCTGGGGAATTGCCGTTGAAGAGTAACATGCAGTCTAACTATGATATGCCCAATTCACACCTGTAGTAACAGGCTGACTACCTGTGCTTCCCTATAATGGTTGCCAGTGATCTTTTCTTTCAGTTTTCTAAGGTAAAAATATAAGATGTCTTGTTAAACCAAATTTTCAAGACATGAGATATCTTGCTCAATTTAAGAAAGAAGCATAAATGTCTTAGGTAGTTACAGTCTTGTGTGCTACTGGGAATCTGCAGAGTATGTTTCTCAGGGTCCTTAATTGGCTTACATTCTTGAACTAAGGCAGTTAATAAATCTTTTCAGTAAGTTCCCTCCACCTAGAAATTTAAATCAAATTAAATTTCTAACTCTGCAGCAGTTTTTCTCAAATATTGCATTAATTGGTAATGGCTAAAGGCATGGGTATTTTTGAGAAGCCACAATATTATAATAATTTCCTTCAATCAAATCCCACAGTGAACCAGACATGAAAAATTCATGGCACAAACTCTCTTGATCAATGATGGAGTGGAAGCTGTTAAATATAATAGACTACTGGTTCTCTGGAGGCTGTGCAGCTCTGAGGAAGGCAGCACTCTGTGGCATTTTAATGCCTGGCCTCTGACCCATTGTAGGTAGCCAGTCTACCACAAGGAAGATTCAGCCTTACCATGCCTAAATAAACTTGAAATTCCTTGCTGTAAACCCTGTCAGTTTCTCTGCCAGGCCAAATAGGTCAAAATTCTTTGGCCAAAGAGTTCCTATGACCATAAAATGAATGAAACATGGGTTCCGTTTAGTGTACCTGCTACTTCCCGGATGGTCAGTTATACAGTTATTGCATTTCTTCCTTCTGACATCATATACTCTGAAAGCCCTAGTGCCCTTCCCTAGATATTATGTAACATCATGAAGTTGTGGTAATTATCCAGGTATGTTCTGTGGACATAGTTGAGCTTTTAATAAATATGAGTCATAGGATTGGATGGCTGACCAAGTTCTAACCTGAATCCTTACTGAAAGATATTGACCACCATGCTTTTCAAAATGTGCAGGAAGATCTTTTGAGAGAGTAAGAAAAGGACAATAAAATTTTGCTTTTTATTTTTTCCTTACTCTCATGATGCTTCTATTTTATGTATGTTTTAAAACACATAACATGTAAATATAGTAGTATATGTTTATAATGATGGTAAGGGGAGTGGTCAACATATTTTTAACTGATGGGAATGTGTGTTTCAAAAAGTTTGAAGACCACTAATCTATCTTGTTACCAGAATTACCTTTTTAAATAGAAATCTGGACTCAATATTTTCCTACTTAAAAGCCTTTGATTGCTTCCTGCTGCTCACAGGATAAAGAGTAGTCTACTTAGCATTATTTACAAGGGCCCTCTCAAAATAGTCTGTCTTCCATCAAACTCAGTGATGGAAGATTGGGTTTCCCCTCTCGTAGTCTTTCAAGGACTGACATTTTTATGAAATTATTAGAAAACTGAATTGTTAGAAAAAGAAAATTACAAAAATAAACACAATGTAAGTTGTATTTTTTATTACTAAATTCAATAGACCTACATGACTGCCACATTCCATGGTTTCTAAATGCTCAAGTACCAGTTTTGGTGCTTATCTTTGTGGGTGAAGCATCAATCCATGGTCTACACGTGTAGTAACACTGGTTTGAATTACTTTTTTGCCCTTTCTGCTGCCTTTAGAGACCTTATAGTAGTTCATTTAGAGCTAGTTACTAGCCTCACTGCACTTTTATACCTGTATGTGGTAATTCTCTAATTGTGGTCTCTAGACTAGCTTCACTAGGATTATAGGGGAACTTTGTTAGATATGCAGATTCTCAGGACTTGGCTTAGATATACAGGATCAGAAACACTAGGAGTGGATCCTACAATTTGTGTTTTAGCAATCCCTCAGGGTGATCCTGAGGCTCACTAAAATTTAAGAAGTCCTTAACTCAGGGCACCCTATATGTCATTCAAACTGGAACCCTTCTGCGAATGAAATGGACTGCTATTAATAAAGATGCTGAATAATCTGAGACTATTTTAGGCAAATGAGGTCAAATGGTCCCTTTGCTTTTATACTCCATTCTTTTTCTGAGAGAGGTCTCTGGTGTGTTCTCATTCCAGCATTCCCAAACTTCTGTGGGCAGGGAAGTCACTCTCCTTTTATGATTTCTCTGAGCACATGGTCCAGTTCAGTTCAGTCGCTCAGTCATGTCCGACTCTTTGCAGCCCTGTGGACTGCAGCACACCAGGCTTCCCTGTCCGTCACCAACTCCCAGAGCCTACTCAAATTCATGGCCATTGCGTCAGTGATGCCATCCAACCATCTCACCCTCTGTTGTCTGCTTCTCCTCCCACCTTCAATCTTTCCCAGCATCAGGGTCTTTTCCAATGAGTCAGTTCTCTTGCATCAAGTGACCAAAGTATTGGAGTTTCAGCTTCAGCATCAGTCCTTCCAATGAATATTCAGGACTGATTTCCTTCAGAATGGACTGGTTGGATCTCCTTGCAGTCCAAGGGACTCTCAACAGTCTTCTCCAACACCACAGTCCCAAAGCATCAATTCTTCTGTGCTCAGCTTTCTTTATAGTCCAACTCTCACATCCATACATGACAACTAGAAAAACTATAGCTTTGACTAGATGGACCTTTGTTGGTAAAGTAATGTCTCTGCTATTTTTTTTTTTTTTTTTACTTTACAATATTGTGTTGGTTTTGCCATACATTGACATGAATCCACCACGGGTGTACATGTGTTCCCCATCCTGAACCCACCTCCTTCCCCATCCCATCTCTCTGGGTCATCCCAGCACAGGAGCCCTGAGCATCCTGTATCATGCATTGAACCTGGACTGGTGATTCATTCCACACATGATAATATACATGTTTCAATGCCATTCTCTCAAATCATCCCATCCTCACCCTCTCCCACAGAGTCCAAAAGACTGTTCTATACATCTGTGTCTCTTTTGCTGTCTTGCATACAGGGTTATTGTTACCATCTTTCTAAATTCCACATATATGTGTTGTACTGTATTGGTGTTTTTCTTTCTGGCTTACTTCACTCTCTATAATAGGCTCCAGTTTCAACCACCTCATTAGAACTGATTGAAATGTATTCTTTTTAATGGCTGAGTAATACTCCATTGTGTATATGTACCATAGCTTTCTTATCCATTCATCTGCTAATTGACATCTAGGTTGCTTCCATGTCCTGGCTATTATAAACAGTGCTACGATGAACATTGGGGTACACGTGTCTCTTTCAATTCTGGTTTCCTCAGTGTGTATGCCCAGCAGTGGGACTGCTGGGTCGTATGGCAGTTCTATTTCCAGTTTTTTAAGGAATCTCCACACTGTTCTCCATAGTGGCTATACTAGTTTGCATTCCCACCAACAGTGTAAGAGGGTTCCCTTTTCTCCACACCCTCTCCAGCATTTATTGCTTGTAGACTTTTGAATAGCAGCCATTCTGACTGGCGTGAAATGGTACCTCATTGTAGTTTTGATTTACATTTCTCTGATAATGAGTGATGTTGAGCATCTTTTCATGTGTTTATTAGCCATCTGTATGTCTTCTTTGGAGAAATATCTGTTTAGTTCTTTGGCCCATTTTTTGATTGGGTATTTCATTTATCTGGAATTGAGCTGTAGGAGTTGCTTGTATATTTTTGAGGTTAATTCTTTGTCAGTTGCTTCATTTGCTATTGTTTTCTCCCATTCTGAAGGTTGTCTTTTCACCTTGCTTGCTTCTAGTTTCCTTTGTTGTGCAGAAGCTTTTAATTTTAACTAGGTACTATTTGTTTATTTTTGCTTTTACTTCCAGTATTCTGGGAGGTGGGTCATAGAAGATCCTGCTGTGATTTATGTCGGCGAGTGTTTTGTCTATATTCTCCTCTAGGAGTTTTATAGTTTCTGGTCTTATGTTTAGATCTTTAATCCATTTTGAGTTTATTTTTGTGTATGGTGTTAGAAAGTGTTATAGTTTCATTCTTTTACAAGTGGTTGAGCAGTTTTCCTAGCACCACTTGTTAAAGAGATTGTCTTTTCTCCATTATATATTCTTGCCTCCTTTGTCAAAGATAAGGTGTCCATAGGTGCGTGGATTTATCTCTGGGCTTTCTATTTTGTTCCATTGATCTATATTTCTGTCTTTGTGCCAGTACCATACTGTCTTGATGACTGTGGCTTTGTAATAGAGCCTGAAGTCAGGCAGGTTGATTCCTCCAGTTCCATTCTTCTTTCTCAAGATTGCTTTGGCTATTTGAAGTTTTTTTGTATATCCATACAAATTATGAAGTTATTTGTTCTAGCTCTGTGAAAAATACTGTTGGTAGCTTGTATACTTATTTTCACTGTATTGATTGTTCCGATCCATGAACACGGTATATTTCTCCATCTATTAGTGTCCTCTTTGATTTCTTTCACCAGTGTTTTATAGTTTTCTATATATAGGTCTTTAGTTTCTTTAGGTAGATATATTCCTAAGTATTTTATTCTTTTCGTTGCAATGGTGAATGGAATTGTTTCCTTAATTTCTCTATTTTCTCATTATTAGTGTATAGAAATGCAAGGGATTTCTGTGTGTTGATTTTATATCCTGCAACCTTACTATATTCATTGATTAGCTCTAGTAATTTTCTGGTGGAGTCTTTAGGGTTTTCTATGTAGAGGATCATATCATCTGCAAACAGTGAGCGTTTACTTCTTCTTTTCCAATTTGGATTTCTTTTATTTCTTTTTCTTTTCTGATTGCTGTGGCCAAAACTTCCAAAACTATGTTGAATAGTAGTGGTGAGAGTGGGCACCCTTGTCTTGTTCCTGACTTTAGGGGAAATGCTTTCAATTTTTCACCATTGAGGATAATGTTTTCTGTGGGTTTGTCATATATAGCTTTTATTATGTTGAGGTATGTTCCTTCTATTCCTGCTTTCTGGAGGGTTTTTTTTTTTTTTTTATCATAAATGGATGTTGAATTTTGTCAAAGGCTTTCCCTGTATCTATTGAGATAATCATACGGCTTTTATTTTTCAATTTGTTAATGTGGTGTATTACATTGATTGATTTGTGGATATTGAAGAATCTTGCATCCCTGGGATAAAGCCCACTTGGTCATGATGTATGATCTTTTTAATGTGTTGTTTGATTCTGTTTGTTAGAATTTTGTTAAGGATTTTTGCATCTATGATCATCAGTGATATTGGTCTGTAGTTTCCTTTTCTTGTGGCATCTTTGTCAGGTTTTGGTATTAGGGTGATGGTGGCCTCATAGAATAAGTTTGGAAGTTTACCTTCCTCTGCAATTTTCTGGAAGAATTTGAGTAGGATAGGTGTTAGCTTTTCTCTAAATTTTTGGTAGAATTCAGCTGTGAAGCCGTCTGGTCCTGGGCTTTTGTTTGCTGGAAGATTTCTGATTACAGTTTCAATTTCCGTGCTTGTGATGGGTCTCTTAAGATTTTCTATTTCTTCCTGGTCCAGTTTTGGAAAGTTGTACTTTTCTAAGAATGTATCTGTTTCTTCCAAGTTGTCCATTTTATTGGCATATAGTTGCTGATAGTAGTCTCTTATGATCCTTTGTATTTCTGTGTTGTCTGTCGTGATCTCTCTATTTTCATTTCTAATTTTATTGATTTGATTTTTCTCCCTTTGTTTCTTGATGAGTCTGGCTAATGGTTTGTCAATTTTACTTATCTTCTCAAAGAACCAGCTTTTGGCTTTGTTGATTTTTGCTATGGTCTCTTTTGTTTCTTTTGCATTTATTTTTGTCCTAATTTTTAAGATTTCTTTCCTTCTACTAACCCTGGGGTTCTTCATTTCTTCCTTTTCTAGTTACTTTAGGTGTAGAGTTAGGTTATTTATTTGACTTTAAGCCTGTATTGCTATGAACCTTCCCCTTAGCACTGCTTTTACAGTTTCCCACAGGTTTTGGGTTGTTGTGTTTTCATTTTCATTCGTTTCTATGCATATTTTGATTTCTTTTGTGATTTGTTGGTTATTCAGCAGCGTGTTGTTCAGCCTCCATATGTTGGAATTTTTAGTAGTTTTTTCCCTGTAATTGAGATCTAATCTTACTGCATTGTGGTCAGAAAAGATGCTTGGAATGATTTCAATTTTCTTGAATTTACCAAGGCTAGATTTATGGCCCAGGGTGTGATCTATCCTGGAGAAGGTTCTGTGTGCACTTGAGAAAAAGGTGAAATTCATTGTTTTGGGGTGAAATGTCCTAAAGATATCAGTTAGGTAAAACTGGTCTATTGTATCATTTAAAGTTTGTGTTTCCTTGTTAATTTTCTGTTTAGTTGATCTATCCATAGATGTGAGTGTGGTATTAAAGTCTCCCACTATAATTGTGTTATTGTTAATTTCCCCTTTCATACTTGTTAGCATTTGTCTTACATATTTCGGTGCTCCTATGTTGGGTGCATATATATTTATAATTGTTATATCTTCTTCTTGGATTCATCCTTTGATCATTATGTAGTGGCCTTTGTCTCTTTTCACAGCCTTTGTTTTAAAGTCTATTTTATCTGATATGAATATTGCTACTTCTGCTTTCTTTTGGTCTCTATTTGCATGAAATATCTTTTTCCACCCCTTCACTTTCAGTCTGTATGTGTCCCTGGTTTCAAGGTGGGTCTCCTGTAGACAACATATATAGGGGTCTTGTTTTTGTATCTGTTCAGCCAATCTCTGTCTTTTGGTTGGGGCATTCAACCCATTTACATTTAAGGTAATTATTGATTGATAAGTATGATCCCATTGCCATTTACTTTATTGTTTTGGGTTCAAGTTTATACACCCTTTCTGTGTTTCCTGTCTAGAGAGGATCCTTTAGCATTTGTTGGAGAGCTGGTTTGGTGGTGCTGAATTCTCTCAGCTTTTGCTCTGTAAAGCTTTTGATTTCTCCTTTGTATTTGAATGAGATCCTTGCTGGGTACAGTAATCTGGGCTGTAGATTATTTTCTTTCATCACTTTAAATATGTCCTGCCATTCCCTCCTGGCCTGAAGAGTTTCCATTGAAAGATCAGCTGTTATCCTTATGAGAATCCCCTTGTGTATGATTTGTTGTTTTTCCCTTGTTGCTTTTAGTATTTGTTCTTTGTGTTTGATCTTTGTTAATTTGATTAATATGTGTCTTGGTGTGTTTCTCCTTGGGTTTATCCTGTTTGGGACTCTCTGGGTTTCTTGGACTTGGGTGATTATTTCCTTCCCCATTTTAGGGAAGTTTTCAACTATTACCTCCTCAAGTATTTTCTCATGGTCTTTCTTTTTTGTCCTCTTCTTCTGGGACTCCTATGATTCAAATTTTGGGGCGTTTAACATTGTCCCAGAGGTCTCTGAGATTGTCCTAATTTCTTTTAATTCCTTTTTCTTTGTTCCTCTCTGTTTCATTTATTTCTACCATTCTATCTTCTACCTCAGTTATCCTATCTTCTGCCTCCATTATTCTACTGTTGGTTCCCTCCAGAGTGTTTTTGATCTCATTTATTGCATTATTCATTATATATTGACTCTTTTTTATTTCTTCTAGGTCCTTATTAAACCTTTCTTGCATCTTCTCAATCCTTGTCTCCAGGCTATTTATCTGTAACTCCATTTTGTTTTCAAGATTTTGGATCATTTTCACTATCATTATTTGGAATTCTTTATCAGGTAGATTCCCTATCTCTTCCTCTTTTGTTTGGTTTGGCGGGCATTTATCCTGTTCCTTTACCTGCTGGGTATTTCTCTGCCTCTTCATCTTGTTTATATTGCTGTGTTTGTGGTGACCTTTCCATATTCTGGCAGTTTGTGGAGTTCTCTTTATTGTGGAGTTTCCTTGCTGTGGGTGGGGTTGGAACAGTGGCTTGTCAAGGTTTCCTGGTTAGGGAAGCTTGTGTCAGTGTTCTGGTGGGTGGAGCTGGATTTCTTCTCTCTGGAGTGCAATGAAGTGTCCAGTAATGAGTTATGAGATGTCAGTGGGTTTGGTGTGACTTTGGGCAGCCTGTATATTGACGCTCAGGGCTATGTTCCTGTGTTGCTGGAGAATTTGTGTGGTATGTCTTGCTCTGGAACTTGTTGGCCCTTGGGTGGTGCTGGGTTTCAGTGTAGGTATGGGGGTGTTTGATGAGCTCCTATCGATTAATATTCCCTGGAGTCAGGAATTCTCTGGTGTTCTCAGGATTTGGACTTATGCCTCCTGCCTCTGGTTTTCAGTCTTATTCTTACAGTAGCCTCCATCTATACAGCACTGATGATAAAACATCTAGGTTAAAGATGAAAAGTTTCTCCACAGTGAGGGACACCCAGAGAGGTTCACAGAGTTACATGGAGAAGAGAAGAGGGAGGAGGGAGATAGAGGTAACCAGGAGGAGAAGAGGGGGAATCAAAAGAGGAGAGAGCAAGCTAGCCAGTAATCACTTCCTTATATGCTCTCCACAGTCTGGACCGCTCAGAGATGTTCACAGAGTTGTACAGAGAAGAGAAGAGGGAGGAAGGAGACAGGTGGCCAGGAGGATAAAGAGGGGAATCAAAAGGAAAGAGACAGATCCAGCCAGTAATCAGTTCCCTAACTGTTCTCCATAGTCCGGAACTCACAAAGGGAATCACAGAGTTCGGTAGAGAAGAGAAGGGGGGAGGGAGGAGATAGAGGCGACCTGGTGGAGAAAAAGGAGAGTCCAAAGGGAGAGAGAGCAGTCAAGCCAGTAATCTCGCTCCCAAGTAAAAATGGTACTGAAGATTGGGTTCTTAAAGGTACAAAATTGATAACAAATACCAAAAGCAAAGATTAAAAATCTAGAGTAGAGGTTGGATTCTCAAAAATACAATATTAAAGGAAAAAACAAAGTCACAAAAATTATAAAATATGTATATATTAAATTTGATTTAAAAAATAGCATCTTTTTTTTTTTTTGCAATGTAATAGTAGGTTATAAAAATGAAATTAAAGGAGTAATGCTGCTGCTGCTGCTGCTGCTAAGTCGCTTCAGTCATGTCCGACTCTGTGCGACCCCATAGTTGGCAGCCCACCAGGCTCCCCCATCCCTGGGATTCTCCAGGCAAGAACACTGGAGTGGGTTGCCATTTCCTTCTCCAATGCATGAAAGTGAAAAGTGAAAGTGAAGTCGCTCAGTTGGGTCCGACTCTTAGCGACCCCATGGACAGCGGCCCACCAGGGACCTCTGTCCATGGGATTTTCCAGGCAAGAGTACTGGGGTGGGGTAATAGAGGACTTAAAAATAAAAATTAAAAAAAAAAATTTAAAGAATGATAATAGTAAAAATATATCTAGGACTTTCTCTGGTGTTGTTGTGGACAGTGTGGGGTCAGTTCATTTTCAGATAGTTCCTTGATCTGGCTTTTACTTCTCAAGATCTATAGGCCCCTTGCTATGTAGTCGATGCTAACTATAGGGTTTTAATCTATTGCACATGTCAATTCCAAAGTGGCTCCTTTTGTTTGTTTTAGCTTCTTCTGTTTGCTGGTCTCTTCAGTGTCTAATTTCTGCCCTGACACACGGGGGTGGTGGTGGACACTTTTTTAGGCTCACTTGTTCAGTTGTGCTGTGGGGAGGGAGGAACACTGCAAACAAATAAAACTGGCATGTGCTCGCAGTATCTCAGCCACAGCGGGTTTGCCCCCGCTCACAGCGTGTGTACTTTCCCTGTTTATACTGTTTAGGCTCTAGGTTGCTCTGCTGGAAACTGTCTGGGGCCGGCCGTAGGTTGTGTGCACTTCCCAGGTCTAAGCCACTCAGGTTCAGGTACTTGGGTACTCCCCAAAGGCGCAGACTTTGTTGAGCCTGCGTTTTGTACCCTTCCCGGTTCCAAGCATCTCAGGTGACCAGGTGCTTGGTGAGCACGGTCGCTGTGATTTATCACCTCCCCCGTTCCTGCCGCTTGGTTTTCTGGGTGTACAACCAGTGCACCTTCTCAGGTGTGCTGTGTGTCTCTTCTGGGGAGCTTATCTCTGGCTGCAACCCTCCTGGCAGATGTTGACTGTCCAGAATCCCAAGAAGTCTTGGTTAGCAACAAAGCCTGCTTGCAGTTTGGTAGATGATGCCTCTCTGGGGCTGCTATTGCCCCCTTCCAGCTCTGGCTGCCCTCGCCTGCCTGTCTCCATTGGGGGATGGGCCGGTCCGCAGCTGGCTAGCTCTGCTAGGTCCTTTGTTCTGTGAGCAGGCCTAGTGGTGTCTTAGGCTAGGGCTTTTCGCGTGGTAGCTATCCCACAGTCTGGTTTGCTAGCCCAGGTTAGTTTCCTCAGATTGCTCTCGGGACGTTTAGGCCTGGTCCTTACTCTAAGCAATGCAGCCCATGTTTCCCTGCCCAGGCCCCGCTTGCTAGTGGCGGATGTGGGCATCTGCGCTGCTTCTCCGTTGGGAGTTACTGTTGGGCATATAATCTGTGAGTTTTAATTATTTATTTATTTTCCCTCCTGGTTATGTTGCCCTCTGAGTTTCCAAGGCTCGCCACAGATTTGCCAGTGAGAGTGTTTCCTGGTGTTTGGGAACTTCTCTCTTTTTAAGACTCCCTTCCCAGCACGGATCTCTGTCCCTACCTCTTTTGTCTCTTTTTTTATCTTTTATATTTTTTCCTACCTCCTTTCGAAGACAATGGGCTGCTTTTCTAGGTGCCTGATGTCCTCTGCCAGCATTCAGAAGTTGTTTTATGGAATTTACTCAGCATTCAAATGTTCTTTTGATGAATTTGTGGGAGGGAAAGTGGTTTCCCTGTCCTGTTCATCCACCATCTTAGGACTGCCCCTGTTTCTGCTTTTTAATATGCTGTTTAGGTTTGTCATAGCTTTTCTTCCAAGGAGCAAATGTCTTTTAATTTCATGGCTGCAGTCACCATCTGCAGTGATTTTGGAGCCCCCCCCAAATAGTCTCGCACTGTTTCTGTTGTTTCCTCATCTATTTGTATATGGTACACACCCTTGCTATTATATGTATATGCCTTACAATATAATTATCCTATTGTGTTGACATTTTCTTGCTATAGATCTATCTTGATATCTCATTAGGTCATCTTAGCCATTTTGTCACTTTTAGTTTTCAAGTTATAAACATAATGCATGCTTTTTAAATTAAAAAACAGCCCTAGTATTTATTAAAGTGTAGGTCTAATTTTTTATCTCCCCTTCCTCACTTCTTCCCATAACTTATCATTATTATTATGTTGACTATCTTTCTAAATCTAGAAAATGATACATACACCAATATATATTATTTTCTTTAAAAAGAGGAAAATAGTTCATATATTCTGAAACTTATTGTCGTTCTTATTCGGTGTGTCTATTAGATAATGGGGCTTCCCAGGTGGTGCAGTGGTAGAGAATCTGCCTACAAATGCAGGAGGTGTTAAGCTTCGATTCCTTGGGTCGGGAAGAGCCCTTGTAGTAGGAAGTAGTAAGCTATTCCATTATCCTTGCCTGGAAAATTCTGTGGCCAGAGGAGCCTGGCGGGCTACATACAGTTCATGGGGCTGCAGAGTCAGACGCGACTGAGTGACTGAGCACACATGCATGGGTTAGCTGGCGTTCCTGTGTTAACTCAAAGGGTTGAATTTCCCTCCTGTGAATGAGAGCTCTTACCCAGCACCAAACCTTAATCGTGATTCCGAGGTTACAGGCAAGAAAGAGACACACAGGAACTAGGCACAAAATTCCTTTCTGGAGGAGCCCCCAGCCAGTAAACACAGCTTCCAAAGAATGTCACCTTTTTATACTAGGACATATTATCAGCATGCTTAAAATACCTCCTTACACATAGACTGACGTTAAGTTACTTATAAATGTATTTGTAGCAGACTTTTACTGCGATTTTTAACAGACTTTTACTGATATTTTTAATGTATTGAGTAAAATTCAACCTAGGCACACATTATTTTTTTATTTTATTTGGGGTTACCAGACCAGTTATGAACAACATATACAGAAACAGTTTCTTAAAGGAAGCCTCTTCAGTTTGGGGAATCCCAAGATTTATACTCCATTAGTTCCCCAAACAGAAAATGTCTTTGTGATTACCTCCCATCTTCCAGCCAGCTATGCTCTATAAAACCATATGTTCTCAGATTATTTACAATAGCAATTAAGACAGATCAGGTATTTCCTGACATTTTAAAATTAGAGAATGTGTTATCTATTAAAACCTTTTAGCTTGTTTGCACGGAGAAGGTCTGGCATCAATCTGGGAATCCCTCGATGAAGGATTGAGCCACAGGCTTGCTGATAACCATTACCCACTCATTCCTGTTTCAATACATTTCAACCATATTCATTATTTTAATGACTGATTTTGATAGTTTAATTTTTTCAGGAGTTTTATTGTTAAAAGCAATGCAGCAAATGTGCTTGTACATCATCTATGTGCCTTTTTGTCTCTTCTTTCTTTAGAAGAGACACTCAGAAGTTAATATTCTGGGTAGAAGAGAATATGAATTTAGTATCAGTTCAGTTCAGTTCAGTTCAGTCGCTCAGTCGTGTCCGACTCTTTGCAACCCCATGAATTGCAGCACGCCAGGCCTCCCTGTCCATCACCATTTCCCGGAGTTCACTGAGACTCATGTCCATCGAGTCAGTGATGACATCCAGCCATCTCATCCTCTGTCGTCCCCTTCTCCTCCTGCCCCCAATCCCTCTCAGCATCAGAGTCTTTTCCAATGAGTCAACTCTTCTCATGAGATGGCCAAAGTACTGGAGTTTCAGCTTTAGCATCATTCCTTCCAAAGAAATCCCAGGGCTGATCTCCTTCATAATGGACTGGTTGGATCTCCTTGCAGTCCAAGGGACTCTCAAGAGTAACTGTTCTATGAAGACTTACAAGGGTTTTAGAACTAACACCCAAAAAAGATGTCCTTTTCATTATAGGGGACTGGAATGCAAAAGTAGGAAGTCAAGAAACACCTGGAGTAACAGGCAAATTTGGCCTTGGAATACGGAGTGAAGCAGGGCAAAGACTAATAGAGTTTTGCCAAGAAAATGCACTGGTCATAGCAAATACCCTCTTCCAACAACACAAGAGAAGACTCTGTACATGGACATCACCAGATGGTCAACACCGAAATCAGATCGATTATATTCTTTGCAGCCAAAGATGGAGAAGCTCTATACAGTCAGCAAAAACAAGACCAGGAGCTGACTGTGGCTCAGACCATGAACTCCTTATTGCCAAATTCAGACTTAAATTGAAGAAAGTAGGGAAAACCACTAGACCATTCAGGTATGACCTAAATCAAATCCCTTATGATTATAGAGTGGAAGTGAGAAATAGATTTAAGGGACTAGGTCTGATAGAGTGCCTGATGAACTATGGAATGAGGTTCGTGACTTTGTACAGGAGACAGGGATCAAGACCATCCCCATGGAAAAGAAATACAAAAAAGCAAAATGGCTGTCTGGGGAGGCCTTACAAATAGCTGTGAAAAGAAGAGAAGTGAAAAGCAAAGGAGAAAAGGAAAGATACAAGCAAACATCTGAATGCAGAGTTCCAAAGAAGAGCAAGAAGAGATAAGAAAGCCTTCCTCAAT
Organism: Tragelaphus eurycerus; assembly: GCA_935064755.1. Lineage (NCBI taxonomy): Eukaryota > Metazoa > Chordata > Mammalia > Artiodactyla > Bovidae > Tragelaphus > Tragelaphus eurycerus. Next base: position 6,370,146 of record CAKXYN010000092.1, on the reverse strand, counting down.
GATCAATGCAAAGAAATAGAGGAAAACAACAGAATGGGAAAGACTAGAGATCTCTTCAAGAAAATTAGAGATACCAAGGGAACATTTCATGCAAAGATGGTCTCGATAAAGGACAGAAAGGTATGGACCTAACAGAAGCAGAAGATATTAAGAAGAGGTGGCAAGAGTTTAATATTTTGATAGATATTGCTCAGTCACTCTCCTAGAAGATTGTGCAGATTTATTTTCCCACCTGTTTTTCTATGACATCTGGGGTACGAGCTATTATTAGAAAAAGATGCCAATCTAATATAAAAAGTAGCACTTCATAGTTTTAGCTTGCTTTCTTTGATTTAGAGAGGTTGATTTACAGTATTAATGACCACAAAGCTGTTCTTGTCCACTCTTGGGCTAAGTGCTGCTACAGAAAAGGGCAGTGTCATTGTGACTACCCTTCCATTATTCACATTTACCTGTCAGTGGGTAGTTTTAAGGGATGCATAGTTGAGATGCTGAGCATATCAGAAGTTTTTCTGTGATGCTCTATTCACATGGAATCCAACGAATGTTTGAAGGGAATATAGGAACCTTTTATCAATGCCAAAAGCATCTCTTACTGGTTTTTAATATGCTTTCTTGCTTAATGACCTTGAGTTAGAAGATAAAGATTGTGTTCAGAAGTGTATTCAGAGATGATATAAGAACAATTGGACTGTGTAGTACTCATATTTCTTAGATGGTTCATTTACAACAGTGTGCCATTGTGAAAGTGATACACTTTCATAGTGTATGTGATATGAAAGTGATCACAGTGAGATCACTATGCTTTGTTTTGTTTTGTTTTTTTCTTTAAGTGACCACTGTGAGGAGAAGGCAATGGCACTCCACTCCAGTACTCTTGCCTGGTAAATCCCGTGGATGGAGGAGCCTGGTGGGCTGCAGTCCATGGGGTTGCTAAGAGTCAGACACGACTGAGTGACTTCACTTTCACTTTTCACTTTCATGCACTGGAGAAGGAGATGGCAACCCACTCCAGTGTTCTTTACTGGAGAATCCCAGGGACGGGAGAGCCTGGTGGGCTGCCGTCTAAGGGGTTGCACAGAGTCGGACACGACTGAAGTGAGTTAGCAGTAGCAGCAGACCACTGTGAAATTGCCATTTTCAACAGAGAAAAGGGTTTTCTAAAGTCTTGAGGTTTTTTTTTTTTTTTTGGCTGTGCAGAATCTTTGTTGTTGTGCGGGCTTTTCTCTAGTTGCTGGGATTACTCTAGTTGCGGTGGGAGAACTTCTTATTGCCATGGCATCTCTTGTTGTGCAGCACCAGCTCTAGGGCGCGCAGGCTTCAGTGGTTGCTGCGTGTGGGCTCAGTAGTTGCATGGCTCCTGGGCCCCAGAACACAGGCTCAGTAGTTGTGGTTCGTGGCTCAGCCACTCCAGGGCATGTGGGATCCTCCTGGCCCAGGGATTGAGTCTGTGTCCCTGCATCAGGAGGTGGACTATCCACCCTGAGTCACCAGGGAAGTATATATAACTTTTTGAGTTTTGATTACATTTTAGCCTAGTTTGAGCAAATCATTGGAATTAAAAAAAATTATCCATGGACAATGCCAGATTGGGTGATTATCATTTGATGACTAGTTTGGATTTTTTCCCCTAATCTCTCTAGTATCTTCTTTATCTATTATTTGGATGTTCTTTTCCAGCCTAGGATCTCTCTTTTTTTTTTTTTTTAAATTAACTTTCTTTACGTATTACTTACGTACAATAAACTATAACAAATATATAGGTCAATGAATTGTAATAAATGTACACATCTGTTTAAGTAATACTCCATTGAAAACATAGAACATTAAAAAAAAAAAAAACATTTCCATCACCCCCAAGAACATTTCCATCACCTCAGATATTTTCCTAGTCCACTGCTTTCCACTGTGCCCAGGCAATCATATCCTTGTTGGTCTGTTTCTTTTTCGTCAACACTGTTTTTGAGATTCATCTTTGTTGTGTGTGTCAGTAATGTTTTCTGTTTTTATTTCTGGATATTCTATTTTGTTTATATATCTTAATTTATCTTTTATTTATTTTTGATTTATCTTTTAATCTGTTATTAGGCATTGGGTTTTTCTGGTTTGGGGCTTTTATAAATAAAAATGCTATGTTGTTGCTGTTTTTCGGCCGCATCCTACAACTCGTGGAATCTTAGTTTCCTGACCAGAGATTGAACTCCGGCCCTTGTCGGTGAAAGCACTGAATCCTAACCACTGGACCACCAGGGAATTCCCTGAACATTTTTGCATAGGTCTTTTGTGGGCATATATTTTCACTTTTGGGTGAGTGTTTAAAAGTGGAAAAGTACTAGGTCATATAGTTAAGTGTAGTTTCAACTTCCAAAAAACTGTCAGTTATTCAAAGTGTTTGTGCCATTTTATGTTCCTACTAGCAATGTCTCAGAGTCCCAGTTACTTCACATTTTTGTCACCACTTACAATGATCTGTTTTGCTTTCTAGTTTTAGCCACTTTAGTGGCTGTGTATGGCTTTTAATTTGGATTTCTTGAATGAAATATTTTGATGGAGAATGTTCTTGAGGTTTTCTTTGACTTTTCTATAGGACTGTAGAATTGTATACACTAATGGAAAATAATTTTTCTGTTATATTTAAAATTTTTTCTTTAGGTTTCTTTAAAAGTGATTGAAGACAGTAATCCAAAATGCCTGAAAATCCTGCTACAGGTAAACGAGATATATACTTCTTTCACTAATTTAATTATTCAAAAATGGAATGTAAGATGAGATTTAACTTCTACTCATTATCCTTTTTAAAAAGATAAACTGCAGGTCCTGCAAGTTCTTGATCGCTTGAAAATGAAATTGCAGGAGAAGGGTGACACTTCGCAGAATGAAAAACTCTCTCTGTTTTATGAGACACTAAACAGCCCCCTTTTCAACCAGATACTCACACTTCAACAGTCCATCAAGCAACTGAAGGGGCAAGTAAGTTACCCATAAAGGTTTTACCTGTTGCTGTTATTCAAACCAGCAAAGAAAGATAGAAGGAGATAGATACAAACAGTCTACTCTTAATTCTGCAAAGAGGCTGTGTTGGGACTTGTGTGCAGGTAGGATTGGCATAGATAGTTTAAGAATGTTGATAATAAGTTTTGTGTTTGGCTTTGGATTCTAGTTTTTATACTTATTTATGTAAAGGTCAGATGCTTTGAAAATTCTCAACATTTTCTTCAGAATTACAGGACACATAGCCCCTCTGCTTGGAGTGATGTTAATTAAGAGTTTTACCTACTCTCCTGGTTGTTCTATTTTGGGGTCAGGGATGGCAAATTGATTTTAAATCATCTATTCTAGAAGCTGAGTTTGAATAGTAGCTATCTTATAGATTAAATATGGGCAGAATTTTAAATGTAGTTAAAGATAATGTAGCAGAGTTGTTATGTGAAAATTAACAAAATTGGAGGAAAAAAATGCTTTTTGCTGATAAACCAAAATGCCTATCCATAAATATTTAGCAAGTGATTTTTCTATAACTAAGGATTAAATTCTGCACATATGTCTTTCTGTGAATTACTTTCTCTAGATCAAAATTTATACCAGAATTTTAGCACTCCCCATATTGAAGCTTCTATATTCTCTGATAATGGAATGAGTACATCACAGCAGTGAATGCTATTGGTGGCAATAGAAGTTGGGAGAGATCACTACAAATCTATCACTTATACTGGACTAAAATTGGACTTAAGCAACTGTTCCATCATAATAACAATTTTTTATGTTTATTATGGAGAAGGCAATGGCACCCCACTCCAGAACTCTTGCCTGGAAAATCCCATGGATGGGGGAGCCTGGTGGGCTGCAGTCCATGGGGTCGCTAAGAGTCGGATACGACTGAGCGACTTCACTTTTGACTTTCATTTTCATGCATTGGAGAAGGAAATGGCAACCCACTCCAGTGTTCTTGCCTGGAGAATCCCAGGGACGGGGGAGCCTGGTGGGCTGCCGTCTATGGGGTCGCACAGAGTCTGACACGACTGAAGTGACTTAGCAGCAGCAGCAGCAGCATGTTTATTTAGTGTGCAGTTATTACATAAATAATGATATTTTATTCGTTCAGCTATAAAATCCATGTGATTTTTCATATCTGTGTTTTCATAGAGTTTTTATGGATGTTGATTTTTTTTCTGTGAGTCTTATGACATTTGTTCTTGATATTTCCTTTATTCTATTGTGTTGGTACTTGTATCAGCCAGTGGTATTTTTAAATCAATTAATTAATTTGGTCGCACCATGAGGCATGACAGGTTTTAGTTCCCTGACAAGGGATTGAACCCATGCTCCCTATGTTGGGAGTGCAGAGTCTTAATCTTAACCACTGGACCAACAGGGAAGTCCCTCAGCCGATGGTATTTTTAAAATTAACCTCTATTTTTCTTCTTCCTTAATTACTGAATCCCCCCACCTTCCCCCCACCCCAACTAGTGTTTAAGTGGCTTTGCAATACATTTGCTACTAATGGGCAGGTTATTTAATCCCTGTGTGCTTCAGTTTTCATGTTCACAAAATGAAATAAGAGTATCTCTAGGGCTATTGTAAAGATTAAGTGAGAGACTGTATTAGAGTTTGGGTATAGTGCTTTCCTTATAGCAAGCACTTAATAAATGCTGAGTTACCTTTGAATATACTACCTACAGATCTTTTGTGTTTCCCCACGTGGAAATGTATGAAAGTGAAAGTCAGTCGCACAGTTGCCTCCAACTCTTTGCGATCCCATGGACTGTAGCCTGCCCTGCTACAGTCCAGCCTAGAATTCTCCAGGCAAGAGTACAGGAGTAGGTTGCCATTTCCTTCTCCAGGGGATCTTCCTGCCCCGGAGATCAAACCTGGGTCTCCTGCATTGCAGGCAGATTCCTTACCAACTGAGCCACTGAAATGTATAAATGCAGAAGGGCTCAGGGTCTTACATGCATGTTTATGTGACTGGACATGTCTGTGTGTGTAAAGTAGAATGAGCTATATTACATGCTATATTAACGTGAGGTAACGGTAGAAGGCAGGAAATGGGAATAATACTATTCAAATAATTATTCAAAATAATTATATTTTGTATAATACTAAATAAAACATTTATAGCCTTATAAGCACAGATTCATGTATCTGTATCTTATTTCTTTCACAGGTATATATTTAGCATGCCATTATATATGTGAGAGATAAAATATAGTATTTAGTAAATAGAAATACTTCTTGTCTGTAGGTTTCTATTGATAATTCTCTCTTTTTTTCTCCAACAGCTCAGCCATATACCCTCAGATTGTTCAGCCAACTTTGATTTTTCTAGGAAAGGGTTATTGGTGTTCACGGATGGTGCCATTACTAATGGGAATGCCCACAGGTCCTCTAATAACTTGACTGTATCTGGGTTATTTTCTTGGACTCCAAAGTCAGGAAATGAAGATTTTAACTCAGTCATACAACAGATGGCCCAGGTAAAGTTATATCTTGTCAAGGGACTATTTAGCTTTATTTCTCTTGTTGGAGGTTAAAAAAAGAAACCTACACTCACACTTTTTGCCTCTAAAATGTGTTACTCTGTTTTGTTTGCTTGTGTTTTTATATTGTTAGGAGGAGTTGGTACTATTTTCTAATCTGTGAGTTGGAAATTTGTTTAAAATTACATAAGAACAATATCCATGTGCCTGGTGAGGATAGTTTTTAAGACAATGACTCCAGTCTGACACATCTGTACACTTGTACTTCCGTAAGGAAAGAGTCTCACAGTTTTGCTCATAGAAGGAAAAATAATGTGTCTGCTGAAGTGATATAATTCTTTGAAATTATTTTAAATTTTATATCAAAACATAATTAATGGGAGTTAGAACTAATATAATTTGGAAAATCTAGTATATATAATTTGGAAATCTAGTATATATAATTTATAGTATATATAAAATCCAAATGTAATTTGGAAAATTATAATTTGGAAAGTCTAAGAAAACATTTGAAAGTGTAACCCCATTTCATCCTTAGTATCTATTAAAATCAAATGATAGACAGTTGAATTTTTAGATGTGCTAGTTTCCTTTATTCACCTTGTCTTCTAACAAGTACCCTAACAAATGGGACTTGAGTTTGAAAGTTAGAAAGAATCTATTTAAGAAGGGGGCCCCCTTGGAAAATCCCAACGAGGATCCTGGTGGGATCGGGGGGGGGCGGGGGGGGAGGCGGGGCGACTAGAGAGTAGAGTTAAATAATGTTCTACACCTAATTCCTTTTTTGATCTAATTGCTCTATCCCCTTAATTTGACTAATAATTATTTTTATGTGATGCTTTTATTAGTTGATTATGTTTATGAAGTTCTCATGTAATAAATGCAATTAATTATTCACCAAAGCAATAAAATACTTGTTTGTCACAGGTAGCCCCATTTGAATGGTGGCCTTTGTATAATCTTTTGAATTAACCTAATAAAATATTAATTTATCACAATAGAATTAAAAACAGAACCCTAAAAAATGCAGCTGATTTTTTTTTTTTTTTTTTGCTTAACTTTGCAATATTGTATTGCTTTTACTATATATCGAGATGGATCCGCCACCAGAATACACGTGTTCCCCATCCTGAACCCTCCTCCCTCCCCCCGCAGCTGATTCTTATTTAGGTCTCAACACTAGAATATTTTTTGATAAGTCTAGTTTACTTTTCTTATTTAAAAATAAGAATATTTTGCTTCAAGAGAATTTAGAGAAATTCATTATAAAAAGTAATTTAGAATTTACTATGGAAAAAGACATTTTTTTCTCAGGAATTTTCATCTAGCTAGGGATTCATCTTATACCGTGAATGAAGTGTGAAAATCTCTCTCCAATTCCCTGAGATTGCAGAAAGTGCACATGCCCCCTTATGTTCTACTGAAAATAATCAAGTGAGAGGATTTCCAGAAATAAATAATTTATTACTGAAATGCTGAGTTTATTTGGTTTCCTAGAAATGACTTAAGAGAAGCTGTTTGGGGGCTATTTACAAAATAGAAATGTTAGTTCCTTAGAAAGGGCAGGTTGGTTAAATGTAAATTTCATTGACTTTTTTTAAATCCCCCTTCATTAGGGCCGGCAAATCGAATACATAGATATAGAACGGCCTTCAACTGGAGGCCTTGGATTCAGTGTGGTGGCCCTTAGAGGTCAAAATCTGGGAGAAGTCGACATCTTCGTGAAGGAAGTGCAGCCAGGGAGTATAGCTGGCAGGTGAGGAAGTGTGTTCATTTGCTTTTTGCTAATTTTTTTCTAACAATTCTGAAAACATTAAGGAGAATAAGAAACTAGTCATACCAGAACAGTTAAGGAGAGCAGCTAACGCTTTCCTCTTATTATGTATTTTTCAGGCCTTTTGCATATATTCTCACATATACTTGTGGCATCGGTGTAGCTAGTAGTATCATTATTCCATTTTATAGATGTGAATGTTCAGAGAAGTTCAGTGGTTTCCCTATAGTCACAGAGCTATTAATGCTGGAACCATGATGTGATTCTCAGACTGTCTGATGGCAAAGCTCATGTTCTTTCCGTTCCATCACACTCTCTCACAACTGAATGTGATACAGCAATGGTTTGATCAGTAAGATGGGCATATTGAAATTTATATTCTACATATTACATTATTTATTAAACTTGAGATTGTAACAACTTTTTTATTGGTCATAACATGCTATTTATTTCACTTATTGTCAACAAAAATCCCTCTGAAGTCTATGTGATTCCTCCTCTGCACTTGTGCCTCAGTTTTATTTTTTTAAGTGTTATGTGTTAGACTTGTACTTTGTCTCTAATTAATTTCAGGTCTTTAGTTTATTACTTATTTAAAAAGCACACTATTCATTATATTATTACTTTTTAAAAATATATATTAGTATTACTGTTGCCTGTTACAAAGCTAGCAGCAGTAGCATAACTATTACAGAAAATTCAGTCAATAATATATTTTTGGATTTATGTTATCTGTGTATTGGGGGTCAGTTCTAATCTCCTCAACTGAAAATTCAGAAATGATGGATTTTTATGACCTTTGTACCTTTATTCTACAATCTAATGGAGCATTTCCTAAAGTTTGTTCTGAGGAGTTATAGCAGTAGTCAGCTATATATTTATTTTATAATATGCATTTATTTTCATCTGGCTTCTTTTGTTCAACATTATGTTTGTGAAATTCATCAACATGGTTGTTTGTGGCACTTCATTCATTTTCATTGTTGTATAGTATTCAACTATACAAATACACCATGATATATTCATCCATTACACTTAATTTTTTTTTTTAATTTGTTTTTCATTGTGCTGGGTCTTTGTTACTGCATCTGGGCTTTCTCTAGTTGTGGCAAGTAGGGGCCACTCTTCGTTGGGGTGCGTGGACTTCTCATTGTGGTGGCTTCTCTTGTTGCAGAGCATGGGCTCTAGAGCGCATGGGCTCTAGATCACACAGGCTCAGTAGTTGTGGTGTACAAGCTTAGTTGCCCTGACATGTGGGATTTTTCTAGACCAGGGATTGAACCTGTGTCCCTGCATTGGCAGGTGGATTCTTAGCCATTGGACCACCAGTGAAGTCCAGTAGTCAGTTATATTTGAGAAACTCAATCCTCTGTTTGGAGATTAGATATACGTACTTCAGTTCAGTTCAGTTGCTCAGTCGTGTCCGACTCTTTGCGACTCCATGAATCACAGCACGCCAGGCCTCCCTGTCAATCACCGACTCCTGGAGTTCACTCAGACTCAACGTCCATCGAGTCAGTGATGCCATCCAGCCATCTCATCTTCTGTCATCCCCTTCTCCTCCTGCCCCCAATCCCTCCCAGCATCAGAGTCTTAGGATAGTCATATAGTTTATTGCCCAAGTTGGGACATTTTGGAGAGTTAGAGGCTGTGCCATTAATATGACACTGAGACAGGAGGTATAATTAGGACTATTCTGGCAAAGCTAGGCAATCCAGGGTAAACTGGACTCAGAGTCACTTGACAGTGGCTTCTTTAAGGCTATGAAGTCCCTTGACAAAAAGCCTACTTAACTTTGATTGACTCAGATTTTCTTTTTGAATTTTTTTTTGACTTAATCATTATTGGGATATAATTCATATAATGTAAACGTCACCATCTTGGGGTATATAATTCAGTGGTTTTAGTGTATTTTCAATGTTGTTAACCATTTTGTGGTGCATTCTTACATCTCAATTACTCTGTACTAATAGGTCTGTAAGTACAACATGAGGTGAGTACGTCAGAAAAGAAGAGTTTCATATTTGAGTGTGTAAAGACTTGTCACCACAGCTAAGTAGTCAGGGAGCTTCCCAGAAGCAATGGTGCTTAAGGGAAATTTGAGAGGCAACAGTGGAGTCTCCAGAGAGCAGAAGGTGCCGGGGAGAGGAATAGATACTTTACCTCTAGCCCTGAGAAGAGGTGGAACACAGCTCATATCTTAGGAGTGTGTCTGGTGTTTATCTGATGTGGTAGCTTAGTGCAAGGCAGTGTAAGAAATCGCTAGAGAGAGGTAGAGGCCAGCCATGAAAGACCTTCTGGATCATTTTAAATGGTCTTTCTTTCTTCTGAGGATTCTCCACATAGAATTGTGTTATATCATGAGCTTACTGAACGTCCTTTGGCTCTCGAGGTCATGGAAATCCATTATTTCTGAATGTTGCAGTGGAGAGAAAAAGAACTGGTCTCACGTTGAACGCAAAGTGTGAATTTATTTATATATATAGTATGAGAGAGTTAAATTATAAATAATAGTAGGAGTAAAATGAGTTCAGCTTTAGAATGCCTCAAAATAATATTTTGCAGAAGACTTCTGCAGTTTGTTTATTTTGGGTTAAGTTTATATTCCCTAGGCAGATACTGACTGAAAAGAAATGAAATGTCCTGGAAGTCTACTGGGTAGAGGAAAAGGTAGATTAAAATAGAATTGATTTCCAGAAAATAGAAAATTTTAGTGTGAGTAAATTAAGGACCAACGTATTGCAAAATGAGTTAATAATATATCAGGGTCAAAAAGATTCAAGAGTAACTCATTCATTTGGGATTAAGAAATTTCCCTTAATGAATTAGCTGTGAGTGGGAATCTAGGTGAAGAAGTTAGAGAAAGGAGGATGTGGGAGATGGGAAAATGGAAGGTGATTCCTGGATATTGTCCTGGAGTGGTCATATTTAAAAATAAATGTTCCTTAAAAAAAAAAAAAAAAAAGATTTCTTCAGACTAGGGAGAAGTTCACAAGCAACATTTTCAATGTTAAAAAATATACATTTCAAAATTATGAAAATCATTATGAAAGTAATACATGGCTATAATATAAAATATAGAAATATATTAACTCCTCCTACACACCAAAAAGCTCCTGGACTTTGACTACCCTGAGCCAACTGTAGGAAACGCATTGGAATGTTTTTTTGGCTGCACCATGTCACTTGAGTGATGTTAGTTTCCCAACTAGAAATTGAACCCAGGCCACAGCAGTGAAAGTGCTGAGTCCTAACCACTGGATTGTCAAGAAATTCACTAGAATGTTTTCTTTTTATAAAGACAAGCTCTTAGAGTATGTACAATTTTATATCATATTGTTGTTCTCTAATATACTGAACATCCTAAAATAATAAAAGGATATATATAAGCAACATTTTTAATGCAATGTGACCTATTTTAAGAGCCACCCACAATTTTGGAATCAAGAATGAAATAACTAGTTTGTTAGTTCCAAGCTGCTGCTGCTGCTGCTAAGTCGCTTCAGTTGTGTCTGACTCTATGCGACCCCATAGACAGCAGCCCATCAGGCTCCACCGTCCCTGCGACTCTCCAGGCAAGAACACTGGAGTGGGTTGCCATTTCCTTCTCCATTGCATGAAAGTGAAAAGTGAAAGTGAAGTCGCTCAGTCGTGTCCGACTCTTAGCCACTCCACGGACTGCAGCCTACCAGGCTCCTCTGTCCATGGGATTTTCCAGGCAAGAGTACCAAAGGAGAGTATAAAACATATGAGTCCCTCTTCTCAGGAAACTTAAAATCTAGTAGGGAAGGATGTAGCTAGCTCTGTGGACAGTGCACTTAGTAAAAATGAATGCTTAGTGAGTGATAAGCAAGTACCTCAGAGCATCATGATAATGAGGTGAATGATGAAGAGACAGGAGACAAAAGCAAAGACACTTTGTTGCAACATGGAGGGTGGATTGAATTTGGCTGAGTGGAGTGGAAGGGCATTAGAGATAGAGAAAACCATTTACACAAAAGCAGATAATACCAGACATGTTTAAGAGGAAAAGAGTAGATCAGGATAGTTAGAAAAGGGGTTTATATATAGAGAGAGGAAGCCAGGTTGGAAGAGTACTTTGGGGCCAAATGTAGTGGCCTTTGAATACCAGTCAAGTTTACATTGTGTCCTAGAGGTCAGGAGCTACCGAATTCTGGTCCTTGATAAAGTTTTGCTGAATTTGCTGCTGTGACCTGAGAAAAGCATAAGGGTAATATAATGAATTTTCATAATTCTAAATTTATGAATTATACTTCTCTGTTCTGAGATGAATCCCTTCTCAGAGAGATTTTTACTTTCGAAGGTTAAAGAAGTTCTTTTATGAAACAGTCATGACAAAATTCTTTCCTTTGACACTCCTTCCTTGGTGGCTCAGATGGTAAAGCATCTGCCTATGATGTGGGAGACCCAGGTTTGATCCCTGGGTCGGGAAGATCCTCTGGAGAAAGAAATGGCAACCCACTCTAGTACTCTTGCCTGGAAAATCCTGTGGATTGAGGAGCCTGGTAGGCTACAGTCCATGAGGTTGCAAAGAGTCAGACATGACTGAGCATCTTCACTTCACTGGCCAACAACCATAGACAGTCACTATATACTTTTGAGATGAGAAATACCAGCACAGTTCAGTTCAGTTCAGTTTCTCAGTTGTGTCCAACTCTTTGTGACCCCATGGACTGCAGCACACCAGGCCTCCCTGTCCATCACCAACTCCCGGAATTCTCTCAAACTCATGTCCATTGAGTCGGTGATGCCATCCAACCATTTAATCCTCTATGCTGCTGCTGCTGCTAAGTTGCTTCAGTCATGTCCAACTCTGTGCGACCCCATAGACGGCAGCCCACCAGGCTCCCCTGTCCCTGGGATTCCCAAGGCAAGAACACTGGAGTGGGTCTAATCCTCTATAGTCCCCTTCTTTTCCCGCCTTCAATCTTTCCCAGTATCAGGGTCTTTTCAAATGAGTCAGCTCTTCACATCAGGTGGCCAGTGTATTAGAGTTTCAGCTTCAACATCAGTCTTTCCAATGAATATTCAGGACTGATTTCCTTGGGGATTGACTGGTTGGATCTCCTTGCAGATTCAACATATGAACATGAAGTCACTCAGTCGTGTCCGACTCTTTGCGACCCCATGGACTGTAGCCTTCCAGGTTCCTCTGTCCATGGGATTTTCCAGGCAATAGTACTGGAGTGGATTGCCATTTCCTTCTCCAAGGGATCTTCCCAACCTAGGAATCGAACCCAGGTCTCCCGCATCGTAGACAGACACTTTACCATCTGAGCCACCAGGGAAGTCATAGGAGAGCCTAGAAAAATAAACCTTGAGGAATTTTCCAAGTCAGGCTTTAGGTATTAGATATGGATCTCAGTTAGATGGTTGACATTGAGAATAGAAAGGAGAGATGGGTGGATACAACAGAGATAAAGATAAGAAGGAACTGTGGAGATAATGAAGAGGAGGAGGGGTGTTTAGGAGATAATGAAGTCATATATTGTAAACCAGAGTAAATCCTACTCTTAGTATGCACTTTAAGAAGTTACAGAGTATGGTTTACAGTCAGACTGTTTAGATAAGATGCTAAACTCCCTTTAATTTCTTACAGGTAAAATTTAACTAAAGTACTTTAAAAGGTGATTATAAAGACTAAAGTAGATAATGCCTGTAAAGCATTTAGCAGAGTATCTGTCTCCTAATAAGTGCTCAATAAATATTAACTATATTGAACATTTCTGGAGGAGGGCATGGCAAGCCAATCCAGTATTATTAGGTACTTGAATATTCAGGACTGATTTCCTTGAGGATTGACTGGTTTGAACTCTTTGTAGTCCAAGGGACTCTCAAGAGTCTTCTCCAACACCACAGTTCAAAAGCATCCATTCTTTGGTGCTCAGCTTTCTTTATAGTCCCATTCTCACATCCATACATGACTACTGGAAAAGCCATAGCTTTGACTAGACGGACCTTTGTTGGTAACCAGTACTTTTGCCTAGAAAATTCCATGGATGAAGGAGCCTGGTGGGCTACAGTCCATGGGGTTGTAAAGAGTCAGACATGACTGAGTGACTTCACTTTCTTTGTTGGTAAAGTAATGTTTCTGCTTTGTAATATGCTGTCTAGGTTTGTCATAGCTTTTCTTCCAAGGAGCAAGTGTCTTTTAATTTCATGGCTGTGGTCAACATCTGCAGTGATTTTGGAGCCCAAGAAAATAAAGTCTCTCACTGTTTCCATTGTTTCCCCATCTATTTGCCATGAAGTGATGGGACTGGATGCCATGATCATAGTTTTCTGAATGCTGAGTTTTTAGCCAACTTTTTCACTCTCCTCTTTCATTTTCATCAAGAGGCTGTAGTTCTTCTTCACTTTCTGCCATAAGGGTGGTGTCATCTGCATATCTGAGGTTATTGATATTTCTCCTGGCAATCTTGATTCCAGCTTGTGCTTCATCCAGCCCAGCATTTCTCATGATGTACTTTGTATATAAGTTAAATAAGCAGGGTGACCATATACAGCCTTGACCTACTCCTTTTCCTATTTGGAACCAGTCTGTTGTTGATGTCCAGTTCTAATTATTGCTTCTTGACCTGCATACAGATTTCTCAGGAGGAAGGTTAGGTGGTCTGGTATTCCCATCGCTTGAAGAATTTTTCAGTTTGTTGAGATCCACACAGTCAAAGGCTTTAGCATATTCAATAAAGGAGAAGTAGATGTTTTTCTGGAACTCTTTTGCTTTTTTGATGATCCAACGGATGTTGGTAATTTGATTTCTGGTTCTTCTGCCTTTTCTAAATCCAGCTTGAACATCTGAAAGTTCATGGTTCATGTACTATTGAAGCCTGGCTTGGAGAATTTTGAATATTACTTTGCTAGCATGTGGGATGTGTACAATTGCATGGTAGTTTGAACATTCTTGGACTTTGCCTTTCTTTGGGATTGGAATGAAAACTGACCTTTTCCAGTCCTGTGGCCTGGAATTTGGCTGAATTTTTCAAATTTGCTGGCATATTGAGTGCAGCACTTTCATAGCATCATCTTTTAGGATTTGAAGTAGCTCAACTGGAATTCCATCATCTCCACTAGCTTTGTTCGTAGTGATGCTTCCTACATAGTCCACCGGAGAAGGGAATGGCAAACCACTTTAGTATTCTTGCTTTGAGGACATATGTATACCCATGGCTGATTCATGTTGATGTATGGCAGAAACCAATTAAAATAAATTAATTAAAAAATATTAACTATAATAGCGCTTTTTTCCCTTAAGATTTTGCTGATTTCTTTTCTTTTTTCCTTGGTTAGCAGCTGGAGATTGATGATAAGAAGGAGATAAGGGCTCAGGTATAGATTTGGAAATAATCTCTCTTGCTTTTCGAGGAAAGTTTAGCTTCTATTGACAAATGTTGGAGAAGTAAGGGACAATGGAGATGGGGTGAATCTGCTAAAGTGGAGATTATTGGTGACCATATAGCCCTAGATGGTACATGGAGAAGTCAGATTGGAAGGAGTTCAGGGGTACAGGGTAGTGTCGCAATGAGGACAATGCCTATACTTGCAAAACTTTACACTGGGGCCCTATACATTGTTTTTGCTTATTTTCCAGCCAAATGGCTTTTAAAATGGTGTGGTGTGTAGGGATGCACTACTTAATTGCTTCATTAGCTAATAAGTGCTTTGATGAAAAGCACTCTGAAGAGCTCTGTTACATTATGCAATTAAATATTTCAGTAATTGTATTAAGTGAAGTAGTACCATAAGATATAAACTACTTGAATAATACATCTTGAAAATCAGACTATTTGGATGGGAGGGGAGTTTGGGGGAGAATGCTATGCTATGCTAAGTCACTTCAGTCGTGTCCGACTCTGTGTGACCCCATAGACGGCAGCCCACCAGGCTTTCCCGTTCCTGGGATTCTCCAGGCAAGAACACTGGAGTGGGTTGTCATTTCCTCCAATGCATGAAAGTGAAAAGAGAAAGTGAAGTCGCTCAGTCATGTCCGACTCTTAGCAACCCCATGGACTGCAGCCTACCAGGCTCCTCTGTCCGTGGGATTTTCCAGGCAAGAGTACTGGAGTGGGGTGCCATTGCCTTCTCAGTGGGGGAGAATAGATACATGTATATGTATGGCTGAGTCACTTTGCTGTCCACCTGAAACTATCACAACATTGTTAATCGGCTGTACTCCAATATAAAATAGAAAGTTAGAAAAATCTGGCTGTTATATCACTTAATATTTTCTTCTATTACCAAGGGATCAAAGGTTAAGGGAAAATGATCAAATATTGGCTATTAATCACACGCCACTGGATCAGAACATTTCCCACCAGCAAGCAATTGCGTTGTTACAAGAAACCACTGGATCTTTGCGTCTAGTCGTGGCCAGGGAGCCAGTCCACACAAAAAGCAGCATTTCTACCAGCCTATCTGATGCAAATCTGCCTGACACAGTGAGTTGTAAATTTGGAAAAATCCTTAATTTTGAATTATACCTTTGTGTTTTAATAAGTGTAAAGATATTTAGAAGATGTCATTTTACTTGTCATAGTTCAAGAAAGATTACATCCCCAAAGACAGCATTAGCATGTTAAACAGGATAGTTGATGAACAGTTTTTGTCATGTTTTTCAGTGTCCTCTGATTCTCCTTGTTTAAGGTTATTATTTAATGTAGGGGGTAATTTATAGTATTGGGTGTAATTTGTTCCGTAATGGAAATAGTTCCTTGGTCATGTAACCACTTAACTAATTAAGCTAGGAGTTTTTATTAGAGACTTAATATGAGTATCTTAAGATTTGGTTATTTGCTTTAAAAATATTATTTTTATAAGTTGGATTTTTTATACCTAGATTATGGATACTACAAAATTACAGAAGTTTTTTTTTTTTTTTTTACATGTAAAGATGTGTACTGAACAATTTAAAAAAATAAAAGTTTAAAAAAAAGAATAAAAGTTTATGTTCCTTTGGGAATCTTTAAACTTGCTTTGTAACATTTCACAGATTTTGACCTGCATCTTCAGAACACAATCTAATAAATCTTATTTTCTTATAACACTAAGTGCTGGCTGATTTATTTAATTTTCATTCATTAGGAAAAAGAAAAAATAGACTTTCTTGGTACAGTACAAGGTCAGAACACTAATGTACAAACATTTTCCCTATTATAATCAGTAATATTTATGCAACACAATTTACATAATAAATGGAATGACCAAAGTGGGAAGTTGCTTAGCACAGTGGTTAAGAATAAGGAGTCCAGAGTAGGCTAAGGTGGTTTCAAGTCCAGCTCTTACTTCATAACTGAGTCTTACTGGGCAGATTCTTTGAGTTCTCCACACCTCGGTTTCATCATTTGTTGCTTGGAAGTAATAACAAAACGTCTAGTTCACAGAGAGGTTGTCTAGTTCACAGAGATGTTGTGAGGATTAAGTGAAACTGCATTAAATGTGAGGCTTAAATGAGAATGCATATTAACTGCTGTCCCTAATTCAGGCATTTTTAGCAAACATTGTTGCTTCCTGGATACTAGATATTGTTCCATGTATGAATCTATTAGATGTTCCTGATAACTCTGGTTATTTTTAACACTGTGTAATAACTTTCCAATTTAGTATAATAGAAAAACTAAGTATGTCCTAATGTCTTGAGGGGTCGACTTTTGCCCTGCAGGTAGATTATGTGGATTTAATGTATACTTCTGATGGAGCCTGCTGTTAGAGGAAAAATGCTTATGTCTTTTAGTCTGATTTGTATAATCTTTTTGCCCATATCTTCAGTTGGGTCTACATTTCTTCTCCTTCAGAGTCTCAGTCATTCTGGTCACTCTGTCCTTCTCACCATCTTATGCTTCACACTGCTGCCAGATTCTTTCTAAATCACTGTTTTGCTCCTATTGTTTCCTCTTATAAAACCTTCATTTATTCTCCTTATCTAAGCCTAGCTTTGTTCTTAAATTTCTCTATTGCTTGAATGTATTTTTTCTTTGTAGAGCAATTAAAATGCTGCCTTTTCCTTGAAAGTGTTAGTCGCTCAGTCATGTCCAACTCCTTGCTACTGCATGAACTATAGCCCGTGAAACTCCTCTGGCCATGGAATTCTCCAGGCAAGAATACTGGAGTGGGCTGCCTTTTTTCCTTGAAGTCTTCCATAATTTTTCATTGGATTTGACCTCTTGTCTCTATAGCCCTCCCATCTTTATAATATTTTACTATTCTGTTTTAATTCAGATAAACACGTATTTATTGGTTCCTACTAGGTGATTGGCACTGTGCTAGGTATCAGACATAGGGGAATGAGGCAGTGTGCTTCTGTCTGCTTGGAGCTACAGTATCTTATGATCCAATATTCTGTCTTATATTTTAATTGTTTATGTTTTAGTTTACCTCTCCACCAGATTATAAAATCCTTAAGAGGATCTCTGATCCTATAGAAATTATCTCTGAGTCACTAGAAAGTTGACTTGATTAATTACATGAATGAATATTAATTTTTTTTTTTTTTGGTGTATCTGTTCAGATCAGATCAGATCAGATCAGTCACTCAGTCATGTCCAACTCTTTGCGACCCCATGAATTGCAGCACGCCAGGCCTCCCTGTCCAGCACCAATTCCTAGAGGTCACTCAGACTCACATCCATCGAGTCAGTGATGCCATCCAGCCATCTCATCCTCTGTCGTCCCCTTCTCCTCCTGCCCCCAATCCCTCCCAGCATCAGAGTCTTCTCCAATGAGTCAACTCTTTGCATGAGGTGGCCAAAGTACAGGAGTTTCAGCTTTAGCATCATTCCTTCCAAAGAAATCCCAGGGCTGATCTCCTTCAGAATGGACTGGTTGGATCTCCTTGCAGTCCAAGGGACTCTCAAGAGTCTTTTCCAACACCACAGTTCAAAAGCATCAATTCTTCGGCGCTCAGCCTTCTTCACAGTCCAGCTCTCACATCCATACATGACCACAGGAAAGACCATAGCCTTGACTAGGCGAACCTTTGTTGGCAAAGTAATGTCTCTGCTTTTGAATATGCTATCTAGGTTGGTCATAATCTGTTACTCTAATAATTACTGTATTGGTAAGCAATGAATGTATGTGTTTTTACTAACACTTTGGTTTTTGCTTGCTATTACTTTGTAGATTCGTTGGGGCCATATTGAAGATGTTGAGCTCATTAATGATGGCTCTGGATTAGGTTTTGGAATTGTTGGGGGAAAATCAAGTGGTGTTGTCGTAAGAACTATAGTTCCTGGAGGATTAGCAGATCGAGTAAGTTGACCTTCTTTGATTTCATTTTGGTTTTATACAATTTAAATTGTATGGCTTAAAATGTAATTATGTAACATGGGTTACTAGAATTATGATTCTGTGACCAGAACTTAAGAATAGCTAAAAATGTTTTTTTCTATAAGTATTAATGTGTACTCACTCTGCTATATTTTAAAAAGCTCCTAAATCAACATTTTTGGATGTGTGTGTATGGTTTTTTTTTTTTGGCTCTGTGATTGACAGTCATCTTGACTCTATCAAAAGACAATATTTTTTATTGAAAGGAATCATTAATGGGTATTGCATTCTAAGTATCTATGTTATTTTCTCCCTGTGTATCTCTCAAGGGTGTAAATGTTAAGATCAGATAGTACAATGATTACAAAATTGTATCTTTGGCTGCCTCATGCGAAGAGTTGACTCATTGGAGAAGACTGATGCTGGGAGGGATTGGGGGCAGGAGGAGAAGGGGACGACGGAGGATGAGATGGCTGGATGGCATCACTGACTCGATGGATGTGAGTCTGAGTGACCTCCAGGAGTTGGTGATGGACAGGGAGGCCTGGTGTGCTGCAGTTCATGGGGTCGCAAAGAGTCGGACACGACTGAACGACTGATCTGATCTGATCTGATCCCAATATTGCATGAGGTAAATTTCACTAGAAGTATAATTTTTTGGCATTATAAATAAAAATACTACCCTTCATGATTTAGCAGTGTTTAAACTGAATGTCGGGGAAGGCAATGGCACCCCACCCCAGTACTTTTGCCTGGAAAATCCCATGGACGTAGGAGCCTGGTAGGCTCCAGTCCATGGGGTCGCTGAGAGTCCGACACGACTGAGCGACTTCACTTTCACTTTTCACTTTCATGCATTGGAGAAGGAAATGGCAACCCACTCCGGTGTTCTTGCCTGGAGAATCCCAGGAACGGGGGAGCCTGGTGGGCTGCCGTCTATGGGGTCGCACAGAGTTAGACACGACTGAAGCGACTTAGCTTAGCAAACTGAAAGTGGGCCATTTTAAAATTTATCAGCTATTTCTGCTTAGTTTTACATTGAAGAAAATGTTAAGTACTACATTGAATTTTTAAAAAGCACTTTAGAAATTTGAAGCTACTTAATAGTGAGTTCATGTTACATAGACCGTCCATGATAATCAGTAAGACATATACATTGTGTGGTTCGTATCTTTGTTGTTGTTGCTGTTTGCTTGCTAAGTGGTGTCTGACTCTTTTGCGACCCTGTGAACTGGAGCCTGCTAGGCTCCTCTGTCCGTAGGATTTATGCCCAGTACATAGACATTTATTCCTTCATATAAAGTATTAATAAAAACATATAAACATAAAAGTATCAATAAATGTGAACATACAGAGTATTAGTAAAAAACATATAAAGTAACAATAAAAATGAACTTCCTGTGCACGTATAGCTTTGAGACAAACTTCTCAGCTTCCTATTTCTAGTCAAGATTGTTTCTTCTTATACAGACTGTGGAGCTACTAATATTGCTATTATTCTTTCAGCAGCTAAGTTTATTTATTTAGCATAATGGCTTTCAGAGTTTTGTCTGTGTGCCCTGAGGGTCCCTGAGTTTCTTGCAGGGGGTTTATAGGATCAAAATGACTTACATAATAATACTAAGATGCATTAGCCTTTTCACCGTGTTGACATTTGCACTGATGATGAACAAGCAGTGGTAGACTAGGCCCGCTGTTGCCTTTGTTTGTGTTAGAGCAATGGTGCCGAGCTGGACTGGGACTCATTGCTTGCTTCTTTACCTGTGCTTGCAACAACAACAAAAATGGCAGTTTCAATGAAAAAAAGTGCAGTAAAAACTAATTTAAGTAAAGTTTGACCTTTAAGTGCATGTCTTTTTAATATTGTGAAACAGAATGGAGTATACTAGAAGTATGGTGGTTGTCTTGAGGAAAAACATTTGTGAGACAAAGTGGCCACTTTTTAATATGGAACAGCATTTTAATTTTTAAAATTTATTTGAGTTTTTAGTTTTTTGCCTTTATTCACAAAATTTTTTGAGATTTAATTTTTTCGAGATATATTATTTTAGTTTTAGGTGTACAGAATAATGATGTGCTACTTCTGTATATTATCACCACACTGAGTCTAGTTAACGTCCATTACCACATAGTTACAATATTTTTCTTGTGAAAAGAGCTTTTAAGATCTACTCTCTTAGCAGCTTTCAGCTATACAATACAGTATTTTCACGTATAGTCACCGTGCTGTGGTTTACATCCCTATGGTTTACTTATTTTATAGCTGAAATTTTGTTTCTTTTGACCTTCTTCATCCATTTTGCCCACCTCCCCAGCAGCTACCAGTCTAGAATGCTATTTTTATTTTTGAAAGAATAACTGATAGAAAAATTATTATTCAGGCTTGACTATCTGGTAGACGTTTCCTTGAAATGAATGAACTAAACCTGTTACTTAAAGGAAAATAGTTAACAGCATTTGTTACTGATGATAATTTGAATTTTCAAGCAGAAATTAGAATTTTGGAAAATATTTCTCTGATTAGATTCTTAGTGATATTCAGTTCAGTTCAGTTCATTTCAGCTGCTCAGTTGTGCCTGACTCTTTGCAACCCCATAAATTGCAGCATGCCAGGCCTCCCTGTCCATCACCAACTCCCAGAGTCCTGTGCTCAATCTTTCCCAGCATCAGGGTCTTTTCAAATGAGTCAGCTCTCCACATCAGGTGGCCAAAGTATTAGAGTTTCAGCTTCAACATCAGTCCCAGGACTAATCTCCTTTAGAATGGACTGGTTGGATCTCCGTGCAATCCAAGGGACTCTCAAGAGCCTTCTCCAACACCAGGGTTCAAAAGCATCAATTCTTTGGTGCTCAGCTTTCTTTATAGTCCCACTCTCACATCCATACATGACTACTGGAAAAACCATAGCCTTGACTAGACGGACCTTTGTTGGCAAAGTAATGTCTCTGCTTTTGAATACGCTGTCTAGGTTGGTCATAACTTTCCTTCCAAGGAGCAAGCGTCTTATAATTTCATGGCTGCAGTCACCATCTGCAGTGATTTTGGAGCCCAGAAAATTAAAGTCAGCCACTGTTTCCACTGTTTCCCCATCTATTTCCCATGAAGTGATGGGACCGGATGCCATGATCTTAGTTTTCTGAATGTTGAGCTTTAAGCCAAATTTTTAACTCTCTTCTTTCACTTTCATCAGAATGCTCTTTAGTTCTTCTTCACTTTCTGCCATAAAGGTGGTGTCATCTGCATATCTGAGGTTATTGATATTTCTCCCAGCAATCTTGATTCTAGCTTGTGCTTCCTCCAGCCCAGCATTTCTCATAATGTACTCTGCATATAAGTTAAATAAGCAGGGTGATAATATACAGCCTTGATGTACTCCTTTTCCTATTTGGAACCAGTTTATTGTTCTATGTCCAACTGTTGCTTCCTGACTTGTATACAGGTTTCTCAAGAGGCAGGTCAGCTGGTCTGGTATTCCCATCTCTTTCAGAATTTTCCACAGTTTCTTGTAATCCACACAGTCAAAGGCTTTGGCAGAGTCAATAAAGCAGAAATAGATGTTTTTTTGGAACTCTCTTGCTTTTTCGATGATCCAGCAGATGTTGGCAATTTGATCTCTGGTTCCTCTGCCTTTCCTAAAACCAACTTGAACATCAGGAAGTTCACGGTTCACATATTGCTGAAGCCTGGCTTGGAGAATTTTGAGCATTACTTTACTAGCGTGTGAGATGAGTGCAATTGTGTGGTAGTTTGAGCATTCTTTGGCATTGCCTTTCTTTGGGATTGGAATGAAAACTGACCTTTTCCAGTCCTGTGGCCACTGCTGAGTTTTCCAAATTTGTTGACATATTGAGTGCAGCACTTTCACAGCATCATCTTTTAGGATTTGGAATAGCTCAACTGGAATTCCATTGTCTCCACTAACTTTGTACGTAGTGATGCTTCCTAAGGCCCACCTGACTTCACGTTCCAGGATGTCTGGTTCTAGGTGAGTGATCACACCATTGTGATTATCTGGGTTGTGAAGATTTTTTTGTATAGTTCTTCTGTGTATTCTTGCCACCCCTTCTTAATATCTTCTGCTTCTGTTAGGTCCATACCATTTCTGTCCTTTATTGAGCCCATCTTTGCATGAAACATTCCTTTGATATCTCTAATTTTCTTGAATAGATCTTAATGATATTAATAAATATGATTTTTTAATATTAAATAATGTATTGATCGTATGTCAGTATTTAGAAAATCTGCGTAGCTATGAGTCAGTATTTTCTGAAGATCAGTGTATAGAATGGCAAAATAATATATAGGTAAAAAATATCCATTCGTAATTCAAGATTGATGAATAGATTTTTATTAAACGTTATCTGAAAACTTGTTGATGCTTCAGATTCCGCATTGCAACTAATTTTTAAGAAATCATTAATTGTCAAGTTTTGGTGTGTTACCAAAGAATTAGGCTGAAGGAGCTACGGAAATAGCTCTCCCATTTTCCAAATATATATCTGATGAAGGCCAGAGTTTCTTTGTGTACTTCAACCACAGCAACACATGGCAACACACTGAATGCTGAAGCAAATATGAAAATTCAGCTGTCTTCTTTTAAGCCAGATACTAAGGAGATTTGTAACAATTTAAGAATACTGTTCTTCTCACAATTGTTTGTTTGTTTTAGAAAATAGATTTTTTATATAATTGGGCACCAGAGTTTAACCAAGATGACACGCAAAGTGTAACCATGGTGCCATCTATCACTACAGTCAAGATAATGAACAAATTCATCACCCACAGAGATCTGTGCCCTTTTGTAGTCCCTATTCCTTCATCCTCAATTATTTTTGCGTGTAAAGGAGATCAAGAAGGTTGAGAACGGTCATTTTATGGGTGTTCAAAACATATCTGTGGCACGAAACAAATAATAATCTTTAAGGTTTTTTTTTTTTTGAAAAATTTAGCAACTTAGAAAGAGATGAAATGTTGTGGAATATTTTGGCATCTTTTCCCACTCAACCCCGCTCCTTTCAGTTCAGTTCAGTTCAGTCACTCAGTCGTATCTGACTCTTTGAGACCCCATGGACTGCAGCACGCCAGGCTTCCCTGTCCATTACCAGTTCCTGGAGCTTGCTCAAACTTATGTCCATTGAATTGGTGATGCCATTCCAACCATCTCATCCTCTATTGTCCCCCTCCTTTAACAATTTTAATAGACTTATTTGCTAGAGTAGCATTTTTCAAGATGCAAAGTGGTTATTATTAAAGAACAAAGGGTCAAAGAAATTTAGAAAGTACCAAGTTCAACAAAATCAAGTAGATTTCTTTACTGTAAGAATTATAAGCTATTAAATACTGGTGTACATTATGAATTTTCACAAGGAGAAGGTGATGTGCAGATTTTCCGTTGGTGACATTGTTAACAGAAGCCCAGGTCTGATTTTCACCCTTTCCAGGATGGGATTGTCACTGTTTCACGTCTTCAGAATGGGGTGGTCATGTTCCCATCAGAGTCATAATGTAGAAGTGAGTTTTTATGCTAGACTTTGTTATCTGCCTAATATACAGTATTCTTGTATAATTCTTCAAAGACTCATAAATTTTATTACCAAATTATAGATATGGAAACTTAAGTAATTGCCCAAAGCCACACAACTTAAAAATGGCAGAGTCAGAATTGAGCCCCATCTGGCAGATTTACTGTTTAAATCTACTTTTTCAGAGTCGATCCCAGTGTCTTCATTTTCTTGTGTAC
The DNA here is from genome assembly GCA_935064755.1 of Tragelaphus eurycerus. NCBI lineage: Eukaryota > Metazoa > Chordata > Mammalia > Artiodactyla > Bovidae > Tragelaphus > Tragelaphus eurycerus. The sequence goes on along the minus strand of CAKXYN010000092.1, from coordinate 6,345,872 downwards.
ACCTGTCCAGGCTTGGTCAAGCCTATCAGGGAGCTGCCAGCTCTAACAGTAATATTGCTGTTGGCTCTTATGTAAGGAGTATGTGCTGTGCTGTTTTAGTCCCTCAGTTGTGTCCAACTGTATGGGACCCCATGGACTGTAGCCCACCAGGCTCCTCTGTCCATGGGGATTCTCTAGGCAAGGGTACTGGAGTGGGTTACCATGCCCTCCTCCAGGGGATCTTCCCAATCCAGGGCTCGAACCTGGATCTTTCGCATTGCAGGCGGATTCTTTACTGTCTGAGTCACCAGGGAAGTCCAAGAATATCGGAGTGGGCAGCCTATCCCTTCTCCCGGGGATCTTCCTGACCCAGGAATCAAATCAGGGTCTTCTGCACTGCAGGCAGATTCTTACCAGCTGAGCTACCAGGGAAGCCCATGGTGAGACCTAAATAGAGGGGACAGAGCAGTATTCTCTTTCCTCTCCTCCTCATCCCAGCTAAATGGCAGATCAAATCTCTTCAACTAACTCTGTGTTTTGTTGCTAAATCTTTAGAGTTGTTGCTTATGTAGGCTGATTATGGCTTTAAAATTATTAAAGGGAATATTGTTTTTCATTAAAATATACTCATACTTTTGACTATTAATACTCACTTTTGACTATGGCAATCTTCATGGTAAGGGAGTATGTCTTAGGTCCTTAGTTAGATGTGGCCGAGATTGATTGTAAAGTGATACTTACATTCTGCTAAAGGGATTAATTAATACTAAATATTTTCTTTAAAGACTATAAACTGTGTAGCAGAAAGTTAGAAAAACAAGTCAGTGTTTCTTATTTTAAAAAGTTCATAAAATGGCCCCTTGTATTTCCTTTTGTGTATGTATCAGTCAGTATGGGGTAGAGTTGGGGGATATGGCAAAGAAAACCTGAGTCTACAGAAGTGTCAGAAATGGATGCATCTGAGAATGCTGTAAGCAAGACACTAGGCTAAAGCTTTTGACATGTAGTATTGAGTTTAGTACTTACAACTCAACGAGAGAGGAATTTATCCCCATCTTGCTTAAAGAAGGATCTGAGATTTATGTAGGATCAGTAACTGATCTGTGGTCCTACACCTTGACCAAAGTAGTGCCAGGATAAACTTGGATGTGTCTGACTCCAGTGCCTTTACTTGTCATTTTACTGTTTACTGCCTCTAATGTTGTAAATGAAATGAAAAAATATTGATTTATATGACTTTTTTAGAAATGTTCATTGGTACATAGTTACAGTGAGGGGCTTCCTTGGTGGGTCATTGATAAAGAACCTGCCAGTGCAGGAGAGGTGAGTTTGGTCTTTGGGTCAAAAAGATTCCCTGGAGAAGGAAATGGCAATCCACTCCAGTACTCTTACCTGGGAAATCCCATGGACAGAGGAGCCTGACAGGCTGCAGTTCATGGTGGGGTCTCAAAAGAGTCAGACAGGGCTTATTGACTAAAAAAGAACAACAACCAGTTACAATGAGCAATCAGTGGATGTTATTAGGGTCAATTCCATGGATAGAGAAATTATTTGATATTGTCCCAAGATACTCTCCAAAATTCACAGTACCTGAAACATACACCTTTTGAGAATCCTGTTCAGTTATTTCAGAAATTTTCAGCAGTTAGAAGTTTTTTTTTTTTTTTAAATTGGTATAGGCAGTGTAAAACTTGTTTTGCAGAAATCTCTTTCATGTGCTCTGGAGGAATTCTAGGGACATCAAATATATTGAGTTACCTGTTTTCTCCCAAAGGTGACTTGTAGAGCACAACCTATTTAAAAGTTGTCATGGATTACTGACTTTTTGGTATCAGGCAATTATGAGTCATGTTATAATAGCTATCTATCCATTAACCTTTAATATTGGGCTTCCTTGGTAGCTTAGCTGGTAAGGAGTATGCTTGCTATGCAGGAGACCCCAGTTTGATTCCTGTCAGGAAGATCCCCTGGAGAAGGGATAGGCTGCCCACTCCAGTATTCAAGGACTTCTCTGGTGGCTCAGATGGTAAAGAATCCACCTGCAATGGGGGAGACCTGGGTTCAATCCCTGGGTTGGAAAGATATGCTGGAGGAGGGCATAGCAACCCACTTCAGTATTCCCTCCTGGAGAATTCCTTGGACAGAGGAGCCTAGTGGGCTACAGTCTATAGGGCTGCAAAGAGTCGATCATGACTGAGCAACTAAGCACACACAACTTTTAATACTGAGAAGGAATGGAACCAGCCAAGGATTAGAGAGTGGGCGTGAACTACTGAGCAAAGTGAGGAATTTTCTTTCTAGAATAATCAAGCATTCCCTGGTGGCTCACATGGTAAAGAATAATCAAGGCCCAGCTTGAGGCCCCTGAACAGTTATTCCCAGTAATTTTGCTTTATGTCTATAAACTGCTATTTTCCCTATCCTTCAAAATTATTGGTGAGGGCTCTGGAAATTTGAGTAGCATAGAATGGACGTACTTATTTTGGTTTGGCCAAAATTTTCATTTGGTTAGTGAATATGTTCAGTAAAATTCTTGGTGAAAATTAAAATGTCTTTTATTTTTACTTAAAACAGTGTGAACTTTTGGCCACCCAATGCTTAGTGCCTTCCTTTAATTCCTTAAGGGAAAGAGCATTTATTTTATAAAGTCATTATATTCTCAGAGAAGATGATGGCACCCCACTCCAGTACTCTTGCCTAGAAAATCCCATGGACGATGGAGCCTGGTAGGCTGCAGTCCATGGGGTTGCACAGAGTTGGACACGACTGAAGCGACTTAGTGGCAGCAGCGGCAGCAGCATTATTTTCTGCCAATGACATGTTGCCTTTTAATTAAAGACCAATGATAGGAATAGCTTGGAATCAAAAGTGGTAATAATTTCATTTTCTGAATTGGGTAGGTATTTAGTGTTATTTTTTAAATTTTGGAGAAACATTTATTTCTTTTGTAGCTCAGACCTAAAATCCTTTAGATTTTCAAATAGTTTTTGAATTGAAATTATCATGTATAACAACCAAGCAGAGAACTTACAATACAGAGTAATAAGTATTTTTTAAACCCATAAATGCTATCAGTTCAGTTCAGTCGCTCAGTTGTGTCCGACTCTTTGCAACCCCATGAATCGCAGCACGCCAGGCCTCCCTGTCCATCACTAACTCCTGGAGTTCATTCAGACTCATGTCCATCAAGTCAGTGATGCCATCCAGCCATCTCATCCTCTGTCGTCCCCTTCTCCTCCTGCTCCCAATCCCTCCCAGCATCAGAGTCTTCTCCAATGAGTCAGCTCTTCACATGAGGTAGCCAAAGTACTGGAGTTTCAGCTTTAGCATCATTCCTTCCAAAGAAATCCCAGGGCTGATTTCCTTCAGAATGGACTGGTTGGATCTCCTTGCAGTCCAAGGGACTCTCAAGAGTCTTCTCCAACACCACACTTCAAAAGCATCAATTCTTCAGTGCTCAGCTTTCTTCACAGTCCAGCTCTCACATCCATACATGACCACAGGAAAGACCATAGCCTTGACTAGACGGACCTTTGCTGGCAAAGTAATGTCTCTGCTTTTTATTATGCTATCTAGGTTGGTCATAACTTTCCTTCCAAGGAGTAAGCGTCTTTTAATTTCATGCTAATTTAGCATGGACATGCTGTTGCTGTCAAGTCGCTTCAGTCGTGTCCGACTCTGTGGGATCCCATAGATGGCAACCCACCAGGCTCCCCCATCCCTGGGATTCTCCAGGCAAGAACACTGGAGTGGATTGCCATTTCCTTCTCCAATGCATGAAAGTGAAAAGTGAAAGTGAAATTGCTCAGTCCTGTCCGACTCAGAGACCCCATGGACTGCAGCCTTCCAGGCTCCTCTGTCCGTGGGACTTTCCAGGCAAGAGTGCTGGAGTGGGGTGCCATTGCCTTCTCCAATGGACATGCTAACTTGAATTCAAGTATTTTTTTCTTTAAAAAAAAAAAACAAAAAACTATGTAAATGATACTGTGTTTTCTCTGTAATAGTGTATTACCCCTTCCTCAGCTATTTTAATTTTTTGCCTTTCATACTATCTTTGCCCTTATGCATAATTTTTCTCTCTTTTGAATTAATCTGTGAGTTAATAAACTTTTATATTTGAGTGTGTGATTAGCATGCTATGACTTTGAATTTTGGCATAGCTATGTATTGGCTATCATTGATTTATGATTTCTGTTAAAGAACAAAAAGAACTCTATACCTTTTAGTTTCCTTCTACAATAGACAGGCTATGAAAGGAGAATGTTAATCAGAAAGTATCAGTAACATGCAGTATTTGGGGCCGCCGGACTTTAAAAGCTAGCTGTCATTTTGGTGTCTTTCCTATCAATCTGATTATGATTGTTTTTGCACTTGTGAATTCTGTATAACACCTGTTTTTCTGAAAGAAGAAAATGTTTGACTTTCAGTGACAGGTGCAAATTATCTGCATCATTTTAAATTGAGTTGAGGTAAAATAGGGAAAAAAATAATGCTTAGGACGTGACTAAATATGTACTTAGCATGAAATGTCCTTTGTCCAAGTCAAGTATGCAAATACTTATCTCCATATTCTTTATTCTGTATTCAGGGCATAATTTTGTTCAAGAATCATTTATTCGCAGAAGCATCTTACCCTTATTTTTCATGAATACTGACTGTCAAGTACTTGGTTATTTTATTTCATGTTTGTTGCGTTGGTAAAAATAGAATATCAAATTATCAATGCTTAAAGTAGAAATCCAGCAATTAGTTTTTTCTTCTTCCATAATAATTTCCTCCTTGCATCTATTACTTTTCTCTAAGTCTTTCCAAATGTTTGTGAATTGAATTGCCTTTGTGTTTCACAACTTCTGTTTGCTTGCAGTAGCTTCTAGTGCCTTCTGCAGAATTCACAGTAAAGCATATAGTTTTCTACTCATTATTTTGATCTAACACCTTCTTTCATACAGGTTTCTGCAAAACTGGGGAAAAGGAAGGACGGGGGAACAGACTTTAGTTTTAAGGCCTCCTTTCTTTCTCCTTCTGATGAATTGTTATTAATGAGTGAAATTAGACCAATGATTTCTCAGAATAATTTTGTTTTTCTGTTTTCTTGGATTAAAGGATGGAAGACTCAAAACAGGGGATCACATTTTGAAGATTGGTGGCACAAATGTGCAGGGAATGACCAGTGAGCAAGTTGCACAAGTGCTAAGGAACTGTGGGAATTCTGTCAGGATGCTTGTTGCAAGAGACCCAGTTGGTGAAGTTTCCATAACACCTCCTACTCCTGCAGCCTTGCCTGTTGCTTTGCCTGCTGTGGCCAACAGGAGCCCTAGTTCTGTGAGTATACAAAGTATTCTTTCATCATAGATTCAGTACTGGATGTGATACATTGCCGGATTAGAAATGCTCTCAGTTCCAAGTGCCGTGTGGATGTGGGTCATGTCTCAGTGCTCAACAGTGAAGCAGAGGAGAGCCCAACTTGGAGACACTAGACAAGTTTGATTTTCTTCTTTGTCATTTCTCAGGGTTAAGGTTTCAACTTCCCTGAGCCTCTACTACTCATCTGTAAATTGGAGACTAATAATACCTGCCATTCCTATTTCATTAGATTGGTGAAGAAATATCCAGATAGTGGAGGGGAAACTTTAAATACTGGTCAATGTATGAGTATTATCATTGATAAGACCAAACTGGCCAAAAGCAATAGACACTAATAATAATATTCTGATTGTTCACAATTGTTATAGTTATATAATAATCATTATTATTAATCATTATCAAGCACCTAGATTTATCCAAGTCATCTGAATTCTTTGGAAGAATTCTGAAAGGTAGGTTTTATCCATTCAATAGATGAGGAGATGGGAGTCCAGATAACTTATTAAAGGTTATATAGGTAGTAAGTTGCAAACTGGGATTTGAATTTAGATCTTTCTGGTTCCTTTTAAGCTCTTTGTTTGTTTTTTCCTTCCAGTCTTACTGAGATATAATTTACATATAGCACTTTATAAGTTTAAGGTGTACAGCATAGTGATTTAATTTACATACATCATGAAGTAATCATCACACAGTAAGTTTAGTGAACATCCATTATCTCTATCTGTATAGGTACACAATTAAAGAAGTAGAAAAAAATTTTTTCTTGTGATGAGAACTCAGGATTTACTCTCAACTTTTATATATAACTGCTGCTGCTGCTGCTAAGTCGCTTCAGTTGTGTCCGACTCTGTGCGACCCCATAGACAGCAGCCCACCAGGCTCCACCGTCCCGGGATTCTCCAGGCAAGAACACTGGAGTGGTTTGCCATTTCCTTCTCCAATGCATAAAAGTGAAAAGTCAAAGTGAATTCGCTCAGTCGTGTCCGACTCTTCGCGACCCCATGGACTGCGGCCCACCAGGGTTCTCCGTCCACGGGATTTTCCAGGCAAGAGTACTGGGGTGGGGTGCCATTGCCTTCCCCGTTATATATAACATACAATGCTAATTATATTTATCATGTTGTACCTTATATCCCTAGTACTTATTTATCTTAAAACTGAGACTTTTTAGCTTTTGAACACCTTAATGTGGCCCCTTCACCCTTCAGTTCCAAGCTCTTTCCAACCATATCACAGGCTCTGAAACAGGAGATAATGAGGTGAAAGGAAAGAAATAGTTTTTAAAAGGAAGAGCCAGGAAGAAGAAGAAAGAAAAGAGAAGTAACTATGGCAGAAGAGGGTGGGGAGCCACCTCTCATCTTCATTTGAGGAACCATTTAATGTCTTCTGGAAAGGCTTTCCCTCATGGGAACCACAGGAGAAGAAGTTTTCTGTCAGAGATATTAGAATCTGTCAGAGGTAATAGAATCAGATATGTAATTCTACTATCTCCGACAGATATTCTTCTTTTGATTTCTTCTCCAAACTTGTTAGAACCATTTTCTTTTCCCTCCTTACTTTGGCTCTCTGAAGACTTCTACTTTGTAATGAGGGACCAATGTAGCTGTGTGGTCAGTGAGAATTTGATGCAATCAGTTATTTACTTTTTATTGTTTAAGGTTTGAATTGAAAGCAAGGTGTTATGTTTATAGACACCTTGATGTTCAAGCTGGTTTTAGAAAAGGCAGGAGAACCAGAGATCCAGTTGCCAACATCTGTTGGATTATTGAAAATGCCAGAGAGTTCCAGAGAAACATCTATTTTTGCATTATTGACTATGCCAAAGCCTTTGACTGTGTGGATCACCACAAATTGTGGAAAATTCTTAAACAGATGGGAATACCTGACCTGCCTCTTGAGAAATCAATATACAGGTCAGGAAGCAACAGTTAGAACTAGTCATGGAACAACAGACTCGTTCCAAATCAGGAAAGGAGTAGGTCAAGGCTGTATATTGTCACCCTGCTTATTTAACGTATATGCACAGTACATCTGGAGAAGGCAATGGCACCCCACTCCAGTACTCTTGCCTGGAAAATCCCATGAATGGAGGAGCCTGGTAGGTTGCAGTCCATGGGGTTGCTAGGAGTTAGACATGACTGAGTGACTTCACTTTTACTTTTCACTTTCATGCATTGGAGAAGGAAATGGCAACCCACTCCAGTGTTCTTGCCTGGAGAATCCCAGGAACCGGGGAGCCTGGTGGGCTGCTGTCTATGGGTCCCACAGAGTTGGACATGACTGAAGCGACTTAGCAGCAGCAGCAGCGACAACAGAATACATCATGCGAAATGCTGGGCTGGATGAAGCACAAGCTGGAATCAAGATTGTTGGGAGAAATATCAATAACCTCAGATATGGAGATGATACCACCCTTATGGCAGAAAGTAAAGAACTAAAGAGTCTCTTGATGAAAGTGAAAGAGGAGAGTCAAAAAGTTGCCTTAAAGCTTAACATTCAGAAAACTGAGATCATGGCATCTGCTCCTATCACTTCTTGGCAAATAGATGGGGAAACAGTGGCTGACTTTATTTTTGGGGCTCCAAAATCACTGCAGGTGGTGACTGCAGCCATGAAATTAAAAGATGCTTACTCCTTGGAAGAAAAGTTATGACCCACCTAGACGGCATATTCAAAAGCAGAGACATTACTTTGCCAACAAAGGTCCGTCTAGTCAAGGCTATGGTTTTTCCTGTGGTCATGTATGGATGTGAGAGTTGGACTATAAAGAAAGCTGAGTGCCAAAGGATTGATGCTTTTGAACTTTGGTGTTGGAGAAGACTCTTGAGAGTCCCTTGGACTGCCAGGAGATCCATCCAGTCCATCCTAAAGGAGATCAGTCCTGAATATTCTTTGGAGGGACTGATGTTGAAGTTGAAACTCCAATCCTTTGGCCACCTGATGTGAAAAACTGACTCATTGGAAAAGATCCTGATGCTAGGAAAGGTTGAAAGTGGGAGGAGAAGGGGACGACAAAGGATGAGATGGTTGGATGGCATCACTGACTTAATGAACATGAGCTTGAGTAAACTCCAGGAGTTGGTGATGGATAGGGAGGCCAGTTGTGTTGCAGTCCATGGGGTCACAAAGAGTCGGACACCACTGAGTGACTGAACTGAACTGCTTTTTTACAGAAAATTTTCAATTAGAAGACAAATAATGATAAGTTTTAGGTTAACATTTTTTGCTCATAATAATTTTTACTATAATTAGTCTTCCATTTGTTTCTTTTTCTTTACATTAAATTCTTTCAGATACAAATTTATGGTGAGTTTTTTCTAAGTGGTTGTATTAATTTTTTGTCATTGTGTGACAGATTATCACAAACTTAGTGGCCTGAAGCAATACCCATGGTTGGTCCTCATTTCTGTAGGTCAGAAATCTTGGTGAACTTGGCTGGGTTCTGCTTAGATTCTTACAAAAGCAAAATCAAGGTATTGGCCTGGCTGGGCTCTTATCTAGGTACTTGGGACAGTTCATTTCCAAACTTTGTCATATTGTTGGCAGAATACAGTTTCTTATAGCCGTAGAACCAAAGTCTCTCTTTACTGTCTGTCGGCGGAGGATGTCTTTCAGCTCTTTAAGGCCCCTTGTATTCCTTCTCACATGATGCCTCCTTCTTCAAACCACAGGTCCAGTCCTTATGCTTCACATCTTTTTCACATCCCCTTCTACCATCAATAGGAGAAAACTCTCTGCTTTTGAAGGATGCCTTCTTAGGTTAGACTCACCTGGATAATTTCTCTTTTTCATAACATAAACACAGGAATGGCATTAGGGATCAAAAGTCGTGGGGATAATCTTAAAATTCTGTGTACCACAGGTCTTCAGAAAATACTTGACAAACCATTCACAAACTGCCTTTATACATACAGTTATATAACTAAACGTTATACATAATAAGATTATTTTTCTTTTCAGGACAATTCTACTCTTTTTGAAACTTATGATGTTGAACTCATTAAAAAAGATGGACAAAGTCTTGGGATTAGAATTGTTGGTTATGTTGGAACATCTCAGACAGGTAGATGAATCATCTCTGTTTTATATTTGGAAATAATTGTAAAGGATGTTAAAGTTTCTAGACAATAAAATTAAATATCTGCAGATTTTAATTTAAACATTGAACAATAAAACCACGAATCTGTAATAGCAACTAGTTACAAAAAATGATTAGAGAATCACAGTTTTATCTCAGTAGTTTTATAGCTGGCTCAATAGTCATTAACAAAAGGATTTAATTATCTAACACAATGTATAACATTTGAATTATACCTCCCCTTGTTTCTAAGATATATATTTTGAATATTGTGAGTGTTACATATTATGGCATTTTATATGTGATAAAGTAAAATGATTACTGCATGTATTTCATATTGTGAATGTCAAAAAATATTGCTATTATGTTTAATCATCAAAAGAAGATAAAGCGAACACTTTAATTAGAATTATTTTTCTTTCATATAAAGGGAATACGTGTAAGAATAAGTGCATGCAAGAATAAGTGCCCAAGTATCTCTGAATAATATTCCCTGAATTCCTTCATGCAAAGCTCTGGTACTTTTCAGTGTAAAAGTTATCCTATTATGATAAGAAATAACTGTAAAAAGGAAAAATAAATCTTTTTCATGAATATTTGCTTGTAAGATGAAAAGTTAAAGTTATGAAATGTTCTAGTGTTTTAAAAATTGCAAGGTTAGAGAGTTAATTTTTTAAAGTTATTATTTTGCATTTTATAGCAGGTGGGAAAGATTGAAAGTGCTAATGTATTCAGAGTCCTGAATGAAATTCATGTCAGACCACCTTGTGCTATTTTAGCCTAATGAAATAGCTGCTTTCAGACCTGTAGATTTTTCTGAGTGCCACCATTTTTAGGTTTAGAATTTAAATGAGTTCCAAAAGAGCTAAGTATGAATTATATAATAATGTTGCCAAAAAAACCCTGCGTTGAGTAGCTCTTAATATGCTGTTTGGTTAGAGAAATCATGGCTAAGTTCCTAAACCTGTGGTTTAGGAAGCTTTATTGCATTAAGTTTTCAAGTTGTAAACCTAGCAATATTCTTACAGAGTAAAATGAAGTGAGTAGCTGATAGATAATTGAGAAAAATTGATGTTACCAAATGAAGAAAACAAACATTTTACTTTACCCTCAAAAAAAGTTGTTGGGACTTGAGCAGGGAATGGAGAAATAGCATTGAATCCAAAAACTAGAGTATTCTATAACTCAGTATGCTTTTTAATGTGCAGTCTTTCAAAATAATTTTTGCTTTATTCTTTGGAACTTTTGAGCAATTGGTTTGCTTAGTTACAGAGAGAGTAGAAAAATGAATGTAAGAAATGTCTGTTCAGGGAGACAAATGTGTAAATAACTCTCAGTTGTTTGAGGATAAGTGAAATATATATTTTAGCAGAGATACAAATAAATTCATCATATGGCAGATGAAAAACTCATTCTGACAGAGGGAAATGGAGAATTCACAAAGAAATAGATATTTGTACTAAACATGGTAAAGGAGAAGGATTTTGATAGAGGGAATGAGATCAACAGGAAGAAAAAAAATGAGAAAAGGAATACAATCATGAAAATACTTGGAGCTTTGGTGGAACATCATGAGTCTCGTGTGTCTAAACTTCTGTCTTATTGGAGTGGATGGTAGTTGGAAGTCCAAGTAAAAAAGAAAGTTTGGGGCAAATTATGGAAGTCCTTGAATGTGATTCTATCAAGTTTACATTTTATTACATAGGCTATAGGAATCCAGTGATGTTTATTTTCCTTCTATAGACAATATTTTAAGTGCATTTGAAATTAAGATAAAAATATAAAATCACCCAGAGTTACGGTCTTTCTTTTTCTAACTTCTCTTCCAACCCCTTCCCATAGGCATGTATAGTTTTTATATAGTTGTAATTTATATACATATAAGATCTAAAGATAGATAGATAGAAGCTAATGTGAGTAGTCAACTAAATATAGGCAGCAAGACCTACTAGGACCCTCTTGTCTTCATGCTGGGGTAAGTAATGATGAAGGCTTATGCCAGGTCACCAGTGAGAAGGGAGAAAAACTAAGGAAGGTAAGACTTAATCTGAGCTCTCCTGAATTCCAGCTGATATTGGAGTACATTTCATCGAGGTTCCATTACTGATTATTTTTCCAAAAATAGGTATCAGTCAAATCATTTCAAATTCGAGTCACTTGTGATGGTGACAGTTTGAAATAATCCATCAGTTTCTCTGCTTGTGTTCAGAACAGCATTTATCAAGCCTCCAGTGAGCCCCTTTAGCTAATTAACCTCTTGATATGAATTTTGCAATCAAGGCTTAATTAGAGCTTTTTCCCCATATGTTTTGTGCATCTTAGGAGAAGCTTCAGGGATTTATGTGAAAAGTATAATACCTGGCAGTGCCGCATATCACAATGGTCAGATTCAAGTGAATGACCAGATAGTTGCTGTAAGTAACTGCCCTCTGTTACAGGATTGAATCAAGTTGAGGGAGGGGGAGTTATCATTATTATATATGCAATGGAAATGGCTTAATATAGTTTTATAATGTTTTAAAAAATTAAGTTTGTACAGTGAAATCTTATCAATTTGGACTCTCATGGTCCTTAATTTTTTTAATTAAAAACTTTTTTAAATTGAAGTATAAGGTGATTTGCAGTGTTGTGCCAATCTCTGCTGTATAGCAAAGTGACTTCGTTTTACACATATATATATATACATTCTTTTTTAATATTCTTTTCCACTGTGGTTCATCCCATGAAATTGGATATTGTTTTCCATATTATACAGTAGTTATTTATCCATTCTAATTTTGTTTTGAACTGCCTGTGAAGAATGGAGTCATTAATGGTTTTGATAGGGAAAAAAATACTACATACATATGTATATTATATAATATGCATACACATATATTTGAAAGATGCTCTAACATTCTCCTAGAAAACACTTTTCAAGCACCTCTTTGTGTTCTTTAAATTCATCAATTTTATGTGCAATTAATAGACCATTTACCGGAACTATTTATCATTGTGAAAGTAGTTTTTCTATTAACAGTAGTTAAAAAAAATTTTTTTTAATTGAAGGATAATTGCTTTAGAATGTTATGTTGGTTTCTGTCATACACATGAATCAGCCATAGGTATACATATGTCCCCTCCTTCTTGCATAGTAATTTTGAGTATGTACAGAATTGAGATATTCTATGTATTTGAGAATATAGTCATTGCCTTTCATCAATTGAGATTGGTATTTCCTCCATTTAGTAGAAATTAGTTTAATTTTACAGTTTATTTTCATAATAATTTTGAAGCAGGTAGACACACATTTAATTTAGTGATTCAATCCGAAACAAATGTTGGTATAATTTGAATGTTTGTCCTTCAAGTCCATCTAAGGAAGCCCCTTTCATGACCCTTGGGTTTCCAGTATTGGCTTAGGAAATGTTGCTGGAATTGACCATTTGGGGACTGGTGATAAAACTTTGGAGAAAATCTTAGGGAAAAAGTTAAGCAGTGGTTTGACTAGCTTGAAGAAGATTGAGTGAGGAGACCTACTAGTTCTGTTGGACTTAAGAGTGTGATTCCCTGGGCCCAGCGAAGAGATGAAGTTTCCAGAGCCCTGAAGACAAGGAGTCTTCAAAATATGGACTCATTTTCCACTCTACCTTCATTGGCTGAGCAGCCGCTAAGAACAAAGACCGCATCTCCTGATTCCTGGCAAACAAATGCAACTTTGCTCCACAAATTGGTTGCTTCTCTGAGGTACCCACCTGTACTTGGGGAGAAACTTCAGGAACAAGGTGAGGAGCAGCAGTCCTTCAATGAGACTGGAGAGATCCTAGGAAAAAATCTGTCATGAAGGAGGCAGTGGGTCAAGTAGAGGAAGTGGCTAAGATGACTAGGAAGCTGGAGAGACAGAAGAAATGCTTAAAGAAGGAAAAGAGAGGGCTGGCTGCAGTTGCCCTGGCATCTTCAGAAAGCAATAGTATCCCAGAGGAGTGTGAGGAGACAAGAGAAAGACCCAAAAAGAAGAAAAACAAAGAGCCCCTGAAGCTCTCAGAAGAATGGAATGGAAGACCCATCTGTCTCCTTCTCCAAACCCAAGAAGAAGAAATCTTTTTTCCAAGGAGGAGCTGGTTCGTAGTGATCTTGAAGAAACAACTGGTAGTAGAAGTCTTTCCAAGAGGAAGAAAACTTTCACCAAAGAAGAACCAGTTACTGACCCTGAAGAATCAGCAAACAAGAGAGTCCCAAGGAAAAGAGGAAATTATCTTCCAAGGAGGAGCTACTCAGCAGTGGACCTGAAGAGGTTACTGCCAGCAAGAGCAGTGACTCCAAGCAAAAGCAAAAGCTCAGAAAGCTCCCCCAGGAAAATCAGAATGGACATCTCCCTAGTGGGGCATAACTTGCAGAGATATTTCACAACCCATTGTCTAGAGCCCAATAAAAACAAAAGCAAAACAAAGCCCCTCCAAAACAAAAAGAATGTATGACTGGACTTGATTGAGATTAGTAAATGCCTTCTTTCACATGCTTTTTAAAAATACTGGAGAACCTAATGGAGGGAGATTAGTTCCTTCTGGAAAATATCACACAGTGTTATATGGTACAGGGGTGAAACATTGGATGGTCTCTTCAATTTTAGTGATAATGGCTTCTATTAATACATCTTGAGAGCTGTGTATAAAAATTGACCACATCTTATGGCACTTTGAATGTTGAATAGCATCAGAGACTAAGATCCATTGCCTCTTTCAGGCTATAAATCAAATGTATGACTTAGGAATACAGGTTTCAGTTTGCTTTGTAGTTTCTCAGGAAGTTTGTCAGCATGTTTTACTACTAAATTTGCATTCAAAAGAAATTAACTTGAAACCTCTGTTTAACGTATCTCTTAATGTTGTAGGTTGATGGCGTGAATATTCAAGGTTTTGCCAACCAGGATGTTGTTGAAGTGTTACGAAATGCAGGACAAGTGGTACACCTAACCCTAGTTCGAAGGAAAACATCCTCGTCTGCTTCTTTACATGAAGGGCCCTCAGACAGAGGTAATTAATTCCACTGTCCCTCTTACAACCTTGTAGTCTGGGTTTAGAAGAATAACTCAATTATGATGTACTGTAAGTCTGGGAAGGAAAAACTGCCTACCTTATGTAACCCAGTGATGGAGAAGTGAATCAGCTCATTTATGCATTGGAGAAGAGTTTCCTTTGCCTATTATAATATGCCAGTCCAAATATTAGAATGTGAACCCTGATATGCATTAATCTCTGACAGCGTCTCTAAATGGAGATGGAAATCATTTTCCCCAAAAGCTTCCAAATTTCATTTACTACTTGCATTTAAATAGTAAAGCTTTGCCAACCTTTGTTCCAGAGTCTCTCATTTGTCTAATGCTTTGACATTTTGCAAACTTCAGGTTTCATATTTGATTCTAATATTTCTTGATTCACTCTGTGAACTATAGCAAGAGAAAATAAAATGTGGATTTCTGTCAAGGACACTTTGATTTATAAAATGATATTGTTATTTTGATTATAAGAATAGTAGATTTATGGAACAAATACATAATTCTATGCATGCCAATTTTTAATTGTCAACTTACAGATAGATCAACAAATTTGGTAATTATGGGAACACATTCCATATAAGTTGAATGACTACTTACATAATTAGCGAGTAGGAAATAGTTTCACTAGAATTTGTCAGAAGTTGAGTACATTTTTTTTCTCATTCTCTGGAGATATTATATTCTGGAAACTTTTGCTTTCAACTGATATTGAATTATATTGATATTTACATTGGAACTTTTAAAGTTTTAGATGATAGTAGAAATTTTGCTGCTGAAAGATAGATGCCCTGTCAACTGCACTGTATGTGTGAAATATAAAATTGGTTAAATAATACAAATTGTACATATGCTATATTGACCTTAAAAGGTTTGCATAAATATTTATACCAATATAATAATTTTCAGCATCTCTGATAGAACCCTTGGCTTTAATCTGCTGTATCAAATGAACTGTGTCATCTGTGAATCAGCAGTTCTTTACTGGGCATGCCCACATTTTAAATTTATATTGCAATAGATTTTGACCCTAAATCCGTACTTGTTCCATGGTTAGGGTGTCCTTCCTATGTGTTTCATACCCTTTAGTGCCCTTTGAAGAGCACTTGGCTGGAGCATTTATCATACTACATTGTGGTCACCTGTTTAGTGTGTGGCCACTGTAATGTAGGGGAGTGGTTATGTCTCTATCCACTGCCCCATCTAACACATCTCTGTGTGCCTTCTTTATAGGCAGCAATTAAGTCTATTTTACTGCAACGGACTGCACAGCTTCTAGCTCTTGAGTGATACTTTCCCCTGCCATTCAAAAATCTTACCTTTTCTCCTCTAAACTCTTTTTATTTGCGTACCTTGTGTATACTTATTTGTGTATCAATTTGCATACTATTTGTAACACACAAACAATCGTGTATTGCTTTCTACTTTGCCCTCTGCCTAGTCTGTAACTCTTCTCCCCAAGCTACATCAGCAGCGTCTGGCTGCAATTCGTTTTACTGGCGCTGGGCTGTGCATTCAGTGTGTATTAAAAGACGAATGTTCTAAAAAATCCTATGGCGCTTCCTTGGTGGCGCAGTGGATAGGAATCTGCCTGCCAATGCAGGACACACAGGTTCGATCCTTGAACCAGGAAGATTCCACATGCTGTGGAGCAGCTAATCCCATGTACTGAAACCACCGAAGCCCTGCAACGACTGAGCCCACATGCTGCAATGACTGAAGCCCGAGTGTCTGGGGCCTGTGCTCCACAACAAGGGAAGCTACCGCAAGTACTACAATGAAGAGTAGCCCCTTTTCATCACAACTAGAGAAAGCCTGCATGCAGCAACAAAGATCCAGTGCAACAACAACAACAACAAAAGTGTGGTTAAAAATGTCATATTAAGATCTTAAGGTCATATTAAGTTTCATGTAGGAACTTTTAATTTTTTTAACTTTTTATTGTAAAAATGCTTGAATACACAGGAAAATTGGAAAATGATATGAAAAATAACCACAGAATCCATCATTTGGATTTCAGCAGTCAACTTAGCCATGTTTGCTTCATCTATTTAGCTTTTTCTGAACCATTTAAGAGTGAGTTGTAGATATCATTAGTCCTATATACTTCAGTACACAGCTTCTAAAAATAGCCATGATATCATTATCCAGAGAAAATTAATAGTAATTACCTAAACTCAGCAGTGGCCACAGGACTGGAAAAGGTCAGTTTTCAGTCCAATCCCAAAGAAAGGCAATACCAAAGAATGCTCAAACTACCGCACAATTGCACTCATCTCACACGCTAGTAAAGTAATGCTCAAAATTCTCCAAGCCAGGCTTCAGCAATACATTAACCGTGAACTTCCAGATGTTCAAGCTGGTTTTAGAAAAGGTAGAGGAACCAGAGACCAAATTGCCAACATCCACTGGATCATGGAAAAAGCAAGAGAGTTCCAGAAAAACATCTATTTCTGCTTTATTGACTATGCCAAAGCCTTTGACTGTGTGGATCACAATCAACTGTGGACAATTCTGAAAGAGATGGGAATACCAGACCACCTGATCTGCCTCTTAAGAAACCTATATGCAGGTCAGGAAGCAACAATTAGAACTGGACATGGAACAACAGACTGGTTCCAAGTAGGAAAAGGAGTACGTCAAGGCTGTATATTGTCACTCTGCTTATTTAACTTATATGCATGAGAAACTTATATCATGAGAAACGCTGGGCTGAAAGAAGCACAAGCTGGAATCAAGATTGCTGGGAGAAATATCAATAACCTCAGATATGCAGATGACACCACCTTTATGGCAGAAAGTGAAGAGGAACTCAAAAGCCTCTTGATGAAAGTAAAAGTAGAGAGTGAAAAAGTTGGCTTAAAGCTCAACATTCAGAAAACAAAGATCGTGGCATCTGGTCCCATCACTTCATGGGAAATAGATGGGGAAACGGTGAAAACAGTGTCGGACTTTATTTTTCTGGGTTCCAAAATCACTGCAGGTGGTCACTGCAGCCATGAAGTTAAAAGACGCTTTCTCCTTGGAAGGAAAGTTATTACCAACCTAGATAGCATATTCAAAAGCAGAGACATTATGTTGCCAACAAAGGTCTGTCTAGTCAAGGCCATGGTTTTTCCAGTGGTCATGTATGGATGTGAGAGTTGGACTTTGAAGAAGACTGAGCACCGAAGAATTGATGCTTTTGAACTGTGGTGTTGGAGAAGACTCTTGAGAGTCCCTTGGACTGCAAGGAGATCCAACCGGTCCATTCTGAAGGAGATCAGCCCTGGGATTTCTTTGGAAGGAATGATGCTAAAGCTGAAACTCCAGTACTTTGGCCACCTCATGCGAAGAGTTGACTCATTGGAAGAGACTCTGATGCTGGGAGGGATTGGGGGCAGGAGGAGAAGGGGACAACAGAGGATGAGATGGCTGGATGGCATCACTGACTCGATGGATGTGAGTCTGAGTGAACTCAGGGAGTTGGTGATGGACAGGGAGGCCTGGCGTGCTGCGATTCATGGGGTCACAAAGAGCCGGACACGACTGAGCGACTGAACTGAACTGAATATCAAATACCTAACACATAGTTAAAATTTCCCAATTGCTCCCAAATGTCTTTTGTAACTCCTTTTTCCACTTCCCTTACTCCCTTAAAAACCTCATAAAATCAAGATCATTGATTTTTATGCATTGTATTCATTGCATATATTATACTTTTTTCTTTTTTTAATATAGAAGAATCCTTTGTCCCTGCCTCCATAGCATAGACTTTTTGGAGGGATTTGCTCATTTGTCACTGAAATACTACTTTCAGAATTTGATTGTTTCATGTGGTGTCATTTAACTTGTTACTCTATCCCACATGTTTCTTGTGAGTTGGGAGCTAGAGCTAAAGCCTTATATTCAAGTTCATTTTTGTTGTTGTTGTTAAAGTGAAGTCGCTCAGTCGTGTCCGACTCCTTGTGACCCCATGGAATGTAGCCTACCAGGGTCCTCAGTCCATGGGATTTTCCAGGCAAGAATACTGGAGTGGGTTGCCATTTCCTTCTCTAGGGTATCTTCCCGACCCAGGGATAGAACTCAGGTCTCCCACATTGTAGTCAGACGCTTTACCGTCTGAGCTACCAGGAGATTTATTTACTTATTTAGTTTTTTGGCTGTGCTGGGTCTTCATTGTTGGATATAGGCTTTCTCTAGTTGCAATGAGCAGGGGCTACTCTTTGTTGCAGTGTGCAGGTTTCTCAATGTGGTGGCTTCTCTTGTTGTAGAGCACGAGCTCTAGGTGCAAGGACTTTAGTAGTTGCACCACATGGGTTCCAGTAGTTTTAGATCGCCAGCTCTGGAGGGCTGGATCAGTAGTTGTGACATATGGGCTTAGTTGCTCTGCTACATGTGGAATCTTCCTGGACCAGGGATTAAAGCAGTGTCCCTTACATTGCAAGGCAGATTTGTAACCACTGGACCACTAGAGAAGCCTGAGTTCAATATTTTTGTAGGAATACTTTGTAAGTCACTTGTAGTTATTTATGCATGCAGGTCAATCTGTATGCAGGGTAAGAAGCAACAGTTAGAACTGGACATGGAACAACAAACTGATTCCAAATCAGGAAGGGAGTACATCAAGGTTGTACATTGTCACCCTGTTTATTTAACTTGTATGTAGAGTACATCGTGTGAAATGCCAGGCTGGATGAAGTACAAGCCAGAATCAAGATTGCCGGGAGAAATATCAATAACTTCAAATATGCAGATGACACCACCCTTATGGCAGAAAACAAAGAAGAACTAAAGGGCCTCTTGATGAAAATGAAAGAGGAGAGTGAAAAAGTTGGCTTAAAACTCAGCATTCAGAAAACTAAGATCATGGCTTCCAGTCTCATCATTTCATGGCAAATAGATGGGGAAACAATAGAAACAGTGAGAGACTTTTTTGGGGGGGCTCCAAAATCACTGCAGATGGTGACTGCAGCCATGAAATTAAAAGATGCTTGCTCCTTGAAAGAAAAGCTACGACCAACCTAGACAGCATATTAAAAATCAGAGACATTACTTTGCCAACAAAGTTCCATCTAGTCAAAGCCATGGTTTTTCCAGTAATCATGTGTGAATGTGAGAGTTGGACTATAAAGGAAGCTGAACACCAAAGAATTGATGCTTTTGAATTGTGGTGTTGGAGAAGACTTGACAGTCCCTTGGACTGCAAGGGGATCCAACCAATCCATCCTAAAGGAAATCAGTCCTGATTATTCATTAGAAGGACTGATGTTGAAGCGGAGGCTCTAATACTTTGGCCACCTGATGCAAAGAACTGACTCATTGGAAAAGACCCTGATGCTGGGAAAGATTGAAGGCTGGAGGGGAAGGGGACAACAGAGGATGAGATGGTTGGCTGGCTTCGCCAACTCGATGGAAATGAGTTTGAGCAAGCTCTGAGAGTTGGTGATGGACAGGGAAGCTTGGCATGCTGCAGTCGAGGGGGTCACAGAGAGTCGGACATGACTGAGTGACTCAACTGACTGACTGAACTATGGTTATTTAAAAATAACCTAAAATGGTTCTGGCGGGCTTCAGTCCATGGGGTCGCAAAGAGTCAGACACAACTGTGTGACTAACACAACAAAATGGTTCTTATACAATCTTTCTTGTGTTTAAGATAGAGTAACTGACATTCTTGAGATTGAAAGCTTAGCTAAGAGAAGAACCTCTGCAACCAGGGGAATTACCTCCCTTTTCCTTCTCATTCCCAGGCTTACTTCTGTATAGTTATTTGTTAAACTCATGATGACATCGTGCCAGAACCAATTGCCCAAAACAATGGAACTGGCTTCTGCTTATTTTGCTCCCTGCCCACCACAGCAGTGAGAACTATGGCCCCCAGGGTTCTCCTCCTCCCCCACTCCCCAAGGCTGTATTGTCATCCTGCTTCGTCATAAACTTTACCTTGCTTTTTTCTTCTTGTTGCCCAGTTCTTTGTTGTTCACTTGTTGTTCAGTTGCTCAGTCATGTCCTACTCTTTGCAACCCCATGGACTGCAGCATGCCAAGCTTCCATGTCCTTCATCATCTCCCAGAGTTTGCTCAAACTCACGTCCATTGAGTCGGTGATGCCATCCAACCATTTCATCTCCTGTGGTCCCCTTCTCCTCTTGCCTTCAATCTTTCCTAGCCTCAGGGTCTTTTCTAATGAGTCAGCTCTTTGCATCAGGTGGCCTAATACTACAAGTGTGTTTTCTAAAGAATTGAGCCCTTATCACAAATGGCACTTTAAATAAAGGAATAGAATGTGTAAGTTACCTGAGATGTTTGTAATAAGGTTGTCAAATGGAAAAACAGGAGTGAAATAAGCTTACTTAAATATGATCTTCATCCTGATAGTGATTCAAACTAACGATTCCTATTTTAGGAACTGTGGTAGAACCACCGAAAACACCAGCCTTTTTTTTGACTGGAGCAGTGGAAACGGAAACTAATTTGGATGAAGAGGAGAAAACTGAAGAAAGAATGGAGGATCTAAAAAATGACAACATGCAAGACTTGGAAATACTGGGTAGGCACAAAGCATTCAATTCAAAGCAGTCAAAGTAATTTGACTTTATCATTTGTTAGCCATTTTCTCTCTTTATAGTTAACATAATGTGAAGAATTTTAGAGGCATTTTTGAAGATATGAAATAAGATATTTTTAATATCAGCATCTTAACACTTAATGGCAGTTGAGAATAAGCATATTTTTGTTTAATCACTGTTTAATTATGTTGATTTTGAATACATTTTTATTAGTGTGATGATGTCAGCATTTTTAATTACTGCATACTTTAGCTTGGGTAAACAGATAACATTGATATAGTTATCTGTATACATATAGTAATATTTCCTTTTCACCATAACAATAGTGTATACGTTTTTATATATTTTACCAAATTTCCCAGTTGCTATATATTTATTGTTTAATTTTCTTTTTAATTGATGAATACCTTTACCTTTGGGCTTTGTTGTATGTTTCCTTTGCTACTCTAGTTGGCTCTATTCTGCACACATTTTCAGTCAAAATCTCACTCAGTTCCCTGTACAAAGGCATTCAGGAAAGGCTTGCCAGTTGAATGAAATGGAACCCTTAAACTTAATCCATGTCCAGAGACATTTTGACTTTTGGCTTTAATTGAAGGAGTAAACACTTCAGTCACATTTTAAAACTTCATATTGTTTGGAAATTTAGATTGTTCTTTTTGATCCAAGTAAATTGCAGTTAATTTTTTCTATTTAAGTTCATGTGAGTCCAGATAGGTAAACTGTGAATTATCAAGTGAAAATCAAATACTTTTTAAAGTTAGAAATACGGGTTTTTCTGATGGTCCAGTAGTTAAGACGGTGCTTTCAGTGCACGTGGCACAGGTTTGATCCCTCGTCAGTGAACTAAGACACTACATGCCATGAGGCTCAGCCTAACTGGAAAAAAACAAAACAAAACAAAAAAAAAATAAAGGGAGAAATATTTTTAGAAATATCTGCTCAAAGGATCAACCTCACTCCCCTCCCCCCTTTTTTTTTTATGAGTGTATGTAATTTCAGTTAGAGAGTTAGACCAAATTCTTCCAACTGTTATGATGTTAACTCTTTTTGCTGTAGGGGCAGACCCGTTTTCCCTCTTCCCTTCTAGTTTCTTTGGTTGGCCTAATAATTACATTAACATAAGAAAGAGTAACACAGGAGAAACACAAATTTTCTATGTGTAGGAGTCCCATAAAAATGTGAGCCCTTAAGGGCAAGTTGGGCAATTGAGGTTTCTATGCTGTCCTGAGCTAAGGAATGAGATGGGGGCCTGGGCCTTCCAATGGGAGGAGTAATTTACAGGATGATAAGAAGAGCAGATGTTTGATAATTAGAAGTTTGCCCAGCTATGCAGATAGGTTTTTCAGATTAAAAAAGTTGTCTCTGGTGTGATATATATATATATATACAATGAAATATTTTGTGCTTAGTTGCTCAGTCAAGACTGACTCTACAATGCCATGGACTGTATCCCTCCAGGCTCCTCTGTCCTTGGAATTCTCCAGGCATGTGTACTGTAGTGGGTAGCCATTCCCTTCTCCGGGGCTCTTCCTAACCCAGGGATCGAACCCTGGTCTCCTGTGTTACAGGTGGATTCTTTCCCATCTGATCCACCAAAGAAGCCCACAATAGAATATTCCTCAGCCATTAAAAAGAATTAAATAATGCTATTTGCAGCAATGTGGATGGACCTACAGAGTGTCCTATTGAGTGAAGGAAGTCAGAGAAGTAGAAATATCTTATGACATCCATTATATGTGGAATCTAAAAGGAAATGATACAAGTGAACTTACAAAACAGAAGCAGACTCGCAGACTTTGAGAATGAGGTTGTGGGGATGGGGCTGGGGGGAAAGTTGAGGGGAAGGGATAGTTATGGAGTTTAGGATGGATATGTACACACTGCTCTATTTAAAATGGATAACCAACAAGGACCTACTGAATATAGTACATGGAACTCTGATGAGTGTTATGTGGCAGCCTGGATGGGAAGGGAGTTTGGAGGAGAATGTATGGCTGAGTCCATTGTCTATCCACCTGAAACTGTCAGAGCTTTGGTAATTGGCTGCGTGCTTAGTGTGTGCTTGATCACTCAGTCATGTCCAGCTCTTTTCAACTCCGTGGACATTAGCCCACCAGGCTCCTCTATCCATGGAGTTTTCCAGGCAGGAATGCTGGGGTGGGTTGCCATTCTCTACTCCATAATCAGCTATACCCCAATATAAAATAAACATTAAAAAAAAACCCAAACAAACCTCTAGGAGGGTCTGGTTATACAGGGGGTCCTCCACAATATTGTGGGAAAAAAATAAAAAGTTGTCTCTGGTTATAGCTCTCTTTCTGGTACAGGTTCCCTAGCTAAATTCCTGTAGGCAGTTAAGGGAGGGATGAACGTTTTTCCTGAGTCTGCTGAATCTTGGCTGTCTTTAGTTCAAAACAATCCCACATTCCAAGGTGGCAATAACTGGCATATTCTTTGTTGCCAATGAAATAATTGTGTCAGATCATCTTAATATTCACTTTTTGTGTATGATCATTTTGTGTTGCCTAGAATTTATTGAGCTGCTGTAAGTAATCTCTTTCCTCTGGTACATAGGCCTTTGTTCTCTGCTTTAAAACTCAGGACTGTGATTTCATTGTATGACTCAGGTAAAAATAAACTCAAAAGAATTGTAGGTGAAATAAACATCTTATACATGTGTATAAAATTTCTTTAGCTATCATGTTTTTAAGCTTACAGGTCAACCAACACATTACACATTTTTTTAAATTAGCCTACCACATAAGAAACTGGTGTCTGTGAGAAATTTAATAGAACTCTTAATGTAATTTCTTATGGAAATGTTAATAGAGTAGGCACAAAGGTACAGTACCCACATGAAGGATATTTTGTTTTTAATAGGATCTTTAGTTAGTTATCCTTGAAATGTAATCTGGCACATCAGTTAATGCAGTTACTTTGTGGATATGCTTTTGTAAATCTAGTAATATAAGTTCTTTAGTGTTCATTAGTCTTAGTTTCTGATTTTTGAGGTTAGTCTGTTTTACTTAATGATTTGTACTATGTAATTAAGCGTTATATGCATCTGAGATTAAAAGTCTGAAGAAGGCTTGAAAAAGCTGATCTTGCAAGTTATGTTTGATTTTAGACAGATGGTTATATCAGTTGTGGTAAGTGTTCTGTGACTTGTCCAGTCTTGTGACACAATTGAGTTTTTCTTAAAGAAAAAAGGTGGAGATCTGTTTATTGTCTGCTACCACTGTGAATCTAAATTGAAATTATAGTTTTACTACTTTGATTTTTGTCTGTGGTATTATTAAGACTGCAAACTGCATTGAGCTTCTGGCTAAGGTCATATGGAGGATAAGCAGGATACTTAAAATCTGTCTTCACTTTTAAAAATCATATGACCTATGCAAAAAAGGCAGTACTCCCCTTAAGTAAGAAAATCATAAAGGTACGATAACCACATAGCCACAAACGACCAAAGTAAAACCAAAGTTTTTGTTGCATTAAAGCTCATGCAACTCATTGGTTGAATTAAATCAGACAAACTTTTATATCCACCCAAGTAAAAAGCTTGATTGGGTCATGTTGGTGTGCCTTGTTAATAGTAAAGATATCTTGATAGGTTTTTACACTTCTGTGGGTGAGTGGAAGGTACTACGCTGAAGTGATTAACATTCACCTTAAATCTTTCTTTCTCCTAACACAGCATAAAGCAAAGCCAGATACATTTTACTTGTAAACCACAGGATGTTTGCATATAAACTATATAATTCAGATTTCATTGATAACTTATCATTTCCTTTTCTGTTTAAAATATCCCTTAACAGCAGAAGTCCTAGTCAGTTTTGTCACCGCCAGTCTTTTACATGTCTTATAAGTCACCTCTGATTAACTTTACCTAAATAGATCTAAGTTAATACACTTTCCTTTTTATTCATTTACCTTTTACTTACTCAAACTGTGCTGTTATGGAAGAATTCAGTTGTTTAGTGGGTTTAACTCACAGTAGCTTCACCTTTTTTTTTTTTTTTTAATCTAGAAAAAGCCCCAAACTCTCCAGAAAATGAGCTGAAATCCAGATGGGAAAATGTACTGGGCCCTGATTATGAAGTAATGGTATGTTAAAATCTTCTAATAAAAAACACTCATGTCTCATTCTATGTCATGCTCCTCATGGCACAATTGAAAGAAATGGGAGACTCAAAGAATAACCAGCCTGCCTTTATTTTTTCCTCCTGTTTTTTTTTTCCCTATTGGATCAATTAATTTTATTTTTTCATTTTAGACTGCAAGAACAGTTAAGGACTACAGACAAGTTTCAGTTACAATTAACAAACACTCAGTTCATGTTGAGACCATTTGAGTTAACAATAGGCTGAAAAATGTTAGGAGAGAGAGGGCTTGCCTTTAAATTTATAGCCTGTATCAGCTGCTTAAAATTGCTGGCACTTTTATGATTGCTTTTATGATCTGTTTGTTTTATTGTACACTGAAAGGGCTGTGGATATTGGTCCTATGTTTCACAAAGAATGTTACAGTTTTATGAGAAAAATGAAAGAATGATTATCAAATGTATTTGGGAGAACAGGAAGTAATTTAGGTTAGGTATAAGTTTATAGTGCCAGTGGTCCATTAGACTTCCTTTCACCTGTTATTAGATTCATTGAGTAAAGGATTGATTACATTTCCCCAAATGAATCCACATGAAACCAGAAAGCTGCGCTTAGAAAAGCCTCTGCAGTGCCCGTTAAACGTGTTAGTAATAAAGTATTCTATTAAATTTCTATTGTTATTCACATTTTCTTACATATGTTTGTCATTAGTATTTGTTGGCTGATTGGAGATTTTTGTTTTCTATTCTAGCCACTATCTATTGTCAGACATTTTCCAGTGTCATTAACACGAGTCAAAACAGTTTATACTTTCTCTTCTCGCTAGTTTTGTACTTCCATGTTGATCCTCATGAACTGCTGCTTCTTTACTTTGTAGATTTTGGAGCTGTTTTGTCATTAGCCTGCTGCTGCTGCTAAGTCGCTTCAGTCGTGTCTGACTCTGTGTGACCCCATAGACGGCAGCCCACTAGAGCAAGTGACCTTTCTACAGTTCGGAGTGGTTAATATTCAAAATAGTTTGGTGTACCAGTTTTTTTAAATGGTTGGTTTTAAATGAGTTCTTTTTGGTTAAAAATCTATCCTCTTTGGGGCATCCCTGGTGGCTCAGCAATAAAGAATCTGCCTGCAGTGCCCATAGGAGATGTGGGCTTGATCCTTGGGTTGGGAAGATCCCCCAGAGAAGGAAATGGCAACCTACTCCAGTATTCTTGCCTGGGAAATCCCATGGACAGAGGAGCCTGGTGGGCTACAGTCCATAAGGTCATAAAGAGTTGGACACGACTGAACACGCACATTATCCTCTTTATAACTACCCTTCCAAATTTAATTTATCATATGATGAGGTCATAACCAAGGGGCTCAAAAGAGGAGACAGAATTTGGAGTTCGAAATTTAAAGTGACAGGGATAAGGCAACAAAAGGAGAAGCCAGGCAAGATGGATGAGTGAGTGCGTATATACAAACATGCACACCTACCTGCACGCACGTACTCTGTACTCTAGTGTTTCTTACTGTATTATCTTCCAGAATCTGCTTATCTGAAGTGCAGTACTTGTAGAAGATTTAGCTGAACCACTGTTTAACTTATCCCCTCCCTCCAGATGCACTGTATTTTATTAACAACTTACAGATGCAAATCATCAGTGAAATGTTTTGCTTGCAAAGAATTCATTTCTGTGGATGTCTACCCCTGACACTCAGAACAATAGGTTTAGGCCAGGATTAAAAACTTTCAGGATTCCACCATCTTCCCACCCACCAGTCCAGGTCTTTTGTTTGTGTCCTTGCTGGCCCTCTCCTAGGGATATGGTTTGAGCTTGCTGTGAAAATTCAGGTGCTTCAGTTTTTCCAAACTTCTCTGATTTTAATGACCTTGCAAACTTTGTTTCAAGGCTTAGGTTTAGAAATAAATATGACCAGAGTCTTGGTTTTGTGAAAAGAATAAAATTTTTATGGCTTTAATATAATGGATGATTAAATTAAAATTTTAGGTGTCATGGATTTTTAAAAATAGTACATATATTTGCCCATCACCTTCTAGTTCAACTTTTGAATCATTTATGAAAAAAGATTGTTGTGGAGAACAATGAAAACAAAAAAGCAAATATTCTCTGAGATTTTATGTTGTGTGTTATGGATTTTAGAAACATGGAAAAAAGATTAGATGGAGTTATCAATATATAGGTTTTATACAGATTTTTTTCAGAAAGCCTAGGAAGAAATAAAGTTATGCTTTTACAAATATTGACAGTATCTTTTCTTGTGAATTTAGGTTGCTACATTGGATACACAGATTGCTGATGATGCTGAATTACAGAAATATTCAAAGGTAAGCGCATCGTTTAAACTGTTGTCAGTTTTTTGTTGTTTGAAGAACTTTCTCTAAATTCTTGTCAAAGTAACTCGATTAATGCTGTGACCTAAAGTTTTCAGAATTTAATTTTAGAGGTTTTCTGGAAATGTAGTAGGTTCTGACTGGTATGAAGTGTGATAGTTAGATGTGCCTGGGAAGAACATAGGCCACTTCAGATGCCCAAGTTCCAGGCTTGACCGCTTTGCCCACCTTAAAGGCAGTGTGTGCACAGCAGGCTTTTCAGAGTGCATTAGTTTTTCAGATATTATAAGTCCTTTTAAATTGCTTCCCGGACTTTCCTGGTGGTCCAGTGGTTAAGAATCTGCCTACCAATGTAGGGAATATGGGTTTGATCACATGCTGGTAGATCAACAAAGCCCATGTACTACAACTACACTACTGACCCTAACAAATATTCAGTTAGACTGAATACTTGATATTATGTACGCCAACTACAGAAGGCTTAAGGTGATGTTATCTCCGTCCAAGGGAGTCACTGTTTCTTCTAATAAGGAGATACTATGCGTGTGTGGGTGTGTGCAGTGAGGCAGAGGTACAGTTCAGGTAAGGTTTGGACTCTCTTGGGTTGCCTTTGCTCCTAACACATGACCTCCAGGTATTCCATTGAGTCTGAGGTATTTATCAGTTCCCACTCCCTGGTGGAACCTGGGAACTCCAAGTCTTCCTCAGTACTTTGGGATTGTAGAAATCTGTTTAGCTCTTCAGGGGTTTCCTGATTAGCCTTCAGCTTGCTGTTAGAACTCGAGATGTCCTTGGAGAAAACCATGCCTTCGCTCAGGCTCAGTTCATCATATATTTCAGCTTTAGTTGTTCTTACATATTCCAAGCCATAAGACCCCATATCATCATTTTCTATACTAAAGGAAAAAATATAGTGACCACACTTTGTACATAAGAATGTCATTGTCTTCTCCAGACAGAACATGTTCTCTCTCATCTTCATCCCTAGTTCCTTGACACCAGTCTACTTATCTTCTTCCTGATCAGCTTCTATGCATTATATCTATTTGCACTGAGTTACTCTGATATAGTGGCATGCAAAGGTTTTGAATAGAACAGATGTTCAGAACCACCTCACCAGTACGTTCAGCTGTTTATTCGTTCATTCATCAAGTATTTATTGATATCAACTCAGTGCCAAGTCCTCCACTGGATCTGGGATTTCAGAAGAGAACAGGAAAAAAAAAAAAAAAAAACAACCCAATCCCTGCCCTGTGGAACTTATATTTTAGTAGGGGGAGATAGAAAATAAATAATAAATTATATAGTATAGATGATATGTGCCAAGCAGGAAAGATGAATAAAGAATTCAGGAGAGAATGTGGGTTTGCAATTTTAGATGGGTTGATCAGGAAAAGCCTCATTAAGAAGGTGACATTTGAGGAAATACTTTGGGGATGAAATAAGCAGCCTAATTTTTCTTCTATATAATACAAACCATAATATCTACATTGTAGAAGGTTACATATACATATATTTAATATATGCCCCAGTTAGTATAGCTCAGAGCCAATACATAAGAACCATTCCATAAATGATAGTTTTGTTTCCCAGTTGTATGCTTCTAGTACTTTTAACCTCTGGCCTATTAAAATCTCCTTTAAAAAAAAAAAAAAAAAAAAAGCTGTTTTAAAACATGTAATTGAAATCGGAGTAGTAAAGATTCCACTTGCCAATGCAGGATGCAGGTTCGATCATCCCCGAATTGGGAAGGTCCCCGAATTGGGAAGGTCCCCCATTCCAGTATTCTTGCCTGGAGGCAGAGGAGCCTGGTGGTGGACAATAGTCCAAGGGGTTTCAAAGAGCTGGACACGATTATGTGTGCACACACTAGATTATAGCAAAAACTTTAATTTTTTTGCACTATAAAAATTTCACTGTTAATAGTGCAATCCCTTAATTGCACTATTCTTTTTTTCATATTTTGCTGTTACCTGTATATGTTTACATACTTGTAGTTGGTATACTCATTCTTTTGTATAATATATGTGGCAGAGAAGAGATGTGTGCTTTTTTTAATGTAACATTATCACATTTACTTTTTTAAACATTGATTTCTTTATTAAATGTCCACAATTTATTTTAATGAACTATAATTGAAAAAATCCTCTTAAAATTGGAAGTTTGGTTCTTGATTTAGTAGTTTCTACTTTCTCTCTGCAATATGTAAAGAAAACTGGCCTGTCCAAACCCATTTCACACATGAGGATCCTAAAGTTTGCATAAGTTGAATGAGTCACCTCAGATTATACGACTGGATAATATAGTAGCAGAGGCAGCTTGCAGCTTAGAGAGCATTTTTTTCCTTCCTGTAATATTTAGAGCTCCTACTTCACACCAGACACTGCGGCTAGCTGTGGGGAGCAGAATACAAAGGGTCCTCTCTCTCCTGGAGCCTGGGTTCTGGGCTAGGTTTGCTGTGCTGTGTTTAGTCGCTCGGTCATGTCCAGCTCTGTGACCCCGTGGGCTGTAGCCGGCCAGGCTCTTCTGTCCATGGGGATTCTCCAGGCTAGAATACTGGACTGGGTTGCCATGCCCTCCTCTCGGGGGGTCTTCCCAACTCAGGGATTGAACCCAGGTCTCCTGCATTGCAGGCAGATTGTTTACCATCTGAGCCACCAGAGAAGCCCAAGAATACTGGAGTGGGCAGCTTATCCCTTCTCCAGAGGATTTTCCTGACCCAAGAATCAAACCAGGGTCTCCTGCATTGCAGGTGGGTTCCTTACCAGCTGAGCTACCAGGGAAGCCGTGGGCTTGGTTTGGGTCATGATAATAAACAAGTGAAAAATAACCTGAGAAGATAGCTATAAATTGTAAAAGTGATGCAAGGTAGTGATTATAAGAAGTGATGATGATTTAAGAAGCATAAACAGAATGATGAAAGCAAGTACAGCTGGGAAAGAGTTGGCCTGTGGGGGGAATGGAAGTTGTTTGGAGTATCCAGGTCAAACTAAATGAGGAGTAGGATGTTTTTAGGTGAGAAAGACAAGGTAGGTAGGTAGTCCAGGGCCTTGAGATCCACACTGATAAGCCTGGCCTTTATTCTCAGTGCCAGGTAACACCAGTGGAACGTTCTAAGCAGGTTAGTATGCTCTGAGATCAAGGCTGTAGGTTTTTCCTCTGTCTTATTAGTTTTCTGATTAGGAAAATCATGCTTCATGACTATTGCTGGTGTTTCTAATTGTTTATCTGTCTTTAGTTGGTCACTCTGGTAATCACTTCATAGCCGGAAGGAATTGTTTTAAGGGATGCAGATTCAGGAAGCATCTCCCTTTATGACAGGCCAGTGTTAATAGAGAAGACTTTCTTTTGAGGTGGCTGGAGTTGTAGGGAAAGAGAGAGATGAAAGCACTTTATAGTGGTTTGAGCATTAGCTGAACTGCTTATAGGAATCTGTTAATCATGACACAAGAACAGTTTTCCCGCATCTGGGGAGACTTGCACTTTTAGGGATGGCTTTCTTGGCAAGTGTTTACTATTAAGATAATCACAGAGCTATGAGGGAGAAGCATTATGCTCATGCCAGTGACCTTTCTGCCGGCCATCAATTGTAATACAAAGTGAGCATTAGTAATTAGTGATATCCCTCGTGCGGGCAACAAAAAGACCAGGCCCTGTTCTCTGGCTTTGGCAAGACAGACTGACAAATTTCACTTTGTTTCCTTCCTAAATTACTTTCTCGGAGCCAGAGGGCATTAAGATGTGAGTTTGCTGCTCAGTGTGAGCAAGTAGAACTGTGAAGGCAGTGGAATGTACTGGGCCCTGACTCAGCCACCAGCGGTAGTGTTTTTCTTTAAAGACATTTCTCCAGAATAACTCTATTGGTTAGCATCTGTTTCCTCCTTTCCATTTTTAGTATGTGGAAACTGAGTGTCAGGTAGGTGAAGTGACTTGCCCAGGATCATACACAGCTTTTGCTCTTCAGTCGCTTGGTCATGTCCAACAGTCTTTGTGAACCCATGGACTGCAGTATGCCAGGCTTCACTGTCCTTCAACATCCCCTGGAGCTAGCTCAAATTCATGTCCATCGAGTCAGTGATGCCATCCAACCATCTCATCCTCTGTCGTCCCCTTCTCTTCCCGTGTTCAATGTTTCCAGCATCAGGGTATTTTCCAATGAATTGACTCTTCATGTTAGGTGGCCAAAGTATTGCAGCTTCAGCATCAGTCCTTCTAATGAATATTCAGGATTGATTTCCTTTAGGATTGACTGGCTTGATCTCCTTATAGTCCAAGGGACTCTCAAGAGTCTTTTCCAACCCCACAGTTTGAAAAAGCATCAGTTCTTTGAGACTCGGCTTTCTTTATGGTCCAACTCTCACATCCATACATGACTATTGGAAAAACCATAGCTCTGACTAGATGGACCTTTGTCAGCAAAGTAATGTCTCTGCTTTTAAATATGCTGTCTAGGTTTGTCATAGCTTTTCTTCCAAGGAGAAAGCATCTTTTAATTTCATGGCTGCAGTGACCATCTGCAGTGATTTTGGAGCCCAAGAAAATAAAGTCACAGTTTCTATTGTTTCCCCATGTATTTGCTGTGAAGTGATGGGACCGGGTGTCATGATCTTAGTTTTTTGAATGTTGAGTTTTAAGCCAGCTAGTAAATGGCAAAATTTAGAAAACAAATCAGGAGTTATCTGGCTCCTGAGTCTGTGCCATTCTTTATGCTTTTCCTTTTGAGTAGATAATATATGGATGAGACATAAAATCTAAAAGTTTCAGAAGCAAATACTGCAAAATATGTTTCCCACCCATCCCAGTCCCCTTGTTCTCCCCAGAGGCAACCAGCCACTGTTACCAATTCTTAAGTATGTATTTTATATTCTTAAGTATATAATTTTCTGGCCTCTTTTTGAGTGAATCACATAAGATACAGAATCAAATAGTTATAGTGACAGTGGTTATCTAGTAGGGCAGGTGGCCTATCAGAAACACCAGAGTAGCCTTTTCAAAATAGGCATGCCCTATTTTGTTCCTCCTGACTCATATTCTGGTTTTGTAGGTTTGGGGTGAGGTCCCTAAGGGGAACTGTGATTCCCTCCTTGCCTCACTTTATTGAGAATTATTATTCAGGCTTTGCTAGGATGCCTTATGTGTACAGTTGACCCTTGAACAACATGGGTGTGAACTGCATGGATGCACTTATACGCAGACTTTTTTAACGGTACATACTATAGTACTCTGGTCTTCCTGGGTGGTGCTAGTAGTGAAGAACATGCCTGCCAATATAGGAGATGTAAGAGACATGGGTTTGAGCTCTGGATTGGAAGATCTTTTGGAGCAGAACTTGGCAACCCACTCCAATATTCTTGCCTGAAGAATCACGTGGACAGAGGAGTCTGGCAGGCTACAGCCCATCGGGTCATAAAGAGTAGGACACGACTGAGTGACTAAGCAATAACAACACTCCAGTACTACGCCATCCTCAGATATGGAGGAACCTCAGATATGGAGGGCTGACTATAAGTTATACCCGGCTTTTCAGTTGTGTAGAGAGTCAGTGCCTCTAACCCTGAATTATAAATGATCAGCTATATTCAAGGAGGGAGGAGTTACTTCTTCAAGACAGATGAAGGAGGCTTATGTGAGGATGAACTATACTCTCAAGAATGAGTTTGGAGAAATAAGAACAGTGGATATTCAAGGTGGATGAAATACTGTGAGCAAAGGTAGAAAGAGCCATAAGGACAGAGTGTTAGTTCAGTTCAGTTCAGTCGCTCGGTCGTGTCTCTTTGCGACCCCATAAATCGCAGCACACTAGGCCTCCCTGTCCATCACCAACTCCCGGAGTTCACTCAGACTCATGTTCATCGAGTCAGTGATGCCATCCAGCCATCTCATCCTCTGTCGTCCCCTTCTCCTCCTGCCCCCAATTCCTCCCAGTATCAGAGTCTCTTCCAATGAGTCAACTCTTCGCATGAGGTGGCCAAAGTACTGGGCTTTCAGCTTCAACATCAGTCCTTTCAAAGAAATCCCAGGGCTGATCTCCTTCAGAATGGACTGGTTGGATCTCCTTGCAGTCCAAGGGACTCTCAAGAGTCTTCTCCAACACCACAGTTCAAATGCATCAATTCTTTGGCTCTCAGCCTTCTTCACAGTCCAACTCTCACATCCATACATGACCACAGGAAAAACCATAGCCTTGACTAGGCTGACCTTTGTTGGCAAAGTAATGTCTCTGCTTTTGAATATGCTATCCAGGTTGGTCATAACTTTCCTTCCAAGGAGTAAGCGTCTTTTAATTTCATGGCTGCAGTCACCATCTGCAGTGATTTTGGAGCCCAGAAAAATAAAGTCTGACACTGTTTCCACTGTTTCTCCATCTATTTCCCATGAAGTGATGGGGCCAGATGCCATGATCTTCGTTTTCTGAATGTTTAGCTTTAAGCCAACCTTTCCACTCTCCACTTTCACTTTCATCAAGAGGCTTTTTAGTTCCTCTTCACTTTCTGCCGTAAGGGTAGTGTCATCTGCATATCTGAGGTTATTGATATTTCTCCCGGCAATCTTGATCCCAGCTTGTGTTTCTTCCAGTCCAGTGTTTCTCATGATGTACTCTGCTCCCCAAGTCAGTAGGTGCCCAGTATGCTACTGGAGATCAATGGAGAAATAACTCCAGAAAGAATGAAGGGATGGAGCCAAAGCAAAAACAATACCCAGCTGTGGATGTGACTGGTGATAGAAGCAAGGTCCAATGCAGAGTGTTAGGTTAGGTGTCAAAAGCTCAAATATCTCTTGGGCCAGATAGGTAACAAATGCTATCTGAAATGAAAAATGGCAGCTGATGCTTGACCTTGGTGTAAGGAAGCTGAAGAGATCTTCAGTATATTTCTCTACAGCAAAGTATGTAATTTTTATTTTTTGAACATTCAGAGTTAAATTTTTAATTTTTTTTAGTCCACACTGTGTGACTTGTGGCATTTCAGTTCCTTGACCAGGGATTAAATATGGGTCCTTGGCAGTGAAAGCATGGAGTCTTAACCACTGGACTGCCAGGGAATCCCCCAGAATTAAAATTTTAGACAGATGAGAGAAACTAATATAAATCAAGCTGTACTAGGCTGGCTGTCTTGCACAACCTCTGCGTTAATATACCTCACTTTGGAGGCCATTATCTTGTGTTTCATCATTAGTTTAAAAGTTGTAGCCGCATTCTTGGAAAGTTTGTTTTTAATTGGGGTAAATTTACCAACTCTTTCAACCTAATCTTTAAACTTAAATGGTTATGTGATATCTCCAGAGAAAGAAAGAGAGAGAGAGTGTGTGTGTGTTTAAGAACTAATCATAGTATCCTTTCTGTTCTATTTTAAGTTCAACTTTTTTGGAAGCCTCCTCCCCATACCACTGACATAGCTATTCCTTTTCAGAAGCTTTTTTTTTTTAAAACCCTGGAGCAACATTTATATTCCCACTTGAATACTTTGATATCTTGTTTGAGGGACAGGATAAAATGAATGAACTGCAGCTTGTTTCCTGACTGTTCTCTCCTCTCATAGGTTGAAGGCCTCTAGCTTTCTTGATCTCATTTGATCTTCATCATTTTAGCATCTACAGTAAATCACCCAATGGTCACACTTTCCTTGGATCCGTTTCCTTGTACCCTTTACTTGTCATATCAGGATCATGAACATCCTGCTGCTCAATTAACTTTGTCAAGTTAAGTAGGACCCCTTGCAAAGCACATTGAATTAGCAGCAAAAAGCATGACGTGCTTTGTGTGTGAAGGCATCAATCATCTGTTGACACCTACTCCTGTCATTTTAGCACTTTCTGCTCTCAGGATTCCAAAAGGGTGGACTACTGAAAGAGACAGATGAAATGGTTGATTTGTTTAGTTGCTAAATTCAGCTGCTACAAGTAATTAAATAGTCCTGCTCCCACAGAGACACCTGGAGCCACGTAACATCAAGTCTCAGAAACCCAGCTGTACTCAGGTTTAGATTTAGAACTAATATTAGGTAGGCTTCTTTTAGATTGACAGATTTTGTAAACATCATTTCTGGTTTATCTATTCAGTATGATTGAAGGTGGAGCATGTGTGTTTCATGCAAGCTTCTAGGGAGCGTGTGGTATTTACAGATATCTATGGGAGTATCCTAGAGGGGCACAGCTCTGCATCTGGTGGGCAGGGGATTCCTTGAGTAAGCTGCTGCTGCTCTGCGATGCTCCAGACTGTTCCGGACATCAGCTGTTCCATGGAGAAGGGAAATAGAGCAGGTTTAGTAAGGGGCTTACTTTCATGCATTGGAGAAGGAAATGGCAACCCACTCCAGTGTTCTTGCCTGGAGAATCTCAGGGACTGGGGAGCCTGGTAGGAGGCCGTCTATGGGGTCGCACAGAGTCGGACATGACTGAAGCGACTTAGCAGCAGTAGGGGCTTGGAGGGGAGCCTGGGATAAATTCCCTCCTAATCCTTCTATTTTTTATGGGGACATGCTATTATACAAGCAGCAAAGATCTCTCTGTGCAGCAATGTCTGTTTTAATTTGGGCACTTATTTCTATGTAGGAATTACTACCACTGTTTACCCTGTTGCTCAAACCAAAAATTTAGCAAATACCTTTTTCACTTACCTTCCAGAAGCAATCTACCAGCAGGTTCTTTGTAGGGCTGACTCATTCTTATCCTTCGAGTCTCACCTTACATGTCCCCATCTGCATGAAACCTACTCTGACTAACTTTTCAAAACAGCCATCACGGTTGTGTCTGATGTCCTGACATTGATTAGCTCCTTCATAGCACTTACCACAGTAATTTGGGGTTTATATTTCACTTGTTTCTTGGTGCATTGTTTATTGACTTATTTTTCTTTGCTCGAGTCTGCTTGCTCTCTTGCTTTATATTATCTGTCTTCTATACTAGATGTTAGTACCATAGGATAGAGACTGTGGGATCTTCCTAGAGCAGGGGTTGAACTGGTGTCCCCTGCATTATGAGGTGGATGGATTCTTAATTACTGGACCACCAAGGAAGCTCCACGATATTTATTTTTTAATATTTATTTATTTGTTTAATTGCTAAATAAAAAATAAATTCATTTATTATTTATAAATTTTTTTTTATTTTTAAAATTGTTAAATTTACTTTCTAATTTATTTTTAATATTACTTAATTTGTTTGATTATTTGTATAATTTCATGTTTAATAATGGCTGTCATCAACAACTGGCTTGCAGAATTCCTGAAAATGGAACAATCTGCTCTTGCAAGCAGACTTCAGCAAACATTTGGGGATGACTTACAGGGACCCAATGGCCACTCTCTGCTCTAGTGTTTGGCTCATAGGAAGGAAGGAATAGAATTGGCTGAGATGGATGGGTAAATTGCTATTACAGAACATTTCTCAGAGCTTTTATTTACCTTTCAGTGCTACAGGAAAGGACCCTAATATCTCCTAGCGTGATAGTAAAAGATGGGGTACAATGATGAAACAGAATGAGATAGCACCAGTGACAAATGAAGAAATCACGGAGAAGAAACAAGGATAAAAACAATCTTACTTTCACACTGCTAAAACAGCTCATTGCCCGAGATGACTCGATCCTGAGGTGCTTGGTCAAGAGCATTTAATTTTCAGAAAATTAGCCCAAGTTCCTCATGCCTGATTTAAGCCATTGCAGCCATAGTCAGCTGGCTTCATTGCCACTTCACATTTGTCTGTGTGTCTGTAGTGGAATGGAAATGAGCCCCAGGTGGTGTCTGAAGCAAGGCGTATGGAACTCTGGGGACTCAGAGCAGATGACTAAGGGGAGGTGACAAGCTTCAGGATAAATAATCACAGAGAAAAGGAAATATGAGGGAAAGAGCCATGTCATGAGTGTATTGCCACCTTGTGTAGGGTTTTCTCCTCAGCAAATACACCATTAGAGATGGGCCTGGTATTTTAGATAAATGGACTATTGATATAGGGAGTATAAATCATAATTAGTACCAATCACCATATTTGAGTTTATATAGCCACAGTGAGAAATCATTAGCTCCAGTTTTGAAAGTGAAGGGCATGGAGTTTGGTGCATGCCCTTGACCTTTATAGCCAAGAACACTAAGACACTCATTTTCTTACCTTCCGAGAGTAGAATAAGGATTGCTTTCTTTATTTCACACTCATGCCTCCCCCACATCAGAAAGTATTCTAACTTAAACGCGTGAGATGGAAAAGACACTTGAAAGAGGTGTCATCTTTCATGAGTCAGTTCAAATAACATGTTATGAGCCCATCTTCAGAGGCCTGGTACTATTCTAGGGCCTAAGAGAAGGCAATGGCACCCCACTCCAGAACTCTTGCCTGGAAAATCCCATGGACGGAGGAGCCTGGTAGGCTGCAGTCCATGGGGTCGCTAAGAGTCGGACACAACTGAGCAACTTCACTTTCACTTTTCATTTTTATGCATTGGAGAAGGAAATGGCAACCCACTCCAGTGTTCTTGCCTGGAGAATCCCAGGGACTGGGGAGCCTGGTAGGAGGCCGTCTATAGGGTCACACAGAGTTGGACACAACTGAAGCAACTTAGCAGCAGCAGCAGCAAGGTTATAGAGAGAAAAGATACCCTTAAGCAGGGGGGCAGTTAAGAATAAAGCAATTTTAAACACAGTGTGCTGTGAACTGTGATGGAGATGTGTACAGGATAGTCTTATAGCCAGCCTTATATCACCTCCAGGTGGAGGTGAGTTAACTCAGATATCAGGAAGGACTTCATGGAAGTGACATTGCTTTTGGTATTGAAGTGTGAATGGAACTTAAGGTACATATAAAAAGGAGGGATGAGAAGCCCTGCAGAAAAGTGAAACACAGAATACATCCTGGGACCAATTGGAAGTTTAGAGTGCCAGAGCTTAGAATTGGAGACTTTGTATGTCTGTCTCAATTCCCAGCAAATCTGAAAGGGAAAGAGTGAGAAGAAGATGACAAATGACTTCATATTTTACTTGAGGCTAGTTTTCCAGTTATTGTCTCTTTGAGGATTTTCGTGATCTGACTCAAGGGGTGGGACTATCATGTCAAAGTGACATTTGACGGAGAATCACCAGCCAGATGTGTCCATGTCATGTTTCTATCACTGCTCTATGTTTCGGTGCAGCTGCTGCCCATTCACACTCTGAGGCTTGGCATGGAAGTGGATTCCTTTGATGGGCACCATTATATCTCTTCGATTGCTCCAGGTGGTCCTCTTGATACACTGAACCTCCTACAGCCAGAGGATGAACTTCTTGAGGTAAAAATTTTGAGGGGGGAAAAAAGATACAGGGCAAGAATTTTTAAGTTGTAGGAAAATGTGTCCTCACCAGAAATCCACTGAGTTATATCACCAATGCCAATATAATGTGAGCTACTAGAAACTGAAAAATACTTGTTGACTATCCATGGGGTTGCAGAGTCAGACATGACTGGGTGACTGAACAACAACAAGAAGTTAACAAAACTGTACTGTATACTTGAAAGTGGCTGAAATAGTAGATAAGTTTTCTTACCACACACAGTATGGAAACTATGTGAGGTGATAGATGTAGTAATTGGCCTCATTGTGTTAATGATTTCACAATATATTTATCAAGTCATTTGCATTGTATGCCTTAAACTTGTACATGTTACATGTCAATTATATCTAGATAAAGCTACAAAAAATAAAGATGAAGAAAAATGCTAACAACTTTATGTAGTGATAAGAGAAGCAGATGATATACTTTCAGTTCATTATCTCTATCCTTTGGGACTCCTGAGATGTTCTTTTTTTGAGTGCTTCTTTTCACGATTAAGAAAGAACCTAATGTCCCACTTCAGTTTGACAGCATAATTTTTTTTTTCAAAATTCTTTTTTAAAGACTCTAATCACTGATCCTTGTTTGAAACATGCACTTGTATTTATTTGCAGGTTTTGATGATTATTTCTAGTAAGAATTAGAGCTGGATAACCTCCAGCTAGTATTTTACTGACTGGCTTTCAAATGGTCTCTTTGGGACTCCCTCCTTGCAAGATGGCAGCCTCTGGTGGGCTTGCTCAGGTTTCTGAGCCTCTCTTCAGTTGGAGCATTCTAGAGTACTTAGGCTTTGCCGTGACTCCTTGAGAGATTTTATTAGATTGGAAAGTTCTATTGTCAACACAGCAGACAAATCCAAGCAATAGCCCTTAATTTTAT
The DNA here is from genome assembly GCA_935064755.1 of Tragelaphus eurycerus. Taxonomy (NCBI): domain Eukaryota; kingdom Metazoa; phylum Chordata; class Mammalia; order Artiodactyla; family Bovidae; genus Tragelaphus; species Tragelaphus eurycerus. Next base: position 6,306,255 of record CAKXYN010000092.1, on the reverse strand, counting down.
AGATAAGAAAACAAGGCATTGATTTCCCCCAACTTTACCCACTGACAGGATTATGGCTTTAGTTCATCTTTTGTAACTCCCATTTCACTGGTTTTTCAATACATCACACTACTTTCAGAGCGTCTAAAAAAAAATGTGGGCGGTAGCCAAACTTGGAGAAGGCTGTGTAGAAAAGGGTTCTTCCAAGTGTTAGATCCACAAGAAATCCTAAGTTGGGTGTAATAGAATCAACCTAGTTGCTTTGGCCAAGATTAGAATTTCATGGGCCTGGAAGTAGAGATTTCTTTCTAAAATTATATTTGTTTAAAGTGAGGTGGCAAGGATAGCAAATAGGTTTCTTGTTGGATTTTCTTTAAAGTAGTGTTCAGTCACCTGGAGGAGTATGTTGAGAATTTCAAGTTGAATTTTAAGGTTGGAGAAAAAAGTACTATGCAAACTTGCAAAAGTACTATTGGCAAATTCGTTCATAAGCATAGGAGGCCAGGTGTTGGGATCCTATTTTAAGGTGTAATAAATGGCCTATTTTTTATAAGTGTTTAAGAAATGATGTTGGGATGCTTAATGTGAATTAAAGCCCCTAGACTTTATCATTTATGGGAACTTGGTGCTGAATCATGTCTTTCTCTTCTTATTTGCACAGTGTATGGCCTAATTTTATGGTATCACACATGGTAATCTACAGATTGGAGGCCATTTGGAAAATATTTCCATAATATGTAGTTATGAGTTATTAAGAAATGGGATATATTTATTTGGGAGATACGTAAATATAAGTAAAAACCAGTTTAATTTACTTCTTTTTGTGGTAAATATACATAACATAAAATGTATCATTTAAGGCATTTTTAGCTTACAACTCAGTTGCAGTGTATAATTCATTACTAGTCCATGGTAGGTGATAAAGAAATGTTGGCTGGATCTGAGTAAAGAAAGTGTGGGTGATCCCAGCCATCAGCTGAGTCCCCTGTGCCTTAGCTGAGATTGGAATTCCAAGGGCCTTCTGCCTTGTAATAGAATGTGTTGTAACAAGGTAGTATGAAGACTGGTTGAATTCTTAAGTATTGCTTTCTGGAGAAGGAACTTGGAATAGGGGAAGCAGCACAGATTTGGAAGTCAAAAGAGCTGCTTTTGGTTTTGAATTTGCCCCAGCTTAACCATATGTCCTAGCATGTCCCTTTCTTTTTTTTTTTTTGAGAATCATTTTCTTCAGCAATAAATGCCTGCTTCACTCTCTGTGAGGATTTAGTGAAATATCATCCATGTAAAGATAATGCTTTATACATTATCTCACTGTGAGATACTGACAACATCTCCACCATGTAAAGTTATAAGCAACCTTTATGGGACAGGATTGAATGAAGTAGTGGGACAATACTAGTACAGTATTATATACTCTGCAGATGAATACATGTGTGTATGTTTTCTAGCCTCAGATTCTGAATAACCGAGACCTGACAGTACTTAAGAGGGTTTAAGAGTCTAGAAAAATATTGTAAACTCTAAAATAAAAATTGGCTTCTTCTGAGCAACCAAATATAGAAATTAAAAAGTCCCTTAAAGTTAGTCAAATAAACTCCTAAACTGTGTGTGTGTGTGTGTTTAATGTACTGCTTAGAGCTTAAAACCAGGAACACAAATATGCTCAGGGTTAGAACACTGCGCCAAGTCTCAGCCCAGAGCAGCTATTTACAGTGGCCATAAATCCCCTTAGATAGGAGTTGCTAATGGGAAATGTGACCAGTCCCTTTAGTGATAGAGAGTGGTGAAGAGGACCACCAGGCATTGCTATAATAATTGGAGACAATTCAAATGAATAAATAATGAGCTAAATAAATATTTAAGTGTACTCCAAGATAAAAACCTGAAAAGTGATTTTCTAATTTATTGAAGTAGTATGAAGCACAAACTAAAATACTTATGCATGGGTAGAATTCCTGCTTTGGTTATATCCACTTGCTTTATTTTCAGTATGAATTACTCCCTATTTGGTTCATTTTAGAACTTCTGTGCTTGTGGTGCTGGTTGGCACCATGTGATATGGTGTGAGCAGTGACATGGATCACCCTTCCCATTTTTGTGTGAAGATTGACTTGCAGTTCTTCCAGGAAAAAATCTTTCATCCGATAACTTGCTCTCCTCTGGACCCCCTCCTCAGTCATGAAGTCCTGGGAGACTTCTTAGGACTAGTTCCCTGAAGCACATGTGGGCCTCTTTACTATGTGGTGATTTCTTTGTAAATAATTAAGAGGCAGGGAGATTATGTCTGGTCTGATGCTAAGTGCTGGGTATGTTATAGGCGAGAGTAGTTCCAAGGGATGAATGACGGAGCTCAAACCACTGTTGATGGAATGCTTCTAACAAACCACTGTGCTCGTATTCTCTGAGCAATGATAGATTTTGTGGAAAGGTTCTCCCAGGAAAGTCAGCCCTGTCAGTTATCTGGGCATTAGCACTGCGCCTGTCAGAAATTAAGACGAGACCAGAAAATACCTTTAAAACTAATAATGCTGCTGAACTCTCCCAGGAAGGTAGGAGTCATATGTGAAAAGATTATTTGTTGCCTGGACTGTGTTCATACCTTAGCTTTTTGGGAGTGGCAGATGGATGAGAGCTCTTGGAGCTAAAGTCATATGTATGAAAAATTAGAATAAACTTATTTTTATTAGTTTATTTATTCTAATTAATTAGAATAAACTAATGTTTCAAAATCATCTTTAGTGCAAAGAATTGTTACTATGCACTAAATATATGAAATTTAAATAATCTTTTGGTGATAAGAATTAATTATTAATAATGAACAGTTGATTGTCATTTTGTTCTTTTAAACATGTGGGACCCTGTGTATAATAATTTGGAAATCTGACACACTTCTTACACTTGATGGCTGTGTAAGGGCAGAGTGTGTAAGAATAAATCTGAGGCAAAGTTATGTGTATTTTTTTTTTATAGCGGTGATTTTCTAAGATGATATTGAGTTTATGGTATGAGAAAGAAAATTGTGAACTGATGCTAAATTTGACAGCTGAGTATCCTAGATTTTGTTACCTACAGATTGTAAGTTGAACAGATTGTAACAGCCTTAAAAATCAGTGTTAATATCTCTATCGATATGCCTACAAAATTAAAAAGCAAAAGGAAGGGGTCTTAAGGCTGTAATTGGTGTTTAGTGTGTTTAAGGAGAGATGGGGAGTAAATGAGAGAATACTTTGGGATATAGAAGGAGAAAGCAGGGAGGTGTGAAAAATTAGGCAAATCACATTCCCAGTAATAGTTGAACTCTGAGCACATTTTATACTTTATTCACCAAACTCAGTAAAACCTTAACCTTCATTTTTATCAATTTTAGAGATTTCTGTTTTTTTTTTTTTAATTGTTACTACTAAAATGATTACACTTAGGCCCTTTTGTTTATAGGGAAAACAAAGTGATATCCTGTTTTCATTTTGATAGATTGATGTAAGCAAGAGTTTTTTTTTTTTCATTTGGGACCTCCTCAATTCTGACTTATCCCTTGTCTTTCTAGGTCAATGGCGTGCAGCTCTATGGGAAATCTCGCCGAGAAGCAGTCTCCTTTCTTAAAGAAGTGCCACCCCCCTTTACCTTGGTTTGCTGTCGACGGTTGTTTGATGATGAAGCCTCTGTAGATGAACCAAGGACCACTGAAGTCTCCCCTCCTGAAGTGAAGGTACTGAATGGATATGCATACTGTGGTTCTCATAAGCAGGTCCTGTCAACAAAGATGCCCCGAGAATGTACTGAGATATGAAGGAGGTGGGAAAAACCTCCTACCTCTCTTACTTGACAACAGTATCTCTCAAAGACAACAATGTATAGCTTTTCAGATGGTTACTTTCCATTAATGTCATTTTTTTTACTTGAAAGATTGGTGACATTAATGTGCATGCTCTTTGATTTTAGAAAACCTCTTTTTGGTAATTGCCTGAACTCGTTACTTTTAGCTTCCAGTTCTACTCAGTTTATCTTAATAAGTTTAAGATGTTGGTAAGTGTTGAATATCTAATGGACTTCCCTTTTTCAGAGCTTTAAAAACATGAAGATCTATGACCAATTTTGAAGTGAGTCTAAAAATTGCTCTAAAAGCCTTTTTAAGGTCAGAGAATAAAGTAACACTTTCTGTGCCTCTGCAAGACTTTTTTTACCGAGCATTATAATTATGAAAGCAGTTTTAAGCACAGGCGTTGCCATCTTATGTTATTTGTAGCTTTATATTTTTATGTCACCTCTCCCCTTTCCAGACTCTTTAAGGTTATGATTCATTAACACCAGTTGAGATGCATAGGGCTGGCCCTTTTACCCACCTACCATCTGATTTTCAAGATACGTAGACTCTAATGCTGCCTCTACCTCTTAATGATTTTGAATCCTTAAGCAAATAGCTTGACTTTCTATTGATCTCCTTCCTCTGAAAACAAGGGTGCTTCTTGTACATACCTCATCAATGGTGAGAGAAGGAATTGAAGTAATGTGTGCATGCTTAGTACAGTGTCTTGCGTAAAGACAATGCTCACTGAAAATTAGTGATGGCTGTTCTCAACTCCTCCCACCCACCTGTCTTTGTTTTGTGATTTCCTAAAATGCAAGAGTTAGTACTGTCCTATAGTCACAGATACTTGAGTGTATGTTAAGTTTGTTTTTATGGCTCCTGTGGGCAGAGACCAAATCTTAAAATTATTTTGTATCTCTAGGTGTTTTTATTCTTTACTGAGCGTATAAGAAATGTTTAGTAAATCATTGATTATTGATGATAATTTTTTAAAGTGTTTTTCTTGGTATTTGTATTTCAAGAAAGGGACTCAAGTACCACACTTTGTGATTTTTGCAGTCTTTACTAAAATTAAATGTGGGCAATAGCTTACCTCAAAAGGTTGATAAAAATGCCGTTAATCTAATCTTATGGTGTGTGTAAATCACCAACTCAGCTTGCTGACTCTGTGCTCCCATCCGTCAGGCTTTACCACAATGGGTAAACAACAGCTTTGAATTATGCTGAATGTCAACCTTGCTGGCCATTAGTTGATTGCTTTCTGTTCTGTAAATACCGTAGTTATGCAGAATTGATTGTATCAAAGTGATATATATATCAGGTTGGCATATAATATCTTATCTTCTTTTGGTGCCTTGAAATTTATATAAACTTGAGTTTTAAAATTACATGTGGTTTCTTAAAATCTGGCTCTCTTTTCCATCTGTCTCTTTCTCATTTATCTCAATACAATCTTAGGTTCTTAAACCCTCTCTGGTTAGGCAGCTCAGCCAAAATTCTAATGCTCATTAATCAGTGAAGGTATTAAATGCCCCAGTAAAACATCAATCATATTGTATTAACCATTGTGACTTTACTTTTTATTGAAAAGTATAGTTTTCTTTTTAAATGTATCATTTCCTCATATCAGACTGATATAAACAGAAGTTTATTGATCCAAAATATTCCCCCTTATTTCAAGTTCTGTAATCCAAGAACCAAGGAATTGTTCCCTTGTTTAGATTCAATCTACCATGTCCTTCAGGGACAGTTTGAGATCTGGTCCAGCCCAAATTTTAAAATGTTTTTGTATTAGCTATGGTGCCTTACTTTTCCATAATAGAGGAGTGTCATGACCACCAGCTTTGATTCTGTTATATGGATTTTCTTAAACTGGTCACTCAAAATTATATTTGTAGGAATGATGTCAGTTCAGTTCAATCACTCAGTCGTGTCTGACTCTTTGTGACCCCATGAATCACAGCACGCCAGGCCTCCCTGTCCATTACCAACTCCCGGAGTTCACCCAAACTCATGTCCATCGAGTTGGTGATGCCATCTAGCCATCTCATCCTCTGTCATCCCCTTCTCCATTTTATTTACTAAGATCATTCAAAGTTTTTAGAAGTAGACTTCTTAAAGACTTATAGCTTTGTTTAGAAAAAGTGTCAAGGGAAGGCCACTCAAAGATAGATTATTGATTCATTATGTATTAAACAAGCATTTCTTGAGTGTCTACTATGAGCCATGCAATATTTTGGGTTGAGGGGATGCCCATGGTAAACTCTAGCCCACATCAGTGTAGCCCAGAAGCCAGGCATTTTGTTAATTGCCAAGGCCACAAAGAAAAAGAAGATAATTCTTGAGCCTTAATTAGAAGTTTAGACTATTTGGAAAAGATAAATCACATGAAAATAATGTATGTATGTGTGTGCTCAGTCACTCAGTCATGTCTGACTCTTTGCGACCCCATGGACTGTAGCCCCAGCCAGGCTCCTCTCTCCATGGGATTCTCCAGGCAAGAATGCTGGAGTGGGTTGCCATTCCCTTCTCCAGGGGATCTCCCTGACCCAGGGATTGAGCCTGCATCTCCTGCATTGGCAGGTAGATTCTTTACCAAAGCGCCACCTGGGAGGCATGAGAATAATACAATGCTATAAATAGTATAAAAGCAGAAGATTGGAGCAGCTATTCTGCATAGTCAACTCATTGATACTCTGTCATTTAGCTTCCTAGAATTCTAAAGGGCAGTGACTCTCCCTGAGAGGAGGGAGCTTGAAATAGTGGGGTATAGGAGTGTGAAGTCAGGGAAAGTAACCAAGGATCTGTGTACTGTGGACAGTTGTGCACACCTACTTCTACCAGGATCAGGATTTCATTGTTTCAACTCTGGTTTTCACCTGTTTTTAGACTTGCACAAGTCTCAAAGACTTGGATGTTTTTCAACTTACTTTTCTAGTTAAAATTTTTCTTGAAAACTTCTAGGAGCCAAAAGAAGTGGTATCTCTGTGTCCTGTCCTAGCCTCTCTCTGTGTTGGTATCTTTCTCTCTCTCACTGTAATTATAAATTCAGGTGTTGCTACTGAAATGTCTTATAAGCTTTGACTTTGTGTGATGTTTTAATATTTTCTTAAATTGCATATTTTTTCTTTTATGCTTCTAATGGGATGACAGAACTCATTTTAGTATAAGAGGTCAGTGTTAATACTTTGAATGAAACAGATACTTGAACTTAAAAAAAGAAACTATATAACGGTCTGTTTTTTTTCAGTGCTCTAATTTTCATGAAGATTTTATATTAAGTATATGTGCTCCCAGTGCATGCCCCTTTTAAAAAATTAAAAAGAAAAACTATGCATGCCAAAAAGTATCCTCAGTTTGAGGAGAAGCAGTGAGATTGCTGATGTATTCATTTTTTTCAGTATTGAAAGGAGAGTGTTTTGAAGCATTTATGTTCCTTGTTATTTCAGGCTGAATACAATGTAGATGTCAATGCAGAAGAAGATGATGATGGGGAATTAGCACTGTGGTCTTCTGAAGTCAAGATTGTTGAGCTAGTGAAAGATCATAAAGGCTTGGGATTCAGCATTTTGGATTACCAGGTATAAGAACCTGTATAGAATTTTTTGAAGCAATTAGTTTGTATTAAAATTATATGAAGTAATAATTGTTAAAAGCTCCCACTGACTTGGGCAAAACTGAGTTGTTTAATGTAAAATGCAACTGTCCAAAGGTAGAATATTGTAATTTCTATTGTTACCTTTAAAGCTGATAAATCCCTTAGTTAATAAAATGCTAGATGATATAATAACTGGACAATAAGGGAAGCGATAGTTTTATACCCATGGATGCTTTTAGAGACTGGAACTTGATGAATTTTTTTATATGGAGGGTTTTTTCCCTCCAACTTTATTGAGATATATTTCACATACCATAAAATTCACCCATTTAAAGCATACAGTTCGGTTGTTTTTAGTATATTCAAGTTGTGCAACCTTCACCACGGTCTAATTTAAGAATATTTTCATCACCCCAGGAAAAAACCCTATACATATTAGCAGTCATTCCCAATTCTCACTCTCCTCTCCTTTCACAGGAAGGTTTTTATAGTTTTGCTTACCTATTAATCTCAGTGAGCGTAACTAAGTAGAACTGTTCTTGGTGAGATTTATATTTATATATAGAACATATAATATTTATGTATTTGTATGCCTCCTAATTATAACTACAGTAAAGTTACTGATGCATTTGGGGTGTGGAGAGCAATATGAAAGGTCATAATAAGACATTTATATGTTATACCAGTTTACCAGTTAAAGTTTTTTTAGGCCATCTGATTATCATGGGGAATTAAAACTGTTGGCAAGAAATCTCTTCACTTAAGATGCATATTTTAATACATTAGTGCTGCCTAAACACATTGTGGTTTAATAAAGCAAAATGTACTCTATCAAAGCACATAAAATGCCAAGTGATATAAAAATCAATTTTTTTTTAAAATAAGGCAATTGGGAATAGATGAAAAGAAAAATACTTTGAGAATTATGTAAGAACATTAAATTCCATATTTTGGCAGTGTGATTTAAGATTACTGAAATAGATTATGTCTATTTTATTTTTGCTGGCATATTTCTGTGCCAGATAACCCTCTTCGTTATTGGAAGTTCTCTTTGGAATATTATTGAATTGTGAGTTGTTGATTCCAAATAATGCATATTTTGAGAAATCTTTATCAAGAAATATTAATACTGTAAGATTCTGGAAGTTTATATGTTGGTTAATATTAGGGTATATAAAATAAATGGCTGATACTTTTTCCTCTTCAGTGTTGCCCTATTACCTATACAGATGGTAGGTGATTGATAAATATTTGCATAATGATCAAGTAACATTTAGGTTAGATGAAATTAACTGGGACTGAATGGACACATTCAGTTGTCTTTATTGTTGTTAACATGTAGGAGAAGGCAATGGCACCCCACTCCAGTACTCTTGTCTGGAAAATCCCATGGATGGAGGAGCCTGGTAGGCTGCAGTCCATGGGGTCGCTAAGAGTCAGACAGGACTGAGCAACTTCACTTTCACTTTTCATTTTCATGCACTGGAGAAGGAAATGGCACCCACTCCAGTGTTCTTGCCTGGAGAATTCCAGGGACGGGGGAGCCTGGTGGGCTTCCGTCTATGGGGTCGCACAGAGTCGGACACAACTGAAGTGACTTGGCAGCAGCAGGAGCAACATGTTGATAGTTGTGATTTAGTTTAGAAAAACCCTTTCAGATGTGGTCTTAGATATTCGGCTGTATTTCCACTGTTACTGGAATCTATATGTTTTTGCATTCTTACAATGATTGCTCTTATCCGTTTAAAAATGTTATCTGCAAGTTATATATTTAGAATATCGCACATGTTAGAGAAATGCTTCAGAAATTAAAGAAAACTCAAAAATGTCAGTAGAAGATGGAAAGAAAAACTTGATAGTCTTTAACAGTTTAATCCCTAGCTAAGAGAAAAATTCTTTTGATCAGTTCTGAGCTTTACACACACACGCATATAGTATAGTATATATATGTGTGTGTATTATACATGTATATGAGTCAGTGCTTAACACTTTTCATTGTATTCATATACATATGTATTGTAACAACCTTTGTTTTTTTTTTTTTAATTTTGTTTTTATTTGTAAAATTCTAGGTACCCCCCCATCCCATCTTCCTCACAATCACCATTACACATATAGATGTTTATTTCTGCACAGATTATATAAAGTAATTTTACTGAAAAAGAAATATTAGATATTCTTGCTTTTGTGCTTATGGGAGAACTGATTGAATAAAAATTTCATTTTCTAAATGCTACTTTGATTCACATTAAAGGGCTCAGCATATTTATTTCTACAGCTAACCTTGGAAGAAAAAGCATTGTCTTAAGTTGAATGATTTTCTTAAGTCAGTCTTACATACGCTTATAGTTGTACACAGCACAGTTTCAGCATTTGTCAGCTGTATGTAGAACTGTTATCTACTTTGACATTTAGATGGCATGAGAACACAATTTAAAATTTGGTTTTGAGCAAGTTAATTAATTGGTTGTAGCATCCCTTGTTGATAATTAGGTAATAAATTCTAAAGTTCAAAAATGTTTTTTGCAGGGCCAGGTGAAAGTTTAGCAAAAGCCATGAGAGCCCACGTTCCTGGTTATTATTGAATTTGATGCTTCATGTATGAATTGATTAGGCAGCTGAATAGGGCTGATGCTGATCTTCACCCCCAACTCCAGGCTTAGCATATTTCAAATAAGTGCTATCAGGAATAGCTTAACCACAGAGAGAACACTTTAGTAGAGTGGGAGAGCTTCCAGGTTGTAAAGGACCTGCATTAGCAGTATTGAAGAGATTGAAAAGTTAGTTTGGAATTTTAAGTTAACCATGTTTCTCACTAATGAGTTTTTCTCTAGAAAAATCAGAACTTCCTCAAGAGCCTGACAAAATTAGATACAATATCTAATTTGTAGGTGTTTTTACAATTTCTTTATGCATAAAATGAGGATAATGTTTGGCTCAAACAATTGTTTTGGATTAAGTAAATTAATATGTAAAGAAGTGGGAAATGTTATATTTATTTTGGAAATGTCAGTGTTATTAGTAATCATCTAATTTAGAAAACAAGCACAAAAAGTCTTGATATTGTCCTCATTCTATAGTATAATAGGGAACCATACTATAGTATTTTTATATTCTATCAGATAGATTAGAGAAACTGATGAGTAGATACCTTTGTAAGGACTTCCTTGGTGGCTCAGATGGTAAAGCGTCTGCCTACCATTCGGGAGACCTGGGTTCAATCTCTGAATCGGGAAGATCTCCTGGAGAAGGAAATGGCAACCCACTCTAGTATTCTTGCCTGGAAAATCCCACGGACAGAGGAGCCTGGTGGGCTACAGTCCATGGTGTTGAAAAGAGTCAGACACGACTGAGCGATTTCACTTTCACTTTACCTTTGTTTAGTGAAGTTTAAATTTAAGTATAAAATTATGTTCTCAAATGCAGCCAACGCTTGATGACCCATATGTGAATTACCCAGTTGTGGTTATAGCCCAGAAATTTACTTTTTACTTAAATTGAGCCAAACCTTAGGAAGAGATGAGTGAGGAGACAAAGGATCTTGAATTGGCCTTGGAACGATGGGGTGACAATTTGGACAGGGAATTCAGTGAGTCACCAGTGATGGAAGTTGTATAGCTGAGTCTCTGTACTTCAGTGAAAGAGCTAAATCTGATACACAGTTCTACAGCTGAGTCATATGGCCAAAGAGGAAAGTGTGGCAATTCATTTTCATGAAAAGCACTTTAAATAGACTGGGGCAAAGGAAGAGGAGAAAGCAACACAGAAGACTTAGTAAATATGACTCAAGTTGTAAGTCTACTCATTAAGTTTAGGGTAAAGTGATTGTAGCTTTTTTGGCTGTGATTTGAATGGAAGTAGGACACTTGTTGGAGAAGGCAATGGCACCCCACTCTAGTACTCTTGCCTGGAAAATCCATGGACAGAGGAGCCTGGTAGGCTGCAGTCCATGGGGTTGCTGAGTCGGGCACGACTGAGCGACTTCACTTTGACTTTTCACTTTCATGCACTGGAGAAGGAAATGGCAACCCACTCCAGTGTTCTTGCTTGGAGAATCTCAGGGATGGCGGAGCTTGGTGGGCTGCCTTCTATGGGGTCTCACAAAGTCGGACATGACTGAAGTGATTTAGCAGCAGCAGCAGCAGGACACTTGTTAGTCTCATGTATGTCTAGATATTGCTTCATGTCATGGTTACTTAAATTCTGGCCCTGTGTATGTACCATATTGAAAGAGTCCTTTGTCATATAACATCATGCCTTATAGGATTGTGTTATAGAAAACAATGATGTGCACTGTTTGTCAAGGACATGAATGTTATGGCTCAACTGTGTACTGTTTCTAAGCAATATAGAATTCTTCAGAAATTTGGTTATAAGTTTTTATAGTATATATATATATATTTTTTTTTTTTTTTGCCAAAGATAAGTAGATTACATACTGTGCACTACTTATCTTTGTCTTGATTCCCCATTACTGATATGTATTGTCTTTATTCTTGGAAATAAATACTAAATAAATTACTAATGCTGATATTGATATTGGGCTTCACTCATAGCTCAGTTGGTAAAGAATCCGCCTGCATTGCAGGAGACCCTGGATGGATTCCTAGGTCGGGAAGATTCCCTGGAGAAGGGATAGGCTATCCGCTCCAGTATTCTTGGGCTTCCCTTGTGACTCAACTGGTAAAGAATCTGCCTGCAATGTGGGAGACCTGGGTATGATCCCTAGGTTGGAAAGATCCCCTGGAGAAGGGAAAGGCTACCCACTCCAGTGTTCTGGCCAGGAGAATTCCATGGACTGTATAGTCCATGGGGTCACAAAGAGTTGGACACGACTGAGTGACTTTCACTTTCATATTGCTATTAATCCTAATATTAATCCAGATAATGAATACAAATTCAATAATAGCTAACATATAGTGAGTGTTTGCGGAGAAGGCAGTGGCACCCCACTCCAGTACTCTTTTGCCTGGAAAATCCCATGGATGGAGGAGCCTGGAAGGCTGCAGTCCATGGGGTTGCTAAGGGTCGGACATGACTGAGCGACTTCACTTTCACTTTTCACTTGCATGCATTGGAGAAGGAAATGGCAACCCACTCCAGTGTTCTTGCCTGGAGAACCCCAGAGACGGCGCAGCCTGCTGGGCTGCCGTCTATGGGGTTGCACAGAGTCAGACACGACTGAAGTGACTCAGCAGCAGCAGTGAGTGTTTGCTCTTCGCTAGTCTCTGTTCTAATTGCTTAATGTATTCCTAATGAGAACTATATGTTAGTCTCATTTCAGAAGTGAGGAACCTGAGGAGAGGTTAAGAGAGGTTAAGTTAGTTGTCCAAATTCACACAGCTACTATATGGCAAAATTAGAGTTTGAACTGCCAGAATCTGTGCTTTTAACCACCACACATACTGCTTCCCTACTTATCAGTGATATTTCCATGCTCATTTTATTATAGAGAATTCCTGTAATAAATTTATTGCAGCAAATCTTCCTGTTTTTTTTCAGCTTGCTAAACAGTTTTGTATCTTAAAGACAAGCTGCTAGATAGTATTCTCATTTTCAATGGTTATATGAAAGTTTAGTAAGTATTAAAAATTAATAGAGTGTGCTTATATGCACTGTGTAAAAGTAGTGTTTATTGCTTCAAACGAAAATGATTACAAGTTTAAGAATCCTAAATTAGTGCAAGTAATTTGTTGTGGAATAATGTTCAATAATGAAGCAATTATTAGGTAGTCTGAGAGCCTGTAATTTTTAATTTCTACCAAAAAGCTTGAGATAAATTTGGAAGTGTGTGGATTTTACCTTCAGTTGACCTTATAAATTAAACATTGCAAGTGGATATTTTCTGGTGTTTTGATTTATGTTGAACTTTAAATAACCTCTCATGATTATAATTCACTGGAAATGTTTGACGTTAGCCAATTTTTGAACATTAGCCATGATATTGCCATTCTTGATACTTTTGAATTTTAGTGATTTAGCAGGTAAAATTTATTAACCAATAATTCTCGTCCCTCCTACACCCCATTCCTCAGTTCTCTCCCTTCCTGATATGGAAACCAAATTCAATTTTTGCCAAAGCAGATATTTTTGAAAGGCTTTGGGTTTATCTCAGACACTGAGAGAAAGAAAAATAGAAAGCGTGATAGCACAGCCATTGAGAAGTAATTTATACATAAATACTGTTAGTAACACTTGAAGAACTTGTTTGAAAGACCAAAGATAGCTGATTAAAAAAAAAAATTGTAAAAATAGAACTCCCTATAAAAATTAACAGTGATTATTTTTTCTCAGAAGAAATGGGTTATAAAACTTAAACAGTATAAATATGAATATAAAACACTGCGGTACTGCTGAAGTGAAGTGAGGTGAAGTTGCTCAGTCGTGTCCGACTCTTTACAACCCCATGACTGTAGCCTAGCAGGCTTCTCCCTCCATGGGATTCTCCAGGCAAGAGTACTGGAGTGGGGTGCCACTGCCTTCTCCAGGGCATCTTCCCGACCCATGAATCAAACCCAGGTCTCCTGCATTCCAGACAGATGCTTTAACCTCTGAGCCACCAGGGAAGCCTGAGTCTTGGATATATTATTCCTTAGTATTTGTGAGGAAAACCTAGTGTGTAGTTTTTACCTGACTTACTCTATTAGATAAAATTCTTAAAATTTTTTTTGAAAATTATTGGAAGGGAGTGTATACATTTTATATATGTGTTTTTTTTTTCTTATGTGTGCAACATAATAACATTTGGTATGTATTAAAAGTGTTTTAAAAATAAGTAATATATATATATAGTGCATAAAAATTCAAAGGTACATAACGCTATACTATGATGGGTATACATACTTCTGACCATAATCCCTCACTTTTTATGTCCCAGATAAAAACTCCTGATTTTCTTGTCTGTCCTTCCAGAGATATTTTATACAGGTACAATTATATAGTGGTAGTTTTCTGATTGTTTAATTTTTTTAAATTTTTTTAATGCATAAATAGAGTATGTCATACAATCTTTCAGTACATTGCTTTCCCCCTTCCATTATATGTTCTTGCATTTTAGAATATATGTGCTAAGTCGCTTCAGTCACGTCTCACTCTTTGCGACCCTATGGACTGTAGCCCACCTTTCTCCTCTGTCCATGGGATTCTCTAGGCAAGAATATTGGAATGGGTTCCCATGCCCTCTTCCAGGGGATATTCCTGACCAAGGGATCGAACACTTGTCTCTTGAGTCTCTTGCATTGGCAGGTGGGTTCTTTACTGCTAGTACCACCTGGGAAGCCCCTAGAGCTTCCTCATATTTTTAAATGCTTGCATACTGTATTATTGCTGTTGTGTAATAAGTTATTTAACCAAGCTCCTGTACTCAGTTAAGGGTATGTCAAATGAGACTGTAGTGGATATCCTTATCATACTCCTTTATAAAAAATATGCAAGTATATCTTGTGATAAATTCCTAGAAGAGGAATTGCTCATCAAAAGAGCATTCATCCCTTAAATTTTGATACATTTTTATCAAACTGCCTGAACATAAATGTTTGTGAGACTCATGTACTTAAACCACTTAAAACTGATATCTTCTATAATTTCTTTGTTTAAATAATTTTCTGAAAGATTAAGGAGGTACATAATTCATGGGTTTGCTAATGGTTTTCTATAATATAGACAGATTAAGTAATAGCAATATATAACTATCAACTTTGTTTTAACTGTATATTGTCAGTAATTAATTTATTGACCTTTATAGCTAAGAGATGGAGAAAGGAATGGCAACCCACTCCAGTATTCTTGCCTGGAGAATTCCAGGGACAGAAGAGCCTGGCAGACTACAGTCCATGGGGTTGCAAAGAATCAGACACGACTGAGCGACGAACACTTTCACTTACTTTCACGTGTAGCTAAGAGAGGGCATAAACTATTTATAGTCAGACTATGATATTAGTGCACCAAAATCTATTTCTATTTTTTCCACCACTTTTAATCTTGTTATCAGAAGCTGGACTTTAAAAATGGAAGAAATTAAGGACTTCATATTTGCCGCAAGATTTGAGATTTTTGAGGGGCTTCCCTGTAGCTCAGCTGGTGAGATTTTGGGTGAATGCTGCTATCATTACATAGTCTTTAGTAACTTGTAGAAGCCCAGTATCTTTATGTTCGTGCCAATAGATTAGTTTATTGAATCTGGGGTATAGAATTTGATAGATATTGATATAATTTAAACATGTAGTAGTACCTATATTAGTAGCATTAAAAAGTCAGGTTCAAACCTGTACTGTTTCCATAATCTAAAATATTCAGGATGGAAATGTATTGTAAGTTGTTATACAGTTCCACTTTAATGCTCAAGGAATCATATAATGCGGCCACCAGGATCTGTTTTTTTTTCCTTTTTCTTTCTGTTTTTATATATATATATTTTTTTAAGGAACTCTGGGTCTTATTCATCCATGTAGGATTAAGATATTGGTACTAAGTAAAATGCAGTCAGTCTGCTCCTAATGGTAGTTTCAGTGTTCTTGGAAATATCAATATATCCCACCGCCTACTGTTGAACAAACCATGCAGCTGCATTTAGAGGTCACTTTTGCTCAGTGGAACTTAGGACTGATAAAGACCCAATCTTTGCTTATCCTGATCCCTATCCACATTTATTTTTATTAACATCAAAGTACTGTAAACTCCAGTGCCAACTGGGCTGAAGATTTCTTTTCACAGAGGATTTGCTTCCTTCCCCTCTATGGGAAAGTTCCATATCCTTTAAATCATTTTAAGCTGCTTCATTTGAAAAATAATTCTTCATAGTGTGTTCATGGAGTGGATTGATTGTGGCTACTGGGGAAATTCTCTCATGGCTTAAAGATTGCTTTTCAAGCCTGCGAAGTGGGTGAATGAAGGGAGGCCACTCCTGGTGTGTGGAGTTTGTAGTGTGCTCAGGATGATGACTGACTCGCAAACACCACAGTGAAGCAAGACTAAAGGCATCAGGAGACCAGAAGCCACTTAATCAGAGATCAAAGAGGCTGTGTGTATATCAGCTTGAAATCCAGATAGTACAGATCAAAAGCTTGCCTTAGCAAGGCAGCTGCAGGGGGATGAAGTTAGCAGGAGGCCTTAAAGATCTTAAGTCAGGCCTGATGTTGAACTTTGCGGGAATTTCATGGCTCCTCTGGAATATGAATTTGGCAAAAAATCCCATTGTGTCTAACGGGGGAGAGAGAGAATAGAGGGCAGGCAGCAAATGCTTGTCAGCTGGGTGGTGCTTTCTCATAGGGTCGTGCTCCTTTTCATAAATGTTTCTTAAGGACTCTTTCTGCATTAAGAGAAGGCATTGCTGAGGAGGAGGAGATTCTGAAAATGATACATTTGTTATATTACCTTTAGTGAGTATTCTAGAAATGGCTGAATGATAAATATTAGTGTTTATGAAACAACCGTGAAAAGCTAAAATATAGGCATAAAGGTGCTCAGGTTTACTGCAATACCTGGTAAATATTTCTTTTCTATGAAATGCTCAAGACATTCCAGGAAGTTGTGACTGTCAGTCTGGCTTTGCATCTCTGTCTCCCATGTAACTAAAAACAGAACAATAACTTTTTTTTTTTTCCTAAAGTGGAGTTTGTCTAAAGAGAAAACTCAGCCTCCAGAGGTGTTTCATCACCAGTCTACCTCTATGTGTGGGTGTGTTTTGAAAGTTCCCGCTGGATTCTGATGTCAGTGTTGAGAACCATGCTAGTAGATGAAAGTCATAGGCCTTCCTAGAGTATGACAGAAGGATGGAATCAGATCCACCAGCAGGTATTACGAACCTGTTTTCCTAAGGCATGATGGTTTCTACTGCGCTGCCCTGTTTGTGGGTGTCATTTGGAGCTGGGCAATGATCCAGAGAAGCCATGCTCTCCCAGTAAGGGCTGGACAGTAGTGTTGCCTCCTTCTGGTACCAAAAGCCTAATTTGTTAATGAGGCATGAAAGGAGATCGTCTGCCTAATCTTGACACACCCCTTTCTAGGGCTCGAGTTTCGCTTATGGCAGTTCCCACTGTGTTTTACTTTAATTAGGTATTATATTCACCAGTATGCCACTGTGAACATACCATCAGAAAGGACCAGGATTTGCCTTCTGGCTATGACATACCCTTAGGACTTTGGACAAGCCTGTTAATCTTTCTTATATAATAATCTCTAAAATAGAAATAATATTTGCCTTTTAAAGCTGTAAAAACTAAATAAAAGATGTATATAAATGCCTATGCTTTTCTGGATATAAAATAATGTGTTCCTAGTTACTGAAAAATGATGATTCATAAAAATAAAGTCTAAGCATAAAGTCTAAGTCTTGCTATACTTATTATTCATTATCTTCTTCCAAAAATTATTATTCATTTATGAACTGGTATGGGGATATAAAGATGAAAGGATCCATTGCCTTTCAAGATCTTATTTAACAAATGTATATGGGGCATCTCCTATGCTAGGCATTGTTCCAGACACTGGGAATATAGAAATAAACAAAATAGGTGAGAGACCCTCTGTCCTTACGGAGTTTAAATTCAACTGGGAGTAAAGAGACAGTGGATAAATAAATGTATGTTAAAATAGAATGAAAGAAACAGACTTTGGGACAATTCTCTATTACATTATGATTTTAGCAGTGGTAAGAGACTTTGTGATAATTGTTTCTTAGGATCCAGAGAGACCTCATGGGGAACTGAGGAACGCTTTGTACACAGACAGGTAGTAGGCACAGGAATGTCCTAGAGTTGATAACTTGGCCCTGATTTCATGTCTTTATTTTCTTTAGTAACTGTAAACTGTTTAATATCTATCTAAACTTTCATGTTTTATTCCTTTTAATGAAAAAAAAATCCTTTGAGAAATTTTCTAATATTTAAGATATGGCTACCATTTCACATGATGATAATAATAGCCAGTAATTATGTCCTGCTTACACATACTGGTTTAATTATCTCTATAGCACCTTGAGGCACATCCTACAATCATCCTCATTTTATAGATGAGGAACTTGATGACAGGAGGCTAAGGAATTTGCTCAGGATGATCCAGTTAGTAAGCAGTGGAGCTGGGCTCCCAAGTCTGTGGTCCAGCGGCATGAAAGTACAGCTTTTAGACCAGAAACAACACTGATTCTTCGTAACTGTGGCTTCAGTGAAAGATGATAAAAATTTCTAATTCTCTTTCCAGGGAGAAACATTTAGTACAGTCCCAGAAGGTTGACTTCGCATTTCCCTGAATCCTTGTGGTCTCTTGCTCTTACTCCTCTTATCTAGCCAAAGCTCTTTAAAGACCCAATGGCCATTTCACTGCCAGAGAGTAGAAACTGTACATGTTTTACCTTATGTTTCCTAGTAGGACTCCTTACCATTTCTCCGGTGTGGTTTTAAAGTTGGCAAAGTTTTGTTCTGTGTATCCCAGAGTGCTGGTTGCCCTTTCAAGGACTGAAAACAAACAAACAAACAAACAAAAAAACACAGAATCTTTTCTAAAGGATGGAAAGCATTCTGTGTCCTTTGAGGGTGGTTGTCAGAGAAGCTCACAGGGTAGAGATGGCTCCTGTCTTTCAGTATCTGCTTTAATGGGGAGTGAGGACTAAGGAGCCCATGCTGCCTTGAGCCTCCCTTCAGGTACAGAGGTCTGTGTATCTGGAGAGTAGGAGGTCAACACTTCACTGTCATGTATTAACATGAAGTGTATTATCAGGGATGGTTTAGCAAGAGCCTCCCTTCAGGTGCAGAGGTGTGCCTATCTGGAGACTGTGAGGTCAACGCTTCGTTGTCATGTGTTAAAATGTAACGGTAATTAATACCAGGGATGGTTTAGCAATTGATAGCACTGTTGGTCTAAAGCACACATGCTCAGTTGAATTTAGAAGGCAGTAGATAAGACAGTAATTGTTAAGTCCTCAAACACATATGTCCAATCAACTTCTTTTCCATCATCTTCCTGGTAAACAGTAATAAAAGGAGTTATAGCAAGAATAAGAGTAAAAGCACTTATGAAGTGATTACTGTGGGCTTTCCAAGTCCTTAATCATGCCTTATCTCATTTAATGCCTTAAATAACTCTACAAAATCTGTATTATTGTCATTTCCACTTACAATGAGAAACTCAAGTCTCAGAGATTAAACAGCTTGAACAGTATCACTCAGCTGGTATCTGTAACTGTTTAGCTTAAGCTGAGAGTAATTGGTTTGGAAAATAAAAATAAATTTCAAAACTAATACTTTAAAAAAGCTTTTAAAAATTTTCTGTGTCTATACTTTTCCGGCATCATAATAACTTTCAACGAATATAGTTTTTCTCTAGAAGATAATGGGATATCAGTTTCAGTTCAGTTCAGTTCAGTCGCTCAGTCATGTCTGACTCTTTGCGACCCCATGGACTGTAGCACCTGGGGGACAGGCTTCCCTGTCCATCACCAACTCCAGAAGCCTGCTCAAACTTATGTCCATCAAGGGATATATCTTATTTATAAATTCATTGTCTTCTAAACATTTTTTTGGGTAAAATACACATAACATAAAATTTACCATCTTAATTTTTAAGTGTACAGTTCAGTTGTGTTAGGTATATACACACTTCAACTAATGTTACTTTAAAAAATATTTTAATATATTTATTAATTTATTTTTGGCTGTGCTGGGTGTTCATTGCTGTGTGGACTTTTTTTCTAGTTCTGCTGAGCAGGGGCTATTCTCTAGTTTCAGTGCATGGGTTCCCATTGTGGTGATTTCTCTTGTTTCAGAGCATGGGCTCTAGGGTGCATGGGTTTTAGTAGCCGTGGCACATGGCCTCAGTAGTTGTGGCTCCCCAGCTTTAGAGCACAGGCTCAATAGTTGTGGCACATGGGCTTAGTTGCTCTGTGGCATGTGAGATCTTCCCAGATCAGGGATCAAATCTGTGTCTCTTGCATTGGTAGGCAGATGTAATGTAGTTAAAATAGAGGGTGTGACTTTGTCCTTGAGTACTACCATCAGCCTGGTGGAATCCCAGCCATTTCAGCCAAGTGATGGTGGGGCTTTGAGATAAAGGACAGCTGTGTGGTTCATTTTGTTTTGTTTTCCTTACAAATAGTAAAATTCCCGGGCCAGAAGTGAATAGTAAATATGTAAACAATTACAGCATGATATAAAATTTTCAAAAGATGAGATGTCCAGAGACAATATTTAGTATCCAAGGAGAATATCAACTAGGAGATTAAGAAGGGGAAAAGGTAAAGTCATGGGACTCTGCTTGAATCATTCTGCGAGAGTTGCTCATTGAGAAGCTCTGGCTGGGGGGGGGGGATCAACTCGTTCCGGAGGTGGTGTGGAAAGAGACGCCGCTGATCTGATCTGACTGTGTTTAAAATAGATTGTTAAAATGTGAAACTATACAGAATAAAATGATGTGCAAGCCTATGTATTTTTTCCTCTATTTTAGATTATATGTTGATCTTTTAGCAAGTTTCTCTGTCCACTTCTCTTCTATTGCACTTTTAATTGCCTTGTGTGCTATACTTACTGTGCTGCTCAGGGACTGTTTCATTCTACGTATGATGCGTGGAAAAATCTATTCTTAATGCCTAAGAGTATTTAGGAAGTAATAAGACACAAGGAGCTAGGAACCGTATCAGTTTAATTTATCTTGAGTGCACTGAAAGTATTTTGTGGGCACTTATATTTTGAATGTGATGGTATTGTGGTAATTGGTATGATTAGTGTACAACTTGGCTATATTATAAAATAGTAAAAAATGGGGTTAGATTCTGATAATATAGCATAGTCATTATTCATTAGAATCATTTAGTTATTGCCTTGCATTCACTATAAATCCATTTCTTTCTCTTTCCTAAAAGTAAATGCTTAGCATATTGTTCAAGTCAGAAGATGCTCTTTTAGTGTAATTAATTACCTCCTGTTATCTTAAACCAGAACTATGCTAGTGATTTTAGTTCAACTAATAGTCTCTAACGTGTCTTTTGTTACTATCAAGAAACGGCCAAAAAAAGTTGTTCTAATATTCATCTTATAAAAAAGAGCACATGTAAATATTTTGTTATATCTTTTGTTTTGATGGTGGAATACTCAAGGAAGTTAGAGATTGCGTAGTTAAGCGGCATTTTTATGAGTCCTTTAAAGACATTACTAACTACATTTATTCCATGTTTGTGACCAAAGTGTAGTCTTTTTCATTGCTGATGCTGTGTTTTGAATTAACTTCTGTCATTCCCTACTTTTTATAGTGGTTTTGTGACTCTCTTGGTAGAAATTAGTAAGAAATTTGACTCAAGCTATTCTGTCAAATTTAGTTATAGGATTTGGGAGTTGGGGAAATGGATCACAACTGTCACGTATCCAACTTTCTCGTTTTACAATTAAGGAAACTGACACAGAGAAATCAAGAACTTGTGAAATTTTACACAGTCAGACTGGGGGCTCAAAACTTGTTGCTTGACTTCTAATACACACCCATTCTACCACTAGCGGATTGAATGGCTGTTTTCGCTGTCTTTTCTTTATCTATATTTTCTTCTTTTTAGAAGAATGTTTGGATTCCTGTTTCCTGACTGACATTGGTCACTGGAAATTTTAATTCATGCCGGCTGTGGATCAGAGCTCCTGCAGATCACTATTTTTTCATTAAGATCCACACATCTCTGTGTGTGTGCATGTGTAAAAGAACCTTTGCTTTGCCCTTATTTACACTGAATTCCTTCTTCTGCCTACCTCTACTATGAAATAGCTGGCTGTCTTGTTTTTAATCTTAATGGTTTCTTCCTATGTTCTCCATTTCAGTAACTTCCTTAAGATTTAGCTGTTAACTCACTTAGATTTTAACTTACTACTCTTTGGTTCAAAAAATTATTACCACATTTAAGAGTAGTCTTCAAACCTAGAACAAATTCATAGAGACAGAAAAAAGAAGAGTGGTTACTAGGAACTGGGTATTGGGTGGCCAGCGGGGGGCGAGGGGGGCGCAGTGGGGGAATAGAAACTCATTTAATGGGCATGGCGTTTCAGTTTGGGAAGATAAAAATATTCTGGGGTTGAATAGTGGTGACAGTAGTACAGCCATGTGGATGCACTTGCCACTGAACTGTACACTTAAAAATGGTTAAATGGTAAATTTTACCTCAGATACGCAGATGACACCACCCTTATGGCAGAAAATGAAGAGGAATTAAAAAGCCTCTTGATGAAAGTGAATGTGGAGAGTGAAAAAGTTGGTTTAAAGCTCAACATTCAGAAAACAAAGATCATGGCATCCGGTCCCATCACTTCATGGGAAATAGATGGAGAAACAGTGGAAACAGTGTCAGACTTTAGTTTTGGGGGCTCCAAAATCACTGCAGATGGTGACTGCAGCCATGAAATTAAAAGACACTTACTCCTTGGAAGGAAAGTTATGACCAACCTAGATAGCATATTCAAAAGCAGAGACATCACTTTGCCAACAAAGGTTCGCCTAGTCAAGGCTATGGTCTTTCCTGTGGTCATGTATGGATGTGAGAGTTGGACTGTGAAGAAGGCTGAGCGCCGAAGAATTGATGCTTTTGAACTGTGGTGTTGGAGAAGACTCTTGAGAGTCCCTTGGACTGCAAGGAGATCCAACCAGTCCATTCTGAAGGAGATCAGCCCTGGGATTTCTTTGGAAGGAATGATGCTAAAGCTGAAACTCCAGTACTTTGGCCACCTCATGCGAAGAGTTGACTCATTGGAGAAGACTCTGATGCTGGGAGGGATTGAGGGCAGGAGGAGAAGGGGACGACAGAGGATGAGATGGCTGGATGGCATCACTGACTCGATGGACGTGAGTCTGAGTGACCTCCGGGAGTTGGTGATGGACAGGGAGGCCTGGCGTGCTGGGATTCATGGGGTCGCAAAGAGTCGGACACGACTGAACGACTGATCTGATCTGATTTTATTTGTATATTTATATATTATATATATATATATATATATTTATTTTGGCTTCGTTGCCGCGGGGGCTATTCCCTGGTTGTGGTGCACAGCCTTCTCACTGCGGTGGCTTCTCTTGTTGCAGAGCACAGGCTCCAGGGCATGCAGGCCTCAGAAGTTGCTGCACATGGGCTCAGTAGTCGTTGCTCCCAGGCTCTAGAGCACAGGCTCAACAGTTGTGGCACATGGGCTTAGTTTTCTCTGCAGCGTGTGGAATCTTCCTAGCTGCTGCTGCTGCTGCTGCTAAGTTGCTTCAGTTGTGTCTGACTCTGTGTGACCCCATAAACGGCAGCCCACCAGGCTCCCCCGTCCCTGGGATTCTCCAGACAAGAACACTGGAGTGGGTTGCCATTTCCTTCTCCAATGCATGAAAGTGAAAAGTGAAAGTGAAGTCGCTCAGTCCTGTCGACTCTTCTCGACCCCATGGATGGCAGCCCACCAGGCCCCTCCGTCCATGGGATTTTCCTGGCAAGAGTACTGGAGTGGGGTGCCATTGCCTTTTCCGGGGATCTTCCTAGACCAGGGATCAAACCCATGTCTCCTGCATTGGCAGGCAGATTCTTTACTATTGAGCCACCATGGAAGCCCTATGTTATGTATTTCGATACAATAAAAGGTAGTAAGTCATAAAAGAAAGGAGTATACCCTTCAAGAAACAAATATTTGTCTCCTTGCTACTTCCATAGTTTTCTCTCAGTTGACCATTATTTAGTTGGAGCAATTATCTTATCAAATAGTCTGTGCTAGCTGCCTTGTGTTATCCAGAAATTAATGTATGTAGAGACTTCCAAATAATCCTTGAAACACAATTCCTCACCCTAATGTAACTATTTATGGAGTAAAATTCAGTAGCCTGATTCTGTAATAATGTCACCACAATATTGAATTCATTGGTTAGGAGATCTGATTCGTAGAGGACTTTCTGTCTCACGTTTGTCTGAAGTTGTTTTCCTGGTCATTCTTTGGAATCATTTCCTTTTGGTGAAGGACTCCTGTAAAAGAGGAGAGCAGGTGTTTTGGTGTGGTGAACTGTCAGCACAGAGCTTTAGTGACGTTGAATTAAGGTACCACGTTTCCTCTCGTGAGTTTACTACCGGCCAGCTTTATTTTTTATTTACCTAGTTGACAATAAGTGTGAACGTTATCTGAGGTAAATAATTTATACCCAGCTTTTTACCCAAAATAAACTATGGCCTATGTCTTTGCCATCCTATTGTGGTCTTTAAGTTCTTATTCCATTATTTAATGTTTTAAAAAATTTGATCCATCACCCAGGGTGGATTTTTCAAACAAGAAGAACAACCCCAGATTTATCCTTTGTTTTGCATTCGTGTAGTTAAGTCTTTGAGACCCCTTGATTTTTGTTTTACTTCATTGGAGTAATATCACAAACATGTAAAACTTGAATGTCAAAACTGTCCTTGGTTTATATCTCTTATTCCTGTTTTTCTAAAAAATGCCTCTTACTGAGGCATTGGCTAGTTTATTCAATGTGAGCGTTTTTCTTCTTGTTTGTTTCCTCTCTCTCTTTTTTATGCAACATTTCCTGCTTCTTGCCTTTCCACTGAGTCTGCCTTGGTTGCTTGCTTGTGACCGTTGTTTTAGTTTTGGCGCAGCTTTAAGGAGAGAGCTCTCTACATCTTCCGCTTGACACCCTTGTCTCTGAGAGAACCACCCCTGTACGGTGCTGTAGTTTATGTGAACTCCAGTCTCTTTGATCTATGGGAATGTATACAAATATTCATATAATACATTTTTATAGACACTTCAAAACTTTGAATTCCATCCATTCGGTTGTAATGGTTGTCACATGTTTGTATGTGTTCACCTGTAAATGTTCGTAGCTCACCAGAGGAATGGATTCTTGAGAACCTAAGTGTAAATTAATATTGGCAAGGTGCTTCTTTGCCAGTGGTGGTCCGGTGGTTAAGAATCTGCCTTGCAGCACCGGGGACACTGGTTGGGGAACTAACGTCTCACATGCTGCAAACGGCTAAGCTTGCCTGCTGCAACTGCTGAGGCCTGCGTGCTTTGGAGCCCGCATGCCACAACTAGAGAAAAGGAGCACCACAACGAGAGAGTACGTGTGCCACGGTGAAGACCCCACACGCTGCAACCAAGACTCGACAGGGTCAAAGGAATACATAAATTGAAAAATAAAACCAGCAAGCACATGTTTTAACTGTCTATGTAGGCACCCTGTACATTCTGTGCGCTCTTTCAACTAAGTAGCAACATATAAACCTCTGGTGGTCAAGTGTGGTATTTAAGAGGCTCAGTTTTATACACTTTGGCAAGGTAATAATATATGTTCTAACAATTTACTTTTTCTCAGCATTCATTCATTGAGCAAATGCTTACATTAAGAAGCTGTATCTCATAAGTGGCTAAGAGCATAAACTCTGGAGCTTAACTGGCTGGTTTAAATTCTGGTTCTATTACTTAACAATTGTGTGTTTTGGTTATTTTATTTTTCCTCTGTCTTAGTGTTTTCATCTGCAAAGTAGGAATAATAATGGAAGCTACCTCATATTGCTGTGAGGATTAAATCGATTCAAAGATTTAAGATATTTAAGTCAAGAACTCAGTAAAGGTTAACAGTTGGTTGTTACAAATGATGGGATGTGGCCTTTGCCTTGGTGTACTTACAGTCCAGCAAAAAGCATGAAACTAAATAGATTCAGTTATTTGATGTTTCAGCTATTATTCAGTCCCTTCTATGTGGCAGGCTCTGTAGTCAGCCCTGGGAATAAAATAGCAATAAGCAAACATATCCTTGTACTCATGAAGCTTATTTTTAGTAGGGAAGACAGTTAAAATAATTCCAGTAAAATGTCAAAAGAGTTGTAATAGGAAAAAATGCAGCATGCTGTGGATACATCTAGCAGGAGGGCCTTACTTATTCTAAAAGCTCAGGACAATAAAGAAACTATATTATGAAAAATGCTGTAAGGGAAGGTCTTTTTTAGGTTTAGAGATATTCAGAGTAGGAAGTGCTTGAGTCTTCTTTGGGAGATCTGGGAAAGCTGCTCACTGGAGGAAATGTGAGCTGACTCTAGTGGCAAAGATACAGATAAGGGCAGTGGGGCGGGGAAAGCATTTCTGGCCAATGGAATGGTTTGCAGAACGTCATGCAGCATGCCAGTGCCTTTCACAGTCCTGAACTTCAGTAATTCTGGATTGTTGGGACAGTGTGTGGGGCAAATGAAGGGGGCAGTGGTATATGTGGGAGGATCAAAGGGAGATCTGACGAAAGTGGGAGTCTGAAGGAATTTCTCTGCTGAAGAGTTAGCACTTTATTCTGAAGGCAGTGGAGTCATTGAAGTGCTTTAGGCAGAGGAGGAATGGCAATCCCATTTTTACCTTTAAAAATCATTAGTTTCTCTTTGTAAACAATAGACTGAAGTGGGTAAGACTGGAGGCAGGCAGACCTTTGGGGAGACTGAAGCAGTTGCATAGGCAAGAAGTAACAAGAAACAGAAATGAAGAGGATCAGATAGAAGAGACAGAAGATCAAATTAATATGCCTTGGGTAGCAACTCAGTGAAGGGGCAAGGGAGAGCAAGTGAATGCTTGGGCGTATGGCCGTGCCACTCAGGGACTATGGGAGAAGAGGTGTTTGTCACCTTGGATTTCCTCCAACATTGAAACATTCTCTGTTTATAATAACTATCAAACATTAGAATCACTCCAAGAGACCTCAAAAATCCTCATACGCACTTTTCTTCAGGCACTTTTATTCACCTACAAGATAGCAGTTAGGTTGGTTCTCTGTGGATTTCATAGCTCAGTAGTGAGAAGTCAGGTTAGAGCTCCTATCTTCCCATGCAGCATTCTGATGAAAGTTGGTTGTGCCTAGTGGATTTGTAGGAAATGACTTTCATAAATGGTTAAGGCAAGTATATGAGATACTGTTAGAATATGTGTAAGAATACAGGGTTTTGAATAAATAGGAAAAAAACATCAGAGGAGGAGATGGCTTCCATAGTAGAGGATGTATCTTGTCTTCTGTGGTTGGTATTTAGTGCCCCCTATTGGCTGTTTAGTTTAAAGCAACACCTTGATTATTGAACATGATGTTCCTTGCAGTGTTATTTACCAAAATAAGAAAAATCAGAGATTTAAAGATTATGATAAAAGGTGATGAAATATGATAGGGGCCTGAAAAAAATCTGGATAGAGTCTAGGAGTTGGGTAGAGTGTCTTGAGAAATGTCTTATAACATTTTGTTGTATTTAACATGGGTATGATATTATAGTGTATTTTCAGAGAACAGACTGATGAGAAGAAACTTGGTTTTAAAGCATATTGTATGTGGCAAAGCCTTAAGAATAGTAGCTGCCCTGGCAGGCAGTGACAGCTGCTGTTTTTCTATAGAGTGGCCACTACATGTGATAACCATGAAAGGAATGACTGTTACTCGTTAAAGCAACTCCATTCAGCTACTTGAGAAATCACCCGGTCAGAGAACTCATCACAGAAAATAAAGTGGTGATTATCCATAATGGGGTGTCACCAGAAGTGAGTGGTTTGTCTTTTTATAAGTGACAAGGAAGCTGCCATTGGGTTCTCTCCTCCAGGAAAAGGAGTAGTAGGTTAGGTTTAGTGTCCAGGATAACTGGGAAGTCCAAGCCGGGATAAATTTCAGTCAGCAAGCACGCCTGGTACTACTTTGTGGTTGAAAGGCGGTTGCATTTTGTAGAAATAAGTGCTCACCGTGATTTTTCTGTAAAGGAAATCTAAAATCTATTTTCTCTTTCCATTATTTCCTGATTAATCTTCCTTTGAAATGTTTCTAATTATCATTTCAACTGGACTGCATCTTGAAAACCAGTTCACCTATTTATTTGGCTTAAAAATAGTACTTTCTGATTAGGTGTTATATGAAACTACAAGAGATGGATTACACTACCCAGTGAAATCATTTATTTGCTTTTGGTATATTTTACTGTTGCAGTTTTCTCTGAGAAAGTTTAGTAATTATTAATAAGAAGTGATGCTAGCTGCTTTCTGTGCATTTCATGAGGGGAATAAGCTATTATGTAGTTTCCCTTCCCCCCCAATAAAAAAGCCTTCCATCAAAAACTGACATCCTAAATGAAGGACATAATGGTACAGCTTATTTATTAGCGTGTCAAACTTAAAATGTAATGGTTTCATATTTCGGAATGAAAAAGTGTGTTGTGATTCATGGTTGTTGGTGACAAAACAGACAGCTCTTTTACATTACTGCACCGATTGCCGCTGATATACCACTGTACTTTTTTGTGTGTGTTCCTTTCTGTTTTCTTCTTATGCAATAGCTCCCTCTACTTGAAAATATTGGTGTAATTATAGTTTAACACTGTACTTTATTAGTGAGTTCCCATGACTATTTTTACTTCCAATCCTCTTAATAAGTATGTGGTGTTATACAACAGAGTATATTAGAAATTTACCAGGGATCTCTTGACTTGGGAGTGGAAACGCAAGGCTTTGTTAAGGAAAGTAAAATAAATTGTTTGAAGGCATTTTTCAAGGGATTAGCTCTGTAGCCTTTGTTGATTTAAATATGGTATATTTGGTTAAGATTCCATGCAGTATTGAAAATAAGCCTCTGTGTCTACAATAGAAAGGTATAGAAAACTGCAACAGAGAACTTCAAAGGAACCATCAGCCACTTCAAACAGACATAGATAGCCTGCTGCTGCTGCTGCTCTAGTCGCCTCAGTCGTGTCCGCTCTGTGCGCCCCATGCAGCAGCCCACCAGGCTCCCCCGTCCCTGGGATTCTCCAGGCAGAACACTGGAGTGGGTTGCCATTTCCTTCTCCATGCAGTAGTGAAGTAAAGTGAAGTCGCTAGTCGTGTCCGACTCTTAGCGACCCCATGGACTGCGGCCACCAGGGTCCTCCCTCCATGGGATTTTCCAGGCGAGTACTGGGGTGGGGTGCCATTGCCTTCCCCATAGATAGCCTGGAACATGGCAAATTCTCACTTTTGTGATTTCAAAGTCTTGCAATTCTAACACAAAAGGTGATAGTTGTTACTTTCTCAGGAGGGGTTTAATAGAAACTAGCAGTAGTAGAATCTCACGTTACTGCATCTTGCCTATATGGAACAGTATGTGCTTAATGAAACAGTAGCAGCAAAGCACACAAGCCAAGCAAGTGATGGGTTTGTTGTAAGGAATAATTGAATTAATGATTGTCAGGCACTTAGAACACAGCCTGACACATCAGATCAGATCAGTCACTCAGTCGTGTCTGACTCTTTGTGCTATATACCAGTACTGAATAAAATAAAAAATGATAGTGTGGCTATAAACCAGTTCATTAGCCAAAGTTATTTATAGAGTTTTAGTTTTATTTTCCGGAGAAGGCAATGGCACCCCACTCCAGTACTTTTGCCTAGAAAATCCCATGGATGGAGGAGCCTGGTGGGCTGCAGTCCATGGAGTCGCTAGAGTCGGACATGGCTGAGTGACTTCGCTTTCGCTTTTCACTTTCATGCATTGGAGAAGAAAATGGCAGCCCACTCCAGTGTTCTTGCCTGGAGAATCCCAGGGACGGGGGAGCCTGGTGGGCTGCCATCTCTGGGGTCGCACAGAGTCGGACACGACTGAAGCAACTTAGCAGCAGCAGCAGCAGCAGTTTTATTTTCTGTGCTTAATGAAAAGAAATAGGGGGCCCTCCCAATGGATGAGGGCCCTCCCAATAAAACATTGATTTTATTCATGAATTGATATTCATTTTCTCTATATTAGAATAGTTTTCACCTCAGTTCAGTTCAGTTCAGTTGTTCTGAGTTGCTCTGTTGTGTACGACTCTGCGACCTCATGAATTGCAACACGCCAGGCCTCCCTGTCCATCACCAACTCCTGGAGTTCACCCAAACTCATGTGCATCGAGTCGGTGATGCTATCCAGCCATCTCATCCTCTGTCGTCCCCTTCTCCTTCTGCCCCTAATCCCTCCCAGCATCAGAGTCTTTTCCAATGAGTCAACTCTTCGCATAAGGTGACCAAAGTATTGGAGTTTCAGCCTCAGCATCAGTCCTTCCAATGAACACCCAGGACTGATCTATCTCCTTTAGGATGGACTGGTTGGATCTCCTTGCAGTCCAAGGGACTCTCAAGAGTCTTCTTCAACACCACACTTCAAAAGCATCAATTCTTCGGTGCTCAGCTTTCTTCACAGTCCAATTGTCACATCCATACATGACCACTGGAAAAACCATAGCCTTGACTAGATGGACCTTTGTTGGCAAAGTAATGTCTTTGGTTTTCAATATGCCATCTCGGTTGGTCATAACTTTCCTTCCAAGGAGTAAGCGTCTTTTAATTTCATGGCTGCAATCACCATCTGCGGTGATTTTGGAGTCCCCCCAAAATAAAGTCTGCCACTGTTTCCACTGTTTCCCCATCTATTTGCCATGAAGTGATGGGACCAGATGCCATGATCTTCGTTTTCTGAATGTTGAGCTTTAAGTCAACTTTTTCACTCTCCTCTTTCACTTCCATCAAGAGGCTTTTGATTCCTCTTCACTTTCTGCCATAAGGGTGGTGTCATCTGCATATCTGAGGTTATTGATATTTCTCCCAGAAATCTTGATTCCAGCTTGTGCTTCTTCCTGCCCAGCATTTCTCAGCGTTTCTCATGATGTACTCTGCATACAAATTAAATAAGCAAGGTGACAATATACAGCCTTGATGTACTCCTTCACCTAGGGGTAATTATACCATGTCTTAATTTTAGGTTACATTATTTTTAAACATATTTTTGAAATGCAGTGATATATGCAATGGTTTTCATTTCTTTTTGGAATTTAAATGATTTAGTGAGAAGATTTTATACTGGTCAAGTGCTGAAGAATGGAGTATCATTTCCCATAATACCCTTCTCTTGGAACTTACCTGTTGCTCAAGAACGATAATAGATGGGCTTGTTTTAGGTCCATAGTGTGACTGTGCTTCAGGATGTCACAGTCTTTCCCAACTCTCTCTACATCTTTTATGCTGTGTCCTTAGTTGCTCAGTCATGTCCGACTCTTTACGACCCCATGGATTGTAGCCCTCCAGGCTCTTCTGTCCATGGAATTTTCCAGGCAAGAATACTGAAGCAGGTTGCCAGTTCCTACTCCAGGGAATCTTCCCAACCCAGGGATTGAACCTGTGTCTCTTCCCTAGACCTTTTGTGATCCAACAAAATATTAATTACCACAATTTTTAAAAAGAAATTTGTATGTATTGAGCACTAACTCATACATACAACTAAAATTGTTAAGTTTATATCTTTATTTTGATACAAGCTGATATTTTTGTGGCTGTATAGAGTGCTATTTGAATAGATTTTGTCTCTGGAAGAATACCACTAGAATACTGGACACATAAAGTAGATAGTCAGATATACCCTTTTCTGTTGAGCTCTGCTGTATTGCACTTTGTAGATATTTCATTTTTTTACAAACTGAAGGTTTGTTAATAACCCTGTGTCATTAGATGATGGTTAGCATTTTTTAATGATAAGGTATTTTCAATTAAGGTATAACTTTTTTTAAAAAAAAAACATAATGCTACTGCACTCTCAGTAGAGAGAGTGTAGAACGCTGCTGCTGCTGCTAAGTCGCTTCAGTCGTGTCCGACTCTGTGCGACCCCATAGATGGCAGCCCACCAGGCTCCCCCGTCCCTGGGATTCTCCAGGCAAGAACACTGGAGTGGGTTGCCATTTCCTTCTCCAATGCATGAAAGTGAAAAGTGAAAGTGAAGTTGCTCAGTCCTGTCTGACTCTTAGCGACCCCATGGACTGCAGCCCACCAGGCTCCTCTGTCCACGGGACTCTCCAGGCAAGAGTACTGGAGTGGGGTGCCATTGCCTTCTCCAAGAGAGTGTAGTATAGTGTAAACTTAACTTATATGTGTACTGGGGAAATGAAAATACTCACGTGACTCGCATTATTGCGATAGCTGCTTTATTAGAGTGATCTGGAACCAAATGCACAATATCCCTGAAGTGTGCACATACATGTGCACATACATGTCTTAAGGCTATATATTTGTTTTTAGAGGACTGAGTCATCTTTCTATTTTCGCTTGATCTTTAGGACCCCTTAGATCCCACCAGATCAGTGATTGTGATCCGCTCCCTGGTGCCGGATGGTGTGGCAGAAAGAGGCGGAGGACTATTACCTGGTGACCGTCTGGTCTCAGTCAATCAGTACTGTTTGGATAATAGCACACTTGCTGAAGCTGTGGAAGTGTTGAAATCTGTGCCACCAGGCACTGTGCACCTTGGCATCTGTAAACCTTTGGTGGTAAGTGTTGAATTTTGTTAATATAGGAGATGATAATACTGTAATAGTTAAAAACATGGATTTTGCAGACAAATTCATCTGGCCTGAAATCTCTGTTCCTCTGCATATTGTACACGTGCCCTTGTGCAAGTTCCCTAATGTCTTTGACTTAATGCTCAGAAAAAGTAATGTCTACATCATAGGATTTTGAGGATTAAAGATGATATTTATTAAGTGCTTAGCACTTAATACATACTAGCTGCCAGCATTACTAGTCCAGCTACTACTACTTTTATCTTCATACCTTTGGCACAGAATTCTAAGTTCTCACTGCATTCCATATGACATAAATTTAAATAAGCCTGTTTATGTGTTTTAACTTTTATTTGGGCACAATGTCAGAATGGTTCAGTAAAGTTGAAATCAGTTAACCATTATCATTTTAATGAAATAGCAATGAAATCATAATATGATTTTCTGACCATCACAGTGTCTTGTAACCCCTAGCATCTAAACTCTGATTTGGTTAAGCCACCCTGAAGTCATCTTATTGTTTAATCTCATGTACTAGGTCAGATCACTATTTCTTTTTCTTTGTTTTCTTTTTTTTTTTTTGCAACTTCCCTAGATCACTGTTTCTGACTGAAGTATTATTAGTTATGGTGCTATTGAGGTTCCCCAATGCACCACTTAAAAATACTAGTTGATAATTGGTATTATAGTATTATTGAGTGCTAACTTTATGTCAGTCAGTATTGTAAGCTCTTTATACACACTAGTTTAATCATCACAAAAACCTGAAGAGGAGGTAGTCCTCTTATTACCATCATTACAGATGAGTTAGTCCAAACATAGAGTTGAATAACTTATCCAAGATGACATAACTAGTAAGGGGCAGGGTTGAAATATAAACTCAACAGAGTGGCTTCAGACCCTGTGTTCTTAGTCACAATGCTGTATATTCCTATTTTAATTTGTTGTCACTAGTTCAGTTTCATGCAGCATGTCTGAAACAGATACCGTGATTGTAATAGTAGAGTGTTGGACTGGATTTCAAGAAATCTGGGCTCTATTTCTAACTTTGCCGCAAGTTAGCTCAGGGTCTCAAATTCACCCATATGACAGAGACATAAGAATCACCTTGAAGATGTTTAGAATGCAGTTTCCCAGGCCCTGCTCTCAGAGAGTCTGATTGAGTGGCTCTGAGTCCCAGGAATCTGCCTCATGTGAGTCACCACTGTATTTCTGATGCAGCATTTTGTACTTTGAGAAACACTGTACTGGTAGTTTGCTCATAGGTACCCCACTTTTCTAAGCCTACTTTTTTATTTCTGAAAGACTAAGAAAGACTAGAGAACCAATAAGATCTTTCTTAACTCTAAAAGTTCCTTTATTCTGTGAAATAGATTAGCATACTATGGGCTTCCCTCCTGTCTCAGTGGTAAAGAATCTACCTGTCCATGAACAAGATGCAGGTTTGATCCCTAGGGTGGGAAGATCCCCTGGAGAAGGAAATGACTACACACTCCAGTATTTTTGTCTGTGAAATCCCATGGACCGAGGAGCCTGGCACGTTACAGTTTATGGGGTCACAAAAGAATTGTACATGACACAGAGACTTAACAACAACAGTGAGTGCTCACATAGACAGACACCTGTCTATGTCTAGTTACATGCTCATTTGTAGACGTAGATAGATTCATGTATTACACATAATATTTTTGCATTGGAGAATTTCACATGACCTTCACATATTAATCACATATTACACATAAACATGCCTATATATTATACCTATCAGTTACTTTAAGCACTTCAAAATGGAATATGGCACATAGCTAAGGCAGGGTCGTGACTTATATTATGTATTTGGTATGTGAGTTTTGCCTTAGTCAATATATACCATGAACGCTTGGTTTGATTTCGAGACAGATGAAGGAGGGAGAAGTTTGATGTTTTTATGGGGACTTCTTTATTGGTATTTCGGATTGTGGCAAGAACTTTGTCTAGATTTTTCCTGATGATTATTTGCCTGATTATTGGGGTTCCCAGAGGAAGTCCTAATTATTTATGGCCTAAAGGACCTAAAGGGAGAAGGCAATGGCACCCCACTCCAGTACTCTTGCCTGGAAAATCCCGTGGACGGAGGAGCCTGGTAGGCTGCAGTCCATAGGGTCTTGAAGAGTCAGACGTGACTGAGTGACTTCACTTTCACTTTCATGCATTGGAGAAGGAAATGGCAACCCACTCCAGTGTTCTTGCCTGGAGAACCCCAGGGACGGAGGAGCCTGGTGGGCTGCCGTCTATGGGGTCACACAGAGTCGGACACGACTGAAGCAACCTAGCAAAGGACCTAAACAGTGTGACTTGACTTTAAAACAATTTAAAGAAGTCTCAGGCCGTGTAAAGAACAGAACTTAGTACCAGCTGGCTGTGGATTCCTGTTCCTATTTCTGGTAGAAGTAGAGCTGCAGAAACCTTGGGACCTTGGAGTCTTGCTCTTAGAGATTTTGAAATGCATGACTGCCTCAGCTTCCCTCAGTGGGTATAAGGCTGCCAGGGTGCTGGGGAGTATGAGGCCAGTAAAGAAATGAGAGAAGGTCACTTTAATTCTTAGTGGAATTACCACTAAGTATTGCTTCTTTAACATCTGGGTTCTTTAAGCAACACTGTGAACTGTAGATAACCATGCGTGGATCTTTTCTGAGGTCTGTCTGTCTCTGTCTCTTTCTCACGGTCCAGTGGGTGGCCACTTATGTCATCACCTAGTGTTTGTTCTGTTCTCAGCAGAACTGGGGAGAGAGTATGAATAAAAAGGTCCAAAGTCAGGTTCAGGCAGAAAGACTATGAATATATAACAGGAGAACAGAATTATTTTTTGTTAAGTCTTATACCATAGGTATAGATATGTACTATCTATATAATAAAGATATTATGTAATCTTATAATCTTACGTCGATACTTATTATCTATATATTTTCATGTTAACCACAAATGTGACTTCTCTTTTCCACAAACTCACCTCAAAGGTCCTAGATAAAAAAATGAATGAACTGACTTTAAAAAGTGCGTCGTATCAGACTTCCCTGGTGGCACAGTGGATAAGAATCTGCTTGCCAGGGCAGGGCACATGGATTTGATCCCTGTCTGGGAAGATTCCACATTCCACAGAGCAACTAAACCTTTGTGCCACAACTACCAAGCTCGTGCTGTAGAGCCTGCGAGCCGCAGCTACTGAAACCACGTGCCACAAATGCTGAAGCCCACGTGGTCCAGGGCCTACGAGTCACAACCACTGAGCCTGTGTGCCAGAACTACTGAAGCCCGTGCACCCTAGAGCCTGCACACCCCAGCTGTTTATTGAGCTCACACACTATAACTACAAAGCCTGTGTGCCTAAAGCTTGTGCCCCACAAGAGAAGTTGCCACAATGAGAAGTCTGTGCACTGCAGTGACGAGTAGCCCCCACTCACCACCGCTAGAGAAAGCCTGTGCAGAGCAGCAAAGACCCAGCACAGCCAAAACTAATCTGAGAAATAAATTAATGAAACAAAGACATTGCATCTTCAGAACTCACAGGACAGAACTGTCAGTGGGGTTGCTGAGCCAGACAGCTGTGGGTTTGGCTTAGCTCTGTGGTTTGCCAAGCTGTGTCCTTGTGCCTATTATTTAACCTCACCAGCTCCTACTTGGGACCGTGTAGCATGCTAGTTCGGAGAAGGCAATGGCACCCCACTCCAGTACTCTTGCCTGGAAAATCCCATGGATGGAGGAGCCTGGTGGGCTACACAGTCCATGGGGTCACTAAGAGTCGGACACGACTGAAGTGACTGAGCAGCAGCAGCAGCTCTAAACTAGCATGTTTCAGTCGTGTCCAACTCTGTGCGACCCCACAGACGGCAGCCTACCAGGCTCCCCCGTCCCTGGGATTCTCCAGGCAAGAACACTGGAGTGGGTTGCCATTTCCTTCTCCAATGCGTGAAAGTGAAAAGTGAAAGTGAAGTCGCTCAGTCGTGTCTGACTCTTAGCAACCGCATGGACTGCAGCCCACCAGGCTCCTTCATCCATGGGATTTTCCAGGCAGGAGTACTGGAGTGGGGTGCCATTGCCTTCTCCGAGTTTAGAGCACAGGCTCTAAAACCAGATGGCCAGGACTCAAATTCTGGGTCTGTAACTGACTAGATATGTAACTTTGAGCAAATAACCGTGCATCTGTTACTTATCTGTAAAATAGGGTTATTAAGGCCACCTACCTCTTAGAAATTATATTAATAAATATATTACATAAATTGACATATTTAAAGTACTAAGACCTGTACCTATGATATACATCTACATAAATATATATATTTGCTATTATTTTTATGTAAATATAAAATTCTGACCTAATAGAATAAATAAATAGAACTGGTACTAAGTTTTTAATATAAAGATTAAGCTGAGACAAAGCATTTAAAAGTGTCTACCGTGGATTGTGATGTATAGCTAGGACTTGGCAAATAGTCGCTGTGTCATTGCCTGAAACTGATGCTGAGATGGTGAGCACTAGGATGGCTGTCTTTCTTCTGATGGAGAGTGGCTACATTGTACCATTGTTAAATTTTTTGAGTATCATCCTGTAAACTTAGGCATTTCTTAATATTAAGGTCTGTTCCTGGGAAAGTGATTTTTTATTTAAAGAATCCCTAAAAAGAATTAAAAGTTTGAGAAGTTTTGACCTGAATATGGCTTTTTTTTTTTTAATCATTAAAGAAAAGTTTGGTCTAATGAAACAATGTGCATTAAATACTATGTACTTGCACTTAATGAAAAGATGAGAATTAATTTGAAAAACATTTGAAACAAAAATGTTTTCTTCAGTACAGAAGTGCTTCTTTGGTTGCCAGAGCTGGGCCTGGGAGTGGGCAAAATGGGTGCAGGTGGTCAAAAGATACAAACCTCCAGTTATAAGTCCTAAGGATGTAAGGTACAGCATGGGGACTGTAGACAACAATATTGTGTGATATATTTGAAAGTTGCAAATGTTAGCTAAATTTTTCATGGTGATTATTTTGCAACATATACCAAATCATTATATTGTATACTTAACACTAATATAATGTTGTATGTCAGTTGCTGCTGCTGCCAAGTCACTTCAGTCGTGTCCGACTCTGAGCAACCCCATAGACAGCAGCCCACCAGGTACCCCCATCCCTGGGATTCTCCAGGCAAGAGCATTGGAGTAGGTTGCCATTTCCTTTTCCAATGTACGAAAGTGAAAAGTGAAAGTGAAGTCACTCAGTCATGTCTGACTCTTAGCGACCCCATGGACTGCAGCCCACCAGGCTCCTCTGTCCATGGGATTCTCCAGGCAAGAGTACTGGAGTGGGGTGCCATTGCCTTCTCTGTGTATGTCAGTTCAGTTCAGTTGCTCAGTTGTGTCCGACTCCTTACGACCCCATGAATCACAGCACGCCAGGCCTCCCTGTCCATCACCAACTCCCGGAGTTCACTCAAACTCATGTCCATCAAGTCGGTGATGCCGTCCAGCCATCTCATCCTCTCTTGTCCCCTTCTCCTCCTACCCCCAATCCCTCCCAGCATGAGGGTCTTTTCCAATGAGTCAACTCTTCACATGAGATGGCCAAAGTATTGGAGTTTCAGTTAGAACTCAATAAAAATAGGTTCATGTTTTACAAAACAATTCTTTAATCATGCTAAAAAAATTTTTAAATGCTTCTGTTTTCAGGAAGGTGACAAGGAGGAAGAAAGTCACATTTTACTTTCAAGCAATAATGAAGACAAGACTGAAATTTCAGGAACAATTCATGATATAAATTCATCTTTAATACTTGAAGCACCCCAGGTATTTAGTACATTTTCTTCCCCATTGAAACAGTTGCTATTATAAAGACGACAAACGTTTGTTCTTACTGTCTTGGCTAAATAGATACAAATTAAATAGTCTCCCCCTTAAAAAATTTTTTTTAAACTGAAATCTTTTCTCTTTTGTATCACATAGCCTCCATAAATGACATCAGCTAGGTATAAGGCATTTTCAAAGAACAAACATCAGATCAGATCAGATCAGTCACTCAGTCGTGTCTGACTCTTTGAGACTCCATGAATCACAGCACGCCAAGCCTCCCTGTCCATCACCAGCTCCCGGAGTTCACTCAGACTCACGTCCATCGAGTCAGTGATGCCATCCAGCCATCTCATCCTCTGTCGTCCCCTTTTCCTCCTGCCTCCTCCCTCCCAGCAACAGAGTCTTTTCCAATGAGTCAACTCTTCGCATGAGGTGGCCAAAGTACTGGAGTTTCAGCTTTAGCATCATTCCTTCCAAAGAAATCCCAGGGCTGATCTCCTTCAGAATGGACTGGTTGGATCTCCTTGCAGTCCAAGGGACTCTCAAGAGTCTTCTCCAACACCACAGTTCAAAAGCATCAGTTCTTCGGTGCTCAGACCTGACTTTATATCACTAATACACTCTTAAAATTTTGAGAGTAGAGAGAGTTTTGAAAATAGACCTGCACTTAAAATGCTGTAGAACAAGAGCTATACTAAAGAACTGTCTTTTTCCCCAGAAGAACTTCTTATTGAATACTTTCTAAAGAAGAATTATTTAGTCAAACCTTACTTTATGCTTTAATAGTAGAAAGTATATTTTGAAACTTTTTCTTTTTCATTCTTAAAGTGAATTGTGTTTATTTTGCTTTTAGCAGTTAGAGTATGGTTTTTCTTAACTTGATAACAACTGTCTTCTGATATTCTTTGCATAGTTTGCTGACAGTGTCGAAACCTCATATGTAATCCTGTAGTGTCCATTATATATTTTTTTCAGTTTATACATTTTTCTGTTACAATTTCTTAACTGTGTGACATGTTTAAATATACCTTCTAAATACAGTTTTTCCTTTTTTTAAATAACTAGGTTACAGTATTTGCCTTACTATATTAACTTAAAAGTGTCCCTGCAATTATGTCTAGCTGCAAGTGAGGAAGCAATGGCAAGGTGTAGATTCTTTTCATGAGTGTACATTTATTGATATTTAATGAATAGGACTTAAAATAGGAAATGTCATTGATCCTTCAGAGGGAATTGGGCCTTACTGTGCTTAGCACCCTCATGTCCCTTGAAGCTAGGTCAAAGGCTCAGCAGATTAATATATTCCTCAAGTGTTCCTAAGAACTCAACAAAATTTCTGCTCTTGGGTGGGGACCATCTAGCTTTAGTTTTATATTCTTGCTCTTTTGATTAGTGAAGTTTGAATTAATTGAAGAGCATACTGTATTCATTCCTTTTTGTTTTATATTATTAATGCAAATGCAAAAATCAACTTTTGTTAAATGGGTGTATTATAAAAGAATCATACTCAAAGTAGTTGCACATATTCCTTGTATTTTTAGTTTATAG
This sequence comes from Tragelaphus eurycerus, assembly GCA_935064755.1. Classification (NCBI taxonomy): domain Eukaryota; kingdom Metazoa; phylum Chordata; class Mammalia; order Artiodactyla; family Bovidae; genus Tragelaphus; species Tragelaphus eurycerus. The sequence continues at coordinate 6,266,258 of CAKXYN010000092.1, read as the reverse complement.
AGAAGGTTTTGTAAACATTCAAGAGCCATGAACTTCTGAGTTACATAAACCTGATAATTCTGACTTTTAAGTCTTTGCTTTCTTCTGAGATGGTAATACATACTTATGTATTACTTTTTATATGAGATGCATGAGTTAAACATTCAGTGTAGCAGTTTAACAGCACTCCTGCTTCTGGGAATTTTCAGGTGGTTAATGTGTAACGAACCTTTTAGACTACTCAGTCACCTTGCCAAAGGCAGATTGTTGCCTCTTTTGTTGTTTCTTTTCCAGGTTGAGGTTTGTGTGGCAGTAAGGTTATATTTTCCTCTGTTGTAATGGAGAGCTGTTTGGGTTAACCATGCAATGACATATAATACTGTTACTGCAGTTATGCCAGGGGTTAATCTTCCAGTTAATGTGTAGAGTACAGCTTTAAGACAGAATTTAAAGTTTTGTTTTGTTTTGCAATTTTTATTCACAGGGATTTAGAGATGAGCCCTATTTTGAAGAAGAGCTTGTGGATGAACCATTTCTAAATTTGGGAAAGGCTTTCCAGTCCCAACAAAAAGAGATAGACAATAGCAAGGAAACCTGGGAAATGCATGAATTTATGGTCCCTAGGTTGCAGGAGATGGGTGAAGAAAGAGAAATGCTTGTTGATGAAGAATATGAGCTCTATCAAGACCAACTTCAGTCCCTGGAGTCGTATCCCTCATCACACATGCAAGAAGCTGCTCCTGTTCCGTCCATGAAGGAGGTTCACTTTGGTACACAGTGGTTCCCGGATCGTGAATTGCCCGAGCCTCAAGAAGCAGGTCGCATGATGAGCATGTACCCTCAGGACATGCAACAATGTGGCTGTAACCCAGAAGAAATGGTAAGGGATTGGAATGCATCTTCCGCATGCTTCCTGACTCCTCCCCTCCCCATCTCTCTCCATCAGTCAAGTAACTTTTAAACACACGAACACAATTTAATGAATCTTTTCATCATTGGACATTTTTTTTTCCAAAAATGTACCATACAGTGTGTTGGTTTTAAGTAAAAGCTCATCATTTCTTTATTGTATAACTTCTAGTTGGAGTCAATAAGATACAGTTGCTTTGCTGTTATGATGTGGTTTTTGTTGTTGTTGTTGTTTTTAACCTTGCTTTTTTAGTGATGTTTTCCTCCTGATACCCATTTCAAGGAAGAGTTCTTTCATCATGTGTGATTAAAAAAAAAAAAAAAAAATTCCCTCAGGGAGATATAGCTTTGTATTTATCACATAATGTGTTTGTCAAGGAAAATCAAGGCAAAATTGATTATAAGATTTGTTATTTCTGTCTTGCTTATCCACACTGTTCTCTGTTTTATATATAATACTAAATAGAAAGCCACTGAACTCTAGAAAATAATCTTTGCATTAGTGATACTGCCTGTGGACAGCGTGGCAGGAAAACATTGTATTTACTAGGTTTGCTCTTGCTATTAAATCACCAGTAAACTTGTTTTTAAAAATAAAATTAGGGTTAACTGGCCACCAACTGGAATCTTTTGGTAGGGATGTTTTTAATGTTTTATTTTTGTTTATTTCCTGACCCAAATTAACTTCCAGGCAAATAAAGAGAAAGTTTTCTGTATGGAGTACATAGCAGCATGTTCGGAACAGTACGGTGCCCTCTTCAGTGAGGTCAGCAACTGCCCTGCAGTGATGTACAAAGTGGCCTTTCTTTGTTCTCTCACAGGGCAGATAGAGCTGGGTTTTGTCCTTGCCTCCCTTCGACCTTCCTCCTCTTTTCATTTCATTATGGGTCTCTCTGCTATGTGAGATGCTATATTTATGTATTTAAGGAACCCTTGAGGATTACCCTTGATACTGGACTCTGGGCAGTCTACCAGAGAACAGATGTTTTGGAATTATGTGAATCATGTGGGGAGAGGTGACATAGAATCACCTGGTATGTTGCTGTTGACACTGGTTCTTTCTATCTCAGCCAGTCCCATTCAGTCCCACTCCTGTGTCTGCTAAGTGCTTGACCTCAAACAATATTTAGTTATATGGAGCAAATTATGAATATATAAATAAATATTCTTGTTATGTCTGTTTTCGTCTATAAAAATAAATTTTTCCATTTACTCAAATATAAGGCAACCTGAAATATAGTCCTATTTTAATATATAAACTTTTAGAGATATAGATGAATAGTATATTCATAATATTTACTTTATATATTTAGTTAAGTGTCCTTATTTTAAAAGCTGTAAAATATCAGGTGTTTGCCTGTTCTTGGATTTAATGATGTAATTTTACTCATATTCCTTCAATGCATACTTAATGTCAGAGTTTACATTATTACTACAATCACTTTTTGATCTTTCAATACTGTTTTTCAATCATACCATCTTCATTTCCATCTACGTTGTTTGAGATATAGTAACTTTTTAATCCATCAGTTCAGTCCAGTTCAGTCACTCAGTCATGTCCAACTCTTTGCAGCCTCATGAATCACAGCACGCCAGGCCTCCCTGTCCATCACCATCTCCCAGAGTTCACTCAAACTCATGTCCATTGAGTCGGTGATGCCATCCAGCCATCTCATCCTCTGTCGTCCCCCTCTCCTCCTGCCCCCAATCCCTCCCAGCATCAGAGTCTTTTCCAGTGAGTCAACTCTTCGCATGAGGTGGCCAAAGTACTGGAGTTTCAGCTTTAGCATCATTCCTTCCAAAGAAATCCCAGGGCTGATCTCCTTTAGAATGGACTGGTTGGATCTCCTTGCAGTCCAAGGGACTCTCAAGAGTCTTCTCCAACACCACAGTTCAAATGCATCAATTCTTCAGCACTCAGCTTTCTTCGCAGTCCAACTCTCACATCTATACATGACCACAGGAAAAACCATAGCCTTGACTAGATGGACCTTTGTTGCTTTTCAATATGCTATGATAATTGCTAGTTGCATCCATGTTGCTGAAAATGGCATTATTTTGTTCTTTTTATGACTGAGTAGTATTCCATTGCATATATCTAAACATCTTCTTTATCCACTCATCTGTTGATGGACATTTAGGTTGTTTCCGTGTTTTGACTATTGTGAATAGTGCTGCTATGAACATAGGGGTGCATGGATCTTTTTGAATTATAGTTTTTCTGGACATATGGGCATTAGCTATTTTCCCCATTTCCCATCCATATCCCACAGTGATGAGTGTAGGTGAGGAAAGAAAAACGTTTTCCTTTACCTTCTTAGGTTCGTTTGGCTGGGACCCTAGAAATTAAACTGACAAAAGACAGATTATCAGAAGAAAAACAATTTATTAACACCTGCAGCATGCGTACACACAGGAAAAACTCAGTGATAGGTCACTCAAAGGAGGGGTTAGAACTTGGGCTTATGCAGCATCTTAATGAAGGACAGTACATTTGTGGATGAGTCTCAAGATAGAGGGAAAGGGATTCAGCCTTTTAGAGTTAGCTACAGTGTGAAGGTAAATATTATGGGGGAAATTGATGGAACATAAGGGTTGTTTTAGTAATGTTTGTCATATACATTTCTCTTAGTGTCATCTCTGAGGTGAAAAGAGTCTAGAGTCGTCTTTGGTGATTGAGAACCAGGGAAGGATAGGAAACTTTTCTGTGTCTCTTCTTTTTCTTCAGCTCAGAATAATCTCTTTCAGCCAAAGTGGCATATTTCTGGGTGGAATATCCCGATCCTCTGTAACAGTTGTGCCCACATGATCAGGATGGGCTTGGATCTTTATTTGTCTCACTGTCATTATGGTGGACTCCATGGTGATCATTTATTACTTAATATTATAAGCTCTGGGTGAGTGGATTTTAAAAACACAGTCACATGCCTTACAAATATGTAATTCCCGGTACTCTCTATTTATAGGGTGTCCTCTGGAAGGCAGTGAAACATTATCATTCTGTCTTCATTATATTTGATAATATCTATTTTGGGCTACAAGTATAGCTATGTTTGTGGAGTGCAAACAGTACCCAACTACTTATAAGCTTATCTTTCTCCACCACTCTCTTACTCCATTTTAGTTGATGGATAAAAGCATCAAGGTTGCTAGATTTGGTTCTTTATTTTTAGTTGTGATCAAATATACATTATATGAAGTTGACCATTTTAACTGTTTTTAGGCTTACAGTTTTCATGGAATGGAATGAATATTCACATTATTAAAGAACCATTACGACCACCCATCCCTAGAATTTTTACATCTTCCCAAATGGAGACTCTGTGCCCAGTAAACAATGAACTGCTCATTCTCCTTTTCCTTTATCCTCTGACAACAAACCACACTTCTACTTTCTTTTTTTTTTTTTCCACAGTTCTACTTTCTGTGTCTAAGAATTTGACTGCAAAGAACCTCATGTAAATGGAATCATACAATATGTATCTTTTGTGTCTGACTTATTTCACTTAGCGTGATGTCTTCAAGGTTCATACATGTTGCGTGTCAGCATTTTCTCCCTTTTTGAGGCTGAATAGCATTCCATTGAATGTATATACCCCATTTGGTTTGCTTGTTCATCAATTGATGGACATCTGGGTTGTTTCTGTCTTTGGCTATTGTGAACAATGCTGCTGTGGACACTGCCTATACAAATATCTGTTCAAAACCAAATTTTGGGTGGTACACACCCTGAAGTGAAATTGCCGGGACATGTGGTAATTCTGTTTATTTTGGGGGAGAATCATGTACTGTTTTCATAGCCGCTGTGCTGTTTTACATTCCTGCCAGCAATGCACAGAGTTTCTAATTTTTCCACATCCTCACTAACACTTTCTGTTTTACGACTTTGCTTCTATCACTAGACACATCCACAGCTGTGTATTCTTTTTGCTTTGGCTCCATCCCTTCATTCTTTCTGGAGTTATTTCTCCACTGATCTCCAGTAGCATATTGGGCCCCTACTGACCTGGGGAGTTTCTCTTTCAGTACCCTATCATTTTGCCTTTTCATACTGTTCATGGGGTTCTCAAGGCAAGAATACTGAAGTGGTTTGCCATTCCCTTCTCCAGCGGACCACACCCTGTCAGATCTCTCCACCATGACCCGCCCATCCTAGGTTGCCCCATGGGCATGGCTTAATTTCATTGAGTTAGACAAGGCTGTGGTCCTGGTGTGATTAGATTGACTAGTTTTCTTTGAGTATGGTTTCAGTGTATTTGCCCTCTGATGCCCTCTTGCAAGACCTACCATCTTACTTGGGTTTCTCTTACCTTGGGCGTGGGGTATCTCTTCCCGGCTGCTCCAGCAAAGCACAGCCATCGCACCTTACCTTGGACGAGGGGTCTCCCCTCACTGCCGCCCTTCCTGACCTTGGAGGAGGGGTATCTCCTCACCGCCGCCCTTCCTGACCTCGGTCGTGGGGTAGCTCCTCTCGGCCGTGCTTAGTGCACCAGTCCTCACCGCGGTCCTTCCTCGGTCGTTGGGTAGCTCCTCTCGGCCGCGCTGTCCAAGCCAGGCTTCAGCAATATGTGAACCGTGAACTTCCTGATGTTCAAGCTGTATTTAGAAAAGGCAGAGGAACCAGAGATCAAATTGCCAACATCCGCTGGATCATGGAAAAAGCAAGAGAGTTCCAGAAAAACATCTACTTCTGCTTTATTGACTATGCCAAAGCCTTTGACTGTGTAGATCACAAGAAACTGTGGAAAATTCTGAGAGAGATGGGAATACCAGACCACCTGATCTGCCTCTTGAGAAATCTGTATGCAGGTCAGGAAGCAACAGTTAGAACTGGACATGGAACAACAGACTGGTTCCAAATAGGAAAAGGAGTACGTCAAGGCTGTATATTGTCACCATGTTTATTTAACTTCTATGCAGAGTACATCATGAGAAATGCTGGACTGGAGGAAACACAAGTTGGAATCAAGATTGCTGGGAGAAATATCAATAACCTCAGATATGCAGATGATACCACCCTTATGGCAGAAAGTGAAGAGGAACTCAAAAGCCTCTTGATGAAAGTGAAAGTGGAGAGTGAAAAGGTTGGCTTAAAGCTCAACATTCAGAAAACGAAGATCATGGCATCTGGTCCCATCACTACATGGGAAATAGATGGAGAAACAGTGGAAACAGTGTCAGACTTTATTTTTCTGGGCTCCAAAATCACTGCAGATGGTGACTGCAGCCATGAAATTAAAAGACGCTTACTCCTTGGAAGGAAAGTTATGACCAACCTAGATAGCATATTCAAAAGCAGAGACATCACTTTGCCAACAAAGGTTCGCCTAGTCAAGGCTATGGTCTTTCCTGTGGTCATGTATGGATGTGAGAGCTGGACTGTGAAGAAGGCTGAGCGCGGAAGAATTGATGCTTTTGAACTGAGGTGTTGGAGAAGACTCTTGAGAGTCCCTTGGACTGCAAGGAGATCCAACCAGTCCATTCTGAAGGAGATCAGCCCTGGGATTTCTTTGGAAGGCATGATGCTAAAGCTGAAACTCCAGTATTTTGGCCACCTCATGCGAAGAGTTGACTCATTGGAGAAGACTCTGATGCTGGGAGGGATTGTGGGTAGGAGGAGAAGGGGACGACAGAGGATGAGATGGCTGGATGGCATCACTGACTCGATGGATGTGAGTCTGAGTGACCTCCGGGAGTTGGTGATGGACAGGGAGGCCTGGCGTGCTGCTATTAATGGGGTTGCAAAGAGTCGGACACGACTGAGCGACTGATCTGATCTGATCTGTGAAGTGGTAGCTCACTGTAGTTTTGATTTGTAATTCTCTATTAGTGACATTGAGCAAATTTTCACATGCTTATTGGCCATCTTCAAATATTCTTTGGAAAAATGTCCAAGTCCTTTTCTCTTTTTGAAAATATCTGATTCTTTTTGTCTGAGACTAAATTTATGCTCTCATTGTCTTATCTGTTTAGAAAAAGAAAACTGAATTGATTTTTCTAAAGGTCTAACCTTTCATATCCACTATATTGAATCCTCAGATTTAGGTATCAATTCTTATTCCTCAGTCATAATTGTCATTAATTAAAATAACCGAATGGTTCAAAAATGATTGTAAATTTTTTTCTTTTTAAATACTCAGTGGCTCCCATCTCCTCCTAGTCTCTGCTCTAAGAAGTTCTCTTGTTTTATTCTAGACTACTAACTACTCATATTTCCTTTCTCACCTCTATTTAATATTTGAGTTGAGTTCTATGTACTCTAGGCTCTTTTGGGTATCTGATATAGTTTTATACTCAATTATATTCCTAATCTGTTTGATAAAATCTAGCAGTATTTGGTACATCAGCTTATGAGAGGTATTTTTCTTACTGTTGAAGTGTGACCCGTATAATCATGAAAAAATGTGGACTGTTGTAAGAAGTAAAATTTATTTTTTTGTTTTGGACAACCTAAATTTCCAACAACAGAGAATAACACAGTGCTATTAACCTTAAAAGAATTAAGGCAGTGGTCCCCAATGTTTTAGCACCAGGGACTGATTTTGTGGAAAACAGTTTTTCCACGGACCATGGTGAGGGAATGGTTTCAGGATGATTCAAGCGTATTATATTTATTGTGCACTTTATTTCTACTATTATTACATCAGCTTCACTTCAGATCATCAGGCATTAGATCCTGGAGGTTAGGAACCCCTGATTGAAGGTATAAGTCTGTGATGGCCATATGTTGCAATTTAATTTCATACATATAAATGTTTTTTTAATATCATAATATAATACATCAGTGAAAATTGTATGTTCTGGAAGATTATAACTTTGGAAAACCATAAAAGACATGTGTACAAAAGGAAGACAGGGAAAGCGTAATAACTGCTGACTGTGCTTATCTGTGGGTTTTAGGTTCGGGGAACAGGTTGTTTATTAGGTAGACAAGAGTGTAAGGGGGGGCATAGCAAAGGCTTAGAACTATGAAAATTCACCAGGTGCTTCTTAAGGCTGTGAAAATTCACCAGGTGTTTCCAGATCAGCAACAAAGCTATTTAAGTTGTGATCCAGCATGATCCAGAATGTATCGTGTATCAACCATTGACCTTGCTTGCCTTGATAGATTGTTTATTCCTGTACCTTGGTGAATGTTTATTTGAATGCATTTATTAATGTTTATAAAATAATTTTTTTGTTACAAAATCCAGCGTTTGGAAAAAACAGATTTTTACTAGCCTGTTCTCTTGCAAATATTGTTACTAGCATTTGTAACTGCTTACCACAGTATAAAACGTTACTTGAGAAGGCCTGTTTGCAGGGCCAGTTTTCCACTATCGTTATGATCTGGATTGAACATTATGGTGTTCCACATTTTATCATAAAGTGCTAATGCATTTCTGTTTTTCTTCCTCTCGAGATGAAAGAGAACTTTGGCATCGATTCCCTCTCCTCCATACCCTCAACTGAAGGAAACACTCAACAAGGCAGATTTGATGATCTGGAAAATCTTAATTCATTAACAAAGAGTAGTCTGGATTTAGGTTTGTGATTTTCATTTCTCATAAACACAAGTTATATTATTTTGTAATCTTTCAGTATTATTTGTGCATATGACAGATTTTACTGTCATTTTTTCATTCATTATAATATTTTGAATTGAAATCTGCTTATTAATTAATCTGTTTCAAAATATCTGGAAAAGTAATGTGACTCATATTTCAACTTAGAGCTTTCACATTCTGCTTTCTGTGAGGGCTGCATTTTCCCTGCCTCATTTTGCTTTTTATTAGCTATGTGGATTACAACTAAGACTAGTGCCGTATACTGAATCTGAAATAAGTCTCTACTAATATATATTAAAATCTCTGATGCTATTAAGTGATACTGTTAGCTCATTGAATGGGGTTGTTAAATATTAATAAAGAGAGACATATTTTAAACATTTATGAAACATTTTTATAGCCATATATTACAGTCAATTTTGGCACATTAATAACTTAGTTTCCATTAAAGAATCCTAATAGTATAGTGCTTCTCCTTGCCTCTTCCCATATTGATTCTTATATATTTTTGAAAACTTGACTTTAAAAAGTAATCTTTCCTTATCCAATACTGCAGTATCAAATGTCATTGTAATATTAAGATTCCCTAGGAGAGACTGGTAAGTTCTTTCAAAGTATTGGGATTTATAGACCCATTGTTCAGGATTTATGCTGTCTTTCACCTGTTTTGACTCTACTTATGGGAAAAGTCTTTCTCTATGGGCAGTTCTTGTGTTATTTGATAATATATTGTTAGGAGAGAGAGATACCTGTAGAAAGCTATATAACTGGTTTATATGAATTCAACATTCTATCAAGTAAAATCTAAAACAATGGGGTTCTTTTAATGTTGTTAAAGATTGAAGGCATTGAGATGATAACAATTGCCAGTTCCCTGCCAGTCAGAATACATCATGAATAGTTAATTTTAAAAATTAAGATAGTTAATTTTGAATATCTTAGATTAAGTGAATCTATTCAATTTTTCATAATGTATAACTGATTGTGGCTAGGAGAAAAATGTAACTTTTTTTCACAAAAATTCTCCTCATATACTGTTTTTTGTCTTGTTTTTTAAATTCACCACATTTCTGTTGCCCTCTATTAAATACTTGAGGAAGAGTTATGGCACAAATGAATGAATCAGTGTGTTTGATTACCATTGATATTAATAGTTTATAATAATATCCAGCATTGTTTCAGATCAGATAATTTTGTTGTGGAGAGCTTCCCTGCGCATGGTCAGATGTTTAGCAGCCTCCTTGCCTTCTCACCCTAGATCCCAGTGGTATTTCCATTCCTAGTCATGATCAAAATCAAAATGTCTCCAGACAATGTCAAAAAGTCCCTTGGGAGACAGAATTGCCCCAGCTTGAGAACCATTCGCTGTTTTATACTGTCAGGATTGAAAGCAATGGGCTGGAAATATGGGCTGAATGTTTATGAAGACGGACATTAGAGTTAGGAGAAAGATAGGGGAAGAGACTTTGTCCTCAAGGGATGATTCAACCTTCCTCTGAGCCCTCCTCTGGGTATCATTTAAGAGACTCCAAAGTTATTTCCTCCGACTTCTGCTGCCTGCGTGAGTTTCCCAGGGCCCTGTAACAAGTTACCAAACACTTGGAGGCTTAGAACACCAGAAGTTAATTCTCTCACTGTTTTGGAGCCCGTAAGTCCTAAATTAATATGCTGTGCTACTTCTGAAGGCCTTGGGAAGAATCTGTTCTTTTCCCTGTCCAGCTTAGGTGACTCCAGCATCTTTTGGCTTGTGGCTGCTTCATTCTAATCTCTGCCTTGGTCCTCACGTGGCCCTCTCCTCTTCTCCATGTCTTCTCTTCTTTTTTCTCTTATAAGGACACCTGTTGTTGGATTTAAGGCCTGCTTGGATTGTCTCATCTCAAGATGCTTAATTTAGTTACATTTGCAAAGCCCTTTTCTCCATGTAAGGTCTCATTTAATAGGTTCTATGGCAGATATAGATATCCAGGTGACCCATCAATCAAACTACTCTACTGCCTTAATCTAATATTTAGCAAGGCACTTGGATTCTATTTTTGGAGATTATAGCTTTAAGTAGTTAGCTACATTTGTATACCTTAGGCCTGTCCTCACTAGGAAAGTGTTCATAACCACATGTGTTTTGGAAAATTTTTCAACTATCAGTGAATTTATTTTTGAGTGTTCATAGCAAAAAATTTTTTGAGAGCTGCTAGAATGCTGTGTGGCAGGTACAAATACTTGGATTAATGCTAACCATGGGTGAACTGAGAAATTATTGATACAGAGTCAGTATAGTTCCGCTCCCAGGTCCCTCAGTACTAAGGTGTTAATCTGCTATGTCACGAGGCAAACCAGCCCCTTCTCCAAGCTTCCCCACTTCCGCAGCTGTAAAATGGTGCAATTGGGCTAAGTGTTCTATAAGGCCTTTTTCAAATCTGAAGCCCTTTGACTACTCTGTTAGTAACAGAGACTTTAAGAGTTAGTTATGAGCAATTAAATTAAAAGTTATTTTTGAAAACCTGTATGTAAAGGGCTATTCTTCACCCTGTACTTAATCTAAAATTGTTGTTGTTCAGTCATTAAGTCATGTCCGACTCTCTGGGACCCCATGGACTGCAGGATGCCAGGCTTCCCTGTTGTTTACCGTCTCCCAGAATTTGCTCAAATTCATGTCCTTTGTGTTGATGCCATCCAGCCATCCCATACTCTGTCGCCCCCTTCTCTTCCTGCCCTCAATCTTTCCCAGCATCAGGGTCATTTCCAGTGAGTCAGCTCTAATGTCAGGTATCCTCAAAGACAGAAAGTAGTGATATTTCCCAGTCTGATTGGCCCTACCTAAAATGGGCCTCCCGTGAACCTGGATGAATTTCTGTCATTGCACCCAGAGTCAGGTACACTTGCAAATTCACATATTGGTCTCTTACAATAAGCTTCTGGAGGGCAAGGCTTATATCTGATTATGTTACCATAGTGGGTGCTCAAGGACTATTTATTGCATGAGAAGGTGATATGCTGCTCCTGTGTGATGATTTAACAGCATGCTGGTTCTGGCATGATTTATTAATATGCCAGTTCCCTACCTATTTTTTTTTTTTTGTCTGGTTGCTAAGTTGTACAGCAACCCCTTTTCTGCACGAATTCTTCTTGCCTTTATTTTGTTTATCTTTCTCTTCTTGCACCTCACTAAGTGTAGACCTTTTGGAAATCATGCCCTTCCTCTTCTGGTTTATCCAGGGACTTTTTTTTTTTAACTTTCCTGTTTCCCTAACTGTGTTTTCCTGTTGTGGCCATTACCTAACAACCGCATAGGCCCCAAAGGATATGATTTATTTTACGGGCTCCCAGATTCCATGGTGCACCTGACAAGCAGGTCTCTTAAGTTGCCTATGTCAAGCACGGTGAGAGAGGAGAGATGTGTACCTGAGCACTGCCAAGGAGGAGGAGTGGGCAAAGGGTATGGGCAGCCCTGTGTGGAGCAGGTACTGAAAAGTTTTAAACAAACTGCAGCGTCCTATGAAACTCAGTGCTGTAATTTAATAGGCCGCTTTACCAGTGTAGCTGGATGGGAATTAGCTCTGCAAATAGAGCAGTTCTCTGTTCTTTCAACTCTCATTTTAGGCCATTTGTGCAGAATCTCCATCCCATCCAGTCCCTTCTTAGGGGAGGAGGTAGACACAGGGAGCTAGAGCAGTGGTGCACGTCTATGGATTTGACGGCATGTGTGAATGTGGGCCCAGGGGATGGGCTGAGGCGTGCCTGGTGGTGGGAGAGAGGCACCTGAGATTTCCTTTAATACCACCTGAGTGTTAGAGTTACTTTCACCCCCTGCTTCAGATTCTCTGCTGTATTTCCTATACTGTATTAATCAGTGTTACCAACTGATCAGATCCTGACTCAAAGTGTCTAGACAAGATAACAAGCAGAAGTACAAGTGAGTTTACTAGATACTCTGTTCAATATGAAGAAATGGAAAGTTTAAATGATGCTTATAGGAAAAGTTTTAGAGGAGTATATCTCCTAGTGATCAATTTTAATTTTCTGATAAGCCAAGTTTCCAAAATATACTATAAATGTATGGATTTAAGGGAGGCATTTGATACACCATTTTTTATATTTGTATAACACAATGAAGAAAGATCGGCTGGGAATTTGTAATGGATACTGAGGTGTATCCTAAGAGCAATGAATGGGTTTATGCCAGCCTGCATGCAGCTCTCTAAACATGTACCATAAGACTGCGTGCATAGCCCTGCCCTGGTTATTCCTTTTTTCTGTAATGGGAAAGTGACATAGATGACATGTTAGGTAAATTCACACATTCTAATTGGCAAAATTCCTCAGCCTGGAATTCCCCATCTATTACATATGATTGCTAGTATCTCTTGTAACTAGTTTAATGTGAGAATTTTTTTTTTAATGTGAGAATTAAATAAGATAACAAATGTAAAAGAATTTTGGAATTTATAAACAAAGCCCCTTCAAAAATGTGTTTTCATTTTATTATTTGTTTTTCTGTGTAGTTTTTTTTTTTTTTTTTTAAGTCAGTGAAATGTTAGTGTCTATAATTGAGACAACCTAGATCGACGAAGAAAAATTTATAGTAAGATAAGGCGATAATCTCCATCGTAAAGGAGATTAGTTTTTTTTTTTTTAAAATTGAAAGATTCTTTAAATTCTACAGTCCTTTACATTTTAAAAAAGTTTCACAGAATCCAATAATAACCCTTTCCCCCCAGACCCCTATCTTGCTCCTCCCTCTTCCCTCTGCCCACTGGTAACCGCTAGTTTGTCCTCTGTATCTGTGCATCTGCATTGCTCTTGTTTTATTTGTTAGTTTGTTGTATTTTTTAGATTCCACGTACGAGTAATACCATACAGTATTTGTCTTTTTCTTTCTGACTTATAAGAAAAATTCTTTTGATAAAAGATTCATATTGCTAAAATAATATCTTTTCACTGAAGCCATGCTTAACCTTGTAACCCTCTTCCACTGAGCAATCCCTATTTCCCTTCCTTGCAGAATTTTTTTTTTTTACCATAGCACTGCCACCATCTGACATGTTACATATTTTGCTTATTTAGTTTAGTATAAATAAGTTTTCTACCTGAAAGGGGCCTGCCCATGTAGATATCCATAACTCCTTGTTGAATGAATGAACGTGTCCTGTGCTCACCAACATCTGGTTTTGCTCTTTAGGCATGATGATTCCAAATGATGTGCAGGGTCCTGGCTTGCTTGTTGAACTTCCTGTTGTGGCTCAGAGAAGGGACCAAGAAGACTTGCCTCTGTATCAACTCTCCAGGACCCAAGCTGTTTCCAAGGTTTCAGCATACGCAGGAATGTTATCTTCTAGATATACCACTGATGCATGGTATGATATTATTCCTCTGCATTTTTACATTATAAAGTAGCTTTCTTTTAGCTTCTATTAAAAACAACAACAACAGGTCATGTTTATGGTGGAACATTTGTAAAGTGCAGAAATATTTTGAATAAAGCCCACTATATTAAATGATTACTGTGAGAATTTCCCATGCTTAAAATTGTACCATATATATAATTTTATATTCTCTTAGTTGTATGCAAAATGGATGACGTAGAGTTTTTAATCAGATAATGGAGGTTAATTAAGAGTTTAACAACTCAAGCAAGAAATACACGAGGGCAAATTGAGGAAGGCTTGGACTTAAGAGTTGGAGGGGCTACAGGGATTGTTGGCTGATAACATGTGGGAAGTGAGAAGGAGAAGGAGATGACCTGTGTTTCTGAGTGGAGCAACTAGATGGCTAGCAGGACCATTAATTCTTTGGCATAAGATTATAGGAGCATGAACAGGATGAAAGCAAAACGATGAGTTCAGTTTTGGACGTGTTGAGGGTTCAAGTATCCATAGAACGATGAAATGAAATGGAGTTAATTAGATACATGTCTCCAAGGATTAGTGTTGAGGTCTATCCTGATGTGGATACTTGGGGAACAAGATCAAGTAAGGGTGAAACTCCTGGATTTGAATAGTCATCCAGGGGAGGCTCAAGTGATAATAGAACAGGGCCAACATTGGAGTCCTGCAGAGCAGCAAAATTAAGGGCATGAATGGAGGAAGAAAACAGTGAAGTGGAGGGAACAAAAGGTAGAAGGAAATTGATGAGCTGGAGGTTGATATAGAAACCAAGGGAAGAGAACATTTGAACAAAAGCATCATTACAGACTATTGTTTCATACTACAGAGAGAGGTCATGGTAGATAAAATGGAAGTTTTCTTGGGACTTGATCACATGGATGCCCTTGGTAAGCTTAGAACAGTTTCATTAGAGTGGAAATCAGAGTAGTGGCTTGAGAATTGCACAGAAGTCAGAAATTGGATAAAGTAAGAGTAGACTAGTGTTTTGAGAAACCTGATCATGAAAAGAGGCAGAAAGAATGCATGTTACCTAGACAACTGGAGGGCATTGTAGGACTGTGGCAAGGGGATGTATATATATATATATATATATATATATATGTATACACACACACAGACTATAAATGTGAAAGATCCAGAACACACACACACACACACACACACAGATTGTAAGTGTGAAAGATCCAGAAAAGGAATATGTAGAAGCTAGAAAGGGGGTGATTAAATATAGTCCCTGGAGAGGGTGGAGGGAGAGGAGGACATGGCACCTAGAGAGATTAACCTTTAATATCTGGTAGGAGGAAGCTCATATTCTCCATGGACTCAGGTGCCAAGAGTGAAAGGAAAGCACAAATATAGGTATTGTTAGTACCTTGAGGACTGGAATCTGAAAAAGTTTTTACCCTATAGGTTTGGGTTTTTTTGTTTTTTTTTTTGTCATTTAGAAGAAAGTTTATTTACTCACAATGATGGGGTGCTAGTAACGTGGACCATAAAAGGGCAGGTGTCCTAACAGAGCTGAGGTTTTGAAACAAGAGTAGGAGAGTAAAGACCTAGTGGTGAGAAGGAATTAGGAAAATATTGATTCCCTTTTCCTAGCTTCCCAGGGAGTGAGAGAATGAACATCACCCTCTCAAGTGTGGTATCTGTGGCTGAGAAGCAGAGCCGCTGACGAACAGACGAGGCTGAGAACACTGAAGGAGGCAGTTAGGTTGTGGGCGGTTTCTTTACAATTTAAGGACATTTTGTGGAGTGTGACAGGTAGTTTGGCTGAGTGGGCCTTGGCAGTGGGGTGTGGGAACAGAAGCACAGCTGAAAGAAAAACCAGGGCAGTGTAGCACTGTGAGGATAGGACGGCAGAAGCAGATGAAAGAGTTGGAGGCACCGCAAAATACAACAGGGATGAGCAATAAGGTAGGATTAATTGGCCTTAATGCTGTTATTTATTTATTCATATTTGAATATAGTTCACCTACAATGGTGTGTTAGTTTCAGGTGTACAGCAAAGTGAATCATTATGCATATACATGTATCGTGCTAAGTGAGGCGAGTCAGACAAACACAAATGTCATATGATATCACTTAAATGTGAAATCTAATAAAATTATATAAATGATAAAATGATATAAATGAACGTACTTACAGAACAGAAACAGACTCACAGATCTTGAAATCAAACTTATGGTTACCAAAGGGGAAATATTGGGGGGGTGATAAATTGGGAGACTGGGATTAATGTATATGCATACTACTATCTGTAGAACAGGTGACTATGGGGACCTACTGAATAGCATAGGGAACTCCACTGAACGTTCTATGATAACTTACATGGGAAAAAAAATCTTAATGCTTTTATTTAAATTTTAGTCCAAGAAAGATTTTGTCTTGTTATATGAAGTGTCTCAGACTTAACATCACTTCTCTGTTCAGTGATCTGTGACCTTTGCCTAGAGTTTTAGATAGAAACAATAAAAAGTTGTTGTCTGGCCTTCTGCATAGCTTATGTCTGAGTGGAAACGAAAGACTGATAAGCCCAACTAGTTGGAGAAATTGGTGACTTTTTACTCAACAGACCTGGACCAATGTGTACAGGGGAGGAGCTGACAGGCCCAGGGTTCTAGTGCAAGGGATCTAACCAGTCCCCAAGGGAATAGAGTGTTAAACAATCATGAGTTTCTTTAGGAGAGATGCCTAGCAGTGGAAGTACTGGAAGAGTTAGGAATATGTTTCAACTTTTTTTATGTGGTCAAATTACTTTTCGGAGACATTTCCGTTTTTTAAATTTCTCTTGTGCTGAGTGTTAATAATGGACTCTGGCCAAAGAATTCAGAATTGAAGCTGCTTTTCACGTTATAGAATTGTAAGTGTAAATTGGAAGAGATTTAAACAAATTTCCAGACCCATCCCTCCATCCTTGTGCAGAAGATGAAACATTCCATCAGTTGTATCTTACTCAGTTCTCCCAGTTTCAGGGAGAAGAGGTCCACTTTACTCCTAATGTGAGCACTTTGACAAGCTGATTTCTTGTATTGGCACAGGCATTTAAGGGCTCCAGCCTAACCTTTGTCTTGGGAGATCAGTCTTGCATTTGAATGTTTTTTTTTTTTTTTTGGCTTGCTGTCATAGGTTCAGTGTATATATTTCAGTCTCAGCAGGCTCCAGAAGTGTTCCTGTAAATCATACTATCCCTTTTAATCTTTCAGGGTATGACCCATGGAGTTAGGTCTGTAGATGAATATTTATTGCTACTCAGAAGACTTCCTGAGTAATGCACAGATTCCTTTCAGAGTATTGTTTTTCAGATCATCAGGGTGTCAGCTAGTGCTAAATGCTATTTTAGAGTTTCTTTGCATTAATTTTTGCATAGGACTCAGCAGAGCTATTTTGTTAGTATTCACTGTGCTCTTGCATAAGCTGACTTCTCTTCACCTCCAGGACTAATATTAAGAGGTCAGATGCACACTGATAGTGAAGATCTCGAGGAAGGAAGAATGGTGTGCAGAGAGAGTGTGGTAACTCTTAAGGAATCTAAGTGATCTTTTTCTGAGTATTCTACTTCTTCATAAAGTTCCTTGAAATGATATTTTTCAGAATTCACCTGGCTTCAGTCTTTTTCTAATTCAACTCTGTCATCACTTGCTGCTAAAGACATGGGTGTGCCCATTAGTGAGGGACATGACCTTCTAAAACTAATAGGAGATGTGCAGTATAGTACTGTGCTGCTGCTGCTGCTGCTGCTAAGTCGCTTCAGTCATGTCCAACTCTGTGCGACCCCATAGACGGCAGCCCACCAGGCTCCCCCGTCCCTGGGATTCTCTAGGCAAGAACCCTGGAGTGGGTTGCCATTTCCTTCTCCAATGCATGAAAGTGAAAAGTGAAAGTGAAGTCGCTCAGTCGTGTCCGACTCTTCTCGACCCCATGGACTGCAGCCTACCAGGCTCCTCCGTCCATGGGATTTTCCAGGCAAGAGTACTGGAGTGGGGTGCCATTGCCTTCTCCAGTATAGTACTGTGATGCTGTTCAAATATGTTTTCTGTTATTTATGGCTACATGACCCTGAGAGAGTTTCCCTTGTGTCTGTATTTCCTCACTTGAAAAGTAGGTAGTTCTAAGGTTCAATAAAGTGAATGTAAAGGATTTCATACAATGCCTTGATCATAGTAAATGTTTAATGAAAGGTTGACAGTGATGCTAGATGATAGCGACAGACTCCTGGCCCTTGAGGTGGATCTAGGGTATTCATTGTTGCTGAGTTTATTAAAACACTCAAGGAAGTTGTAGTTTTTTGTTGTTGTTGTTTTTTTTTTTTTAGATAAAATAGGATAGGATTACAGTAAGTAAAACAGGAAAGATGTCAGAGGCTAAAAACTGGGAGGATGATGAACTTGAGGTGAAAGGCATATTTTAAATTGAAAAAAAAATTGTAGGTGTGTGTGTGTGTGTATTCAGTCACTCAGTTGTTCCAGACTGTTTGTGACCCCATGGGCTGAAGTCCACCAGGCTCCTCTGTCCATGGAATTCTCCAGGCACGAATACCGGAGTGGGTAGCCATTCCCTTCTCCAGGGGATCTTCCTGACCCAGGAATCAAATCGAAGTCTTCTGCATTGCAGGAAGATTCTTTACCAGCTGAGCTACCAGGGAAGCCCTGTGTGTATAATAGGATGCAAATGGAAAGAAATACTTTCAGATATTGGATGCTTTGTTATGACTAGTAGGAAGTGAAATATGGAGCTGAGTGTCATAGCTGGGGAAAGGATTAAATGAGTTAATGGTATATTTTAAGTCCCCAGCACTGCTTGGCATTTAGTGCCTTTTAAGTAAATGGTGAGTTTCTGATAGGTTTACCTTTGAGTTCCACTGCCAAAAATTATGTGTAAATTAAGAATACTGGTAGAGGATTAAGGGTAAAGGAGAGAATAAATACATGGACGTGAGAGAGGACTACTCTGGAATGATTGACTTGGAAGGAAAAAAGGGAAGTTTCCAAGGAGTTTATAATGTTGCAGCTGTGGTCCACACTGCAGGTGAGGATGAATGTGAGAAATTAGGACAAGAGACACACAGGAGTATTACACTAATGTCTTTGAAAATATAATTAGATATTTCATTGCTAATGCAGGCTCTACAGAAGGTCAAAAAAGGGAAAGACCTAAGAAAGCGACATACCCTTTATGAGTTGAATGTTTGTTTCTTAACAAAAGTCTTAAATGCGATTTTATGGAACAATTTTCTTAACTTTGATAAATGTATAATGGTGGCTCAGATGGTAAAGAAACTGCCTATAATGCAAGAGACTTGGGTTGGATTCCTGGGTCAGGAAGATGCCCTGGAGAAGGAATGGCAACCCACTCCAGTATTCTTGCCTGGAGAATTCCATGCATAGAGGAGCCTGGTGAGCTATAGTCCCTGGGATCATAGAGTCAGATGCAACTGAGCAACTCTTACACACACACATATACATTCATGTTACCAACACACCAATCAAGATATTAAACAGTTCCATCCACCCAGAAAGTTCTCTGCTCCTGACTTCTAATACTGTAAATTATTTTTTTCCATTTTAGAACTCATGTAAATCATACAGTAGGTACTTTTTTGTTATTTGGCTTTTTACTGAGTACCACGTCTGTGTCATTTTAAACTTTCATGTATAGTAGTGACTAATTCTTTATGCATACTGGTATCAGGTAACAATTTGCTTGCAACTTCAAGGTCATAGTGTTATATTTGTGTAACTAACCCTACTAGTTTGGAAAACATTAGTGCCTATTCTGCCTGGCTCCAGATGCTCATATTCCCTCTAGTGTGCACAGAAAATTGCCATATAGAGTCTATATTTTAAAAGGAAAAAGAAATCTCAAGATAACTTAGCCACAATTGTTATCTCTTCCTGCTTACATCATTTTGGGGTGCTGAATTTGCTTGACCTTTATATGGCTTAGTATACAGAATTTTTATGTGAAAAAAAGATATATTAAAAAGGAAAGGTCACCTTGGCTATCTGGATTCATTTGATTTTGGTATGACGTAGAAAATTTTAATCTCAAAGACATTGTATCTTATGATGAAGTTTTACTATTAATATCCACTTGTTCGTTAATGGGGCACTTTATCTTTCCTCCCAAATCTGTAAAGAATGATAACTTTGGGCATTTGTTATAAAGGACTGAAATAAAAAGCATTATTTCTATTAGATGGTTAATTCGTTTAGGGAAAAAGTGGTTATAAAACTCTGATTAAATGTAAAAGGCAAAAGTTCAATTATTTTAAGATTTGAGATTCTAACTGATTGAGCTATTGACCATGTTTAATCAAAGTGCAAATTATAAAATTAGAGTTTAGAATTCTCTTGTGAAAGATTCAAGTACATTTGGTCAAATTTGCATCTTAATATGTGCAGTAAAAGTATTTTACTTTCTCCATTAAATTTTAATTTGGGTTAAAAGGTATATGCATTCATTAGTGTAAAGTGACTGCATTATTTTGGATAGTTGCTCATCTCCTGTGACTTTATTTCTAAAACTAATCACACTATGGTTTTGAAAGTTTTATCTCTCTTTAGGTATGAAATAGTGTGAATAGAATATGTTCATCAATTTCCTGAAAAATAATAATATACTTTGAAAAAGTCTATCTAATGGAATAATCCTTTTGTTACAGATTTTCTTAAAAAAAAAAAAAAAAAAAAACTAAAACTTTCCATATTTTAGGTAACATTTTTCTCCCTTCATTTAATATTATATGTGAAAGTCAGCAATTTAGGATATTTTTTATTTTATTTTTTAAAAGAGAAAAGCATATAGCCCATACCAATGTGAAAACTTGACTTCCATTCTATCTTAGTTAATTTTAAATTTAAGAATTTAATTCTTATAATGAATTATGTATGTGCCATAATAAAAATATGTACATTTTTTTCTTCATATATTTCATGAACTGTTTCTTACCCACAAAATGTGTGATTTTTTTTCCTTCACCCACCAACCAATTTTCTGATTCTTTGGATAATATGTCCCACAATTCATTTCAGTTCTGACATTAACTGCAGAGTTAGTACAGCCCCCACAGGTTAAGGGCTCAGTCCCATAAGAGTGCCCCAACTTCAGAAGCCAGGCACAGATTTCAGGTTGCCAATTATACTTCTGACCAACTGACTATGAGTTGGGGGTTCTCATATCACCTTCCTGAGGTTCAGTAATTTGCTAGCATGGCTTATAGAACTTAGGAAAGTACCTCACTATTACTGCTTTATTGTAAAGGATACCACTCCAGAATAGCCAAATGGAAGAGATGCATAAGTCGAGGAAGGGAGTGTGTGGGATGCGAGAGCATCCACGCTCTCTTGGGGCATATCACCTTCCCAGCACTTTAATGTGTTCTCCAACCTGCAGGCTCTCTCAACCCTGTTGTTTGGAGGTGGGGAGAGGTTTATGGAGGCTGCATTATGCAGGCATGATTGATTACATCATTGGCCATTGGTGATTGAACTCACTTCTAGCCCCTTTCCAGAGGTGGGGGTGGGGTGGAAAGTTCTAACTCTAAATACATGGTTGTTTCAGAGAACGAAATGACACCCCACTCCAGTATTCTTGCCTGGAGAATCCCATGGACAGAAGAGCCTGGCAAGCTACTGTGTTACCTGAATATAAATTCAAGTGAAAAAATTTAAGGGAGATGGATATTGGTTGAGCCTCAGTTGAATGCCAGTAATATTTCATTTAATCCTTGTTGCTATTATGGGATAATCAAAATATGAAAGTTTATGCTATGATTACCACTATCCAATGAATGCATATGTATATGTGCAAAAAATAATAATATGACATGATAAAATGAAGACTTAAATTGGTGGAATCATGGGTATATCATTTAGTAACCTCCCTCTTTATTCCCACACCCCTCCCCCAACAACTATTAGTGTGGCTTAACTCAGCTGGGGCTGGATTTCTTTCATGTAAAGGAGTCCTGAAGAAGTCCTGTCAGGGCCTTAGACACTTTCTTCCTTTCTGCTATGCTGTCCTCAGTATATTGCTTTAGTCCTCATTGTGTCTTCACGACTTTAAGATGGGTGTTCCATCGCCAATAATCACCTCTGCATTCTAGGCAAGAAGGGAAAGAGCATAGAGCGAAAGGTTCCTGTCAGCTGATTCTCCGTCCACTTTATGAGTTTTCCTGCAAGTCTCACCCAAGGACTTTGGCTTCCTTGTTGCTGATCAGAGCTCTTGCCCACAGTTACCATTAGCTAAGAGGAAGTCCAGAAAATTTAGTTTTTTGAAGCTGAGCATAGTGCCACCTGGAGTAAAGGGGTGTTATATTGGTAAGGAAGATGGGAGATAAGTAACCAGCAGTTATCTGCCAAGATGTTTTCCTTGAATTTTATGATGCTTTTAATCATAAAAAGTAGACTGGCTAAGGGAAGAAGATTGTCTGCAGTGGATGAGAAGTTAGTGATCCTTAATGATCTCAGTTCTTTAACTGATTTTCAGATTGTTTAGATCCTTTCACTTTCTCTTTTTCAATCATTCTTAAACCAATGTGTCCTAGAAAATTGTAGAGTGACAAGTAGCTGGAGTTTTGTGCTTTTGATAGGACTTATTTGAGAATTCAGAGGAAAATGGAGCATTGAAACTCCATGCTGAAAAAAAGATTTGGATACTGTGGAGAGGTTATATAATACCTCTGAGCCTTCTCTGAGCCTCGTGTGGAAAATATAGTAATATGACCTGCTGTGCTTACTTCACAGGGGTTTTTGTGAAAATGAAATGGAAGAAGTAGTACCTACATTTTTATGTAGAGTAATATGATTGGCAGTATCACACATGTTATTTAATTTGATGGTTCAAAGGCACGTGCCTATTTTGTGGTACAGGTTAGATTGGAGCTTAGAAATCCTGACTCCTTTTCCAGGGCGTAGATGATAGTGCCTTTACCCTATTAGATAGCATTACTTTTATAACTATTCTATAATTCAGCATCCCGCTAGGCAGTTCCATATTAACATAATTTGATGGGTGGAAGTGTGATGGGGGTAGGTGAGAGGATTGTATTGTTTAACAAATCTTTCTGTAAACTGAAAAATACACAAACTGTAAACTGTGGACATACACAAAATATTCACAGAATATAAATGACGGGGACATTATTTAGGGCTAGAGAGACAAAAAAAATCTAGAAAGAGCCATCATGTTTACTGACTGTTTAGTCATTTCAGTTGTTTGTGTCAGGTTATACTGGATTGTTAGCCCGTGAGTCACACCAAGTTTTAAGAAATATATTTTATAATATTTAAATGTTGATAGAAAAACAAATGTAAAATCATACAAATTCAAACACAGATTTTTAGAAAATAGCATCTACAGTGTCACCAGTGAAAGTGTTTATAATCAGTGATTTTCTGGTTCTGGGTGGATATTTGTTAATTTGAACATTTAAGCAATATATCTTCATATGGATAGTTAACTATTTATGTAAATATTTTTAAAGCTTAGAAATTAAGAACTTTAAAACTGCATATAGATTGTATAATATAAAGCTTTTTAAGAACCTTTAATAATGAGTGTGTTATAAGTTACATGTTTATGTTTTTTTTTTTTTTTTTTTTTCCCTTTCTTTCTTCTCAGTGAATTACCTGAGAGAGAAGAAGGTGAAGGAGAAGAAACTCCAAACTTCAGTCACTGGGGACCACCAAGAATGTATGTTGATAACATTATTGGTTTTCTCAGTCAGATCAGATCAGATCAGATCAGTCGCTCAGTCGTGTCCGACTCTTCGCGACCCCATGAACCGCAGCACGCCAGGCATCCCTGTCCATCACCAGCTCCCGGAGGTCACCCAGACTCACACCCATCAAGTCAGTGATGCCATCCAGCCATCTCATCCTCTGTCGTCCCCTTCTCCTCCTGCCCTCAATCCCTCCCAGCATCAGAGTCTTCTCCAGTGAGTCAACTCTTCGCATGAGGTGGCCAAAATACTGGAGTTTCAGCTTTAGCATCATTCCTTCTAAGGAAATTCCAGGATTGATCTCCTTTAGAATGGACTGGTTGGATCTTCTTGCAGTCCAAGGGACTCTCAAGAGTCTTCTCCAACACCACAGTTCAAAAGCATCAATTCTTCGGCGCTCAGCCTTCTTCACAGTCCAGCTCTCACATCCATACATGACCACAGGAAAGACCATAGCCTTGACTAGGCGAACCTTTGTTGGTAAAGTAATGTCTCTGCTTTTGAATATGCTCTCTAGGTTGGTCATAACTTTCCTTCCAAGGAGTAAGCGTCTTTAAATTTCATGGCTGCAGTCACCATCTGCAGTGATTTTGGAGCCCAGAAAAACAAAGTCTGACACTGTCTCCACTGTTTCCCCATCTATTTCCCACGAAGTGATGGGACCAGATGCCATGATCTTCGTTTTCTGAATGTTGAGCTTTAAGCCAACCTTTTCACTCTCCACTTTCACTTTCATCAAGAGGCTTTTTAGCCCCTCTTCACTTTCTGCCATAAGAGTCGTGTCATCTGCATATCTGAGGTTATTGATATTTCTCCCAGCAATCTTGATTCCAACTTGTGTTTCCTCCAGTCCAGCATTTCTCATGATGTATTCTGCATATAAGTTAAATAAACATGGTGACAATATGCAGCCTTGACGTACTCCTTTTCCTATTTGGAACCAGTCTGTTGTTCCATGACCAGTTCTAACTGTTGCTTCCTGACCTGCATACAGATTTCTTAAGAGGCAGATCAGGTGGTCTGGTATTCCCATCTCTTTCAGAATTTTCCACAGTTTATTGTGATCTACACAGTCAAAGGCTTTGGCATAGTCAATAAAGCAGAAATAGATGTTTTTCTGGAACTCTCTTGCTTTTTCCATGATCCAGTGGATGTTGGCAATTTGATCTCTGGTTCCTCTGCCTTTTCTAAAACCAGCTTGAACATCAGGAAGTTCACGGTTCACATATTGCTGAAGCCTGGCTTGGAGAATTTTGAGCATTACTTTACTAGCGTGTGAGATGAGTGCAATTGTTCAGTAGTTTGAGCAGTCTTTGGCATTGCCTTTCTTTGGGATTGGGATGAAAACTGACCTTTTCCAATCTTGTGGCCACTGCTGAGTTTTCCAAATTTGCTGGCATATTGAGTGTAGCACTTTCACAGCATCATCTTTCAGGACTTGGAATAGCTCCACTGGAATTCCATCACCTCCACTAGCTTTATTCGTAGTGATGCTTTCTAAGGCCCATTTGACTTCACATTCCAAGATGTCTGGCTCTAGGTCAGTGATCACATCATCATGATTATCTGGGTCTTGAAGCTCTTTTTTGTACAGTTCTTCTGTGTATTCTTGCCACCTCTTCTTAATATCTTCTGCTTCTGTTAGGTCCACACCATCTCTGTCCTTTATCGTGCCCATATTTGCATGAAATGTTCCTTTGGTATCTCTGATTTTCTTGAAGAGATCCCTAGTCTTTCCCATTCTGTTGTTTTCCTCTATTTCTTTGCATTGATCACTGAAGAAGGCTTTCTTATCTCTTCTTGCTATTCTTTGGAACTCTGCATTCAGATGTTTATATCTTTCCTTTTCTCCTTTGCTTTTCGCTTCTCTTCTTTTCACAGCTATTTGTAAGGGTTTTCTCAATAGGACAGTGCAATTGGTTGCTCTTTTCTTCAGTTTAATAGTGCCAGTCATCCTCTAATGATTGCCATAGTTCACATGTACCGTGGCCTAAACTGTAGCTGTGCTTTGTCTTACCTAGAGGTTTTTAGCCAGGCAAAATGGCTATAACCAATATTAGGAAAATCACCGTCATACTTTTTCAGAGAAAGGAACTTACAGATGTCCATCTATGAGGAACTAAGTATACTTTCTCACCATATCACTAAGCAAGGCAGCTAGGGCTGTCTTGAAGGCAGTAAAGCTCTTTTTTTTCTTTTAAACAAACCAGAGCAATAGTTGAGGCTTCGGTGACATAGCCCCCTCCTCCTCTTATGTTAGTCCAAGTTTGTGTCTTGTTTGTACTAACAGAGTGTGTTGGGCTCATCCTCCTGTGGATACTCTCATGGTTTTATGTAGTAACCAGGGCTACACTTTATTAAGATTATAAAAGTCTTCCATTAGCTGCTCTTTCTATCTTCACTCATTATTAATTCCACCATGCCACTCACATTGTTTTTTTCTTGCAGTTTTGAGTTTTGTCTTAAAAACTCTTAGCTGTTTTCTGAGCTACTTTTTGGAGTTAATTATTGGCCATGTCTGTGCAGTTTGAACAAAATTCACAATATTTTGAGGGACAAGTTTTATTCCATACTTTATGAAAATGATGTGGAGGTAGAAACAAAAGAAAACCTTTCCAGCCTCTGGAGCAATAAAGTCTGTCCTCTGCTTAAAGAACCACAGGGTAGCCTGGCTGACTGGGAATAGCAGTACGGGCAGTGAGTGTGTCAGTGACAAATTTATTTTATTGTGAGAGAAAGAAAGTAAAGTCGCTCAGTCATGTCCAACTCTTTGCGACCCCATGGACTGTAGACTTCCATGCTCCTCCCTCTATGGGATTTTCCAGGCAAGAGTTCTGGAGCGGGTTGCCATTTCCTTCTCCAATTCTGAAGGTCTGTGCTTTTTTGCCAAAATGATACATGTGACTTTCTTGATTTTTTTTCACTCATTTGTTATTTCTTCAATTCATTCTTTGCTAATATTACATATGATGTAGATGAAAAGGACTCATCAGGAAATATATGGTGGTGGGAGATAGGGATATTAAGATCTAGCTAAATTTCTCAATATTAAGAGTTGTATTTGTTGTCTTAGAAATCATCTTCAGAATTTAAACTGTCACATATACCATGAAATTGCTTCATAAGAATCTAATAGAATTTAATCTCATTCTATAGAAGTGTTAGATTCTTGCAATTTAGGAACTAGGTATAACTTCTATAACATTTGTGAAAATGTATTTATATAAAATGAGCCACAAGGATATACACGTTGAACACAATGACGATAAAACAAATTACCTTGTTCATGGATGAATTCTGTTTTCTTGTTTGTTTTTACAGCGTTGAGATTTTCAGAGAACCAGATGTGTCTCTTGGTATTAGTATTGTTGGTGGACAAACTGTCATAAAACGTTTAAAGAATGGAGAGGAGCTTAAAGGTATATTTATTAAACAAGTTTTGGAAGACAGTCCAGCAGGAAAAACAAATGCTCTTAAAACTGGGGATAAAATACTTGAGGTAAGTAATGTTAAATTTTTGTTTTTGTTTGAAATGTACTGTAAAACAGTAAATCTGTGTGTGCCGTTGGTATATTTTATTCGGATGTCATTTGTCAGTTTACACAGTTTTGTGAGATTCTAAAGTTGAACTGTAGTAGTAGCGTTAGGTGCTCAGCCGTGTCCGACTCTTTGCGACCCCATGGACTGTAACCTGTCAGCCTCCTCTGTCCATGGAATTCTCCAGGCAAGAATGCTGGAGTGGGTTGCCATTCCTTTCTCCAGGGGATCTTCCTGACCCAGGAATTGAACCTGGATGTCCTGTATTGCAGGTGGATTCTTTACCATCTTAGCCACTAGCAAAGCCCTTAAAATGATAAAAAGCATCAGCTGGCTAAAGAAACAATTTCACAAGTTGACAGAGTGAGGCAGAAGGTGGGCCTCATGCTTCTCCCACAATCTTTAACAAACTTTGAATTGTATATGGCAGTGGGGTAGCTCTGCTGTCCTCCCAGAGTTGACCCTGAAAGTGGAGGACGGTTGGGGGAGGGGTGAATCCATCCTTTACACATGGCAGGCTTTGCAGAGTGGAGTTTTAAGAATACATCAAAGGCACTGAGAGGTCTAGATCTGATACTTTTCTTTGCATTGGGTTTATTGGATGACACCATATTGAATATCTTTAACCCCAGAATCTGCTTGTCCTTGACTCATGGTTTATGATGCTAAACATCAGCTGTGGTGTTTTGTCTCTGACAGAGTGAAAAGTGCTCTGGAGATCATGGATTGAAGTCTAGATTGTCCTGTTTGTTTTCTGTTCTTGGACAAATTATGAAATATATTTTATTTTCAGTTTCCAAACAAAACAGAAATGAGATTTTAAAACATATAATCATTGTGAGGATTAAAGAATTGCATAAAACTGTTCTATGTGTACAAATTTGAGGTTATATTTATGTTTGTGAAATTGTAAAAAAAACTTGAAACATACTGGAGATAAAGAAATGAAGAAAATGACCCCAAATCCCTTCTCTTATGGTGTTTACATGATAGTGGGGGAGATAGACAATACACAAGATAAGTAATGTATAGAAAGTTAGATTGTGATAAGTAGCTATGGAGAAAAATAACGGGGAGGAGAATAAGGAACGACAAGTCGTGCTGGCAGCAGTTGCAACAAAGAGATTTGTTATGGAAGATGATATTGGGGCAAATACAGGAAATGACCGCGTGAACAACGTGGACACACAGGGGAAGGTGCCTCCAGACAGAGTGAACTCAAGTGCAAAGGCTCTGAGGTGGGAGCTGGCCTGGATGTATTGAAGGAACAGTCTAGCACTGCTACTGTAGGTAGAGTGAACAGGAGAGAAGTTGAAAGAGAAAAGGTAATGGGAAGCCACATCATGGAGAGCTCAGAAGGTTGTCCACTCTGAATGCGTGAGGATCCATTAGAAAATTATGAACACATACATATTTTTTAAAAGGGTTATTCTGGCTTCTGGGGCAGGTGTGGTTTCTTTTATTTGGCATTTGTGTCGTACATTGTTTTTTTTTTTTTCATTTTCATAACTTATTTGCAATTTTGTTTTGGTTGTATTTTTTAAACAATATATAACTGGATTTTGCTTTTTTAAAATCTAAATTGATGATATTCATCTAATAAATCATTTATTTTTAATTTTATTACGGATACATATGCACTTAGAACAAAATACAGAAGATAATGTTTAAAAATTAGCTTTTTTCCTTTATATAGTGAAATGGTTATAAATTCATAGGAAATTGCAAAGAAATGTATAAGAAAGTCCCATGTACTCTCTTTACTTAGCCTCACCCAGTGTTAACATCTTACATGACTACAGTAAAAGCAAAAACAAAATGCTAATATTGGCACAATTCACAGACCTCAGTCAGATTTCACCAGTTATATGCATGTACCACACGTATGTATGTGTTTATAGCTCTGCACAATTTTATCACATGTGTAACCTTGCATAACCCCCACAGCAATCAGGAAACTCAGCTGAGTCATCACCACAAGACTCCTTGTCTGGACCCTTAGTAGCCACTCCTCTCCACTTCCCTGCTCTCCCATTGCTAGCCTCTGGCCACCACTGTTCTGGTTTTCCATATTTATAAGTGTGTTACTTTACAGTTGCCACATAAATGGAATTATACATTTTGTTTCTTTTTGAGATTCTTTCTTTACTCAGTGCAATTTCTTTGAAGTTTTTTCAGTTTGTCAGTAGTTCATCCCTTTTTATGAATGAGTGGTATTCCATGGTATGGAGGTACCACAGTTTAACCATTCACCCATAGAAAGATGTTTGGGTGGTTTCCAGTTCTTGGCCATTATGAATAAGCCCTATAAACGTTGGTATATAAGTATCTGAGTGAAAATGAGTGTCCATTTCTTTAGGATACATGCCCAAGAGTGTAATTGCTGGGTTGTATGTTAAGTTCCTTTCTTAGTGTTAAGAAACTGTCAAACTATTTTCCAGAATGGCTGCACCATTTTGTATATCCACAAGCAGTTACGAGTGATCCAATTTCTCTGCATCCTCACCAGCATTTGGTATTGTCACTATTTTTCATTGTAGCCATTCTGGATAGGTACATAGTGATATCATTATTGTTTTAATTCATAGTTCCCTAACTTTTCATGTGCTTAATTGCCATCTGATACCCTCTTTGGTGTAATGTTTGTTCAAGTCTTTTGTCTTTTTTCTAATTGAATTGTTCATTTTTTCTTATCTTTTTGAATTTTTTTCTAATCTTTCTCTGCTGTCAGTGAATAAAAAGTATTCTCTCATCTAATCCATCACCAGTTTTATACATACTAATAAAAACCCATTCTTTTATCTCAGATTTAATAATTTATATTTCTTCAGATTCACAACAGACCTGAAATGTTAAACTCTAATATATATTCTGTGAAGCATAATGAGTCATTTGTTTATTTTTTTCTATGAAAAGGATTAGTTGTTTTGCTAGTGAAGTTTAATAGCCATTTCTGTCTTGAGACAGTTGGACAAAAGGTTTAGGTCCATATAAAGAGCTTTTTAAACTAGAAAGTTTAAATTTAACTTAATTTTAAATTAAATTAAATGGGTCTTCATCTATGTACATGGACATTTTTTAGGTTATAATTTTAAAGTTGAAAAAGACTAAGATTATTTTTCTGTTGTAATATGACAGAATTCTAACTTTTTTCTCACTTCTCAGCTTTAGTGATTCCCATTTAACACTGTATAATCTCTGTCAGGGGGAAAAAGCTGATTATTACTGAAGAGGATGTAGTTCTCATATAGCCTCTACTTTTCTTACTGTTGAATGTTTCAGGGATCAGGTTTTTTTGAAAGAAGCTTCATCAAACTAGTGACAGCTTTTAATCGTCACTGTAAATTTTTTCTATTTTTTTTCATTTACTATTATTTATATCCTTCCTCAACTCAGATGAGAAAAGAGCTTTTCACAGCATTAAAATCTTCATGGATGCCTATTAGAATAAAAAGCCAGAGTTCTTGCCATGGCCTTCTGGGTTTTACATGATGTGGCTTCAGCTGCCTCCCTGACATCACCTCTTTCTGCTCTCTCCTTTCTCTGTTTAGACTCACCTCCATTTAAATCTCTCTAACACACAGGGCTCCCACCTCCTGCCTCCATGCTGTCTCTTCTCTGTCCCTTGGCTTCTGGCATGCTTGCTTTCCTCCTCACTCTGCTCAGATGCAGTGACTTATTACCTTATCGCTCCTGGGCATGTGCTTCCAACTCTTTTGATTTTCTTTCCTTTCATTGAGCTTTTCTGGGACAGCCACATCCTAGTTAAGTGCAACTGTTTGCTTATTTTGTGATCTCTTTCTTGATTTGAACCAACAAAGTTATACCAACAAATAAGAAATTGTGACACTCTGAAGCCTTTGAAATTAAAAGTTGTAAAATAGCAAAAAAAAAAAAAAAAAAAAAAAAAAGAAACAAACAAAAAACCCCATGCATACTGTCTGGTCTCATTTTAAATTCATGACCGCTTCCTCAAATGGGTCTTTAATTTTGTCCTGCTAGCCTGTATTTAACAAGTTGTTCCATTCTTCTAAGTAGTTCCTTCAGACCTCCTGTGCTTCCTTCCTTGGTCTTAATCACAGTTGATGGTCCTTCTTTCTTATTTCATTGAGGAAAGAGGAGGAGTTGAAAGGGACCTTCCTCTTGCTCCTTCTACATCCTTTTTTTCTACCTGTGCTTGTTGCAACCAATGAACTATTTGGGTTTCTTCTATCTAGAGTCTGTCTCTCTAACTTGTGCAGTAGAAGTCATTTTATCTTCAGTCTCCAAGGGTTTGCTTCTGCAGTCATCACTCTTCTCTACCTTCATTTTTCCTCTCCTCTGCATCGTCATTATTGTATATCCCATCTTAAAAAAACAAAATCCAACCTTGATTCCACTGCACCTACATTCCTATTTCTTTGATCCCCTTGTAGCAAAACAATATTCACAAATTGTCATTATCCTCTGACTGGAAACCACCTCAACTTTTACCAAGGCTTCCTTACATTATGAGTTTGAAGAATCCATTCTGTTAAATAAATGCACTTGATAAATAGAATGCTCTTTGAGACTATGGGCATGTTCACAAGTTATGCTTTCTCAGATTTGTATAATGAGATGTTTACACTTTACCCAAATTTGTTGAAGGCAGAACTCTAAAAGAGTTAAAAGAACCCATGGGTGTTTTCATACTTCTTTTTTGAACATAATTTGAGAAATGTTCAACTACTCAATTTGATTATGGGCAATTTGCTTAAAATACCTTTCTTCTTAGTTTAATTGAGAGAGGATGACTCCAAAGAGACTCCAGCCCCTATCCTCATTCAGAATTTTGTCCTCTAATAGTGGCAGAGGTGACATGATAAGCTCAGAAGCTTCTTAAGTTTCTGTTATTGATTAGGCTTCCTACTTTTGCATAATTATTTTTAACCTCAGCCATTGTTGTTAAGATACTTGTCTTATTTACTTTTCTTGAAGGTAAGATGTTAATTTTCTTAAACATGGTCTCCTAAAACAGCAAACCTTTTTATGTGCCAGTCTTATTTTTCTCTAGCTGTCATCTAATTCATTCGACTCTGGCTGTTCTCATAACTAGATAATATGCATAAACTTGAATTAACTTATCCACAAGATCTGCTGCCTTGCTAACTGAAATAAATTACTTCTGTGTTTTTAGGTGTCTGGAGTAGATTTGCAGAATGCTTCACACAGAGAAGCAGTCGAGGCCATTAAGAATGCAGGAAACCCTGTGGTGTTCGTGGTTCAGAGTTTGTCATCCACTCCAAGAGTAAGCTTTAGTTTACATATTCAACAGGTTTACAAATAGTCTCTAGATCTGTGGATCAAGCTTTTGCCTCCAAGTGTTAATATTTTCCAACATATTTTTTACTGTTATTCTACTATTGCTTAAAGGAAGTTAGCTTTGTAAAAATTTAATTACTAGCTTCAGTTTTCCCTTTTTCCTCTGATTTCAATCTCCTGGTCAAATTTGAGTTATTCCAGTGTACAATGGAGTCCAACAGACCTATTTTCGATTCTCTGATTCCCTGTTTACCAGGTTTGCTAATTTGGAGGCAAGTTACTTAACCTTTCTGAACTAGTTACTTGGTCTATAAAACGCTTTCAACACAGAGAAGGTCAGTTATAAGAACATCCTAGAGAGACTATCAAATGGGCTGCATATCTATTATAGCGTAAAAATTCAAATGTGTTGCACTGTATGTTCTGTTGGAGATTCTAAATTTACAAAGAATTTCATCATAGAAGTTTTTCCTGTAATAAACTACTCATTTGGTATAGAATTAGAACTCCGATACACAGATGTCAGTGACCGGATGTGTATTTTATATTGCAATATGAGGCAGAAATGTCACCAATAAGCCCTGTAACCGAAAGCTGTGTTTACTTTTCTATATTTTATAATGGAAGACAGCTGTTCAAAACATAGGCACTTCTGAACAGTAGAAAAACTGCATAGTTTTTAAAAATATGCTTTTCAGTCCACCAAAATGCAGTGCTTTTCAACCTTTTTTTATAGCAAGGCATACAGAAAATAATATTTGTATAACAAGCTGGGTAAACAGATGTCTCGCTGTCCCAGGGGCGGGGGGCACCAATGTGTACTTTTTGCATGCTTATAGCCTGCCCATACCCAGGGGGCTGCAGCCTCACCCCATATGGGCAGCTCTGCTGTGCACTGTACTTGCAGCAAAGTCCCTTCCAGACTTAGTGCTAAGTTTATACCATCAAGACAATTGAGAGAGGGAAGCAGAATAAAGTCTTCACATTTTTTTATGCAGTTTGAAATTCTAGATTTATTAGAATCCACCCTTAAAATCTTATGATACTGAGAAAGTTGTTGAGGCCATCACTTTTTTTTCTGGAGACTAAATTTAATAGGAATGTTGGCCAGATTTTCCCTGCCAAATGACACTTCCAGAGAAACAGTTCTGAGCTAGAATGAACCAATCAAATTATACATTTATACGACCACTTGTGAATGCTTCGCCAAAAAATATTCAAAGCATTTTATTAGGTTATAAGGTCAGCTATAAAGGCCAAGCTTTTAATCTAGTCTTTGTTGGTGAGCTATGGTGGAAGTTTTCTCTTGAGTGACTAATACAATATCTTTAAACTGCTCAAAAAAAGAAAAAAATGTCTTCAGCATTATTACATGCTCAAGTCACTTATCCCTCAGGCAGCATCACAGAGTGTCATGTTCATTGAACACTGAACTGTCTATGGTTCTAGCCAAAGAATGGTGATGATGTTAATGTCCATTACTTGTTCCATTTTTTTGAGCACAAAGTTGATTCCACCTGAATAAGGGAATGAAAGGAATCAAGCTTCATATTTTTGTATCTTTGGCTTACTTATTCTTACAATTATTATTGGTCATCACAGAAATAGAAAATATAGCCAAATTCTTAATCATTTTTGATCAGTTTAATTAAACTTTGAAACGTTCTTCAAAACTCCCAAGGAAGTCATTTCCTAATGTTTGGCCATCAGGGTCCTATGTCTAAATGTGCCTTGAAATAAAAAGTGTTAGTCGCTCAGCTGTGACTTTGAGACCTCCTGGATTATAGCTTGCCAGACTCCTCCCTCCATGAAATTCTCCAGGCAAGGATACTGGAGTGTGTAGCCATTCCCTTCTCCAGGGGATCTTCCCAACCCAGAGATCGGATCTGGGTCTCCTGCACTGCAGGTGATTTCTTTACCATCTGAGCCATCAGTGAAACCTTCATGAAAATTCTCATCAGCATGATGGATTGAGTGGTGGTGTTTATGTTTGTACTTTTTTTTAAGTTTTAATTTTTAAAATATTTGTGCTTTTAATAGGTGCTTTAGGAGGACTGGCAGCACATTACCTTTTTAAGCTTTTTCTCCTAAATTTCTCAACTACATTTTCAGCACACTAGAAAGAAATATGTATATCTACTTAGATTTACTTGGTATATGCTTATTTGAGAGCAGAATTCATGATCTATACTGTACACCTCAATAGAAAGTTTTTTTGCCAAAGTAATTTTTTCTACTTATAATTGCATTTCACAATAGCATTAAGGTTTTCTCTATATATCCAAAACCAAACCCTTTTAAAATTGGTATTATTCTTTCAGTTCACTAAATTTATTATCATGTGTTGTTTTCTTTTTTCCTGTCTTCCATTTGTATTTCCCTAATATCATTGTTTCATAATGGCATCTAAATTTTTTTGGACATGTTCATTTTGTGTATTAGTCATATAGAAATATATTTTTTACTTTCATAAAAAATATGTACTCTCCTACTTTTCATAAAGATGTGGTCTTTTTTTGGTGGGCCATTTGTCTTCCAAAGCTTGCTAGTGATATGTGTAGAGAATAATATTTCTCTGCTATTTGAAAAACAAATAGTATAAACCTTATTAATGGCAGCTAACTTTTATCCCATTTCAAAGCTTCTGCCATTTAACTTTAGCTGGTTTTTCCATAGGAGAAAGTAGGTCCAGTATAGGCAGATGTTATGACTTTGTAGGGAGACAAAGTGTTTTAAAGTCTTCAGAATCAGGAACATATACCTGTAGGTCCACTGGGTTTTGAACTCTGACTTAGGTTTCCTGTGTGTTAAATAGAGAAATAAATATTAAGCACAGTCTCTATTCACATAAGAAGCCACAGATATAAATTGATTTATCACTACTATTGCTTTTTACTTTAGAGAAACATTTCCGAGATGGTCTCACTTATTCCAAAATTAATTTATTCCTTTAGACTCTAAAAGTAGAGAAGAATTAATCATAAATCGCGTTTTTGAGAAAAGTGCTTTTTTTTGTTTTGTTTTTTAAATTATCCCTAGGGAGGCAGTTCCTTTAATTTTCTGAGTAAGGAGATTTATTTTTCCTTTTAATCTACATGTCTGTAATCAGATTTTATGCCAATTACTTGTGTTAGCTATTTGAGGAGCCTTTAAAATAATCACTTTTAATAATACAAAATAATTTTGTATTTTCTTAAGGTATTTTACAGGTAGTTTTACAAAAAGAAATGAGTCAAAAAGTAATCTGTGCTGTTTGCATCATTAAGAATTAAAATCATTTCTATGAAATTGAACTGTTTGATTCACTTATAAGCATTTATTGAATGCTACTATGTGGTGCTTTTTCTGAGCATCAGGGTTATAGTGATGCTGCTGCTGCTGCTAAGTCGCTTCAGTCGTGTCCGACTCTGTGCGACCCCATAGACGACAGCCCACCTATCCCTGGGATTCTCCAGGCAAGAACACTGGAGTGGGTTGCCATTTCCTTCTCCAATGCATGAAAGTGAAAAGTGAAAGTGAAGTCATGCGGTCGTGTCCGACTCTTAGCGACCCCATGGACTGCAGCCCACCAGGCTCCTCCGTCCATGGGATTTTCCAGGCAGGAGTACTAGAGTAGGGTGCCATAGTGATAAATAACCCTAAATTCCACTCTAATTGAGCTATTATCCAGGGGTGTAAATAGCTTTGTATCAGATCAGATCAGTCGCTCAGTCGTGTCCGACTCTTTGCAACCCCATGAACCACAGCACGCCAGGCCTCCCTATCCATCACCAGCTCTCGGAGGTCACTCAGACTCACATCCATCGAGTCAGTGATGCCATCCAGCCATCTCATCCTCTGTCGTCCCCTTCTCCTCCTGCCCCCAATCCCTCCCAGCATCAGAGTCTTCTCCAATGAGTCAACTCTTCGCATGAGGTGGCCAAAGTACTGGAGTTTCAGCTTCAGCAGCATTCCTTTCAAAGAAATCCCAGGGCTGATCTCCTTCAGAATGGACCGGTTGGATCTCCTTGCAGTCCAAGGGACTCTCAAGAGTCTTCTCCAACACCACAGTTCAAAAGCATCAATTCTTCAGCGCTCAGCCTTCTTCACAGTCCAGCTCTCACATCCATACATGACCACAGGAAAGACCATAGCCTTGACTAGGCGAACCTTTGTTGGCAAAGTGATGTCTCTGCTTTTGAATATGCTATCTAGGTTGATATGCTAACAGTGATGGTTAAATATTTATTGAATGCACACAGTGCGCTAGATACCATACTCGAACTGTATGAAGATATTACATAAGAATGATTACTGCAACATTGTTTGTAGGAGAGAAAATTGGAAATGAAGTATGTAAAATCCCATGAAAAGAATGACTGACAGCAAGAAATGTTATATATCCATGAAAAGAAACATATCATAATCTATCCAGGTGACAGGATTTACAGTTTGTTAAGTAAAAAAAGAAAAAGTAATATTTACAGAGGCATCCATTTTTTACATTAAGGAAAGTAAAATCAAAGCCTCAAATAAGTGGGCTGAAGTGATATCACTTGTGTTAGCTGCCCTTGGTGTCTGGAATAAACATATACAATAACCTTAAAAAAAAAAAAAACACACCAGAAACACAAAACTTGAGCTGGACTACACTGATGAATAAGGTAGATCAATGAAATAAATGTTACATAGGAACTAACTTTCTGGATCTAAACAAGCCTGTTAATTTATTGTTCCTTGATGCTGCACACAAACACACACACACCGCAGCCATGCACATTTGGGTTATATAACTTGTTAGATTTCCCAAGTTGTGTTGTTTGCCTTAACTATACTTCTCATATCTTTACTTTTTAAGTGAAGTTAGAGATATAGTTAAGTAGGATTTTAACTGTTTTTTTTTTTTAAATGCATGGAGCAATGTAGTGATTGTGATATTTAAATTCTTTCTTTCTCTCTTCCTTGTCTTTGTTGTGGCAGGTCATTCCTAGTGTGCATAGCAAGGCCAAAAAAATCACTAATAACCAGGACCAAGACACCCCAGAAAAAAAAGAAAAGGTAACCTAACCTCTTAAACTTTTAAAAATGTTTTTGGTTTCTTTTTGCATATCTGAGCTACAATTGATATGTTTTTTTTGGATGAGTATTTGGGTAGAAGTATAATGGCACCCCACCCCAGTACTTTTGCCTGGAGAATCCCATGGACGGAGGAGCCTGGTAGGCTCCAGTCCATGGGGTCACTAAGAGTCGGACATGACTGATCGACTTCACTTTCACTTTTCACTTTCATGCGTTGGAGAAGGAAATGGCAACCCACTCCAGTATTCTTGCCTGGAGAATCCCAGGGACAGGGGAGCCTGGTGAGCTTCCGTCTATGGGGTCGCACAGAGTCGGACACGACTGAAGCGACTTAGCAGCAGCAGTAGCAGCAGCAGCATGGTAGGTTTAGGACTCTGCTGGTGGATCAAATGTAAAGAATCTGCCTGCAGGAGATCCAGGTTCGATCTCTGGGTTGGGAAGATCCCCTGGAGAAGGGAGTGGCAACCCACACCAATATTGTTGCCTAGAGAATTCCCTGGACACAGGAGCCTGGTGGGCTACAGGCCATAGGTTTGCAAAGAGTCAGACATGACTGAACGACTTTAAGTTCACTTCATGGTAGTTATAATATCTCCTTTCTGTGGACATACCTAATTCTGGCCTGGATGAAGGCCTAGTGAAGTATAAGTGTAAGAGATCATGAAGCCATTATCAGCCATTATCATCTTTTTCTAAATCCTAAGATATTAAGTTGAATTTCTATTGCTTAGTATTAAGTATTTCTCTTTTAGCTTCCAAATGATTTATTATTAAAAATGTATTTTTAATTTCCATATAAATGTCTGAAAAAACTTATTGCTGTTATTTTCAAACCTATTTCAGTTATAACTACAAATTGTATTTTATATAATATCTTGTACCTTGTACATTGGTTGAGATTTTTTTTTATGGCTTAGCACATAGGTATTATAAATGTATATTTGTGATTTAAAAGAATAGCTATTATCTAGTTACAGATTTTTATACAGAGTTATTAGGGAAAACTAACTGGGTTATTCAGGTATTCTATATACTTATTGATTTTTTTGATCAGAGTAACTCATCTTCCATTTTGATGGTTAAATTACTTTTCATGTAGTTTTTCAGTTTTTATTTTATATTTTTCAAGATAATTTATTCAGTTAAATTAAAAATTTAGTATCCTCATAGGGATATAATTGACCCTTTCATTAATATGTGGCCTTACTAAGTAGTGCCTTAGTATCTAGTTCATCCAATATCCTTGAATAGGACAGATTTCCTTTTATCTTTTTGTCTGATAGTTTGTCTTGGAAATTTATGAGCCACACAGAATGAATTCAAGTCTCTAACCTAGTGGGTCTGGGCTTGTAAGGAATTCTCAGGGGACACCTTTTTTCTTTTGTTTTTTTCCATCTCATGCGAAGACCAAGGCCAGGAAATATTCCTCTTGTCTTCTGTAATCAAAATTTTGGTTTGTTTACTTTGTTTATTTTAAACTTTACCCATTGAAAGTTTCACCCCATTAAAGGAAAAAAAAAAAAAAAAGCTATCCCTGATTTTTTTGACTTGGGAATACTTTATACGGAAATGTATGAGGGCTAATTGAGACCCCTTGAGGATTTGGGGAGAAGGGTTCTTGAAAAGGATAAGGAATTAGGATAGGAGTTAAGTTGGTACCAAATTATAGAACTGTCTGTTTTATCCTGGTTGGCCACCTTCTCTGAGTTCAGATCTTAATCCCAAAGGTTATATTCAGATTAGTAACATACACAGTGTGTTCAGGATTCTGTGCTTTGTTTTGGCAACTGCCAATAAACACAATAATATGTAGAATCTAGAAGACCATGGTTATTGTTGCAGAGGTATTAGTTCTGTACAAGTTTCAAGTCATCATTTGCAGAATATTTTAACCTTTTGGTCTTTTTTTTTGCAGGGATTGGGTTTTTGAGGTTGATATCTTTAGTCCTACTTCCCACCTTGTTTGACCTCAAATAGAAACTATGGACTAATTAAATTTCTAGCTCTCACTAGATAAAAATGAATACATACTGCATGATTATATTTATATAAAAGTTGAGAAAAGTTTTTGTAGTGACAAGAAAATCATTGGGTCAGGAGAATAGGGTGCCAGGGAAGAGGGTGATTAAAAAGAGTCATGAAGAAACTTTTGGGGGTGATGGTTACATGTTTGTGATACTGATTATGGTGGTGGATTCAAATTGTACACTTTAAAATCTGTGTAATTTTTTAAGTCAGTTATACTTCAGTATATTGGAGTGAAGCTATTTAAGACAAAAATTCCCTGTTTTTCTGGAGCTTGCATTTTACTAGGGCAAAGCAAACAATATAGAACTCAGTGACTGCTAACTTTAAAGCAATATGGGGATGAGACCTGAAGACCCACAAAATATGACATCTGGTATATAAGCTCAAAGAAGGGAGATGATCTATCTCATCATTGCTCTTTTTCTGCATCGCCCAGAATGCTGCCGGCCACCTATTAGGCATACAGTGTATATTTATTGCGTGACTAAAGAATCCTAAAAACAGAACAAAACTAAATCTCTGGTTTTAGGTCACTAGGGATTGGCACATGCCTTCTGGGGATTTACCTTCTGATTTGGAATTTATGGTTGTTTCTGGACTCAGATACAAAAATATAGTTTTGAATTTTTATCTGTGATATACAATACATATATGTGTGTGTGTATTTTTTTTTAAAGAAGGGATTCTCAGAATATTTAGTCTGTCTTATTGCTGGAATTGTGTTGATTCATATGTTGATTCAAATATCTGAACATTAATCAAATGTTTATTGGAAACCAATAGTGTTACAGTCACTGTGCTATAGTTGGTGGATATAACATCAAAAAGGAAATAGACAACAGGCTGTGGAGACATGGACAGTAAACACACAGATGAATATAAATTGGTTACTGATTTAAATACTTTGGGGAACAAAGTAATTAATTGACTAAGGAAAATTCCACATGAGATTTCATGAAGGTAAAGATAAATGTATGATACTTATTAACTTTGGTGCATTAAATCAAGTTGAATTTCAATATATAGCAAGGATATTTGCATTCAAATTTTTAAAAAAATCCAGTAAGAGCCCAGTAAAACCAAAAGTCAATGTATAGTAAGTCTACCCAGCTGAATTCCTTGGCATGGAGAAAAAGTCATCACTAAGTTAACATGGCAGTAGTTAACAATGCAACCATAAACCCCAAATCAGAAGGTTAAATGGAACACAGGAAAATGACTTTTGTCCGGACAGCAGTTGCCAGTACCTGTTGACCTAAAGCCAGAGGTGTTTGTTTTGTTTTTAGTTTATTTATTCAATAAATATGTATTGTGTGTCTGTTAGGTACCAGGCAGTGTTCGGGGCCTTATGGGAAGATGATAGTTAGCCATGTTAATGAATCTTTGGAGAATTCAGAGGTGATTATTGCCCCCAGTGGACAGAGGACCCTGGTGGGCTACAGTCCACGGGGTTGCAAAGAGTGAGACATGACAGAGCACAGCACAGCAGTTTATTATTGCCCCAAAAGCCCTCCCACTTGTGAGTCAATTGATCATATGAGAATCTACATCTCCATTATAGGCTGATGTCTCAGTGGTGACAGGATGTACTTCACTATACTGCTCTTCTCTGTAATTATGTGTACGAAGCATTATTCTACACCCCGGAATGACAAATTACCTTCACTCCAAGAAGTGCATGTATGAATGTGATATGTAGTGAAATAACCAGAAGTGTAATTGGTATGATAGAAATAAGCCCAGAATACTAGGGGAGACTTTCCCAAAGATGGGAGGTCACGTGATGACTAAACTCTCTCTTTAACAGTTATTATTGATAGAAATAATTCCTTTTAGGCATTTTTTCCCTCCTTAATACAAAAGCAATCATGTTCTCTAGAATTCCTGACAGTCAGAAAGGAGACAATAAAAATCACTTGAAACTCTATTAGTAGAAGTGTAGGTTAGAAATAAAAATTTTGGCTTCAAATTATTCACATTAAAAAAGATAGGGGAAGAAAGTGACTGAAAAACTTTTTAAAAAATCAACAAGCAGATCTTGAATAAATCTCTAGTTTTTTCTTATTTTGTTTTATTTCATTTTAGTATTGTCTGACCTCTTATATAGAATGTGAAACATCAGAGTTCATAGAAATGCTATTATCAGCTGTAGGTTCATAACTCTTTGGTATTTTCTTTCTAAATTTTCTTCAGTGTAATTTCATATGTTTTCTTTCTTTTAAGAAAATTGTGGACACTCTTCACAACTGGGAGATGTCATTAATAGAGAAGTAGTCCTCTGTAGTTAGCTATCTTCTTTTTCTTTTTGTGTATTACCCAAATGAAAATGCTGTTTCCTACTAAACATAGTAATCCCTAAAAGTATGATTACATTAACCTTATAAAAATATATCTATCCCAAATAAGTATATTTTATTATATGTGAAATGTACTTCAATAAGGTTGCTATTAAGGCATGCATCTATCCCAAGGGAAAAATCTGGATTTGTCAGACTCTGGAACTAAACTAAGAGGAACCTCATGAAGGCATTTGCAAAGATCAGATGATCTCTTGAGACTCTCTTGATGACACTTAGAGTATTATAGGATGCATGCTCTCTGATTATTCTTAACAGCAACAAATAAAACAGCATTCTATCAGGGATACTCTACATTGTGCTAATCTTTAGAACTGGCTAATAATTCTCAGCTAATGTGTAACCAATTGTGATACACATATGCATAGCATGTGGACATGTGGATATCATGCAACATTAGTATAAATGTTTTTATTATCTTATATATTTTTGTTCTATATTACACACCAAAGAGATGAAGGAGATCAGGGATAAGGTATAAGCATTTCTAATTAAAATTACCAAATCTTTTTGACTTTGTGAATCTAGATTCATGTTTATAAAAATGCTTCTGAGTTAGTTGTTTCTGTGAAAAGTGATTTCTCAAAAGACTGGCACATCTAAAGTAATGTATGTTTAGTTTCACTATTTCTTAAAAAACTCTGGGAATATTAGATTTATTTATTTTTTTAAATTTTATTTTTATTTTATTTAACTTTACAATATTGTATTGGTTTTCCCATGTATCAAAATGAATCTGCCACAGGTATACATGTGTTCCCCATCCTGAACCCTCCTCCCTCCTCCATCCCCATACCATCCCTCTGGGTCGTCCCAGTGCACCAGCCCCAGACATCCGGTATCAGGCATTGTACCTGGACTGGCGACTCGTTTCATATATATTATACTTATTTCAATGCCATTCTCCCAAATCATCCTACCCTCTCCCTCTCCCAGAGTCCAAAAGACTGTTCTATACATCAGTGTCTCTTTTGCTGTCTCGTATACAGGGTTATTGTTAGCATCTTTCTAAATTCCATATATATGCGTTAGTATACTGTATTGGTGTTTTTCTTTCTGGCTTACTTCACTCTGTATAATAGGCTCCAGTTCCATCCACCTCATTAGAACTGATTCAAATGTATTCTTTTTAATGGCTGAGTAATACTCCATTGTGTATATGTACCACAGCTTTCTTATCCATTCATCTGCTGATGGACATCTAGGTTGCTTCCATGTCCTGGCTATTATAAACAGTGCTGCGGTGAACACTGGGGTACACGTGTGTCTTTCAATTCTGGTTTCCTCAGTGTGTGTGCCCAGCAGTGGGATTGCTGGATCATAAGGCAGTTAAAAAACTCTGGGAATATTAGATTTAAATAATGCTTCTTAGTCTCTAACCAATCAGAAAGAGAGACTTTAAAAGACTGAGTTTTTAATAGCCCCAAAGGTAGGAGAATATTTCATGTTCACAATGAGGTAAGAGTCTTTCTTCTTTTCAGATACACAGAAGACTTACAGCTTTTGTCCTGCAACTTTAGCCATGTGTCAGATGTAGGCACAAAAATGCAAAAACACTGGTCTGTCTGGCAAAAAGCTGTTCTTTACATTGGAACCAAGACATGTTCTTGTACAAAAGCACAACCAGGCAAACAATCTAATAAACATGTTTGCTGTTTTCTCTCAATCAAGAGAGAGTAGATGCCCAAAGAACCAATATGTAATAGATCCTTATCATTCCAATAAATATCACTACATTGCCAGATCATAAAACCAGATTCCACTGATTACTTCTACTAATGGTGAATAATTTACAGCTGAAGTACAAATCAGAACCAAACTTAGCTTAATATTAGAAACAACAACAACAACCAAAAATAGAGTTGAAAATATTAAAATGGAAAACAGTTAAAAAGACAAAGTTCTGTTGCCACTGGGAATTTACCGTCGGAACCAGGAAATCATGTGTATGGGCTTAAACAGCTTATGTCTCAGGCATCACAGTTCATTGGTTCTGGAAGATGAGTATACTTGAACATATCAGTGAGGCTTTCAAGACTGACTAATACGGAAAAGAAACTTGACCTTTGAAATTATGCAGAATCAGACAGTGCCAGATGTTTATTAAAATTACTAACATGGAAACTCGGGGAAGGCAATGGCACCCCACCCCAGTACTTTTGCCTGGAAAATCCCATGGACGGAGGAGCCTGGTAGGCTCCAGTCCGTGGGGTCGCTAAGAGTCGGACATGACTGAGCAACTTCACTTTGACTTTTCACTTTCATGCATTGGAGAAGGAAATGGCAACCCACTCCAGTGTTCTTGCCTGGAGAATCCCAGGGACAGGGGAGCCTGGTGAGCTTCCGTGTATGGGGTCGCACAGAGTCGGACACGACTGAAGCGATTTAGCAGCAGTAGCAGCAGCAGCAACATGGAAACTAAAAAGGTGGTTATCCTGGTTCAGAGAGAATTGGAGAGAGTATTTATATTTGCTGAAAAAAATGTTTAAGTAAGATTCAAATTTAGACACTAAACTTGTTGATGTCTTAGAAGGCAATGCAACTGTAATAATTTGTTAAAATAACTTACATTTCTAGAAGAAATCTAAATGCTCTTTTTACAAAATTTATTTATTTATTTATTCGGCTGCATTGGGTCTTTGTTGCAATTCATGAGCTCTTGGTTGCTGCTAGGAAATAGTTGTGGCAAAAGGGGGTTACTCTCTAGTGGCAGGGCATGGG
Organism: Tragelaphus eurycerus; assembly: GCA_935064755.1. Classification (NCBI taxonomy): domain Eukaryota; kingdom Metazoa; phylum Chordata; class Mammalia; order Artiodactyla; family Bovidae; genus Tragelaphus; species Tragelaphus eurycerus. The sequence goes on along the minus strand of CAKXYN010000092.1, from coordinate 6,221,737 downwards.
CTTTTCATTGTGGTGGCTTCTCCTGTTGTGGAATATGAGCTCTAGGGGAAGGGTTACAGCACTTATGGTGTGCAGGCTTAGTTTTCTCACGGCATGTAGGATCTTAGTTCTTGGACCACAGATCGAACCCATGTTCCCTGCATTGCAAGGTGGATTCCTAACCTTGGACCATCAGGGAAGTCCTTAATATGCAATGCTCTTGAACAAGAACGGTTTGTGTTATTGTCATTTTTCTTAATGTTAATATATCAGAGAACTGAAACAAGATGAATGACAACCAGTTATTTACTTATTCAGCAAACAGTTAAGGACACTGTTCTCAGAGCTGAGCATGTCCTACAGTCTGTGTTTTCTCTACCCTCACAGAAGTTCTGTTCACCTGGCCCTCCCTGTGCATACCTTGCTCCAGCCTTTGTTGCCCCAGTGACAGCCTGGACCTGCCTACACTCTTCTCCCGTATGCACTAGAAAGATGCCTGGACATCTGGCAACCCACATTCATACCATAGAGGGCCCAGAATATGCTTATCCTACATTCTTTGTGAGCATGTTGGTAGAAGTTAAATAAATAGGTCATATAAACAATTGCCCCTTAAATATACTTTTTAAAGTGCTATTAAAGAGAATTCATATCTTTTACTACTATTTTAAAAGCTAGCTCTCCTTGTTCTTAGCTTTCACTTTCACTTAGAATGACCTTTGATTAGATGTTATCCTGAATAAATTTGAGTATGTGTTTTTCCTTATGGATGCCAAATAGTGTTTTCTATTTTGAAGGAATTTATTACATGTCTGCTTTCTGTAATGGACCAGTCATTGTCCATTTACTGAAGTGTATCCTGCCATTAGTGGCTTTGTACTATAAAGCATAATTGATTGTACTTTATTGAAATCCTGTAGCAAAACAAATCTTAATTCAGTTATTTTGGCATCTGTGGGGAGCTTGGGTATATCGGCTCCTATTCTTTCCAGCAGCTTGGATTTCTCCGTAGTTTGACATGTTTTATTTTTCCCAGCATTTAAGAAAAGGCCTGCGTTGTATAAAGGTAATATGATCATAAAGTCTACTTTAATTAAGTCTCTTTAAAGCAAATATTGATGTACTGTATCATTTGGTTTGTAAATGTAAAGAATACGTATACAGAAATACAAAAGGTATTCATCATAAAGCTCTTTCTCTCTCTCTTTTTAAAACATTGAAATATGTATTAACTATTTACAAATTAGATCCGAATACCTCTTCAGTTAGAAAATCTTGGTATTTCAAGTGCTTTATAAAGAATGAAATCTGTACCTTTTATAATTGAATAAAAAGTTGAAATAATCATAAGATTAACACATTGGGTCATTTTTATCTCTAAGACATTTTTGAAATGTCTTTCATTTGAGTTATTTGGTCAGAAACAAAGAAAACTCACTTTCAACAGTGTAAAGAAGATACATATAATTGGTTTTCTCACTGGAGAAAGGAATGCATGCTTCTGGGAAGGTCAACAGTTTTAAAAGTTGTGCTTTTGAATTCCTGTTTTCTGTATTGGTGTATTTACATCATAGAGTCACTTTACATAATAACATAGAGAATAAAAAATTATAATCCTAGTGATATAATGAAAGTTGGATACAGTCAAAATATTTACAGATTATCTTTTAATCCTGTTTGTCATTGAGGAAGAGGTTGAACAAAGGCAATTAACTCTTCTCTCAAATTTTGCATCTTCAGAGGCGAGGAACTGCTCCACCGCCAATGAAACTGCCTCCTCCTTATAGAGCTCCATCTGATGACAGTGATGAATCTGAAGAAGAATGTGCGTTTACCAACGGTGAGTTCCTTTTCATTGTTTGGGATAGATGCATAATATTAAATTATACTTTAATGATTGTTGTAAATTATCAAATACAGTGGTGTGGATTCTTAGAAAATATGTTTGAACATATCTTGCTGAAAAAGAAAATTCAGATCTCCTACCTTCTGTGACTTTATTTTCCTAAGCTTTTGCCTCTGACATTAATATAAGAGTGAATATTAAAGGCAACTGGCTGGTACACTTTTATCTACAGTCCATGCTAGTCTTACTCTTTGGTTGTGAATATAGAAATGCTAAGAAGTCCTTGAAATTGGAATTTGACCAACAGTAATCAGAGTTGACTGTAGATGTTAGACCTTGATTACTTGCTGTGCCCAGATGAATGGTGATATTGACAACGCAAAATTATATAAGGCCCACCAAGTCATAATTTTCTCCTTTAGATGTCATTTCATGATTCCCTTTTGCATTAGTTGCATCAAATATACATTCACACATATTTAAAGGAGGCTTTATTTAAAAGCATTTACATTCTTTTTATGCATGTAAACTAAATGTAGTTAGATCTCATTGCTGTTGTGTACAGAATTTGTTTTGGAGTGATGAAAATGCTCTAAAATTAGATTGTGATGATGGTTGCACAATTTGTGACTATACTAAAACCTACAGGATTATGCATTTACATGGTTGGCTTTAACGGTTTTTGGAATTTATATACTTTAAAATAATATCTTTCCTTATATAGAAAAGGAGTTTGATACAGAAATTGAAAGAGTGAAAATTTGGTCTCCAGTACTTCATAGTGTGTGACCTTAAGTATTCCTTATTCTATGAAAATAATGGTACCTATTTTATAGGGGTTGTGATGAGGATTAAAATATGGTGATAAGCCTGTTAGCCTTTTATATTGTGAATCTTCAAAAAGTATTATAAAGTTGACTATAACTTTATAATTTTCTAAATATATAAATAAAATATAAAAATAAATATAAATAATTAGGTTGACTTTATAAAAACTTGCTTTGTACTTTGTGATTTTATAGAACACTTTCTCGTGCATTTTCATTTATTTGACAATCTTTGTTGAAAACCAACCGTTTTTCACTAACAGTGCTAAGTGAGTCCGCTGTGAGATAAATGAAACTTTGCTGCTTTTTTTTTCTCAGTGGGGTAATCCACCTTGAATGGAGGATACAAAGGCATGGAAACAAAATTTAACAAAAGTAGTGCAGTGCCTCTTTGAAAGCACAGCACATAATGGATACAATTGATGTATGTGTGCACTTGTGTAATGTAACCCTTTGTTTTGATAATAGATATTACAGAAGCTGCAGCAGAGTGGAGGTAGCTTGTTGATTATTCATAATTTCTGGGTTACTAGAAGGCCCATATTTGCTTGGTTGTTAGGAAACCTGGTTTAAGCATATAACCAAGATTACATTCTAACCCTATTCACTTAGTTGTGAATTCATGAACAAGTTTCTTAACCTTTTCATGGCTTTTCACTTTCTCATGTATATGGAGAAGCGGGGATATCTTATAATAACCTGTCTCGTAGTATTGCTGTGAGCGTTAGAGGAGAAAACATTTAAAGAACTTAGTATAAGGATTGTGATACCAGTAAATACTCCTCTTTACCATGTGCCAGGTCTTCATAAGTATTATTAACTCAGTCAACCTAAATTTTGTGAGGTCTCTTAATATACAAATAAAGAAATAGGCTCAGAGAAATTAAGAACTATGTCAAAAATTACACAGCTAATAAATAGTGGAAATGGAATTTAAACCCAGGCACTCTGACTCCAGAGCTGGTACAGTCTATCATCTATTTTTATGATTAATTAAAATGTTAATATCCTGGAAATAGGAACAGCATGATGGGGGGTGGCCTAGTGGAAGAGAATCTGCCTGCCAATGCAAGAGACAGGAGATGCAGGTTTGATCCCTGGATTGGGAATGTTGGTGACTGAGCACGCATTCAGTGTAAATCACTGCCCCTCCTGAACCCCACTAACACTGTGAGTGTGTGCTGTGAACACACAGGTACACATGGTCTTGGAACGGCTCTGTCTGCCTAATGGCGTCAAAGTGGTATTCACTATGTGTGCATGTGTGTTCAGTTGCTCAGTCACGTCCACCTCTTTGTGACCCCATGGACTGTAGCCTGCCAGGCTCTGCTATCCATGGAGTTCTATTCCAGGCAAGAATACTGGAGTAGGTTGCCATTTCCTACTCCAGACACTGAATGCAGATATAGACTCCTAATAACAAAGTCATCTTTTAACTATGACATTTCACAGATTCTCCAGCAAATTTGAATTTCACAAGTTTCTCCAGCTGTGAATATGACTTTCCATTCATTTTGCTCCCCAGTTTTTTTCCTTCTCAGTGTACATTTTCCTTCCCATTGAATTTACTTTTAATCTTCTGCAGAAGGGTTTGAATTGTATGGAGTCAAGAAATAGTTCAAATTTAAAATGTAGGTGAACTTAAAGCCTCTAGCTTTCCTGTATTTCTTCTTGATATGGATCCTGTGAGTTGTTATTTGTTCCTTAACTCCTATTAAATGACTGCTCTGCTCATCTGTCCAAAAATGAAAAGTAAATTAGTTCACTGTTTTATCAGATTCTTATTGTCCCCACACTAAGCATTTCTTTTTACAATGGTGAAAATATGACTATATAACTTTTCCATGGTTCAGAACTAGGAAGTGGACAACTGGAATCCATGGCTTAGGCCTACTAGGAAGTGATGATTGTATTAGAGAGATCACTGTCATGAGATATGCATGATTCTAAAGTGTAGTTTAATCTAACTTAAGTCAGCTTTGGTAAGTTCAGTTCAATTCAGTTCAGTCGCTCAGTCATGTCCAACTCTTTGCGACCCCATGAATCACAGCACGCCAGGCCTCCCTGTCCATCACCAACTCCCGGAGTTCATTCAGACTTATGTCCATCGAGTCAGTGATGCCATCCAGCCATCTCATCCTCTGTCGTCCCCTTCTCCTCCTGCCCCCAATCCCTCTTCATTTATAAAGTATATCCAGTCAAGAGATACTTACTGAATGGGTATTTTAGGTGGGCGGACACTGTCTTAGGTGTCGGCAACACAGCAGGGAACAAGATTTCTACTCTTACTGGCTTATATTCTAGAGAGGCAAAAAGCTTATAAATAATAAAATAGTTTAAATATTATAAGTACTATAAACACCAAATAAACAAGGTAGTTTGAGAATAAGTCCCTTGGAGGAAGCAAAATTAAGTGAAATGGGAAGTCCGAGCAAGGTAAGACCTAAATGGCAAAAAAGCACCAAAGAGCTGGCTTTTTAGTCATCATATTGATCAGTTTTTTTTTTTCCAAAACTGTGATTCTCAATAACACATTTAACAACCAAATATAGATGTGCACATACACACATGCAGACACACTAATATGCATATATGATTAAAATAAGGGTTTCATGAAATATTGGTTACCTTTGTAACGTATGAAGAACTTTTTTCTATACTACTTTTTTTTTCTTGGCCCTGCTGCATGGTTTGCAGAGCCTTAGTTCCCTGACCAGGGATTGAAACTGGTCCATAGCAGTGGAAGGGCTGAATTTTAACTACTGAACCACCAGGGAATTCCCTCTATATGGTTCTATTTCAGTTTTTAAAATGCCTTTGCATCTCAGTTTGTTTCTTGATCAACTAATGAGTCACAACCTGGAGAATGAAAAGCACATATCTAGATCTGTGGTTTTCAGACTTTGGCTTGTATCAGAAGCACCTGTTGGAAGTTGTTCAAACACTAATTCCCTACCCCCAGTTTTTAATTCTTCACACCTGGGAGCACCCAATAATTTACATTTCTAGGTAATGTTAATACCTCTGACTCAGGGCCCACATTCTGAAAACTGCTGATATGGATGGTAGTAAACTCATGGGGACTGGTGAGGTAGTGTAACATGTATAGACAGCAGCAAGAAGAGAGTCCAGCACTTGCCCAGAATAAGAGCATCCAAGCATAAGAATACTCTCAGATTATAAAATTAGTTTAAGAGAATGTGTTTCAAGAAGGGTTATGTCACTGAACCGCAGTGGTCAGCAGTGGCACCCTACTCCAGTACTCTTGCCTGGAAAATCTCATGGACGGAGGAGCCTGGTGGGCTGCAGTCCATGGGGTTGCTAGAGGCGGACATGACTGAGCGACTTCACTTTCACTTTTCACTTTCATGCACTGGAGAAGGATGGCAACCCACTCCAGTGTTCTTGCCTGGAGAATCCCACTGACGGGGGAGCCTGGTAGGCTGCGTCTATGGGGTCACACAGAGTTGGACATGACTGAAGCAACTTAGCAGCAGCAGCAGAGGAGGTTGGAGACACAGTAGTAACCCTTGAATTTAACAACATAGTATTGCTGGGGATACTTAGTAAAACAAACAAAGTAATTATTGTTCAGATTGTTGTGAGAATTCAGTGTTTTAACCAATGCAGGCATACTTCCTTTTATTGTGTTTTGAGGGATAATTTTGAAGGTTTGTGGCAACCTGCATTTTCAGATGATGTTTAGCATTTTTTTTTAGCAATTAAGTGTTTTAAATTATGGTATGTGTGTTGTTTTTTACACATAATGTTATTGTATACTTAGTAGATTATAGTATAAACATAGCTTTTATCACTTTGTGGCAAATAGAAGGGGAAAATATAGAAGTAGTGGCAGATCATGGCATCCAGTCCCATTACTTCATGGCAGATGGACAGGAAAACGATGGAAATAGTGACAGACTTTCTTTTCTTGGACTCAAAAATCATGCAGATCATGACTGCAGTCATGAAATTAAAAGATGCTTGCTCCTTGGAAGGAAAGTTATGACCAACCTAGACAGTATATTAAAAAGCAGAGATATCACTTTGCCAACAAAAGTCTGTGTAGTCAAAGCTATGGTTTTCCTGTAGTCTTGTACAGATGTGAGAGTTGGACCATAAAGAAGGCTGAGTATTATAGAATTGGTGCTTTCAAATTGTGTGCTGGAGAAGACTCTTGAGAGTCCCTTGGACAGCATGGAGATCAAACCCAGTTGGAAAGAAAATTAACCCTGAATATTCATTGAAGGGATTGATGTTGAAGCTTAAGCTCCAATACTTTGGCCACCTGATGTGAAGAGCTGACTCATTGGAAAAGACCCTGGTGCTGGGAAAGATTGAAGGCAAAAGGAGAAGGGGGTGGCAGAGGATGAAACGGTTAGATAGTATTACTGACTCAATGCACATGAATTTGAACAAACTCCAGGAGATAGCGGAGGATAGAGGAGTCTGGCATGTTACAGTCCACGAGGTCGCAGAGTCCGATGTGACTTCATGACTGAACAACAAAGCTTTTATATGTACTGCGAAACCAAAATGACTCAAACTGTGACTCACTTTTTTTGCAGTAGTCTGGACCTGAACCTCACACCTCCCAAGTATACCTATATAGAGAGTGTATTACATAACAGGCATTTATACTATAGATCACTCATCTTATTTAATACATAATTGAACATATGACATTCTTGTGTCTAATTCCCATAAGATGTCATATAATCATCTTAGCAATAAGAACTTTTTGAATTTTAATTAAGAGTTTTGAAACAGTTGAAAATTAAGAAATAGGGCTTCCCTTGTGGCTCAGTGATTAAGAATCCCCATGCCACTGCAGGAAATACAAGTTTAGTTTCTGATCCAGGAAGATCACACATGCCCTGGAGCAATTAAGCCTGTGCACCGCAAACACTGAGCCCGTGGGCTGCAACTGCTAAAGTCCACAGGCCCTAGAGCCTGTGCTCCATGACGAGAGCAGCCACCACCAGGAGAAGACTGCACGCCGCAACTACAGAGCAGCCCCCGTTCTCTACAACTAGAGGAAAGCCCACGCAGCGACAAAGACCCAACACAGCCAAAAACAACAAATAAGTAAAATTATTATTTTTTAATCAAGAGGCAGTATCCACATAAATGCTTACTTGTTGACAAAACTAGCATTATCAAACCTGCATGACTTGTCAAAGGGAGGTATCAGTGGTGCAGAACTTTGTTCTTTATGGTATAGTGTTTAATACCTAAATTTAAAGTTATATAGATTGCCTTGTCAGAGGTTTAATATCATCGAGGGTATGAAATGATAACTCAGTTCACTGTCATGTGATGACTTTCCAGTCTTTATTTCTGGCCTTAACCTTGCTCTGATATCTTGACCCAGATTTTCAATTGGCTACTAGAAAGATGTCATAACTTTATTGTCTTTCTTTCTGAAAAGTCAAAGTCTCTCAGTTGTGTCTGACTCTTTGCGACTGCATGGACTATACAGTCCATGAAATTCTCCAGGCCAGAATACTGGAGTGGGTAGATGTTCCATTCTTCAGGGGATCTTTCCAACCCAGGAATTGAACCCAGGTCTCCTGAACTGCAGGCAGATTCATTACCAGCTGAGCCATCAGGAAAGCCCTTCTTTCTGAAAATGAATCAGCAAATATAGATAAATCTTCTTTCTCAATCTCCTCATATTTTCAGCTTCGTGTTTTTATTGCCACAATTTTAGTAGCTATGTGGTAGTAGCCACAGTTTATTAAGTACCTACTATGTGCCATAAATTCTCTTCAACTCTTTAAGTGCATTCTCAGAAGAGCCTTGGAAAGGTGATCTCTGCTGCTGACTTTAGCTACATGTTACATTCTTTGGAAAATCTTGCCTGACTCCTTATTCTAATACTTATTCCTGTATTTTTTTTTTTTTTGGCAAATTAATGAAAGAAGGTAGGTGACTTGCATAGTCCCATGGGGTGCACTGAAAACCCAGGTGTGCTCCTGGTGCTTTGGAGGTACCTTTTCTCCTGAACTGTACCATCCACGTGGTTTCAGAGCATTCTGTCCAGAACAGCTTGATGTCTTTCTCTCTCAGCATGCCACCCATTATTTTATCTAAAAGTTCCGATCCTCAGGGAGAGGGGCCACAGTCTCCACAAAGTCCTGCTTTGTTCACTTTCGATCCCAGAATGTAAATGCTTTTCTATCACTTGGGTCATTCTAACCTGGTAGCATTCAGTCTTTCAATCACAGTTTTAAACTGCAGGGAGCAGAAGGTTTGGAATGACTTTTGGTAACATAAGAGAATGAAGCAAAGAGAATCTTACAATTGACCTGTCTCTTGATGCATATGAAGTCCTAGGAATTCAGAATGTAATTGACTTGTCTGACACCTTGCTTTTAAGTGATATAACAAAGATTTGAATAGAACCTTATGCTAAAGACCTTTTAAAGCCCCTTCTTTATCCCTTAATTCCAGAATGGCATACTCTTCTGAGGTGTTTTGTTTTTCCACATTTTTTTCCCCCTCAGTAAGGATTTGGTTTAACTATGACTCTGATACATCATTATAGCATTTTGCTCAGACTGCCTCCCCCCATTACATGTCATAATGTAATATTCAGTATAAGGAATATATTTAAAATATGAAGCGCAATAAAGTTAGCCTGTGAACCACACCACACAAATAAAAATTAGATTACCAATACCTTGCATTTTGTTTTACTTTAATTCTTATTTTTATGTCAGTTGTTTTTAAGGATTGGATACTAGCTAAGACCTTTTGAAATGTGATTTATTACCAGATCACTCAGAATCAGACTATGTATAAGTTTAGAGGGGATGGCTTTTAAAAACAACTTTATTGAGATATAATCCACATTAGTATACAATGCATCTACTGATAATGTCCAATATAGTAGCTTTTAGTTTCATACTAAAATAACTGTTAACTGTTTTAACAGTTATCACAAATAATAATTCAGTTATCAATCTCAAAAACTCAACAACTAAAATAATCGTTTGACAATAGTATGTTGGGCTATATATTAACTGTAAATATGAAAAAAATCTTCTAATCAGTATTATCTACTTAGAAAATATGAGAACTTTCCTAATAGAAATAACAGAAAAACTTTTAAAAATCCATTAACAATATATTTATAAATGCAGATCATTTCAATGTTCCATAACTTTTTGAGTTATTTATTGTTTGCTGCTGCTGCTGCTAAGTCTCTTCAGTCGTGTCCAACTCTGTGCGACCCCATAGATGGCAGCCCACCAGGCTCCTCCGTCCCTGAGATTCTCCAGGCAAGAACACTGGAGTGGGTTGCCATTTCCTTCTCCAATGTGTGAAAATGAAGTCGCTCAGTCGTGCTCAATTCTTAGTGACCCCATGGACTGGAGCCTACTAGGCTCCTCTGTCCATAGGATTTTCCAGGCAAGAGTACTGGAGTGGGGTGCCATTGCCTTCTCCATGTTTGCTGTTTGGCAGTGTGATAAAAACTATAAACCCACTCACTCTCAAGAAAAATGTATACAGATTCACAGAAATAGTCATCTGTACACACACACATGCACACACTCACACACACTTCTAAATAGGCATATTTGGCGTTAGTGAAAGTCTTGAAACCCATATAAAGTAATTTGAATCTAATTAAATGTATATGGGGCTTCCCAGGCATTGGTAGTGGTAAAGAAGGAGGCTCCTGCCAATGAAGGAGCCACAGGAAATGCAGTCTGATCCCTGGGTAAGGAATATCCCTTGGAGAAGGGAGTGGCTACCCACTCCAGTATTCTTGTCTGGAGAATTCCATGGCCAGAGGTACCTGGCAAGCTGCAGTCCATGGAGGGCACAAAGAGTCGAACACGACTGAACATGCACACACACACACTAAGTGTATGTAGGCTTTTTAAAATATGAAAACTTTATTGGACATTGACTTAGAAATGAAATGCTAAGTGATTTTGGAAAAGAAAACTTGAGAGGATGGGGCCATGCACTTCCCTAGTATCTGAATATATTCTTAACTGATTGCCTTCAAACTCAACCTGGAGCTTTAGAAATGAGTGAGAGAGTTTTTGGCTGTCTGAATAGTTTTTCTCAATCCTGGACTACTGACATTTGGACTTTAATTCTTTATTGTGGAGGACTGACCTTTGCATTATAGGATGTTTAACAGCATCCTTGGTCTTTATTCACTAGATGCCAGTAGGCTCTCCCTCCCACTCCAGTTGTGACAACCAAAAATGTCTTTATACATTGCCAAGTGTCCCTGGTCTAAATGGATAGAGTATTCTACTGTTATTTGTTAGTTGGGTGCCAAAGGCACTATGTTGTATGTATGGAATGATCTTGTACAGCAAAGAATTACCCTGCATAGGATACCAGTAGCACTGTTGATTAGAAATATTGTTTAGAACTAGTTATTAAAGCAGTTTAGCATTTGCATTAGAAATGATCTATAATAGACTTAGAGTCTATTCAGAATTTAGAATATAAAATTATTTTTGAAATACTAGAAATAGGATAAATTGGTCTATAAACAATGGGTAAGATAATCATTTGGGGAGAAAATATGCAGATATTCACTTCTCACCAAAATTATAAGTGAATTCCAAAAGAATCATGTACGTCTGAAAACTGAAATCTTAAAAATATTATAAAAGTCTAAGATTTTAAAAAGATACACTCTTGGTACAGGTGAACGTCTTTTGATTTATTATATCAACACAGTAAAAGATAATGATGAGTTGGCTTACAGAAAAATTAAAAACATAAAATGTATACACATATTTTTGAATACATATATATTCAGCTAAAGGTCTGCAAGGAGATCCAACCAGTCCCTTCTGAAGGAGATCAGCCCTGGGTGTTCTTTGGAAGGAATGATGCTAAAGCTGAAACTCCAGTACTTTGGCCACCTGATTGATGAGTCAAAGAGTTGACTCATTGGAAAAGACTCTGATGTTGGGAGGGATTGGGGGCAGGAGGAGAAGGGGACGACAGAGGATGAGATGGCTGGATAGCATCACTGACTCGATGGACATGAGATTGAGTGAATTCCGGGAGTTGATGATGGGTAGGGAGGCCTGGTGTGCTGCGATTCATGGGGTTGCAAAGAGTTGGACACGACTGAGTGACTGAACTGAACTGAACTGAAAGGTAAAGGAGAAAAGGAAAGATATACCCATCTGAATGCAGAGTTTCAGACAATAGCAAGGAGAGATAAGAAAGTCTTCCTAACTGATCAGTGTAAAGAAATAGAGGAAAACAATAGAATGGGAAAGACTAGAGATCTCTTCAAGAAAATCAGAGATACCAAGGGAACATTTCATGCAAAGATGGGTACAATAAAGGACAGAAATGCTATGCTACTAACAGAAGCAGAAGATATTAAGAAGAGGTGGCAACAATACACAGACCTATACAAAAAAGGTCTTAGACCCAGATAACCACGATGGTGTGATCACTCACCTAGAGCCAGATATCCTGAAATGCAAAGTCAAGTGGGCCTTAGGAAGCATCACTATGAACAAAGCTAGTGTAGGTGATTGAATTCCAGTTGAGTTATTTCAGATCCTAAAAGATGATGCTGTGAAAGTGCTGCACTCAATATGCCAGCAAATTTGGAAATGCAGCAGTGGTCACAGGACTGGAAAAGGTCAGTTTTCATCCCAATCCCAAAGAAGGGCAATGCCAACTACCACACAATTGCACTCATCTCACATGCTAGCAAAGTAATGCTCAAAATTTTCCAGGCCAGGCTTCAACAGTACGTGAACCATGAACTTCCAGATGTTCAAGCTGGATTTAGAAAAGGCAGAGGAACCAGAGATCAAATTGCCAACATCTGTTGGATCATGGAAAAAGCAAGAGGGTTCCAGAAAAACACCTACTTCTGCTTTATTGACTATGCCCAAACCTTTGATTGTGTGGATCACAACAAATAGTGGAAAATTCTTCAACAGATGGAAATAACAGACCATGTTATCTGCCTCCTGATAAATCTGTATGCAGGTCAAGAAGCAACTGTTAGAACCGGACGTGGAATAACAGATTGGTTCCAATTTGGAAAGGAGTATGTCAAGGCTGTATAGTGTCACCCTGCTTATTTAACTTATATGCAGAGTACATCATGTAAAATGCCAGGCTGGATTAAATCACAAGCTGGAATTAAGATTACCAGGAGAAATATCAAGAACCTCAGATATGCAGATGACACTACACTTATGGCAGAAAGCAAAGAAGAATTAAAGAGCCTCTTGATGAAAGTGAAAGAGGAGAGTGAAAAAGCTGGTTTAAAACTCAACATTCAAAAAATGAAGATCATGGCATGTGGTCCTTTCACTTCATGGCAAATAGATGGGGAAACAATGGAAACAGTACTGACTTTATTTTTGGGGGCTCCAAAAATCACTGCAGATGGTGACTGCAGCCATGAAATTAAAAGACACTTGCTCCTTGAAAGAAAGTGACTATGACCAACCTAGATGGCATATTAAAAAAAAAGAGATATTACTTTGCAAACAAAAGTCCGTCTAGTCAAGGCTATGGTTTTTCCAGTAGTCATGTATGGATGTGAGAGATGGACTATAAAGAAAGCTGAGCACCAGGAAATTAATGCTTTTGAACTATGGTGTTAGAGAAGACTCTTGAGAGTCCCTTGGACTGCAAGGAGATCCAACCAGTCAATCCCAAAGGAAATCAGTCCTGAATATTCATTAGAAGGCCTGATGCTGAAACTGAAACTCCAATATTTTGTCCACCTGATATGAGGAACTGACTCATTGGAAAAGATTCTGATGCTGGGAAAATTGAAGGCTGGAGGAGATGGGATGACAGAGGATGAGATGGCTGGATGGCATCACCGACTTGATGGACATGAGTTTGAGCAAGCTCCAGGAGTTTCTGATGGACAGGGTGGCCTGGTATGCTGCAGTCCATGGGGTAGCCAAGAGTCAGACACAATTGAACAACTGAATTAAGGAACTGACATATTCAGAGGAAAAAGACATGTACAAGAATGGAAAAATATGCATGTAACAGAGATCATGTAATAGATTTGAACAACAAATACAAAAATTCTGTTCAGCGTCATTCAAAGTGAGAGATATGTAAGTTAATAAAAATCATATTTTTTTGACCATCAGATTACTTTATATTTTAAAAATTAGTGTTGCTCATTGTTGGAGAGATTGTGGAAAAAGAGTTCTGTATACTGTTGATGGAATTCTGAATTCATGTACCTCTTTCTAGAGACATTTGGCAGCGCATGTAAAGTATTTAAATGTGCATATTGTTTGACTATCTCAACTTCCAATGATATATCCTAAGGAATTTGTTGCCCTTATACATGTATGCTTTTGAACTGTGGTGTTGGAGAAGACTCTTGAGAGTCCCTTGGACTGCAAGGAGATCTAACCAGTACATTCTGAAGGAGATTTGGATTTCTTTGGAAGGAATGATACTAAAGCTGAAACTCCAGTACTTTGGCCACCTCATGCGAAGAGTTGACTCATTGGAGAAGACTCTGATGCTGGGAGGGATCGAGGGCAAGAGGAGAAGGGGATGACAGAGGATGAGATGGCAGGATGGTATCACTGACTCGATGGATGTGAGTCTGAGTGACCTCCGGCAGTTGGTGATGGACAGGGAGGCCTGGCGTGCTGCGATTCATGGGGTCGCAAAGAGTCGGACACGACTGAGCGACTGATCTGATCTGATCCATGTATGTATAAATATTGTGTGTGTCTGTATATACATACAAAGAGGTTTACTGCTCTATTTTTCACTAATAGCAATTAGATCAATGTATATTTTATGAAATTAATACACCCTATATTCTTTAGTCAGTTAATCTCTAAGCATTTCTAGCCATTTGACCTGGAACAAGTTGCATATCTTTCCCTTAGTTTTCTTGTCATATTATAGGGATGATAATAGTACTTCTTTTACTGGAAGCTTGTGAGAGACTAGAAGAAATGATGTATGTCATGTGCTCATATAGAAAGTAGGAGAAGGCAATGGCACCCCACTCCAGTACTCTTGCCTGGAAAATCCCATGGATGGAGGAACCTGGTGGGCTGCAGTCCATGGGGTCGCAAAGAGTTGGACATGACTGAGCAACTTTACTCTCACTTTTCACTTTCATGCATTGGAGAAGGAAATGACAACCCACTGCAGTGTTCTTGCCTGGAGAATCCCAGGGACGGTGGAGCCTGGTGGGCTGCCATCTATGGAGTTGCACAGAGTCAGACACGACTGAAGTGACTTAGCAGCAGCAGTATATAGGAAGTGACACAGTGTGTACACTAGAATGTTAGCTGCTACTCTTTATTATTATCAGTAATAATTCAACATTCTCCAGTGTTTGCAAATATTGCCATGACAGAATGAAATTCGGGCATCAGTTCAGTTCAGTTGCTCAGTCGTGTCCAACTCTTGGCGACCCCATGAACCACAGCACACCAGGCCTCCCTGTCCATCACCAACTCCCGGACTCCACCCAAACTCATCTTCATTGAGTCGATGATGCCTTCCCACCATCTCATCCTCTGTCGTCCCCTTCTCCTCCTGCCCTCAATCTTTCCCACCATCAGGGTCTTTTCCCGTGAGTCAGCTCTTCGCATCAGGTGGCCAAAGTATTGGAGTTTCAGCTTCAACATCAGCCCTTCCAATGAACACCCAGGATTGATCTCCTTTAGGATGGACTGGTTGGATCTCCTTGCAGTCCAAGGGACTCTCAAGAGTCTTCTCCAACACCACAGTTCAAAAGCATCAATTCTTCGAATTTGTATCCAAAAGTTATTATTATTTAATTTTTTAAAATTTTATAAGTCAGTTTTTTGAAATTTAACTTTATCAGGTAGGAACAGTACTTTATTAGCACTGTCTACTACCCAAAGTTCCTTGATCAATTGAATACTGTGATGCTGTTTTACTTCTACTCTCGGGGGGATGATTAGAAGAGAAAGATACTTTGGATTACTTCATTTTTTTGTGGTGTATTTTCCCAATCTTATTCCTTATTTTTCCCTGGACCAGAGGTGGAATTATCACAGAAAGATTTGTTTATGATTTTATAGTTTTTCATTCCCGTGGAATTTCAGTGCTGTGGGCTAGATATTTTACTTTCTTTTCATCCTTCCCAGTGTAGAAAGAATACACAGGAAATTTTTTTGAGAAAAAATCATGGTCCAAGACGAATGAACGTAACAAAACAGAAAAGAGACCCACAGATATAGAGAAGTAACTATTGGTTGCCAGTGGGAAGAGGGAAGTGGGGAGAGTAAATATAAGAGTATGCAATTAAGAAGTACAAATATGAGGTATAAAATAAATAAGTTGTTACAAGGATATATTGTACAGCACAGGGAATATAGCCAGTATTTTGTATTAACTTTGTTTTTTTAATATAAATTTATTTTAATTGGAGGCTAATTACTTAATATTGTATTGGTTTTGCCATACATCGACATGAATCCGCCACGAGTGTACGTGTGTTCCCCATCCTGAACCCCCCTCCCACGTCCCTCCCATCCCATCCCTCTGGGTCATCCCAGTGCACCAGCCCCGAGCATCCTGTATAATGCATTGAACCTGGACTGGTGATTCATTTCACAAATGATAACATACATGTTTCAATGCCATTCTCCCAAATCATCCCACCCTCTCCCTCTCCCACAGGGTCCAAAAGAGTGTTCTATACATCTGTGTCTCTTTTGCTGTCTTGCATACAGGGTTATTGTTGCCATCTTTCTAAATTCCACATATATGTGTTATTATACTGTATTGGTGGAGAAGGCAATGGCACCCCACTCTAGTACTCTTGCCTGGAAAATCCCATGGACAGAGGAGCCTGGTAGGCTACAGTCCATGGGGTCGCTAAGAGTCGGACACGACTGAGCAACTTCACTTTCACTTTTCACTTTCATGCATTGGAGAAGGAAATGGCAACCCACTCCAGTGTTCTTGCCTGGAGAATCCCAGGGACAGGGAAGCCTTGTGGGCTGCCGTCCATTGGGTCGCACAGAGTCGGACATGACTGAAGTGACTTAGTAGCAGCAGCATACTGTATTGGTGTTTTTCTTTCTGGCTTACTTCACTCTGTATAGTAGGCTCCAGTTTCATCCACCTCATTAGAACTGATTCAGATGTATTCTTTTTAATGCCTGAGTAATACTCCATTGTGTATATGTACCACAATTTTCACAACACAATATACAAGCAACTCCCACAGCTCAATTCCAGAAAAATAAACGACCCAATAAAAAAATGGGCCAAAGAACTAAACAGACATTTCTCCAAAGAAGACGTACAGATGGCTAACAAACACATGAAAAGATGTTCAACATCACTCATTATCAGAGAAATGCAAATCAAAACCACAATGAGGTACTATTTCATGCCAATCAGAATGGCTGCTATCCAAAAGTCTACAAGCAATAAATGCTGGAGAGGGTGTGGAGAAAAGGGAACCCTCTTACACTGTTGGTGGGAGTGCAAACTAGTATAGCCACTATGGAGAACAGTGTGGAGATTCCTTAAAAAACTGGAAATAGAACTGCCATACCAACCAGCAATCCCACTGCTGGGCATACACACCAAGAAAACCAGAACTGAAAGAGACATGTGTACCCCAGTGTTCATCAGAGCACTGTTTATAATAGCCAGGACATGGAAGCAACCTAGATGTCCATCAGCAGACGAATAGATAAGAAAGCTTTGGTCCATATACACAATGGAGTATTACTCATGTTAACTTTAAATGGAGGATATTCTGTAAAAATACTGAATTACTGCATTGTACACCTGAAACTACTCTAATATTGTAAATCAACTATTCTGAAATAAAGTTTTTAAAATTCATGGCCCAAGTAGAATTCAAAAGCTAAAAATACGGCTTTTAAAGATTACTTTCCTTAATATGCATGCTAGTTTGCTGAACAGTCCTACAAGTTTATGACATGATTTAATCTCTATTTTTGTGCTTTGTAGTTTTTAAATGTTAAAAAAAATCAATGAAATCAACATATATTGATTCACAAAGGTTATAATGTTCTTTGTAGCGTTAGTTCTCAATATTCATATAACTGGCTGTATATTGATGTACTTAGCCTTTAAAAACTGGGAAGGCAATGGCACTCCACCCCAGTACTTTTGCCTGGAAAATCCCATGGACGGAGGATCCTGGTAGGCTCCAGTCCGTGGGGTTGCTAAGAGTCGGACACGACTGAGCGACTTCACTTTCATTTTTCACTTTCATGCATTGGGGAAGGAAATGGCAACCCACTCCAGTATTCTTGCCTGGAGAATCCCAGGGACGGGGGAGCCTGGTGGGCTTCCATCTATGGGGTCGCACAGAGTCGGACACGACTGAAGTGACTTAGCAGCAGCAGCAGCAGCAGCCTTTAAAAACTTTAATAATTTTAATGTAAAAATCAGCTTTTATTCTTATCTCTAATTGTAGTATTTTACTCTTGTAAGCATTTATACTTCAATAAGCTGATGAAATTTCAATGTATCAAGGACATAAAGAAAACTTTCATTCCATGTTGTATCAAGACTGCTAACTTAGATGATAACGTGACTAGAAATGTCGGCTCTGTTTGAATCACTGCCACTAATTCGTGGTGTAGATTTTTATTGTTGGTCCATGTTGCTGGTGTCATTGATCTTGCCCTGCTTCAGAGGTGCCTGAATGATATCCAAGTGATCTTTGGCCTCCTGGAAGCAAAGCCAAATCACAGATTTCAGTCAGAGTCTAAGGTCAAAGCTGAACTTTATAGAATCTCAAGTGTTTTTTTTTTTCATTGAAAAAAGTTCAGAAGCATGTAGGGCAAACTGTTTTGATAGGGGAGTCTTGAGAAGAAGCTTCTACTATTCACTTTATTTGATCCACTTGAATTTTGGATAACAAGATATGTTTATTTGGAAGAAAAGCATTTCATCTTTACAGCTCAATAATAAGAAAACAAGCAACCCAGTTTTACAAAATAGGGAAACTTAAATGACATTTCACCAAAGAAGATATAAAAATGGCTAATAAGCACTCAAAAAGGTGCTCAACATCATTAATTTATTGGGGAAATGCAAATTAAACCACTGCACATCCACTAGAATGATTTCAGCTAAAAAAAACATACATCTAGAACCCTTGTACACTTCTGGTGGAAATATAAATTAATATGGCCACTTTGGAAAATGGTTTGGTACTTTCTTAAAACGTTTACCATACTGCTGCTACAGCTAAGTCACTTCAGTCATGTCCAACTCTGTGCGACCCCATAGACAGCAGCCCACCAGGCTCCCCCATCCCTGGGATTCTCCAGGCAAGAACACTGGAGTGGGTTGCCATTTCCTTCTCCAATGCATGAAAATGAAAAGAGAAAGTGAAGTCGCTCCATCTTGTCCGACTCTTAGTGACCCCATGGACTGCAGCCTACCAGGCTCCTCTGTCCATGGGATTTTCCAGGCAAGAGTACTGGACTGGGGTGCCATTGCCTTCTCCAATGTTTACCATAGAACCCAGCAATTCTATTTCTAGGCATATACCTTTAAAAGAAGTGAAAACATATGTCCACACAAAGACTCCTGCATGAAAGTTCATAGCAGCATTATTCATAATAGCCAAAAGCTGCAAGTGGCTAAATGTCTGTCAACTGGTGAATGGATAAACAAAATGTTATGTATCCATATAGTAGAATAATACTCTTCAGTAATAAAAAGGAGCGAAATACTGATTACATGCTCATTATCCTAAGTAAAGGAAGCTTGATGCAGAAGACTACATACTGTAGTATATATATTTATATAAAGTATATACATTTATTCATAGTACATACATTTAAATAAAGTGTCTGTGAGAAACAGATTTTTAGAGATAGAAAGGAAGTTCAGTTCAGTTCAGTCGCTCAGTCGTGTCTGACTCCCTGCGACCCCATGAATCGCAGCCCACCAAGCCTCCCTGTCCATCACCAACTCCCGGAGTTCACTCAGACTGACGTCCATCGAGTCAGTGATGCCATCCAGCCATCTCATCCTCTTTGTCCCCTTCTCCTCCTGCCTCCAATCCTTCCCAGCATCCGAGTCTTTTCCAATGAGTCAACTCTTCTCATGAGGTGGCCAAAGTACTGGAGTTTCAGCTTTAGCATCATTCCTTCCAAAGAAATCCCAGAAAGGAAGTTAGTGATTGCCTAAATTTGAGTAGGAATTGAAGAAATTTTTTGGTTGAAATGTTCTTAACCTGAATTGTGGTGATGGTTGCCCAGCTCTTTAAGTTTAGTATAAATCACTGAGTTGTGTGTGTGAGTGAATTTTATGTTGTAAAAATTATGCTAAATAAAGCTTTTAAAATTATTTCCAAGTTAAGCATCATCTCACACTACAGAACTACACCTGTAGAGCATAGTTAAAACTTATTATTAAAACATCTCTGTTAAAGGAGGAAAGCAATCGAACAGCAAATTACTTTAAAAGAAGGGAATAAAAACTAAAAGGGAATTAAAGTATCTGAATCAATGGGTTCCTTGGTAGTGATGGGATTTAAGAATCGTCAAGTTCAACTGATCTGATCTGATCTGATCAAGTGAACTGATCTGGTCTTTTACAGTCTAAGACTCAGACCAATTAATTTATCCCAAGTTACAGAATTAGTTATTGTTGAGGTCAGTACTGGAATCTAGGTCTTGTTTCAGGACCACATTTAGCCTTTTCCTTCAGTGACTTCCTGTGTTTACCATGCTAATTTTTAAAATGAAGGGAGATCCCCTGGAGAAGGGAATGGCTACCCACTCCAATATTCATGCCTTGGAGAATTTCATGGACATAGGAGCCTGGCGAGCTACAGTTCATGGGGTTGCAAAGAGTTAGACGTGACTGAACGACTAATACACACACACACACACACACACACACACACTCATGATTAATGATTTGTTGAGCAGCTAGTCATTATTTTGTTTTAAAAATTTTGTTTGTTTTTTTCTTTGTGGGCTCTGTAGTTGATCTCTACCTTGCCAATAGATGTCACTACAATCAACAGCAATTATTACCAAGGATTTAAAGAATCTTAAGAATATTTACCTTATATAAGCAAACAGCATTCATTAATGGCTTCTAGTGGTAACTCCATGTTCATTTTATTAAATATATGAATTTATTTTCTCCAGTTTTGTTTTTTGTTTCTGACACTGCAAAGTAGGAGGGAAAATACTAAGATATGAAAGCTAAAATTTAAAATTTCAGTTTTCTATAAATTCTTTTTTCTCATTTCCTAATTATCCTTTTCTGGAGCCTTTTCTTCATCATTAAGTAAATTCTTAAGTAGAATTCTTATTCTAGCCCTGTAACTGGAAACTGGTAAACGTTGCTTTCTATATTAGTCAATTTTTATTCTAAGAACTTCCAAAGCTTGAGTCCTTGAAATAATTTGGATACATTTATTGGAACTATAAACAAAGAAATGTATTAAGATCTCTTGAGAAGCATTTAAATTATGTTCAGGTGTTCTTGACTTTATATTATTCATCCATTTGATCAGTGATCACAGAGATGACTTCTTATTCTACATTTTATAAAGAATAGTCAGCAGATACTCTAGTGACGGATAGGTAATTCTGAAGCAATTGCAGTTGGCTATATGATTATATTAATAAGGTCTACTGGGGTTGGGGTGGGATAGGCAATGCAGTGTAGCATTTTAAATGAAATTGGAGAAAACTCAACTATTTCTCTAGTGATTACTCTGATGCTTCTAGGTTTTTTTTTCCCCCTATAATTCCCCCCAGCCCCCGCCTCAAGAAGCTAACTCGAAGACTTGACTGCTTAAATAGAATCTTTACTGCACGTTTAGATTGTTCCTGAGACACAAATGAATCTCACTAGGGGGTATGGGTGTTCAATGTGGTTCACCAATTTCTTTGTTATAAAAATGATTCAGTGCTGTGAGCAGTAGGAGACAGCAAGTTGATGAGTATTCCCTTCACTTAGGACAGGCTAAAATCGACTGCTGTTTCTTTTAATCTGCACTAGAAAGATGCAACTAATGTGATGAACTATTTCTCAGCAGGAAAACTGGGTCATTAAAATGATATTCATTGAAGCTGGCCACAAAATAAATGGTTGTGTTTATATTGCCTCCTGTTCTGGAATAGAGCTATCATCCTGATGCGAGCAGGGTAACTGAGTGCCACAGCCGGCAGCGTGAAGCATCCGAGGGTCAGATGTTGGAAACCCGGGATTTTGCTTCTCCCGGGCAGACTTTTCCAGGCAGCTCACCTACTTGACAGATGTGACTGTTAGCTGGAGGGGTACCTGGAAATTAGCTTAATTGATTGCTTCTCTTGATAGAAATAGATTGACAACTTGTCTTGAAGGAGAATAAAATCTGAGGGTGGGTGTGGGGGGGGGAATAGGCCCAAGGTCGACAGAAGAGGACAGTCTGTGGTGAGGATCTGAGCTGCTTCCAGCATTGAATGTTTATCAGGAATGCAGATACCCTGAAGGGAGCACTGGTACAGCAATGGTCCAAGGGGGTTTCCCAGGTAAGAGATCTGTACCTCTGTGATCTGGGGTTCTTTTAGAATGCAATGTTAAGCTGTTTTAGTGATGGTGCAGAATGTGGTTTTAAAGGCTTGAACAATAGTAAGCTAAGCCATTTCTCTTAAGTCATAGAGTGAGGGGACATGTGCATGTGCAAGGCAATTGTATATTAGAAACAAAGCGTTAAAAATTTCCTTTCATGTGTGCTGTAGCTGGAATCGTCCCTGTAACGTTTTTGAAAAGTGGAGCAGTTTATCAGACTGTCAGGAATATACTAGTAGTTTCAGTGCCAAAATTCTTAGCACTGTGTCCATGCAGTATTCTCTTAGAATCATAGCTGGAAAGTAGATCTTGTGGACATTTATTCTTGTTGTTATTTGTGACTTCAACATAACTAAACGGGATGTTTTACACTAGAACAAGGTTGTTCTGATTAATTTTTAAAAAACTGATCATTCAGCATTTTGTTGTAGATAAAAGCAGAAATCATTAAGGAATCACAGTGCTAAACAAAAGGCTGCTTTGTCTCCACAGTAAGATAGCACCTTAAATAAGTATTGCTTGCTAATTGTGATTGAGGTCCCATTCATCTAAACCTACAAATTCAAATTCATTAGGGGTGGGGGCTCAGCCCTTGAAAGTATTATCAGGAACTTCCTTGTTAGCATGCAGTTCTCAGAGCCACTGCTCGATTGGTAATATAATTTCATGCAGTAAAATGCTCTCTTTAGTGTATGCTTTTGTCCTGACTTTTGAAAATTAATTTATTAACATCAGAGCGTCTTATTTTTTTTATCCAAATAAGATATGGAGTACTTAGACATAATAGAGATCCTCTTGTCTAAGCATTTATTGCCTAAGGGAGGCAATTGTAAACTCAAAGAGTTAGACATCACTTTACAGCCTTTTTCTTCTCAGCAGTGTACACGCAAATTAGGTTATTTCTACTGCAACAGCAGGATATATGCTGCATTCCTGATTTAAGCTAGCAAACCTCATTCCTGGCTATGCTGTCAGAATAATTGAGCCAGAACTTTTCTTTTGTCTAAAATATAATTTCTAAAGATTTTAGTGTTGAAATCCTAAGCTTTCTAGATTCCAATACTGTGATTTTGATTTAGAAGAAAGGTTACAGCTCCTAAATGGGTACCTCATAGATTCCATATAGCGACAATTGTCCATATTGTGTCTTTCCATTCTATAGTTGGAATTGCTTTCAAGTGTCTAAATGTCATCTTTTTAAATGCTATTTCTCAAACTTTTATTGACAAAGTAGCTGTAGGAATGATCCTGAATATCTGTGGACCCTCTCCGCTTTTTCATCAGAGTCCCTAGAGTAGTTTGTTCATTTTCTTTTTAAAGTGTTTCTTTTATTTATTTATTTATTATACATTGGATTAAAGTTGATTTACAATGTCATGTTAATTTCAGTTATACATGTACATGTATCTGTTCTTTTTCAGTTTTTTTTTCCCATTTAGGTTATTGCAGAACATTGAATAGAATTCCTTAGGCTATAGAGTAGATCCTCGTTGATTGTCTATTTTATATATAGTAGTATGTATATGTTAATCCCAAATTGAAAACTACATGAGTGCTTTCATTTCTTCAGTGTAACCAGCTACCCCTGATAATTTCCTTAATTTCTATCTTATCATCATGAAGTTGCCACTGTCCAGGCTTCATAAACCCTGATAGAACCCTCAGGAATCCCCACAGTTGGTTTTCTAGAAATCAAATACAGTATATGTAGTCAATAGGAATTTCTGTATCTTTTGCATTTTATTCAAAAAATATATGAACTTGATTTTTAAAGAATTATTAGCTATAAATGTCTCATAAATAGATATATATTTGTGTTTTATGTGTTACTTTCCAGTGTTCCTGCTCAGGATTACCTGTTTATGCTTTCCATAATGAATATATCAGCATTTATTAAAGGTTCCTCTTTCTGTATATACGTTAACCCCAAAGTACTTTAATACTTTGTGATAGCCTTCATATTACTTTTACTGTTCAGCATTCCATTAATTTTAAAAACATCTTTCTATTTCATGTCTCATTTTGACATGTTTTACAAAAATTTATACATAGGATGGTAAATAAAAGATGAGGTCTCAGTCTGTAAAGAATTTACTTTTCTTTTGTACTTACTTGAAAACATGTCATTTTGAATGGGTTTATGCTGCTTTGATATCAGCAGTTTCATGTTGCTTTAAAATATTTGAAGTTTGCATATTTGAATTTAGGTTAAGCACTCATCTTTTTAATTAATCCAATGTTGAACAAAGAAAGAGTATGATAATTTGAATTAGAGAGGGAGTATGTCAAAAATTAAGTAGTATTTAAAGTTATTTTCTTGAGAGACTGCCTCTATTTTGTTGAATATAATGGGGATGGAGAGTAAGAAATATTACTCTTAGGTTTCTATTCTCTTTAGATATGTCTCTTCTGCTATGTTTCTTTATCATATTTATCTCTTTTCCTTTACATTTATGATATGTCAAGACTACGTACTATAAAGCAATCATTCTATATATTCTGAACATATCCTAAGTGGATTGGTCTTATCCCCATTTTATAGATAGTAAAACTCTTTTTGTAGAAAGCTGGGGGTAGTTTATGCATGGGTTGTTAGAAGTATGACATAACCTCAGTTACTATGATTATATAATATTAAACATTAAACATTTTAGAGCCCAATTCAGTCCTAAGCCTATGGGGAGGCTAATATCATATTAGCTAATATTAGTGATCATATCACTAATATGATCTCTGACCTCAAGAAGTTTATGATCTTCCTAAAAGGAGAAAATGTAGATAGGTGCTGAAGCAGATGGATTGGAAGGCCCCCTGGAAGAGACGAGCTTGGGAAGTTGGTAGGATTGGCAGGAACACAGCAGTTCCAGACTTGGGAGTCCACTAAAATGTGATGCGATGTCCCAAGCCAGGCGTGTAGGAGACGGCAAAGATCCTGTTGTTGTTCAGTCACTCAGTTGTGTCCGACTCTTTGCGACCCCGTGAACTTTAGCCCGCTATGCTCCTCTGTCCATGGGATTCTTCAGGCAAGAATACTGCAGTGGGTTGCCATGCCCTCCTCCAGGGGATCTTCCCAACTCAGGGACTGAACCCAGGAGTCTCCGGCATTGCAGGTGGATTCTTTATCATCTGAGCCACCAGGGAAGCCCTAAAGACCCTGTACCAAGAGGGAATACATGCAGGAAAGCAGAACGAATGGACTAAGATCAGACATTAGAGGAACAAGACTTCTAAAATTTATTAATAAAGCATAAGAATTTGCTACAGTTCTGAATACATGTATTATTTTCTTCAATCCATATAATTTTATAGGTTTATTATTAGAAGTTTCATTATTTTAAAATGAAGTACAAAGCCTGTACTTTTAACAGGTTTTAATTTTGCATATTTCAATGATCCTCTCAGGTAAAATACAAATTGATTACCATCTTTCTATTAAATAATTGCAATTGGCATATAATTATATTAAAAAAAAACCCTAAAATTCCAAATTCTTAAAAATGTTTATTGTATTCTTCAGCAAACCACATTTTAATATTGAAAGTTCCAATTTAAAAGAAAACGTCACAAACAAAATAAAGCTGAATTGGGGAAAAATACAGTAATGGAGATATGCCATTAGTCTTCAGGGTACACCTCACCATGGCATCACACACAGCACAGCATGAATCAGGCTTCTCAGCGTAAACAAATTTCTTTTCCATACCAAAAAATTTCTGTATTTGGAGAAGATATAGCAAGTCTCCTGATGCTGACCAGAAGGGAATGGGTAAGTATCTAAGGTTAATCAGATGTTTAGATGAAATTTAAAAAAATTATATTTTGAGTCACTCAGTATTTTCATGTTCATCCTAGGCAAGATGGGGATGTATTAATTAGCATTTTGGTAAATGTTTTGAATTGCATTTGGGCTTTGACTCAGTGTTACCTGTTTCAAACTTGCTCTCTCAAGTCTTTCAAAAGCCAATGCAGATATAAGAGCATGCTGGGAATGAGAGAATAGCAATTTTTAGCTTCATAAAGCAAATTATCATGAGATATGAAAGATTTAAAAAATTAACATTTAATGGACAGTTCACTAGCTTCCCATCTAGTTGTTTCCTTGAATACATGTGATGTTTCTTGAAAACAATTTGTTATACCTGCAGGGATAAAATATGTACATGGTGATGGTCTAATAAACAAACAAAATATATTGGTTATGGCTGTTCATCCAGACCATGAGAAATCTCTGAGATCAGCTCTCTGTTTCCATGCAAAATTAAGTTAAATGATTTGATTCATCAAATGACAGACGTTGCATTTGATTGATTTCCAAGGCACATTTATGTAATAATTTTCAAGTTGTTTAGTCTCCTGTTTTGATTGTTCTTCAAGAAGACTCATTTTAGCAGATAGATAATCTGTGTTATCACAGATCATAGAACCTACAAAAACTACCTTCCCGTTCTTCAGTTCCTATGGAGTCTATAACTTTCATAATATGTCTGTGCTCTTATTTCATTTAGTTTGTGCTAAAATAATCACCACCACCCCCATGTGAATATAGGTCTTAATGCATTTACAATGCTATACTGAGATTAGGTGTTTAGGTGTTAATTTCTCCATTGCTAAAGCTTAGGTCATTTTAGATGTTCAGTAAATGCTCTTTGAACTGATGTAGAAAAGTCTTTTTTTGCATGTAACCTAATAAATATGCATGAAAGAATGGCCAGATCTATTTGATTTGTAAAGTGAGCATTGTTTTGGAACCATGGCTCACTAAAGAAAATGAAATCATTCTACCATCTACATGTATTACTTAGATGGTTCTTTTCACGGCCTACATAGTTCAATGACAGCCTATAAGAAAAGGACATTTTCACCCAGTAGAACAATGGTTTTTCTTGAAAAGTTTTTTTTTTTCAGTAATCATAAAGAAGTCCTTATGAGGATGGGCAGGAGAATAATAAGCAGGCACATTCATTTTCCTCTGTCCGTCTTTTTTGAATTGATCAATCCGTTGTGTTTGCTTCTATTTGTTTCCTAACAAATCGGTAATATGGTTTATGCATTGTAATGTGTTCAGGGAGGTAACAGAATAGTTTCTTGGTCAAGTAGGAAAAAGTAACAGCTTTTCCATTTTGTAACTAGCAAACCTTTAGTTCAGGATGAGCTAATTTAAAATTAGTTGTTTATCCTAGGATTCAGTAAACTATAGCCTTGTACCAGATTTGGCTCACAGCATGTTTCTGTAAATAAAGTTTTAATGGAACACAGATATACCCATTTATTTACATACTGTCTTCTGAAGTACAGGACCCAGCAGACTTAGCCATTGTAACAGACACATGGCCCACAAAACCTAAAATATATGGTGTCCAGCTCTTCCAGAAAGTTTGCCAAACTTTGAGTTATTCCATAGAAATTAAACCTTTGAAGCAGGTGTGTATTCAAATCTTGCCTTACAGCTTGCTACTTGTGCAGCCTTGAGCAAATTATTTATTACAAAATTGTCTGACCTTTGATTTCTTTTTTTATAAATGGATAATACCACCCACCCCCTATGTTTTTAATGGTGATTAAGTGACATGAAATACATAAAGTACTTAATCTGTTGGTTTTTAACTAATAGGCATTCTAAAAAAATTAGCTACATATAAGAAATATATATTAGTATATTAGTTTTCCTTTGTGTAAGATCGAAAGTGGACTTTATTGTTATACACTCTCACTATGAAAAAGTTTGTTTCCTTGTTTATTGTGTTATATTTTTATCCCAAAGATACAGATGGTGGTATAGTCACTATTTCTAACTCTCTGTTATTTATTCAATATCAGTATTAATTGTATACCACTTTGATGAAAGTCTGATATCTTTGACCATATATAATTTTATATAACCTATAAATTAGTGGTTAAGAGTCTAGAATTTGGAGTATCATAATTTTAGTCCCAACTCATCTGTTTATTAATCTTTCTGAAACTCCTAACTATAAGGTGAAGATGAAAGTATCTTCCTCATTGTATTGTTTAAAATAGGGATCCCCAGACTCTGGGATCTAATGCCTGATGATTTGAGAAGGAGCTGATGTAATAATAATAGAAACACAATAAAGTACGCAATAAATGTAATGCCCTTGAATCATCCCCAAACCATCCCTCACTCAACCCCCAGGCTGTAGAAAAATTGTCTTCAACGAAACTAGTCCCTGGTGCCAAACAGGTTGGGGACCACTGGTTTCGAAGACTGAGTGACATCATGTATATAAAATGCATAGCATCTTGTCTGCATGGAGCAGATATCCTGTACATTTTTTTTTTTTAAATCATCATGATCATCCTTTTCCTGTGCCTTCCTACTGTGTAAATCTAAGCTCATCGTAAAAATTGTTTTAGTGTAATTTTATGGACAACATTTTATATACTCTTGATTGTTTAAAGATTTCTCCAAATCTTTTTGCCAATGAGTTCTCTAGGAAATATAATTTTATGGAGCATTTTTCTTAGTGTTCTTGGTTTCATTCATAGTTCCAGATGGGGGGAAACACTGATTAGAGATGCTCTGGTTTTAACAGGATGCATCTTCACTGAAGGGAGCAGAGTTAAAGATGGAAAGATTAATATATCTTGTTAACAATACCTAAATATTTAGATAGAAAAAGATGGAAAGAGAAACAAGGGTCCAAGGATATGGTTAAGCTCTCAAAAGGGGCCTGAAAAGAAGTAAGACTAAATCTCTCTTCTCTCTACTACCATGTGGAACACCTAGGACTACGTCTTTGTGTGAGTTTGGAATAACCCCTCCTTTTGGGAAATCATTGGCTTAGAAGTAGACAGGTGACTTAGGTGAAGGTCTTTGAGCAAAGGAAAAAGAAACCCCTTGATACTTGGTATACAATCTCGCATAAGGGTGAAAACTCTATGAGTGGGGCATGAATTGAATGTCAGTCTCTACTTGCTGTCTCAGGCACTCTTGTGCAGTGCACATACTGTACAATGAAAGATGGATGGTTCTGCTACTAAATCTTCTGAAATTCTGCTTTCTGACCTGCTGACAATTCCTAGCCTAACCACAAGGCCATGAAAGAAATGTTTGGAGGTGGTATCCAGAGGCCAAAATGAATATGAGTACATTTGTACTCATAGCACATTTTCTTTGCTCAAAAATGAATCCCCAACTTGAAGATCTTGTTAATTATCAATTTGCAGATAAAACTTTCACATTCATATAGAATGAGACAGACGCTATTTGACAAAGAGACTTCAGACAGACGTGCTGACTGCAGGATTCACAAAAAAAGTATCAACTGGATAGTAAAAGAAGTAGAAAAACTAAAGTGGACACAAGAAATATGAACATTCAGCTTCTATTTAGTTAGACAGCAAGCAGACTTTCATACCAAAGCTCCAACCCTGCTGTCTTTTCTTGCAGGGAAACCTTTCTTGATTATCTCTGCTGAAGGTGTTATCTTCTATAGCTCTTTCTATTGATTCTTCTCTTATTTCACTTTTATTTTCACAGCCTACAGTGATATAATAGTTATTCATATATGGTTATTCATTGTGTTTATAGCTTCAAGAGAATAGCTTGTCTTGATTTATGTTTAATTCAGTATTTCTTATCTATGCCTTTTGCAGAGGACACTCAATAAATATTAAATGAACAAGTGGAAGGACAAACATCAGAATATGTAAAATTATCCAGAAGGCATGTGAATGGGAAGGGTTTGTAATTGACCGTAGTTTTATATTTTTTGATTTTTTTCTCTTCTTGAAATATTTATTTCAAATACCCTGTTTAGAGTTGAGTTTTGAGTTACTAGTACAGGGGAATTTTAAGATGAGGCAAATCAGCCTTTGTGTGTTGAGGGATTGAATAATGTTTGTAGTGTGATGCTGCAGGGCTTGGAGAGAGACTTACTCTTATAGTGAGGAGAGGACTCAAAGCTACTGAGGCCACGAAATAATTTTCTGACCATAATCTTAAAGGAAAATTAACTTGATACATTACAAGGAAAGAAGGTAACTACTTAGAAGATAGTTCAATTAGCATGAAGTTCTAACTGCGAGCCAAGACGCCCCCTAATAACAATTATTCTAGGGGACGAAAGTTTATTTTTCTCCCAGATCTGTGTCTGGAAGTGGGGACCGCCCAGTGTCTGCCATCCAAGCTCCTCTCCTTTTGTTGCTCTTTAATGTGGAAGTTCCATTCCCTGCATCACTTCAGGGCCTGGGGGGACACTAACACCAGCCATCAGAGCTTATTCCAGCTACCAGGAAGAAAGAATGAGAGGGGAAGGACAACCTGCTTCCTTTTATTGATGGTTTCTGGAAAGCTGTACATAAGTTAGCTTATATTTCATTATCCAGAGTTTAGTAGTACAATTAGCTATAAATGAGACTGAGAAATGTTATTTTTATTCTGGACAGACAAATAGCTAAAAATACTTGCTTCTGTTATTCAAAAAGGAAGGAAGAATGGATATTAGACTTTATTAACAGACTTTTTAATGGTGAGGTTTTTTTTTTTTTTCTTTTTAATATTCTAGGGCGTATGGAGAGAAAGCCATAAGCTAGACTTAAGTAGAACTCTTCTTAGAAGATAGTGCACACGTTCAGTCATTCAACAAACATTTATTGGGAGTTATCCTGAGAGCCTAGAGTAGCTCAAGGTGTAAGGGAGTTATCGGTACGAGTCAATGATCAAAGCTCTGAGAGCAGCAGTAATGGGAGCGAGGATAAAAGCCTGGCACAAGACCCCCGAGGAACATCAGAAAGAAGCTTTAAGAGCAGTGCCCAGGCAATGTGGGAGAGGTGGGGCATTTAAGCTTAGGTAGGAGGAAAAGCACCTCTTCCAATTTCATAAGCGAGAAATAGCCTGGCACCTTCACTCGTCTGCTCCATCAGCCTTTCATTTATTAACTTATTTTCTTTTCCTTTCTATTCTGGCTTTAACCATCATTTTATGTTTATGTTACAGTCTTCAAACTTTGGAAATAAGAGTAGGGAATAATCTATGGCATATTATATTTGCTTCATTCTTAAGTGCATACTTTGTTTTACATTTGTAGAACTCAACCAAAATATACTTTCTGCATAGTGCTTCAAGAACTTAAAGAATAGAATAAAAAGCAGCTGCCTTTTCCCCTTTAAAAATGTGTTTATTTGCTTGCTTGTACTTATCTATTTAAACCAGAAGAGAAGGAAAATTTTGGCCTGTATAGTATTTTATGTCTCTTGGAGCTATTTCTGAAAACTTAAGATTTTAGTTGAATGTTGTTTATTTTACTATAATGATTTCTAGAAGGTAATATGTATTTTGTTATTGTTTATTATAGTTTATATTAAGATATATTAAAATGTGATGTGATTTCTTATGTGTTCTTGACTTTTCTCAAAATAGCCAGTAAAATTAAAATGTGACATATTAGCAGATTGAAACTTTCAGAGGAGTTTTCTTTGACATGTAGAAAAGGTATTTAAATTCTGCCTAAGTTGTAATTTGAAAAGAAGATAAGTCAGCATTTACTCTCAATGGAGTTTGTAAGTTAAAGCTTAAAAGCAAATCATATATAAACACCCTACTTGACTACACTGCTTGATAATTGATTATACAATATAAAAATGAATAAGGGTATTAGAAAACTTAATTTTATAATAAAAAATTAAAACCTCTAATCTATGGTTGCATACAGAAATAAGATTTTCTATCTATGCCTGATTATTAAAATGTGCTGCATTGCTTAGAGAATACAGTTGTGTACACAGTAGGGGACACAGAAGGAGAGGGTGGGATGATTGAGGGAATAGCATGGAAACATATAAATTACCATATGTAAAATAGAAAGCAAGTGGGAAAAGAATTGTGCTGTATTGATGAATTCTCTTTTCCTTTTTTCTTCTTCCTTTTTTCTTTTGGTCTGCTACAAAATCTGTTTGCCTGCTTCTTTGGAAATTAACATTATAGTGTTTTTTCATTTAATTTAATTATACTATAGTCTTATTAAGGGAATGGCACCCCACTCCAGTACTCTTGCCTGGAAAATCCCATGGATGGAGGAGCCTGGTAGGCTGCAGTCCATGGGGTCACTAAGAATCGGACATGACTGAGCAACTTCACTTTCACTTTTCATTTTCATGCTTTGGAGAAGGAAATGGCAACCCACTCCAGTGTTCTTGCCTGGAGAATCCCAAGGATGGGGGAACCTGGTGGGCTGCCGTCTATGAGGTTGCACAGAGTTGGACACGACTGAAGCGACTTAACAGCAGCAGCAGCAGCATAGTCTTTAAGAAGGCTTTAACTTTCACTTATTACATGGCTGTTCATTTGGATACCTTCATAGATGAGTCATTCATCCTGTTTTGCTGATAGTCCTTGCTCCCAATTCAGTGACTTTCCATTGTAATCATTTAAGGGTTCTCATGGTCTTGCCCAGGATCTCTTTCCACATTCCTCTGTTGTCTGCTGCGCCCCCTGCCCTCGATAGCGGGCTGGGTTCCCCCTATAGTGGCAGTTTGTCCGGAATGCCATCCTCTTCCTTGCCTCAGAATTTTTGCACACGGTTTTCCCCTGAAATAATACTGTCAAGTCTCTTAACTCAAACCTCTCTTCTTTATGGAAGTTCTCCTTGATGTCTAGTTCAGATACAGATACTTTTACCAAGCATGACCTAAGGTGCTTTTTCTTTATACCTTTTATCTGAGTTTGTCTACTGATTATTAGATTAATTCTGTCTCTTCCACTAGGCAATAACCTTCCAGGCCAGGTCTCCATTGCCCATCAGCATCCAGCACTATGCTTGTCATGTGATTCGTATCACTAAAAACTTTTATTTATTTGGCTGCCTCTGATCTTTCAGTGCATGGGCGCAGAGATTGTGTCACATGGGCTTAGTGGTTGCCCGGAGGCATGTGGGATCCTAGTTCCCCAACCAGGGATCCATGGTGCCTGGACAGCCATGTGCCCTGCATTGCAAGGCAGATTCTTAACCTCTGGACCAACGGGGAAGTCTCGGTATCACTAAACACTTTTTTGAGTAAGTGAATGTATAAGCATAATTTTTAGCTTCATACCGAAGAACTAAGTGAAGTTCACTTTATATTACTAATCCTGATTGAGAAAAATACATACATAAATTTAACTCACTCTTATCTTTGGAATTAAACCACATAATGTTGTCAAAAGCACCTTTATACATAGAGTCAGAAGGTCTGTATTCAAATTTGAACTCAATCACTTTGTAGTTGCGCCGTCTCCATCAAACTACTTAAACTTTCTGGACTTTAGGTTATTCATTTTCAATATACATGGCTAATGCCTACCTTGAATATTAGTTTGAGAATTAAGTGAAAAAAACATATATATATATATATATATATATATAAAGAACCTGTTGCAGTACCTAATATAAAACCCATTCTCAATAAGTATTATTATTTGCATTTGAATATAGTCTTCATTACATTCTATGTTCATCATAATTGTTTGATATCTCTAAACTGAAAGTGGGCTTCCCTGGTGGCTCAGACAGTAAAGAATCTGCCTGTGATGCGGGAGACCTGGGTTCGATCCCTATGTTGGGAAGATCCCCTGGAGGAGGAAATGGCAATCCACTCCAATATTCTTGCCGGGAGAATCCCCATGGGCACAGTTGCCTGGCGGGCTATAGTCCTTGGAATCACAGAGTCAGACATGACTGAGCGACTAAGAACAGAAACTGAAAGTTACATAATATTTAAGTGAACCCAGTGGTTCTCAAAGTACAACCTCTCCCCCCGCCCCCCGCCCCCCCACATGTCAATCAGTGGAATCTTTTTTATTTCTAGTCTTTGATATCATAGGATAGAATTAGGGACCAAGGAGTTAAGTGGTTCAGTTGACAAGGGGCAGGGTAAACCAGAGACAAGGGCAGAAAGCCAGCAGTGGAGAGGGCCCAGCAGTCTGTGAGCTATAAAGTAGCCTTGTTATTCTGTGGAAAAATTGCATATGTGGGGTGCTCTGGGATTCTACAAAGTAGTGAAAGTGGAAATTAGGACCAGGTGTTGTGTTATGCTTCAAACCTGTCATCTTGCCTAATCCCCCAAACAACTCAAACATGTGATTACCATTATTATTTTCACTTTATGCATGAGGTGACAGAAAGAAATAGGAGGTTAACCAACCCAAGGCTTCCCAACTGCAAGTGGCAGGAGCAGGATCTGAATTGATAATCTGACACCAGAGCCCACAGTCTTGGTCAATAGATTTTATTGCCCACTTTACTGAGGAGGCATTGCTTTGGATAGTTGGAGTCCGAGGGATTTGTGCCAGGAGGGTTTGGGAGAGTGAGACAGGAAGATGCAGGCTTCTGAGGAACACTCACTTGGGAATTCACCCAGGAAAACTGTTTTCTAGGATTTAAGGTGGGGTTGGGGTGCCCTTTGTATCAGATTGCTTAGATTTTCTCCAGCTAATGCCCCTTTGTCTTCATTTTTAAATGATAATCTCTTAGAGCCAAAGAACTCCAGCAAGATGTAAGCAAAAGTGAATTGCCAGGAGAGGCAAACCTGAGAAAGTACTCAGTCTCTTCTTAAATTCTTTGAGGCTAAGAAATCCAGTGTTCAATCATTTAACTGAGTGCTTACTATATGCCAGATTCCATGATAGGTATTGGGGCTACAAAATGAGTCCAACACAGACATGATTCTCAAGGAATCCCACTCCTATGTGGAAGATGAAGTCCATCAGTTTTCACAGTGGAGGAAGAGCTTTGATGGAGGAAGAAAGGCTCAGAGTACTTTGTAAATAAAAAACAGACTTCAAATCCTGCCCGAGGAGTCATGGAATGCTCCTCTGAACACTGTGCAATGTCCCGAAGGCATAGATAGACAGAGGAGCCGTGGTAAAGGTGCACCCTGCAGGCAAACAAGGACACCTGGCGCTTTCACATGCTATGGACTCCCATGTGTGAAGGCTATTGAAAGTAAAAGGAGTCACTTTGTTTTTATTTGGTTGTACAAAATTAATAACTCTCCATTTAGTCCTAAAATAAATATATATATATTTTTAAGAACTTTTTTCTAAACTTTGGATATTTTTTGTTTGATGAGTCTTAAATTATCTCTTAAGAGTTGAACTCCTTGGAAGAAAAGTTATGACCAACCTAGATAGCATGTTGAAAAGCAGAGACATTACTTTGCCAACAAAGGTCCATCTAGTCAAGGCTATGGTTTTTCCAGTGGTCATGTATGGATGTGAGAGTTGGACTGTGAAGAAAACTGAGCGCCGAAGAATTGAGGCTTTTGAACTGTGGGGTTGGAGAAGACTCTTGAGAGTCCCTTGGACTGCAAGGAGATGCAACCAGTCCATTCTGAAGGGGAGATCAGCCCTGGGATTTCTTTGGAAGGAATGATGCTAAAGCTGAAACTTTTGGCCACCTCATGTGAAGAGTTGACTCATTGGAAAAGACTCTGATGCTGGGAAGGATTGGGGGCAGGAGAAGAAGGGGACAACAGAGGATGAGATGGCTGGATGGCATCACTGACTCTATGGACGTGAGTCTGAGTGAACTCCAGGAGTTGGTGATGGACGTGAAGGCCTGGTGTGCTGCGTTTCATGGGGTGGCAAAGAGTCAGACACGACTGAGCGACTGAACCGAACTGAACTGAAGAGTTGAATTTTCTGTTCAAGGAAAGATACTCTAACAAGCATTCAATATCTGCTCTTTATAGGAATGACTTGACTATACGTTAAAAAAAAAAGTTGAGTATTAGATACAGTTTCATATTACCTTTTAAAGAAACACATGTGGTTTATAGTGTATAAAAGAGATAGTGATTTATGTTGAAATAGTGACTCAACCCTTTGCTAGCTAGTGTTTGGGGCCATTCAATTAATCTCTCCCAGTTTCAGTGCTTCTTATTTCCAGAAAGGATGCTCGAAGTATTAAATGAGATCATTTATTTGGAAGTAACTGTCACTCAAAAGGCAGGATTTGTTATTGTTATAAATCTGAGTTCAGAATTGCCCTTAAGGGAGTTTAGTCTTTAGCAGATGTCTCCTTGCTGGCTTTCATCCTCTGCCATTGCTTTTGCCTTTCTATTATACTTGTTTCTTCCTTGCAGTTCAGTCCCCTCTCATTTATCTTTTCTTGTATCTTATAAGAAAGCAATTGTTCACTGATGTGTAAGATCCCATCCAGGTTCTGACTGTCAGCTGCTTTCAGAGTGTGGTCAGTTTAAAGATGAGATACAAATGAGAGAAGACTGGCCGAAATAGTTCCTTTTTTTATGTTATCTTGACTGGCTGAAAAAGAGTCCAAAGCCTAAGGGGTTAAGTATTAAATGGCACAAAAATACCAGTACTAGCGAAGAAACAAGTTATCAGTTCCTGTGTGGGCAGGAGGTGAATGGCAAATGTTATCAGTTTATTTTGACAGTCTGTGGTATCTTTTCTGTATTTTAGTTATAATCATCTTAGCTATGAATTTTTTAAAACTTAGTTTTTGTTGTTGTCATCGTTGGCTTTTGCAGGTGTGTGGAATACTTTCTTCTCTTCATCAGCAGTTTTCCTACAGAATTGTATGTGGTCTCCTTAACTGATGTTTAACTTAAAACATCTGAATTACCCCAAAAATGTATTCTCAGCTTAATTTTGGAGTCTTTTATTGCAATTTAATTCTTAGGGAAAACAAAACTCTATATTTACTAGAAATTTTGATTAACCTAAATAATCTTGACCAATTCAGATAATGAAGAATTTGTAAGTTTTGTGTTTCTATAATTTATTCATATGTTTATGCTGTACCTTCTCTGGGCTAGGAACTCTAATCAATAAAACAGGTAGTTCCTCCTCTTATGATAGTGGAGGACACAAACAATGAGCAACAGAAGACACACCAAATACTGTCAGATTTCACCTAGAATTACACTTCTTCCCTGAATCTTGATCTGATGGTTATTAAAACTAATATGTATGTACAGGGCCCTGGGCAAATATAATCAGATGATTTCCTAGGCAGGTATGCAGAGGAAAATTTGTTTCCAAAGTATCAATTCTTAAGGGGACCAGGTAAACTTGAAAAAAAATTATATTATATTCCTTTTTCTGCACTTTGCTATAGTTTGCTTTAATTACTGGAAACTGCCATTCCCGCTGCCCCCCTGCCCCACCCCACTCCAGAAAATATAATTAAACACCTTAATGCTGTCAGTGCCAGTGCTGGTCACTGTGATCTGTTGCCAGTGTGGAGCTTTTGTTGAACATCATCCAATGACTGAGTAATAACAAGGAGGCAAAATCAGCCCAAGTGTAACACAGTTTACAGCATAGTGACCATAATGAACTGCAGCTCACTGCTTTGATAGTGATTAAAGAGCCATATTCTGTGTTCTCCTGATACTTAATATATACAACAAATTATAATGGGTATTTTAAAAATTACTTTGGGCTTTTCTCAATGCTGTTTCAAAATCAAAACATTACAAGTTTGCTTCAAGATTTAGTAAACATATGAGGTCAGTAATAGTCAAACTCTTTTTATACCTTGTTTTCAGGCATGTCTAAGGGTCATTAAGGCATTTTGAACTTGGCTGGGGATTTATCTTGGTTTTTAGACTTTTTTTTTCTAATATGTATAAGAATTACCTGCTGCTGCTGCTAAGTCGCTTCAGTCATGTCCGACTGTGCGACCTCATAGATGTCGGCCCACCAGGCTCCCCCGTCCCTGGGATTCTCCAGATAAGAACACTGGAGTGGGTTGCCATTTCCTTCTCCAATGCATGAAAATGAAAAGTGAAAGTGAAGTCGCTCAGACACGACTCTTAGTGACCCCATGGACTGCAGCCCACCAGGCTCCTCCGTCCATGGGATTTTCCAGGCAAGAGTACTGGAGTGGGGTGCCATTGCCTTCTCCGAAGAATTACCTGGAGATGTGTTTATATTAAAAAAAAAAAAAAAAAAGCCAACTATGATGACTCTTTGGCTGTATTGCAAGACTGAGATTTGTGACTGTGACATGGAACCCAGACAACTGTGCCTTTTCCTTACAACTGTCTTGGGTGATCTGTGGACCACATTTTGGAAAACACTGGTTTGGGTATGATGGTGCTCTCACAGAAAGGCCTCACTGGGCGTATCCATCAAGACTGATAGGGTGAAGCTGCATGTTTGAGTATGGGCACCATCTTCCCTGGGCTTCCCTGGTGGCTCAGACAGTAAAGAATCCACCTGCAAAGCGGGAGACCTGGGTTCAATCCCTGGGTTGGGAAGATACCCTGGAGGAGCGCATGACAACCCACTCCAGTGTTCTTGCCTGGAGAATTCCATGGACAGAAGAGCCTGGCAGGCTACAATCCATGTGGTCACAAAGACTTAGACACGACTGAGGCACTAAGCACAATCATCTTCCCTAATTAAGGTGAATTAACTTTCCTGCTTGATAACTGATTTCATTTTGTATTTTAGGCCTACACATCATCAGTGAGCTTGCAATTTGTAGATTGATCATTTGCTAACTGCATCTCCCTCCCTGAATGGTCACCTTGCATCACATCCCTCATTATCAGAGGGATTTAGCAGACTGGTCAGTTTTCTCATAGCAGTAAGTAAGGAATTGGGGTGAAATTTTCAAAAATGAGAGATGAAGATAATCCACCTATAACTTTAGTTTAGATTTGGCCTAATTGCCCCAATATCTGAGACCTAGAATATTGAAACTGGCCTAGTTAATGAAGACTCTTGAATTCCCTTCCTGGTTTTGCCATTTGTTGCTGATTGATTCTTGACATCCTTGATCATGAATTCTCTTGACTGGTTTCTGCACCTCTCTAAACTAAATGTGATTCAGAGGAGTTTAGATACTGATTATCCAATCATATCTTTGTCTGCTATGCCCCCCCCTTCTTCTGCTAAGTGACTGAAAGAAAGAACCCAAGTATATTTTACAGTTTGTTGTGGTCCATGCAGTCAAAGGCTTTGGCATAGTCAATAAAACAGAAGTAGATGTTTTTCTGGAACTCTTGCTTTTTCGATACAACAGATGTTGGCAATTTGATCTCTGGTTCCTCTGCCTTTTCCAAATACAGCTTGAACATCTGGAAGTTCATGGTTCACGTACTGTTGAAGCCTGGCTTGGAGGATTTTGAGCATTACTTTACAAGCGTGTGAGATGAGTGCAATTGTGCGGTAGTTTGAGCATTCTTAGGGATTCCCTTGTAGCTCAGTTGGTAAAGAATCTTCCTACAATTCAGGAGACCTGGGTTTGATCCCTGGGTCAGGAAGATCCCCTGGAGAAGGAAATGGCAACCCACTCTAGTATTCTTGCCTGGAGAATCCCATGGGCAGAGGAGCCTGGAAGGTTACAGTCCATGGGGTCGCAAGAGTCGGATACAACTTAATGACTAAACTACTACTACTACTTGAGCATTCTTTGGCATTGCCTTTGGGATTGGAATGAAAACTGACCTTTTCCAGTCCTGTGGCCACTGCTGAGTTTTCCAAATTTGCTGGCATAATGAGTGAAGCACCTTCACAGCATCATCTTTTAGGATATGAAATAGCTCAACTGGAATTCCATCACCTCCACTAGCTTTGTTGGTAGTCATACTTCCTAAGGCCCACTTGACTTCGCATTCCAGGATGTCTGGCTCTAGGTGAGTGATCACGCCATCATGGTTATCTGGGTCTAAGATCTTTTTTGTATATTTCTGTTTATTGTTGCCACCTCTTCTTAATATCTTCTACTTCTGTTAGATACATAGCATTTCTGTTGTTTATTGCACCCATCTTTGCATGAAATGTTCCCTTGATATCTCTAATTTTCTTGAAGGCGTCTCTAGTCTTTCCCGTTCTATTGTTTTCCTCTATTTCTTTGCATTAATCAGTGATGAAAGCTTTCTTGTCTCTCTTTGCTATCCTTTGGAACTCTGCATTCAAATGGGTGTATCTTTCCTTTTCTCCTTTGCCTTTCACTTCTCTTCTATTCACAGCTATTTGTAAGGCCTCCTCAGACAACTATTTTGCCTTTTTGCATATCTTTTTCTTGGGGATGGTCTTGATCACTGCCTCCTGTACAATGTCACAAACCTCCGTCCATAGTTCTTCAAGCACTCTATCAGATCTAATCCCTTGAATGTATTTGTCACTTCCACTGTATAATCGTAAGGGATTTGGTTTAGGTCATACCTGGATGGTCTAGTGCTTTTCCCTAAGGTATTCCCTAAGTGGTTTTACCTAAGGTTGAGTTAGGTACTATCAAAAGCACTGTTGTTGTTTAGTTGCTAAGTCATGTCCGACTCTGCGATCCCATGGGCTGCAGCACACTAGACTCCTCTGTCTTCCACTATCTCCCAGAGTTTGCTCAGATTCATGTTCACTGAGTTGATGATACTATCGAACCATCTCATCCTCTGCTGCCCTCTTCTTCTTTTTCCTTCAGTCTTTCTCAGCATCCACATCTTTTCCAACGAGTTGGCTCTTTGCATCAGGTGGCCAAGTATTGGGACTTTTACTTCAGCATCAGTCCTTCTAATATTTAACCCTATTTCAAGGTCGATTTCCTTTGGGATTGACTGGTTTGATCTCCTTGCAGTCCAAGTTCTTTGATGCTCAACCTTCTTTATGGTGCATACATGACTACTGGAAAAACCATAGCTTGGAGTATATGGACCTTTGTTGGCAAAGTGATGTCTCTGTTTTTTAATACATTGTCTAGGTTTGTCATAGCTTTTCTTCAGAGAAGCAAGCATCTTAATTTCATGGCTACAGTCACTGTCCATGATGATTTTGGAGCCCAAGAAAATAAAATCTGTCACTGCTTCCACTTTTTCCCCTTCTATTTGCCATGAAATGATGGGACTGGATGTCATGATCTTAGTTTTTTAAATGTTGAGATTTGTCAGCTTTTTCACTCTCTTTTACCTTCATTAAGAGACTCTTTAGTTCCTCTTTACTTCTTACCATTAGAGTGATGTCATCTGCAAATCTGAGGTTATTGATATTTCTCCCAGAAATATTGATTCCAGCTTGTGCTTCATCCAGCCCAGAATTTCGCATGATGTACTCTGCCTATAAGTTAAATAAGCAGAGTGACAATACACAGGCTTGATGTGCTCTTTTCCCAATTTTGAACCAGCCAATCGTTCCATGTCCAGTTCTATCTGTTGTTTCTTGAACTGCATACAGATTTTGCAGCATGCAAGTAAGGTGATCCGGTATTCCCAGCTCTTTCAGAATTTTCCACAGTTTGTTGTGATCCAGACAAAGACTTTAATATTGTCAATGAAGCAGAAATAGATATTTCTTGCTTTCTCCATGAGTCAACAAATGTTGGTAATTCGATCTCTGATTCTTCTGCCTCTTCAAAACCCAGCTTGTACATGTGGAAGTTCTTAATTCACTTACTGCTGAAGCCTAGCTTCAAGGATTTTGAGCATAACCTTGCTAGCATGTGAAATGAGTGCAGTTGTACAGTAGCTTGAACATTCTTTGACATTGCCCTTCTTTGTTATTGGAATGAAAACTGATCTTTTCCAGTCCTGTGGCCACTGCTGAATTTTCCAAATTTCCTGACATACTGAGTATAGCGGTTTAACAGCATCATCATTTAGGATTTTAAATAGCTCATCTGTAATTCAATTACCTCCATGAACTTTGTTCATAGTAATGCTTCCTAAGGCCCATTTGACTTCACACTCCAAGTCATAGCCTACCAGCCTCCTACTGTCCATGGGATTTCCCAGACAAGTATACTGAGGTGGGTTGCTGCTTTCTTCTCCAGGGAATCTTCCCGATCCAAGGGATCGAACCTGTGTCTCCTACATTGGCAGGCAGATTCTTTACTACTGAGCCCCATTCATACATATAAATCTCTAAAAATACAACTATAATATTGTGCAAAGTATAGAACTGGTCATGGAACAACAGACTGGTTCCAAATAGGAAAAGGAGTACGTCAAGGCTGCATATTGTCACCATGTTTATTTAACTTATATGCAGAGTACATCATGAGAAATGCTGGACTGGAAGAAACACAAGTTGGAATCAAGATTGCCGGAAGAAATATCAATAACCTCAGATATGCAGATGACACCACTCTTATGGCAGAAAGTGAAGAGGGGCTAAAAAGCCTCTTGATGAAAGTGAAAGTGGAGAGTGAAAGGGTTGGCTTAAAGCTCAACATTCAGAAAACGAAGATCATGGCATCTGGTCCCATCACTGCATGGGAAATAGATGGGGAAACAGTGGAAACAGTGTCAGACTTTGTTTTTCTGGGCTCCAAAATCACTGCAGATGGTGACTGCAGCCATGAAATTAAAAGACGCTTACTCCTTGGAAGGAAAGTTATGAGCAACCTAGATAACATATTCAAAAGCAGAGACATTACTTTACCAACAAAGGTTCGCCTAGTCAAGGCTATGGTCTTTCCTGTGGTCATGTATGGATGTGAGAGCTGGACTGTGAAGAAGGCTGAGCGCCGAAGAATTGATGCTTTTGAACTGTGGTGTTGGAGAAGACTCTTGAGAGTCCCTTGGACTGCAAGAAGATCCAACCAGTCCATTCTGAAGGAGATCAATCCTGTAATTTCTTTGGAAGGAATGATGCTAAAGCTGAAACTCCAGTATTTTGGCCACCTCATGCGAAGAGTTGACTCATTGGAGAAGACTCTGATGCTGGGAGGGATTGAGGGCAGGAGGAGAAGGGGACGACAGAGGATGAGATGGCTGGATGGCATCACTGACTCGATGGATGCGAGTCTGAGTGACCTCCGGGAGCTGGTGATGGATAGGGAGGCCTGGCGTGCTGCGGTTCATGGGGTCGCAAAGAGTCGGACACGACTGAGCGACTGATCTGATCTGATATTATACAATATGTATAGTTGTGTATGAATAATACATATACATACAATATAACACAGTAATTATTTGGTTTTATCTAATATATAATCCTGCCAGGCATGCTGCAATTCATGAGGTCGCAAAGAGTCAGACACGACTGAGCGACTGAACCGAACTGAACTGAATAGACTATATAATCCATAATCAAGTTTCTGTATTGTCTCAAAATGTAGTTGGGTTGTTCAAATCAGAATTCAGGCAGTATCCTGACATTTCATG
This sequence comes from Tragelaphus eurycerus, assembly GCA_935064755.1. NCBI lineage: Eukaryota > Metazoa > Chordata > Mammalia > Artiodactyla > Bovidae > Tragelaphus > Tragelaphus eurycerus. Next base: position 6,178,447 of record CAKXYN010000092.1, on the reverse strand, counting down.
ATTTTATTGTCTCTTTTTTAAAAAAGTTTTATTGAACTATGTACAAACAGAAAGTTGTATCACAGTTTGATAAATATTCACCCACCAACCAGCATATTGGAGAAGGCAATGGCACCCCACTCCAGTACTCTTGCCTGGAAAATCCCATGGATGGAGGAGCCTGGTGGGCTGCAGTCCATGGGGTTGCTAAGAGTCGGACACGACTGAGCGACTTCACTTTTACTTTTTCGCTTTCATGCATTGGAGAAGGAAATGGCAACCCGCTCCAGTTTTCTTGCCTGGAGAATCCCAGGGGCAGGAGAGCCTGGTGGGCTGACGTCTATGGGGTCACGCAGAGTCGGACACGACTGAAGTGACTTAGCAGCAGCAGCAGCACCAACAACCAGCATATTATTACCACCCAGAATCACTTTATGGTCCCTGTGATTCACTGTTCTTTCTTCCCCAGAGGTCAACACTGTATTGATTTTGTTGCAAATAGCTTAGCTTTGCCTGTTTTTGAACTTGATAAAAAGTGGAATTAGGTAGTGTATACACTTTTCTTTCTTGGTTTCTTTCCAACATTCATTGGATAATAGCAAAAGGAAGAGAATTCCAGAAAAACATCTATTTCTGCTTCATTGACTATGCTAAAGTCTTTGTATAGATCACAACAAACTGGAAAATTCTGAAAGAGATGGGAATACCAGAGCACCTTACCTGCCTCCTGAGAAACCTCTATGCAGCTCAAGAAGCAACAGTTAGAACTGGACATGGAAAGTTCCAAATTGGGAAAGGAGTACATCAAAGCTGTATATTATCACCCTGTTTATTTAACTTATATGCAGAGTCAGATCAGATCAGTCGCTCAGTCGTGTCCGACCCTTTGCGACCCCATGAACTGCAGCACGCCAGGCCTCCCTGTCTATCACCAGCTCCCGGAGGTCACCCAGACTCATACCCATCGAGTCAGTGATGCCATCCAGCCATCTCATCCTCTGTCGTCCCCTTCTCCTCCTGCCCTCAATCCCTCCCAGCATCAGAGTCTTCTCCAATGAGTCAACTCTTCGCATGAGGTGGCCAAAATACTGGAGTTTCAGCTTGAGCATCATTCCTTCTAAAGAAATTCCAGGATTGATCTCCTTCAGAATGGACTGGTTGGATCTTCTTGCAGTCCAAGGGACTCTCAAGAGTCTTCTCCAACACCACAGTTCAAAAGCATCAATTCTTCGGCGCTCAGCCTTCTTCACAGTCCAGCTCTCACATCCATACATGACCACAGGAAAGACCATAGCCTTGACTAGGCGAACCTTTGTTGGTAAAGTAATGTCTCTGCTTTTGAATATGCTATCTAGGTTGGTCATAACTTTCCTTCCAAGCATATGCAGAGTACATCATGTAAAATGCCGGGCTGGATGAAGCGCAAGCTGGAATCAAGATTGTGGGGAGAAATATCAATAACCTCAGATATGCAGATGACACCACCCTTATGGCAGAAAGTGAAGAAGAATTAAAGAGCCTCTTGAAGGTGAAAGAGGAGAGTGAAAAAGCTAGCTTAAAGCTCAACATTCAAAAAATGAAGACCATGGCATCTGGTCCTACCACTTCATGGCAAATAGATGGGGAAACAAAGGAAATGGTGAAGGACTTGATTTTCTTGGGTTCCAAAATCACTGTAGATGTGACTGCAGCCATGAAATTAAAAGATGCTTGTTCCTTGGAAGGTAAGCAATGACAAACCTAAATAGCATATTAAAAAGCAGAGACATTACCTTGTCTCTAAAGGCCCATATAGTCAAAACTGTTTTTTTCAGTGGTCATGTACTAATGTGAGAGGTGGACAATAAAAAACTCTGAGCACTGAAGAACTGATGCCTTCGAACTCTGATACTGGAGAAGACTCTTGAGAGTCCTTTGGACAGCAAGGCGATCAAACCAGTCAGTCCTAAAGGAACTGTATCCTGAATATTCACTGGAAGAACTGATGCTGAAGCTCCAATACTTTAACCACCTGATGCAAACTCATTGGAAAAGACCCTGATTCTGGGAAAGATTGAAGGTAGGAGGAGAAGGGGATGACTCAGTGGTCATGAATTTGAGCAAACTCTAGGAGATGGTGAAGGACAGAGAAGGACATGGTACATGGCAGTCCATGGGGTCACAAAGAGTCAGACACAACTGAGCAACTGAACAGCAACAACATACACTGTTCTCTCTTGGTCTTTCAACTCAACAGTATGTTTTCTGTATTCAAATATGTTGCCTGTGGTATTATTTGTTTGCTTCCGTTATTGAGTAAAGTTCTACTATATGAATACAACAGTCTGCTTTTCCAATTTACTGTCAATGGACATCTTGAGAACTACATTTCATAATCCCAAATGTGCCAAGGAATCAACATAGTGTCTAACAGAGAAAGTCCAATTGATATTTATATAGTGCCTTTTATTTAATATTTCCTTATTGCATATTGATTCATTTGAATTTTGTTTCATCTAATGGGAAAATTTTAGATTTTCATGATTAGTTGGGTATTTTTTTCTCGCACTGTGGTCTTTTAATTGTAGTGATTTTTATTCTATTGGCAGCCTGAATTATGTCACTTTAACATTATTTGCTTTCCTTTTCCATTCAATATTTACAATAGATTGAAAATATATTTACAACAGATTGAATTTTTGTTTTTCTTCCAAGTTCTGTATGTAATACTTTTGTTTAATTCTAGCCCTGACTCTCACCTGAGATTATTGACTGCAGAGCCACAGTCTGTCATTTCACATCCTTGTCTTATCACTCACTAGTGTGTTACTGTGCAGGTTTGTGGGTTTGTGTCTTCTCTGTGCCTTTGTTTGTTCATCTGTAAAGTTGAGGATAATAATACCTATTGCATAGGGTGTTCATAAAAATTAAATGAATTAAACTAAAGTACTTAGACCAATGTCCCGCTGTTATTATCATCCTTATCTGTAGTTCTCAAGTTTTGTGTCTCAATTATTAATTTTTATCTGCAAGTCCACATAATATTATCACTACTTCTTACTGGCAAAAGTATCTTCATTTAAGAGGAAAGTTTGTTTATTTGTCACATCAAATATAGTTTGCACTGACACGTTTTCATTATTTTTATTTGGCTTGAAATTTCACTTGAGATTTGCTTCTTGCTACTAGAGTTCACATATTGTTTCTTCTGATTGTTTTTTTTTTTTTTTCATATTTTTACTTATCAAGTCTGCAGGTACTAACAGAATTAAAAGTTGGCTACAATGTAAGAAAAATAGATTAAGAAACACTTCTCATAATCTGATTGTTAAAAAATGGAATTGTATTTAATATATAAGAAACACTCTTAAATATTTTCTCTGTATTAAATTGTTTTCTGTTGTTGGAAACAGACCCGGTGACTAAATGCTTCTGAAATTGTGTTGGGTCTTTATTCTGGTGAGTTGAACATTGCTGTTAAAACCCTGGGCAGTGACTTGAATTGTTTCTTTCTTGGGTGAAAAGCTCTGTTACTTAGCAACAGCTTATATCCTATGATGATAGGAAAACACCCAGAGGCCACACAGGAGAAATCTTACTGGCTTTTGTGGCCAAGGACAAGCACTGATGCTTTGATACAGAATTATGAGCAACTTGGGATTCTTTTCTTCAGATAATGTTGTCATGGGGCTGGAGAATCCATGTTTAAAACAATTGTGACTGTTCAGCTGAGTCAAAAGACTATTCTCTCTCTCTCTCTCTGTGTCTCTCTCTCTTGTTATTCTAGTCTGATGTTCATTCAGGGATACTATTGCCTGGAGCCCAAAGAAGGGAGTTACATATCTCCTAATCTTCTAGGTTATTTGGAATAGGAACTAACACACTGGGGAAATCAATGAAAATCAATGTAAAGATTGACTATTGGAAACATTTTTAGGAAATACCAGTAATGGATATGTTACTAAAGGCTAGTACTTCCTTGATTTATCTGGGTGGATGGATGTTTGTGTATAGGAAACAAAGAATGAATTCTTTGGATTTCTTTTCTTTATTTTGAGGAAAACCTCATTGACTTGAAATAAAATAATACTTTTTACCCCTCCTCAATGTTTTTTTAGTGAAACTGAAATGAATACATTTTTAAAATATTATTCTCTTTTTACCTCTCCTCTTCCACATATCTGTTCCCTGATCTACTGGTTGCCATGGAAATGCATCTCAGTACCCCATAAAGCAAATGCCAGGCAGTGTGGGGTTCCCCTGTAGTGAGGTAGAGCCTTAAATGCTGTAGAACAGTTTGTGCTGACTCAGCCGTACACAGAAAGATGTCAGCTATGGCTTTTCTCTTAAATTCTTAATTAGCGAAATTGCTTGTGATTTCTCGACTTTTCAGAGATGAGAATTCAGGTTTACTTTTCCTCCAAACACTAACTTTTTTTTCCTTCTCCCCTTTTGAAATTCTGGTTCAACATTTATTATACCCACAGAGTAGAAGCAGTTGGTAATGGAAATTACAGAAAACATTTGAAATTGGAGAAGGAGAGGGGCAGCCTAGGAGCAGAGGAGAAAGATTGAGGTTCAGATTTCAAAGTAATCTATTGTATACTCAATAGATTATACTAGATTATAATTAAATATAATATCATTTATATATTATATATAATTATAAATTATAATAGATTATGATAGAATATTTTATAGTCAATAGATGGACATGAATTTGAGCAAGCTCCAGGAGATGGTGATGGACAGGGAAGCCTGGTGTGCTGTAGTCCATGGGGTTGCAAAGAGTCGGACATGATCCAGTTACTGAACTGAACTGATTGTAGAGTCAAGACAAATCTTTCATTTAATCCTAAAGTATAATTGTGGAGCCAGAGATAATCTCCATATTAGATTAGTTCTGTGTTGGACATATTTAATGCCTGTCTTAAATTTGGTGTCTGTGAACTTTATGGTTGATTGTCATGACTGCTGTAGAAAAAAATTTTTTGCAATTGCATGGGAGATTAGTCTTTTGTTTGCAGACCCAGCTGCCCATGAGAATCATCTAAGGATCTTGTTACACAGAAAACTTTACCCAATTTCTAAAGTTTTCCTCAGACTTGCTGGCTTAGCATCTGCCCAATCATGATTCTCTTTTATAGGCTTTGAGGATAAATTTTAGGTAACCAGCCTGGCAAATAATCTAAGGTGAAAGCCTGGCATTGTTTGAGTTCTATTAAGGGAGCACCTTATTATTTAATATTCTTCTAATCTAAGAGAGAACTGTGTTGTGAGAGTACATAGCTCTTATTTTCTTCAGTAAACCTGGCCCCAGCTCTGGCCAGATCACCTTACTTCTCTGAATGTCAGTCCAGCTCGCCTGCAAATGGAGGTGTTTAAAAAAATGTGGGAAGGTTTCAATGATGAATGATGAATTCACGATGAAATGTGAAGTTTTTTTCATGTAAGGAGATGTTATAATAACTTGAGGATTCTAAAGATAGCTTTTTTAATGAAGGAGAAATTGGAAGTCATTTTTGTTCTTTAAGATGCTATTGGAGAAAATTAACATAATATGGTAAAGAAAAAATTGAAGTACAAACGTCATTCAGTCTTTCATTCAGTTCAATCACTCAGTCATGTCAAACTCTTTGCAACCCAATGGATTGCAGCACGCCATGCCTCCCTGTCCATCACCAACTCCCAGAGTTTACCCAAACTCAGGTCCATTGGGTCAGTGATGCCATCCAACCATCTCATATCCTTCTCCTCCTGCCTCTAATCTTTTGCAGCATCAGGGTCTTTTGAAATGAGTCAGCTCTTCACATCAGGTGGCCAAAATATTGGAGTTTCAGCTTCAACATCAGTCCCTCCAATGAACACCCAGGTCTGATCTCCTTTAGGATGGACTGGTTGGATCTCCTTGCAGCCCAAGGGGCTCTCAAGAGTCTTCTCCAACACCACAGTTCAAAAGCATCAATCCTTTGGTGCTAATCTCATTATAGTCCAACTCTCACATCCATACGTGACTACTGGAAAAACCATAGCCTTGACTAGATGGACCTTTGTTGGCAAAGTAATCTCTCTGCTTTTTAATATGCTGTCTAGATTGGTCATAACTTTCCTTTCAAGGAGTAAGCATCTTTTAATTTCATGGAGTCACCATCTGCAGTGATTTTAGAGCCCTCAAAAATAAAATCAGCCACTGTTTCCACTGTTTCCCCATCTATTTGCCATGAATTGTTGAGACCAGAATGCCATGATCTTAGTTTTCTGAATGTTGAGCTTTAAGCCAACTTTTTCACTCTCCTTTCACTTTAATTAAGAGGTTCTTTAGTTCTTCTTTGCTTTCTGCCATAAGGGTGGTGTCATCTGCATATCTGAGGTTATTGATATTTCTCCTTGCAATCTTGATTCCAGCTTGTGCTTTATCCAGCCCAGCATTTCTTATGATGTACTCTGCATATAAGTTAAATAAGCAGGGTGGCAATAAACAGCCTTGACATACTCCTTTTCCTGTTTGGAAGCAGTCTGTTGTTCCATGTCCAGTTCTAACTGTTGCTTATTGACCTGCATACAGGTCTCTCAAGAGGCAGATCAGGTGGCCTGCTATTCCCATCTCTTTCAGAATTTTCCACAGTTTATTGTGATTCACACAGTCAAAGGCTTTGGCATAGTCAATAAAGCAGAAATAGATGTTTTTCTAGAACTCTCTTGTTTTTTTGATGATCCAGTGGATGTTGGCAATTTGATCTCTGGTTCCTCTGCCTTTTCTAAAACCAGCTTGAACATCTGGAAGTTCACGGTTCACGTATTGCTGAAGCCTGGCTTGGAGAATTTTGAGCATTACTTTACTAGCATGTGAGATGAGTGCAATTGTGCAGTAGTTTGAGGATTCTTTGGCATTGCCTTTCTTTGGGATTGGAATGAAAACCGACCTTTTCCAGTCCTGTGGCCACTGTTGAGTTTTCCAAATTTACTGACATATTGAGTGTAGCACTTTCACAGCATCATCTTTCAGGATTTGAAATAGCTCAACTGGAATTCCATCACTTCTACTAGCTTTGTTTGTAGGGATGCTTCCTAAGGTCCACTTGACTTCTCATTCCAGGATGTCTGGCTCTAGGTCAGTGATCACACTATCATGATTATCTGGGTCGTGAAGATCTTTTTTGTACAGTTCTTCTGTATATGCTTGCCACCTCTTTGTAATATCTTCTGCTTCAGTTGGGTGCATAGCATTTCTGTTGTTTATTGTGCCCATCTTTGCATGAAATGTTCCTTTGGTATCTCTAATTTTCTTGAAGAGATCTCTAGTCTTTCCCATTCTCTTGTTTTCCTCTATTTCTTTGCACTCATCACTGAGGAAGGCTTTCTTATCTCTCCTTGCTATTCTTTGGAACTCTGCATTCAGATTGCTTATATCTTTCCTTTTCTCCTTTGCTTTTCGCTTCTCTTCTTTTCATAGCTATTTATAAGGCCTCATCAGACAACCATTTTGCTTTTTTGCATTTCTTTTTCTTGGGAATGGTCTTGATCCCTGTCTCCTGTACTTTGTCACGAACCTCCGTCCATAGTTCATCAGGCACTGTCTATCAGATCTAGTCGCTTAAATCTGTTCTCACTTCCACTGTATAATCATGAGGGATTTGATTTAGGGCATACCTGAATGGTCTCGTGGTTTTCCCTACTTTTTTAGGTCTGAATTTGGCATTAAGGAGTTCATGATCTGAGCCACAGTCAGCTCCTGATCTTGTTTTTGCTGACTGTATAGGGCTTCTCCATTTTTGGCTGCAAAGAGTATAATCAATCTGATTTTGGTGTTGGCCATCTGGTGATGTCCATGTGTAGAGTCTTCTATTGTGTTGTTGGAAGAGGGTGTTTGCTATAACTAGTGTGTTCTCTTGGCCAAACTATTAGCCTTTGCCCTGCTTCATTCTGTGTTCCAAGGCTAAATTTGCCTGTTACTCCAGGTGTTTCTTCACTTCCTACTTTTGCTTTCCAGTCTCCTATAATGTAAAGGACATCTTTTTTGGATGTTATTTCTAAAAGGTCTTGTAGGTCTTTAGTGTCTAGCTATAAATTGCCATTATAACATTGTGTTCCTTTCTTCAGTCTTATTTCTTTATTTATAAATTGGATGGAGCTGCGCAATAAGAGAAGGCAGCTTTACACAATAATGTAGCTTGTTTTGCCTGATTTAAAAGTCTCTGGTTTTATGATGTGGTGAAATATAGCATTTAATTTATCTGAAGAGTTGGACATGCCATCTTTTAAGGCCTTTGTAGCTATGGATTTAAATAAACATTGTAGGATAACTCAAATTCTGAAGCCTGAAAATGGTAATACAAATTTAACTGAAAATTAAAGATCATCTGTGTTATAGAACATTGGACAATTTTCATTGTCTTACTGCTTTTCCTGTTTTATAACGCATTGAAAAAAAAAGAGAGAGAGAGGGTGGAGAGAGAGAGAACATAAGTAAGATAAAGTTATCAATCTTTTTTGCTTTTTAAGCTTCTTCAGTTTAATAGAGTTGATTTTTTAAAGATAATGTATACATAGTACTTTGATTTTCTAGTAGTCCTAATGGATTTTGTTACTTATGTATACAAATGCAAAGAAGAAACAAGCCATTTTTCTACTTCTTTGCTACTGCTGCTAAGTCGCTTCAGTCGTGTCCGACTCTGTGCGACCCCATAGAAGGAAGCCCACCAGGCTCCCCCGTCCCTGGGATTCTCCAGGCAAGAACAGTGGAGTGGGTTGCCATTTCCTTCCCCAATGCATGAAAGTGAAAAATGAAAGTGAAGTCGCTCAGTCGTGTCCGACTCTTAGCGACCCCATGGACTGGAGCCTACCAGGCTCCTCCGTCCATGGGATTTTCCAGGCAAAAGTACTGGGGTGGGGTGCCATCGCCTTCCCCGTTTCTACGTCTTTACCTGAAGGAATTCATTGTCTTTGCAACAAATTGCATGTGTCTAATGCTTTTAGGTCTCAGATGACTTTTATGTAGCATTGTTTGGGGCAGTGGCCAAAGTGCAGGCAGAGCAATTGAAGAAGACCTTAGAAATCATCTGTTTATGCTTCCAACAGGCGTATATTGTATTAATATGTATTAACCACCTAATGTATGCTGCTGCTGCTAAGTCGCTTCAGTCGTGTCCGACTCTGTGCGACCCCATAGACGGAAGCTCACCAGGCTCCCCTGTCCCTGGGATTCTCCAGGCAAGAACACTGGAGTGGGTTGCCATTTCCTTCTCCAATGCATGAAAGTGAAAAGAGAAAGTGAAGTCGCTCAGTCGTGTCCTACTCTTAGCGACCCCATGGACTGGAGCCTACCAAGATCCTCCGTAGGCACTAAGTGCAGAAGACAGTGGAATATACAAGAAACTGTGGGGCCTATATTCTACGATAGGGCAATAGAAGGAAAGAATTCTAAAAAAGACACTTTCAGATAGTACCATGAAGACAGACAAACAAAACTGGGTTTGCATTCTTATTATATCAGTTTCCAGCTGGGTAAACTTTGGCAGGTTATTCAACATCAGAATCCTGTTCCTATATCTTGAATGCAGAGATGAACATTTCTACCTGATAGGGTGTTTTTTAGCATAAATGGAGAAAATTTATTGAATGATTTTTAGCACAGTTTCTGCAACTTAGCAGGTCCCCAATAATTTATTACTAAAACTTCAAAACCATTCAAGGATGCTCAGTTCTTTCTTGTTCTGGGATTTGCTTTTTTTTTTTTTTAACTGAGCTTTATTCTGTTGATCTTACCCCCTTCTCCTAATTTTTTTTTGAAATAATTTTAAAAAGTCACGGAAAGCTGAATAACAGTTTTTATAGGCAAATAAAGCTGGAATAAGTTGGATGTGGGGTTATTGGAAACAACAGCTAAAATGAGGTTTGAGCATCATGGAATAGAAGGTATATCTGACCAATAGGATGGGAATTGGCTAGACTATCTATAATATTTATTGTCATTTGCAGACATTAATTGGTTTTCCGGATGATGCAGTGAAATGGATGGGTGACTTCAGCTGCTGGTATTTCTCTCAGTTTTTCTCTCTCTGAATTAGAATTACTGATATGTATGCCTGTCTTCAATGATAGATTTCAATGCCCTTGAAAAGAAATTCTGTAGTAGTGTGCCCTTCACAACACAAGCCTGACATGAATTTGGATTCAATCAACATTTGTTAATTGAAAAAAATGGGAATATGCTAGTGTCATAACAACAAAAAAAAATTGGCCAGAATAATAGGGCTGCCGGTTTCAAAACTTAGGATAACAAATCTACGACTTAGTCCCTTGGTGGAATGTTGATGAGGGAACCAGGTTTTTAAAGGGTCTTTTAAACCTGTAGATAGGGTTTTGGTTTTTTTTAATTGTGGTAAAATATACATAACAAATACACCATTTTAATTACTTTTAAGTGTAGAATTCAGTAGCATTAAGTACATTCACTTTGTTGTATAACTATGATTACCGTCCACCTCCAGACCTTTTATATCTTCCCAAACTGAAACTATGGAAAGGATTTTAATTTCACACTTGACTAACACACAGTTTTAAAGCCACCTCAGTGGCCTACAGACCAGGGACAGTCAGTGGAAACAGTGCCATTATTCCTTTGCACCTCACAACGTTGTCCTTGGAACTCTTCAGTATAAGTAACTCAAATAAGAGAGTCTGGGAAAGAACGATGTCAGCCCCTTCCTCTCCTGATTGTTGTTGGAGGACAGTGTGCCTGCGGCCTTCATTCCATCATGGGGAACCACTGCCTCAGTTTTCCTCAAGACAGATAAAGAGGAAAAGAGTAGCTTTGGCACCAGCTGAAAACTAACTTAAAACCTCAACGTAACTGAATGATAAAGACGAAATCATGACCAAATCAGTCCCTAAATGTTATTTGGAGTCTATGTCCCAGGAATTTTTAGTTAGCATCCATTTTAAGCTATCAGCCCTATTACAAATAAGAAATCTACCATTTGTAGACGTTCAGTATTTGTCCAAGAAACTAGTGGTGTTAAGTGCCTCAACTACGGATTTGACTTGAATTCTAACCCTTGAGCCCTTGCTCTTTCTATTCTCCCACAAGAATGTATTGCTAGAGATTCTCCTTTTGTAGCACTTGGGTTGTTCATCAGTTGCGATAGAGCCACTATTTACCAAAGGAAGATTCCCTCTTGATCCTCCTTTGGAGGAGAATCATTAATCATTTACAAGTCTAAGCAGTTGAATATACAGTTAATGGTCATGGAGGTTATTTCTTTTTTTCTCAGAAGGTTGAAGAAGTCAGACAAATTTTGGAAACTGGAAGTCTTTTTATACTAATTTAACACTAAAACCTTTCTCAGCTCATTCTGGTTTTCCAGTTCCCAGGGGCATGAGATTGCATTAAATATCATCTTTCATAGCATATTACTGCCATTGGTCAGCTGGAAGTCCCTGTTTGATTTTCTTTGCTCCCTTTTATTCCTATCTCTTTCCAGCTACTGTAATTAACCATTCTAATGTGTTAGCTATTTGTGTTTTTGTATATGAACTTCCAAAATATATGTTGTGGTTTTTTGTGTGGAATCTTATTTCACATAAATAGTATTACATAATGTGTTGACCCCATTCTGTTTGTCCCCCTTTTCATTCAGCACTGTTTACAAAATCTCTTTATGTTAGTATTGACATTAATTTATTTTAATTATTAATCTATGTCAAAACAGAAGAGGACTTTAGTTATTTTTTTTGTTACAGTTTTTCATAGTTTTATTGCACTATGTCCAAAGAGACAGCTTATATGATATTGATTTTTTTGAGACTAATTGTGGTTTCTTTTATGGTCTAATACACAGTCTGTTTCTGTAATTGTTCTGTGTGTGCCTCCCCAAAGTGTGTATTTTCTGTCAGATGTAACATTCCCTTAAATACAATACCTTGAGCGTATTGAGTTGTTGGTCTTCAGATTTTTTTTTTTAATCTTCTGCCTTATTATTTTCTGAGAAAGATGTGTTAACATTTTATTTTATTTATTTCCTTAACTGTGGTATCATTTCATAACTATTTTACCCTAGAAATCCAGTAAACAATACAGTTGAAAGCATAACTGCTCTGGTTGAATCTGGAAGACCACGTCTTAAATCGAGTGTCCTTTCAAGAGCCCATTTCCAAAGTAACTTAAGGCACCTCTGCAGAATCCCTAAATTGGAATATTATTTCTGTATACAAGCTATCAATTAACCCTTTAACCTTGCACTCTTATTTCTTGTCACCCACCCACTAACCTAAACAATTTTCGATTCAAAGCCAGATGGACCTTCACTTCTCTTCCTTATCCTTCTGCATGGAAGTTTTTACCCTTGCCATTTGGTCCACCAGAATTCTTCTTCACATAACCAAACTCTGTAACTTATTCAAAACTGTTCTTGTATATCCAAAGAACAACAAAAAAAATTATTTAAAAAGATATATACACAATTCAGTGTTAATAGAAGCTTTATTTACAATAGTCAGGCAACCTAAGTGTCCATCCATACATGAATGGGTAAAAGAGATGTGGTATGGAATGGAATACTCAGATCAGATCAGATCAATCGCTCAGTCGTGTCCAACTCTTTGCGACCCCATGAACTGCAGCACGCCAGGCCTCCCTGTCCATCACCAACTCCCGGAGGTCACTCAGACTCACATCCATCGAGTCAGTGATGCCATCCAGCCATCTCATCCTCTATCATCCCCTTCTCCTCTTGCCCCCAATCCCTCCCAGCATCAGAGTCTTCTCCAATGAGTCAACTCTTCACATGAGGTGGCCAAAATACTGGAGTTTCAGCTTTAGTATCATTCCTTCCAAAGAAATCCCAGGGCTGATCTCCTTCAGAATGGACTGGTTGGATCTCCTTGCAGTCCAAGGGACTCTCAAGAGTCTTCTCCAACACCACAGTTCAGAAGCATCAATTCTTCCGCGCTCAGCCTTCTTCACAGTCCAGCTCTCACATCCATACATGACCACAGGAAAGACCATAGCCTTGACTAGGCGAACCTTTGTTGGCAAAGTGATGTCTCTGCTTTTGAATATGCTCTCTAGGTTGGTCATAACTTTCCTTCCAAGGAGTAAGCGTCTTTTAATTTCATGGCTGCAGTCACCATCTGCAGTGATTTTGGAATACTACTCAGCCATAAAAAAGATATTGCCATTTGCTACAACATGGATGGGCCTAGAAGGTATTATACTAAGCCAGATAAAGACAAATATAGAAAAAAAAAAAAAAAAAACAAAAAACCAAATGAACAAACTAAACAAAACAGAAACAGACCTACAGGTACAGAGAACAAACCAGTGGGGTCACCAGAGGTGGGGAGTGGTTGGCAAAATAGGTGAAGGATATTAAGACGTACAAGCTTCCACTTATTAATAAGCCATGGGATGTAATGTCCAGTATAGGGATTATGTTCAGTAATATTGTAATCACTTGGTATGGGTTTAGCTTTGTAATAGCTCTGGGTGGTTCCCAGACTTACTATGGTGATCTATTTGTCATGTATATAAATGATGAATCACTATTTTGTATACTGGAAACTGATATTATATGTCAACTTTACTTCAATTAAGGGAAAAAAAAAGAAAAAAAAAAACCTTCTCAAATTCTGCTTCTTTCAAGAAATCTTTTCTAGCCGTATCATTTCTTCGAATTCTAAAGGCAATGATTGCTCAGTTCAGTTCAGTTGCTCAGTCATGTAGGACTCTTTGTGACCCTATGGACTGCAGCATGCTGGGATTCCCTGTCCATCACCAACTCCTGCAGCTTACTCAAACTCATGTCCATCGATTCAGTGATGCAGTCCAACTATCTCATCCTCTGTCTTCCCCTTCTCCTCCTGCTTTCAATCTTTTCCAGCATCAGGGTCTTTTCAAATGAGTCAGTTCTTCACATCAGGTGGCCAAAGTATTGGAATTTTAGCTTCAACATCAATCCTTCCAATGAATATTCAGTACTGATTTCCCTTAGGATGGACTGGTTGGATCTCCTTGCAGTCCAAGGGACTCTCAAGAGTCTTCTCCAACACCACTGTTCAAAAGATCAATTTTTTGGTGCTCAGCTTTCTTCATAGTCCAACTCTCACATCCATACATAACTACTGGAAAAACCATAGCCTTGACTAGATGGACCTTTGTTGGCAAAGTAATGTCTCTGCTTTTTAATATGCTGTCAAGATTGGTCATAGCTTTTCTTCCAAGGTGCAAGTGTCTTTTAATTTCATGGCTGCAGTCACCATCTACAGTGATTTTGGTGCTGCTAAGTTGCTTCAGTCGTGTCTGACTCTGTCTGACCCGAGACGGCAGCCCACCAGGTTTGCCCGTCCCTGGGATTCTCCTGGCAAGAACCTTGGAGTGGGTTGCCATTTCCTTCTCCAATGCATGAAACTGAAAAGTGAAAGTCAAGTCGCTCAGTCGTGTCCCACTCTAGCTACCCCATGGACTACAGCCCACCAGGCTCCTCCGTCCGCAGGATTTTCCAGGCAAAAGTACTGGAGTGGGGTGCCATTTTGGACCCCCCAAAATAAAGTCTATCACTGTTTCCACTGTTTCCCCATCTATTTGCCATGAAGTGATGGGACTGGATGCCATCATCTTAGTTTTCTGAATGTTGAGCTTTAAGCCAACTTTTCACTCTCCTCTTTCACTTTCATCAAGAGGCTCTTTAGTTCTTTGCTTTCTGCCATAAGGGTGGTGTCATCTGCATATCTGAGGTTATTGATATTTCTCCCAGCAATCTTGATTCCAGTTTGTGCTTCATCCAGCAAGACATTTCTCATGATGTACTCTGCATATAAGTTAAATAAGCAGGGTGACAATATACAGCCTTGACGTACACCTTTCCTGATTTGGAATCGGTCTGTTGTTCCATGTCCAGTTCTAACTGTTGCTTGTTGACTTTCATACAGATTTCTCAGTAGACAGCTCAGGTGGTCTGGTATTCCCATCTCTTGAAGAATTTTCCACAGTTTGCTGTGATCCACACAGTCAAAGACTTTGGTATAGTCAATAAAGCAGAAGTAGGTATTTTTCTGGAATTCTCTTGCTTTTTCAATGATCCAACAGATGTTGGCAATTTGAACTCTGGTTCCTCTGTGTTTTCTAAATCCAGCTTGAACATCTGGACGTTCATGGTTCATGTATTGCTGAAGACTGGCTTGGAGAATTTTGATCATTACTTTACTCACGTGTGAGATGAGTGCAATTGTGCGGTAGTTTGAGCATTCTTTGGCATTTCCTTTTTTTGGTATTGGAATAAAAACTGACCTTTTGCAGTCCTGTGGCCACTGCTGAGTTTCCCAAGTTTTCCAATGATTGCTAGTGCAGTTAATTTAAAGTTTATTCACTGACCTAAATTTACTAATTGATTAATATGTATTTAATGACCAGCATGTGGCGTGGTTGGAATTTCTGTTTATATAGCTGTAGTTGTTTACTAGTTCTTGTGTTTGTTTGCTTTCTCTGCTTTGTTGTATAAGCATGTTGAGGGTAATATGTGTTTTGTATCCTCTATTAATTAAGGTACCCACATAATGGCTTGTTCTTAATATTTGACTGATGAAAACACTTTGAGTTTATTTACTTCAGTGTTAATGGGGATAATTTTATTTCTATATAGACAGTTTTGTTACATTGCAAGTTATTTAGTTTACTGTATTTTACAAAATATGTTCTTTATTATTCATAAGCATGAGCAGTGAAAGTTCTCTAAGATTCTCTTCAAAATCCTTATAAAGTAGACAAATTTAACCTTTTTCTAAAATAAGCATTTATGATTAATTATTTCAATGTAAATTTATGTACAAAATAGCCTTTATGAGTTTAAATTTATCTATTCTCTTTTAAGGCAGTGTTTGTTATATCTGGTAAAGTGATGAGATGGACTAGGCTGTCTTCCTTTCCTTCCCCCTTAACACTAATTATTCCAGTTATGCTTTCAATTTGCAAGGTTCCCTCTAAGGACAGTGAACTTAGAATATAGAGAATTCCAGCATAGTTGCAAGGATAGCTTGGTTTTTCAGCTGATGAGATGAGTGCATCATGTGATGGAGCCACCAGCAAGCCTTTGAGTGCTGCTAGCACTCCTGGCCTGACCTGGTGCTGTTTGGTGTACAAGGCACGTTTAAAGCTGTGTTATTCCCCACACTGACCTGCCAGTGTAGTTGAGTTGCACAGGTGGAGCATAACCAGCCACATCCTAAAATAGGTAGTTCAGGCTGTAAAATTGAGGTTGCAAGATCAAACAAAAGATCAAATAGAAGAATTATAAAATACCTATAATCCATGAGCCTTTAAGTCTTTTATATTTTATTTCATTTTCCCAACTTCCGTGAAGTGGGAATTATCGTGTCTATTTTAAAGATGAAGAAGTGGAATTCCATAGAGGTAAAATGAGGTATTAATTAATGGACATTGAGTAAGTGGTAGATGTGTGTATTAACTTCAGATCTGACAGCTAAATCAGCATCCTTAATTCCCCTTGTTTTTACTGTCATAACACCCAATATTGTTTTCTACCCTTTGTATACTTTAAAGAGACATAATTATTTAGAGTCAATGGTTGATTTTCTTTCCCACTGGACTACAGGTCCATGAGAGTAGATCCATGTCTCTCTTGTTTAACCAACAGACCAAACATTTTGCTTTGCACATACCTGGTGATCAGTATATATTCTTCGTTTCCCTTGTTCTTTTTTTGAAGGGGAGCAAGTAGTGCAGAGAGGCCAAGTTTTCCACCACATTATGTTAACACTCTTAGGTAAGAAAATGTGTAGAAAATCTAGGCCAGCCCTTGAACCTAAACAGTCAGGGAAGGTTTTATGGGGATCCGTCTTCTTAGATGGAGATCAAATAATCTTTAACTGTAACCTATATAGAAGGCTGTGAATGACCTCAAGTACTTCACTTACAAGAAGGGACAGTTCATTGTAGAGGTATCAGTAAAAATGGGGAAATGCCAGTGCCTTGATAATATAGATTCAGGTGCTCTATTTAATTTTTTTAACCTTTTTTTTGATTAGAAAAAATCAGGCAAAGATATGCAGACCTGCCTGGAGAACTGCACATTATTGAACTTGAAAAGGATAAGAATGGACTTGGACTCAGCCTCGCTGGTAACAAAGACAGGTCACGCATGAGCATATTTGTGGTGGGAATTAACCCCGAAGGACCTGCTGCCATGGACGGACGAATGCGTATTGGAGATGAACTGTTGGAGGTGAGGGGCGTATATTCTTAATTTTTGTTTGGGTGAGTGATTGGATATAGAGGATAGTGTATAAGATGATTAAGGAAAAGAGTAAAATGTTATAAATTGCATTTTCTTCAACTATTTGTTATCATTTTCCCAAGCAAGAACGAAAATCATATTGTTGCTTACAAATACTATTGGCTGCTTGAGTAAAGACTAATCTCACAAAATAATTTAAAGGCCTTTAAGTAAATTCTCATGAAAACATATTAAAACAATAGAGCTTATTTTTGAATATAAATCCCCAAAGATTCAAAATTTGTGTATTAATCTGACATTATTAGTATTTAACAAAATCCTCTTCAGCTTCTGAACTAACTGTAAGTATAACATTTGTTTTTATTGCTGTTGCCGTTTAGTTTTTCTGGAAGGTGTTACAGCCAACAAAATCTTATGAACTGGTTGTCAAGGACTGGTTAATATCTGTGAGTTGGTAATGTGTTTAAAGTCACATAGGTTCCTTATTTAGGAACAGGAGAGAGAGAAGAGAAATTAGGGAGGGAACTGATCCCTGCTACTATTCCAGATGATTTCTTCAGTGACCTGAAAAGATTATTCCCATATTCATAAGCTTAAAGTCAGGGTCTCTGCTCTGCTGCTCCTGCTAAGTTGCTTCAGTCGTGTCTGACTCTGCGTGACCCCATAGACAGCAGCCCACCAGGTTCCCCCATCCCTGGGATTCTCCAGGCAAGAACACTGGAGTGGGTTGCCATTTCCTTCTCCAATGCATGAAAGTGAAAAGGGAAAGTGAAGTCGCTCGGCGACCCCATGGACTGCAGCCTACGAGGCTCCTCCGTCCATGGGATTTTCCAGGCAAGAGTACTGGAGTGGCCTTCTCCCTTGCCATTGCCTTCTCCCTCTGCTCTGAGTTTATCTTATTTTTATATTTATTTGCCAGTTCAGTCATTCATTAATTCAACTAACAGTTTTTTGAGTGTCTCTTAGGGCTGGATACCAAAAAAGAGATGAATACTCCAGTCCTTCATTCAAATAGCTCACAGTCTCAAGGAAGAAAAGAGACATAAAAGATTGTTGCACAACAAAAATGAAAAAAAAGATTATAATAAAAGCAGCAATATGTACTTGCTACCAGACATAGCTTTACTGAGGTCACAGAGTAACGAGGTGAGGTTGCAAAGTAAATGAGGCTTTCGGATTCAATATCAGGCAGTTTGACTTCTTAGCTGTTTGTTAACCAGTGTGCTCTAAGGCCTCTTGATAAAATACTCCAACACTTGGACATTTAGGGGAGCTGAATCACAGAGGCGCTGAGTGTCAGATGCTTACTTCACATGAGGCCTTACTAATTTTTCATTTTATAATTTCCTCTTCAGACTCTACTCAGAATAGAATTCCTAGTCATCTATAATGTGACTTGCCTAATAATATCCACAGCCAAAGCTGTTCAGACACAACTCTAAGATCATTAGTATCACCCTCTGTCTTCCCAGCCTTGGTAGTTTCTCCCCATTTTGAAATCTATTTTCACCAAGAAGTTATTCCTGGAATTACTTTTCTTGTTGTTTGTAATATAGCATTATGAAAGCGACCCACATCGGGTAGTTGCATTGACTAGCATAATCAAGTAAATAAACATCAATAGTATTAGTATGGCTTAACCAGTATAATTCATTGCTTCAAGTTCATTTCATTTAGAGATTTCTTCATAAACAGAACTGAAGTGATGATGGTGGTAATAATGATGAAAGTAAAAGCTAGTTTACTGAGCTATCCCTAGCATTTTACCTATATGCGTACACATTTGTATTCTTAAGAGCCCTATATGGTCAGTACTGTTATTATCCCTATTTTCTGGATAAGAAAACTGCTATGTAACAGAACTAAGTTGCTAAGAACCCAGGCTTGCCAGGCTCCAAGTTCTGTGCTCTAGCAACTGAAGTATACTGCATTCTCCATGGTACTTCCAGCAAATCCTGTCTGTTTAGATCCGTGAGAATCCTGACTTGTGATACGCTAGGCTTTAGGAAACCATATATATTAAATTATGCTATTGTATTATGTACACCTAAATGCATTATTTCCTGTCTTGTGTGGTACGTGGAAATGTTCCAAAAGCTGTCATTTGGAACATGACGATTCTAATTCTATTTTCTCTGCCTTATTAAGACTCAAGTTGGAATGACTGATGTGATCCAGACTGGGAAAAGAAGTGGCATGTTATTTCTGTGTCTGACATTTTATTAGATAGAGGAAATAGATGAGCTAAGGCTGCAGGGTGGTGAGAGTGTTTCATAGGCCATACAGCAAAGTCAACACTGTGTGCAGGGCAGGGAGCGCTAGACGAGGAAGACCTACTTTAATTATTCCAATTCTTTCAGTTATTAGTTGCATTTCAGGAGGGATTTAATATAGTGTAGGGCACATGGTTGACTATTAATCAGATCATATTTCCTCTTGAAGACAGAAACTTCAGGTATCTGTTTCTATCTAGGCTAGAAGCTAGAAGAGCTCTCCTAAGTAAAAAAGAATACTAGCATCTTGCTTTTTCAGACCCCTCTTTTTCCCTCCTTTGACTTTCTGAATTTAGTCCTCTTGTTGCTCTTCAGTAATTTTATCTTCACTCAGAGATTAAAAGAATGAGATTAAATGTGGCAATAAATTAATCCCCCCGTATTCTCCACGAAATCTTTTATTTAAGTAAAATAAAATAAAATTAAAAGTTGAAATACAGAGTCTAGCATCACACATCTTTGATTGTTATTTATCTTCTCTAACCCTCAGTTACCTTCTTTATCAAATGGAAATTTTTTATTCATTTAGCACATACTTTACTAGGCATCTGTTGTATAGGAGGAAGTATAGGAGCAAGGTGCTGATTTTACATTGGTGAAGAAAATCCATCATCCTCTTCTCATAGAGCTCACAGTCTAGTGATTGTGTAGCTTCAACCTCAAAGAGTGTTATAAGAATTAATGAGAAGATAGGTCACGTTTTGCCACCACATCTGGCACTTACTAATACCATAATACATTTCAACTGATAATATTTATAAAAAATTTTTATGTGGATTTGTGGGTTTCAGTTCTTTTTAGCTTGTTTATATTAATATATTTGTCTCCAAAAGTATGTTCCAGAGGGAAACCATCATACTCTTCAGTAGCTCCATGCAGCATCTTGAAAAGCTGAGAGGGTAGAAAAAGGCACAGACTGGATTCTTATGCAGTTATAAGCCTTCTCACGGGGTTCTGGCTTCTAGGTCAGGGATGACAGTAAAAAAATTCATGCGGGAAACATTTTCCTGGTTTCTTTTTATAGCTGAGAAAAAATTTCAGTCAATTCTCTATGATATGTGAAGAATTTGTTTATAACATATCGAATCCAATGTGCTTTTGAACTGAGAATAGGCATTGATGTAGTGATGAGTACCAGGAAAGCTGGAAGCCAGTGTTACAATAGCTGTTCTTGGATATGCAGTGTGTTAGATGTTGTCGAAGGAGACTGCTTCACGAAGGAGGCGTTTACAATGGGCTTTTCGATCATACTTACTGGGTTAGAGCAAATCTTGTGTATTTGCTTACCCACCCACACTTCATTTATTTTTGTCAATTGAGGTAAAGTTATCCATGTCTTGATCAGTCTTACAATTCTATTTGCTCGTATTATTTCTCATAATTGCTTTGTTGTTATCATTATTACTTTACTCACAGTCCCCTTTTATTTAGGGTTGATCTGACTCATTTAGGCGCTCAGATGTAGTTAATTTATAGGAAGTAGAAAAGAGCATGGTCAAACATATATTGTAGCTTACTGGAAGTGAGAAATTCTGCATCTCTTCCCGAGCCCTGTCTGTGACTGATTTTTGGCGCAACACCCGCCAGCAGTTTTGTTGCTGTAGGACTGCATCATTACGGTGCAAGAGCAGTCAGCAAATTCTGCTGATTGATGGCTCAGTTCATGTATAAAAGAAATCTTACACTGAGCCCCCAGAAGACAATGTGATTAAATCTCAGCTTCTTTCTCCTTCACTAGGATGCTAGTGTGGGGGTTCTGAATTAATTTCAAAATGCATTAGCATATAATTACCATGTAGACTGGAATGAGACTTTCTAGAGTATTGGCTTTCCCTAAGCAATTAGTCCCAGAAAATACACAGGCCCGGGCATGGTGCTGTCTTGTGAATATAGGATTTATTTATAATCTTCCCTACAGGGCAAGTGTGGGAAGAGAGCTGATAGTGCCATGTGGGGTTGGAATGATTTGTCAGGTGAGGGAAGCAGCCAGAAGGAACAGCGTGGGTGGCATTTGGAAGTGTGCAGTGGATGGGCTTGCGTGTCTGGCTCCCACACCCTTCAAGACAGAGGAAGTTCATTCCCTCTGTGACACTTACCTGTAGCATAGCCTAAATTATATCTTGTTATTTTTGTATGTGTATAATAGGTTTATTTAAGAACCAGTGAAAATAAAAAGTATGAATACTACCTGTATTTGCCAAGAATAAAGACACAGACCTATAGGTAAACTCAGATCTTTTTGTTTAGTAATACTTATTTTCTAAGAGGAAAAAACTGACATCATTACATGACTGACTCAGGTGCGTGTAGGTGCTTTATGACAAACTCCCGTCTGAGGATGCTTACCACCACACCAGTCCGAAAGGTTGATCCTTCACTTGTTGCCAGTGAATTAGTTTTGAAATCTTCTGGAAGACTTAGATGTGATTTAGAAGTACACTGTGGTGAATAAATTACTAGGTTTTAGACATCCATAGATAAGATTCTATTTTACAATCAAAAGTTTCCATCATCTTATACTGGGTCCTTTAGAGTATTACCATACAAATGAATGTAATTTTCTAAAGTATGCTTCTTAATGCATTAATTATTCCCTAAGAGATCTCACAGAATAAAGTATCCCATTGTGGAAACACTAGTTTGAGGGCCAGAAAGAAGAGTAAAGGATTTCAAAATTGCAGTAAAATGATTGTTCCAATAGTTTTATTAACAGAAATAGGTTTATGACAGCTAAAAATGCAAAAATAAATTGATAAACATTTGTTATTGTGGCAATAGTTCAAAATACATCAAATTTTGCTTTTTAAATATATGATTTATTATATGTATTATATCTCAATAAAGCT
This sequence comes from Tragelaphus eurycerus, assembly GCA_935064755.1. Classification (NCBI taxonomy): domain Eukaryota; kingdom Metazoa; phylum Chordata; class Mammalia; order Artiodactyla; family Bovidae; genus Tragelaphus; species Tragelaphus eurycerus. Next base: position 6,156,121 of record CAKXYN010000092.1, on the reverse strand, counting down.
GATAAAAAATGAGTTGATTGTCCTGACAGAAACTATAAGCTAGTCTGAATATAATCTCACATATGCAAAGCTGAAGTTACCCCATTTTCTGACTCTTAAAATTATATGCAACCTAATTCATAGCTCTGAAAGTCAACAGAAGAACGTGGTGTTGGCTGAGTGGTCAGCTTCACACACAAAATTGTCCTGGGATCCCAGAGGTGTGTATGTTTTCCCTTTCTTTCAAGTTCAGTCTCCCTTGTCATTAAAACATTGTAACTCATACTTATCGTATTTTGCTTAATTATGTTCCCTAAGTAATCCATTGTAGTACATCCAAATTAAGTTACAAAAAGATGGGTTTATTAACAGAGATCAGAGGTAGGGGAGCTATATTGGGAATTTAGTTGACACTGAGGATTTATAATCTGCTAGGCTTTGCTAAATTCTTTACAAGCATTCTCTTTTTTAAACGAAAGTAGATGCTAATCCACTCCAATTTTCTTGCCTGGAGAATCCCAGGGGCAGGAGAGCCTGGTGGGCTGACGTCTATGGGGTCACGCAGAGTCGGACACGACTGAAGTGACTTAGCAGCAGCAGCAGCAGATGCTATTTTAGTACCCATTTTACAGATAGGAAACTGAAACATGAGGGGCAGAATCAACATGAAAACACTGACTTTTCAGACTCTAAAGGCTATGTTCTTAAGTTTAGTTCTGGGTGGATAATGATTCTGGAAGATAATCATGAATTTCTCATCATTTTGTAGTTTTGGTTGATCTATATTAACCCAGTGCTAGTTTAAAATATCTGAGATAATTTTTCATGATACAGTACCCTGTTACTCTTTTTATCTTCTTAAAATTTAATGCCACTTGGAATTCGTTAAAAGAAGACTGCAGTCAGTGAAATTATACCCATCTCTCAAGAACCAAAGAAGAAAAGTAATCTTTTTTTTTTTTTTTGAGGTTGTTCTTGCCTGATTTGAGAGCTCCTCTACGCTTCATAACTTAAGGGCTTTCACCCTCAGTGCCATTATAGAGTTAAAATTTTATTTCAGCTGTTACGAAATAGTCTGTAAAACCTTACTCATATTGGGTGGCCTGGTTCTTTCCTGTGTTTCCTGGAGTGAAGTCTTTGAGCTCTACTCTCGCCATTTTTGTTTCTGTCTCTGGCTGGTTGGGGGAAGTGTTTTGAATTATATGGTCATATCTGATTATCTTTATGCTGCTGAAGTATTTAGGCTAAAACTCTATATTCTTACTGATCTTTTGGAAGAATGCAATTATTTAATTTTTATTTTCGCAGTCCTCAATATTGCTCCACAAAAGCTTTAAGTGGGATCACAACACTGAGCCACATTGTCTTAATTTAGGGAGGGAAAGTGGCATGAAAAAAAGAGTAAAAATGAAGATGTTCAAAGGAACTCAAGTATGGTGGAAGCTTATAAAAAATAGGCAGAGGAATGTATGCAGGGGAAGAAAGGTGCCCTTTGGAAGGAATAAGTGAATTTCAGCAGTGATTCTCCAGACTCTCCTTTCTGCAGTTTTCCCTCGGACTCATACATTCCATATCAGGGTAGTTGTCCAGGCTTCTGGTCCCTCCTTTTACCAGTTTCTTCCCCACTCACTTCCAGCCCCACTCATGGTCATGCTGAGATGCAGGCTGGAAAGATATGCTCTTAGGTTATGGAGAAGTGCTTCCTTATGTCAGCCACATCACATAAGTTTTTTTTTCTATATTTTGCTTTGTGTGCTAAGTTGTTTCAGTCACATCTGACTCTTTGCAACTCACTGGACTGTAGCCCGCCAGGCTCGTCTGTCCATGGGATTCTTACAGTTAAAATTTCTTACAGTCACTGTGCAGGCTTTTTATTTAATTACTTATTTATTTATTTTGCAGTTTGAATCTCTGGTGATTTATGACATTGTTCTTTGTTGTTCAGTTGCTAAGTTGGATCTGACTCTTTGTAACCCCATGGATTGCAGCATTTCAGGCTTCCCTATCCTCCATTGTCTCCTGGAGTTTGCTCAAGTTCATGTCCATTGAGTCAGTGATGCTATCTAACCATCTTATCCTTATGACTTATTTCATCACAGATTGCTGTGAGGATAACCACTGCTCACCCATGAGGTGTTCCACATTTACTCATAAATTTTCAGGAATGAGATACTTTATGTTCTCTCAACAACACAAGAGAAGACTCTATACATGGACATCACCAGATGGTCAACACCGAAATCAGATTGATTATATTCTTTGCAGCCAAAGATGGAGAAGCTCTATACAGTCAGCAAAAACAAGACCAGGAGCTGACTATGGCTCAGACCATGAACTCCTTGTTGCCAAATTCAGACTGAAATTGAAGAAAGTAGGGAAAACCACTATACCATTCAGGTATGACCTAAATCAAATCCCTTATGATTATACAGTGGAAGTGAGAAATAGATTTAAGGGCCTAGATCTGATAGAGTGCCTGATGAACTATGGAATGAGGTTCGTGACATTGTACAGGAGACAGGGATCAAGACCATCCCCATGGAAAAGAAATGCAAAAAAGCAAAATGGCTGTCTGGGGAGGCCTTACAAATAGCTGTGAAAAGAAGAGAAGCAAAAAGCAAAGGAGAAAAGGAAAGATATAAACATCTGAATGCAGAGTTCCAAAGAATAGCAAGAAGAGATAAGAAAGCCTTCTTCAGCGATCAATGCAAAGAAATAGAGGAAAACAAAAGAGTGCGAAAAACTAGGGATCTCTTCAAGAAAATCAGAGATACCAAAGGAACATTTCATGCAAAGATGGGCACGATAAAGGACAGAAATGGTGTGGACCTAACAGAAGCAGAAGATATTAAGAAGAGGTGGCAAGAATACACAGAAGAACTGTACAAAAAAGAGCTTCATGACCCAGATAATCATGATGGTGTGATCACTGACCTAGAGCCAGACATCCTGGAATGTGAAGTCAAATGGGCCTTAGAAAGCATCACTATGAACAAAGCTAGTGGAGGTGATGGAATTCCAGTTGAGCTATTCCAAATCCTGAAAGATGATCCTGTGAAAGTGCTGCACTCAATATGCCAGCAGATTTGGAAAACTCAGCAGTGGCCACAGGACTGGAAAAGGTCAGTTTTCATTCCAATCCCAAAGAAAGGCAATGCCAAAGAATGCTCAAACTACCGCACAATTGCACTCATCTCACATGCTAGTCAAGTAATGCTCAAAATTCTCCAAGCCAGGCTTCAGCAATATGTGAACCGTGAACTTTCTGATGTTCAAGCTGGTTTTAGAAAAGGCAGAGGAACCAGAGATCAAATTGCCAACATCTTCTGGATCATGGAAAAAGCAAGAGAGTTCTAGAAAAACATCTATTTCTGCTTTATTGACTACACCAAAGCCTTTGACTGTGTGAATCACAATAAACTGGAAAATTCTGAAAGAGATGGGAATACCAGACCACCTGATCTGCCTCTTGAGAAATTTGTATGCAGGTCAGGAAGCAACAGTCAGAACTGGTCATGGAACAACAGACTGGTTCCAAATAGGAAAAGGAGTTCATCAAGGCTGCTTATTTATTGTCACCCTGCTTATTTAACTTATATGCAGAGTACATCATGAGAAACACTGGACTGGAAGAAACACAAGCTGGAATCAAGATTGCTGGGAGAAATATCAATAACCTCAGATATGCAGATGACACCACCCTTATGGCAGAAAGTGAAGAGGAACTAAAAAGCCTCTTGATGAAAGTGAAAGTGGAGAGTGAAAAAGTTGGGTCTCCTGCATTGTACGTAGATTCTTTACCAACTAAGCTATCAGGGACGCCCATAGTTTGTAAGAGGTAGGTCTAAAATCAGTAATCCAACCTGAAAACCAGATGTTCCACCCAAAGCAGTAGGCTTGTGCCAAATTCACATCCTGTTAGGGAAAATTATGCATTATATGTCAACCCCAAACCCCCCATCAGTTTCCCAAAATACAACTAAAGTATTATAGTATAATATATACAAAGATATTATATATAGGTAACATTAGTCATATTAGGATGTGCAGTGTGTAATATTACTTCAGAATCACCAAACACTATGGTTGCTAACACACAGTTGCTTTGTATGCACTACCTTGGCTTCCGTTAGCTCTGCCAGCATCTACACTATTCATCCTCCTTGTTGACTCTGAGGGTCATAAAACATCTCCCTGTGGTTCTTTAGTTGAAATGCAACTTTGACCTTTTCCCTCACAGTTTTTTGTTTAAAACCTTTTACTTTGTATTGAGGGGTATAGATACAATTTTTGTTCTTTATAAGATAAGGGTTTACTGAAAAATATTATATTGAGAGAGAGAGATTCTATGAAGTTTGAATATTAAAAATCAAAAGGTATGGGAAATGTTACTTGGGGAGGTATACCCATATATATTTTCTGCCCTTTAAAAAAAAGTTTGTTTTTTTTTTTTTTAACATCTACAAAGTAAACAGAATAACATAATGAAATTATTTTGTATAGCCATCACATAACTCAACAATTACTAACACTCTGTCATTCAGGTATCAACTATAGCTTCATATACCCACCCCTACTCAGAATATTATTATTTTTATAGGCATGTGTGTATATGTATATGTGCTAAAATTTACATAACATGAAATGCACAGGCTTTATCTATACAATTTTGACAGTTGTGTACACCTGTATTACCCAAACACCTATTTTTCTCTCTCTGCAGAAACTTTTATGGGGTGTTGATTCAAGTGACTTCCTCATTTTAAATTATTTGTTGTTGTTGTTATTTTGTAATTGAATTGAATTTGGAGTTCTTTATATGTTCTGGAAATAGTCTCGATGCTATTTCTTTATCAGATAGACACAGCAATGAAAATGTTTTGAAGGCAAGAGAAAAAAATTCTAGTAGCATAGGTAATTGGAGTAGAGTCCTAATCAGATCATGTGTTTGAAAGAAGCAACTATTAAGCTGGCCCTTGCTAGTTTGGGGAAGTCTCGACTTCTAGCATGTACTGATGTTCTTGGAAGAAGGAATCCCAGGTCGCTGTTCACTTGAGATCCTATTTACTTATGTGACTCAGTTCAGTCGCTCAGTTGTATCCGACTCTTTGCAATCCCACAGACTGTAGCACATCAGGCCTCCCTCTCCATCACCAACTCCCGGAGTTCACCCAGACTCACGTCCATCGAGTCAGTGATGCCATCCAGCCATCTCATCCTCTGTCATCCCCTTCTCCTCCTGCCTTCAGTCTTTCCCAGCATCAGGGTCTTTTCCAACGAGCAGATGACCCACAAACTGCAGAACAGTTATACCAAAGAAATTCTTGGAAAGAAATTCTCACACTGTTAAGACAGTTCTAGGACCCAAAACAGATTTCCCAACCTAGGGATCTGGCAACGGGACTGAGAACCCCCAGGGAATTTGACTTTGGAGGCTAGTGGGATTTGATTATAGAACTTCCACAGGACTGGGGAAACAGACTCTTGGAGGGCACAAACAAAAGCATGTGAGCACCAGGACCCAGGACAAAGGAGCAGTGTACCCACAGGAGACTGAGCCAGACTTGGCCTGTGAGTGTCCAGGAGTCTCTGGTGGAGGCATGGGTCGACAGTGACCTGCTGCATGGTTGGGGCACTGAAGACAACAGTACGGGCATAAGTGCTTTTGAAGAAGGTTGCCATTACCCCTACCATGGTTTAGCCTCAGGTCAAACAACAGGAAGGGAACACAGGCCCGAACATCAATAGGAAATTGGATTAAAGATTTACTGAACATGGCCCTCCCCATCAGAATAAGACCCAGATTCCCCCACAGTCAGTCGCTCTCATCAGGACGCTTCCCCAAGCCTCTTATCCTTATCCACCAGAGGGCAGACAGTATGAATACCACAAGCACAGAAAACTAACCAAACTGATCACATGGATCACAGCCTTGTCTAACTCAGTGAAATGAGCCATGCTATGTAGGGCCACCCAAGACGGATGGGTTATGGTGGAGAGTTCTGACCAAATATGATCCACTGGAGTAGGGAATAGCAAGCCACTTCAGTATTCTTGCCTTGAGAATCCCTTGAGCAGTATGAAAAGGCAAAAAGATATGACACTTATGTGACATTAATAGAGATAGGATGTAATGCCTCAGCATCCTAGGAAAGAATGACTCCTCTGCAATATTAAGAGCCCTTAGAAGTAGATTATACTTTTGACTCCATTCATGCATTCCTTTATATGCCCTGAAGATAATACAAAGTTAGCCACAGATACCTATTTCATTTGGTCGAGTGAACCAGCCTATAGCAACTAGGGCAGCTTCCATAGAAACACCAAGAATCAGAGCAACGTGTGTGCGCTCCATGCTAAGTCGCTTCGGTCGTTGTCTGACTCTTTGCGACCCAATGGACTGTAGCCCACCAGACTCCTCTATCCATGGGATTCTCCAGGCAAGAAGACTGGAGTGGTTTGTTGTGCCCTCCTCTAGGGGATCAGAGCAACACATAAACATATTTCTCTGCTCACTTCCTTGAAGTCAACATTTTTATATAGTGTTAGGGTGTAGAATTCAAAGGAGTATCTTTTACTATTTTCCCAGTATATCAAATTTAGAGAGATGTGAACTACAAGCTGTTATACTTTGCCTTCAGAAAGTATTTCAATTTAATTCATTCTGTTTGAGAGAAAATAAATCTCTCATGCTTTAGCCTTGTAGGCAAATGTGTTCCTTTGGGAACATTATACTTCACAAGAAACAGATTAAATGAAGTCACAGAAGACCTTATTTCAGCACTGTGTTTGTTAAACTTAGTCCTTAAAACCTGTTCCTTTGGTCAAACTATTAAGTTATTAGAGCTTGACATGTGTTATTTTGTCTTTGAGGAAAAGAAATCAATGTAAAATTTATTCAGAAATACTTTTTCATTCCAGTTAAATTGTGTTTTCATGTGAGTGGCAGTCATCACCCCTGTTCTGTTCTTGCCTTGCTGCCCCTTTCTTCCCTTCAGTTCTCCCATCTGCAAAATTGAAAGCAGTGATGTGGAAAGTGAGGATGGTTTTTCATGGGGGCTAGTGACCAAGACTTTTGGAAGGGAAAAAGTCTTGTTTGAACAGGACTTGGTTACCTCTATTCTGTTAGTCTATACCCCACCCCCAAAGCTATATGCATGGTTCCTAGGAAGAGACCTACAGTTTCCTACCTGCGTATCCTTTCATTTATGAGAATAGCTTTTCCACAGTCCTGGTGTTCTTAGTGCCCCTCTGTTCACCCTAGGCCTGCTAGGATTCCACAAGACCCATCCACCCACCTCCAAGAAGAGATGATCATCCCTTGCTCTATGTCCGCATCCATCACATGGCAATGCATTTATCTGTGTCCAAGACCCTGTCACTTACCAGGTGTATATGTGCAAAGAACCATATCTGACCAAGTAAAAGCAATTCCAGTGAAGTGACTTTCAGAGCATGGATGTCTAGAACATACTTCACTCTCAATACATGGCAGCTGTGGTGATGATGGTAATGAAGATTCCTGTTTCCTCATCACTTGCACAATGACTGTTGAATAAGTGAATAAATTGATAGGTATGACACATATCTATTATACTTTTACTGGAATATTTCTTGGTCTGGAATTTCTATTTTGTGAGGCCTTGTTAGTTGGATTTAAAATTTCATAGGATTAAAAACAACAACCAACTGTACAGCACATGGAACTCTGCGCAGTGTTATGTGGCAGCCTGGATGGGAAGGGAGTTTGGGGGAGAATGGATGTATACATGTATACGAATGACTGAGTCCCTTCGCTGTTCACTTGAAACTATCACAGCATTGTTAATTGGCTATATCCCAATACAAAATCAAAAGTTTTAAAAAGTAGGCAGAAAAAGTTGCTTATCCTGTGACTTTTACCCCCTATCTCCATACCTTTAGGAGTGGTTTCTAATTATTAATAGGACAGGCTTTTGGACTCAAACAGATTTGGCTCTAAATACTGGCTCTAATACTGTGGTCAAGTTCCTAAAACTCATTAAGTCTCAATTTGTCCATCTGTAAAATGAGGTAGTAATGCATTCCTCTACTGATTTGTGTAAAAGAATGTATTTAAGGCATGTGTGTATATGTGTGTATATGCATGTGTAGTGTATGTGCTTTGTATGTTGTGAGCACTCCTAAGTGGTATTGTCACAAAGTAGTTATAAAATATCAATATAAAAACACTGGCTGTTGCCTTAAATCCCACCATCAAAGATACCATCATCGTTGACAGTTGAGATCCTTCAGATCAGATCAGATCAGTTGCTCAGTCGTGTCCGACTCTTTGTGACCCCATGAACCGCAGCACGCCAGGCCTCCCTGTCCATCACCAGCTCCCGGAGGTCACCCAGACTCACACCCATCAAGTCAGTGATGCCATCCAGCCATCTCATCCTCTGTCGTCCCCTTCTCCTCCTGCCCTCAATCCCTCCCAGCATCAGAGTCTTCTCCAATGAGTCAACTCTTCGCATGAGGTGGCCAAAATACTGGAGTTTCAGCTTGAGCATCATTCCTTCCAAAGAAATTACAGGATTGATCTCCTTCAGAATGGACTGGTTGGATCTCCTTGCAGTCCAAGGGACTCTCAAGAGTCTTCTCCAACACCACAGTTCAAAAGCATCAATTCTTCAGCGCTCAGCCTTCTTCACAGTCCAGCTCTCACATCCATACATGACCACAGGAAAGACCATAGCCTTGACTAGGCGAACCTTTGTTGGTAAAGTAATGTCTCTGCTTTTGAATATGCTATCTAGGTTGCTCATAACTTTCCTTCCAAGGAGTAAGCGTCTTTTAATTTCATGGCTGCAGTCACCATCTGCAGTGATTTTGGAGCCCAGAAAAACAAAATCTGACACTGTTTCCACTGTTTCCCCATCTATTTCCCATGTAGTGATGGGACCAGATGCCATGATCTTCGTTTTCTGAATGTTGAGCTTTAAGCCAACCTTTTCACTCTCCACTTTCACTTTCATCAAGAGGCTTTTTAGCCCCTCTTCACTTTCTGCCATAAGAGTGGTGTCATCTGCATATCTGAGGTTATTGATATTTCTCCCAGCAATCTTGATTCCAACTTGTGTTTCTTCCAGTCCAGCATTTCTCATGATGTACTCTGCATATAAGTTAAATAAACATGGTGACAATATGCAGCCTTGACGTACTCCTTTTCCTATTTGGAACCAGTCTGTTGTTCCATGACCAGTTCTAACTGTTGCTTCCTGACCTGCATATAGATTTCTTAAGAGGCAGATCAGGTGGTCTGGTATTCCCATCTCTTTCAGAATTTTCCATAGTTTATTGTGATCCACACAGTCAAAGGCTTTGGCATAGTCAATAAAGCAGAAATAGATGTTTTTCTGGAACTCTCTTGCTTTTTCCATGATCCAGCGGATGTTGGCAATTTGATCTCTGGTTCCTCTGCCTTTTCTAAACAGAGCTTTATTTAGACTTGGATGGAAATTTTTACATAAACAAAAATAATGTGACAAATAGGTTAGTTACATTGTGTTTGGTCATATTCACTTTATAATGTTATCTTTATTTGGCAATGGATTTAGATCTGTATCATTCTCCTTTATCTCCTTTTAATGACACAATTTTCCATTTATTGATGTATGAAGACAAATACAATAAACCTTTTGTTGATGAATGTCTAGTTTTTCCTATTATAAGTTATAGCCATGATAAGTATTTTCACACCTTTGTCTTTAATCTTTTTAGGATAAATTCTTACAAGTGGAAGTGCTAGATTAAAAATTAAACCAGAAGAAGATCCATCAAGTTATAAACACTTAGGCCTTGTTTGTTGGTTTTCTACATCTATGTTAAAGTCAGTAAGAGTGTTTACTAAAGAAAAAAGTTAACCTATAGATAATGTTTGGAAATGTAAAGTTTAGAATATATTTAAAAGTGAATTAGGGAGGACTCTCAGATTTCATCAGCAATTTCAGTTACCTGACTTATAACTCAATTTTTAATAATAATTTATTACTATTCATAATAAATCATACTACTTTAATAAAAGCATGAGTAAAGGGTATGTTGTTGAGTATATTTTAACATGATATTCAAACCTCAGGCAAACCTGTTGCTTGAACTACATTTTAATTTTTGTATAATTAGTATTTCTAATCTAAGTTTAGAAATCAAAGCTAATTAACTTTTACTTCCAATTTGGTACATTTTTGAATAGATTTAATTGAGCTACTTACTCTCCAGTATAAATTTGTATTCATATTCAGTTTAATTATGAAAAATTGAGTAATTGAAACCTATCTCTTCATGATATTTTTGAACAATTTTATTGAAACAAATCTCATTAAGGACCTCTAAAGTGAAAGTTTATGTAGTATAACAGAAGGATTTCTGTTTATTTTTGCTGAATTGTTGCTGGATTAACCCTAATTCTACTTCTTCTAGAAACTACACATAAAATATTGCAATTAAGTGTTCCATCTCTAGTATCTAAATATAGAGAGTTTACCTCAAATCAATGTTTTTTGTTCACCACCGCTCCTCTTCCCCCTTGACCGCCCCTCCCCCGGCTCAGCTATAGTAGCAGAAACCAGCTCATGATGGGAAATATGGATCAAAATGAAAACCTATTATATCCTTCTTGGCCAAAAAGAAGTTTGTTCAGGCTTTTTATACTATTTATAAGTTTTAAAAATACAGATGTTTCTTATTTGGGGCTATTGTTTTCAGTATCTAGAACTGTTGTTAAGTTGTTCCTGAATGCAATTTCATTCAGCTGGAAGTTCAGAACCTTGGAAGATGAGCTATGATAAAGTATTTATGTCATTCTGGGACCAAGGATAATGGAACTGAGATTGAAGTTACTGACCCTGTGGAGGATTTCAGAAAGGCCTTTTGTCAGTAGTCAGAGGGCTTCCCAGGGGATGCAGTGGTAAAGAATCTGCCTCCCAGTGCAGGAGACAAAGGAGACGTGGGTTCAATCGCTGGGTCAGGAAGATCCCCTGGAATAGGAATGGCAACCTGTTCCAGTATTCTTGCCTAGAAAGTTCCATGGACAGAGGAGTCTGGTGGGCTATATGTAGCCCATGGGGTCACAAAAAGTTGGACATGACTGAATGATTGAACATGCACACACCCATTAATTAGGAAAGACAAACACAGATTAAAAAAACAGAATTATAGGTCAAGAGTATGAAAATCTCGTTTATACAGAAAGCCTTTTTCCTTTGTCTTTTTTTCCCTTTCTGAATGCCAAGGTAAATTATTGTTTGTCTGAAAGAGTTTAAGACTAGGAGATAGAGTCACACTTGGATGTATAAATTAATGAAGTCTCCGATAGTGTATTGGTAGAGACTTTTCATTGGTAAAGAACAGAAATTAGCTCAAGGCAATTTAACTCGAAGAAAGGGAATTTATTGGAATGGTATGTGTGTCCTTCCTAGAACCTGAAGATGAGGATGCCTGGGGGCCTTAGAAGGTGGTGGCTTTTCCTATCCCTTTATCCATGTGGCATATTATGGCTATGCTATGCTATGCTATGCTAAGTCGCTTCAGTCATGTCCGACTCTTAGCGACCCCATGGACTGCAGCCTACCAGGCTCCTCTGTCCATGGATTTTCCAGGCAAGAGTACTGGAGTGGGGTGCCATTGCCTTCTCCAGCATATTATGGCTACATGAGGCTAAAAGAGAAATAGAGAATTGTTGCTTGTGGTTTAGCCCTAGTTTAAACACCTCTCAGAGGAGAGAATCTTGATGGTCCTGGCCTATGTCATATGTCTCCCAGTTTTAGCCTGAAGTGGCATGACAAGCAATACTAACTTGACTGTCAATCATGATGGATGGTGTTCGTGATGGGAAGGTTTGAAGGACCATCCCTTCTAAAGAAAAGTGGTTGTGTGCTGGCAACCCCCCAAATCTCTACCAGTCTGGTCTGGCTTTCTCACTTAGTAATATGGAAATCAAGATGAAGTGACATAAAATATACTTGCAATAGTCATGGCTGATTGAATGTGGGAAAAATTATTTATCATCCAAACTGGGTTACATTTGAGAGAAGGCTCACTATAAATAGTGGGAACAGCATGTATAAATTGGATTGTCCCAGATTTTAAAATATGGTCACCCTTGAATGGAAGAGTTGTACATCTCAAATTTTAACATAATAAATAGATTATTTAGAGGGAGTTGGAACCAAGTCAGTATTAAGGAGAGTTCTTTCTACCATTATTCAGATCAGATCAGTCGCTCAGTCGTGTCCGACTCTTTGCGACCCCATGAATCGCAGCACACCAGGCCTCCCTGTCCATCAACAACTCCCAGAGTTCACCCAGATTCACATCCATCGAGTCAGTGATGCCATCCAGCCATCTCATCCTCTGTCGTCCCCTTCTCCTCTTGCTCCCAATCCCTCCCAGCATCAGAGTCTTTTCCAATGAGTCAACTCTTCACATGAGGTGGCCAAAGTACTGGAGTTTCAGCTTTAGCATCATTCCTTCCAAAGAAATCCCAGGGCTGATCTCCTTCAGAATGGACTGGTTGGATCTCCTTGCAGTCCAAGGGACTCTCAAGAGTCTTCTCCAAGACCATAGTTCAAAAGCATCAATTCTTCAGCGCTCAACCTTCTTCACAGTCCAACTCTCACATTCATACATGACCACAGGAAAGACCATAGCCTTGATTAGGCGAACCTTTGTTGGCAAAGTAATGTCTCTGCTTTCGAATATGCTATCTAGGTTGGTCATAACTTTCCTTCCAAGGAGTAAGCGTCTTTTAATTTCATGGCTGCAGTCACCATCTGCAGTGATTTTGGAGCCCAGAAAAATAAAGCCTGACACTGTTTCCACTGTTTCCCCATCTATTTCCCATGAAGTGATGGGACCACCATTATTAGATAGTATCAAAGATAAAGATATATCTAAATAATTTATTATTCTTTCCATATATCATTGAGTCACTTTTAAAGGAGAAACTTTGGGAAAGCACTTAGTTTCTCTACTTCTCAGTTTACTGGAAGTAAATGGAAAATAATATCTTTTCCAATTTCTAGATAATCTGAATGATCACTTACATTCTGAAAGGATGAAATATTTTAATTGTTTTCCTTTGGCTTGGGTTATAAAAAAGTTTAAAAGGTGGTCAATGTTTGTTTATTTCTATAATGAAAAAGTTGTAGTAAGCATATATTACTGTTCAGGGTGCAGCTTGTTTACATAAGTAGAAAGGTACAGTCTTACGGAACTACATACTGCATTAGGGATTTCAAAAGCCTAACAGAGTTTCCAGGCCTTACCTCTATGCACTGTGATAAAATGCTCTATTCTGACTTGTGTTGCACTGTATCATGTGTGTGCTGTCATGCCCAACTCTCTGCGCCCCCATGGACTATATCCCATCAATCTCTGTCCATGGGGTTCTCCAGTTAAGAATACTGGAGTGGGTTGCTATTTCCTCCTCCAGGGGATCTTCCTGACCCAAGGATTGAACCTGCGTCCCCTGCATTGGCAGGCAGATTCAATTCTAACTTGTGTATATCAAAATTCCATGTTCATAGCAGCACTGTTTGCAATAGCCAGAACGTGGAAGCAACCTAGATGTCCATCCACAGATGAATGGATAAGCAAGCTGTGGTACATATACACAATGGAGTATTACTCAGCCATTAAAAAGAATAAATTTGAATCAGTTCTAAGGAGGTGGATGGAACTGGAGCCTATTATACAGAGTGAAGTAAGCCAGAAAGAAAAACACAAATACAGTATACTAACGCATATATATGGAATTTAGAAAGATGGTAAAAATAACCCTATTTACGAGACAGCAAAAGAGACACTGATGTATAGACCAGACTTTTGGACTCTGGGACCGGGAGAGGGTGGGATGATTGGGGAGAATAGCATTGAAATATGTATAATATTATATCTGAAATGTATTAATTGTTCAAACTAAACACTATCATGTTACAATTTATTCATACTAGATGTTTGTAATGTTTCTGATAATCAATAAAAGAGATTCTTGATTAAAAAAAAAAAAAAAATTCCAGGACGACCTAAGATGGTAGGTGTCAAGCTCAGAGTTTATTTAATAAACACCTTTACAAAGATGACTTTAGACATCAGCTGAGTTTTATGTACACCATACAGATGATATGACCTCTAGGTGTGCCTTAGGAATACAGGGTTTTCAACTAGTATTTAAATCAAGCTCTTAGATGCCAGTTTCATCATCTGGTGAAAGTACATAACACCCCGCCCTTCTGCGAACCTGTGCATCAAGAGCTTTGCGGCAAAGAGTTTGGCACAGAGTAAGCACTCAGTGACTGGTAGCTATTAATAATTAGAATTGACCTGAAAACCTTCCAGGAGGTGTAAAATGCTTTCTTTCCTGTCTACGCTATACTTGGAAGATGCCCTTTATCTATTGTTTAAACAACAGAAAACAGCAGCTTCTCAGAAATAGGATAAGTGACAACCCAAAGTTAATTTGCATAAAATGCATCATATTCTTTCTAATTACTTCCTGAATTTTCTCTGGAGTGTGTTTCCTTAGAGATAAGGAAATATAAAGGTCACTTATGTTGTTGGAAGCTGTATAGCTTTTATTTACATAGTGAAGTTGCTTTCTAAACAATAAGATCTAGAGAACACAAAAGAGATCTTCCTCTCCTGAAACTCAGAGGACAGCTAATGTGTAATTTGTGAAGCCAAAAAAGAGGCTTTGTCTTGGATTTTTTTTTATCCAAAGATCTGCATTTTCTTTTTACATTTAATCCTATAAAATCAAGTTTCACTCTATCTTCAGTTTCCCATTCTGTTCCCAGTTTTCCACTGAGTAGCAGAGTCTCTCCAGAGGCCCCTGAACATTGGCAGGGAGCAGCTGCCTTAGCAGTAAATGCCACAGTTGTTGGCACTGGGAAAACATCGCCAGCAAGCAAGCTGCCTTGCTGTTCTACTGCCAGGGCCTCTGAATATTCAAAAACAGCACCATGAAAGACATACAACTTCAGATTTACGCTTAGGTAAATTAAAATTAATGACTTGGTTCCTTCGTGTAGGCTGTGATTTTTCCTTCTTAGAATACTAGTGCCATGAGTTCTATTCTATCAAAATGGAGAATTGCAACTAAAAAAAAGGCATATCCATAAACATGAAACAGCTCAATTTTCTATTTGCTCAAGTTTTTGCTAATTAAAAAAAAATTTTTTTTTTAAACATCATACTAGCAGTTGAGTAATGGAAGTGTTCCTTTCACTCAGGGATCTGTGATTCAGTGCATCCTCATTGAGCTGCCACTGTGTGCAAGCTATGTGTGAAAGCTGGGGAATACATAGAGGAGGATGCAGGTTCTTACCAAGGAGTTTAGCGCTGTTCAGTTACTGTCGTGTGCCTGCACTGATGCCCTCTACCTGACAGTGGTTGACTTTGCCATGAGGGTGCAGTACAAGTATAATAAGAGAAATTTTTTTAAACCTACTGCTGCTAAGTCACTTCAGTCATGTCCGACTCTGTGCGACCCCAGAGACATCAGCCCACCAGACTCCCCCGCCCCTGGGATTCTCCAGGCAAGAACACTGGAGTAGATTGCCATTTCCTTCTCCAATGCATGAAAGTGAAAAGTGAAAGTGAAGTTGCTCTCTTAGCTGCCCCATGGACCACAGCCTACCAGGCTTCTCCACCCATGGAATTTTCTAAGCAAGAGTACTTAGTGCCATAGAATTTGGGCTTCTCTGGTGGCTCAGTGATAAAGAACCTTCCTGCCAATGCAGGAGGCACAGGTTCGCTCCCTGGGTCTTGAAGATCCCTTGGAGAAGGAAATGGCAACCCACGCCAGTATTCTTGCTGGGAAATCTCATGGACAGAGGAGCCTGGTGAGCTACAGTCCATGGGGCCACAAAAAGTTGGATATGACTTAGCAACTGAGCACACACGCATGCCACAGAGTTCAAAGACAGGAATGTTGCATAGGTCATGGTTTACAAAACACTTTCTGAAAGCAGAGTACAGACACGGTGGGGAAGAGTGCCAGGCACTGGTCAGGCATATTCCATGCATCATCTCAATTTAAAATTGTGATTTAAACTTTCTTATTTTCAGTTCACTATCCATTAGAGAGATTAAGAAATATAGTTAGCAAAAAACATGATCATGCTGGACATACTATGTTGTAGCCAAGCTTTGTCACTTAATATATTTTGAATATTTTTTATGTCATTAACCATGCTTTTTCACATTACTCTTAATGACTACATGACTTATTTATTTTTCTAATAGCTAAGTTAGGTCAGATCAGATCAGTCACTCAGTCGTGTTCGACTCTTTGCAACCCAATGAATCGCAGCACGCCAGGCCTCCCTGTCCATCAACAACTCCCGGAGTTCACTGAGACTCACGTTCATCGAGTCAGTGATGCCATCCAGCCATCTCATCCTCTGTCGTCCCCTTCTCCTCTTGCCCCTAATCCCTCCCAGCATCAGAGTCTTTTCCAGTGAGTCAACTCTTCACATGAGGTGGCCAAAGTACTGGAGTTTCAGCTTTAGCATCATTCCTTCCAAAGAAATCCCAGGGCTGATCTCCTTCAGAATGGACTGGTTGGATCTCCTTGCAGTCCAAGGGACTCTCAAGAGTCTTCTCCAGCACCACAGTTCAAAAGCATCAATTCTTCAGTGCCCAGCCTTCTTCACAGTCCAGCTCTCACATCCATACATGACCACAGGAAAAACCATAGCCTTGACTAGACGGACCTTTGTTGGCAAAGTAATGTCTCTACTTTTGAATATGCTATCTAGGTTGGTCATAACTTTCCTTCCAAGGAGTAAACGTCTTTTAATTTCATGGCTGCAGTCACCATCTGCAGTGATTTTGGAGCTCAGAAAAATAAAATCTGACACTGTTTCCACTGTTTCTCCATCTATTTCCCATGAAGTGATGGAACCGGATGCCATGATCTTAGTTTTCTGAATGTTGAGCTTTAAGCCAACCTTTTCACTCTCCACTTTCACTTTCATCAAGAGGCATTTTAGTTCCTCTTCACTTTCTACTATAAGGGTGGTGTCATTTGCATATTTGAGGTTATAATCTGAGGTTATTGATATTTCTCCCAGCAATCTTGATTCCAGCTTGTGTTTCTTCCAGTCCAGCATTTCTCATGATGTACTCTGCATATAAGTTAAATAAACAGGGTGACAATATACAGCCTTGATGAACTCCTTTTCCTATTTGGAACCAGTCTGTTGTTCCATGTCCAGTTCTAACTGTTGCTTTCTGACCTGCATACAGATTTCTCAAGAGGCAGATCAGGTGGTCTGGTATTCCCATCTCTTTCAGAATTTTCTACAGTTTATTGTGATCCACACAGTCAAAAGTTAGGTAAGAAGATGTAAATATAAGAAAAATAAAACCATGAAAGTATTAAGAGAAAAAATATTATATGGATGGTGGGCACTCAAAAAAAATTTTTTTTTTTTTTTGTAGCAGACAAATTGAGAGGAAGATTAAAGAGATTTCCTGTGTAACCCTTTCCCCCACACTTGCAGTGCTTCCCTCATTATCAGCATCCCCTTCTGGAGTAGTGCATACATTACAGTTGATAAACCTACATTGACCCATTGTTATCACTCAGAGTTCACAGTTTACATTAGCGCTCACTCTGGGTGTCGTACATTCTGTGTTGTTTGTTTGCTAAGTCACGTCCAACTCTTTTGTGACCCCATGGACTATAGCCCGCCAGGCTCCTCTGTCCGTGGGGTTTCCAAGGCAAGAATATTGGAACACGTTTCCATTTCCTTCTCCAGGGGATCTTCCTGAACCAGGGATCAAACCTGAGGCTCCTGCATTGTCAGGCGGATTCTTTACCACTGAGCCACCAGGGAAGTCCTTGTATGTACTATGTGCTGTGTGCTCAGTCCTTCAATTGTGTTCTCCTCTTTTTAATCCTATAGACTGTTGCCCACCAGGCTCCTCTCTCCATTGGATTATCCTTGGCAGGAATACTAGAGTGCATAGCCATTTCCTCCTTCAGGGGATCTTCCTGACCCAGGGATCAAACCTATATCTCCTGAATTTCCAGCATTGGCAGACAAATTCTTTACCACTAAGTCACCATAATGGCATGTATCCATCATCAGAGTACCATACAGAGTTTGGGTATTTTTTAAAAATATGTCAAGGCAAAAAAACCTTAATCCCTGATAGCTCAGTTGGTAAAGAATCTACTTGCAATGCAGGAAACCCTGGTTTGATTCCTGGGTCAGGAAGATCCACTTGAGAAGGGATAGGCTACCCATTCCAGTATTCTTGGGCTTTCCTTGTGGCTCAGCTGGTAAAGAATACACCTACAATGGGGGAGACCTGGATTTGATCCCTAGGTTGGACTGTATAGTCCATGGGGTTGCAAAGGGTAGGACACTACTGAGCAATTTTCACGTTAAGAGAAAAGGTGAGTAGTTTTAATGCTTAAAAGTTAAAAACTCTTTGGATATTAGTTCAGTTCAGTCACTCTGTTGTGTCCGACTCTTTGTGACCCTGTGAGCTGCAGCATGCCAGGCCTCCCTGTCCAACATCAACTCCTGGAGCCTACCCAAACTCTTGTCCATTGAGTCAGTGATGACATCCAACCATCTCTTTCTCTGTTGTCCCCTTCTCCTGCCTTCAATCTTTCCCAGCATCAAGGTCTTTTCAAATAAGTCAGTTCTTCTCATCAGGTGGCCAAAGTGTTGAAGTTTCTGCTTTAGCATCAGTCCTTCCAATGAATATTCAGGACTCTTTTCCTTTAGAACTGACTGGTTGGATCTCCTTGCAGTCCAAGGGACTCTCAAGAGTCTTCTCCAATACTGCAGTTCAAAAGCATCAATTCTTCAGTGCTCAACTTTCTTTATAGTCCAACTCTCACATCCATACATGACCACTAGAAAAACCATATCCTTGACTAGACGGACCTTTGTTGGCAAAGCAATGTCTCTGCTTTTGAATATGCTATCTAGGTTGGTCATAACTTTCCTTCCAAGGAGTAAGCGTCTTTTAATTTCATGGCTGCAGTCACCGTCTTGCAGTGATTTTGGAGCCCCCTAAAATAAAGTCTCTTATTGTTTCCACTGTTTCCCTGTCTATTTGCCATGAAGTGATGGGACTGGATGCCATGATCTTAGTTTTCTGAATGCTGAGCTTTAAGCCAACTTTTTCACTCCAAGATTACTGTAAATAAAATTTAAAAACATTATCTCATTTAATTCTCACAATAATTTTATGTAATAGATGCTTAGATTTGTTTTAAAGAAGAAGAAATGGCACAGAGAAATGACAGTGTGGTCAGTAGTTTTTTGGGAGGCTGATTATCTTGGTGAAGAATAAAAGCTGACAAAAATGAGAGACATAATGAAGCAGTGGTTCAAGTTTAGTTTTTTTAACAGCCTTTCATATGAATCCCAGCTTTACCACTTTGAAGTGATGGGTGAGCTTCATTTTATGTAGTTAAAAATATTATATCTTCATTCCATCGTTTGAAGTGTTAATTTCTGTATACTTTCTCATAACAGCTGTTAGAACAAACATGAGACCTTTTTCAAATGTCTTCAAATGCAACAGTTCAGTGGCATCAAGGACAGGCAAGTTAGATGCTAATTACAGAAATCATAAATCCCTTTTTTACCATCCCTTATATAGTATACTATACTATCCCTTAAATAGTAAAAGGTATCAAGACCTCAGGTAAATAGAGACAGTATGACATAGATCATTAACTACTTATTGAAGACACAAGAGAGAAAAAGCGAAAACCGTGTGAGCTATTATCAAATGGTTGAAATAAAACAAAAGATTGATTGTAGCTGTCATCATAGCTTAGCAATGGGAAAATCTGGAGTGAAGAAATTTAGAATATAAATGTTTTCAGATAGTATTGAGATGAATTCAGTTAAGTTAAAAAATCCCACCTCATCGTGGATAAGAGCATATGTCTCATTCATTGGGTCCTGTAAAATATTCTGTGCAATTGATCTAATATTTGACTTAAAATGGGGTCATAATATTTACATCCTCTGGAATAACACAATTTATGCTGTGCAATAACCTTGACTCTTTTACAGAATCATGTTTAATGGGCCCTCCAGAGCTCTGATGAATACCACAGTTTGGTCTGTTTTCTGCATTTCTTAGGAGTCTGGAAAAGCTGTAGGAAATGAAATAGCTATCACAAAGTTTTTGCATCTAGCTCAACTACTACTGTCAAGTTTAGCAAAAAGGCCAAAAATTCTGAATTTAAGAGATTTTAGTAACTGCTTAGAATTAGTGTTTGAATATGTACTGTGAAGAATGTTAAGATTTTTAGCATTAAAGAGTCCTACATCTACCACATGTACCACCACTTAAAAATGAAGGAACTTTATTGTTTAATTTTAAGTATATGCACATATACTTGTATAAATGTATATATATATATACACACACACATGAAATATATATATATATATTGTAGTTTCACAAGTGAATTTTATTTTTTCACCACAGATAAACAATCAGATTCTATATGGAAGAAGTCACCAAAATGCATCTGCTATTATTAAGACTGCCCCGCCAAAGGTCAAGCTGGTTTTCATCAGGTAAGACAGATATGTCTGGTTTCCTAAAACTCAAGATCTCTTCTGGAGATGTTATTATTTTATCTTATACATAAAATATGTAATACTACTTTATCTTTTGTTTGTTTAAAACAATCACTTTGTTTTAAAAATATGTTTTCCTTTTATAATTGTCACTTTAAGAAAAGTATGTGTGCTAAGTCTTGTGTCTAACTCTTGTGTCCATGGTGACACCATGGACTGTAATCTTCCAGGTTCCTCTGTTCATAGACTTCTCCAGGCAAGAATACTAGAGTGCGTAGCCATTCCCTTTTCCCGGAGATCTTCCCGATGTAGGGATCAAACCCAGGTCTCCTGTATTGCAGGCAGATTCTTCACCATATGAGCCACCATGGAAGCTCAAGAAAAGTATTGATTGCTTTGATGCTGAGGTGTTCTTGTTATGTACAGTTCACATGATAGAACTGGTAGTTGAGGCTTATGTTTGTATTTCTATTTTGAAAATTTTTTTCTTGATCTGATTATCGTCTTTTTAAATATCATAGAACATTCTAGCTTGTCATCCTCCCATCAGCATCATTTGGTACATTTGGTACATTTGCTATCTCATTAATGACTTCATCAAAGGATAGGCAGGAAAAAAAAGAACCCAGGGAAGTTTTAGAAGGTTCATGTTAAGAGCGCAGGTGAGAAATACAGAGGGGAGAAGATGTGAGCTCTACTGTCTGGAGTTGTGTAGTCCATTTGGGGCTCCACATTTGCCCACACCTCATCTGCCAGCAGACTTAGCCCTTTTGGTATAAGTGAGTCAGAATTGAGACTCCTCATTGGTGGGAGCCATCATTGCTCCATCAGACATGGAATGAGGTTTGATTCCATGTAATTTTACTAAAATGACAGATAAATCCAAATTATTTTTAGAGGATGTAACTGTATGTTAGCTATCACTCTGTTTCTTTGCCTTTGGGGCCTCAGTTACTGTCTATAAACGGGATTATAAAGCACTTACCTCATTCATTGTGGTATTTTGAAAATTAGAAATAACACAGTGTCAAGGAGAGAGTAAAGGTTACCTGTCCTTATGACGGCGATGATTAATACTACTTTTCCTCTTCTCAGTAGTTACTTTTCAGTAAGACCCATCCATTCCCAGGAGACAGCTGGGATTAAGAGGTTGTTTATTTCCAGTTTTGGACACTAGTGTAGATGATTGAAATATTCCTTCCCATGCCATCACTTCAGCCTTACAGGCATAGCTGCTTTGCTCCTGAAAAAGTCCTACATTAATGGCAACCTACTCCAGTACTCTTGCTTGGAAAATCCCATGGACAGAGGAGCCCTGTAGGCTGCAGTCCCTGGGGTCACTGAGAGTTGGACACAACTGAGCAGCTTCGCTTTCATTTTTCACTTTCATGCATTGGAGAAGGAAATGGCAACCCACTCCAGTGTTCTTACCTGGAGAATCCCAGGGATGGGGGAGCCTGGTGGGCTGCTGTCTATGGGGTCACACAGAGTTGGACACAACTGAAGCGACTTAGAAGCAGCAGCAATGACCTTTTATCCTGTTCATTAGCACTTTCTGGATTTCCAGGGTTTGTTGCTCTTATATCTAGGGTGAGAAACCTTGTTCCTCCCCATTTGCATAATGACAGTCTCCTTTGGTTTACTGACCTTGGACTTCTGTTAGACACCAGTCCCTTTACCCTTCCTGTTGCCAGAGGCTACAAATTTAGTTAGATGATGTAAACATGAACAGACTTGAGAACAAGTCAGTGACTCAAAAATTTAAAGTGTCCATCAACAGAAGTCCATACAAGTAAAGAGTTGAAGCCATTTGAGCTTGAAAACTTGGTTTAAAGCTGTGTGAGGATCACATGAGATGTTACATAGCATTCAAGAGTGTCTGCACATCAGTGCTTGGCACTTTGTGGCCACTGCCACAAGGAATGTTATTACTGATTAACATTATTGTTATGTCTTTGTCTTCTGTGGGGCCTTTATACTCATGGTGGCTTATCCCATTTTAAAGGGAACAAAAAGAGAATTGAATAGGATCCAAAAGGAAATCACTTAATGCAATTAAGTAGTTGGGAAATAGAACCCCCTGCTTCAAAAAAGAAAGATTAAATGATTTGAAGTTATTTAGAAGACAGAAGAGAAAGCTGAGTAAAATGTTAATAATAGTAATAAAGTCTCATTAATTTAGTGTCTGGTAGTTTCAATTTTGATCTGTTCAGAAGGGATCAGAATCAAGGAAAAAATTTGTTCAGCAATTAATTGTGTAAGCGTAATTGAGGATGCTGCTGAGTACTTATTTACTGGACATGATTTTAAGCAATTTAGAAATATCAAGCTACAGTCAGAATACGTCATCTGATTATGAACCTTTCTTGCATGGTCATTAAATTACTGTGTCTAGCACATAGTGGAGAAGGCAATGGCAACCCACTCCAGTACTCTTGCCTGACAAATCCCATAGATGGAGGAGCCTGGTAGGCTGCAGTCCATGGGGTCGCTAGGAGTCAGACATGACTGAGCGACTTCACTTTCACTTTTCACTTTCATGCATTGGAGAAGGAAATGGCAACCCACTCCAGTGTTCTTGCCTGGAGAATCCAAAGGATGGGGGAGCCGTCTATGGGGTCGCACAGAGTCAGACACGACTGAAGCGACTTAGCAGCACATAGTGGGGATTCAGAAAGCTTTATAGAATAACTTTCCTTTCAACTCTTACTGAGCAATCCAGATCATATATTCTCCAAAGGGAACAATCATAGTAAATTAGTTTTATAAAACTCCTTATAGTTTAGTCCCTCTCCCTAACTTAAGAAGATTTTCTGTATTTTCTTTTGTAAGGAGAAAAATAACAGGGGCATGATTCTGAACAATCTATTGTTGTGTCTACTTTTAGACTGTCTAAAGGAAAAGGAGCTTGCATTGAAGCAAGAAAGATGTTCCTATGCCCATAGCCTTTGTTTGATTCAATAGATACATATCTAGTAATTTGCATGCCAGCATTTTATTAATTAATTAACGCTTCAGTTTCTATAGGGAAGGAACTAATCATTTGACTAAGAGCTCTTATCTAAAATGATCAGTTCTTTTCTAAAGCAAAATTGAACTCTCAGGCTTAGGGATTAAAAAAAGAAACCATCAATTCACTCAGCCTGGGCTTGAAATTCACTCATGATACCACAGCTGTTTGAGCTTGATTAGTTTCCTGAGCTTGGAGAAGGCAATGGCACCCACTCCAGTACTCTTGCCTGGAAAATCCCATGGACGGAGGAGCCTGGTAGGCAGCAGTCCATGGGGTTGCTAGAAGTCGGACATGACTGAGCGACTTCACTTTCACTTTTCACTTTCATGTGTTGGAGAGGGAAATGGCAACCCACTCCAGCACTCTTGCCTGGAGAATCCCAGGTATGGAGGAGCCTGGTGGGCTGCCGTCTATGGGGTCGCACAGAGTCGGACATGACTGAAGCGACTTAGCAGCACCAGCAGCAGCAGTTTCCTGAGCTAGTTCATAAATTGTCTAATGTATTAGTACATGTAAATTGCCTGGAAATATGGACTCAACATATATGGCTGCTCTAGAGATGAAGATGATGGTGATGATGGCAGAAAATGTGGGAGAGGGGCAGGATGGAGGTAAAAGAGAAGGAAAAGTAGTAGTTTGGGTGAAAGAAAGAGGAGGGGAAAAAAGAACCACTTCTCATACATATCTTGTCTAATTCCAGAATCTTGACTATTTTTTGAGTGAATCACATTTACAGTTTAAGAATGCTCTAATTAACATCATAATGGTTAATCACTGGAAGAGATAGTTTCGGACATTATATACAACCATTTCTAGTAAATGTTAGAATAAGAGACGAGGACACAGCCTACCTAAAACGTCTTTCAGTTTCCTGTCTGCTGTTGCTAGACTGCTGCTGGTGCTTCTCTGTTGTCTTCTATTTTTAATGATGACCTGATATTCTAACAAGGAGTAGAATGCTCATTAATTGAGGAATGTATAAAGAGAAACCTAATTAACATGAATGAATCCTCATGTCAATATAATATAGTAAATTTTACTAAGTAATATTAAATAGGGACAGAATTTAAAGCACTTAAGGAGTTAAGAAAGAAAATCTAAATGAAAAAAATTTATTGTTCATTAGCTGTGTACATCACTAATAGGGGTAGCTTGGTAGATTGGTGTCCTATTCATGTGTGGTAACCTGTGCATTTATGTGCTAAGCAATATGGCATCCTTGCTTCTTTGGGCTGATTGACTAGTTCATGCCTCATTTAGAGATATCTTTCAACCTCTGCCTGTGTATTACCTCCTTCAGACTATTGTCACAAGAATAGTTTTGCCTATTTTGGAACCAAATCCTGAAACAATTAAGTACTGATTTGTTACCAAGTTTCAAGAGGTTAGCACTTAAATCATCTCAGTTCATCAGATGTAATTATACTTTTCTTTAAAATGGCATAACTTGCTTTGTGTTATATGTGTGCTGAGTCACTTCAGTCATGTCCGACTCTTTGTGAACCCACGGATGGTAGCCCATGGCTACAGGCTTCTCTGTCCATGGAATTCTCCAGGCAAGAATACGGGAGTGGGTTTCTGTTTTCCTTCTCCAGGGATCTTCCCAATCCAGGAACTGAACCCGCATCTCTTAGCATCTCCTGCATCAGCAGGCGGGTTCGTTACCACTAGTACTACCTGAGAAGCCCTTGTGTTATATAATGTTACTTTAAAAACCAGTCTTTATAAATTATATTTCTTTGATTATTGCTTCTATATGGCAGTATTTCCTTCCTTTGTTGAAACTGTTGATTCCCTGTGCATTTCCATTATACAGAAAATTTTGGCTTTTATACCTGAGTAACTCTTTTTCAAATTTATTGACAAGAGAGATAAGAATGGGAACTGGCTACAGGTTTAGGAGAATGACTAACAGTAAAATAATCACAGGAGGTGTGAAAATATGCTGCAGGTAACATTTTAATTAACTAGGGCTTTTAGTCTGTAGTGATCTACATTTGTGTAATCATGTCCTTGTTGTAACACTTGCCTTTGTTCATATACTAATTGATCTATAATTCACAAAGTGGGTCTGTGAGTCTTCAGGGAAAATAAGCAAGTTGCTGCTGTGTGTACATGACATGGGCTTCCCTGGAGGCTCAGATGGTAAAGAATCCACCTGCAAATGCAGGAGACGTAGGTTCCACCCTTGGGTCGGGAAGGTCTCCTGAGGAAGGGAATGTATTCTTGCATTACATTGCAATACACTCCAGTATTCTTGCCTAGAGAATTCCATGGACAGAGGAGCTCAGCCGGCTACCGTCCGTGGGGATCACAAAGATTTTGGACACGATTGAGTGACTAACACTTTGACCTTCAAACATGACTTACTTACATAATCACTTTTTGCCCTTTTTCCCCACATTATTAGATGTTGGACAATGCTGTAATCATGTAATTGTGCCCAGTGGGGAGCCTGGTGAGCTTCCGTCTGTGGGGTCGCACAGAGTCGGACACGACTGAAGTGACTTAGCAGCAGCAGGCACATTTGGACGTTGGTATACACAGTGATTCTACTCTAGATCATCTATATGCATATTACACTGTGGGTGCTTACTATGTACCACACATTCAACTCTGAGTTTTTCTATTCTATATGATCTCCTCTACATAAGCACTCCAATTTCAGTACAGGAAAAGCAATGTATTAATATGATGAAGAATGAATTGCTGTATTTGGCAGTGCAAGGATCCAAGGAGATTAATGATCTCGCCTGCAGCTCTTGTCATACCTTCCCCCACTATTGAAAATTAAATGTCATGTATAACAACTCACTCTCCATTACTTAATTACATGTGGAAAATGTGTACTGTTAAAAACTCCTGGGGCTAAAGGAGGCCAAATGAAACTAAAACCCTTGGAAAGATTTAGTGCTAGCTGTCAAGCCCTACCGAGTGAAAGTGGACTCACCACGGGACCCACTTCACTGTATCCGTTGAACACATGTCTTGTTTTTGTAATTAAAAAATATGGCGTGGTCTGTTATTCTCTAGTGTTGTCCCTAAAAGATGATATTGGTTCAAAATTAATGTGAATGTCAAAGTAAGTCCATTTGAATAAGATCCTTTTTATGTTCTTGCTTCTTTATATCTAGTTTTGATAAATAGGAGGGAAAAAGATTGTGGGATCAAGTATGAGTTTGACTTTTACAAGGAGACATTCATGCATTTATTGCATAAGTATTTTCAGAGTGCCTACCTGTGCTGGTGCTGTGGAGTGACACAGAGAACACAATTTCTGCCTTAAGGATAGACACAGAGAGTAAAACAGTCTTACTGTTTCACTGGTGCCTTATCCAGCGGTGTAAGTGCCATGACACTATAGGGACATATAGGAGACACACCTAACCTGGTCTTTGTAGCCTATGGGAAAGTGTCACAGATAAAGATGTTTAGGCTCAGACTAGAAGGGAGGAACATAGTTGCATATGTCATTTGATATGATTTCTGTAAATAAGCATTTTCTTATGCTCATGGATCATTAAAGGATGCAGTACCCCTTTTCAAGTGCACAGTAAAACATCATCCATGGCATATATGACAAGTTTTGAGGAAGAGGCCTATCATTAGCACTGAACTATGTTAGGAGTTGTAGGGGGTGGAGACTCTCCCGCAATTTAAAGGCTCTTCTGTTTCTCTGTTTAGTTGGACTGTGTGATAGATCCATAGGTCTCTCAAATGCTGAAATCCCCAAATTTCTTCAATACTTGTTTTCTGTACTATCCATTTTAAATAATAACTTTAATTATTAATTTTATATTCATAAGTAGAATTTATAAGACTTTTAGTTCAAGAGCAAGGTGGAATTGGAGTGTTTTGTGTTTTTTTGATCTTTTGTCAAACCCATTGGAATTTATGTATTCAAATAAGAAAAACTGTTCCCTTTGACAGATTGTGGTAACCTTGGGAAGTTGTGTACATTTCATCCAGTTATCATTCCATTGGGTCATACACTTCTGAAATCATTTTGAAAGCCTAAGACATACTCTTGAATATCTACAGTAGCCAGAGATTTTTCCTCTTTCAAGGGTGGTTGTAGCTAGGTTGTCTGAAATAACCAGATATTTTACACGAATTAGGTAAAGTGCTTATGAAGCAAGCCCATCTTCCTTGTTTGACTTGTAAAGGATCTTTGAAAGCCGTTATTATTATTTCATGAATAGAATTGCAAATTTTGTTCTTTACTGCTCCTATTTCTTAATACCAGCTTGTGGGAATTATGACCATATGTATTTCACTTTTAGCACTCAGAAACAGATGCTCTCTGATGGTCACAGAGAAAATAGGGGTGTTTATTCTTTACACTTTTTGGGGGGCAATATTTTTACTTCTCTCACTGTAGAATGCCTGTTTCCTTTGGTAGATGCTCCTCCCTGAACACACATACATGCCCACAATGTATGTAGTATGATGAAAGAGTAAAAATAGTAAATCTAGGTGGAATCTAAAGGAACCAGATCTTTCTCTCACTGCCAAGGTGTCACCAGTGGGTGGACATGAGACCTAAGCTTGAGCAATATGATACCTTAGGCTTAGAACAGAAAGCAAGTAATTTGAGTGATTTTATATGTATGGTGTTTATTCATGGAGTCACAGGGCCTTGATCAAAGGTACCTGCTCTGATTTCATTCTACTTCCTGCTTCCTTGTCCTCTGGAGGTCTCTTAGTTCTCATTTGTTCTAAGTCTGATAATATAAGCCTGCCTATGTTCTGTGAGATCCCAATATCCCTCTAATAAATTACCTTTTGCTTTAGTTCAATTCAGTTGCTGTCATGTCTGACTCTTTGTGACCCCATGGACTACAGCACGCCAGACTTCTCTGTCCATCACCAACTCCCAGAGTTTGCCCAAACTCACATCCATCAAGTCAGTGATGCCATCCAACCATCTCATCCTCTGGCATCCCCTTCTCCTCCTGCCTTCAATCTTTCCCAGCATCAGGGTGTTTTCCAATGAGTCAGTTCTTCACATCAGGTGGCCAAAGTATTGGAGCTTCAGCTTCAGCATCAGTTCTTCCAATGAATATTCAGGACTGATTTCCTTTAGGATTGATCGGTCTGATCTCCTTGCAGCCCAAGGGACTCTCAACAGTCTTCTCCAACCCCACAGTTCAAAGGCATTAGTTCTTTGGTTCTAAGCTTTTTTTATGGTCCAACTCTCACATCTATACATGACTACTGGAAAAACCATAGCTTTGACTATACTGACTTTTGTCTCTGCAAAGTGATGTCTCTGCTTTTTTATATGCTGTCTAGGTTGGTCATAGCTCTTCTTCCAAGGTGCAAGCATCTTTTAATTTCATGGTTGCAGTTACCATCTGCAGTGATTTTGAAGCCCAGCAAAATAGTCTGTCACTGTTTCCATTGTTTCCCTATCTATTTGCCATGAAGTGATAGGACCGGATGCCATGACCTTAGTTTTTTGAATGTCGAGTTTTAATCCAGCTTTTTCACTCTCCTCTTTCCCTTTCATCAAAGGCTCTTTAGCTCCTCTTCGCTTTTTGCTGTAAGGGTGGTGTCATCTCCTTATCTGAGCTTAAGTTGGCCTAAATTACTTTCTATTGCTTGCTGCCAAAGAGTCCTAATGAATAGGAAGGGTGATAAAGTTAGAGCTCTCTGAACAAGTCATGAGCAACCAGTGCAAGTTCCCTCTGCTTATATGCATGTCCCATGTTGGCTTTTAGCCGTGATCCTGAGAAGATATTATCCTTCAAACATCCTTAGCAGAACCACAAGACCTCTAAACAAGTCCCTACTGGGGATCCCCAGTATGACAAGTTTCCACTGCTGCTGGCTCTTGAAATGAGATTACCACCATGATTTCAAAGAAATCAAGCAGGATTTTATTCAGTTTTATACTTGAAGGAAGAGTCACCTTTTATAGTTCATGGCCTTACAGTGAGAACTGGATGTCTGAACATTTAGGCTATTCCTGACCGGATGAAGAGAAGAATGGCTGTGAACATCTACTGTACTTTCTTTAGAAAGAGTCTCTATGAGAAACTTGATAGGCTATCATTTATCCCATCCAGTCCTAAAGCTCCCTATATTAACTCTCCCACCAACCTGCACTGTGAGATATTTTGAGTCAACTTTTCCTCTGTACATTTGGCAATCATTATTTAGAACTTGCCTGGGGCCACCTTTGCAAACTGTGGGCCTAGATGCTGAGTTACTCCCAGCAGCCCTCATTAGTGATTGACATTGTTTGGAATGCCAAGGAACTAGAGGTCATAATTCCACTGTCAGTGGACATTTATTTCAGATTCAGCATGGTCAGCTATTTTGGTGGTTTCTTCCAGTTGGGAATTAGAAACTGTTTAGTGTGTTCATATAGTTAGAAATATCTCCTGGAATCTTTTCAGAAAGGAGTTTTGCTCCCACTGAGATGTAATGATTTGCTTTGTTTTACATGTTACTTCTGGTTCATTTGCATAGAACTTGCCTGGATCAATGTTAATTTATTGTCATGTTTCAATTAATACAGCAAATATAGATTTTATTTTTTCCGTCCTCAAGTATCTCACATCACTATTTTTAGTACAGGCAGAAAAAAAAATTACCCAGGTCTGTTTAGTTGTATTCATATGTTCCTCATTTATGCAGCTTTGTGTGTATATGCACCTAAACAAAGTGTGAGGCTCCAGATCGTAGGAGTAATCATTCTATGTAGAACAGGTTGCACAAAATTAAATCAACTTGCTTAGGAATCCAGGTTGAATTCAGGCACATAGCTTCTACTTTTGATATAATGCTATTTTGTTGACATGAAATAAGATTCTATGGGTTTAGTGAAAATGAATTTCCAAGAGCAAGACCAGATCTGTTCTGAAGACAAAATGATTTTAAGTGATAATGTAATTCAAATGTATTCTCATCACACTTGTACTTTTTTGTCTTAGTCAATTTTTTAAATTATGATAAAATATGCATAACATAAAATCTACCTTATTAACCGTTTTTAAGTGTACAATTAAGTAGCATTAAGTATATTCATACTATTGTACAACCATCACCACCATCTATCTACAAAACAGTTTACTCCTTGCAAAACTAAAACTCTATACCCATTGACAAGTAACACCCCATTCTCTCATTCCCCCCGCCTCCTGGCAACTATCTTTCTGCTTTCTGAATTTAACTACACTGGATACCTTATAAAAGTGGACTCATAAAGTATTTATCCTTTTTCTACTGGCTTATTTCACTTATCACAATGTTTTCAAGATTCATCCATGTTGCAGCATATGTCAGAATTGTCTTCCTTTTTTAAAACTGAATGATGTTCCATTGTGTGTTTATCCATTCATCTGTTGAGAAACACTTGGGTTGCTTCTACTTTTTAACTATTGTGAATAATAGTACTGTGAACATGAGTATACAGATGTCTGTTTGAGACTCTATTCTCAATTCTTTCACATATGTATCCAGAAGTGGAATTGCTGAATTATATGATAATTCTATTTTTAATTTTTTGAGGAACTACTGTATTTCCCATAGCAACTGCACCATACTACATTCCTACTGACTGTAGGCAAGGGTTCCCGTTTCTCTACAACCTCACCAACTCTTACTATTTTCTTTCTTTCTTTTTTTTGATAGTAGTTGGGTATGACTATTGGGTATGAGTTCTTCTTTGGAGAGATATCTTTTCAAGTCATTGCCTGTCTTTTAGTCAGGTTGTTTTGTTGGTGAGTTTAGGAATTCCTTTATGTATTCTGGATATTAACTTATCATCAGATATATGATTTGCAAAAGTTTTCTCTCATTCCATAGATTGTCTTTTTCACTCTGTTGATCCACTGAGTTTTTCATGTTAATGTAGTCCAATTTATCTATTTGCTATTGCTTGAGCTTTTGGTGTCAGATCCAAGATATTGCATCATTGCCAAATCCAATGTCATGAATTTCCCCATGTTTTCTTGTAACAGTTTTATAATTTTAGCTCTTATGTTTAGGTCTTTGATCCATTTTGAGTTAATTTTTGTATATGCTATAGGGGAATAATCCAACTTCATTCTTTTGCATGTGGATATCCAGGTTTCCCTGTACCATTTCTTGAAAAGATCATCCATTCTCGCATTGAATAATCCTGGCACCCTTGTTGGAATCATTTGACCCTACATTGAGGATTTATTTTAGGACTTCCTATTATATTCCACTGGTTTATGCATTTGTTCTTAAGCCAGTACTATCCACCCCAGTCTTTTGCCTGGAAAATCCCATAGACGGAGGAGCCTGGTAGGCTCCAGTCCATGGGGTCACTAGGAGTCGGACACGACTGAGCGACTTCACTTTCACTTTTCACTTTCATGCATTGGAGAAGGAAATGGCAACCCAGTCCAGTGCTCTTGCCTGGAGAATCCCAGGGACGGGGGAGCCTGGTGGGCTTTCGTCTATGGGGTCGCATATAGTCGGACACCACTGAAGCGACTTAGCAGCAGCAGCAGCAGCAGCACACTGTTTTGATTACCATAGCATTGTAGTATATTGTGAAATTAGGAAGGGTGAGATCTCCAACTTTGTTCTTCTTTTTTCAAGATTGTTTTGGCTATTCCATATACATTTTAGGATGGAACACACTTTTACTTTTGAAAGAAGGAAAATGGCTCCTTGGAGATGTCTCAGACCCTAATAAATTGAAAGTCATAGAATTCTACAAACACATGCAGGCCCATACAGCTCATTACATCAGATGTCGTTTTTTCATCATTCATAAAATTTTGTCATAGGCTCAGTGTCTTTTCCTGAAGGATAAATACATTCTCTTCATATCTCATTAATCTTTCATTTAACTACAATTTGTAACATTCTTATAGAGCTTATGTTAGAGAATCTCATATTTAATCCTAAGGCATTAGTCAATGATTGCTGGATTGATGCTTCAAATAGCATGTTATTGAAATCTCTTACTACAATTTAATTATGATTACAACTTTGAGGGATAAGATATAAACATAAAGGGTTTTATCAACAAATCTCTGTATGTGACATGTGTATACTTAGAAGAACAGAAAAAAGTTGCTGAGAAAACCCATGTAAGCAGTTTAGAAATTCAGAGGAGAGAGAGATTACTGTTATAGAAGTGGATACAGCAAGAGCTAGTTAATGCTACCTGAGAATATTTACATAGGAAAAAAAAAGTCCAAACTGCATGAAAAATTTAAGTATATATTGAGTACCTGCTGCTGCTGCTAAGTCGCTTCAGTCGTGTCCAACTCTGTGTGACCCATAGATGGCAGCCCACCAGGCTCCCCCGTCTCTGGGATTCTCCAGACAAGAACACTGGAGTGGGGTGCCATCGCCTTCTCCGTATTGAGTACCTACTGTATCTCAAATACTATATAAGACATGCACATATATAACTATACATCAAGCAAAACAAGCACCAAAAGAGGGAACTCTATGCTGTTGGTTATTCACAGTGTATTTGCAGGCTTGGTTGCACAGAGGGGTTTCCACAGTTGAGAAGGGAGTGATTTGGATTGACTGAGACACAGAGAAAGCAGAACAAGGAAACCAGCAGTGACACTGTTGTTAACGGGAAAAGAAAAGTACTTGAATTAGAATGGTGACATAGGATCAGAAGAAAAGAGGAAAAAATGATGAAATCTTGAGAATGAATCCTTTAGACTTGATCATTTCTTTGGGTATAAGGGTTGATGGATGAATGAATGAAGAGTAACTGAGAACTTTGCTCCTGGATGTAAGAATCTGAGACTTAAATTTATATCCTAAAACATTGAATGTAAACTATTGTTACTATGAGATAAGGTTCAAACACAGGGTCAGGAAGATCCCCTGGAGAAGGAAATGACAACCCACTCTAATATTCTTTTCCTGTGGACGGAGGGGCCTGGCAGGCTACAGTCCATGGGGTTGCAAAGAGCTGGACGTGAGTTAGTGACTAAACAAGAACAACAACATTGTTACTATGCTTTAGTGTTACGACATATTATCTCTTAATTCTATTAGGATATATTATCCTAATTTTATAGATTAAGAAGTAAGATTTTTAAAAAGTTGCGTAGTATATTGTTTATGTCTTGCTGATGGAACTGAAGATAGAGCTGTACATTTACCTAGGTGTCCTTAGGACTGGATTTCTTTCCAGAATAGCACCTAGTTGTCTTATACTATAGATGATCCTCAATTCATTTTTTAACTGGGATATAATTTCTACTCAATGCAATAGATTTTAAGTGTTCAATTTGTTGAGTTTTGATAATATAAAATATATGCCTGTGTAGCCATCACCCAAAACAAAAATATAAGAAATTCATTCACCCTGGCAGTTTCCTGGTGCTTCTTTCCAGTTAGTTCCTACCCCCAGAACCAACACTTCTGATTTCTGTCACCAAAGATTAGTTTTAACTTTTCTTGAGATTCACAAAAAAAAAAAAAAAATCAAACAGCATCTATTATTTTGTGTCCGATTTCTTTCATTTTATATAATTTTTAAAAGGTTTATCCTTGTTGTCATGTATATCAATAGTTCCTTAAATTATTGAGGAATACTACCCCAGTCTGTGAATATACCACAATTTGATGATCCATCCTCCTAACAGTGGATATTTGGGTTGTTTCCAGATTTTAGCTATTCTGATTAAAGCATAAGCATGATTTTTTTGGGGGAAAAGTTATATAATAAACTTGTTTAGGACATATTTGAGTCAGGATAGACTCAGTTATGCTTCAGTAACTGGCAGCCCAAATCTCAGTGGCTTAAAATAACAAAGATTTATTTCTTTCTCAAGTTACATGTCCACCGGGGCTCAGCAAGGGGGCCTCTCTGCTCACTATGGTCCTTCAGGCAACAGAAGTTCCATCTCAGCTTGTGTTTCCATAATCACCAGGGCAGAAAAGCAAACATAGTTAATCAAGTACTGGTTCAATTTTAAAGGTGAAGAAAAACACAAGCCAGAGGATTTATGAATATCCCTAATTACTACCACAGGGAGCACTGGGAGAATCACACTCCACTGTACTGTTCACCACCCGACCTGCACTATCAAGCACAATGAATATTTCAAAGCACTGTATAGTCATTATATTTATATGAGGGATGGATAATGGAGATGTGACACTCCAAAGTTTTTTTTTTTTTTAGTTGCTCAGTTGTATCTAACTCTTTGTGACCCCATGGACTGTAGCCTACCAGGCTCCTTTGTCCATGGGATTTTCCAGGCAAGAGTACTGGAATGGGTTGCCATTTCCTTCTCCAGAGGATCTTCCCGACCCAGGGATCGAACCTGGGTCTCCCACATTGTAGGCAGATGCTTTACCCTCTGAGCCACCAGGGAAATCCACTCCAAACTTAAGTATGAAAAGATGATTAAGTCAGAGTGAACAAACTTAGAACTCTTCACTGCATCCTCATCTTGAAGAAAATTGTGAAATAAATTTATAAGTAAATTGTGACCCAGTAGAACTTTTCCCCGTGGTGGATCTGGGGATAATAGCTGGGGTATATGAGAGAATAAGATATTTGTGGCTTTGGGTCAAGCTATTGAAATGGGAAATACCATAATACAATAGTTAAAAGAGTAGGTTTTGAAAACCAGATAGTTGGATTTTAGCCTCAGCTTGCTATTTATTAGCTTTGAGACTTTGGTCAGGTATCTTAATCTCTGCGTAAAGTGAAGAAAATAATTGTAACTACCACATAGAGCTGTTATGAAGGTTAAATGAGTGAGTTAACATATAAAAAAGATTAGAATAGTGGTGCATGGTAAGAACTCAAAAGTTATGCTTCTGGTGATCACATTTTCCAAATCAATACATTTTGCTATGTATTACTTTTCTCATTGTGTAACAAACTACCACAAATTTAATGGCTTAGACCATTAATGGCTTAGATCAACACACATTATTATCTGGTAGTTCAGTAGGTCAGAAGTCTGACACAGAGGGGTTGGGCTCTCTATTTAACATATCACAAAGCAGAAATCAAGATGTTGGCTAGATTGACTTCTCTTCTAGAGCCTTGGGGAAAAGTTCACTTCCAGGCTCATTCTTAAGTTTATTTCCTTGTTGGGTCTTTTTTTTTTTTTTTTTTTCTTTTAAACTTTTTATTTTGTCTTGGGGTATAATCAATTAATAATGTTGTGATAGTTTTAGTCGTATGTATATATGTATCCTGGAGAAGGAAATGGCAACCCACTCCATGGCAAAACCCATGGACAGAAAAGCCTGGTGGGCTACAGTCTGTGGGGTCGCAAAGAGTCAGGCAAAATTCAACATCTACTACTACTACTATACATGTGTCCATTCACCCCCAAACACCCCTTTCATCCAGGCTACCATATAACATTGAATAGAGTTACCTGTGCTTGTCCTTGTTTTTTTTTTCTTCAGTTGCCATGGTTCACCATGACCCTATGGACTGCAACACGCCAGGCTCCCTGGGAACCAGGGTCCCCAGGCTCCACAGCTATCTCCTGGAGTCTGCTCAAACTCATGTCCTTTGAGTCACTGAAGCTATCTAACCATCTCATTCTCTGTCCACCCTCTTCTCCTTTTGCCTTCACTCTTTCCCAGCATCAAGGAGGTCTTTTCCAATGAGTTGGCTCATCGCATTAGGTGGACAAAGTATTGGAGCTTCAGCATCAGTCCTTCCAATGAATATTTAGGGTTGATTACCTTTAGTATTGACTGGTTTGATCTCCTTTCAGTCCAAGAGACTCTCAAGAGTCTTCTTCTGCACCACAATTTGAAAGCATTAATTTTTTGGCACTCAGCCTTCTTTATTGTCCAGCGTTCACATCCGTACCTGACAGAAAAAACCATAACTTTGACTATACAAACCTTTGTTAGAAAAGGGACATCTCTGCTTTTTAATATGCTGTCTAAGTTTGTCATAGCTTTTCTTTCAAGGAGCAAAAGTCTTTTAATTTCATGGTTGCAGTCACTGTCTGCAGTGATTTTGGAGCTCAAGAAAAGAAAATCTGTCACTGCTTCCACATTTTCCCCCTTGTATTTGCTTGTTGGTTATCCTAAAATGGATATAGCAGTGTACACATGTACATCCCAAACTCCCAACTATCCCTTCGCCCTGTTCGTTCCCCCTGAAACCATAAGTTCATTCTCTAAGTCTGTGAGTCTCTTTCTGTTTTGTAAGTTCATTTGTATCATTTCTTTTTAGATTCCACATGTAAGGCATGTCATACAATATTTCTCCTCTGTCTGACTTACTTCACTCAATATTACAACGTCTGGGCCCATCCATGTTGCTGCAAATGGCCTTATTTCATTCTTTTTAGTGGCTGAATAGTACTCTATTGTATACATGTACTACATTTTCTTTATCCATCCTTCTGTCGGTTGATGTTTAGGTTGCTTCCATGTCTTGGCTGTTGTAAACAGTGCTGTGTGAACGCACTGCTGGGGTGCCTATATCCCTTCCCCACTCCAGTATTCTTGCCTGGAGAATCCCTTGGACAGAGGAACCTGGTGGGCTACAGTCCACTGGATCACAAATAGTTGGACATGACTGAAGCAACTTAGCATTCACCCATGCATATCCTTTTAGATCAGGTTTTGCTACAGTATGGAGGTTCCTTGTTGGTTCTTAGTCGGAGATTTCTCTTAGTTTTTAAAGGTCATTCACATTATTTACCATGAGGGCCCTTTTATCCTCAAGCCAGAGATGATAATTGTAATCTCTGACTTTCTATCTCTGACCTCCTGACATTCCTTAGAATTCTTGTAGGTCAACCTACTAACTTTAGAGATCAAGACAATGAGGCTCCAAGAAGTGAAATTTTCAAATTTAAAGGGGACATGTAATTAGTTCTTGCCCAACACAGTAATCTGCCTTTATCTTAAGGTCATCAGTACTATGTAATATAACCTAATCATGGAAGCGAAATTCATCGTATTTATAACCTGTAAGCCAGAAGGCAGGTGTCTTGGGAGACCTCTTAGAATTCTGTCAAATACATGTTGCATGATTTTTACCAATGTGAATATAACAACATTGAATTGAAATCAGGATCCAGAATATGTCTTTGTCATAAATATATTATGCAAACAAAAAACTGAAATTGGGTATTTCCTAGTATCCTTTTGGAGAAAAACTACACTGATAGTCCCGAGATAGAAATTCCACTGTCATAATTATCTGTTTACTTAGCTCTGTTCCTCACTAATTGCTAACATCATCAAAGGTAGGAATCATGTTTTATTCATCTTTGTTTTCATAGCATAAATATTTGTTAAATAAACCAATGAATATATTCAAAATAAATTCAGAGCTGTATTGTTGAGCTGCAATCAATTAAACTCTAGCCAGAGTAAATTAAAAGGAGAATGTATTGTAAGACTACAGGATATTTTGTGGACTCTTAAGAATAAGTCATGCAGCTGAGACTCTGAAGAGAAGGAACCAGGGCAACTCCAGAGACATCACCCGAAGGAAGTTCTAACCTCATTGTTTAGTCTTGACTACCCTTGTTGGCATTGTCTAGATACCACACTCTTGAGTTTCTTTGAGTCTGTTCTAAATTTTCAGTCCCTGGGGGAGAGAATCTGATCTGCTTAAAATGGGACAGATGTCTGCTTCTTAAATCCACTGAAGGTGAGGCCAGCTGTTAGTGTTACATAGTAGAGACCATCCATGGAATCACTGTGAGTTGGGCGGACACTCCAAGAAATGTTCATTAATTTGTTAAGTACCAATTGCTGGCTGACTGCAGCCAGCACATCATCACTAATTGGTGAAGAAGCTTGGAAAGTGTAGGGCACACCTTTGATAGTTCTGCTTCATATCTTTTCCTGCTTATTAAGACCTCTTTTACTCAACAGACATTTTTAGTATACTTACTCTCTCCTAGGTATTCTGCTACAAGCAGAGGACATAAAGAAATAAGATCCTATCTCTGTGTTTAAAAAGGAGAGAGAATAGCACAAATAATTTTAATAGAGCATGGCAAGTCCAGTGATAAGGACATACCTATATAGGCTTCCATACCTTGGAAATCTCACTTTTATCCATGATAGAAGTCCACTGTCTGTCTGCCAACAGCTGTTACATCCTCAACAAGGAATGTAAATTGGCGTAGCTGCCAAAGAAAACAGAATGGAAGTTCCTCAAAAAGCTAAAAATAGAGTTGCTGTATGACCCTAAAATCCCACTCCTGCACATGTATCCAGAGAAAACAATTCAAAAAGATGAATGCACCCCAGTGTTCATTGTAGCACTACTTACAATAGTCAAGACATGGAAACAACCTAAATATCCATTCATAGATAAATGGATAAAGAACATTTATACAATGGAATATTACTCAGGCATCAAAAAGGATGAAGCAATGTCGTTTGGAACAACATGGATGGACCTAGAGATTATATTCTAAGTGAAGTCGGAAAGAAAAAGACAAATACCACACTGAGGTCACTTATATGTGGAATCTAAAATATAACTCAAATGAACTTTTCTACAAAGCAGAAACAGACTCATAGACACAGAGAACAGACTTGTGGTAGCCAAGGGGAGAGGGCTTTGGAGAGAGATGGATTGGGGCTTTGGGATTCACAGATGCAAGATATTATATAGAGAATAAACAATCAAGTCCTAATATATAGCACAAGGAACATTCAATATTCTATGATAATAAAAATGATATAGAATAATATCATAATAGAAAAGAATATGAAAAAGGATGTATATATATCTATATTTTATATATACACAACATATATAATCTCCTCTCTGGATATATGCCAGGAGTGGGATAGCAGGATTATATGGCAACTATGTTTTTAGTCTTTTGAGGAACCTCTATGAATAACCATATTCATATAACTGTATCACTTTGCTTTGTAGTAGAAATTTGTACAGCATTGTAAACCAACTATGCTTCAATAAAATAGACTTTTAAAAAGATACAAATCATGCAAAATAAATAAACACAAATACTGGCAAATAATTTCAACTACAATTTCTGATTGTGTGCTGTATGGGGCACCAAGATGTAAGAAATTTGTGTTGATTATACTGGAAATGAAAAGTTAATTATGAAGCAAATAGATTTCATTCCTTGTGAATCATGGACTATGAGAGGTCAGAGGATGCCCAGAAGTCTTTCAGGCTAACTGCCCTTGTGAAGCATAACTGCTTTCTCTCCTTTAGTTTCCCTCTTCCCACTTCTTTCTCTTTAAAATTGTTGTCTTGTCTGTCATACAGAGTGAAGTAAGTCAGAACGAGAAAAACAAATATCATATATTAATGCATACATATGGAATCCAGAAAAACGGTACTGATGAACCTATTTGCAGGGCAGGAGTAGAGACGCAGATGTAGAGAACAGATTTGTGGACACCAGAGGGAGAAGGAGAGTGACATGAATACACTACCATGTGTAAAATAGCTAGCTAGTGGGAAGCTGCTGTACAGGACAGGGAGCTCAGCTCCGTGCTCTGTGATGACCTGGAGGGGTGGGATGGGGACAGTGGGAGGGAGGCCAAGAGGGAGGGGATTTATGTATATATATATATATATACACACACATACACATATATAGCCGATCGCATTGTTGTACAGCAAAAACTAATACAACATTGTAAACAATTATTATTAGGGACTTCTATAGCTCAGATGGTAAAGAATCTACCTGCAATGCAGGAGACATGGGTTCCATCTCTGGGTGGGGAAGATCCCCCTGGAGGAGGGTATAGCAACCTTCTCCAGTATTCTTGCCTGGAGAATCCCATGGACAGAGGGGACTAGCGGGCCACAGTCCATAGGATCGCAAAAAGTCAGACACAGCTAAACAACCAACACACACAAAGCAATTATACTCCGACTAAAAAAAAATCGCTGCCTTGATGACAATGTCTGTGAACACTCACTCATGAGTGGATTGTGAAGGATTATGAACTGTAACTTCTTATAGCAGCTTTCCGCTCTCCACTGAAGTTTTCTATTCTATGAGGTTTAAAAAAATTAATATGGACTCTAAAAGCCACTAAAATCATACTATTTTGGGGGAAATTATTAAATTATGAAGTGATAACTTGGTCCAGTTAATCATTATTTCTCAATAAAAACTTATGTGCAGCTATATTTTTAATGCCTGTAACCTTTGAAAGTGATATGAAAGGCCATCTGCTTAATTACCGCCAAATACACTCTGCCCCATGGGCTCTGAAATGGAGCAGACATGTCCTGTTGGCTTTCAGTTCTAAGCTAGAGCTGAGCTCTATTGTGTTATTCCCTGGGGGAACCTGAGTGGTAAAGGAAATCACCTCTGGGAAAATGCTGTTACTTACCCAGGGGTAACTGATGGCTTCTTCTGTGTATGAGAAAACTGCTGAGGAGTGGATTGTACTCCCTGAAAAACAACAGCCATCTCTTAACATAATAGTGCATGCTTAAGGCATCTATAATGCTGTCAGAAGAAATAGACATATTCTTCATGCTCCGTGTCACTTTGTGATTTTGGTTTTCTCCCTTTTGCTTTGGTTTGGCTGGTGTGCTAGATAATTCAAGAATTTTAAAAGGTTAAAACCCAACTCAATGGACATGAGTTTGAGGAAACTCCAGGAGTTGGTGAGGAACAGGGAGGCCTGGCGTGCTGTAGTCCATGGGGTCGCAAAGAGTCGGACACGACTGAGCAACTGAACTGACTGACTGACTGAATGAATGAAAGCAGGAAATGGGACCTAGACCTCATCTCTTTATTTATGTTCTGCCTTATTCCAGAAGAATTTTTATCAGCTTAGAAGTTTTACAGCTCAACCTACTTAAGAGGTCAGGAAACTGATTTTCTTAGAGTGATTTCCCCAAAATCTTAAGGTCAGTGGTAGTTCTAGAACTGAAACTACTTCTGTCTTCTTATTGAAGGGAGTGATTGTTACATTGTTTATTTTATTTTTTTATTTTGACTGCACTGAGTCTTCACTGTAGTGCACAAGCTTCTCTAGTTACAGTGTGTGGGCTTTCTCTGGTTATAGCATGCAGGCTCATTAGCTGCATCAGGCCAGCTTATTTGCAATATTTGCCATCTTAGTTCCCAGGATCAAACTGGGCCTTCTTCACTGGGAGTGCAGAGTGTTATCCACTTAACCACTAGGGAAGTCCCTTAAAATAACTGGGTTTAGTAAGTCCCCTACATAAGAATCTTCAAGTTGCAAACCTTCAAAGATGTAAATATGCTTTCCATCACTGTCAGCCATGAGTGAAACCGCAGCTTGCCCTCTGTCTCCTTTTGCTGCTGATCCTTCAGCTTTACCATCTCCCATCTCCTCTCCCTCCTCTAGTTAGTAGCTCTTCTTGCCTGTTCACTTGATGCCAGCCCCTGTATGGCAGCTATTGTACTGTATTACTGTACTTTTCAAGGTACTATACTGTAAGATTAAATGTATTTTCTCTATTTTTGTATTTTTTTAATATAGTATTTTTGTGAAAAGTATTATAAACCTATTAAAATACAGTAGTATTATATAGCCAATTATGTTAGTTGGGTACCTAGGCTTTGTTGAACTTACAAACAAATTGAACTTAATGAATGTGTTCTTGGAACAGAACTTGTTTACATATAGGGGACTTACTGTACAGACAGTTTCCCAGGCACTGTGTTTGCCTTAGATGATGTAATAGTAGGCAGGATATGAGTCCTGTCCTTGGAGTGCTTACCATCTAAGGGGAAGACAGATTTGAAACCAATGTGCATACAAACCAGTTAAGTAAACTGTGAAAGTAAACAGATCTAGGATTATAGATAGGTGCTACAAGCATATAGTGGAAGTCATGGACTGCTTGTTTCCAGACATTACATTTATTGTGACCTATGAAAAAGAAATTTAAAAAAATCAGACAAAGGATTTGGGCACCAAGCATTCAGAACAAAAAGAAGAGAAAAGGCCATGAGGTGGATGGAGCTTGGCTCAGCTGAGAAATGGAAAGAAGGCCTGTGTAGCTGGGTTTGAGCAGAGTGGGGAAGGAGGAGTGAGAACAAGACAAGTTCAAAGGTGGGGGCTGGGGCCAGATCCCTCAACACCTGATAACTTCCCTAACAATTTTGGACTTGATCCTCATGCATTAAGGAATCGTAGGAAGATCTTAAGCAGGGGGTAGAAATATAATCAGATTTATATTTTAAAACCGTAATAACTGCTGGGTGAAGAATGGACAGAGGATGAAGAGTATAAGTAGGGAGACCAAATAGGAGGTTTTTACTTTAACTTGTACTAGGATAGGATGGAAAGAAATGCAAACATTCAAGATACATTTTAAAGGTTGAATCAATAAGACATCTTGATGGATTGGATATACAGTTGAGGGGTGAGAGTGTTCAAGAATGACTTTAGGTTCCTGGCTAAACAACTGGGTGAATATTGTTGATATTTACTAAGGTGGGGAGGAAGTTGACTATGGAACCCTTTGGGAACTGAGTGGGATAAAGAAATCTGTTTTATTTAAAATGTTCCTAAGACCTCTAGTGGAATATAATGTAGGTGTTGGGTTTACAGATCCTAGGTACAGAAAAATATCCAAGCTAAATGTGAATTTGGAAGACATCAATATATAGTCTTTTAATTAAGGGAAGTAAACATAGTTGAGATTATTGAGAAGGATGAGTAGGGTATAGATTTAATATAAAGAAAGGCATTTCAGGTAAAGGCAGTGATGTGATTAAAGCCTCAAAGTAGGAATGACATCGACCAATGGATCTTTTTCCAGTTGGTGAGACATAAAAAATAAAATGTGAAAAGTGCATTTGAGTGCCCTCCTAAATCAGGCAGTGGCTGTCATATGTACACCAGACATGGAGATCTGTGAACAGTATTAGATCTTTGCACACCAGTAAGAAGTCTCTTTGTTTTATATCATGAAACCTAAAGTTCACATAAATCTTAAGATAATTATTTTGGTCCTGCGAAGTGGATTAAGTTTATTCTACTCCTCATTACCCTAATTGGAGCAGAAGAGGTGGGAGCTGAAACTTCATTACTGGAGGTCAGGAACAGAACAACTCCTAGAATACCAGTTCTGATGGTTTGGGCTTACTTCCACTGCTGCTACTGCTAAGTCACTTCAGTCGTGTCTGACTCTGTGTGACCCCATAGACGGCAGCCCACCAGGCTGCCCCGTCCCTGGGA
Source organism: Tragelaphus eurycerus (assembly GCA_935064755.1). NCBI lineage: Eukaryota > Metazoa > Chordata > Mammalia > Artiodactyla > Bovidae > Tragelaphus > Tragelaphus eurycerus. The sequence goes on along the minus strand of CAKXYN010000092.1, from coordinate 6,112,393 downwards.
TTCTCCAGGCAAGAACACTGGAGTGGGTTGCCATTTCCTTCTCCAATGCATGAAAGTGATAAGTGAAAGGGAAGTCGCTCAGTCGTGTCTGACCCTCAGCGACCCCATGGACTGCAGCCTTCCAGTCTGCAGTCTGCAGCCTTCCTCTACCCATGGGATTTTCCAGGCAGAAGTACTGGAGTGGGGTGCCACTGCCTTCTCCGTTACTTCCACTACATTACTAGAAATGGTATGTAGGCGGCGGTTCTGTAGATCTATCCTTTACTGTTTATTCACCTTTCCAAAAGTATCCTCTGCAGCACCTGACTTGCCAAGCAGAAGTTGGCCAACTTCTAGCATCATCATTCTTTGTCACTAATAATTGTATCTTAGTTTCCCTTGAGTAATACATCTCTGTTTGTGCCTAATGTCTTTGCGTGCTTGAAACCAGTATATATTTACATTTTAAAAAATTCTGTAGTGCTATGTGTGCATTTTCAACTGAGAACTGACGAAATGATTCTAATTTGAGCCAAGAACTTAGCATTTGCTGTGTATTGATTCTGCCTATTTTAATGTTCACAGAAATGAAGACGCAGTCAATCAGATGGCCGTTACTCCCTTTCCATTACCATCAAGTTCCCCAGCTTCTATTGAGGTAAGAAAACTCCTGATTAGCTCTTAGTGAATGAGTTACATGGATTTTCAGTATCTGAAAATTCCAAACTCAGAGTTTATTAGCTGGGGAGTTTCCCTAATTACAATATGAAGTATTTGAGGTATAATTGTAAAGTAATATAAATCAATGTTAAAAAAAAAAAAACAAATAAAAACACATTAGAACTTAATCATATGAGTACTGCCTTCTCCAAAATTCCTGAAGTTTCATTCTAGATATGAAATTTGTCCTAATTAAGGATTTCAGAATTTATTAGAAGATTTTCTTTTTTAATGACTGTATTGTACCTTTCTTTATGGTTTCAAAACTCTTTAATACTATGGTTTTGGGTATCTTTAAATACTTTCATCTATTAATGAAGAAATTACTATATTTCAAGATTTCTAACATAGTGATCTGCTTCTAGAGATGAATGGATGGGTGGGTAGATAGATATATAGATTAATTAGCTAAGAGGTTCCCTGCATACTCTTCTCATTTTTTACTTATTAATATTAAAAAGCAGAGACATTACTTTGTCAACAAAGGTCCATCTAGTCAAGGCTATGGTTTTCCAGTAGTCATGTATAGATACGAGAGTTGGACTATAAAGAAAGCCGAGTGCCAAAGAATTGATGCTTTTGAACTGTGGTGTTGGAGAAGGCTCTTGAGAGTCCCTTCAACTGCAAGGAGATCCAGCCAGTCCATCCTAAACAAGATTGGTCCTGGGTGTTCACTGGAAGAACTGATGTTGAAGCTGAAGCTCCAATACTTTGGCCACATGATGCAAAGAGCTGACTCATTTGAAAGGACCCTAATTCTGGGAAAGATTGAGGGCAGGAGGAGAAGGGGATGACAGAGGATGAGATGGCTGGATGGCATCACCGACTCAATGGACTTGGGTTTGGGTAGACTCTGGGAGTTGGTGATGGACAGGGAGGCCTGGTGTGCTGTGGTTCATGGGGTCACAAAGAGTCAGACACGACTGAGCAACTGAAATGAACAGAACTGATTATTTTTAATTCCCACAATGCATATTTATTATAACTAATCAAACAATGCAGTGTTAGAAAATTTGATTTTCCTTTCCTCCCTTCCTCAAGGAAGTTAATATTTACTGTTTAGTATCTTTCCATTCTTTTCCTTTGCTTCCATAACAAAATGAATATGAATAGTGTTCCTTTTAGTAAATATTTGATTGTATAATGCTCATTCTTTTCATTCAACAAGTATTCATTGAGTGCATATTACTTGTCAGGTACTCTTAGGGGTATTAAATGTCTGGTTATGAATCAAACAGATAAGGCTCCCTGCCATGGTTCAGCTTACATTCCAATGAGAAGATTAACTAGCAAATACATAAATAAACTTAGAGAATTATCAGGTAGTGTTCAGTGTCTTGCAAATAATTGATTACAATAGGGAATGTGGCTTGTGACCACTTTGATTGGTTATAGGGAAAGCCGCACAGACAAGGTGAAATTTAAACAAAATCAAAATGATAAGAAGGAGCCAGACATGCAAAAATTAGGAGGAAGAGCTTTCTCTGAAGAGGGAACAACAATAAGTCTCAAGTGAGAATGAGCTAGAGGGTACACTGGGAGCCTGGGGAGTGGTGGGCTAGGATGAGAGGGAGGGAATGTCAGGTGGGAGGGAGAGAAGAGTTCGGTGAGTCAGAGTCAGAAGCTCAGGTTTTAGTCCATGTGCAGTAGAAGCCACTGGGTATTTTTTAACAGGGAGTGAGGTGACCTGAAACAGTCTACCAGGTAGAGAATGGACTATAAGAAGGTAAAAGTAACACACTAGGCAGCAGACACACACACAGACGGCAGAAGCCCAGGCGAGACCTAATTGCCGTTAGATGAGATGTTAGTCTTGGAAGCAAAGACAGATGTTTTGGATGTTGTGTGTGTGTGTGTGTGTGTGTGTGTGAACCACTCAGTCTTGTGACACTAGACAGGTAAACTTGAGTGGTTACAGTAACTTCTTGTACTTCATAAGGTTAAGAATAAATGAGAGAGCAAGGAGACGATATCTGTATCTATCTGTAGGTATTCTGTGCCAGGTACGTGGTGAAGTGAAGTGAAAGTGGCTGAGCCGTGTTCAACTCTTTGCGACCCCATGGACTATACAGTCCGTGGAATTCTCCAGGCCAGAATACTGAAGTGGGTAGCCTTTCCCTTCTCCAGATCTTCCTAACCCAGGGATCAAATCTAGGTCTCCAGTATTGCAGGCAGATTCTTTACCAGCTAAGCCACAAGGGAAGCCCAAGAATATTGGAGTGGGTAGCCTATCCCTTCTCCAGTGGATCTTCCCAACCCTAAATGTTAGTACTTAGTTCCTAATTCATTTGTGTTTACAGAATGTCATCCAAGTCCTTTTTTTAGATGGGAGGAGGTTAATACTTTAGAATAATTTTTCCTATAATATTGTTAGTTACAAATTTTCGCATCAAAATAGCATCCCCTTGGAACTGAATTTTTCATTTATCACCCATACTTTTTCTCAGTACAATGATCAAGGAAACTGGTCTGTCATCAGATTGTAAAACTACTATGAGATCCAGCTCCTATATTTCAGAATGAGTAAAGGTATAGTGTTGGTATCAATGTTTAATTTGAGAGGACCACTTCTAGGGTCTCTGATTTCTTTTGTTTTCTTTCTGTCAGCAATGACTTCTAATATTAGCTGTGCATTTTCTCTAGTTTCTTCCCAGCCAAATGGTTTCTGCTACCTTCCTGTTGACAGGGTAGCCACTTAGGAGAGGATGATTGAACATAGTACCTACTGTGTTAAACACGATCTTGAATGCATTGTCCCAAGTCCTGTTTACATTCATACCTCTGAGAGACAGTATGATTATTTCCACTTTATAGAAGAAGAAGCTGGGGTCTAGAGAGGCTATATAGCATACCCATATGCCCAGAGGCAGCTGTTCTTCAGCATTAGTTTTCTCATCTGACCCTAGGAGTGTCACCACCAAACCTTCACAGATTTGCAGAGAGTAAAGGAAGTAATGTATATAAAGCATTTAGTACAGCTCATGGCACAAAGTAAACACTCACTAAAGGTAAACTATTCTAATATTTAAATGCATTATTCAATATTAGCTACTATTTTCCTTTTTTAAATTGTGCTAACCACAGAAATTATTCTCATTATTCAATTATCTGTTTAAAAAAAAAAACATTTTACTTTTATTTATACATAGCAGAAGCAATAATAAGTCAGAAAAATAACTTGTATTCTGAAAATTTTAAATATTGGTTTTATTTTTGAATAAAGACCAAAAATATGTATAAAATATAAATAATACCAGTATTAAGTTTCAAGAGCCTTATCACAATTCTTAAATTTGAATATTCCATTATTTGCATTTGATTTTCCAAAATAAATCATATTAGACATTTAAATTTGTTAATAATAATTCTTTTCTCTAAAAGAATATGCTGTGTGATACTTGTGTCACATTTTCACAATGAATTATATAATAAAGAGAGTTGTTTCTTTAGTATATTTATTTATAAATATATATTTATTTAACTTTATTAAAGTTCAGTTTCTTTCTGGACTTTTGGTCTCTGATAACTGTCACCAAATTCTGAGTGACACCCACTCTGCAGGTGGTATCTGAGGTACTATGTAGGACTGCTCTGGTCTATAACACTTCCTTATCCCTTCCTTTCACTTGAGTACCCCCTCACTGTGCCATTTTCCTTTGCAGCTGTTTCCAGTAAGTACTTAAGCATAATTCATATCTGATGTATTGTTGAGAGAACCAGCCCATTTAACCAAAGAGATGAAGTACAGCCATATGATTGTGAATTTGAACCTGACATCATAATTCCACATAATTGAATAGCACTTTTATTAAACACTAATGGGACCTCATATTTGTTCTTTTATTGAACAAATATTTATTGAGCTCTTATTATGTCTCAAGGACTGTTCTAGACACCAAGACTATAGCAGAGAACAAAATTGCTTCCTGCAGTTGTGTGCTAGCAGAGAGAACAAGAGTGCTGGTTGAATACTGAATAAGAAAACATGAGTTCTTGTTTCAGCTCTACCAATCATCTGCTGGGCTTCTGACCTCCATGAAGATACTTAACCTCTCAACGTCTGCCTTTTTCTGTAAAGCAGATTAATAGCCTTCCCTGCCTGTGTCAACAGGTAGCTATGAGGATTGAGTACTAAATGTAGGTAAAAGTATTTTATAATCCACACAGTTCTATACATATATAAGGGATTATTACCATTTCTGCTGCTCTACTTTTGGCAGTTGTAATATTGTTGGGACACTTACAGAAGTGATTAAGAACATAAACTTGAAAGTTGATAGATTTGAACCCTAATCGTTGCTTTGACATTCACTAGCAGAATGAACTTGAACCTTAAGCTCAGTAAGCTTGTGTTTCTTTACTTTTAAAAGGCATTTGATAGTAATAATTTTCTAGGTTTCTTAGAAGAGCTGAATAATGTTCATAAAACTTTTAGCATTGCTCTTGGCACACACTAAGAACTCACCATAGTTGTGGCTATACTTGTATTGCACAGGCCTCTAGCAGGACTCTCAGCCTCTGGCATCTTTAGTTTTCAGCAGTTACATTTAATGTAGGATTTCTTTTCTTCTTGCATTTGTCTTCTTGTTCAAATATTTTTAATACCCATTTCTTGCTTATCAGAGCTGTATTTCAAAATCTTTGTTTCAAGGTTAGAATTAAGGCCTTATACTTGCCTCCACTGATCACCCTTGTTTTATCACTAGTGTGAGTGCCCCTGCCAGGCACTACACATATACATGTGTTGAATTTTCCCTCCTTATACTTTTGTTCCTGTTGTTTCTACCTAGGTTGCATTCCCACTTCCTCTTTATTAATTAATAACCTTTATTCATTCATTGACCTTATTAATTCATAAGTCCTTGGAGAATCACTTTTTTGAATCCTCTTCCAAGTTTTCTATGACTTAAAATGAATAAAATAATGTACATAGATTAATAAACAGAGCACCTGAAATACAAGTGCTCAAAAACATGAGATACTATTCTTATGACCAACTTCATCCCACACTGTTCTGTTGGGAATCTTTACTCACTTCATAGTTAAGTAACACTCATGATTCATTTAAAAAGTAAAAATTTCCCCTTTTTCCTTATGTGATATCACTTGCGCGTATAGAAAAAGAGGGACCCATTTCTAAAATGGGTTTATCAATTAGGATTCTGTCACTTTTCCTTCCCTTGTTATCACAAAGTTTTATTATAATAATGTAGGACTGTAAACACATCAACTAAATTGTATTCTATTTTAGGGCCAGGCTTATTGTCTTCCTGATCACTGAATCCTCGGTGCTTAACATGTAATACTTGCTTAATAAATATTTGTAGGATAAGTGAATGGCTTTTCTACTGTATCCTTGATGCTTCATTTTAGTGTTGCATACTTACTTCTTACTGATTCAATTCATTCTGCCATTACTTGCCAAATACCTACTTTGTAGAACATAAAAAAATTAATCGCACACGTCTCTAGACTCAAAGAACTTGCAGTCTAACATGGGATATAACACACGTATGTTACTAAAATAAAGTGTCCTAAGAGATAAAGTTTTAGGAGGAGTTCACAGAAGATGAATACCAGAAGATGTTCTCCTAGTAGGAGAACAGATATATTGAATTTTAAAATGTGAATATGGTTAGATAAGAATGTAGGAACAGCACAAACAAAAGCCCAGAAATAAGAAAAATCAGGGTGTGGAAAGAGGAGAATAATACAATAAGTATGTAAAAGGGAGTAATAGAAGATGGAATTGAAAAAATAAAATGAGATCAAATGAAAGAGGCTTGAATTTAAATCTCAGAAGGACTGGATGTTATGCATTAGGTATTTGGAGCTGTTGAAGGTGTTTTGAATAATGAAATAGTCTGATCAGGGCTCTATTCCAGGTAGCTTAGTCTAATAGCAAAGTCAAAAGTGTCTTGACATTAAAAACCCAATTAGGAAGTTACTGCTATAGTGTCTCCTAAGAGTTATGAGGACTTGTGTACACTTGGGAGTCAAGATGTTTATTCCGTTCCTCCACAAGGCAGGCAGAATCTTTTAGAATATCTTTATAGAAGAAAGAACCTTCATTTTCTTTTTGTTTCAGAAGTTGTGCTTTTTTGAATACCAAGTGAGATGGAACAGACTTCATAAAGAATGGAGAGGTTGATTACCCAGGGAATCCTATTAGCATAATTTCCATTTAATCTTTTATTGTGTATTGCCTTTCTGGAATTCTGAATAGCCTTGAAAATATGGTCACAATTGGGGATAGGAGAAAGAAATTTAATTTGTCACATCAAACAAACATGACTTTGCAGAAATATTGGTAAATTTAGGTGGTTGGCAATGAAACTAATAAATCATTTTGTGGGTTTTTGTGAAGGGAGTATTGGATTTATGAAATATGGGGATGACAATTTAAACCAACTTAAGTTTTATTTGGGGGAAAAAAAGAGTTTTTATTATATCAGAGAGGTATAGTTGCTGGGGTCTTTTATTATTAATTTTGCTTCAGTTCAGTTCAGTTGCTCAGTTAATTTTAATTTTGCTTAGTAAAATCTTAAAAGGAAAACAGTTGTGTATACTGATATGTTCCTTTGTCATGTTAAATAAGGAGAGGAGGAAAAAAACAACACTATGTCACTTTTATCTGACCAGAAGTGTTTTTCTAATCCACAGTAATATCCTTAACTAATTTAACTTTCATTGATAGCCTATTCTTAAGTAAAATATAAATTCCTACTGTCAAGGTTCTCAGTGTCTAGGGGGTGAAAACCATAGACGTTTAGTGGGTATGAAAAAAGTAGTACAAAAAATATAACATTTATCATCACTTTATGTAGATCTTGGAGAAACCCAGTGGAGGAAGTTTAAAACTTTCAGAGGGTTTGGAAGAGACTTCTCAGTAGAGGTTAAATAGCATTTCTTATCAGTCCTTTTTTGGTGACTGTGGATTAGGTGGGTGGGGGAGGTGGTAAAGTCTATTTTAAATGTATGAACCATGAGCCTTGCCCTTTCCTTTCATTTATCTATAAAGCGTAATTCACTATGGAATCTTCTGACCGTAGTCTTCATGGGCAAAGGTTATTCTCTTTGAGCAGCCTTGGCTGAATGGGCAGCTTTGGACAGGTGGTCTGAAGATCAGCAACAGGGGAAGGGAACACCCAGCCGTCCAGAATAGCTGAATCATCTTGGGTGTTAGTGGGCTGCTCTCCATCAGCCAGATGGTCTTCAACCACCGTGATGCGATTGTGCTTTGGAAATCATGCCTACTGACCTGTTTTCCCCTTTCTATCTCTGACTGACTCCTGTTTTTTAAGCTCCTAGTCAGCAGGGTAATTTATACATATGAGCCATTCTGTTCTCAGAACAGAACCCTCATTGTTTTGCTCTGTGCTTCATTTAAGCGTGAAAAGTCTTATGTAACCTTTGGCTCTCCTAGAAAAGTAAATACTTTATTTGCTAACCTCTTTCGACTCCAACTTCCTTTTTACCTGTCTCTTCTCTCCATCTAGATTTTGACTTCAAATCCTCCTTTATAGAGCTATCTCAGACTAAACCAGTAACTAAAAACAGAAGAAATGTTTTAGAAGAGACTCAAGGTTCAGTTATAAAGAGCATCAACTTTGAAATAAGACAGAAACTAGGATGAATATAGAAATGAATTAGACTCAGGAAATGAATGAGGCACAGATGTTGGATTGAAGCATTTTCCCATCTCATTGGGCAGATCAATTCTTTACATACGTAACTAGGATACAAATGAGATGATGGAAGTGACATAAGAGGTTCATGTAAACTGTTAGGGAAAGAAGAGACATCCTTCAGCTAAGAATAAGGAAAGGATTTATGGAGTAAGGTGCATTTGAGACATGCATTGTATGATAAATTCTGTGGATGTTAGATATAAAGGGTATTCTTTTTTTGTTTTTATTCAAATGTTAAAGGATATATAGACCATCTGTCTTGCCCTTATTTTCTTGAATTTTCAAAGTTGAAGCATCAAACTGCTGTTTTCTTTCCCTCTTTAGTATTCACTTTATAAAGACCAAGAAAGTTTCATTTCTTATACTTTCATGCTGAAAGAAATGTAAAGATTTCTCTGATTCTCTAAATAATACTTTCCTTTCCCTAAGGAGACATGTGTGTAATGAGATGAATGGCATCAGCTAACCACCATCTTGGTAAAAAATCTCTCATCTGGGACAGAGGAGGTGGCCGTTTGCAGGGTTACTTGAGAAGCCACCTGTGGGTTTGTCTTACAATCCAAGGCTACAGTTACAAGCATTGTTTTCATTACATCCTCTGGTTGGATAGCATAGCCTCCCCAAGGCCTCTACGGGGCTTCCCTCCGCTTACAGAACCAGATACTAAGTAACCAGGGCATTAAAGGTTTTTCTTCCTTTTAAAAGTATAATTTTTTTTTTTCTGTGCCTAGAACTTACCCATTATCTAAAACCTTGAAAAGCTGTATATTTTCAAGCTTTGTTTCTTAACTTTGACATGTTTGTATTATATGGTAATTTCTTGATTATGCAACATTCATGGAGAGATGTTCTGTCTAATGAAATTTTCTGGGTAACAAACTCTAAAATACTTTTTGATAATCTAATGACAATGATATTTTTTAAGGTTGTGAATCCTGTCTTTCATAAGATTAGTTATCAACACTCATAAATGAAAAGAAAGAATAAGAAACAGGACCATCATTTAATTTACTAGGGCCTGAGGCATAGTTGACAACAATGTGGCCTTTGGTGGCAGTCTTACCTACCTGTGAATCCTGGCTCTGCCTCTTATTGGCTAGGGTTCTTTAACAGATTATTTTAAATGTATCACTTTTTCTTATTTGTGAATTGGGATCACAGTGGTACTCATTTATTTGGCCTTTTTAAGATAACTACATGAAACAGGTCATAAACAAAGCCTGTCTCAACAAAAAGCTAAAAATAAAAATTAATAGCACCTAAGTCAGTTCAGTTCAGTTGCTAGTCATGTCTGACTCTTTGCAACCCCATGAATCGCAGCATGCCAGGCCTCCCTGTCCATCACCAACTCCCAAAGTCTACCCAAACCCATGTCCACTGAGTTGGTAATGGCATCCAGCCATCTCATCCAGGCATCTCCTCCTGCCCCCAATCCCTCCCAGTGTCAGAGTCTTTTCCAATGAGTCAACTCTTCACATGAGGTGGCCAAAGTACTGGAGTTTCAGCTTCAATATCATTCCTTCCAATGAATACTCAGAACTGATCTCCTTTAGGATGGACTGGTTGAATCTTCTTGCAGGGACTCTCAAGAGTTTTCCAACACCACAGTTCAAAAGCATCAATTCTTCGGTGCTCAGCTTTCTTCACCATCCAACTCTTATACCCATACGTGACTACTGGAAAAACCACAGCCTTGACTAGATGGACCTTTGTTGGCAAAGTAATGTCTCTGCTTTTGAATATGCTATCTAGGTTGGTCATAACTTTCCTTCCAAGGAGTAAATGTCTTTTAATTTCATGGCTGCAGTCACCATCTGCAGTGATTTTGGAGCCCGAAAAATAAAGTCTGACACTGTTTCCACTGTTTCCCCATCTATTTGCCATGAAGTGATGGGACCAGATGCTATGATCTTTGTTTTCTGAATGTTGAGCTTTAAGCCAACTTTTTCCTCTCCTCCTTCACTTTCATCAAGAGGCTTTTTAGTTCCTCTTCACTTTCTGCCATAAGGGTGGTGTCTTCTGCATATCTGAGGTTATTGATATTTCTCCCGGCAATCTTGATTCCAGCTTGTGTTTCTTCCAGTCCAGTGTTTCTCATGATGTACTCTGCATATAAGTTAAATAAGCAAGGTGACGATATACAGCCTTGACGTACTCCTTTTCCTATTTGGAACCAGTCTGTTGTTCCATGTCCAGTTCTGACTGTTGCTTCCTGACCTGCATACAGATTTCTCAAGAGGCAGGTCAGGTGGTCTGGTATTCCCATCTCTTTCAGAATTGTCCACAGTTTATTGTGATCCACACAGTCAAAGGCTTTGGCATAGTCAAGAAAGCAGAAATAGATGTTTTTCTGGAACTCTCTTGCTTTTTCCATGATCCAGCGGATGTTGGCAATTTGATCTCTGGTTCCTCTGCCTTTTCTAAAACCAGCTTGAACATCAGGAACTTCACGGTTCACATATTGCTGAAGCCTGGCCTGGAGAATTTTGAGCATTACTTCACTATCGTGTGAGATGAGTGCAATTGTGTGGTAGTTTGAGCATTCTTTGGCATTGCCTTTCTTTGGGATTGGAATGAAAACTGACCTTTTCCAGTCCTGTGTCCACTGCTGAGTTTTCCAGATTTGCTGGCATATTGAGTGCAGCAACTAGTGTTTTGCTAATAGACGTTTTACAAGTTAGTGCATTACTCTTTAAGACAACCTGATGGGATAGTATTTTTAACTTGATATTTTTATCTATACTTTAAAAAAAATACAGTTGACACTTGAACAACATTGTTTGAACTTTGTGGGTCTACTTACGTAGATTGTTCTGATAGTAAATACTGCAGTATTACCCAATTTGCGATTGGATGTCAAAGGACCACAGACACAGGGGGCAAACTATAAATTATACACAAATTTTCAACTGTGGGGAGGATCTGTGTTTCTAATCCTCACATTGTTCATGAGTGTACTCTACTCAGATTTAGAAAGTAACTTGCAGATAATCTTATAATTCTCACGGGAAAGTTGAGACTTGAATTCAGATCTGGCCAATTCTAAAGCCCATGCTACTTACCTTCTTGAATTTTTTTTTCTTTTAGATATTTCTAATAACTCTCCTTTATTGTTTTATAACAGGCAATTGGTTCATTGTTGTTCAGTCACTGAGTGGTGTCTGACTCTTTGTGACCCCATGAACCGCAGCATGCCAGGCTTTTCTGTCCTCCATTATCTCCCACACTTTGTTCAAACTCATGTCTATTTAGTCACTGATGCCATCCAACCATCTCATCCTCTGTCACCCTCTTCTTCTCTTGCCCTCAGTCTTTCCCAGCATCAAGGTCTTTTCCAGTGAGTTGGCTTGCCCCATCAGGTGGCCAAAGTCTTGGAACTGCAGCTTCAGCATCAGTCCTTTCAACAAATAGTCAGGGTTGATTTCCTTTAGGATTAGTGGTTTGATATCCTGCAATCCAAGGGACTCTCAAGAGTCTTCTCTAGCACCACAATTTGAAAGCATCAATTAATTCTTTAATATATACTAATTCTTCTGTAATTGAACAGTGTAGAAATAACTAAGGCAAAATTCCCCAATCCTTAATCCTACCACCCAGAAGTACATAATTTAAAAAATTTTGTGCTATATGCTTGCAAGTATTTCCCTGCATCTATATGTATATGATGCGAAGAACGGACTCATTTGAAAAGACCCAGATGCTGGGGAAGATTGAAGGTGGGAGGAGATGGGATGAAAGAGGATGAGATGCTTGGATGGCATTACCAATTCAATGGACATGAGTTTGAGTCAACTCTGGGAGTTGGTGATGGACAGGGAGGCCTGGTGTGCTGCAGTCCATGGAGTTGTAAAGAGTCAGACACAACTGAGTGACTGAACTGAACTGATATCTATATGCTGTATGGGGATCTTTTCTGAAAAGATTGTGCTAATTTACACTTTCAATGGTGTGCAAAAATTCCTATTTCCCTGCACCATTTTTAATACTGAATGTTCTCTATTTGCTTGTCCATTTGATAGATGAAAGAATGTCATATCTTTGCTTTAATTTGAACTTCTTAAATTATGATGTTGAATGTCTCAAAATCAAAACAATTTCTCTATAAACAGTCCCACCTGAATTTGTAATAATCCTAGATGGTGGTGTTTTAAAATAAAAATTCATATAAATATAAAGTAGATAGTCTGTTTATTATCCTTATTCTCCTCTATGTGCCCCCAGAAAGCAAAGCAAATAACTATAATATTTAATATATCATAATTCAATTGAGAAGATGCCTAATGTGCCTTGGAATTTTAATATGGCTTATTATTACCAGATGTCTCATTTGCATTAAGTAAATATTTTTAGGAATTTTCAGAAAAGAAGCATCAAGAAAGCAAGTACTGTATTCCAACCCAGTATTTATCAAATGTTTCCCATGTGCCAGGCAGAGTACTCAGTACCTAAGTTTTAGAGATAAACAAGATAAATATAAGCTCTTATCAAAGAGTTTAGCCTTGTGCAGAAGATAAGCAAATGTCTCTGAAAGTTTTGACTGGAGAGGACAGAGTACCTAATTCAGACTGACTGAAGCAATGAATAAGTGTATTGACTGTGACTGTGAAGTTGCTCAGTCGTGTCTGACTCTTTGTGACCCCATGGACTGCAGCCTACCAGGCTCCTCAGTCCGTGGAATTTTCCAGGCAAGAGTACTGGAGTGGGTTGCCATTTCCTTCTCCAGGGTATCTTCCCAACCCAGGGATTGAACCTGGGTCTCCTGCATTGCAGGCAGACGTTTTACTGTCTGAGCCACCAGGGAAGCCCCAAAATAAGTGTATTAACTCTCCTTAAAAAGAATAAAGCTGAGCTTCAGGTCTGGTTGGTCCAGTGCCCTGGTTTTGTCATCAGAGAACCAGTTCTCCCATCTTTGTCTTTGCTCTGTCATTCAGTGTAGTTTCCTTCTGGATATGGGATGGCTGTCCATGGCTATTTGCATTTTATGCTCTCTTGTTAATTTGGGAGCCATGGGGACTTCTTGTGGTTCTTTTAAGATCTAGGAAGGACCTTTTCAGAAGTCTCTAAGAAACCTCTCTTGGTGCCTCACTGACAAGAACTGGACCACATACCCATTCCTGGCAGAATCATTGGCCAAAAGAATTGAGATTAGCCTTAAGACAATCAGACCTACTCTGGAGGCAGAGGTCATCATCATTGTTCAGTCACTCAGTCATGTCTGACTCTTTGAGACCCCATAGACTGCAGCACTCCAGGATTCCCTGTCCTTTCCTATCTTCCAGAGACTCATCTCCACTGAGTCAGTGATCCAACTATCTCATCCTCTGTCATCCCCTTTTCCTCTTACCCTCAGTCTTTCCCAGCATCAGGGTCTTTTCCAGTAAGTTGGCTTTCCCCATCAGGTGGCCCAAGTATTGGAGCTTCAGCTTCAGCATCAGTCCTTCCAGTGAGTATTCAGGGCAGAGAGTAGGGAACAGCTTTCTCTTAGGTATATCTCTGGGCCACAGATAGATACCTGAAAAAAAAAAAAAAAAAAGAAAAGCCTTCTACTGGAAAGGAAGAAAAGAGGAAACCATATCCACAATATCCACTACAACAATAAAGCAAGCAACTCTGATAAAGTACAGTTTAGGTGACTATGAGTAAAGAATGACATCTTTGCCACTTTTTTTTTTTTTTAAATGTCTCATAGGATCAGAGCGGCACTGAACTGGTTAGTGGTGAGGAAGACTCCAGTCTTGAAGTTGGTCTTAAACAATGTCCTGAAAGTGAAAGCTCCAAACTGGTGAGAATCCTGGTTATTTCATCCAATGTTCCTTTTAGGGATGAATTGTTTATATTTTGGATCAGTTGTTGTGTTTACTTCTCTTTGAATGTTGATCTCTGAGACAGCAGAAGCTATTCTGTGTAGCGAATGAACCATCCACATAGCTAATGACCTGAGAAACAGAGTTTCCTCCTGCTTTCTTGAATTGTGCTATCTGGGACTAAAGAAGCAATCTCTCTTGTAAATCTTGTTTAAATTGGGTTTCTTTAGGCTAAGGTGGTGCTGAATTGGTTCTAGAGGCAAAGAAATAGATACTAAATGTATTCCTTTGTTTATAATAAGAGTTATTTAAACTTACCCAGGGGCTAGAGCATTAGGAGAGAGTCAGTTTTTTAGAGAACTCTCCCTCCTTATGTGTCCTACCTAACTGATATCTTGTTATTTAATACTTATGGAACTTTTGCTGTATACCATGTGCTGTGCTGTGTTACTACATTCATTTTCTGATCCTCGTAGTGTAGGTGGCAATATTTTTCTTTTACACATGAGGAACGCTTGCCTTGTTGTTGTTCAATCACTGTCATGTCCAACTCTTTGAGACGCTGTGGACTGTAGCCCGCCAGGCTTCTCTGTCCAAGAGATTTCCCTGGCAAGAATACTGGACTGGTTTCTGTTTCCTTCTCTAGAGGATCTTCCCTGACTAAGGCTTAAAGACGTTTCTTCTGCCTTGGCAGGCGAGTTCCTTACCACTGAACCACCTGGGAAGCTCAGACTTGCTTAAGGATATTAATTAACTTGCCAGAAGCCAAGTCACTAGTCTGTCCTAGGCCTGGAGACTGATCTCATTTGGTCTGACTCCCAGCCTTTGCTCATAGTCTACCTTCCTGTTTTGCAACCTGGCACTTCCAAGGTTAGATTGCAAGTTCTCGAAAGACATGTGGGCTTTTCCCTACTTCTGTTTCAAAACCTCTATGAATCTCAAAGAATTAATCACTTGGGAGGGTCACTGTGATTTTATGAGAGCATAGAACTGTTCATTTTACTCGAAGGATTTTGAAAAATCATCCATTTATCTTCTTTCAACTTTTAGAAAAGATATATCAGACTGGCTTGGGTCCATGTCCTAGGATGAACTGATTCTTTCAGGAGGAAGGAAAAGGACATTTAGGCAAAAGTGAAAATTATCAAGGTCCACTCTTACACAAATCCTACATGAGGCATCAGGAACAACAGATTAGGACCATTGTTCTTAACCAAGGTGTCACAGGGTTACACTATTCCCTTTCCAAACAATAAACTGCATCTTTGCACTGAAAGGGGATGAGGAACATCAGCACATTTCAAACTCAAACTCCTTCTTTCATTTAAAAATACTATTAACTTGTTCTTTTTGACATTGTTTTTCCATAGGTAGGTTAGGGAAACGTCTTTTAAAGAAATAGAGTTTTGTAAGTGTGAGCCCCTGATTTCATCCATGGAGAAGATGGTGAAAAGAGTGAGAACACTCCTTTGCTTGTTGGGAGAGGCTGATAGTCCCACAGAGGCTCAGTTGTAGGCTACAAACAAAAGCCATCTATCATCTACCCTGTTCCCAAGAAGGCAGCACAGGCAGAGGACATGAAAGGCTGGGGGTAATTTTTAGATATTGTTTCATGCTGCATCTTAACAGGAATAAAAGCCTTCCCAAACTCGTTGACTGGTATTTATTTTTCCCTTACCCCATGACCTCTTTTTAGTATTCTGTAATTTCTTTTTACCATTTCCAATAGAATATGCATGGTCTAGTTAATTGAGGAAAGATAGCCTGAATTTGAACAACTTCTATAGCATAAATATAAATGGCTTAGCATAAATTATTGCTTAAGATTGTGTTTAACTTGAGCTAGTTAGACCTCATCAAGTATCAGTTTAGTCATCTGAAGAATGGGAGCAATCAGGGTGAGGAAACAAATAGGCAATAAAGTATAGAGTATAAGGCACACGGTTGGTGCTTAGTAAGTTCATTCATTAATTCAGAATATATTTGCCAGTTGCCACTATGTTCCAGGCAATGGGGATATAAAAGTGAACAAAATGTACCACAGTGCCTGCATTGGTAGAGACTTATTCATGAGTAGATGGGGGAAGGGAGATAGATAATACATAAATTAGCAAATTAAATTATATCAAATTGTTGTTCTCGAGGGTAAAAATTTCATCAGGTTCAACCTAACATATCCATTATTGTCTCATTATAAAGTACAATTGACTCTTGAAAAATGTGTTAGTTAGGGGTGCCAATCTTCTGCACAGTGGAAAATCTGTGTATGCTGCTAAGTCACTTCAGTCGTGTCCAATTCTGTGCGATCCCATAGACGGCAGCCCGCCAGGCTCAGCCATCCCTGGGATTCTCCAGGCAAGAACACCGGATAGCTTATAGCTAAAAGGCCCACTGTGATTGGGGTTCCTTCAGATCTGTGGCTTAGTATTTACTTGAAAAGAAATCTGTATAAGTGGACCCACATGGTTCAAACCAATGTAGTTAAAGGGTCAGCTGTATTAATAGCAGTTTCTCATCATTCGTCCATCATTTGATTGTTTCTATTATGTGATGGTGAGAGCATCCCTGTGCTGTTGCACCATTCTAGGGTGGTTGCCCGATGCGCCTTGTCAGAAAACAGCATGTGATCTTTATGGGCCTTGACTCCTCTCACCTTAGTTTAAGTCAGTTGGAAACAGTAAGATCTAACCCTCTAAAGGTTGCACTATTTGTTTCCTATAGGAGCATATGTCTCATCAATCACTGCTGGCCTTTACAGGAGAAACGAGGAAAAAAACACAGGCCTTGCTCTTAAGCAGCTTACCCTCGAGCATCAGTGAAGATAGCAGAATTTGTTATCTGGAAAATCAGACCAGGCAGAAATACATTAGAGAGAGAGAAAAAAATATTACAGGGTTTCAAAAGAGGATGGAAAACCATCTCATTCAGGGATTAGGGATGGTTTCTTAGACTCTTGGCCTTTAAGGTGAACCTTTATAGATAAGAAGGTGATTGACTGCTGAGGTTGAAGTGAGCAGGAGAGGTTCAGCAGGTAAATCAAACAGTGAGGGTGGTGGAGTTAAGAGTAAAGGCTCGGCTTTTGTACAGTGGGCAACAGAAGCTGAATAGTAGAATCACAGAACTATGACTTATACTATGGATTATAGATTAATGTATTCATTATTTCATGCTCAATGTTCAAGAAATGTCTCATTAACTACATAGATACACATATATACTAGATGCTACCTATGAGAAATTATACTCCAAAGGGCTATTAAATTGCTTCTCCAAGATTACCTTTTTTCAGAATTAGGACTAAGCCATGAGTCTCCATATATTCCAGTGCTTATCCCTACTCTTCAGTTAGGATTTGCTTTCATCCATATCTCCATAGTCCCCAGACTCACAGCCAAGGAGTTTATAATAACTTCAGTAGATATTTGATTTCTCTAAAATATATTTTAAAGGGAAAATAGCTTGTTTTTAGACAACCGATCAGATGATGGTTTGTGAAGCATAGATTCCAATTGTGAGAGACTGGAGGCAGGGTAGTGTCTGGAATCTATTTCAGAAGTCTAGGTGAGAGCCTGTTAAGACTATTTTTTAAGCCTTTTCAAAGGAACTTAAAAAAAAAACACACAAAAAACAACCAACTATTTGTACAGAGCTTTGCAATTTGTAAAACAATCTTTTTTTTATTGTTAGCTTAATTTTTTAGTATCTAGTTTTTCAAACAAGATACTAGTTTATGATTTTATTCAATTTTATCCCCAAAATAGCCCAATGTAAGAAGTAGGGCAGGAGTTACTTTTCCCTGACTTACAGATGAGACCTTAAGCTGCTTAGTGAAAAATCACAAAACTAGAAATTAGAAGAGCTGGGCCTCATCCTGAAGGGTCTGTTTCTCTCTGGTATTTTGACATAGAAGAGCATGAATCCCTAAAATAATTATTTTACTTTTTTGGGTATAAACTTATGTCTTTATCATGTTGGGGGTATCTGTGTTAATATACTTTTGGGTGGATATAACTAAATATATAAATAATATAACTAAACAATATAACTAAATTATTGAGTGCAGAGATTAGAGCCATTCTACTAAGATTCAAATCCTGATTCTACCATTTACTAGCCATGTAACCTTAGGCAAATGGCTTTGCCTCTCTGTGCCTCAGTTTCTGTGTCTGTAAGATGGGAGAAAGAAAATAATGGTTATTATGAGAGTAAGGAGTTAGTAACTATAAGGTACCATGAAGAACTATGCCAGAGTACATGGAATCACTGTCTAAGAGGGAGTTGTGTTAATGTTGATGATGATATTATGCTGATTAAAGCATTAAAGGTGAGTCAGATAAGGATTAGCTGTTCTACATGAAGCATTGGAAAACTGAAATGAATTTTTCAACCCTCAAAATGCAATCGCTGATAACAGACAGCATCTGTTGAATGCCTGTGTGCCAGGCATTATTCTAAACTTGTTCACATAATAGTCCTGTGAAGTTAGTACTAGTATTATCCTCATTTAAAGGATGAGAAAGCTGAGGTGCTGCAGTGTTAAGTCAGTTGCCTAAAGAATCACCCAGTGAAGCTAGGATCCAGGCCTGTGTGCTCTGAGGCTGGAGACAGCACTCCAAACCACTATGCAGGACCGCCTCTCAGTGAGACTCAAACGGAACAAAACCGAGCCAAGGGGCAGCAAGAGAGTTACACTGAGATCTGAACTTTGTTACTTTCATTTCCTTTTTGTCTAGATCTTGAACCCCAACACAGAAAATTATGGCATAGAAATAGGTAGACTCTGAAAACTACCTTTTACGTTGGTAACTGAAGTTGTATAGACTTCCAGACCAATGTTGCATAAAATAAAGGAAACTAAGACTTTTCAAGAAGCTAACCTGTGCCAGGCATTTTGTTACTGGTTATTTTATTTAACTCAGTGATGCACCTGTTATTAGCCCTACTCTGTGGAAAAGATACTGAGGGTAAGAGATGGCAAGGTTTTTTCCTCAGGTCTCACAGCTGGAATAATATGGTTGGGACTCAAACCCAGTTCTCTTTGCCTCTAAACCCCATCTTCTTGTCACTTTATAGTTCTCATAACCTTCCTTGGAACATCAGAAATATCTCTGTGTGATCTATTTTTCAAATAATAAATATTAATTAACTTTTCCAATGAGTCCTCTGTTCACATCAGATGACCAAAAGACTGGAGCTTCAGCTTCAGCATCAGTCCTTCCAGTGGATATTCAGGGTTGATCTCCCTTAAGATTGCCTGGTTTGATCTCCTTGCTGCCCAGGGGACTTTCAGGAGTCTTCTCCAGCATCACAGTTCCAAGGCATCTATTCTTTGGTGTTCTACCTTTGTTATGGTCCAGCTCTCACAATTGTACGTGACCACTGGGAAAACTATAGCCTTGACCATATGTACCTTTGTTGGCAAAGTAATGTCTCTTCTTTTCAACACATTGTCTAGGTTTGTCATAGCTTTCCTGCAATCATCTTCTGATTTCATGGCTGAAGTCACTGTCTGTAGTGATTTTGGAGCCCAAGAAGAGGAAATCTGTCACTACTTCCACCTTTTCCCCTACTATTTGCCATGCAGTAATGAGGCTGGATGCCAGGATTTAGTTTACTTTAGTTTTGTTTTTTTTAATGTGTAGTCTTAAGCCAGCTCTTTCACTCTCCTCCTTCACCCTCATCAAGAGGCTATTTAGTTCCTCTTCACTTTCTGCCATTAGAGTGGTATCATCTGCATATCTGAGGTTGTTGGTGTTTCTCCCACTTATCCTGATTCCAGCTTGTAACTCAGCCAGTCCTGTGTTTCTCATGATGTGCTTAGCGTATAGGTTAAATGAACAGGGTGACTGCGGACAGCCCTGTCATACTCCTTTCTTGATCTTGAACCAGTCAGTTGTTCCTTACAGAGTTCTAATTGTTGCTTCTTGACCCACATACAGGTTTCTCAGGAGACAAGTAAGATGGTCTGGTGTTGCTGTCCCTCTAAGAGCTGTTCACAGTTTATCATCATCCACACAGTCAAAAGCTTTAGTGTAGTCAATGAAACAGAGATAGATGTTTTCCTGAAATTCCCTTGCTTTCTCTATAATTCAGCAAATGTTGGCAATTTGATCTCTAGCTTCTCTTCCTTTTCTAAACCCAGCTTGGAAATCTAGAAGTTCTTGGTTCACGTGATGTTGAAGCCTAGCATGCAAGATTTTAAACATAACCTTACTATCATGGGAGATGAGTGCAATTGTCTGATGGTTAGCACATTCTTTGGATCTCTAATCTTGTCTTTCTATAGTTTTCTTCCTTGATATAAAACTAATTTACATTTTTTTTGTTCTTGTCTGTCTCCTTCTCCATGTTGTTATAGTTACTAGTAGCCAGTAAAATGATTTCAAAGTTACTTCCTTACAACAAAATAATAAAAAGACAACTCAATTGAAAGATAGGTAGGCTCTAAATTGACAATTTTCCATACAAATGGCCAATAAGCACATAAAAAGATGGTCAACCTCATTAACCATTAGAGAAATGCACATCAAAAACCACAATGAGATACCACTTCATACCTGCTAGGAGACAATAAATAAACACATAGATAATACAAGTGCTGATAAGGATTTGGAGAAGTTGGAACTCTCCTATATTGCTTGTAGAAATGTAAAATGACACAGCGAGTTTGGAAAATGGTTTGCAGTTCCTCAAAATATTAAACAGAATACCATGTGACCCAGCAGTTTTACTCCTAAGTATGTACCTAATAGAAATGAAAATATATAACACACAAAAAACTTGTACACAAATGTTTGCAGCAGTATTAATAGTCGCCTCAAATGGACACAACCCACATGTCCACCAGCTGTAAGTGTGCATGCTAAGTCACTGCAGTCGTGTCCAACTCTTTGCAACCCTGTGGACTGTAGCCCACCAGGTTCCTCTGTCCATGGGATTTCTCCAGGCAAGAATACTGGAGTATTCTTGGATTATCATTGGATTATTCTGGATTATCATACCCTCCTCCAGGAGATCTTCCTGATCCAGGTATCGAACACAGACTCTTACGTCTCCTGCGTTGGCAGGCAAGGTCTTTACCACTAGTTCCACCTGGGAAGGCCTGGTATTCTCACACAATGGATGCTGTTATTTAACAGTGAAAGATAAAGAGATACTGATACATAATGCTACAATAATAAAAATCTATAGAGACAGAAAGTAAATTAGTGGTTGCCTATGTCTGAAGGATGGGTAATGATCCCCATGGGTACAGGGATTCTTTCAGAGATTATGAAATGCTCTAAACTTCGATTGTGGTGACACTTGTACAATTCTGAATGGTAAAACCATTGCATTGTACACTGTAGATGGATACATTTTATGATATGTTAATTATGTCTCAATAAAGATGTTTTTAAAATTACAGGAGGAAGAAGAAAGGGGGAAGACAGAAGATAGACATTCCACAAACTAAAATCAAATCAGAAATTAAAAAAAAATATATTTATTGGGCTGTTCCAGGTCTTAGTTGCAGCACGCAGGATCTTTGCTTTTTGTTGTGGCATTTAGGGTATATTAAGTTGTGGCATGTGGGATCTTCATTGCAACATGCAAACTCTTAATTGTGGCATGTGGGATCTAGTTCCCTGATCAGACTGAACCCAGGCCACCTGCATTGGGAGCTTGGAGTTTTAGCCACTGGACCACCAGAGAAGTCCCTCAAATCAGAAATATTATTCTAAGCAAGCTCTAGACTGGAAATTCTGTGATTCTGTTAAATAACTGTAATATGATCCCATGCAAGGAGCTTTTCATGTATAATCTCACCACATTTTGGGACTTTCTGCAATTGTTTAATAATCTGCACCCTACCAGAAGGAACTTGACTTCTTTGTCCATCAGAATTAAAGCCTGAGTTTATTTTTGTGCATTCTTGTGTTTGGCCCATTGCTGCACTCTGTGCTGGTTCCTGGGAAGATACTACTGAAGGTAAACAGACGCAGTCTCTCTTCTTGTGATGATTACAGTCTTCTTAGGACAATGACATCATATAATGTCACAAATATATTGAAATCTAAATGTTGATCAAAGCCTAGAACAAGAGGTGTTTAGTGCTAAGAGAGCATATTATAAGGGGATTTGACCTTCCTGGGGAGGTCTCTCCCAGGGAAAACTGAACTGAGATCTGAAGAAGCTGGTGCTCACTGACAGTGGGAGAAAGAAGAAACAAAGGAGGGAGCTAGGCAACCTTGAGCCACAGTGGGTCTGGAAAACTGACATTCTGAACATTCATGGTTGCCAGAACTGGTGAGGTGGGAACTAAACTGGAGCGGATGACAAGAACCGGGCCACACTGATGAGATGGTCTCTCTGCTTACAGCAGTGGGAAGCCGTGGGGGGCTTTGGAGGTGACTCTAAACTGTAGTTGAACTGTAGTTGAGTGATCAGATTGGACAGCCGCCAGTACGGTTGCTGATAGGCTGGCTGGGAGTTTACAGCAGCAAAGGCAGTGGCAATCTGGGAGAGATGGCAGCGGCAGGATAGAGTCTCTTATTCTGTCTTTGCAAAAATTATAATAAAATAAACAGCAAGGTAATATATGTGTTTACCAGGTATATTCCACAGAGTTGCCAGTCAAAGAATTTGCCTTTCTTGCTCCCAGTATGCAAACCTACTGCTGTACTTGTGCTTTAAAGCTTTCCTCTGAATGCAGGTTTAAAGCTATTAAAATGGCAATTGTTACACCATCTGGGTCTTGAGAACAAGCATCATCCCAGGGCTTGGCCAGCAGCCCATGATAACCCTGCTAGGAAATGCCCCCAGCAGATGTGCCTGGCATTCCTGCCTCGTTTTATGACAGTGCTTAGCAACACTGCAGTTTGCGTGTCAAGTGATCCCTGTCCTTACAGACCTGGTTCATGTCCAGCAACATCAAGAACACTCAGATTTTTTCAGAATTTTTCAAAATGTCTAGATTTTTTTTTAAACTGTCTTCAATGTTTGTCTTTACTATTGTCTTTCATTATGAAATGTAATTTCTGATCCTTAGAACAAGAATAGAAGATTGAGAGGAGTATTGCAATCAACTCAGAGTGCATTCAAACTATAGTTTCTCTGTGGAGATTTTAGAATTTACAGGGTAGCAAGATGCCTGGGAAAGTATGAATTGTTTCTGAATTAACTGTCATTAACCTAAATGGGCTGTGACATGGAAATTCGCAGTCAGCTGACAGTACATTTTACCATTTCAAGTCCCCACCAGCCAGAATAACAGCATCTTAGCAACACTTTTTTACTCTTTACCTTGATGCACTTGATCTGTATAAAATTTTCAAACATGCTTATTGAAAAATCAGTGTTGAGTGTTATAAATAATACCCATATCCCCAAATGGCCTGATAGTACTTGCTTTTGCAGATTAAAAAGATGGTCAAATATAAATCATGGGCTCTGATATCTGAACAAACATGAACTTCCCCACCAGCCTTCACTAGCTCTGACCTAGAAAGTGACTTATTCTGTCTTCATTTCTTCATTGAAAAATGGGGGGGTGGGGGGGAGGAGGCTAGTCATTTTGTCCTATGAAGATCAAGTGTGACTTTGTATGTGAAACCCTTAATAATGCTTGGCATGCAGAAAGGCTCAGTAAATGTAGCTATTGTTAACACCAGGTTTTGTCTATATAAAATCTAGGTGTGCTGCTGCTGCTGCTGCTAAGTCGCTTCAGTCGTGTCCGACTCTGTGCGACCCCATAGACGGCAGCCCACCAGGCTCCCCCGTCCCTGGGATTCTCCAGGCAAGAACACTGGAGTGGGTTGCCATTTCCTTCTCCAATGCATGAAAGTGAAAAGTGAAAGCGAAGTCGCTCTGTCTTGTCCGACTGTAGCGACCCCATGGACTGCAGCCCACCAGGCTCCTCTGTCCATGGGATTTTCCAGGCAAGAGTACTGGAGTGGGGTGCCATTGCCTTCTCCACCAGGTGTGCTAGAACCCTCATTTTTCATACACATTTCCTGAGAATCTGTGATGTGTCAAACTCTAGGAATGTAAAGATAAGATATTGTTCATCAAGGAGTTCACCACCTTAGGTCTAATGCAAAGGTTACAAGCTGCTTGTCAGGATATATTTACATTAAAGATCCTTGTTTCTATTTTCTACTGAAAATGGACCAGCATTCCAAGCTGCCCTTTTCATCAGTTATTCACTTGGAGTTTATTTCAGTCCCTGCTGCTGCTGCTGCTAAGTCGCTTCAGTTGTGACCGACTCTGTGCGACCCCATAGATGGCAGCCCACCAGGCTCTCCCATCCCTGGGATTCTCCAGGCAAGAACACTGGAGTGGGTTGCCATTTCCTTCTCTAATGCATGAAAGTGAAAAGTGAAAGTGAAGTCGCTCAGTCGTGTCTGACCCTCAGCGACCCCATGGATTGCAGCCTACCAGGCTCCTCTGTCCATGGGATTTTCCAGGCAGAAGTACTGGAGTGGGGGTGCCATTGCCTTCTCCAATTTCAGTCCCTACCTTTCCACCATTGTCTAACCCTAGTCTGCTTCCCATCACATGTAAGTATCTGAGTACCTACATCATCCCCATCAGCTATGAGTGCCTGAGGCTGCATCCCAGGTCTACAAGCAATGGTCAGGCGCGTAGGCCTGGCAGAAAGTGAAAGCTGAGAAATAGGCAGGAACTGTTGGTGGAGAGCCTTGTGGACTTGATACATTTGAGATGTTTTTTAAAGGGAGATTATAATGATGAGATTAGCCTATTGATAAGGTCATTTTGAGCTTATGTGTGAAGAATCTGATAGAAAAGGCCAAAACTGAAGACAAAGAGTTAAAAAGCTGTTAGAGTAAAATGAGATGAAAGTTGATAGTGACCTAAACTAGGGGATCTGTTAGTGAGTGCTGATATTCAGTAAATCAGGAGTTAGAATTGATAGGACTTAATGGGAAATAGATGGGGAAACAGTGGAAACAGTGTCAGACTTTATTTTTCTGGGCTCCAAAATCACTGCAGACGGTGACTGCAGCCATGAAATTAAAAGACGCTTACCCCTTGGAAGGAAAGTTATGACCAACCTAGATAGCATATTCAAAAGCAGAGACATTACTTTGCCAACAAAGGTTCGTCTAGTCAAGGCTACGGTCTTTCCTGTGGTCATGTATGGATGTGAGAGTTGGACTGTGAAGAAGGCTGAGCGCCGAAGAATTGATGCTTTTGAACTGTGGTGTTGGAGAAGACTCTTGAGAGTCCCTTGGACTGCAAGGAGATCCAACCAGTCCATTCTGAAGGAGATCAGCCCTGGGATTTCTTTGGAAGGAATGATGCTAAAGCTGAGAGTCCAGTATTTTGGCCACCTCATGCGAAGAGTTGACTCATTGGAGAAGACTCTGATGCTGGGAGGGATTGAGGGCAGGAGGAGAAGGGGATGCCAGAGGATGAGATGGCTGGATGGCATCACTGACTCGATAGATGTGAGTCTGAGTGACCTCTGGGAGTTGGTGATGGACAGGGAGACCTGGCGTGCTGCAGTTCATGGGGTCGCAAAGAGTTGGACACGACTGAGCGACTGATCTGATCTGAATGATTGTGTGAATGTCAAAATTGAGGAAGAGGAGTGATGCAAGGACTCTCATATTACAGCATGGGTAGCCAACTGGCTGGTTGGTTGATGCCATTCACTGAGAAAAGAAAGAGAAGAGGAAGGGAATTCCCTGGTGGCCCAGCGGGTTAGGATACCGCACTTTCATTGTTATGGCCCCAGGTTCAATCCCTGGTCCCAGAACTAAGATCCTACATGCTGTGCAGAGTGGCCGTATAAATAAAGTGAAAAAAGAAGAGGAGGAGAAGCAGATTTGCAGGAGAAGATGATTTGTTCTGTCTTGTCTACTGAGTTTTAAGTCTCTTTGTAAGACAGAAAACTGTTATTTAATAACTATTTATTAGTACCTGTCCCTGTAGTAGACACTTGAAAAGATTATCTCGTTTACCCCAACAAAAGCAGTAGTAGTAATAATAATATGATCCATTTTTGCTGAGCACTTATCATTTGTTAGGAATGAACACAGTGTATTATCTCCATCCTCCCCACAATAAAGCATCATTACCTCCATTTTGCAGACCAGGGACCTGAGTATCCGAGATGCTGAGTCATTTGCTCAAAGGCTTAGGGGCAGAAAGTGCCACAGTAAGGATTCAAAGCAGTATGTGTTTGAGTCCTGGGCCTGACTCATGCTACGCTGCCTCTCTAAGAGGTGTCTGGCATCAACCCATGAAGAAGCTGAAGTTTAGAGAAGTCTTATTTGTCACAGAGCATGTAATCTAACTAGAACACTAGGATCTGACCACAGTCGACTCCAAAGTCCAAGCTTTCTTCTTTATCCAGATAATACTAAAGAATTTTTAATTAGACCCACATGAATCTGTGACAGTGTTTACTGGTCAGTGGGAAATATGAAAAATAATAACCACATGGAGAGTTCTTCATAAAGCTAAATTTATTTGATTTAAAGGACTGTCCTTTAAAACAGTGTTCTAGCTAACTTTTTAGTGTAAAAATGGCTCTTCCTACAGGACATTATGGTGGTAATATCTGGTGGCAGTTGTGGGGGAAAGGACCTGACTAAGTTGAACCCTCTTAAATCACTGATATTTGACCATTTCATGACTCATAAAATAGCAAATTCATATGCTCCAACCTAATATTTCTATGCTCTCAATTACTCCCCTCCCCAGAAGGTAACTCTGTAACCCCAAAATTCTTTTGAAAAATTTCTGGTCTGTGAAATCCCAAAATCCAAGAAAATCTACTTTGCTTCATATCATGTCCTTGAAATCAGGAATACTTTGCAAATGATTCAATGGAAGCAGACAAAGACAGAGATTAGTAAAAGCTGGCTGCAGTTTTAAACCTAGCTAACTGGGAGGTTGATGTTGTCACTAATTAAAAAAAAAAAAGGAAAAGCATAACAAAGAAACAGACTTATGGGAGAAGGTAAGGAGTTCAGTGTGGAATTTTAAAGAAATAATATACCCCTGTATCAGATTTAGTTCATCAATTTTGACTGCTGCGCTTGATTAAAAATTATTCCTAAGTGCTTTTGAAGTGCTGGCATCCAAGATTAGAAAAAAAATAGTTTAAAATATGTTTCTGATGATTATAGGCTTCTTCTTAAGTCTTCTGTATCCAGGCTGGAATTCTCAGGTGTAATACCCTGCTAATTTTTAAAGCAAGATCTTAAACTATTTGCTTAAAATCCATTTGTATCCCCAGTTTGCTCTCCATCAAGAACCGCAGGATTTCTAGTTCAGCTCTGGAAGCTGAAGCCACTGTGTGAACACTGTTCTCTGTTTCAGATCCAGGATGAAAACAGCATCTATAGCAGGAGTGTAGCAGTTCCTATAGGGGAATTCCTGTGAGTCAGCATCAGCCGCTCTTTTGTGACAGTATGCAAATTACCAATGGCAGGGCTCAAATGCATTCACGTGTGTGGCATTTTTCACAGCTCATCGTACTTTATGTCTTGTATTTCCGAAAATCACTTGAGATTTGCCTACATGATAAATTTCCCTTTCCTAGTTAAAAAAAAAAAAAAAAAAAGACTATATCTGCAGTCAAGTCTACTTCTTGCACAAAAGTCACAAGAGAAAACCTTTGGTCTTTTCATTCCATTCTCTTCCCCTCTACATTGTAATGAAGATAATACAGAGATGTGAAGTAACCTCACAGACTCAAAGACAGTAGAGCTATAGATACACATTTTTAACACAGATTCACGTCTTGGACATCTGCTAGCTTTCTTTCACTCCCATCCAATTTAATGGCCTGCTGTGGAGACTTGTTACTCAACTTCGAATTTTGTCTTGCCAGAAAGGAAGCTATTGCTTACCAGATATTTCTAAATTGAGAAAGTAATCTGTTTTATTTTTTTAAAGATTTTTTTCTTTGATGTGGACCATTTTTAAAGTCTTTATTGAATTTGTTACAATACTGCTTCTGTTTGATCTTTTTTTATTTGTTTGTTTTTTTGGCCTTGAGGTATGTGGGAGCCTGAAGGGCTACAGTCCACAGGGTTGCACAGAGTTGAACAGGACTGAAGTGACTTAGCATGCACACATGCTTGTAGAATCTTAGCTCCCTGACCAGGGATCGAACCTGCACCCCTTGCATTGGAAGGCAAAGTCTTAGCCTCTGGACCACCAGGAAAGTCCTGAGAAAGTAATCTTATAATCATAATTATTTAGCAAGCATGAGGGGCCCAGAGAAGCTCTTAGTTGTGACAGCTCAGAGCCCTGAACTCATACTTTCTTTCCTGTGACTGGTGCTCCATCATCTGAATCCCAGAGCTTCTCAGAAGTTTAGTGGTGTTTCTTGTAAAGTTTTCATTTCTCTGTGCATGCATGCTCAGTTGTATCAGTCGTGTCTGAGTCTTTGCAATCCTATAGACTATGGCCAGCCAAGCTCCTCTTGTCCTTGGGATTCTCCAGGCAAGAATACTGGAGTGGGTTGTCATTTCCTCCTCCAAGTTATCTTCCCAACCTAGGGATTGAGCCTGTGTCTCCTGTGTCTTCTCCATTGCAGGTGGATTCTTTACCCACTGAGCCACCTCTAGCTTGCTTGCAAAGTTGCTTCAGTCGTGTCCGACTCTGTGTGACCTCATAGACGGCAGCCTACCAGGCTCCCCCATCCCTGGGATTGTCCAGGCAAGAACACTGGAGTGGGTTGCCATTTCCTTCTCCAATGCATGAAAGTGAAAAGTGAAAGTGAAGTCGCTCAGTCGTGTCTGACTCTTAGTAATCCCATGGACTGCAGCCCACCAGGCTCCTCCGTCCATGAAATTTTCCAGGCAAGAGTACTGGAGTGGGGTGCCATTGCCTTCTCTGGAGCCACCTCTGGGGAAGCCTTATTAGCGAACATAATTTTAAGATACTATAACCTAAAACCTATGTTGATTATCTTATTTTTCAAAGAAAGCAGTCAGTAAGCAAGTTTGTATTGAAGTCCTGCTATATCCCAGCACTGTGAGAGCCACAGGACATATCACAGTGAGCAGGACACATAGGTCTTTCCTTCAAAGCTTTCAGAATTTCTGAGAATGATGGCAGCTAATGCTGTCACTGCATTTACTATGTGCTCTAAAAGGCATCATTCTAAGTACGTGACTTTGTGTTTCATATTAGGTGAATCCTATTACTATCCCCAGTTTATAGATCAGGAAACTGAGGCTCAGAGATACACAACTAATAATTATCACAGGCAGGATCTGAATCTGACTTAAAATAATTTGGTGTTGGTGAGTACTATTGAAGGGGGAATTAAGATGCTGTGGGACCTTTTGCTAATGTGATTTCACTTGATCAGGTGATTCGATGAGTGAGTAGGAATTAGGGTGGGACTGATCTAGGCAAAACTTATCTCTTTAGTCTGTTTTCTTATGCTCTACTGCTAAGTCGCTTCAGTCACGTCCAACTCTGTGTGACCCCATTGACGGCAGCCCATGAGGCACCCCCGTTCCTGGGATTCTCCAGGCAAGAACACTGGAGTGGGTTGCCATTTCCTTCTCCAATGCATGAAAGTGAAAAGTGAAAGTGAAGTCGTGCAGTTGTGTCCAACTCTTTGTGACCCCCTGGACTGCAGCTTTCATTTAGGTACCTTATTGGCTACAGGTTGTTTTTGCATAACTGAAGGCAGGGATGGTTGGAAGCAGAGGCCTGGTGCTGACAGAGGTGATTCTGCACATTTGTCTGACTCTTCTCAACTTCAGATCTGCTTCCTCAGCACTGTGGGAGCACAGCTATTCCCAGCACCTAAGCCTCTCTGCTAGAAAGGGGCTGACTCTCTGCCTTTGGGTTCACTTTTGTTCTTGTGTGGTTTGAGTGTCCACACTTGGACCAGTCATGTGGCCAGACAGACAGGCCTGTTGAGTAGCCATCTTGGGGACAGAAGTCAATCACTTTTGGTGACTGTAAGCTGAACATCAGTCCATTATTCTCTATCATTTAGGATGTTTCCAGTGTTGTTTTCTATGTCCACCCCTCCGAAGCTCCTGCTCTATATCAGAATGATTTTCCTGGCCCACCAAGCATTTTGTTTTAGGAATTCATTGGCTGTGCTGAATATGTCATGGAATGTGTCATATCAGTTTGTTTCATGAAGATCTTTCTGCTTTCCTTCCTCAGTTTTCTTACTTAGAGGTCCCCTGAGCAAAGTCAACACCTTAGAATGTCCCAGAAACTCACCTTTGAGGCGCTAAGATCTCCCTTGGTGCTGTAGTTGGGAAATTAGTGGTGGTGGTGGTGGTTTAGTTGCTAAGTCGTGTCTGACGCTTGTGACCCCATGGACTGTATACTGCCA
This sequence comes from Tragelaphus eurycerus, assembly GCA_935064755.1. Taxonomy (NCBI): domain Eukaryota; kingdom Metazoa; phylum Chordata; class Mammalia; order Artiodactyla; family Bovidae; genus Tragelaphus; species Tragelaphus eurycerus. The sequence goes on along the minus strand of CAKXYN010000092.1, from coordinate 6,081,866 downwards.
GGCTCCTCTGTCCATGCAATTCACCAGGCAAGAACACTGGAGTGGGTTCCTATTTCCCTGTCCAGGGAAATTCATAAGTTCTAGATTCATATGTAAACATGAAGGAAAGTGACTCACCTGAGGTCAGTGTAGTGGCTAATGCCTTGAGTTTTGTTTTTCATGCCCAGGCTCACAATAAGCAGGCATGGCTTGTTCTGACTTGTTAACTCTAAAATGGAACCTCTGTGTTGAGGCTGACTCCTGGGAATCTTGTATGAGTTGTTGAGAGGAGGTGAGCCCTTTCCCTGCCCCTGTGGTTACCCCTTGGTTAAGACAGGGACTCTGGAGCAAGTGTGTCTGCGTTCAGTTCTGACTCAGTGTGTACTTCAGATTCTCAATACTTTAGCTATGAAATGAGGATGATGAAAGTACCTAAGACATAGGTCTATTTGTACATTGACATCTCAATGTCCATGTAGCCCACCTGACTTGGTAACTGGCAACTGTGCTCCTTAGATTCTGGTGGTTCTTTTATCCCCATCATGTGCTGGCTCCATACCTTGGGCCAGAGGTTTAAGGGTAATCGGTATAAGAAATGGGACATTGTGGTGGACCAGATGCTTTTCAGAGCTCTGCTTTCATCCTTCCACACTTTTGAGGAGAAGGCAAGAGAAAGGGAAGGAAACCAATACTTCTCTGGTACTTGCTACCTGCCACATACCTTCACACACATATCATTCAGTTGTAATTCAGTGTTTCCATCATTAATTCTCCAATATTTGTTTCACCAGATGTATACATGTCATATGCACAAGACCCCCTTAGTCTTTTCTCATACCACTGAGCAGATCCTCAAGCATGTGTTGAATTCAACCTCGCAACCCTTTATTTAGGTAGCAGTTACTGCATTCTTACTGTTGGGAAAAATGAAGATTTTTAAGTGCTTTGTTGTTGTTTGCTCACTAAGTTATGTCCAACTCTTTGCGACCCTATGGACTGCAGCGCACCAGGCTTCCCTTTCCTTCACTGTCTCCTGGAGTTTTCTCAAACTCATGTTCATTGTGTCAATGATGCCATCCAACCGTCTCATCCTGTGTTGACCCCTTCTCCTCTTGCCCTCAATCTCCTACTAATAGGTAGTGGAACCAATCTGAACCCAGATTTTTTTGGCTGCTAGTCCAGGGCCCTTTCCTTTTATTTAAAAGTGCAAATGATGAGGACAAGTTCTGAGAAATTAATAGTACCTCTGTGTGTATGCATAGTTGCTTAGTTGTGTCTGACTCTGCAACCCCATGGACTGTAGCCCTCCAGGCTCCTTGGTCCATGTAATTTTCCAGGCAAGAATACTAGAGTGAATTGCCATTTCCTATTCCAAGGGACCTTCTTGACCCAGGGGTTGAACACACACCTCCTGCATTGGCAGGCAGATTCTCTACCACTGAGCCACCTGCAAAGCCCAGAAATGAAAGTGAAAGCATTAGTTGCTCAGTGGTGTCCGACTCTTTGTGACTCCATGAACTGTAGCCTACCAGGCTCTTCTGTCCCTGGAATTCTCCAGGCAAGAATACCGGAGTGGGTGGGTAGCCATTCCCTTCTCCAGGGTATCTTCCTGACCCGAGGGTCAAACCCGGGTCTCCTACATTGCAGGTAGATTCTTTACCCTTTGAGCCACCAGGGAAGCCCCCGAGGGGAAAGTGTTAGTCATTCAGTTGTGTCTGACTGTTTGCACCCCTACAAACTGTAGCCTACCAGCCTATTCTGTCCATGGAATTCTCCAGGCAACAATACTAGAGTGGGGTGCCATAGCCTTCTCCATATATATATATACACTACCATTTGTAAAATAGATAGTGGGAAGCTGCTGTATAGGCAGAGGGGGCTCAACCTGGCGCTCTGAAACAACCTAGAGAGGTGGGATGGGTAGAGGGTAGAGGAGGGGTTCAAGAGGAGGGGACATACGTATACCTGTGGTTGATTCACACTGTTGTATGGCAGAAGCCAACACAATATTGTAAAGCAATTATCCTCCAGTTAAAAATTTTTAAAACTAGTGATAAAATTAATTGGTTATACTGTTAAGGGGCACTATGCCAGGGCTCAGGGAAGGATTAAAGGATGAGGTAATTTAAAAATTCATTTTATGTCACATAGTAAAGTTTAAAAAAAGAAAAAAAAAAGCCAGGAATGAGGAAAAGAGTTCTAGGATCTTTCTCCCATATGGGGAGAAAAAGAGAAAATCTAAATGAAAGACAGTTATGGTCCTAAAAAATAAGTTACAGGTAGACAGCTAGTGATACAGTCATCCAGGACTCCTAGGCTATAATCTCAGAATATTATGTGGTGGAGTCAAATCTCTCAGGTTAGAAGCTAATAGGGAATTAAGGAGACAAAATGAAATTATAACCTAATCTAGTAATAATGAATGACTTGGCATAATCTGATCATTATATGTGGTGTAGTTATAAATCTGATGGGACCCTGTTGAAGAAAAAGTATGTCAGTATGTCCAGAGAAGAAACCAGAGTGGGGACTGGGGTGGGAGTTTCAGATAATATGCCAGCACTCCCCGAAGGAGAAAATGCCCTGTCCAGGTAATTGTTTTCACCAACCCTAAAACAGAGTTAGGAATGTGGGTTTATCATAGGTTGGTTTCATTTAGTATTATCATTAGCATCTTTATTAAACACTTGTTATTTGCCAAGTACCATGCTATTTCATGTATTGCTCCGTTTAATCTTTTCAACATCCCTACTGTGTAACTACTCTTATTTTTTCCCATTTTGTATATGAAGAAACTCAGGCTTAGAGGTCAGGTAACCTGATCAGGATTTCAGAACTTTTTACTTCAGGAGCTGGGGTCACAAACTGCTAACACTCTACTCTACAAGTCCCACCTGCCTTCTCATCTTGAGATAGCTTAACCACCTGCCAACTGTGTGCTTGACCTCTCTGCCTGGGTGCCTCTCAGACATTTACCAAGGGCTAGAGTAAACCCATGGGTGGCGCAGTGGTAAAGATTGTGCCTGCCAGTGCAGGAGACGTAAGAGGCAGATTCGATCCCTGGATCGGGAAGATACCCTGGAGGGGGAAATGGCAACCCACTCCTGTATTCTTGCCTGGAAAATTCCATGAACAGAGGCGCCTGGCAGGCTACAGTCCACGGGGTCACAAAGAGTCAGACTCGACTGAACACACACATTGTTTTTGTTAGAGTAAACCTATCCTTTCTCCTATCCAAATCAGTCTCTGTCCATGTTCCCTGCTTGACCAAACAAAATGCATGAGTTCATGCCTTTGAGTAAACCATCATATAATAATTTCCCTTGTAAATTACCTGTAAAAAAAGGATGAGATATGGTGGGAGCAGAGATAAGCATTCTGCTCAGTTTATCACTGTTATCATTTATTTTGATTAACTCTACTTTTAACTACACATCACTTTCACATATGTTTTGATACTTTGCATCTCTCTCAGGTCTGAAGTCCACATTTCTCAACGGAGCTCTGACTAACATGTTTTATCTCCCACTGTCTTTAATGAGCGTGCTTTTTTTGCCTTCAATTGGATATCTTAAAGGGGAAAGAAATTCTAATATGAGGACTAGAGACTTGAAAGGATTTAACACTCAGTATAAATATAGATATGGGGATTACTGGCATGACAGCAAAAGAAAAGCCTCTGGCTGAAATGACCATAAGAAGATATCTGATAGGCTTAAAGGCTGACAGATCTGAAAGAACCAAAGAGCATTCGGAAATGACAAGCTGCATTCATTTCCGTGCGTTATTACAGGTGGTTGAATAAAACTTTTCAGCCTGGTGTGTCATTTTTGGTAGTAACTTGAAGCCCCATTAAATGGTGCTTGACTGCTGAAGTTGGAGAGGGCAGTTGACCCCTATAATGCTGGTAACTGGCCTTATCTTTTATGTTTCAGGAAGACATCTCCCAGGTGGTTGGTCAAGGTGTGGTGGCAGGTCAGCAAAAGGCACTGGAATGTCCAGCTGACAGTGTACGTAACTGACCCTTGAGGTTGCTCTACTGGGATGGTATGAATTATAATGATGGGTTCCAAGAGAAAAGGAGATGGTTATAATGAAATCTGATCCTTTATTACTTGGCAGGAAGCTATGATGTGTCTACCAACCTGATGGCAGTCCGCAGCTATATCACTTGTTCTATGCAGGGTGTGCATAGAGGATATTTGGAAATATCTCTGTTTTGTCCCTCTACCAACACCCTAAGGAAGTGTCTGAAAGTGAGGCATCTCTGAAAACACACTTACACCTAAATTCTGAGGGCCTCGCAGTGTCCTACCTAATGTCATGAATAAAAATTTTAAGAGGAAGAATTTATAGTTTTATAGAAACACAAATGTAAGAACAAATGTTTCTTGTATGTACAGCTTTTCTTCTTAAAAAAATATAAATTTCTGTCAAACGTTTGTACTTTTGTCATTGTAGAACTTTTTTGTGCTGCTAAAGTTTACATTGTTACTATATTAACTAGTTTTATGTTTAAGGAACTATAGATTACTAGAGTTTATGGGAAATATATGATGTTTTAAACCTTACCAAAGAAAATGCCTTTGTAAAGTATCCAAAATTGTATGCCAGAAACCTAAGTAAAAACAAATAGGTGTAGAAAGAACCTTAAAAATAAGGTTCAACTGAAAAAAGTTTAGTTCAACTGAAAACAGTAAGGAATTAAAAAAATTAGAACCATATTTTTTTTTAACTTAGGTAATGTATTTGCAAATAAAATTAATGTGATAGTACTTTCTATACTTCCACCTGTCTCAAGACACATACCAAGCATCTCTAAAATTTTATAACCCATAGAATTTTAGAACTTGGGTGAATCCTATACATCCTCTGGCCTTTCTTTTCCCTGTTGAAAAATGAGCACTTAAATATTTAAAACATTCTCCTTTGGGAAAGTGATGATAACCCTTTTCTATGGCTGCAGAAGAGAAATGGCTCAGAGATCAGTGGCCAACATCTTTAGTGAAGCTGGGTCAGCTCATCTTAAAGAACTTCCCCACCATTTGAGCTGTTCCACAATGGAATAGATTCCTTGTGGAAATGGAATTTTTCATCCCTGAAGGTTTTCAATCAGAAACTGGCTGATCATTATTAATATGTTATCAAAGGACATAAAAACAGTAATAGCTATTATTAACTGAACTCCTAAGTTGTTCTTGAAATAGTGATAGGTTTATTTATGTACTTTTCAATCTTCACAACCACCTTGCAAGATGAAGAATTATCACCACTGATTTAAAGATGAGGACATGTAGGAGGCTGAGTGGCTTGTCGGTGGCCACACAGCTAATTATTGATAGAAAACTCAGCAATTCATATCTTCTTTTGAGTAGTTAATTTTTTCCCTGTCATGAAGATCTGATGAAGTATAGACTCTTTTCCCAGAAAAACACTGGTATACTTTGCTACAAACACAGAGGTTATGTAGTTCCCAGGATTCCCTCTGAAAACCATTTAGAAACTCATTTATCCTGGGTTAAGTATCCATGGTTTAGCTCTAAAAAATAAATCTCAACTTAAAAAGTCAAACATCCCCACCCCTGCCTCTGAAAACATTTGTCTGAGCTCCACATCCTTAGTGCCAATTTCTTTGGTCTAGAATAGGAGTTCTAACATTCATAAATGTTAAACTCCCTAACAGTTTCTTTTATAAAGGCAGGGTTGAGAACCCCTGGTGTAGTTAGGTTGGGTGACTTATAAAATCCATTCAAGCTCTGATGTTAGAATATAGTAACACTCAACAGCAAATGCAATCTTTCATCTTTTAAAATATTTTTATGTAATTTTAAAATACTCAAAATTTACAGCCTACAAATCCAATCTTTATCTTTCAATACTTAGTAGTTTGGTTTTATGTCAATAGGTGAATCATGGGAGCTACGTTCATTCATCACCACACCTACCAACAGCAAGCCTCTCAATATATGTGCTTGTTTCACTTGGTTTCTATGAACTATTTCCTCATTTTTCCAACCCATATTTATTGGAAACTTTCCTAGTATGCACAGTGAAATGGGATGCTACATGAACTGGGAAATAAAGATGAGCAACAAACATTCCCTGTTGTTATAAAAGTCATAAGGTAGTGATGCCTGTCTCTTGTGCTTTCCTGTTTTGAAATTCACAGCTTCTCATAAAAGAGCTCTTTAGCCTGCACATAGCTTTGTTATCAATTTTCTTTTTTGAAATGATACAAAGAAGAGGTGACATAAGTTCTGTGTGTGTTAAGATTACTTTCCATTGCTGCAAGAAGTTTCTCTTTTACATAACAGGGTGGCTGACAGTTTGAGGATGACAGTGTCTCCACGGTGTCATGGACCCAAGCACCTCTTATCTGATTACTGCATCATTATTTGATTACTCTTCCATCTTCAAAATTTAGCATCTATTTTTTTTAAATCTAAGATTGCTGCTCCAGTTGTTTACATCTGAATTTCATCTAAGGAAGGGGAAGGCAGGATTGTTCTTCTTAACTAAACAATCTGAAAATTGTACTTTTGTGTTTGTTTTCGTGCCATACCATAACACAGACTAGTCTGTGGTTATGTCTGGCTTCAAGAAGGTTGGGGAATATGGTCCTTAGAATAATTGGATTGGTGGTTCCATTGTTTGGTTTTCTCATAGTAACTCCTGGTTTGTCATTTTCTACTTTTCTCTTTTTAAAATCACCAAAAATATGTATTCAAGAAAGTCTTTTTAAATAAGTGTACAATCATTGTTAAATGATGTTAATAGAAAAACTGCAGAGAAAAAAAATGAACATCAGTAGAATCATTGCCTAGCAGCTGTTTGATAAATACTTTAAACTTGTAGCATTCTTCAAATACCGACTTTTAGTCCTACTCCTTCCTTTAATTAACTGTGATTTCAGATGTCACTTGACATTTGTGTCTTGGTTTCTTCATCTATGAAAGAGAGTAACATTGTCTAATTCTCCAGGTTATTTTCATGATTAAGTGAATTCATGGATATGAAAGAGTTTTTGAAAACTGGCGAGCACAATACAGATATACAATGAGTGGTGTTGCTTTTCTTGTTGCATACTGCACAATGCCTTGTATTGAAGCATAGACTTCCACTGATGGAATCTTGGGGTGTTGTTGTTCTGGAGCAGTTACCGTGATCCTATTTCTAGACTCCAGGGACAGGCTGGTGCTTCACTGTCTCCACCAGAATCTTCCAGCTGGGAATGGGTTCTCTGGCTAACTACAGATCCAGAAGGCAGGTCAGGTTACTCTGTATATTTCCCAACTGCCTGTTAAGCAAGCATGGAGTCCTTTTGGTTTTTCTTAGTTTTCTAATACTAATACTCATTAGAGGTATTAGCAATAAAAATTTAGAGTTGCAAGTTCATTTTCTAAAGCTCACACAGCAAAGGTCTCTGTACTTTCATTGAGTTACAGATTTATTTCCCACTGAGTTTCCATGTCTTCAATTATGCTCTCTGCATTCACTCATTCATTCAGCATTTATCCAGGCCCCACTATGTTCCAGGCACTGGGAATTGAAGGTGAATAAGCTTTTTTTTTTTTAGGTGAATGAAGTGTAATAATGTACCTGGCACTTAGTAGGCTTTCAGCAGATGCTTGTTATCCCTTCCTGCCCCTCATGTCAATTAACCTACCTCATGATTCTTTGACCATGTGAATGTGTCCAGAAGAGATGGGCAGTGTCATGTACTCAGAACATCCACAGCATAGATTGTTTTTCACTGGGCTCAGCACAGATCTATAAACTTCACATTGATTTCATCATGTAAAAATGCTTCCCAGCTCTGGTTTCATACATAAACCACAATGATGATTTCTGTCCTTCTTCCCTTCCTTGATCCATCCTTCACCAAAGCGCTTTAGTTAATTAAGGAAGCATGGAGAATGAAACAAAAATCATCCTAACTTCCCCTTGCCACCTCTCCAACTTGAATTTTCAAGAGGCATTATTGGAGTGTTTTGGTGACAATACCCCAGTTTTAAAGTCTCCTTTTGTTACCTTCTTCTCTGACATTCAACTAACTTTCCTTCCTTTTGTAGGCCAGCAGCCAAATGAAACAGCAAAAATACTCAACGAAAATCTCCTTCAGTTCACAAGAGATACCTTTAGCACCAACTTCATACCATTCAACAGATGCAGACTTCACAGGCTATGGTATGACTCTTGCTCTGAGCAGACTTGAACTAATTCATCAAACCTTAGAAAAGGAAAGGATTGTGTTGTCCTGAAGAGAGCACTGGATCAGGAATCAGGAAGCCTGGCTGGCATCCTTGCTCTAATTCCTGAGCTTTGGAACTTGGATTGGTTATTTGATTTTCAACATCTTTTTCCTCATCTCCACCAGTGGGATTGCTTATTGTTTATTGAATATAAAAGTACTAGAATTTAAAAAGGCACTCAATATATGCTACTTGAATCTGAGGCTTCTGGATTATTATCTAATCATGCCAAAGGATTGTATATAGTTCACAAGTAGTATATCTTAAAAATCACATTGAACAAAATTGTAGACTTGCATATGTTGATATTAGCTATTTATAGATTGTTAATTTTCAGTGCTTAAAGAAATAAGTATTTATCTCTGAATTGCTAGATTGTATTATGCTGACTAATGGTTGAAAATAGAATGTCAAAATGAATAATGAATATTTCCATCTGCTTTTATCCAATATAAATCATTTTTAAAAGAAGGACTATTTAAAACACCTTGCTCACCAGTGGTAAAGCATGACCCTGCGTGAATTTCAGAGACCTGACACCTTTATGGTATTTGCGTTTTACCTATTTTTTTCATGAACATTAACTCTTAAAAATTTTATGAGGCAGGTATTATTCTAAAGCACTAGATTTTTACTAAAATACTTAATGAATGTGGTCAGCAAACTATGACCCCTGGGTCACAGTTGGCCCACCATCTGTTTTTATATGGTCCTGAAGCTAATAATGGTTTTCACATTTATAAAAGGTTAGAAAAAAATCAAAAGACTGTTTCATGAAAATTGTATGAAATTCAGATCTCAGTGTCCATAAATAAAATTTTATGGGAATACTGGTTTGTTTACATATTATCTATGGCTGCTTTCACACTATAAAGAGAGATTTGAGTAGCTGCACCAGAGCTGGTATGGCATGTAAAGCCCTGGATATTTACCACATGGCCTTTTACCAAAGATGTGTGATGACCCCTACGTAGACCAATGGAATCTTGATAATAAATATCCCATATTTTTACCTCGTTAACAAAAATTAATCATCCCACAATTTAATCTGTGGAAATTATATTCATTCAGCCATCCGCTTACCAAACATTGATTGGGGACTTGGTAGGAGTCAGGCCTTGGGCTGGATTCTTTGAGAGAAATAAACACCAAGACTGACTTAGAGCTGGGCTAGGGTGAGGCAGAAGCAGAAGAGGGAAGAAATGCCGCCTCCAGTATCTCTGACTGCTTTCCCTCAGTCAAGAGACTAAACTAGTGACTTATGTAAGGAGCATAAACTTTTTAAAGTATTCGTGAAACTACTGCCATGGTACATTGTTTTTATTGTAAATTAGTGAAAAATATAGCATGAAATACATGTGTTGTATGAATATCTAGAGTCAAATTAGGTTTACAATTTAATATTTGTTTAATATGGCATTTTAAAATTGTTACTGAGGCTATGTCACTAAATTTCTCACTGTTAAACAAGAGGCCATTAGATTTATAAATTCCATGTGGTCAGGAATGGCACCTATGTGAATGCTACACTATTCCCGACCCGGGGCTGAGCCAACACATTATTTATTTGCTCCCTTAAACACCCTCTTAGATAGCAATTATGTACATTTTCTGATGACCAATGAGCCTGTTTCATCCACTATTCATTTCCTTAATTTCCTTGGAAACTCAAATCCACTTCTGCAACATCTGGAAACCTGTGCCCTTTTGTCCCAAAGACAATGATTATTGCTGAGTCAGGGCAGAACCCCTACAGGTTTACCTGGAGCCTATTTTCTTTCATTTTCCTAGGAAGGATTGGCAAACATTCTGTAAGGCGTCAGGTAGTAAATATGAGGCTTGTGGGCCGTATGGTCTCTTTTGCAGCTACTCAACTCTGCCATTAGCAGCTGTAGACTGGATATAAATGAATTAGTAGAGCTGTATTCCAATAAAATTTTATTTACAGATATTAAAATTTAAATTTCTATACTTTTTACATGTGTTGAAACATTATTTTTCTTTTGACTTTTTTTTTTTTTTTAACCTTTTGAAGTAGAAGCCATTCTTGGTGCTGGGGCCATAGTCTCCTGGCCCTTGCTTCAACAGAGGTTTGTGGATGTCAGCTTGGCCACTGTGCCTTAGCTGCAGCTGACCAGCAGATAGGGCCCTTTATTATCAGTCCTTTAGCAAATTCTGTCACGAGGTAAGGATCCTTGTGGCTCCGTGGTAAAGAATCCACCTGCCAATGCAGGAGATGTGGGTTCAAACCCTGGGCTGGGAAGATGCCCTGGAGAAGGAAATGGCAACCCACTGCAATATTCTTTCCTGGGAAATCCCATGGACAGAGGAACCTGGCGGGCTACAGGCCATGGGGTTGCAAAAGAGTCAGACACAACTTAGCGACTAAACAGCAACAAGAATCAGTATTCACAATGATCAAAATTAGTTATCAAAAATATGAAGTTCTCTAGAAACTATTATAAGATTCTCTTGAAACTGTCATTTTGAATGTTTGGATTTTCAAACATTTGAAAAGTGTTTGAGTGACTTTTGACTGAAAATGGACATGTGTAAATATTTTTTCTCCCAGTTTTTAGAAAAACTGGCCTAAAACAATGAATTTTAAAAGTAAAACAGCAATGACTCTCCTAACAAGCTTTTCATTTATGGACCCAGCAATTAATTTTACAGTTTATAACACAATTTTTTTTTTTTTACTATATTTCTATTTGGGGATTATTTTCATTTGTCACACTTTATTGATTGGATCCTTTATACATTTTAATTCATATGATATGCTCTAACTGAAAGTATTTAAGCACTATTTCTAGTATTTTAAAACTATAGCTCAAAATTTATATCATATATATCATTATTAATATATATAATTATGGCATATATCTACATGTACTTAATTATTTAATCAACTTAAATTTTTCCATTCCAGTTTCATGGTATATTTTGAGATTTAAAAAATTTCAAATACTGTGTAACTAGTTTTGATGGTTTGGGTTGGTGGTAGCTATTGTCTTCATCTCAAAAGTGTCATAGGAATGTCATGTTTCATCCATGGCTGAATGGGAAGTGGTGACCCAGTGCTTCCCTCCGTGATACTTGGCAGGAAAAGAGTGCAATGATAAACATGTACACTCTGCACTCCCCGAGCAGTGGAGTGTACAAGCTGAGATGCAGCCCCTGCTTGCCAGTCACTCTGTGTTCACTTCTTCTCCAGGTGGTTTCCAGGCTCCTCTGTCAGTGGACCCCGCCACATGTCCCATCATTCCTGGCCAGGAGATGATTATAGAAATATCCAAAGGGCGTTCGGGGCTTGGTCTCAGCATTGTGGGAGGAAAAGACACACCCTTGGTAAGTTTCTAGAAGTACAATATATCCACTGGCACAGAGTTAGATACTGAGCCTTATTATGGCCTCGTGTCACTTCTATGAAAGACAGCTTTTTCTTGGCATGTAAATATACGAACTACTGCTATTATGATCATTATAATCATTGTTATTTAGTGAATTGATACATAAAGTGTATATCACTTACTCCAGTCCCAAAATTTAGGCTTGGCTTTATTTTGACCATGTTCACATCTACTCATAATTTTTTTTAAAAACTTGCCTCAAAGGTCAGTTTTTACTTGATGGATCTTTCATTATTCAGTACATTTGATTGTCACTAATCAATAGAATCATTGAAATGTAAAACTCCTTGGGTTTTGATTTATAAAAATGTGATTAATCAATGCATATTATTTGAATAAGTAATACATGCACATTATACAAAATTAAATTGACACAGAAGGATATAAACTGAAAGATAAATCTGTCTCCTACCCTTGTTCCCTAGCCTTGCCTTCAACCCCAACCCCAACCAGGGCCTCTCCCTAGAGAAAATCACTGTTATTAATGAATATGCTTTTAAATGAACATTTTGGTATTTATTTTGTCCATTTTATTTGGTAATAAGTAAATTGTATATGGGTTTCCCAGGTGACTCAGTGGTAAAGAGTCCATCTGCCTGTGCAGGAGCCACAAGAGACCCAGGTTCAATCCCTCGGTCAGGAAGATCTCCTGGAGGAGGAAATGGCAACCCATACCAGTATTCTTACCTGGAGAATTCCATAGAGGAGCCTGGCGGGCTACAGTCCGTGGCGCTGCAGAGTCAAACACAACTGACCAAATACGCGGCAAATTATATACGCCAGATTTACAGATATAACAAGTATAATATCAAAAAAATTATTCTTTCCATTTTTGACAGGAATATAATATTTCTGTGTTTAGTACTATTGTGGGGGGTGAGGAGAGATCCTGCTCTATTTTCCTGTAATGAACATTAGTTCCCTAGTTAGTTATTCAGTCGCTCAGTTGTGTCGGACTCTTTGCGACCCCATGAATCGCAGCACGCCAGGCCTCCCTGTCCATCACCAACTCCCAGGGTTCACTCAGACTCATGTCCATCGAGTCGATGATGCCATCCAGCCATCTCATCCTCTGTCGTCCCCTTCTCCTCCTGCCCCCAATCCCTCCCAGCATCAAGGTCTTTTCCAGTGAGTCAACTCTTTGCATGAGGTAGCCAAAGTATTGGAGTTTCAGCTTTAGCATCAGTTCTTCCAGTGAACACCCAGGACTGATCTCCTTTAGGATGGACTAGTTGGATCTCCTTGCAGTCCAAGGGACTCTCAAGAGTCTTCTCCAACACCACAGTTCAAAAGCATCAATTCTTCAGCGCTCAGCCTTCTTCACAGTCCAACTCTCACATCCATACATGACCACAGGAAAAACCATAGCCTTGACTAGACGGACATTAGTTCCCGAAGGCACAGGGCAACTCAAGAACAACATATGTTGCAGAAACCAGGGTCTTACTGCCTTCTATGTGTTTCCTGGTCACGCTCCCTCTCTCTCCTGCTATCAGGCCTTATCTAGAGAATGCTAGTAGTTCATTTGAACCCTACTAGTGAACCACCACAACCTCAGTGTGCACAGAGGCTTGTGTTATTTATTAAAGGATTTTATTTCCTTCAGCTCGATTAAAATATTGTTAAAACTTTTCTCCAGGGTTCCAGCTAATTATTTCCTGCATTACTCTCGCTTGGCCTGTGCTGGCAGGAACTGCTGTGTGTGGCTTCCCATGTCCACGGTGATGTTTTCATCAGCCTGGGTGGAATTGGGAACACTTGGAGTTAGCCAGCTTAGCAGCCAGTTTTAGCTCCCAGCTCATTCATGGGTCTTTGGCTCTTTAAGGTCCCAGGACTTTTCTACTTTTTTGTGGTCTGGCTTGGAACACTCCCTGTTCAGCATTAGTTATTGAGGAAAGAAGTAAACTCTTCCTTAGAAGCTTCCCTTAACATATTTTGGTCTAGGTTACATTTTCAAATTGTGTTTTTAATAATGCCTTCTAGTTATATGTGATCTGGCCTTTGAATAGTCCATAGAAACACTTTGGCTATCCCTCCAACCACCAGTAAGCTCCTGCTGTACCCAGGAGGGTACACACCACCAACAAAGGACCAGAACAGTTACCCAGACCCACATACGCATTCCAGCCTCTCAGCCTCTGCTCACCTCCCCTCAACCTACTCTCTTTCTACACCTTCCCGCTTCTTCCTCAAGAATCTGTACCTCCTCCAGTCGCCCATGCAAGGCTTCCCTGGCTTCTCCAACTTCCATGATCTCTCCTGAGCTGATCTTGGAGCTGATAGTTGACCATCCACATATATATCATATACTAAGATTATTGGGGTGGTTTTCAGAAATTGCTGGTTGACCGTGAACATTAGGGATGTCTACTTCTCATAGTCTATTGCTTCATTTTCCCCCTCATAGTCTATTGTTTCTTATTTCCTCATTCAACGTTCAAACAGATGTTGTTGAATAGGAAATAAATTGAAATTGGTATAAAGTTATATTTGAAATGAACTAGAGAAATTACATTTTAAGGAAATTCTTCAGTGAATTCTTTCATAAAGAAAAATTAGCCCTCTGATTTATTTTTTGTAAATAAATGAATCTCTTAATAACTGCTTAAAATAATATAGAAACTAGATTTCCCAGAGGAAGTTAGAAGACTTTAATCAGCATATCTGACCTAACTGAATGAGTTTATTGGCTGATTTGTTTTTATTTTCCTTCTTCTTTTGTTGTTATCAATTTGATTTTTTGCTTTGTGAGGGTTGGCTAGATATACCTGTCTGCTCTTGGATCTTAAATACCAGGTATGTGCTGCTGGTCACTAGCTTGAGGGCTTCCACTGCTTGACAGCACCTCCTGCATCCTGGTTGGGAGGCTGTTTGAGAAATACTATTCTCTGCTTCTCTTGCCACCATAAGGCAACCAAAAAAAATTCTTTAAGAGCATCTTGAGGTTCATAATATATGGTTCTGCCTTTTGAGACTGTAAATCCCATTGTCCTTGGAAGGATAAGCACCACTTAAAAATGAGAAATGAGACACAGTTTTTATTTCGTAACCTCAGGTACCTCATCAAAAGCTGTTAAGTTTGACTCACAAGTAATATATAGGCATGTTATTTTGGTGAAGCTGAACAGCAGGAGGGGGGAAGGTGCTTTAACAAAGAAACCCAGTGTTTACCACAAGTATCTTTCTTTTTTCCTTTCCCCACCTCCAAATATTGACATAGGTCACATGGGTTATACCAGCTAATTGACACTTTATCCAATCAGGTCCTAGAAGTGCATCCAGCCAGCAGGCAGTCAGCAAACAAAGAGGAGACCTCATAAAAGGAATCAAGGACAATGTTGAGATCTGCTGATGGAAGTTCTTGCCTTTGGACTTTTGATTATGTGACGCATCTTTATTTCAGCTCAGGTGCTAGCACACTCTAAGGGCTGGTGGTCTTAAGGCTTTTCCCCAGCCCTCCCAATTAAGGTTTCTGTGCCCTCTTTATTGTGTATCCAACAGATATATTTTGCCATCTTTAGAAGTAAGTATTAAGCCTCTGGGACTTGGTTTTGACACCACATCAGTTCTATCTGCCATAAATAGTTTATCTGGAGCCAAGACAAATGGTTTCTGAGATCACAGAGAGAGAGCTCACTTAGCATCCCATTATATTTGCAGACAGCCATCTGAATAGACCTCTTAAAATACCAAGGTACTGCTGAAGTGACCCCTTTGGGAAGGTTTATGAGCACACCTGGACCCAATCCTCCTTGACAACCTTTGTCTCTGTTGTTTGAACCATATGATGTGCTCCCATGTCTGCTTTTGGGGAGTCTGGCTCCTGTGTGATAGGAAGCACATGTGTGCTCAGAGGCAAGCCTTTGCTTACTGCTGAGGATACAAAGCTGAGTGAAGCAACCCTGCCCTTAAAGAGCTCACACACTCGTTCAAGTTGATTCTACTGCCTTTAATGTTTTTAATGAAAAGCCCTAATAGGGACTATTAAAACAGGGAATTTCTCTGGAAAGTAGAAGAAAGTAAAACTGTTGCATGAACTTTCTAGATTTAAACAATATAGGCTAGTTTTTATGTGTGTTTCTCATAAGCAGGTGCCATTAGTCTGTTCAGGCTGCTGTCACAAAACATCACAGACTGGATGGTTTAAAAACAACAGAAATTTATTTCTCACAGTTCTGGAGGCTAGAAGTCTGGGTGCTAGCACAGTAGGATGAGGGCCTCCTTCTGGGTTGCAGGTTTCTCATATCTTTCCATGGAGAAAGGAGCAAGTGAGTTCTGTGGGGCCTCTTTTATTAGGGCACTCATCCTCGAGGGCTTTGCCCTTATAACCTTAGTTCAGTTCAGTTCAGTCGCTCATTTGTGTCCGACTCTGACACAAATGCGACCCCATGAACCGCAGCACACCAGGCCTCCCTGTCCATCACCAACTCCCGGAGTTCACCCAAACCCATGTCCATCAAGTCAGTGATGCCATCCAGCCATCTCATCCTCTGTCGTCCCCTTCTCCTCCTGCCCTCAATCTTTCCCAGCATCAGGGTCTTTTCAAATGAGTCAGCTCTTTGCATCAGGTGGCCAAAGTATTGGAGTTTCAGCTTCAGCATCAGTCCTTCCAACGAACACCCAGGACTGATCTCCTTTAGGATGGACTAGTTGGATCTCCTTGCAGTCCAACGGACTCTCAAGAGTCTTCTCCAACACCACAGTTCAAAAGCATCAAGTCTTGGGTGCTCAGTTTTCTTTATAGTCCAACTCTCACATCCATAAATGACCTTATTTATCACCTCTCAAAGGCCCTGCGTCCTTTGAGGAGGGGCACTAAGATTTCAACATAAGAGTTTGAGGGAGACATGCAACCAGGAAGCTAGATAAGGCCTATTACATAAAAAAGACAGTATATTAATTCCTATTTTTAAAGTTTACCTCCATCCATCTTATCTAGCCATCCTTTCATCCTGTCTCTCACGTCCCCTCTTTGGTCTTGGAGTAGCAAATTTGCATGAAATCTTGTGGCTCAGAGACTTGGCATATTCTTCTGAATGAAAGACCAAGGACTCTTACCTCCTATGATACTTGCCTCGTATTGCTAACAGCTATCCCTGAATCCCTTGGGCATCAGAAATATTTACTTACTAATTAGAAGTTTTATTTGCAATGTCCTATAAAAAGTAAAATATAGCTCTCCAGTGTCATTAATTGGGGTTATTTTATTATCAACCTTGGGAATTCTAGAGAAGACAAAGAAAAATATTTCAGAGTATTGGCAAAGAAAAAAAAAGTTCTTCCCCTTCCTTAGCTATTGAGACTTCCCTGGCGGTCCAGTGGTTAAGCCACACTTCCACTGCACAGGATGTGGGTTCAATCCTTGGTCAGGGGGCTAAGAACCTGCATGCCACATAGCACAGCCAGAGGGGGATAAAAAAAAGGGTGTAGGCAGACTTGAACTATGTTTTAGGGATTGAGCAAGTGAAGTGAAATGAAGGTAAGTTTCTCCAGGACCCTCACTCTATTTTTCTCTCTCTGAGTACCATTGTTAAAAGTCCCAGACTATAGACAATGTTTCTATTAAACCTAACAGGAAGCAGAGCAGGGTAATGATGCTAATTCTACAGTATCAGAATCCCAGATCTTTAACTATGGGGCCTTGGACAAGATAAACTTTCTAAGTTAAGTTAAATCTGCTGCTTCGTTTGTAAAATAGTGGTGATGACCAAATCTATCTCTTAAGGCTGGTATGCAGATTAATTAACATAAAGAATATGAAGAAATTTTCCTCGTGCCCATCTACATTGAGTTCAGCAATGATTATTATTAAACATATTATCTTCAAGTAGATCCTTTGCTCCCTTCATCTCTGTGTCTTTAGTACGTTACCTAAACACTGAGAAACATGACTCTTTCCAGATAATTAGTTATTTGTTTTTCAGCATCAAGCTTTTAAAAAATGATCCCAGCACTGTTCTTAATATATAATTAATAAATATCTCATCTCATTTACTCTTCACAACAACCCCATAGGAGCGGTAGCAGTATTATCCCCATTTTATAGGCGAGGAAACCAAGATACAGATAAGTTAGGTAACTTCTCCAAGGGTATAATTCTAGCAGTTGGTCCAGTTGGAGTTTAATCAGATGATTTGACTCAAAAGCCACAGCATTTGGGCCCCTTTCCTAGTACTACCTTCACCTGAAAAAGGGACTTTATCCATCTCACCCACCGGACTCTGAGCTCCTTGAGAACAGGCCTGCTTTATTTTGCATGTTTGCGACCTCGCTGTGATATGTTGAAAGTCAGCCCTCGACACAGGATTTGTCGCTCCTGCCTCCCGCTGGCGCGCCGGGCGCTGGTGGCTGGCCAGGTGCTGGTAGTGGTCTGTTCCACTCTCGCTCTTTTCCCTCCGGGGGCTCCGCCTCTCCGTGGGCGGGCGGCTGTGTGTCCTCGGGTGGATCAGGGGCCGCTGTCCTCCACGGAGTGGGAGGGTCGAGAGGGACAACGGGGGGGCGACCTTTGCGACCCCATGGGCTGTAGCCTACCAGGCTCCTCAGTCCATGGAATTTTCCAGGCAAGAGTACTGGAGTGGGTTGCCATTTCCTTTTCCAGGGGATCTTCCCAACCCAGGGATCGAACCCGTCTTGAGCACTGCGGGCAGACCCTTTACCGTCTGAGCCACCAGGGAGGCCCTTTGTATCTTTAGTACCACCTTATATTGCCTTGTGCACTTAAAAAGATGATTCCATCTGGCCTCATCATGCTCACTGTGAATTCCAGCCATGTCAGCCTCATTTAGCTCCTTTAATGAGTCTTGTTCCCTCTTGAGGCAAAGCTTTTGCACATACTGTTACATCTGTCTGGAGTGCTTCTCTGACCAGTTTTAACTATAAGCTAGAGTATTCTGTTCATTTGGGGGCAATAATTATGCTCCCCTTGTGGTTCACAAGAATATCGTTGAAACCACATTATCTCAGGAATAATTGAACAGACTGCAAAAGGGAAGACCAGAAAGGACAATGATGACTTTCTGCAAACACATAAGGTTATCTTCTTGTGGATGAAGGATGCGAACAATTCAGATGCTCCCAAGGGACTCAATGAAAAACAAGCTTCACATTATTTTAAGGAAGAACTTTCTAAGCATCAGCCGATCAAAGATGAAATGGCATTGAAACATGTATAATATCATATATGAAATGAATCGCCAGTCCAGGTTTGATGCATGATACTGGATGCTTAGGGCTGGTGCACTGAGACGACCCAGAGGGATGGTATGGGGAGGGAGGTGGGAGGGGGGTTCAGGATGGGGGGTATGGGGAGGGAGGTGGGAGGGGGGTTCAGGATGGGGAACACGTGTACACCCATGGCGGATTCATGTTGAGGTATGGCAAAACCAATACAATATTGTAAAGTAATTAGCCTCCAATTAAAATAAGTAAATTTATATTAAAAAAAAAAAAGATGACATGAATGTCCTGGGAAGAGTGAGTGCCCCATCTTAGGGAATATTTTGACAAGCGCAGGTGGCCACTCTGCAAGAATATTAGTATTATTAGGCTTTTTTGTTTCTTTTTTGCTTTTCAAGATGTATTTATTTATTTGGCTGTGCCAGGCCTTAGTTGTGGCATATGGGATCTAGTTCCCTGACCATGGATCAGACCTTGGCCCCTTGCATTGGAAGTGCCGAGTCTTAGCCACTGGACCACCAGGGAAGTTCCAGGCTTTGGTTTTTAATCAGAGTGGAACATTTACCATTTTAACTCTCTTTTTCAAAATGATGACAATATAAGAAAATGCATTCTCTTCCCACCCTTTGCATTCCTATCTCACAAATTTCTTAAAAATTTGGAATCTTAAGTTTTTTAAACTAGAGAATAAGGTTCTATAATTATTGTGCTGTTGTTTTGTTTTAGGGAAACTGGTCATTGTTATCACTTTTGCAAAGGAACGTTCATAAATATAAGTCGTAGTTGCTATACTGGTATTCTTCTGGGTCTGGAGGTAGCTTATCTCTTTGCAAGAGGAATACGATTAGACTAGAGCAGTTGTTTTATCTTTATATTCTTGGTACCATCCAGTTGTAAATGAGGTCAGTGGATTCTCAGGATAGATTATAAAATTTAGGTATTCTTAAACAACAGCAGTCTTTCTTGGGCCTCCCAAGTGGTTCAGTAGTAAAGAATCTGCCTGTCAATGCAGGAGATGCGGGTTTGATCCCTGGGTCAGGAAGATCCCCTGGAGGAGGGCATAGTAACCCACTCCAGTATTCTTGCCTAGAAAATCCCATGGATAGAGGAGCCTGGTGGGCTACAGCACATGAAGTGACAAAGGAGTCTAACATGACTTAGCAAACAATGACAAAAAAGACTGGGAATGTCATATTCAGAATCTTGTCATTTCTCTCCTATACCTGTATTTTTTTTTTTCACTTCCTGGTTTAGTACCAATTTAATTCATTTTTGTTGAACATAAGTTCTCTAGGGCAGAGATACGTTAGCAAGAAGCATCATGGTAGAAGAACTCTCCCATTTGGATACTATGTGCTGAAGTTCTTCCATCTAGAAACTGAAGTGAAGAATATCTGTCCTTGAGCTGAAACCATGTGTCAGGTTCTGAAGTGACCTGGTTTAAGACTTCAGCATGTCACTTGCCATTGTTTAGCTGTTACAGCTTCTGACTGTTTAACTGTAGGACTGTGGCAACTTGAAGCACTAGATATTTTTTAAAGTAAGCAGAGTGAAAAACTATTTTATATTTGATTAAGTGTTTTATTTTGCTATTCCCCTTCAAATGAACTTTGCACAGTCTATTTCATGAGGAGTGTGGTTTGCTTTGGCGTGTAATCCCCTAAAGCCAAGTTCCTTTTATTGTTATTGCTTAAGTCATATATTTTTATACAAAACATCTTATTACCTTAGTTTTATTTTAAATCAAAGCAAAGTTTGCAAAATGTCTATGAATCACACTGAAAGAATGTTAACGAATAGGGCCTCTGAATTTCCAGATTTGGGCATTTCTGATCTTAAAGAATATGACCATAAGCAAAAATATTATGCAAGCTGAGTAAAATTTAGATAAATAAGTACCAGATGGAACTATAGGGACTTATAAACTTTAA
Organism: Tragelaphus eurycerus; assembly: GCA_935064755.1. Taxonomy (NCBI): domain Eukaryota; kingdom Metazoa; phylum Chordata; class Mammalia; order Artiodactyla; family Bovidae; genus Tragelaphus; species Tragelaphus eurycerus. The sequence goes on along the minus strand of CAKXYN010000092.1, from coordinate 6,061,118 downwards.
TGCAAATATTATACCATTTCCTTAAACCTATATTTCAGTATGAAAAATTATATTCATATTGATGAGTATCAACTTTTTGTTAAATCAGACTTGGCAAAGGAACTCCATTTTAAGTAAATATAAAGCAGTTTCTTTTCTGAGCTTGAAGAGAAAGCTTTTCAAAGTCTTAAAATGTGAAACATTTTTATATATTCAGAGAAATTCTTCTGTTAGCTATTTTATTGCGGTGATTTTCATTCCACATTTTAGTTTTCTGTAAATAGTGTGCAAGAATTTGCAATCCTTGAGTTTGAGTTTTAGAATAGCTTACCTAGTCCATTGTTTTAACACACACACACACACACACACACACACATACATACATACTGGTGTTATTGCTTGCTGTGTAACTGATCATTTAATCCTTACTCTTGCTTTTTATGTCAAAAGAACCTCTATCTCTATTGCTGATTTAATGATTATTTTTGTTGTCTATAATTTATTACCTGAGAATATATCCATGTTCCAAAATAACAGGTTCTGAACACTGTGATCCATTTTCCTTCACTTTGAAGGAAAGGTTTGATAGGTACAAATCTTCATACCCTACCCCAAGCACATTAGAATAGATGAATAAATTGAGATTAGGATGTAAATAGACTCTTTGTTCCTTGTGTAGCAGTTTTATGGAGACTGTTCTGAGATTCTTGGAAAATCTGTGGAGTGAATTCTGTTTAAAAGTGAGCAGAATAGACAATCCAGATTTTAAAACCTGTGATTCCAAGAATGATAGATAAGTTCCTTTGACTCTTGCTGGCTTCCCCTGTATAACTATAACCTAGGTTCTCTGAACAGAAACAATTGTATATTCACTCTTTGAAGTTGACAAGCAAAGCTGCATCAATTTGACAAATACAATACTTCTTTGTAAATAATAATCTTATTGTATCCATGGTAGGAAAGCAGTATATTAAATGTCTGCCAAATTATAAAATTGTTAAGTAAAATGAAAAAAAAAATTGTCTTAAAGGAACTATGACAATTATTGACCATATTCTGGCTTGGGTACTGCATGTCCTTATGAGATATTGAAAGTAACCTCCTAACTTTTTGCTTCTTATCAATCAATGAGGGCATGTCAAATACTTTTTGCATCAAAGAAGGGGAAAAATTCTTGGTCTGTTGAAAGTGGGGAAGATTAGTTAACTTTTCAGCTTGTTTTGAATCATCTTTGCATTTTACCTTTGTAATTGGTTCAAAAAATATAGATTCACAAAACCCACTGAATATAAGCATAATAATACATGGCACAGCATAAGAAAAATGTGTTGATTCTTCCAACCTTGGGTTACAACCCATTGCCTCAGTGTAGCAAGAACAGCAGAGGACTGCCTTTGTCCACAGGAGTCCTGCCATCTCTGTTATAGATAGCATTTGTCCGCCTTTCTACTTTCATCAGGTTTCACGTTAGGCTTCTCAGTTTTGATGTAGTGAAGTATGGCCAGGGAAAAGGAGGAAGTACAGTCAGTTCTTGTTATTCATGGTAATTATGGTGTATAAAGATGCAGCAAACCCTGAATTAATGAATACTAAACCATTACTTCTAGAGGAAAGACAGAGTTAGATTCCTCCTCCAACCTCTGGTTACAACATTTTTAACAGATGAGAAATATATAACTTTGTTTTATGTGTGTTTCTGATTAAAGATACTTAATTCACTACGTATTGTTGATTCATTAACATTGAATGGCAAACAGCTCTATAACTCATAATTGAACGAAGGTTGTCTAACACGTGTATTTTCTTGGTCAGGCCCGTAACAGCACAAAAATGCAAACCACATGGCACTAAAGAAGACTACTGAAAGGAAGCTTGTTTCCGGTCTGAGAGCTGAAACAAGAAAGCATAATGTTGCCTTGTTATACCTCAGCTGTGAACAAATGAATCTAGCAACTAAAATGTTTCCCCACTCTGCTTATGTCCACAAATTACCACGAGTGCACCTAGAGCATGTATTTGGGGAAGTAGGGGAATTTGCAAATATGCAATCCACACAAAATATGTTTCAACTTGATTGAAATAGAAAAATAAAAATATTTAGGAACAGGACTTTTATAATCTGGTTTATATCTTATTGGCATTTGGATGGTCCATTGAACTTAGCCATGAACAGTCCATGACTTGAGAAAAAAATAACCTAAAATATCCTTGTTGCATGATCTTTCTTGGAAAAGAAGCAACCAGTTATCTTCTAGGATTACCAATATAACAGAAAAATTAGAAATTAAAAAAATGGGCGAAGACTGGTGTCATTCATCCTTAGAGTCATGAATTTTGACCACTCTGACATATATGTGTTTTGTCCTTCATATACCAGATGTGCCTCTTAAATCTTATACATATATGCACTGAGAGCCCTCATTAGCAGTTATTTAACGTCTGTTTGGCTGACACTTTGCTTGACATTATTGTTCAAGTCGCTAAGTTGTGTTAAACACTTTGTGACCTCAGGTACTTATATAATCTTATTTCATCCTCAAGCTCTAGCAGGTAGGATTTGAGTTCTATTTTACAGAGATAAAAACACTGATCCAGAAAGGTTAACTAACTTAATAGAAATACCACAAAGTTATGATAAGTGGCAGAGCTAAAATCTGAACACAGGTTTTTATGGCCATAGCCATAGACCACTCCATCATATGTAGCTGCCTGGTGTCTCAGCGGGTAAAGTGTCCATCTGCCTGCAATGTGGAAGACCTGGGTTCGATCCCCGGGTTGGGAAGATCCCCTGGAGAAGGAAATGGCAACCCACTCCAGTACTCTTGCCTGGAAAATTCCATGGATGGAGGAGCCTGGGAGGCTACAGTCCATGGGATCACAAAGAGTAGCACAAGGCTGAGCAACTTCACTTCCATTGTTTACAGGCTGGAAGAGTCCTCTGGCCCACTTGATAAGTCTATAGTAGGTAAAATTGACCAGAAATTTTGTGCAACTCTTTACAGATTGAATTTGAGCTGACCCACTGACTTGCTTTGGCCAGTAGTAGTGAAAGTGGCATTTTGTGGCTTCCGGGTGGTATTGAGAGGCTTTGCTGCTTAGCTCTTGTCCTCTTAAAATACTGCCACCATGAGAAAACAAGCCTGGACTGGCTTCCAGGAGGAAGACATACCATATGGAGACAGCACTTGGAGGAGGAGTGACCCAGCCATCCCAGCTGAAGCCCCAGCCAACCTAACTGCAAACTCACAGGCGAGCCCAACTAACACAGCATAGAGCAGAACTGTCCAGCTGAGCTCAGCCCTAAGTTTCACCCTACAGAATTATGAACAAACAAATGGTTAGCTTTCATTTTAAGCCACTATGTTTTGCCGCAATAGATAACTAATCCACTGTGATCCAGCTCCCATCTTTCTGATCTCTCTTAGCTTATAAAATTTGGGATTCTTCTGGTCTATTAGTTAGAAAGAGTTCTTATTCCTAGGCAAAGCCTAAGCATCTGTGTAAAACGAAGACTCTCTGCTTTGCTGGGTTCAGCAAGGTCTAAATTTTTAGAGCTGGAATGACTTTAAAAGTCATGTAGCTCAGCTCTGTGCTTTAGTGATAATGATGTGTCATGAACAAAGTGGTTCTTGCAGAATTGGCTACTGCAGAGCTGTCAGAAAATTTGACTCATTTTATTCCTGGGTCCTTCTTCCATACTCTACTGCCTTTTTTTTTTAAACCTCTCTTTGCATCAAAGCTCAAATCACATTCTAATTGAAATATAATAGGAAAGCTTGGTTTTTAAAGAATATGGTCACAAAGGATTTATAATAGAAAAGAATCATGTTCTTAAACATTCCTCCATGTATTTATATTAATACAGTTTGGAGCCTATTGACTTTGCTCAAAGTGAGATATACTTTAGCAGTTTCAACCCACACTTTCTTTTTGAACTCTGTAATGGCCATAGACGTCACAAATTAGTAACTTAATACTTCTACATGTGTTTTTCAATATAGAGTTTAATGTAGTTTTGGTTTGCACCTTTTACTACCCATTGATTTGACTTTCCTGCTGAGAAGGTGGTCTAAGTATAGAAGACATGTCTGTATGATTTTTGAACTTTGACTGCCATAGAGGGGAACTTTATTAAATGATGTTTAAAAGGAGCATTAATTCTCTAAGGCCACAGATATGAACCATCACTTCTGCCAAAGGAACAAAAATGCCCATTTTATATATAACATTTTAATTTATTCTTTTAGTCTTCATAGATCTTTCTTATAAGGAGGGATTTTTTTTCCCATAAAGCAGGAAAAAGGGATATAACATTTTTATGGATTATTGGTAAATATATTTTCCACCTAAATGTGAAGTTTAATATGAAACTTTCCTGTAGTTAAAATGTCCCTTAGGAGTGGATATGGGAACTTTTATGAGTATGACAAAGTTTGAGTTTAATTCCAGAGTGATCAAATTAAGTGTGCCTTCAAGCAGTAAAATTAAGCCATATTATACACAGTTCTTTATATTGAGTTGACCAATTGGTTCAGTGAATATGTTGTTCAATAAAGTCCTTGGTAAAAATGGAAAATGTGTCTTATTAGTACTTAAAACTGAATGAATTTTTTGGCCAACCCAATAATAATATGTTATACAATTCTTTATCAAAGTTTCATCCTAAAATGCTTGTTAAAACAATCCACTGAATATCTAGAAATGAAAACTGTAAAATGTCATTCTATGGAAATAGTTCACCCGTACAAAGGTGCTTCAGTTCACAGGAGATCCTTAATTTTTCTAACACATGGCTTCTTTAAGTGTTATAGGCCTATTGTGACAACAGTAAAAACTTTCTTTTGCTAGAATGATTGGTGTGTTTATGAGTTACTTTATCTACTTGTTGGCAGCCTACACAGTAAAGAAAATGGTGATTGATGGGCTGAAATATCTGATGACTCTGACTCTATTCAAGAATATGTTACTGCGTGCTGTGAAATTCTTTTCCAGCAATTCAGTTTAAATCCCCCTGGAGGTGTTTGTGATTTTTGTGGGGCTCTGTGATAATTAAGTCCCCCATACTTGGCTTTGTAAAATTGCTCTCCAAGCTGAAGTAAATCTTCTGGAAATTCAGATGGATTTAATATCCATTTATGATGGATATTTTGGTTGTGTATCACTTTTACCATCAGAAACTTGTTTGGGTTAGAGTAAGATTATGACATGCTAACCCTGCCAGCCTCCTCTTTCCAGGTCATTTTGATGCCTTTTTCTATCTACAACTAACTTCTTGATAATCATTTAGCAAACATTTATTGAAGGCTTACTCTGGGCTCAGCACCAGGAAAAGGAGAGAAGTTGGTAACAGTTCCCATCTGGAAGGGTTCCACTGAGGGTTAGGACGTGGTGCAGGACCTAGGTCTATGAACAAGCCATCACAATACTGTAATTTCAATAATACTAAGATGTAGTAGTGACCACCAGACAGGTTGATCCACTTAACCAGGCAAGAGAGTCAGGGAAAGTTTGAAAGAAGAGGTGACTCTTGGCTGGCTCTAGTAGAATTTCATGAAACAAAGAAGGGAGCTTAAAGAGGGTACAGCCTTCAAGCATTTTGTGCCGTTGGTACTTTCCAAATATAGATATATAGAATAACTGTAAAAATATACAGGAAACTTATTACTATATGTTTCTGGTTAGGGAAATTGAGTGAAGTACAGATGCTGGAGAGAAACGTCTCAATGTATATTATTTTGGGTCTATATACCTGTACGAATTTTCTTTATATTTTAAAATAAATAAATACTATTCTTTTAGGAATGGAGACATTAGGACAGTGGTTCCTTAAACAATGTAATGAATCCCCTAACCAGCTCTTTCTTTCTGGCTGTCTGTTTTTTAATGTTATCCCTAATTGTGGAATAAAGGCATTTTTTTTTTTCAAGTTAGACATGTCTCAAAAACAGGCTGGTGAGAGAGAAGTTTTTATGCTGAAAATTTTCCTATGTCTCTGAAATCTTGCCTTTCCCTTCTGTTTGGGGGAAACCCATTATTTGAGAGGCTCTCCAACTCACTGTTTCAAATTCTCTGGCTCTAGAGTTGGCAAGTCAAGTGAGTAATTTAGAGTATCCACGGGAAACTATTGGTCTTATCTCTGGCAGTAGGTAAACAGGCCATCTCATTTGAATTCCTATTGTCCCAATGAAAGTCACACAACTGCCGAGAGGAAATTAGTTTATATATATATGTATATCAGTCTTGGTTATCTATAAATGATTCTCAAGTCTGCCATTGGTTAGGAGAAATTAATCTGTTGTCTTGGATTGAACCCTTTTTATTTTAAACATTGATTTATCACTTGTATATAATGTGATACATTATATAGAAATAGTAATTTCTACTCCAATAGAAAAAATTGTTCAGTGAATAACACAGGTACACAGAAAGAGGACTAAAAAGATGCAGGAAGGAAGGAGACAAGTATTTCAACAGAATTGATGCCATTTGGAAAATCCCAAGTTCATTTTTAGATAAATACAAAATAAAATATTTAAAGCAGATAAGAAGCTTGCAATAGTGGTAGGAACACAGGTTTTGGTGTTAAACAGTCATCCCAAATTGCAATTTCACCTTTCTTCCTTAGAAGCTGCAAAGACCTGGTCAGGTCTGACCCTTCTGAGCCTTCTTTTCCCTAACTGTACATGAGACTAATAATACTGAACTTGCTTAGTTGTTATGAGGACTAAATGGCACAAATGGAAAGTGTGTGGCCTCTTTGGCACAGATGTTACGTAAGTGAGATGTTACCACCTCCTTACTGTGTGCTGGCATTGTACATGAAGCTTTATGTATAGGTAATATTGTTTAAACCATATAAAATGAGAAAGCTGAGAGGTTAACAGTTTTCCTATGGCCAGAAGTAACAGGACCAGGATTTGGACTAAGTTTGACTCCAGAGGCCTAGCTCGTAATCATTTGTCTCTACAGCTTCTTTCAGCAAAAGCCAGCAACCCACCCACAGGGAAATGATTAATAGGTTGCTGTAGGGAGGTCTAAGAGGGAGGGGATATATGTGTACATATAGTGATTCACTTCTCTGTACAATGTAAACTAACACAACAGTAAAAAGCAATTATACTCCATATATATATATGAAGAACACAGAAAAAATAAACAAACGATACAATTTGGGAGAATGGCATTGAAATATGTATAATATCATGTTTGAAACGAGTCGCCAGTCCAGGTTCGATGCCTGATACCGGATGCCTGGGGCTGGTGCACTGGGACGACCCAGAGGGATGGTATGGGGAGGGAGAAGGGAGGAGGGTTCAGGATGGGGAACACATGTATACCTGTGGCGGATTCATTTTGATGTATGGCAAAACCAATACAATACTGTAAAGTTAAGTAAAATAAAATTAAAAAAAATAATAATAAAAAAAATAAATAAAAGAAGCCATTGGTACTGGTAGATAGAATCACTGAGCCAGTGGCTCTGCTGAATCAGGAAGCAGACAGTGAATCAGACAGACAAAACAATGGCATCTATCAGGTGACTTAGTCCAGGTGAGGAACAAATAACTTCCGGGAAGGGACTGAGCCCACCTGAGCATGATGTGAATCTGCCATTCTGCACAACCTGCCCCTGGACTCATGTCCTGCACAACCAAAATCTTCACTGCAACAAGTTCAGGATGTAACAAGTTGTCAGCTTCCTCTTGGTAAATATATAAAATGCGTGGAGCCAATTCTCTGACAAAAGCTCATGAGTTCAATTTTCTTCAGTTATTGCTGCTCCCAGGCTTTTTTTTTTCTCAACATATTCTAAATAAATTAGGTCTGAAGAATGTCACTTACCAGCCATAATCACAACATCGTGGGTAAGTGTTTAGATGAGTACATAAGTTAAACATAACATTGATGTCCAAAGTTCTTTAGTATAGCTGACATGGAATGTTATTTAAATATGCAAATATAGGAAATGGGGGGAGGTGTGCAGCTGGTGGGGGAGAAGGCACTCAGAACTGTGCCAAGGAACAGTTTTGCTTGAATAGCTGAAGAGTTTTAAAATTAGGAGAATACAATGAGCAGATAAGAATCATGTGTATAATTAACTCCAAATTTTCATTTGACATAATAAAGGTCAATCTTTCATCAATGACCCACTGTTTCATCTAATCATACTTTTTTTTAAAGCAATAAGTAAAATTTTAATATAGCCTTGTCAAATAGATGCCTAAAATATCCCAAACCAATATCTATTTTATATTCTGTTCTGTGCTATGAACTGTATAAGTTTTGAAAAAGAAATCCTTTTTTTTTTTTTTTTCCAATTCACTAGCCCACATTTGTAATTGAGCTGGTAATCTCTACCTCTCACCTCTATCACCCCTAGTTAAAACTATTGAGAACCACAGCTTCATAGAGCACTTTGGGTACACAAGGACCCATGGTAAGAAATGTGACCTTTTTCTGTCATCAGGTCAGAGTGTCTCACATTAGCTTGTGTTTTCACTGATGAATTTAAAACCTCAGCAGTAGTCAAGTTCATAGAAAGAAAGAGAGCTTTCAATCCAGAAAGACTCATGGACCAAAAACAGATCATTGAAAGTAATTTTACCACTTATTTGAGCCTATTAACAGTATATTTGTTTTATGTATGACAGTTCATTGAGCACCCAGAAAGTATCTCAGAGTTTTGGATTCAGGCTCCAGTAGGTCTTTTTCTTCCTTTTGAGTATGAACAAAGAGAAATTTCTCATTTGGCTTTTGTAATGATCCAAGATCAAAGGAGTTTATACTGAAAATTCAGCTCTATAAAAGCCATGTGTAGCATGAATTCAGTCTGATTCTCCAAAATCCAGTGAAAATGGGGTGTTTGGCCATCAAGCTTTGAAAACCAGCATTACGCAGGGTATAACTAGGACCCTGCATTAGTTTCTACCTTCATGGAAATGGTTCCTTAGTGTCATCTTGGCAGTGTTGTTGGGATGGCCTGAAGCCACTGACCTAGCAAATTTTCTCAAAATTGTTCCCCTGAAACAGTACAGAGAAATAAACTCTTGGCGGTATAAATGCTCCCTGAGTCTGGAAATTTCATAAGTCAGAGTTAAAACAAAGATTGGTCTAAAGTCTTTGCTGGTGCAGAGTCTGAAATATAAATTGTCTGGAGCAAGGAATCTTTCCTGGCTCCTTGGTGCTGCCTCTTTAACTGTTATAATAATAAAAAATGTTTTCAGAACTGTGTGGTGATAAAATGAAAGCCTTTAATATTGGAAAGATATTTGGAATCTAGATTGGTCATCTGGTTCAAGTTCTCTGATTTTCTTTTACTGCTTCTCCAGCATTTGTATAGGAAACTCATTTTTGTTTTTTTGTTTTTTTTTTTGAAAATCAAGTTTCATTCTTATTCAGTCACTAAGGCACATCAGACTCTTTGCCACCCCATGGACTGCAGCACACAAGGCTTCCTTGTCCACCATCTCCCAGAGCTTGCTCAAACTCATGTCCATTGAGTCAGTGATGCCATCTAACCGGTTATCTTATCCTTTGTTATCCACTTCTCTTCCTGCCTCCATCTTTTCCAGCCTCAGGATCTTTTCCAGTGAGCCAGCTCTTTGTATCAGGTGGCCGCGTCAGCTTCAGCATCAGTCCTTCCAATGAATACTCAGGCTTGATTTCCTTTAGGATTGACTGGTTTGATCTCTTTGCCGTCCATTTGAAGGTTTTTCCTATCTTACATATTTTGTAAGAAATATTTCATTCATTTACTTCAAGTCAATTTAATTCTGAGTCTCTATACTTCTGGACTGAAGCGGTGTCATTGTCAGTCCTCTTGGAGGCCTGTTAGCTGTCAGGGTTCTGGTTCTGTCAGAGCTCCCCGACACTGGGGACCCTTAGTCATTGTCGTCAGTTCACCCTGGTAATCACCAAGCCATGCTTGCCCTAGTCTGATGATCTCTTCAGAAGCCCTGCCACTTCCAGGCCCTGATGCTTGGGACTCAGGACTTCTTTCAAGGTGGGATCCATCACACCTAGAGTCTGCTGCCCTTGACCACTGTGTGCAGGCTCTTGCAACTTGTGTGTGGGTGGGTGTGGCAGGGAATGGGAGAACACTGGGCAGTGCAGAGCTCAATTCCTCAGTTCTCAGGGGACACACAAATCTCCGTTTCAAGTCTCCATTCAAAAGCGTTTTTCTGCATTTCTCTAATAATTAATGATGGTTAGCATCTTTTCATGGAGAAGGCAATGGCACCCCACTCCAGTACTCTTGCCTGGAAAATCCCATGGATGGAGGAAGCTGGTAGGCTGCAGTCCATGGGGTCGCTAAGAGTTGGACATGACTGAGCGACTTCACTTTCACTTTTCACTTTCATGCATTGGAGAAGGAAATGGCAACCCACTCCAGTGTTCTTGCCTGGAGAATCCCAGGGACGGGGGAGCCTGGTGGGCTGCCATCTATGGGGTTGCACAGAGTCAGACACGACTGAAGTGACTCAGCAGCTCAGCAGCACCTTTTCATGTGCCTCTTGGCCATCTATATGTCTTCTTTGGAGAAATGTCTCTTAGGTCTTCTGCTCATTTTTTCATTGGCTTGTTTGGGTTTTTTTTGTTATTGAGCTGCATGAGCTGTTAGTAGATTTTGGAGATGAATCCCTTCTCAGTTGCTTCATTTGCAAATATTTATGTGGAATCTAAAAAAATGATACGGTTCAATTCAGTTCAGTTGCTTAGTCATGTCCAACTCTTTGCCACCCCATGAATCGCAGCACGCCAGGCCTCCCTGTCCATCACCAACTCCTGGAGTCCACCCAAACCCATGTCCATCGAGTCGGTGAAGCCATCCAACCATCTCATCCTTTGCCGTTGCCTTCTCCTCCTGCCCTCAATCTTTCCAAGCATCAGGGTCTTTTCCAATGAGTCCACTCTTTGCATCAGGTGGCCAAAGTATTGGAGTTTCAGCTTCAACATGAGTCCTTCCAATGAAACCCAGGACTGATCTCCTTTAGGATGGACTGGTTGGATCTCCTTGCAGTCCAGTGGACTCTCAAGAGTCTTCTCCAACATCACAGTTCAAAAGCATCAATTCCTTGGCACTCAGCTTTCTTTATAGTCCAACTCTCACATCCATACATTACCACTGGAAAAACCATAGCTTTGACTAGATGAACCTTTGTTGGCAAAGTAATGTCTCTGGTTTTTAATATGCTGTCTAGGTGGTCATAACTTTCCTTCCAAGGAGTAAGCGTCTTTTAATTTCATGGCTGCAGTCACCATCTGCAGTGATTTTGGAGCCCAGAAAAATAAAGTCTGACACCGTTACCACTATTTCCCCATCCATTTTCCATGAAGTGATGGGACCGGATGCCATGATCTTCGTTTTCTGAATGTTGAGCTTTAAGCCAACTTTTTCACTTTCCTCTTTGATTTTCATTAAGAGGCTCTTTAGTTCTTCACTTTCTGTCATAAGGGTGGTGTCATCTACATATCTGAGGTTATTGATATTTCTCCCGGCAATCTTGATTCCAGCTTGTGCTTCTTTCAGCCCAGCGTTTCTCATGATGTACTCTGCATATAAGTTAAATAAGCAGGGTGACAATATACAGCCTTGATGTACTCCTTTTCCTATTTGGAACCAGTCTGTTGTTCCATGTCCAGTTCTAACTGTTGCTTGCTGACCAGGATACAGATTTCTCAAGAGGCAGATCAGGTGGTCTGGTATGCCCATCTCTTTCACATCAACCTATTTATATGGCAGGAATAGAGATATAGACATAGAGAATTGACATGTGGGCATGGGGGTGAGAGGAGGGGGTGGGTTGACTTGGGAGAGTAGCAATAGCTGTATACACTACCATATGTAAAATAGATGGCTGGTGGGCACCTGCTGTATAGTACAGGGGGCTCAGCTTCATGCTCTGTGGTGACCTAGATGGGTAGGATGGCGGGGAGGCAGACCCAAGAGGGAGGGAATATGTGTATACACACAACTGATTTACTTCGCTGAACAGCAGAAATTGTAAAGCATTGTAAAACAACTGTACCCCCAACAAAAACAAAGGCACCCAGAGAAGCACACACAAGAAAGTGCTTTCCCTCTCGCAGTGGTCTGCCAGCACACCTAGCACCTGATTGCCGTCGCCTTTTCAGTGCCCTTCGTTTCAGTTTTATAAACAGTGGAAAGAACCAGTGACTTCTGGTATATTCAGTTATTGCCATCGCCTTTTCAGTGCCCTTCGTTTCAGTTTTATAAACAGTGGAAAGAACTAGTGACTTCTGGTATATTCAGTTTTCAGAAACTGAAACCCCACAAAAATCCCTGAGGCAAGGAATTTCAAAGCTTGACCTCTTGATCAATATGAGGGGGGAAAAGGGGGAAAATTGTATGAACATAGCAGTTGAATATTTTTTTAAATAGTCTTACCAAAACATATAAATAATTGGGTGCTCAGTCAGCTCAGTCATGTCTGACTCTTTGCGACGCCTATGGACTGTAGCCCACCAGGCTCCCCTGTCCATGGGATTTTCCAGCCTAGAATATGATATATAGGTACAAATTCATCTGGAAGGATCCTTAGGAAACAGAGAGTTGATGGTGGTTGTTTCTGGGGAGCCGGACTGAGGGCCAGGTGCAGAGGCAGTCCCTTTCTAGTTCACCACCCCTGTAGTTTTGCTTGAGTCCTTTATATTGGTACTTTGTATATGTTATTTTTATGATGATAAAAAATTTAAGGTTATTAATTCAAAGAAAAATTGTTTTTCATTCATTAACCATGAGACACTTTCCTCAACCAAGCCTTACCTATCTTAATGAATTGTCCTGATTCTGTGGCTCAGAATCCTGAGTTCAGGAGTTAATTTGCCCAAGATTACACAATGCCCAAGAGTCAGGATTTGAGCCCACATCTATTTTACACATAGATCTGTGAATGCCCTTTCCCCCACCCCATGCTCTGTCCTCCAGGGCTAGTTCATTCTACTAAGTTCTTGTCTTTAAATGCCCAAGTAAAGAGGCCTGACAGACCCCCTTCATCAGGCCACACATTTATGTCAAATCCTGGAATACCAATAAATACCTGAAACCATGTTTCAAAATATACCATAAAATGTAAATAAGAATGACACGTAGTTCACGTCAAGTTTATACACAGCAGCAGCAGTACAGAGTTAACAGTAAAGCACATGGGGGAAGTTTAACTTGAAATGTTAGGCAAAACCAGTCCTAAAAGAATGAAATAATAAACTTAGGAAAAATTAATTATACCTCCGAATATACCATAAATGTGTATTTTGTTTAAGTCAAATAAAAATGGCTTTATTAGCAAATAGCAAATTATGAGTTGCTGCCTATAGTTTCATTGTTGGCTTAAGGAAACATTTCTGGTTGTTAAAAATTAATAAGCATTTGTTTTTTTATAGGATGCTATAGTTATACATGAAGTCTATGAAGAAGGGGCAGCAGCCCGAGATGGAAGACTTTGGGCTGGTGACCAGATATTAGAGGTATGTGATTATGCACTCTGGTTTATACCAGCAAGTATGGGTCCTAATTTAGTGACCTTGATCCACAGTCAGTGTAGCAATTTACGGTCTTCTATTCAATTATGTTGTTGTAGTCACCAAGTTGTGTCTGACTCTTGTGACCCCATGGACTGTAGCCCATCAGCTTCCTCTGTCCATGGGATTTCCCAGGCAAGAATACTGAAGCAAGTTGCCATTTCCTTCTCCAGAGGATCTTCCTGACTCAGGGATCAAAGCCATGTCTCCTGTACTGACGGATTCTTTACCACCGAGACACTTAGGAAGCCCCTACTCAATTATATCCTCACTTATTTCTTTCTCAGTGTGACAAAACATGTACTTTATTCTTTTTTCTTTTTTGATGTATATCAAATAACTATCAGTAGAATCATGACAGATTATCAATCAAAATTTTTTTTTGTGAAAACTTTTTTTTTTAATTAAAGGGGAAAGTACAACTAAACATTCTATAATCAGATGAAACTATAACTTCACAATTTGATTTTTTTTTTTGCTTCCCTACTATACCTTACTAAATTCCCTTCTAAAAACACATACATACAGATGTACACATAAACATGCACATCTAGTATTTTAAGAAACTTTACTGCAGCTTTAAGTATTAATATTATTTTCTTATTCCTAGTAAGTATTTGCATCAAATGGAGGTCCCGGCCCTGGCACCTTTGTTTCCTAGCTGATGAAAATGTCGAATCCTCTCCATTTAGGTGGTATATGGTACTTATTAAAAATTGAAATGCTTAACTTGCCTCTTTTTAAAGGACTCTCATTTAGCAAAGGTGTTAAAGCCTTTTAAAAAGAGCTGAGGCTGGCAACATCTAAACTAGGGAATGGATGAATGGAAAGTTAATGCCAGGCATTCTGGGAGGTAAAACTAAAGAGCTTTTTCAATGGTGTGAAACTTTTAGGCAACATTTCTTTCTTTCATTGGATGAATTTAATTGAATAGTTAACATTTTATGGTGGATATGTGCATTTTTGCTTTGCAACTTTAATATAGCACATTATGAATGACATCATAGAATTTTATTTTTCCCTTTGGTGGTTCAAGGCTGCCTCCCAAGATGAAACCAGAGATATAATTATGGGCAGAAAACATTGGCAAGAAGGAGTTAAAAGAGAGACCAGGCTGACTGCATATTAAATTCAGGGCAAGTTATAGGGTTTCTCTGCAGGCCTTTACTGTGCTTCATCATTGGATTAGGACATATTCCCAGTGCATTCATTAAGGTGCAAGTGTATGAGGTTAGAAAAATAAATGTAGCCTCTTTGGGAATTGGCGTGACTGCTTTAGCATACAGCACCGTTTTTTGGTGGTCAGGAGTTTTGAGAGTGTTTTTCCCCCTTTGTAGATTTTCTAATTAACTGGTACTATCATAATTGGCTTTATAGAAGAATAGATTGACTATTCAAAAGAGTACAGATACATATAGGCCTTGATACTTAACATGATTTGTAAGCCCACAAATTTTTCTGTAATAGTCATGTGGAGTTAAATCTAATATGTGCATTGCTTTATTGTGGCAATGGGTGCACAGGTATAAATTCACAGTATAAATTGTATATTTTAAATATATATAGTTTATCTTATAACAGTTATACCTCAATAAAAGAAAAACTTTTTAATTTATCTACTCATTTTGAATAGACCCTCAGCTGTAGCCATTCTCTTTCAGAAAATATATTCATGTACAAGTGAACACTCAGGACAGAGTAGCATGCAGAAAGCAAATGTGTTTTAAGTGCAAGGAGAATTTGAAAGGTCAACTAAACCATTTCCTGGCATCTGGCCGAATTATATTACCCAGTGTGGATGGATGGTCTACACTTCTCATTAAAGATAGCCAGACAGGCTCTTCTCTGACACCAGGCAAGATCTTGTCCGCAAAAGCATATTGTGTGTTTAGCTAAGAAATGTACCTCTCAGTTTGGTCAGGGAACACGTTTCCTTCCTAAGTAGCCGTAGACTCCACATTTGAACTTGTTCTAATTGTGGTTGCTGTATATGGATGCGTAATGAGGCCTAATCAGCCTGGGGTCTGCAGGTTGCCTCAAGAAGAAGGCAGGAAACTTTGGTTTCCGAACAATGGCCTTTCTGCTCTTGAGAGTTCTCTGCATGGTGCAGCCTGGCCTTCATGAAAAGTGAAAGTGAAGGTGAAAGTTGCTCAGTCATGTCCGACTCTGCAACAGCACGGACTATGCAGTCCATGGAATTCTCCAGGCCAGAATACTGGAGTGGGTAGCCTTTCCCTTTTCCAGGGGATCTTCCCAACCCAAGGATCAAACCCAGGTCTCCTGCACTGCGGGTGATTTATACCAGCTGAGCCATAAGGGAAGCCCAAAAACACTGGAGTGGGTCGCCTATCCCTTCTCCAGCAGATCTTCCCAACCTAGGAATCGAACCAGGGTCTCCTGCATTGCAGGCAGATTCTTTACCAACTGGTAGCTCAACCCCTGATAGTTCAGTTGGCCTTCCATGGTTTTATACTATTGTTTTATGTTAAATTAGGACAAGCCAGATTTTGCTTACAAATATATAGTGAAATAATAGCCTGGCAAGATTTATGATTTTATGATTAACATGGGCTGTTTTCTTTCTGGTTCTTTTTTTAAGGGTCAGTCTCTCTTCTTACCCTTCCTCTATTCCTGTTATCCTCTTCTATTTTTGTGCAAGTGGAGGAAGAAAGAATAGAGAGCTAATACCTGGTTTTCCCTATGGAATAAAATAATGAGGAGCTGCTGCCATAGTTCGGTTGTTATTTCCTTCCAAAGCAGCAACTCACCCATTTCCCCACATGCCTTTCCTCCCCAGGGAAATGATAGACCCCCATTGACAACTGGGGCTTCCTATGATCCTTCTCAAACAAGAAGCCCTGCTGTTACCACTCCTTGTCCTTTACAATCAGTATTCTAATGCATCTGGGGCTTATGTAAGGCACTTAATACATCACTGCACCATATTCTAACCAATCAGCAATGTTTCTCTTACAATTATTGGTGCATTTAGTGGTGTCTCTTGGTGGCTCAGTGGTAAAGAATTTGCCAGCCAATGCAGGAGAGATGAGTTTGATTCCTGGAGAAGGAAATGGCAACCCACTCTAGTATTCATGGCATTCCACTCCAGCATTCTTGCCTGGGAAATCCCAAGGACTGAGGAGCCTGGCGGGGTACAGTCCATGACATCACAAAGAGTCAGACGGGACTGAGCAACTAAACAACAACAACTTGATTCACAGATGAGAAAATGAAAACTTTGAACTTGCAACAGATCACTTTGATTTGAACAGACATCTTGATGCTGGTATTTAGAGTGAACTGCTTTTGTAATATTAGAGTTTAATGACAGTGCTTTTAATTAAAAGCATAATTGTTAAGGCCTTTCAAAGGGTATTTCAGAGGCTTAGAGAATTCACCTTCCATCCATGGAGGTAACTATTTTTCAGTTGAGTAGCAGAAGTGGTCTTGTGTGCCATCTATTGGAATACAGGAAAATAATCAGCTCAGACCACATTTTCTGGAGACATTGTTTTCCCCTTTGTCTGTGGGTTTACCTCGTAAACAAAGGAAGTGGGATCATGGCCCTCAAGTAATAGCAAATGCTGTCGCTGAGCACCAGCCCTGACTGTAGTTACTTCAGTTCCTTGTAAAATATGTTTCTATTTTCTGTCAACCACGTGTCAAGTCCTGTGCCAAACATACTACAGGGTTTATTTCATTTAATCCTCACAACAAAGTACATAGATACTACAATGATTGTTGTTATTATTATCTCTAATTCATGGAAGGCAGACTTGAAACTCATCTTGAGTTATCTCTTTAAGGTTTCACATAGTAAGTTGAAGTCAGCACTCAAAGCACATTCCATCTATACCTAAAACCTACGCCTAACTATTGTTATTCTGGGTGTTGTTAATCTAAGTGATTCACAAACCCACAAGGATATATCAGAAAAGAAAAAAGCAGCTTGAAAATTAGGCTTTTAAATATTTTCTTGACTCACAGCATCAACTTTAAATAATCACTCAAAAGTCACTTTCTCCAGGAAGGGCTCGTTCTTCTTTTCTCCCATCTATGTAATCGCTCTCTAAACACAAGCAGTGGTGTTAGAAGTGGAAAAGCCTTAGCCCAGCCCCTCATTGTATAGGTGAAGGAATGGCAGTCCAGAGATAGATGGGACATGCCCAAGCCACACAGACTGAGACCAACATGTTGAGAGAAACTGGCCCATGGCCTGGGCCTGTCCTTCCCTTGGTTTGGCTCTTTTCGTAACTATGACCTTGAAGAACGGACCTACGACTCCCTTCTGAGTCTGGGTTACTGTGTCCATCAATTTGGCCCATGTGTCAAATTGACTTAGCAACATCCATACTAGACTTTCTCTGTGGCTGGGGAAAGTCTAAGAGTGAGATGAGGCAGCATGGTATGGAGACTATGGCTGGAAAGATAGTCTGGGTTCATATTATGGCCCCTCCACGTGCTAGCTGTGTAACCTTGCTCAAGTCACTTAACCTCTGCAGGCCTCAGTTTCCCCATCTGTAAAATGGAAATAGTATCAGAGAGTTCGTGTAAATGCTCATAAAGGGCTAATTTAATTTCAGCCTCTGAATCAGAAAGATGTCCTGGGAAAGGAAATGGCAACCTATTTCAGTATTCTTGCCTGGGAAATCCCATGGACTGAAGAGCCTGGTGTTCTGTTCAACCCCATGAACAGAATAGTCCATGGTGTCGATAAAGAGTTGGACACAACTTAGCAACTAAATAACAACACAACAATTTGTTAAGTGAAAAATAATGATTTGGGGCTATGATTTCCATTGAACAGACAAGGGAAATGGAGCTTCACAGAGGTCACACAACTTGCCCAGATTCACATGACGGACTAGAAGCAGGGCTTCAGTTTCACTCAGTGCTGTTGCCAGTATATTTGCTGTCTAATGCATGGCCCTGTCTATACTCACTTAGATCCAGATTCAAATCAGTGGACTTCAGAAAGTATTTGACCGTGTCAGAAATATCAGCCCCTCATTTCCTCCTGGCCTGTTCTGAAATAGTCGTGATGTTAGCAATTAAGAGTGAGGATGTCAAATTCAATCAGCAAACTGAATCCAAAAAATGCTGACCAAATACTAATATTAATTTCCCCTTTGACCTCAATTGAATAAGCCAAGTAGTCCCTGCTGTCTCATGTTGAGTCCATAGTAAAGTTCACAGCTACCTAAAATTGCATTATCATGTAATTACTTGGGGCAGGGGAGTGTAAGGGCCACATCCATGGTACTTGAAGCAGCTATGACAGCTAGCGGGCACTCCCTGTGTGCTTTGGGACTGGCTGGAAATTTCTGGAGGTTTTTTACTGATTGGGTCAAGGAGCTGCTGAAGGCAGAGAGGTCTCTGCTATTGCATCCCTGTCTCAGATGCCTGTTGTTCCAGGTTAATGGGATTGACCTGCGGAGCGCCAGCCATGAAGAAGCCATCACAGCCCTGAGGCAGACCCCCCAGAAGGTGCGACTGGTGGTGTATAGAGATGAAGCACACTATAGGGATGAGGAGAACTTGGAGACTTTCCCCGTGGATCTGCAGAAGAAGGCTGGTCGAGGACTGGGCTTGAGCATCGTTGGAAAACGGTAAGGAAATGGTGTCAGAGTCAGGATTGATCAGCCTTGTTCCTTCAGAGTTCTAGGGACTAAAGCCGATAAACACTGAAAGATAAAGCCATGTATAAACTAATGATGTGATTTCTAAAATTAACATTTTTATGACTATTTGAATGAGATAGATCATGTTACTAAGCAAGACCTTAGCCAAAAAACATGTCATATAAAGATAAAACTCTAACCCAAATCAACCCAGACTGTTTCCTCATGAAGAGTAAAAACAGAGACAAAAAGGTTTCTTTCTACTTGGAGTCACTTAGATCTAAGGCTGGCAGGGGATGATTAAAGTGACCATACCTAAGAAATAGCTGGTATCAAGAAAGAGATTTACATATACAGTGTTGGGTTAGGAAAATTGCTCTACCATGGCGTGCCATGTTAATTTCATACTCTGTTAAACCAGTTGAGGAGCTACTGAAACTAGCTGAGTTGACATGGTCAAGAGACATGGATTCTTCATGACAGTAGTCTTTTATTAAGAAAGATATCCTGCAAATAATAGCTTGCAATAAAAATATAGGTAGATCCTGATGACCAGGCTACTCTTTTGAAATCTATGCTCCTTATGCATGTGATAGGAATTGCAGTAATTATTTCAGAGCAGTATTAGTAGACTAGAGAAATCAGTAAGATCTTGAAACTGTAGTTCCAACTTCCACAGTTTACTGACTTTAGATATCTAGTGTGTATTTATTCCAACAGGGCTGCAGGATTTTCATGTGATGTCCCAATAGAGCCTCAAATGTTATCAACCATATTCTTAGGAAGAATCGAAGTTGGTTTTATATATTGTGTCATGTACCCCCACTGACCTCTGTTTACTAGCCTAGTGCTTTGTTCCAAATGGTCTGGTCTATTATTAAGATATTAGCTACCATTTTTGAGCACTGGTTTTGTGCCTTGTACTGTGTACTCATGATCTTGTATTTTATTTCAGCACCATAAAACCATCACTTTGGAAATGTATTACAAAACAAAAGAGCTGAGACTCATATTTATAAGCATGCTCAGTACACCTATGGGTGCAGAATAACTGACGAAGCCTACGCTGAAGCTGGCTTTCTTGTTGTGATCATACATGTGCCTGGAGACAGTCCTTTTATTAGAGTACTGGTTTTTCTTTTTTGTCTCATAGTGAGTGGATTGATGAAATAACCTTCATATAACATGAGCACTTTAGATTGAGTTTGTAAGGAACATTTATGTTCTTAGCACAAAAGGTTTTATTGTAGAAGATCAGATAGCTCTCCAAATTCTTTGCCTAGCAATTCCACAACTAGGAATTTATCCTAAATACAGGCTTATAGATATGTTATTCACTGCACATTGCTTACAGTAGCTAGAGAAGTAAATAATCTATATTTCCATCAACAGTTTACTAATAAATGAATTTAACAAATAGTAATAGTTCCTCAAAACAGTGGGTAAGCTCCAAATGGTAATAAAGACCAATTGCCAAAGTGTGTTAAGTGAAGGAAAAAAAGTTAAAAGAAACAAAGCTGGAGAAAAAAAAGACTATATGTTCTTTTATATCCATTTACACATGTATGTACTCTACACACGTGCATTGCTTTTGTATCCACAGAATATTGGTCTTCCCAGGTGGCTCAGTGGTAAAGAATCCATCTGCCAATGCAGGAGACATGGGTTCAATCCCTGTGTTCAGGAGGATCCCCTGGAGGAGAAAGTGACAACCCCCTCCAATATTCTTACCTGGCAAATGCCATGGACAGAGGAGCCTGGTGGGCGGTAGTCCATGGGGGTCACAAAGAGTTGAACACAACTGAGTGACTGAGCACACATGCATGCAGAATGCCTCTTGGAGATAATGAAGAAATGGGAAACATTGGTCATTTCTGAGAAGGGAATTGGGGGCGGGGAACAGATGAGAGGGGAAATTTTCAAGGTCACCCCTTTTTAACCTCTTGAATTTTGAGACTTATTTATACATACATTTATTTATTCATCAAATAAATATCATTACAACCTTAAAGTAATAAAGGCAGGGAAAGAGAGGAAGAGTGAGAAAGAGACTAGAAACAGATGAGATGATAATAATTGAGCTAATTGCTAAAGAAATACTGTGTCTAATAGTACTTAGCTGTTTTTTAAAGTGAATTTCCATTTCATTTCACTAAAATTATCCTCTTGCAGAAATTATGCCCTTGGGCCAGTGAAAGTGAATAATACAATAGGCAACATAAAATACATATAAGCTATTTAAAGGGTGAGCACTCTGAGGCTTATCATTTGGGAAGAATATCTGTAATCTCAGGTTTAATTTAGAAATACTGGGTTGTGCCATTACTCTCGGAGAAGGCAATGGCACCCTACTCCAGTACTTTTGCCTAGAAAATCCCATGGACGGAGGAGCCTGCTAGGCTGCAGTCCATGGGATCGCTAGAGTCGGACATGACTGAGTGACTTCACTTTTACTTTTCACTTTCATGCATTGGAGAAGGAAATGGCAACCCACTCCAGTGTTCTTGCCTGGAGAATCCCAGGGACGGGGGAGCGTGGTGGGCTGCCGTCTATGGGGTCGCACCAAGTCGGACACGACTGAAGCGACTTAGCAGCAGCAGCAGGAGCCATTACTCTGCTTTATTCACAGAAATGGAAGTGGAGTGTTTATTTCTGACATTGTGAAAGGTGGAGCTGCAGACCTTGATGGGAGATTAATTCAGGGAGATCAAATCTTATCTGTGAATGGGGAGGACATGAGAAGTGCTTCCCAGGAGACAGTGGCCACTATCCTCAAGGTGAGTCCGTAGCTGCTTTCTGCCTGGCTGGTATAACTCAAGTCCAATGGGAGTAGTTCTAATTTAGCTTTTTTATAAATGTGTTGAATTTTATAAAATGCATTGATGCTGGTTTTTTACTAGAGACCTAATCTCTGATTATTTTAATCAATTAGAAATAGCTCCTAAAGAAAGCTATTGTATTGATTAACAGGATTGAAGGGGACATTGTTTGGGGATTTAAGCTAGTTTTTCATACTTTTGAGAATTCCAAGTACCCACAGTTGTCCTCTAAAATCATTCAATGGGATAGGTTCTCCTGGAGTCACAAAATGTATCCTTTTCCCTCTTGGGCTATATTATCATGAATTCATCAAATTCAGCTTTTATTGCTTGAAGGAATATTAAAGATCAGATCAGATCAGATCAGATCAGTCGCTCAGTCGTGTCCGACTCTTTGCGACCCCATGAACCGCAGCACGCCACGCCTCCCTGTCCATCACCAGCTCCCGGAGGTCACTCAGACTCGCATCCATCGAGTCAGTGATGCCATCCAGCCATCTCATCCTCTGTCGTCCCCTTCTCCTCCTGCCCTCAATCCCTCCCAGCATCAGAGTCTTCTCCAATGAGTCAACTCTTCGCCATGAGGTGGCCAAAATACTGGAGTTTCAGCTTTAGCATCATTCCTTCCAAAGAAATTCCAGGATTGATCTCCTTCAGAATGGACTGGTTGGATCTCCTTGCAGTCCAAGGGACTCTCAAGAGTCTTCTCCAACACCACACTTCAAAAGCATCAATTCTTCGGCGCTCAGCCTTCTTCACAGTCCAGCTCTCACATCCATACATGACCACAGGAAAGACCATAGCCTTGACTAGGCAAACCTTTGTTGGTAAAGTAATGTCTCTGCTTTTGAATATGCTATCTAGGTTGGTCATATCTTTCCTTCCAAGGAGTAAGCGTCTTTTAATTTCATGGCTGCAGTCACCATCTGCAGTGATTTTGGAGCCCAGAAAAACAAAGTCTGACACTGTTTCCACTGTTTCCCCATCTATTTCCCATGCAGTGATGGGACCAGATGCCATGATCTTCGTTTTCTGAATGTTGAGCTTTAAGCCAACCTTTTCACTCTCCACTTTCACTTTCATCAAGAGGCTTTTTAGCCTCTCTTCAAAGATGCTAAAGACCAAATTGTCCATCTCACAATGAAGTCCTGACCAAAGTAGAGTGGCATGCCCAGATACCAGAACTGTGCTTGAGGAGTTTTTCTGTCTCTCAAGCTGTTTCTCACTGAGGCTGTAGAATGTTTCTGCCACATGGACCCTACCTGCCTTGGAGGAAACTGGTGAATAAAAATTCTTATAAATGGCCATTCAGCTTTCACCAGGTGTATCTTATTCTGTTTCACAAATAATAGTAGTTGTAGGAGCTTTTACAAAATAAATGAATTGTTTCTTTTAAAATCCTGATTTTCTAAAATAGTTAACTATCAGTTATTACTCAGGAGAGGACTTCTATCAGATTACCCATGTGTTACCTCTGTGTTTGATTTTTCCCCATCCTCCTCCTCACCACTTTTTCTTCATCATTTCACTGTTCACAAATGCTTTCATCAGAAGGGAAAAGAAAGAGAAAGGAGGTGAATTGAAATATAATATTTTTAACTTGTTTGAAGAAGTCAGAAAATCATGAGATGAGTAGCATTAAGTTGATAAATGTTTGTGACCTTACGTGACTTTTTTTGATAACTGAATTTCCTTTCTACCTGTGGCCTTCACCAGCCGTTTATGTTCTTGGCTGCAGAGATTAGTGGAGGCACTACCATAATAATTTAGGACACAGATGCTACTGGTTTTCATCTGTTCTTTTCTTATTTTCCCCAGTGTGCACAGGGCCTTGTGCAGCTAGAGATTGGGAGACTCCGAGCTGGTTCCTGGACCTCCTTGAGGAAGACATCACAGAACAGTCAGGTTGTTGATGGCTTCCTGTTAGACTCACTCACTCACCTGTCCCAATTGGGAGAAATTTTCCCATTTCATAAATGATCATTTGGAAATAATATGTAATATATAGCATATCCATGACACTAAGTTTGGTGTACTTTAATGTGTTTGAAATAACAAATGAAAGGTGGGATGGAAACTCATTAATCCCTATATTTTTCTCTCCTTTATTGCCTGCAAATATTTTCTTAGAACCACTTTTCTCTCCCACTATTCTATATTGCCTAGGCATTGCATGTACACAGCTGTGTTTATTAAAAAAAAAAAAGAAGAAGCAACATCTGGTGGCAGTTTGACCCTCATTAGCACAACATTGTTCTATTCATTCAATTAAATATTGCTATAAAGTTAACTTGTGAATAGCCACTCACACATGCTGAGGGCAGTTAATGGTATATTCCTGGGAGAGCAAAGTATGGGGTGTTTCTCCTATAGGAGGGAGGCCTAGGCCTTAGTGGGTGATATTTTGTGGGTTAGCAAACATCTCATGTTTATTTGCAATGCTGATGTAAATGCCACTTTTTTTCCCTAACAAAGTATATTTCACTGTATTTTTTTTTCACTGTGATGTCTGATGAAATCAAGATGATAGACTATATGTTAAGTCTTATTTCGTATGTAATTAAACTATAGAAATGTACATGTGACCCCCTAACCCCCTTTGTGGGTTATTAGATGGCCTTTGTTTTGAGGTTAAAAGCATGATGACTTTTGGTCTCCTTCCTGATTTCCTTAGACTTAAAACCTCTCCAAGGCCTTTGTTTGGAAGGCATTCTGATTTTATGGTTAGCCCACAGGTGCTTCTGGAATCCTATTAGCTGCCCCTTTTGCCTCATTTATGTTAGGAAATGAGGGAAGAAAAATACCATTGTTCAGATAGAATCACAGGTTAATTGGCTTGTCTTAGGTAATTTTTAGGACAAGCAAACCAAGTAAACATCGTTAAGTTTGGGGGGCTTTTTGTTGTTGTATTTGCATTTCTGGCTTATGTAATGGGCAGCAAACATCATGTGTATTAAAAGACAGTGGTGCAGTAGGATTCTAGACATCAATAAATGGTGAAAATTCTGATCAGACTTGTATCAAAAGTGGGAACTTGAGATTCAAAATAGTTGTGTTGGGGGTGTGGGCTCAGTCGCTCTATTGTGTCCAACTCTTTGCAACCCCATGGACTGTAGCCCACCAGGTGCCTCTGTCCATGGGATACTCCAGGCAAGCATACTGAAGTGGGTTGCCATTTCCTCCTCCAGGGGATCTTCCCAACCCAGGAGTTGAACGGTGTCTCCTTCATCTCCTGCATTGCAAGCAAATTCTTTACTAGTTGAGCCATTGGAGAAGCTACTAGTTGTCTTGGCTTCTTCTTTAATGGAAGATTCAACTTAAGTGATTTCATCAAAGCCCCTTTGTACATAGGGGTTACAATGTAGAATAGACAACACTGGAGATGAAATTTTTCTTCCTATAGAGTACATGAAGGTGACACAGAAGAAAAGGAGGTTGATAAATGAAGAGAACGAGAAGGCCTCCCAGACAGAGGATGTAGCATAGACAGAAGCACAAAGGGGTACAAGGAGCTCTGGTGTTTTAAAAGGTGTTTGAACTGACAGGTGGGGTGGTGGGTAGAACTGGATTTCTGTCCTTGAAGATTGTATATATGCATCCAAGAGATTAATAAAGTTCATACTCAGGTGAAATACAAAGAAC
Source organism: Tragelaphus eurycerus (assembly GCA_935064755.1). Lineage (NCBI taxonomy): Eukaryota > Metazoa > Chordata > Mammalia > Artiodactyla > Bovidae > Tragelaphus > Tragelaphus eurycerus. Next base: position 6,035,515 of record CAKXYN010000092.1, on the reverse strand, counting down.
AAATTTAGAGACTCTACCATTAAGTGTCAAAAGCCCACCATTACCATTTATCTGGTAGGTAAATATGAGCTGTCATATTTTGGAAACCTGGGACGAAGTACCAAATACTTTTGTCTAACCTTTTTACACAGAATTTTCATTTCAGAGGATAGAAGTTTAATTCAGTGTTAAGAAAAACAGAAAATATATTCTATCCTTACTTTATCCTTAAAAGTAAGACCCACATGAAATGCGTCTGTAGTGATAAGTAGCTAACGGGAAGGAGGCCAGTAGCAGGCTGTGAAAAGGAGGTGTCCTGCATCTTCATGAGCCGAAGACCAGCCCATGACCCAGATGAAGAAAAAGAGGAAGCTATTCCCAAACATTTCCTGTAACAGAGAAAATGTAGTAAAATATTAATTTTGGAACCTAGGTGGTATGTCTACTGTATCATTCAACTTTTCTATAAATTTAAAAATTTTCATATTTAAGGAACATTACAATATTAAACAACTTGCATCATACTAAGGAAATGGAATAAATTAATAATTTGTCAAGTGATAATTGTAGTCTTAGATTTACTTTAAAATTTTGAGGCAATTAAGGCATAACCTTGAGAATTTGATAGAAAAAATTCTTTATTCATTATTGATGTCATTGTTGTGTACATTAGGAAGATCCTTTCCTGACCTGCATACAGATTTCTCAAGAGGCAGATCAGGTGGTCTGGTATTCCCATCTCTTTCAGAATTTTCCACAGTTTATTGTGATCTACACAGTCAAAGGCTTTCGCATAGTCAATAAAGCAGAAATAGATGTTTTTCTGGAACTCTCTTGCTTTTTCCATGATCCAGCGGATGTTGGCAATTTGATCTCTGGTTCCTCTGCCTTTTCTAAAACCAGCTTGAACATCAGGAAGTTCACGGTTCACATATTGCTGAAGCCTGGCTTGGAGAATTTTGAGCATTACTTGACTAGCGTGTGAGATGAGTGCAATTGTGCGGTAGTTTGAGCATTCTTTGGCATTGCCTTTCTTTGGGATTGGGATGAAAACTGACCTTTTCCAATCTTGTGGCCACTGCTGAGTTTTCCAAATTTGCTGGCATATTGAGTACAGCATTTTCACAGCATCATCTCAGGATTTGGAATAGCTCAACTGGAATTCCATCACCTCCACTAGCTTTGTTTGTAGTGATGCTTTCTAAGGCCCACTTGACTTCACATTCTAGGATGTCTGGCTCTAGGTCAGTGATCACACCATCATGATTATCTGGGTCGTGAAGCTCTTTTTTATACAGTTCTTCTGTGTATTCTTGCCACCTCTTCTTAATATCTTCTGCTTCTGTTAGGTCCATACCATTTCTGTTCTTTATCGTGCCCATCTTTGCATGAAATGTTCCTTTGGTATCTCTGATTTTCTTGAAGAGATCCCTAGTCTTTCCCATTCTGTTGTTTTCCTCTATTTCTTTGCATTGATCGGTGAAGAAGACTTTCTTATCTCTTCTTGCTATTCTTTGGAACTCTGCATTCAGATGTTTATATCTTTCCTTTTCTCCTTTGCTTTTCGCTTCTCTTCTTTTCATAGCTATTTGTAAGGCCTCCCCAGACAGCCATTTTGCTTTTTTGCATTTCTTTTCCATGGGGATGGTCTTGATCCCTGTCTCCTGTACAATGTCACGAACCTCATTCCATAGTTCATCAGGCACTCTATCTATCAGATCTAGGCCCTTAAATCTATTTCTCACTTCCACTGTATAATCATAAGGGATTTGATTTAGGTCATACCTGAATGGTCTAGTGGTTTTCCCTACTTTCTTCAATTTCAGTCTGAATTTGGCAATAAGGAGTTCATGGTCTGAGCCACAGTCAGCTCCTGGTCTTGTTTTTGCTGATTGGATAGAGCTTCTCCATCTTTGGCTGCAAAGAATATAATCGATCTGATTTCAGTGTTGACCATCTGGTGATGTCCATGTATAGAGTCTTCTCTTGTGTTGTTGGAAGAGGGTATTTGCTATGACCAGTGCATTTTCTTGGCAAAACTCTGTTAGTCTTTGCCCTGCTTCATTCCGTGTTCCAAGGCCAAATTTGCCTGTTACTCCAGGTGTTTCTTGACTTCCTACTTTTGCATTCCAGTCCCCTATAATGAAAAGGACAGAGAGTTCCAGAAAAACATCTATTTCTGCTTTATTGACTATGCCAAAGCCTTTGACTGTGTAGATCACAATAAACTGTGGAAAATTCTGAAAGAGATGGGAATACCAGACCACCTGATCTGCCTCTTGAGAAATCTGTATGCAGGTCAGGAAGCAACAGTTAGAACTGGACATGGACCAACAGACTGGTTCCAAATAGGAAAAGGAGTACGTCAAGGCTGTATATTGTCACCATGTTTATTTAACTTATATACCGAGTACATCATGAGAAATGCTGGACTGGAAGAAACACAAGTTGGAATCAAGATTGCTGGGAGAAATATCAATAACCTCAGATATGCAGATGACACCACCCTTATGGCAGAAAGTGAAGAGGAACTCAAAAGCCTCTTGATGAGAGTGAAAGTGGAGAGTGAAAAGGTTGGCTTAAAGCTCTACATTCAGAAAACGAAGATCATGGCATCTGGTCCCATCACTACATGGGAAATAGATGGAGAAACAGTGGAAACAGTGTCAGACTTTATTTTTCTGGGCTCCAAAATCACTGCAGATGGTGACTGCAGCCATGAAATTAAAAGACGCTTGCTCCTTGGAAGGAAAGTTATGACCAACCTAGATAGCATATTCAAAAGCAGAGACATCACTTTGCCAACAAAGGTTCGCCTATTCAAGGCTATGGTCTTTCTTGTGGTCATGTATGGATGTGAGAGCTGGACTGTGAAGAAGGCTGAGCACCGAAGAATTGATGCTTTTGAACTGTGGTGTTGGAGAAGACTCTTGAGAGTCTCTTGGACTGCAAGGATATCCAACCGGTCCATTCTGAAGGAGATCAGCCCTGGGATTTCTTTGGAAGGAATGATGCTAAAGCTGAAACTCCAGTATTTTGGCCACCTCATGCGAAGAGTTGACTCATTGGAGAAGACTCTGATGCTGGGAGGGATTGGGGGCAAGAGGAGAAGGGGACGACAGAGGATGAGATGGTTGGATGGCATCACTGACTCGATGGATGCGAGTCTGAGTGACCTCTGGGAGCCGGTGATGGATAGGGAGGCCTGGCGCGCTGCAGTTCATGGGGTCGCAAAGAGTCGGACACGACTGAACGACTGATCTGATCTGACCTGATCTGATCACTGTGCATATGATTTTCATTAAATAGCCCCAGCCAAGCATGACTATAGATTATCTAAATTTATTTAAATAAACATTAGATTTATTTAAAAGGACAGTAATGAAGGGGACACTAGTAGTAGAGAATCTGCCTGCCAATGCTGGAGACATAAGAGACTTGGGTTCGATTCTTGGATCAGGCAGATCCCCTGGAGGAGGAAGTGGCAACCCACTCCAGTATTCTCGCCTGGAGAATCCATGGACAGTGGAGCCTGATGGGCTATGGTCCACAGGGTCCCAAAGAGTCGGACATGACTGAAGTGACTTAGCACAATGGAGGTATAGCAGATTGAGCTGAATTATTACCAACTCTAGGAAAATCTTTGAGAAAAAAAAAATTTTAAATATTCCTAAAATAACATATTCCCTTGATATTTGCTGCTTTTTCTTATAGTTGAGCATTCTATATAATCAAGTTCCTGTTGATATAAATTTTCAGTTTAGTTGCTCAGTCACGTCTGACTCTTTATGACTCCATGGACTGCAGCACACCAGGCTTCCCTGTCCCTCACCAATTCCCAGAGCTTGTTTTACCAAAATAGCTCATGTATTTGAGTAATAAGAAAATAAATGTTAAATGCACCCCCCAATGACACTTAGTGTCATTAACTGATCATATGTAAACACTGTGTAACACACTAGGAAAATGTTTCTGATTTCATGTGTCACACAAAAAGCTGAAATTACTGCATGTTTTCTACCTTGATGATTGAAACCACGTATAAAAGCACATATAATGGAGAAAGTAGTGGAGCAAATGTTAAATGGGGTTATTTAGGGTGATGAGAGAGGGAGTATGAGTTTTCCTTTTTCTTTTTTGGCCTCCACAGAAGTTTCTATTCATGGTCATGGTTACTTCAGTAGGTAAAACAGTAATAAAAAGTATGAATTTCTAAAACTGACCACTGAGTTTCCTTTGCAGGAGAGTCAGCGTAGCACACACAGCAGCTTCCATCCTTCCCTGGCTCCTGTCATCACCAACCTGCAAAACCTGGTTGGCACAAAACGAGCTTCAGATCTTTCCCCCCAGATTCAGGTATTATCTCAGACAGGCCATCAGCAAAACCATCCTGTTACCTAATTTTTTAAAAAAATTAAAAAAAAAATTACTGGAGTATAGTTGATTTACAATGTTGTGTTAGTTTCAGGTGTATAGCAAAAATGTTTTTAAACCTTTGAACATGTCCACTAAGCCCCAAACTTTCTGAAAGCCCTGTTCTAAAGAAAGGAAAGCCATAGAGATCTGTGTTTGAAATGTGCCTTAACTTTACACATGAAAAGGAGAAAAGCAGAAATCTAAAGTACTTCATAAAGTAAAACAATTTCCAAAGAGAACATTTAAAAATTATGGGTCACTCAGGGAAGGTCAGAGTGTGTATCCCATCATGGGTGGGCCAGGGAAGGGGGTTTTTAAGTCTTTCCTTGGGTAAAGTTATCTTTGATTAAGGCAGAAAAGTGTGCTGTGGGACAGAAATGGCTCACCCTCCAAGCCTTTTACTCCCATATTCCAGGCAACTGCTGCTATAGTCCCTCAGTTTTTGTCAGACCAAATGATCATGGGCACATCTATCTCAAACAGAGGACTTGTTAAAAATAGAGGACATAACCCCTGATAGATGGTCACCAGTTAGAATTTTGAGGAAAGGGTATAATGCCTTCTTGCCTCAGAATTCTTTCCTTAAAGACCGAGAAAATGATGCCATTTTCATGGGACAATATTATATCCTAGATATGTTATCTCTTACTTTTAAAAAGTTAATTTGTTGCTTCTTTATAGGCACAGATGTGGGACCAAGGACCGTTGAGATAATCAGGGTAAGTCAATGATTTTGGTTTTTTTATTTTTTTCTGATTTGTTTTGGATTTGCATAATATGTACATCTTCCCCTCAATGCAATGTATTGGATTGTTAGTGTGTTCTTTTAAGTTCCTGAAGTAAATATATGGTCTGTGTAACACAGACATACTTAGAAAAAATAAAGCAAAGCACATTCATGACCACTGTGAATTTTTTAGTGCATCCCATCCACTTCATTTTGTGTACCATGTTTAAGTTTTATAAAAACAAACAAAAAAGTAGTATCAATTAGACGTACTGTTGTAGCTTGCCTTTTTTACTTTACAGCATGGACTCTTAGTCATGCAAGTCAGTATTTTTTGACAGCATATGGCATGATTTTTGTCAGTTAACATAGTATTCCATCATATAAATGTGCTGTAATTTTTCTTAGCCAATGTCCTCTTATTAAATAAGTAGCGTATTTCTCAACTTTTGCTATCTTTTATAACAAAAGATATCTTTGTATTTTCTTTTTGGCTCATGTCATGGGTGTTTTCTTTAGGATTATTTCTTAGAAATGAAATTTTTGGGTCAAAATCCACACTTGTTTTTTAAAGGCTTTTATACATAATGCTAAATCGCTCTCCAGAGAAGACCGTGTAGGATGCATTTCAGTTCATAAAGTCATCAAATCCTAATTTTCAGACTCCTGTGTGATATGCAGAGTGTTAGAAAGCACTTTTATTTTGCTTATGCTTATTATTAAATTTGGGATTCAAGAAGTAATGAAAAAAATTATGACTTTGTTGTATTCATAGTTCAGCTGTAGTAAAGTGATAGCCATCTTATCTGGGTTCTCTGGACTCAATTAGAGTTATGTTTAAAGACACTTTACCATTTATTAGCTCTATGACCTTTGGCAAGTTACTTAAGCTCAGTTTGCTCATCTGTAGATTGGGCTTCTAACACCTCACAAGGTAAATCTTGTTGTTTGGATTAATGAGGTCATGTACACAGCATACTTAGCAGAGTACCTAGTTCATCATGAATGTCCAGGAAGTGGAATCCTTTATCATTGGCTACAGCTTTGACTAAATCTGCCTGATTATTCCAAGTATCTTTCCACCAGAGTGGCAACTCGAATGTTCCTTGGATGGGGAAGTTAAAATGTACCAATATGTGCATAATTATGGATAAATTAAAGAAACATCATAATGAATTTGAACATAACCAAATTATTCCATAAATTTCTCATTCCAAGATTTATAGCATATCATTTTCTGTTCTCTTAGTCATTTCAGCTGCTTGTTTTTACAGGCTTTTATAAAAAGGCCAGTTCCTACCCACCCTGTTTTTCTACATATAGTCAGAGCAGAAACTTTATAATGAAACTCATCTTGCCATTTGCATGTAGGGCTTTACTATTGATGCATTCAGCTGCATATAGAAGCTGGGCACAAACTTTGGAAAACAGGGTGTTGAAGTTTTTTCTTGTATGGTTTTTTGGTCATTCTGTTCTTTTTTCTTTTTCCAAATTTACCGAGGTAAAATTGAAGCACACTGACCTATGTATATTTTTAAGTGATCAGGTAAAACTACAGAAGCCTTGCAACCCTGTAAGTGCTTTTTCCCAAACCACTCCCCTAACATGTATGTCCTTGTTATCATATGTTCACAGCTGCATAATGTGAGAGTCCTGCCAGACAATGGTATCATCTTGGCTTTAAACTGTTTTGAAAGAACTTAAGAAAATTTGTCACATTTCCCTGGCTCTTTGCACGTCAAGTAACGGGGTTTTTCCGACCCTGCTGCATGTTATGCTATATAGACCCTGAAGAATGTTGTTTATGTTTTAGCAGATATCCACCCAGTTAGGCTCATATTTCAAGTTATGGTATGAGTGGTGATTCAAATCTCAGTTCAGTTCCTGAGTGTGGGGCTGTCCCTCACGAGTGTGGCTTAGAGTTGAGCTTCAGAATTCTGTGGGTTCCCGGGATCCCTCTCTCCGACTCTTTCTACTCTAGTTTTCTTCCTTCATTCTCCAGCCACCAGGTCTCCTTTTCCTCTTTCCCCTGACCAGAAAGATGAGTTAACTTCAAAGTTTTAACAATTTGCACCAACTTTATGGGGGCTTCCCAGGTGACACTAGAGGTAAAGAACCCACCTGCCAATGCAGGAGACACAAGAGACTCGGGTTCGATCCCTGGATCGGGAAGATCCCCTGGAGGAGGAAGTGGCAACCCACTCTAGTATTCTTGTCTGGAAAATTCCATGGACAGATGAGCCTGGCAGGCTGCAGTCCATGGGGCTGCAAAGAGTTGGACACGACTGAGCAACTGAATACAACAACAGCCAATTTTATAGCCCCTTGACTTTAGGTCAAAGCTGTACGGAAAACACCTGGAAAATACACCGTCTGCTATTGTTTCTCCAAATTTTAGCTCTCCACCACAATTTGAGTTTCTTTACTTTTCAGAAGCCTCAGGTAGTTGTTCTCTAAGTTTTGGCAAGAGGTCTTCATTTTAATCAGTAGGAGCAAGATGCCATAGGGTATGTATGCCACCACGTTGAAACTGGAACTTATCATTTGTTCTTTTAGTGATTTTTAAAATATTAACCCTGTGATATACATGTAAGAGAAACCTGGACAAAGGCCAGGGTCAGAATGAGCCAAACGGTCTCACCTAATAATCTTAGGGAACATTTTCAGCCACGTGTTACTTCTCTCTCCAAACTCTGTAGTCACTGCAGTGGGCGTCCTTGAAGATCCTTTGTTCTAACTCGGTCCTACAGCTCCTTCAGAGCCAAGTGTGTTTGTTCACACCCGGAAGAGCATGATATGTGCGGTAATTTAATCATAAACACCATATGAGGACATACTTGCCAAGTCTGCATCAGAATTGGCCACTAAACAGCAGTAGCATAGAGTTTGCTTTTTTCTTTCTTTTTTTTTTTTTTTAATTTTTTACTCCTACTGTTGCATTTTATTGAGCTTTTTCTGTGGTCCAGGACTGTACTATATCACCTCATTTAATCTTCAGATCAACACTGTGAGGTAGGTGGTTTTCTTCCCACTTTATGAAGAGATGGAAGCTCTAAGAGGTTAAGGAACTTCCTAGGACACCACCTCCCATCCCCCTGTCCCAGCTAATTAAGTACTTCAGTTTAATGAAGAGCTGAAACACTGGTCTTTCTAACTTCAAAAGCACTGAAGTTAATTCCTATGCTCACTTGACCTCCTGTGTCACAGAGGAATTTTGTTCAGCAACTCTCTGGGGACCATCAGGTTGTGACTCTTGGTTAAACATATAAGCATTGTTTTTCTTCCTTTTTTTAGGAGCCCAGTGATGCCCTTGGAATCAGCATTGCTGGAGGAAAAGGAAGTCCCTTAGGAGATATCCCAATATTTATTGCCATGATTCAGGCCAGTGGTGTGGCTGCACGGACACAGAAGCTTAAAGTAAACAGAGCGGGTGGGGAAGTGCTCACACCATGTGATGGGGTGGGGTGGCAGAGGACGTGGTTCCAGGGGTAGTGGTGGGCAGTGGTTTAAACTGGAATTCCAGCAGCCATCAGAGACCCACACTGTGGGCAAAATGCAATGGAGACAGTTTGTACCTGAAATTCATTATGTCCCTAAGCATATAAAAATATTGTTTATATCAAAGCTTCTCAGTGAAAGATGAAATTGCAGCTCATTTGCAAAGCTTCCCATATCATTTTTAGCACCACGTTCCACCTGAAATTGATTTTCACCTGAGAAAGATTTGACCTTAGAATCTTCCTTCCACCGAAAGCATCAACATTCTCATGATTTTTTCCCCCATCACGCCTTAATCTTAATTTAGGTGGAAAAAAATAAAGCAGAAAATATTTGTCTTCCTCATTAGAGCCATTGAACAGGTAATTTGTGCATCCCACTATTAGTAGCAAATGGATGTATGCAACACCACCATTACCCAGGTACAAAAGTGGCCTGCCGGGCCTTTTAATAATCAAATCTGACCCCCTTCTTGTTTCTCTGATTGGTCTGTATTTGGGCGAAAGCCATAAAAATTCCTCATGCTTCTGGAGCATGCATACACAGTAGAAACACAGAATCTTCACAATAGCCACAAATGGGAAATATGACTTACAAAGAATTTTAAGCATTCTTCTCAAATTTAATTTTTCTTAATGATAGTGATTTTTCTCCCACTTTTGTACTTCCAGGTTGGAGATCGGATTGTCAGCATTAATGGGCAACCTTTGGATGGGCTGTCTCACGCAGACGTGGTTAATCTGCTGAAGAACGCCTACGGGCACATTATCCTGCAGGTACTGCGATCAATGGAACGTGCAGCTGGGAGAGGCAGATAAGTGGCGAGCAAAAACGATTGAGCGTCACTGGCAGGAGGCATCACCGCCCAGCAGGGTGCTTGCTGATGTGAATTATGAAGGTTGAAAGCAAGAAATTATTATTTTTATTCAGAAATTCTTTAATGCCACCCATACAGGCAGTGAGCATGATTATATGAAAGCATAACAAGGGGAGAAAAATTACTCTTTGCTTCACGTGATAAATCAACAAGGCTTTTAGCTTCTGGTGTTCTTTTGTAAATCAGAGTTTGCATGGAATAGGAAATGATTTCTTTTCTTATACCCCAAAACTGCGTTTGAACTGTCCAAGTGCTGTTTTCTTCCAGTCCTTTAAAGGACAGGAAAAGTAACAGTGCTTTTTTCCTGTAGCATAAATGATTGCCAGCACTGCTAAATACTACCTAGTAGTCATCAGCTCAGGCAGACAATCATATTTCAGCTGTGGTACCCAAGAGTATTCTCCAGAGGCACAGGGAAATATACCAGAAAGTAAAAACAAGGTGTGCTCTTAGTCACCCCTCCTTCTCTTTCAGCACTTGGAGTATCTCTGAGATTGATGTCATGCAGTGAGCTGGAGCAGCGTACTGGCCGCCAGTTTCATTACTGAGCTCCCCCCAAAATCTATGATTATAAACACCATCCTTCTGCAGGGGTAATATTAAATGGTCTATAGGTAAAAAGAATAAAACCCACCATTTAGTATCTCAGAGAAAGGGCTAGCCAACCCCTCTAATGATTCTAGTCAGTAAATAATAAGTTCGAATTGAAAAACCATTACTTTGGGGAGGAACAGTTTATGGTGCTTAAGTCTCACCATCTCTGAAGTCTAAGTCGAAAGTGCCAAAACAGACATTTAACAAAAGTCGGTGGCTTTCGACACATAGGAAGGAATTGTAAAATACTGCCAGGGGTTTCCAGGGAGTTTATGTGATAGGCAACGTATTATCCAATGATCTGGGTCCCCAGATTTCTGTTGAACACAAATGGAAACAGAGTAGACTGGGTGTCGAGTCGTAGAGACGGCTTCCTCGTGTCCTCATCATCAGGGGTTACCTGTCCTTTCGCCTTCCACCCCTCAGTCTTTCTCAGAGCCTGCAAATCCTGGCTTTTTCTTGCTTTCAGCTCTTGCCTTTCCTTCGAGTTATGCTGACCCCTAGAGGCCATGCAAGTGCAACTCTTCAATCGCAGAGCTGTGGCCCATTAGTTATACAGGATTTTACCAGGAAGTTGTTTCAAAGGATAACTATGTTCAGGAGGGGGTTGGGCAGGGGAAAGTGTTTCCCTTAGTGGAATCTAGTATTATTGACATTTTTATTTTCCAGCGTAATTTATTCAGCTCCATCTTCTTCACAAAGAAACGAGAAGACACAGTGTGAAAGTATGACATTCACCATGTAAAGTACCTTAAGTGGAGAGGAGCGCATGGTCTCCCTATGCAGAATTTAATGCTCCATTCAGCCAAATTGCCACTATTAACATACTTCTGAAGGGATTCCTTATTTTTCCTATTTCTGCATTTTAAGAAAAAGACTTTTGGTTTCAAAACCTTCTCTTGCATTAATCACATTAGGTGGTGGTGTTATTTGTCTAACAGGTGCTGTTAAAAACTTAATAGAATCCTTTGGGATTTTGACAGTTGTGATCTACACAACTCTGTATGTGTACGTGTATGGGTATGGGGCATATGTGCTGCCAAAAGCTTTAGAGACAGAACCCAGGAAATTCTTACATCTTGTGTCAGACGCCTTTCAGTTGCATAGTCGTATTCACTTTAATTGAAACACTGTGCATGGAGTGGTACCGGCAATACATGATCACAGCTGACTTGTCAGTAGGTGATTATTTTCACAATCAGGTGAGCCAGCCCAGTGGCAGAGCAGTAGGAAGGTCAGATAATTGTGTCTGATGTTGTGGAAAATACTTCTTGTTGGTGCACATGCAAAGCGATCAGCAACTGCTGATGGCACAGGGAAGATTAGGTCTGGGTCAGCAGACCACGGGGTGGAGAAGGGGAAGAGAGTGGAGGAGACCACCAACACTTCTGGAAGCTTCTTCCCATAGTTTAAATTGCTAGTGCTAGGTATAGTAAAGAAGCAGCTATTTCTGCCCTTGAAGTCTGATGGTATCTTACTGTCAAATAAAAATTGGTCAGTGGGAATTGATTTGGATACAGGGATCATTTTAAATATTCTCAACTATATTTGGAGGTATGGTTTGCCTGGATTTGCCAGGTTTTGAAAGTTTGCCTGGTTTAGCACTTTTGTCTATGAATTACCATACGACCTTTTTTGGACAAAGCCAGGTAACCCAGACTCTTATAGAAATTTTTGTTTTTACCTTTCTTTGAGAACATGGAGGATAAAATGAGTGTATCAGGGATTTTTGTCCCTACAGGAGCCTGTGGGGGTTTCTCTGGATCTAGACTTTTTAGGGTATAGACTGTGGATTAAGGCAGCAGTAACTAAACTAGGAAATACAGGAAGGGTATGTTGGGAGAGAAGAGAACATTGTATTTGGAGGCACCCGAGGTAGAGATATCCAGCAGACAGAGGAAGTGTGCTGCCAAAGCTTGGGGAGACTTCAGCGCTGGAAATGGGATAAATATAGCCATCCACAACTTCTTGAGGTTGACATTCCCACTGCCTGACACATCATACTTCATAGTTATTGGCTGAATAAATGAAACTGTAGACACAAACACAGAGAATAAGACTTGGGATCAGTAACAACTCTGGACAGCAGGAGAAGGAACTTCTTGGCCAACCCAATAGCTTATGCTTTTCTCTTTGAAAGCTTTAGAATGTAGTTGTACAGGTATTTTTTCTACTTTTATTTAACTTGTTCACTTATTAATGGACCTTAAGTTAAATTTACTTCATTTCTTATTTTTTTCTCTTTCTGTTTCTCTTTTCTCAGTTCCTCGATGTTGGACACTGGTTCTCCTGAATTAATCCTGTGTCTTATTTTTTCTGTTTCATTTTCAGTCTAGGGCTCCCAAGAGAAGTCACTGTTTTTTCTGTATTATCTTGAGCATGGCATGTCTCTCCTAACCAGCAGTTGGGCCCATTTATATCAGTGTTTGTTTATTTGTATTCTGGAAGATGCCCTCAAGGACCTCCCAGACACACACTTATTAATCCCCCTGACTTCTGACTCTCTTCTGCTCCCTGAGAAAATTACTTTAGGATATACTCCAACAAAAGAAGAAAGTAAGAGAGAGGGAAGCCAGTGGATCCAAAGCTGAGGAACAGGGAAGTCCTAGGAGAGCTATGCAGCAGGCAGAGAGAACAATTTATCCAAATTGAAGCAAGGGGACCAGAAGACTCTAAGAGAGATGCCTCTAAATTAAAGAGGGAAAAAAGAAGGACAGATGGATTACCTTGTATATTTAACTGCACTGGAGGTTTAAGGTCAGGTGGAAAGTTTGGGGCTGAATTATTATATAAAAAATTAAACAAAATGAGATTATTATTAACCTTGAGGACAATAAACTTGTACCAAAGAAAGGGGGAGAGAAACGTAAACATAGTCGCTCAATATGAATAACATTTATATAAGTCATAATAAAACCAACAGAATGAAACATCATGATGCATGAAATATTAGTAGCATGACAGTTTGAGATGTGTTCATAGGAAAATATGAGAGTTAAATCTTTGAAGTTGAAATAAGATTGTTGGAAATTGTTAAAACTACAAAGATTTAAGTATTTAATATATCTAAAGAAACACAGGAAACAAGTAGAACTTTAAAATATAAATGGTAAGTGTAAGATGTTGGCAAGCTAAATTTTCATCTGTTGGAATAAATAGTCTATAGATGTGATTGACTGGTCTATGGATGTGATCAAGATGATAAAGTTCAAAGTAGTCCTATAAAGTGTATTATTTAGCTTATATCTCTAGAATTGAAAAGAGAAATATTCAGTATGTATTTAGGGAATGAGTGTTGAATTTTTTACCATGTACTGTATTATTTAATTTTAAATCATGTGCATACAAAAGGAAATATCCTAGAAAATTGAAAAGAACCAGGAGTTAAGAATACAGGTCCTAGACCCTAAAGGAGAAAAGAATTTTAAGAACACCACACTTACAATGAGACAAAAGTAAATAAAACTGTGGGAAGGCAACCGTCAGATCAATCACTGGCAATCTTTAAAATAATTGATTTTTCTCTTTCAAAGTTGGTGGCAAGTCAGTAGAATGCAAGGGAGTAGTTGGGAGCAAAGGACATGGAAAAAAAGATGGAGGTAATGTTATCTCTGAAAAAGAGGGTAAGAAGTGTGTTTCAGAGCATTTGAGTCTGATGGCTTTCCTTTGAGGATAATCATTTTCTATGAATGAATAAAGAAGTGATTTTGACATTTGAAAAAAGCGCTTCTCAAACCTCAACATGCTCCAGGATCATCTGGAGGGCTTGTTAAACAGATGCATTGCTGGGTCCCATTCCCAGAGCTTCTGATTCTGTTGGACTGGGGTGGATCCACGAATTTCCCTTTATTACAAGCTGCCAGGTGTTGCTGATGCTTCTAGTTCAGAAAGCAATCCGAAACCCACTGGGTAGTGCATCCTTTAGAGATGAGCAAAGATTTGCACTGCTCTTTTCTCTATGTCTGGAATACCCATCTCACCCTACCAGTATCCCCTCTTTATAAAGGTACATGTGAGTAGTTCTTAACCTTGATTGCCCAGTAAAATTGCTGACTCTAGTATCAGTTCCTGGGTCTCACCCCATGGAATTAATTGGTCTGGGATATGGCTTGAACATTGGAATATTTTAAAGCATCCCACGTGATTTATTATGTAGCCAGGGTTAAGACCAGGTATCTGTGAGGGTTCCTTATGGGTAGAAAGCCAAGTGGTACCAGAAAGGGGGTGATAAATTTCAGGAAAAGGACCAAGACCTACCAGTTTGAAAGTTGAAGTGATGGCCTCAGGTAAGTTCTGTAGGACATGTAGGTTTTAGTGTCAGAAAGCTGACTGTTTTTGAATACTTCAAAAATACTTCTTCAGCTTCCTCTAGGAAACTGGATCATTGCTCGTTTCTTCCAAGGTTTCTGTGAGAATTAAATGAGGATTTAATGAGAATTAATTTAATAAAAATAGTGGATTGTAAGTGTTAAGCATTAAAAAAAGTGGAAAGTGAAAGTGTTAATCTCTCAGCCATGTCTGACTCTTCGACCCCATGGACTGTAGCCCTCCTGGCTCTTCTGTCCATGGTATTCCTCAGACAAGAATACTGGAATGGGTTGCCTTTTCCTCCTCCAGTGGATCTTCCCAAACCAGGGATGGTACTGGGGTCTTCTGCATTGGCAGGCACATTCTTTACTGTCTGAGCTACCAGGGAAGCGTTAAATAAGTGATTCTTAATTGCTGTCTGTCATTGCTTCCCAGGTGGCCCTAGTGGTAAAGAACTCACCTACCAGTGCAGGAGAAATAAGACGTGGGTTTGATCCTCATGGACAGAGGAGCCTGGTAGGCTACAGTCCATGGAATCACAAAGAGTCGGACATGACAGAAGCAACATAACATGCACTTTATTACTCTCATTATAATAACATTGTCTTGAAGTCAGAGGAGGCTAAAATTCCTCTTAAAATCCTGGAAGTGTGGTGGTTTTCTAGGTAGCATTTGAGATGTGTGCCATCAGATGGTGAAGTGGCCAAGTCACTTTGCTTCTTCTTACTTCATTTTTGTGTTCCCTGGTGGCTCAAAAGGTAAAGCGTCTGCTGCAATGCAGGAGACCCAAGTTCAATCCCTGGGTTGGGAAGATCCCTTGGAGAAGGAAATGGCGACCCACTCCAGTACTCTTGCCTGGAAAATCCCATGGACAGAGGATCCTGGCGGGCTTATAGTCTATGAGGTTGCAAAGAGTCGGACATGACTGAGCAACTTCACTTTCACTCCATTCCAAACTTAAAACATTTCACGCTTCAGACCATGTTTTTAAAACAGATACATTAAAATCAATGTATTCTGATGTTACTAGAATCAGTGTCACTAGATTCTAAATAAAAGCTTTAATCAGATGTGCTTTCTACTCCATTAAGTTACACCAAATGCCAGGCATGGGACAAAGCAAGCTCATTTTGATTGTTCTATAATGTGCCCTCATCTTAAGATGCCAACTTTCTCAGGGGTCACCTTAACTTGACAGTCTTTCTCTCTGTCTCTAGTGTATTTGTACTGTGGATCTAGGATGCAAGTTGGGCATGAGTGTGGAGTTTGTATTTTGTACTACAAGACTTTGTTGCTGTTGTTGTTTAATTGCTCAACCATGCCTAACTCTTTTGTGATCCCCATGGACTACAGTCTACCAGGCTCCTCTGTCCATGGGATTTCCCAAGCAAAAACACTGAAGTGGGTTGCCCTTTCCTACTCTAGGGAATCTTCGCAACCTAGGGATCAAAGCTGTGTCTCCTGCATTGCAGGAGGATCCTTTGCCACTGAGCCACCAGGGAAGCTCATTATAAGATTTGGGTCCTAACAGATCTAAAGGCTAATCTCATTCTTTTATAAGACCAGCAAGTCAGGAAAGTTCTAGGCAAGAAGCTCAAGCTTTTATGCATTGTAATGTCCTGGATGTACATCTGATGCAATGTAAATACTTACCTGGAAAATATTTTCACTTCTCAATTCTTCAAAACATAATCCACCCCAAACCTGTTTTTGAGCAAAGGTACTTATCCTAGGGTCTATGCAATAAAGACTTGTATTTTATTATTCAATTAGAAAATGTACCAACATACATGGCTCTGATATAGAACATACAATTCCGATTGAACGTAGTTTTGTTTTTAACAAAAAAAATTAAATGCCACAAGGACCTAAATAAGGCACAAAGAGAGAGCATATCAGAACAGATACCTTCCTAAGGTCAAGGTTTTAGGAGACAAATCTAAGGAGATAAATACTGAAAGAGAAATGCTCTGGGAGGGGGAAATTCATTTGGAGGGGGAAACATGGAGTGAGGGGTTGGGGCAGTTGGAGGGGGAAACACGGAGTGAGGGGTTGGAGCAGTTGGAGGGGGAAACACGGAATGAGGGGAGAATTCATTTGGAGGGGGAAACACGCTTATTGGTTCTTCCTCTTCCAGGGGTTCATGGGTCTCTCTTTGTTCCATAAGTTGAAAGGATAAGGCCTCTTCCCCATCCTTCATTTCACACATCTTGCCCTCCTTCTCTTCTTTGCTTTCGCAAGTCTCCCCCTTCTCAGGTGAAGTGATTTCCTCTTCCTCTTCCTCCAAATCAATATTCTGCCCCTCCCGAGGTAGGGAAGCTTCCTTTTCTTCTTTCAAGTCCATGGTCTCCCTCTCCTCAGGGGAAGAGACCTCCTCCTCCTCCTTCTTTGGGTCAGTGGTCTCCCTCTGCTCAGGTAGACATTTACTGAATGTTTGATCCTAACACGGTTGTGGAGATACGAGAAAACAAAGTACTTTCATTAAGCATCTGGTGAGTCTAAGCTGGTGAACCCACATAGCAGCTTAGGACACTATTAATTTAATACATGTATCCCCATCACCCAGCAGTTCCATATCTAGTTCTCTATCTTAAAGAGCCTCTCTTGGGATGCTTATCACAGCACCATGTGCAACAATGGGGAAGAACAGAGACTTAGAGGACTTGCAGGTTTTGAACCAGGTTAATGACTGTGAGAAGGAAATGGCAACCCACTCCAGTATTCTTGCCTGGAAAATCCCATGGACAGAGGAGCCTGGTAGACTACAGTCCATGGGGTTGCAAAGAGTCGGACACGACTGAGTGACTTCACTAATGACTGTGAAGGGTAAGTGGGAGCAAAGAGCACGTCTGCCTCCTCAGGGCCTCTGGGGGCCTGAGGGATGAGGGGAAGGGTTGCTGACCTGAGTGATGTAAAAGGGCCAGACCATAGGTTGTGGGTCCTACAAGTTGGAGCTCGCCCTCGCCAGGTCCAAGGACTCCAGGCACCATGGCTCTTTCAGGTTGCACAGACCTTAGACCTCATCACCTCAGGACCCGGAAGCCTCTCTGCCTTACCCCAGAATCCCTGTCCACTCCCCCACCGCCTCTCCACTTAGAGTGTCCGTGTCTGCCTCAGACACTAGGTGACAGCAGTGGCAAGCCTGCTTGCTGCAGGGTGAGGAACACGTTTGCTGTCCTCGGAATCTACCACGGAAGTTTACACCCAGTTGTTCAAGATTTACTTTAAACAACAACAACAAAAAGAGCAAAATTCCTGTTAGCCTGTTTGCCTCCCACTTCTTCACAAGTTAAACACACAAATTAAGCCGTCTTCCAGTCTTACCTCCATGCCTGGTCTCTGGTCTTGCTGGGCGAAGAGCACTTCAGATAGCAGGGCTGAACCAAGACTCAGACCACGACTTTGTCTCCTCAAACTTGTATGTAGCTGAGCATACCTTTCCAAGATCAGATTATCTCCTTCTACAAGTCTGGGAGACCAATCAACTCTTAAGACCAAGATTGTTGATACAGATGCCTTGGGGCTATCAAGTCATTCTGGGGATGATGGGTTTATCTCTGTTTCTCTGCAAAAGGCCAAACTATCAGTGAAAATCCTTCCTATTTCCTATCCAGCCCCTTGTATTCCACTTCTGAAAAATAGGTACGAGCTGGGGGGATCCTAAGTTGCTCCTAGGATTTAATATTTCAGGGTAGGGATCAAGCAAGAGGCCTTACCACCCTGTAAGATGGTGCTGCCAAATGTTTTTGTATTTTCTAGCTAGATAAAATATTTAACTTTTACCCAAATAGAACTACGACTTCGGTTTCACAGTTTATATGGGCTCCTGAAAGTTTATTAAAGTTCAAAAGCTTTCTTCCTAGAACATCCATGGAGTGTGTATTTCCTACATCCCAAACTCTCTCCATGTACTACTGGGGGGGGAGGGTGCATTTTCCCTCCTGTTGCTAAGCACCCACTCTGAAGTTCAGCTCTGCTTTCAGCTGCTTGTTTGACTCTGCACTTCACTCTTGGCTCCATGTGTAGACCCTACTTCATTATATGCAGGATGAGGCATATATCCTGGTGTGAGGGTCCAAGACCAGGTCTGTACCCTTTCACCAGGTGATTTGCCTGACACCACATGGGCTTCCTGGGTGACACTAGTGGTAAAGAACCCACTTGCCAATGCAGGAGACATAAGAGATGCAGGTTTGATCCCTGGGTCCTAAAGATGCCCTGGAGGAGAGCATGGCAACCCACTCCAGTATTCTTGCCTGGAGAATCCCACGGACAGAGGAGCCTGGCGGGCTACCGTCCACAGGGTCACAAAAGAATCAGACATGACTTAGCGACTAAA
The DNA here is from genome assembly GCA_935064755.1 of Tragelaphus eurycerus. Lineage (NCBI taxonomy): Eukaryota > Metazoa > Chordata > Mammalia > Artiodactyla > Bovidae > Tragelaphus > Tragelaphus eurycerus. Next base: position 6,016,777 of record CAKXYN010000092.1, on the reverse strand, counting down.
CAACAACAGCATAGGAATCCCCTTCACCATATCCTAAATCCATAGAGTTTGAGTCTCTACTTGAGTGCTTGCTTTGTGGGGGTTCATGTCCTAACCAGCTGAGCCTTTCCATTCTGTAACTACCTTAGTTGCTAGAATTTTTTCTTCTTAAAAAAAACCCAAACCAATCGCATTGTGTTCTGTGGAAATTCATAAAATTGACCCCCATGTGCTCTATTCCTTAAGAAGGTTTTCAGTTCAGTTCAGTCGCTCAGTCGTATCCAACTCTTTGTGACCCCATGAATCGCAGCACGCCAGGCCTCCCTGTCCATCACCAACTCCCGGGGTTTACTCAAACTCAGTGTCTGTTGAGTCGGTGATGCCATCCAACCATCTCATCCTCTGTCGTCCCCTTCTCCTTCTGCCTTCAGTCTTTCCCAGCATCAGGGTCTTTTCCAATGAGTCAGTTCTTTGGATCAGGTGGCCAAAGTATTGCAGTTTCAGTTTCAGCATCAGTCCTTCCAATGAATATTCAGGACTGATTTCCTTTAGGATGGACTGGTTGGAAAGACTGTTAACAATCATACAAATATGTATTAATATCATGACAATTTGTGATGAAAACAGGAAAAATTAAACATAGGTAATCAAAGAAGGTTGGCATAATGGAAGTGACTTTTAAGCTGATGCCAGGCCAACTGGTTAGGCTTCAGGGGCCAAACCAGGTTGGGCATGGGGGAGGGACTCCAGGCAGAAAGAACTGTGGAATGTGGGGAGGAGGGGATGATATAGATGGGATTAGAGGAGTAATTCAGGAAAGGACACTTGTATAATAAGGGAGTCTTAATGTTAATCCAGGTACAAAGAGAGACCACTGAAAGGATTTAAGCAGGGGAGGGTCATTATCCATTTTATATTTCAAACAATAACTGGCTATTGTATAGGAGAGAGTAAGTGGGGATTCCAGGTAAAAGGCAACCAATGATGGTGGATTGAATTAGGATGGTCACTAGGGAGATGAAAAGAAAGCAGACTTAAGAAGTATTTTGGAGGCAGAGCCCAGAGGATTTGGTGGTAGATTATTCAGAATAAGCATCAGTATGGTTAGCATCCTAGCACCTTTCCAGCTGGGCAATCACCAGCCAGCAATCAGGTATTTTCAAGATTATACCTAGTGGGTTTCTAATTAGGCAGCTGGAGGTGCTATCTACTCAGAAGAGGGAAACTAAAAGGAAAATGAATTGAAGGGATTTAGTTGTTGGATCAAGAATTTGGATTTGGTTGTATTAATTTTAATAAGGCTTTGAGGTATTAAAATGCAGATATTGAGTTGGCAATTGGATGTAACAGACTAAGCTGGGAAATGTCAGCACACCATTGGAATTTAAAGCTGTGGGAATGTGGATGATGTACCCTAGACCCTGAGTGTACAAGTGGGAAGCGGCCAGGCCTGAGCCATGAGGGGTATGTAGAATAGCAGAGACAGAAGTGTGGCCCAGCAGCAGGAGGAAAGGCAGAGATGGGATCATGAAGTCAGGGTCAGACCCTGGGGATGGCAACTGGAATGCAGTGGGCTTTTGAAAATGATGTAGGCTGAGAGTAGGTAGGATTACTTAAGTCACATGCAAAGATAATTCCTCCACTACACTCGCTGGGGAGGAGAGGAAAAAAACTGGTGGAAAGTGTAGAGGACAGTTTGTCATTTTCCTTTTTGTTGTTTATCCTAAATATCCCTCCAGTTCATTCATTCTTTATATGATAGTATTTCCAGAAGCTCTTATAACTTATGCAAAACAGTGTTTTCCCCCAGAATAGGATGCTTCACCCAAAATGTGTTCTGATCCAGCCAGGGCCAGCCTGTGGCTTTCCCTTCTAAGTACTCTATTAGCAGATGCAACGAAGCTTACTTATTCATATTTTGGTAGTCATGCCCTCTGTTGGCTTATCCTGAAACTGCAATCAAATCAAGCTCTTGTACTGCTGCTAAGTCAAGTCCTTTCACCCCATTGTTGTTCAGTCTCTCAGTCCTGTCTGACTCTTTGTGACCCCATGGACTGCAGCACGCCTGGCTTCCTTGTCCTTTGCTATCTCCTGGAGTTTGCTCAAACTCATGTCCATTGAGTCGATGATGCCCTCCAACCATCTCATCCTCTGTCACCCCTTTTCCTCTTGCCCTCAGTCTTTCCCAGCATTAGTGCCTTTTCCAGTGAGTCAGCTCTTCAAATCAGGTGGCCAAAGTATTGGAGCTTCAGCTTCAGCATCAGTCCTTTCAAGGAATATCCAAGGTTGTTCTCCTTTAGGATTAACTGGTTTGATCTCCTTGCTGTCTAAGGAACTCACGCTGTCCTTGTGTGCTAATATCATCTAGAAGCACAGTGCATCAGAAGCAAGGGTAGTCCAGGAGCCCTTGAGAAAGAAGTTCGGATAACTAGCTGAGGTAGAAGACAACTCCAGAATAAGCATACAAGGCAGGTTTTTTTATGAATCCTGTTTAACAAGTGAAAAAACTGAAACTTAAGCATAGTACCATTTAAGTGGCAAAAACAACTTCAGATCTTCCTTCTGTCAGAGGTATACCATATTTCTTCTTAATTCTTTGCAATATTTTTGCAGAATAGAAATATAACTGATTATTTACATGTCAGTTCTGTACTTTTGTTTGTGTGTGTGCTCAGTCCCTCAGTCACATCTGACTCCTTTTGACTCAGGACTGTAGCCTGCCAGGCTCTTTTCTCTATGCGATTTCCCAGGCAAGAATACTGGAGTGGCTTGTCATTTCCTATCCTGGGGGATCTTTCTGACCAAGGATCAAATCTGCATCTCTCACTTTGGCAGGCAGATTCTTTACCACTGCACCACTCTTTGTTTGTGCCATACTTTTGTTTGGGACCATCTAAATGCGAATCAGTGGAGAAGAACTTGAGGACCTCTTGATGAAGGTGAAAGAGGAGAGTGAAAAACCTGACTTAAAACTCAACATTCAAAAGACTAAGATTATGGCATTTGGTCCCATCACTTCATGGCAAATAGATGGCGAAACAATGGAAATAATAATAGACTTTATTTTTTGGGCTCCCAAGTCACTGCAGATAGTGACTGCAGCCATGAAATTAAAAGACACTTGCTTCTTGGAAGAAAAGCTATGACAAACCTAGCCAGCATATTAAAAACAGAGACATAACTTTGCTGACACAGGTACATCTAGGTAAAGCTATGGTTTTTCCAGTAATATATGGATGTGAGAGCAGGTAGAGAAAGCTGAGGGCTGAAGAATGGATGCTTTTAAACTGTGGTGTTGGAGAAGACTCTTCAGAGTCCTTTGCACTGCAAGGAGTTCAAACCAGTCAATCCAAAAGGAAATCCATCCTGAATGTTCATTGGAAGCACTGATGCTGAAGCTGAAGCTCCAGTACTTTGGCCACCTGATTTGAAGAGCTGACTCATTGAAAAAGACCCTGATGCTGGGAAAGATTGAAGGCAGGAGAAGGGGACAACAGAGGATGAGATGATTGGATGGCATCACCGACTCAATGGACATGAGTTTGAGCAAGTTCCAGAAGATGGTGAAGGTCTGGGAAGCCTGGCGTGCTGCAGTCCATGGAGCTACAAAGAGTCAGACATGACAGAGTGACTGAACAACAACAAACGCAAATGATAGGAAATCAAGAGATATTCTTGCATTCATCAAATCTGACTTGAACACCTATGTAGACATGTTCTACATAAGGGGGATACGGTGGTGAGTAAAACAGACAAACTTCATGTCCTCATATTCTAATATGAAGTGATAGGACAAGACCGGGCTTCTCTTGTGGCTCAGCTGGTAAGGAATCTGCCTGCAATGCAGGAGACCTGGGTTCGATCCCTGGGTCGGGAATATACCCTGGAGAAGGGAAAGGCTACCCACTCAGTATTCTGGCCTGGAGAATTCCATGGATTGTATAGTCCGTAGGGTCACAAAGAGTCGGACACGACTGAGCAACTTTCACTTTCACACTTTCAAGACAAGACAAGGCAAAATATATATATCAGATCAGATCAGGTCAGTCGCTCAGTCGTGTCCGACTCTTTGCGACCCCATGAATTGTAGCACGCCAGGCCTCCTTGTCCATCACCAACTCCCGGAGTTCACTGAGACTCACATCCATCGAGTCAGTGATGCCATCCAGCCATCTCATCCTCTGTCGTCCCCTTCTCCTCTTGCCCCTAATCCCTCCCAGCATCAGAGTCTTTTCCAATGAGTCAACTCTTCGCATGAGGTGGCCAAAATACTGGAGTTTCAGCTTTAGCATCATTCCTTCCAAAGAAATCCCAGGGCTGATCTCCTTCAGGATGGACTGGTTGGATCTCCTTGCAGTCCAAGGGACTTTCAAAAGTCTTCTCCAACACCACAGTTCAAAAGCATCAATTCTTCGGCACTCAGCCTTCTTCACAGTCCAGCTCTCACATCCATACATGACCACAGAAAAACTATAGCTTTGACTAGACGAACCTTTGTTGGCAAAGTAATGTCTCTGCTTTTGAATATGCTATCTAGGTTGGTCATAACTTTCCTTCCAAGGAGTAAGCGTCTTTTAATTTCATGACTGCAGTCACCATCTGCAGTGATTTTGGAGCCCAGAAAAATAAAGTCTGACACTGTTTCCACTGTTTCCCCATCTATTTCCCATGAAGAGATGGGACCGGATGCCATTATCTTCGTTTTCTGAATGTTGAGCTTTAAGCCAACCTTTTCACTCTCCACTTTCACTTTCATCAAGAGGCATTTTAGTTCCTCTTCACTTTCTGCCATAAGGGTGGTATCATCTGCATATCTGAGGTTATTGATATTTCTCCCAGCAATCTTGATTCCAGCTTGTGTTTCCTCCAGTCCATTAATGTATCCATTAAATGATACATGAATATTATTATTCATGACTGGGATACATCCCATTTATCAAATAGAATGATACTCCAAGGTCCTATACAAAAATGAAAGGGTTTTATAGGAAGGAGGGTAGGACAAGGAAGTTAAAAGAGTGGATTATTTCTGGTAGGACTTATTAAGTAGATTCTCTGATTGGTCTTGATGAGGAAATTCCAGACTGGTTTAAAATTCCACTCCAAGGAGCAGCTGAAACTGCAGTTCGGTAAGGTGTTAAGTCCTTGGAGGGCTTAGCATATGTGGCTCTATATTGGGCCAGTTTCTTTTCTTTTATTTTTTTTTTACTCAATTTTTAAAAAGGTTTATTTTTTATAGAAGGATAATTGCTTTACTGAATTTTGCTTTTTTCCGTCAAACCTCAGCATGAATCAGCTATAGGTATACATATATCCCCTCCCTTTTGAAACTCCCTCCCATCTCCCTCCCCATCCCACCGCTCTAGGTTGATACAGAGCCCCTGTTTGAGTTTCCGGAGCCACACAGCAAATTCCCGTTGGCTATCTATTTTACATATGGTAATGTAAGTTTCCATGTTACTCTCTCCATACATCTCACCCTCTCCTCCCCTCTCCCCATGTCCATAAGTCTATCATCTGTTTCTCCATTGTGGCCCTATAAATAAATTCTTCAGTACCATTTTTATATATTCCTTATATATGTGTTAGAATATGGTATTTATCTTTCTCTTTCTGACTCACTTCACTGTGTATAATAGCTTCTCAGTTCATCCACCTCATTAGAACTGACTCAATGTGTTCCTTTTAATGGCTGATTAATATTCCATTGTGTATATGTACCACAACTTCTTTATCCATTCGTCTGTTGATGGACATCTAGCTTGCCCATGTTGTAGCTATTGTAAATAGTGCTGCAGTGAACAATGGGATACATGTGTCTCTTTCAATTTTGGTTTCCACAGGGTGTATGCCTAGGAGTGGGATTGGTTTTACTCCTAGTTTTTTAAGGAATCTCCATACTGACTTCCGTAGTGGCTATATCAATTTACATTCTCACCAACAGTGCAAATTTCCCTTTTCTCCACACCCCTTCCAGCATTTATTGTTTGTAGACGTTTTGATGAGGGCCATTCTGACCAGTGTGAGGTGATATCTCATTGTAGTTTTGATTTTCATTTCTCTAATAGTGAGAGATGTTGAGCATCTTTTCATGTGTTTGTTAGCCATCTGTATGTCTTCTTTGGAGAAATGTCTATTTAGGTATTTTTCCCACTTTTTGATTGGATTATTTGTTTTTCTGGTATTGAGTTGTATGAGCTGCTTGTATATTTTGGAAATTAAGCCTTTGTCAGTTGTTTCATTTGCTGTTATTTTCTCCCATTCTAAGGGTTGTCTTTTCACCTTGCTTATAGTTTCCTTTGCTGTGCAAAAGCTTTTAAATTTAATCAGGTCCCACTTGTTTACTTTTGTTTTTATTTCCATTATTCTAGGTGGGTCATAGAGGATCTTGCTTTGATTTATGTCATTCTGAGTGTTCCGCCTATATTTTTCTCTAAGAGTTTTATAGTTTCTGGTCTTACATTTAGGTCTTTAATCCATTTTGAGTTTATCTTTGTATATGGTGTTAAGAAATGTTCTAATTTCATTCTTTTACATGTAGTTGTCCTGTTTTCCTAGCACCATTTATTGAAGAGGCTATCTTTGCCCCATTGTATATTCTTGCCTCCTTTGTCAAAAATAAGGCACCCATAGGTGTATGGGTTTATTTCTACTCTTTCTATCTTGTTCCATTTGTCTGTATTTCTGTTTTTGTGTCAGTACCATGCTGTCTTGATGACTGTAGCTTTGTAGTATAACCTGAAGTCAGGAAGCTTGATTCCTCCAGCTTCATTCTTCTTTTTCAAGACTGCTTTGGCTATTTGCGGTCTTTTGTGTTTCCATATGAATTGTGAAATTTTATGTTCTAGTTCTGTGAAAAAATGCCATTGGTAAATTGATAGGGATTGCATTAAATCTGTAGATTGCATTTGGTAGTGTAGTCATTTTCATAATATTGATTCTTCCTACCCAGGAACATGAAATATCTCTCCATCTGTTTATGTCATTTTTTATTTCTTTCATTAGTGTCTTATAGTTTTCTGTATACAGTTCTTTCATCTCCTTATATAAGTCTACTCCTAGATGTTTAATTCTTTTTGTTGCAGTGGTGAATGGGATTGATTCCTTAATTGCTCTTTCTGATTTTTCATTGGTAGTATGTAAAAATGCAAGTGATTTCTATGTATTGATTTTGTATCCTGCAACTTTGTTATATTCATTGATTAGCTATAGTAATTTTCTGATACTATCTTTAGGGTTTTCTATGTTCAGTATCATGTCATCTGCAAATAATGAGAGCTTGACTTCTTTTCTTATCTGGATTCCTTTTATTTATTTTTCTTCTCTGATTGCTGTAGCTAGAACTTCCAGAACTATGTTGAATAACAGTGGTGAAAGTGGACACCCTTGTCTTGTTTCTGATCTTAGGGGGAATGTTTTCAGTTTTTCACCATTGAGAATATTGTTTGCTATATAGACTTATCATATATGACCTTTACTATGTTGAGGTAGGTTCCTTCTATGCCCATTTTTTGAAGTTTTAATCATAAATTGGTGCTGAATTTTGTCAAAAGGCTTTTTATACACCTATTGAGGTTATCATATACTTCTTATCTTTCAGTTTGTTAATACAATGTATCACATTGATTGATTTGTGTATATTGAAGAATCCTTGCATCCCTGGAATAAACCCAACTTGATCATGGTGTATGAGCTTTTTGATGTGTTGCTGAATTCTGTTTGCTAGAATTTTGTTGAGGGTTTTTGCATCTATGTTCATCAGTGATATTGGCCTGTAGTTTTCTTTTTTGTGTGTTGTCTTTGTCTGGTTTTGGTATCAGGGTGATGGCGGCCTTGTAGAATGAATTTGGAAGTGTTCCTTCCTCTGCAATTTTTGAAAGAGTTTTAGAAGTATAGGCATTAGCTCTTCTCTAAATGTTTGATAGAATTCTTCTGTGAAGCCATCTGGTCCTGGGCTTTTGCTTTTTGAGTGATTTTTGATCACAGCTTCAATTTCAGTGCTTGTAGTTGGGTTGTTCATAATTTCTAATTCTTCCTGATTCAGTCTTGGAAGATTGAACTTTTCTAAGAATCTGTCCATTTCTTCCAGGTTATCTATTTTATTGCCATAGAGTTGTTCATAATAGTCTCTTATAATCCTTTGTATTTCTGCATTGTCTGTTGTAACCTTGCCCTTTTCATTCTAATTTTGTTGATTTGATTATTCTCTCTTTTTTTTTTTTTTGATGAGTCTGGCTAAGAGTTTGTTAACTTTGTTTATTTTCTCAAAGAACCAGCTTTTAGTTCTATTAATCTTTATTATTGTTTCTTTCATTTTTTAATTTATTTCCACTTGGATCTTTATGATTTCTTTCCTTCTACTAATTTTGGGTTTTTTTCCCTTCTTTTTCCAGCTGCTTTAGGTGTAAAGTTAGGTTGTCTATTTGATGTTTTTCTTGTTTCTTGAGGTAGGATTGTATTGCTATAAACTTCCCTCTTAGAACTGCTTTTGCTGCATCCCATAGATTTTGAGTTGCCGTGCTTTCATCGTCATTTGTTTCTAGAAATTTTTTTATTTCCCTTTTGATTTCTTCAGTAACCTGTTGGTTATTTAGAAACATGTTGTTTAGTCTCCATGTGTTTGTGTTTCTTACAGTTTTTTTCTTGTAATTGATATCTAGTCTCATAGCATTGTGGTCAGAGAAGATACTTGTTATGATTTCAGTTTTCTTAAATTTACTGAGGTTTAATTTGTGACCCAAGATGTGGTCTATCTTGGAGAATGTTCCACTTGAGAAGAAGGTGTATTCTGCTTTTGGATGGAATGTCCTGAAGATATCAATGAGATCCATCTCACCTAATGTATCATTTAAGACTTGTGTTTCCTTATTAATTTTCTGTTTTGATGATCTGTCCATTGGTGTGAGTCGGGTGTTAAAGTCTCCTACTATTATTGTGTTACTGTCAATTTCTCCTTTTAGGTCTGTTAGTGTTTGTCTTATGTATTGAGGTGATCCTATGTTGGGTGCATTGGAGAAGGAATGGCAACCCACTCTAGTACTCTTGCCTGGATAATCCCTTGGATGGAGGAGCCTGGTAGGCTACAGTCCATGGGATCGCAAAGAGTCAGGCATGACTAAGCGACTTCACTTTCACTTTTCACTCTCACGCATTGGAGAAGGCAATGGCAACCCACTCCAGGATTTTTGCTTGGAGAATCCCGGGGACAGAGGAGCCTGGTGGGCTGCTGTCTATGGGTTGCACAGGGTCGGACATGACTGAAGCAACTTAGCAGCAGCAGCAGCAGCATGTTGGGTGCATAGATATTTACAATTGTTATGTCTTCCTCTTAGATTGATCCCTTGATCCTTATGTAATGTCCTTCCTTATCTCTTGTAATCTTTATATTAAGGTCTATTTTGTCTGACATGAGGATTGCTACTCCAGCTTTCTTTTGCTTCCCATTTCCATGGAATATATTTTTCCATACTCTCATTTTCAGTCTATATGTGTCTTGAGGTCTGAAGTGGGTTTCTTGTAGACAGCTTATATATGGGTCTTGTTTTTGTATCTGTTTAGCCAGTGTGTGTCTTTTGGTTGGAGCATTTAATCCATTTACATTGAAAGTAATTATTGATGTATATGTTCCTATTGCCATTTTGTAATTGTTTGGGGTTGATTTTGTAGACCTTTTTTCTTCTCTTGTATTTCTTGACTATATAAGTCCATTTAACATTTGTTGTAAAGCTGGTTTGGTGGTACTGAATTCTCTTAACTTTTGCTTGTTTGAAAAGCTTCTTATTTCTCTTTCAATTTTGATTGAGATCCTTGCTGGGTACAGTAATCTTGGTTGTGGATTTTCCCCTTTCAGTACTTTAAATATATCCTGCCTTTCCCTTCTGGCCTGTAGAGTTTCTGCTGAAAGATCAGCTGTTAAGCATATGGAGTTTCCCTTGTATGTTACTTGTTGCTTCTCCCTTGCTACTTTTAATATTATTTCTTTGTGTTTAGTCTTTGTTAGTTTGATTAGTATGTGTCTTGGCATTTAGTTGATTAGTGTGTGTCTTCTCCTTGGGTTTATCCTGTATGGGACTCTTTGTGCCTCTTGGACTTGATTGGCTATTTCATTTTCCATGATGGGGAAATTTTCAACTATAATCTTCAAAAATTTTCTTATATTCTTTTTTTCCCTTCTTCTTCTGGGACCCCTACAATTCGAATGTTGATGCATTTGATATGGTCCCAGAGGCCTCAGAGACTGTCCTCAGCTCTCTTCATTCTTTTTACTTTGTTCTGCTCTTCAGAAGTTATTTCCATCATTTTATCTCCCAGCTCACTGATTTGTTCTTCTGCTTCAGATATTCTGATATTGATTCCTTCTAGAGTATTTTTAATTTCCGTAGTTGTGTTGTTTGTCTCTGTACATTTACTCTTTAATTCTTCTAGGTCTTTGTTAATTGATTCTTGCATTTTCTCCATTTTGTTTTCAAAGTTTTTGATCATTTTTACTATCATTATTCTGAATTATTTTTCAGGTAATTTTCCTATTTCCTCTTCATTTATTTGAACCTCTGTGTTTCTGGTTTGTTCCTTCATGTGTGCAGTATTTCTCTGACTTTTCTTTTTCTTTTAAGTTATTATGTTTGAGGTCTCCTTTTCCAGGCTTCAAGGAAAGTTGAATTCTTTCCTAGAAGAAGGTTGAATTCTTTCTTCCTTTTGGTTTCTCCCCTCCTAAAGTTGGTCCAATGGTTTGTGTAAGGTTCGTATAGGATGAGATTTGTGCTGAGTTTTTGTTTGTTTGTTTGTTTTTCCTCTGATGGGCAAGGCTGAGTGAAGGAGTATTCCTGTCTGCTGATGACTGGATTTGTATTTTTGTTTTGTTTGTTGTTTAGATGAGGCATCCTGCACAGGGTGCTACTGGTGGTTGGGTGATGCCAGGTCTTGTATTCAGGTGGTTTCCTCTGTGTGAGTTCTCACTATTTGATATTCCCTAGGGTTAGTTCTCTGCTAGTCTAGGGTCTTGGAGTCAGTTCTCCCACTTCAAAGGCTCAGGGTTTTATCTCTGGTCAGGAACGAAGATTCCACAAGTGGTTTGTTATGACAATAAGGGAGAGTAAAACAAATATCCAAAAATGAGAAACCAAAGATGAACCCCAGGCAAATGGCAGTTAGAAAATCAGGCAAATAATAATTAAAATAATGGAATATACAATATACATATACACCCATGAGCAAAGTGAAAACAGCCCAACAAAAATAAAGCAGTAGATTGACCCAGCAAACAGAGGAAATAAAAAATTATATTTACCAGTTAAAAACAAAACTAACTTAAGCACAAACTGGAAAACAAAACTAAAGCAAGGTGCCAAGTGGGGAATAAAGCAATGAAAACAAAACTAACAAATATGTTGAGAGAAAAGGAAAGAAATAAAAGAAAGAAAGAATAGATATACAAAGTGAAATAGAGGTAGATGAAGAAGATTTATATACATTAAAGATTAACTACAAAGGAGAAAGAACAGTAGGAAAGGCAAGTGAAGGAATAAATGTAGAAAAAATATAATAGGTTTATAAAAATTAAAATTATAAAAGAGAGAAAAAAAAGGAAGAAGAAAGAAAAAAGGGGATAAAAAGGAAAACTCCACAGAACTGCAAAAGCCCAGCATAGAGGCAGAGGTTTATAACAACAGTAGAAAGTGTGACTGAATATACACATATACATACACACCCATAAGCAAAATCAAAACAGTCCAACAAAAATTAAGTACAATAGATTGCCCTGGCAAACAAAGGAAACCAAAAATTATATTTACCAGAACAAAACTAGTTAAAGCACAAACTGGGAAACAAAACTAAAGCAAGGTGCCAATTGGGGAATAAAACAATGAAAATAAAACTAACACATATGTTGAGAGGAAAGGAGAGAAAGAAAAGAAGAAAGAATAGATATGCAAAGTTAAACAGAGGTAGATAAAGAAGATTTATATACATTAAAGATTAACTGCAAGGGGAAAAGAATAGTAGGAAAAGCAAACAAAGAATAAATGTAGAAAAAAATAATAATAGGTTTAAAATTTTAAATTTAAAAAAGAGAAAATAAAAAAAAAAAAGAGGAAAACTCCACAGAACTGCAAAAGCCCATCGTAGAGGCAGAGATTTATAACAATAAAAAATGTGACTGAGGAAAAAGAAAAAAAAACAACAAAAAAAGCTCAAAAGCTTAATTGGATTTCTTAGTGCCAATAAAATTGACAACTACAACAGATGGGGGGAAGAAAAGAAAAAAATCCAAAAGAATCTACAGAACAAGTCAAAAAATAAGAATAATAAATGTTTTTCTTGAGTCACTGCTGTCAGAGTGCTTTCCCACATAGGGACTCACAGTCCACCTCACCTCCCCAGGATGCCCTCCAACACTGTACTGATCTCTGGACCTGCTGTGGGGGCTGCTCAGATTCTGATCTGGTCCTGCTCCTGTGTGTTCTTGCCTCCAGTGTCCACAGCTATCAGAGCTAGGGCATTTTCTTTTGTGGGAGCTCTCAATGGCCTTTTATATATTCCATAGACACAGAGCCTACTTAGTTGATGTGTGGATTTAATCTGCAGCTTGTACAGCTGGTAGGAAGGTTTTGGGTCTTCTTCCTTAGCTGAATTGCCCCCTTGGTTTCAATTGTGGTTTTATTTCCACCTCTACATGTGGGTCGTCCACTGGGGTTTAGCTCCTGAGGCCACCCTGGAGGGCTTGGGTTTGCCCCTGTGAAGGCCAGGTGTGGAAGTGATGCAGCTGATTGGTTTGCAATGGTTCTGGCAGCACCAGGTACTCAGGGGGGTTGGTGGCTAGGGTAGTAGGAAATATAGCACTCTAGAAGGGTATGGCAACTAGTGTTGGCCAATACGCTTCAGTATTCTTGCCTGGAGAACCCCTTCCCTGGCAGAGAAGGCTGACAGGCCACAGTCCTCAGGGTCACAAAGAGTTGGACAGGACCAAAGCAACCCTATGCACATAAACACGAGACTTTTTTTTTTTTTTTTTTTTTTTTTTTGCCTGTGGCAGCTCTACCCCAGTGAGAGTTGAGTGTGAAGATGGTGCAGCTGCTTGGCTTCCGGGGACCCTGGTGGCACCAAGTATTCAGGGACACAGACTGCCTCTGCAGCAGGAGTTATGGCCCTATCAGAGTCTTTTTTCAAGCCTCTTGTAGCTGGTGATCAGAAGGCCTCTTTGGCCAGTCTTTCTCCATAGCTCCACCCATTCAGGCACCTAGAGGGCTCCCCTGGCTGGGGTTCTTTTCTGTAGATCGGTGCATCAGGCACTTAAAGGGGCACCCTGGGTGGGGTCCTACTCTGTAGTTCAGTGTCTCAGGTGTTTGATGGGCCAGCCTCTGTATTGTTCAGCTGCTGTTGTTGACATGTGGAGAGAGAGAGGCTATGGTAATGGCTCCACCCCCTACCCATGACTCAGCAGTCTCACCTTGCTTTCGTGGCTGCCTGGCTTTCCCCCACAGGCATTTCCCACCATGATCTCCTCCCTCATATCCCCTTGATCTGTCTCTCGGCAGTCAACAGCAGCCCTCGAACTGGGATTGCTCCACAATCCCTAAACTCTAGCACCTGCTTCTGCCCCTTCCAGGAGACCTGCATTCCTGCCCGGAATATGTATGGCTTCAGCAAGGACTGTCTGATTTTCATTCCATTTAGGCTGCCACAGATCAGCTGTTTCACTCTCAGCCTTAAATGTTTCTCCTCCGACTCAGACAATTGACCCGCTGTCAGAATCAGACTCCTGCTTCAGTTCTCCCACCTGCCAAAGGCAGGTCCAGTCCTGCTAACACTCCTGTTTTCCCGTTAGTTCCTTAATCCTACCGAGTTTTGCTTGGTTCTATGTATTCTTTTCCACTGATCGGGTACTCCTGTCTGCTCTCAGCTGGTGTTCTGCGTGCATTTCTGTGTCTGAAGGTGTATTCTTGGTATATCCATGGAGAGAAATGTACTCCACGTCCACCTACTCCTCTGTCATCTTGTTCTCTCCTCTTTTAATTTTTTTAATTGAAATATAGTTGATTTACATTGTCTTAATATTAGTTTCAGGTGTACAACATATACTCCATTTAAAGTCATCATATAATATTGGCTCTATTCCTGGTGCTGTATATGACATCCTTGTGTTTTATTTATCTTATACCCAGGAGTGTGTACTTAATCCCCTTCCCGTTTCTCACACCTCCCCCCTTCCCATCCCCGCATGGATAACCTAGTTCTCTGTATCAGTGAGTCTGTTTATGTTTTGTTATATCCATTCATTTATTTTTTAGTTCCCATGTATAAGTGAAAACATAACAGTATGTATTTTTCTCTGACTTACTTTACTAAGCATAATATCCTGTAGGTCCATTCATGTGGATGCAAAATTTTGCAAAAATTGCAAATTTTTTATGACTGAATAGTATTCCATCGTGTCCATCTTCTTTGTCCATTCGTGTGGGTTTTTTTTTTTTAAGTCAAGGATTCTTTTATTTTAAAATAAAATAGGTTTTTTAAATATTTGTTTTTATTTCTTTATTTGGCTGTGCCAGGTCTTAGTTGCAGCACACAGAATCTTCTATCCTTGTTTCAGCATGTGCGATCTTTAATAGGATCTAGTTCCAGAGGAGGAGCTAAGATGGCGGACGAGTAGGACGGGGAGAATACTTTCTCCTCCACAAATCCATTAAAAGAACATTTGAATGCTGAATAAATTTTACAAAACAACTTCTGAATGCCGGCAGAGGTCATCAGGCACTTAGAAAGACAATTCATTGTCTTCAAAACGAGAAAACCAGCCCTGCGGTAACTCCTTTTGCGGAGAAGGAGTGTGCAGACACCAGCATTTGCTATTGGCAAGCGGGGGCTGGTCTAGGAGGAGCGGCGGGGCCTGCATTGCTTTGAGAAAGGATTTGGCCTGGCTATCTCAAGCGCTATCTGAGCGAAATAACCAGACCGGTTATCTACTACATCAAAAGCCAGCCCTAACTTAAGACATCACCAGGACTACCTACAGAACAAAGGACTGCACGGAGAGAGCCGGCTGCAGGCCGTCCCCTCCGGTGACAGGCAGCCAGGGCCGGAGGCGGGCAATCACAGCCCTAGAGAGACACTGTCTACAGAACTGTAGGTAGGTTTCTGTGCTGACTCACACTTCTTGGGGCTCTGGATGGTCAACATCTGCCTGAGAAAGTGCGCTGGTTGTATACCCAGAAAACTGAGCGGCAGAGAGGCGATAAGTCACAGCAGCTGCGCTCGCCGAACATTTCATCACCTGCGCTACTCAATCTGGGTAGGGCATAAAATGCAGACTCGCCGAGTCTGTGCTTCTGAGGATTATCCGAGTGCCTGAACCTGGCCGGCTTAAATTAGGGTGTTCATCTCCGCCCCCCTGTAACAGGGCAGAGATCAGATATTGAAAAGACCAATAAACCGCCTCAAGAAAGAAAATTCAACAAACTACCAGAATATAGTAAGGACACTTTAAACTTGCCAATTTTAACAAGATGAAGAGGCAAAAGAATACCCAGCAGCTAAAGGAGCAGGATAGATGCCTACCAAATCAAACCAAAGAGGAAGAGATAGGAAATCTACCTGATAAAGAATTCCAAATAATGATAGTGAAATTAATCCAAAATCTCGAAATCAAAGTAGAATCACAGTTAAAGAGTCTGGAGACAAGGATTGAGATGCAAGAAAGGTTTAACAAGGACCTAGAAGAAATAAAAAAGAGTCAACACATAATGAATGCAATAAATGAGATCCAAAACACCCTGGAGGCAACAAATAGTAGAATAACAGAGGCAGAAGATAGGATTAGTGAATTAGAAGATAGAATCCTAGAAATAAATGAATCAGAGAAGAAAAAAGAAAAACGAATCAAAAGAAATGAAGACAATCTCAGAGACCTCCAGGATAACATTAAACGCTGCAATATTCGAATCATAGGAGTTCCAGAAGAAGAAGATAAAAAGAAAGACCATGAGGAAATACTTGAGGAGATAATAGTTGAAAACTTCCCTAAATTGGAGAAGGAAATTACCACTCAAGTTCAAGAAATCCAGAGAGTCCCTAACAGGATAAACCCAAGGCGAAACACCCCAAGACACATATTGATCAAATTAACAAAGATTAAATATAAAGAACAAATATTAAGAGCAGCAAGGGAAAAACATCAAATAACTCACAAGGGAATTCCCATAAGGCTAACAGCCGATCTTTCAATAGAAACTCTCCAAGCCAGGAGGGAATGGCAAGACATAATTAAAGTGATGAAAGAAAATAACTTACAGCCTAGATTATTGTATCCAGCAAGGATCTCATTCAAATATGAAGGAGAAATCAAAAGCTTCACAGATAAGCAAAAGTTGAGAGAATTTAGCACCACTAAACCATTTCTCCAACAAAAACTGAAGGACATTCTCTAGATAGGAAGCATTAAAAGGGTGTATGAATTCGAACCCAAAACAATAAAGTAAATCCTATTTATCAATAATCGCTTTAAATGGGCTGAATGCCATTTTAATGGGCTGAATGCCCTAATCAACAGACAGGGACTGGCCGAATCTATACAAAAACAAGACACCTACATACCTTGTCTACAAGAGATAACCAAACAACTAAAATGGGTCAAATGGATACAAAAACTAGACCCCTATATATGTTGTCTATAAGAGAACCACCTTAAAATAGGGGATATATACTGACTGAAAATGAAGGGCTGAAAAAGATTTTCTATGCAATTATGGACCAAAAGAAAACAGGAGTAGCAATACTCATATGAGATAAAACTGACTTTAAAGATCCTGAAAAGGAGACAATCAAGGTTATACACAACGACTTAAAGGAACAATCCAAAAAGAAGTTATAACAATTATAAATATACATGCACCCAACATTGGAGCATTGATATATCTAAGACAAACATTAATTAATATGATAGAAGAAATATGCAACAATACAATAATAGTGGGAGACTTTAATACCCCACTCATACAATCTGGCTGTAATAGACAAAGTAAAGAGGAAAACATATTCACTTATGAGCCTCCAAAAATTCAGTTCACTCAGGAGAGTTAAAAAAAAAAAAAATATTGACTTATTTGTTCATTCTGTAAAGCTTTATTGACTATTTTATGGGACTGGTACCACTTTGGGTAGAAAGGAGGAAGAAGTGACAAATGTGATCCTGTCCTAAATAATATATTGTGGTAAAGATAGACCTATCAATACAAAATACCAAGATGTGCCTAAGATGAGGACACCCAAATGGGACTTTTAGTTTTCTGAAGTTTTCATTTCCAGATCAAACCTCCTAATATAGGATGAATTCAACATGTTTTTTTTTTTTTAAGTGTTCTTTGTGATTAAAAACAGAAAGCCATTAGTTAAGAAATTACATATACTCCTCCCCACCATCACTCCCCTTCTTTCTTCCCATTTCCCTCCCACCCTCATTGATCCTTTCCTTTGTCCATGAAAAAAAAAAAAGGATCTAGTTCCCCAGCCAAGGATGGAACCCTTGCATTGGAAGCACAGCATCTTAGCCATCAAGAAGTCCTTATCTATTCATCTGTTGATGGACACTTATATTGCTCTCTACTGTTTTCCATTATAGCAGTGTCTATTTACACTCCAACCAACAGTGAACTAGGGTTCCCTTTTCTCTCTAGGCAAGGCTAGGCTAGGCTAAGTCACTTCAGTCGTGTCCGACTCTGTGTGACCCCATAGACGGCAGCCTACCAGGCTCCCCTGTCCCTGGGATTCTCCAGGCAAGAACACTGGAGTGGTTTGCCATTTCCTTCTCCAATACATGAAAGTGAAAAGTGAAAGTGAAGTCGCTCAGTCGTGTCCGACCCTCAGCGACCCCATGGACTGCAGCCTTCCAGGCTCCTCCATCCATGGGATTTTCCAGGCAAGAGTACTGGAGTGGGGTGCCATTGCTTTCTCTCTAGTCTTGCCAATTTATTATCTGTGGTCTTTTTGACAATAGACATTCTGACAGGTGTAAAGTGCTGTCTCATTGTGGTTTTGCTTTGTTTTTCTATGATGATTAGTGATGTTGAGCATCTTTTCATGGGCCCTTTCGCCATCTATATGTCTTCTTTGGAAAAATGTTTGTTCAGATCGTCTGACTATTTTTAACCAGGTGGTTCTTTTTTTTTTTTTTTTTTTTAAAATATATATATTTTGAGTTGTATGGGCTCTTTATATGTTTTGGATATTAACCACTTGTAAGACATGTCATTTGAAAATAACTTCCCATTCAGTAGTTTATCTTTTCATTTTGTTGATGGTTTCCGTCTTTGTGCAAAAACTTTTAAATTTAATTACTTTCCGTTGTTTATTTTTGCTTTTGTTTCCCTTTCCTAAGGAGACAGATTCAAAAAATTATTGTTAAGATTTATATTAAAGAGTGTACTGCTTATGTTTTCTTCTGGGAATTTTACAGTTTCCAATTTTATATTTAATCCATTCTGAATTTATGTTTGTATGTGGTATGAAAAAAAAAAACCTCGAATTTCATTCTTTACATGTACTTGTCTGGTCTTCCCAACACCACTGTTAAAGATGGGGAAACAGTGGAAACAGTGTCAGACTTTATTTTTCTGGGCTCCAAAATCACTGCAGATGGTGACTGCAGTCATGAAATTAAAAGACGCTTACTCCTTGGAAGGAAAGTTATGACCAACCTAGATAGCATATTCAAAAGCAGAGACATTACTTTACCAACAAAGCTTCGTCTAGTCAAGGCTATGGTCTTTCCTGTGGTCATGTATGGATGTGAGAGCTGGACTGTGAAGAAGGCTGAGCGCCGAAGAATTGATGCTTTTGAACTGTGGTGTTGGAGAAGACTCTTGAGAGTCCCTTGGACTGCAAGGAGATCCAACCAGTCCATTCTGAAGGAGATCAATCCTGGAATTTCTTTGGAAGGAATGATGCTAAAACTGAAACTCCAGTATTTTGGCCACCTCATGCGAAGAGTTGACTCATTGGAGAAGACTCTGATGCTGGGAGGGATTGAGGGCAGGAGGAGAAGGGGACAACAGAGGATGAGATGGCTGGATGGCATCACTGACTCGATGGGTATGAGTCTGGGTGATCTCCGGGAGCTGGTGATGGACAGGGAGGCCTGGCGTGCTGCGGTTCATGGGGTCGCAAAGAGTCGGACACGACTGAGCGACTGATCTGATCTGATCCCCATTGCATAGTTTTGCCTCCTTTGTCATAGATTAATTGGCCATGGGTGTGTAGGTTGATCTCTGGCTCTCTCTTCTGTTCCATTGATCTGTGCATCTGTTTCTATGCTGGAGGCCTGTTGTTTGTTTTTAAACAATGTAAAATGTTGGGCTGGGACATTGGTGTGGGAATTTTAGTTATGGTGGCCAAAGAAGGTGATTTTAAAGACCTGAGAGAAGTGAAGGAGCTAGCCATGAACATACTGGATGCAGAAATTCCAGACAAATGCACATCAGTTGCAAAGCACCAAGGTGGAGATGTCTCTAGCACATTAGAGGAAAAGCCAGGAAGCCAGTGTGGCTGGAGCAGAGTGAAAGTGAAAGTCGCTCAGTCATAACTGACTCTTTGTGACCCCATGGACTATACAGTCCATGGAATTTTCCAGGCCAGAATACTGGAGTGGGTAGTAGCCTTTCCCTTCTCCAGGGAATCTTCCCAATCCAGGGATTGAACCCAGGTCTCCCACCTTGCATGCGGATTCTTTACTGCCTGCAATTCAGGAGACCTGGGTTCAAGGAGCAGGGTGAACATAGGGGAAAATGTTTGGAGGCAAAAGTGGAGTCATAACTGGGCAGGTCACCTACTGATGACCTCATAGACCATCTAAGAACTTCAGCATGTTATCCAAGGGAGTCCAGATTTCCTTTGGATAGTTTTAAGCAGAAGAGTGAACTAATCCTCTGTATTTTAACAGAAACATTCTAGCTGCTGTGGACTGAGTGGGTGAAGGAGGGGCAGGGGCAGGAGCAGGAGGTGGGGGCTGAAGCAAGGAGGCCAGTGAGGAGGCTTTTAAAAACTCCGAGCAAGAGATGATTTTATAGGAAGACCAGCTGCATGAGAATTGAAAATGGGTTGTAAAAGGAAGAGGGGTCAAGGATGACACCAAGGTATTTGCTAAGGCTGGAGGAATTCAGTTGTATTACCTGAGATAAGAAAGGCTAGGGAGCAGACATGGGGGTGGGGGGCGGCTCAGGGTTGGGCAGATTAGTTTGAGATACCTGCCAGGCATCCTGCTAGGGGTGTCAAATTGGTGATTGGATACGGAGGTCTAGAGTTAAGTAAGAGGTGGTGTTGAAGGTACAGATTCAGGAATTATCATTACATATGTAAATTCTGAAGGTGATAAGATATCCCCTGAGATATCTAAAAGGATGTTGAGATGGAAAGAGAAGAAGCTCTAGGAGCAAATCTGGCACTCTGAGAGTTAGAGTTTTGTGAACTGTGAAGGAATGGCCAGAAGGTAGAAAGAAACTAATGAAGTGTAACATTATGGAAGCCAAATGAGGAAAACAGTTTAAGAGAAAGAATAACCCATTGTGTCAAATGCTACAGATAGGTTAGATAAGGTAAGACTGAGAACTGATGGTTGGATGGAGTATGATTTCTCTAATTCTCCCCTGACTTGTAATGGGTTTTCTTGCTCTGACTTCCCCCAACAGGTTGTAGCAGATACCAATGTAAGTGCCATAGCAACTCAGCTTGAGAGCCTGTCTACGGGCTACCACATTGGTTTGCCCACTGCCGAGCATCATCTGGAGGACACAGAGTGAGTATTCTAGAAGCAGAGTGCCTCTTATGTGTGTGGGCAAAGCTCAGTGGGACCTTGTCTAGATTGTAGAGTGTGCTCCCTAAGGGAGAGGAATGGATAGTGCACATTACATTTTCTGATTCCTGGAGGAGCTCCAAGGAAACACCAGGGTTGCTCCACTTCTCACAGGGCTTTGTTCCATCATGTGAGTTCTTCATGAACTGTTGCTACCGGGCCTGCACACACTGCCTCTGGCCACTGTGCATGTGCCCTGTCCGCCCAGAAACCCCAGATTTACAGCCTAGGCTCACCCTGCTTTATTATGCAGAGAAACACGCGCCCTCAGTTTCTAAGCTAAAATCTTGTTCTGAGGTTAACTCTTCTTGTCATACTTGCTGGCATTTTTTTTTTGCTAAAACCTGTCACTGAAATTAAAGTTGCTCATCAAAGCAGTGTTTCTCAAACTAGAATATCCATAAAAATAATCTAAAAGGCATATTTTAAAATGCTAATTCTTCTGGCCCATTCACAGAGCGCTTGAGAAGGTGGTCAACGTTGGGTTCTCCAGGGAAATGTTGCTGCAGATAAGCTGGGGATGCAGACTTTGAGAAATGGTGCCCCAGAAGTTACTCTAGTTCCACAAGTGCCTGGTCACTAGCCAGTACTCAATAAATGTTTGTGGTCTGATCTGAGTGATTTATTGGAAGGATCTAATGATCACAGCCATTCCCAACTTTTTCCTGATTGTTCATCAATTTAAATGAGAGCTCTGAGTTTGTTTTTCTTAAGAATATTGAACTAGGCTCATTTTACTTTCTTTTCATTATGAAAATAATGAATGCTTGCTATTAAAATGGACAAATACGTGAAAGCATAATACTTTCAAGCCGTAGTGGCCTTTTATTTTAAAAAAGAAAATCAGGACCCTTGTGTGAAGAATAGTGTGCATATAACACCCTTCAGTATGTTGTGGAATTGCAGAGGTGCCCTATGACCCTGGGTCCTTTGCTATGATACCACAGCTGCCAGCAGGCTGGGAACCACTAGCATAAAAGAATTTAAAAATCACTTATAATCTGACCACTGTTAACATTTGGAGCTTTTTATTTTTTTACTAGTCTTCTACATGAAAGTATATTAAAACTAATAAAATGAATTGGAAGTGTGAGATAAATGGAAACAAACTCCATGTAGTGTTGCCAGTGGAGGAGTGGAGCTGGTTTCCTCCTCTCCCCAAGAAAACAGGCTCTAATTGAATAGGCACAGTTATGAAAGTCTCTAAAGATTTGGTGGGCCCCAGGGGCTAGCTCTAAAACAATGGCTTTGGACTTCAAGGTTCCCACCTCTATATCCTTGGAAATGGGGGGTGTTTAAAAGAGGAGACATGAATCAAGTTCATGTCTAGCCAGTGGGCTGGTACTGAGAGTGCTTATAAGGCCACAAAGTGATGAAAGGTAGAGTCATATTCATGACATCATTACCATTCAGCCATAGGGGATACTATGTCATAATTTCAGCAGATATTTATTGAGTGCCTTCCTAAGACACTGTACAAGTGTTGGGTCCTGAGGACTCAAACTCAGAAACATAGGTGAAGACATTGCCCCAGTTCTTATGGAACTGCCAGAGAATTAAAAAAAAAAAAAAAAAAAAACAGCCCCATAAATCCATGGTTATAAAACAGTTGGTAAGTGCTGGAGAACCAAGTTCAATGAGAGAGAGAAGTAAGCACAGGGTCCTCTGAAACCACGGAAGAGAGACAACTCAACTAGGGAGTGTACTTGGCACTTAATGCCTAAGCTGAGTTTTAGAATAATTGAAAAAAGCTGGAGTGTCACTGGAAACAGTTAATAATATATACGGCATAGACATTCAGACATTACTATAAATGCCTGCTGTAAACAACCAGTAGGTGCATCAGCAAACAACTGGTATCAATAGAAGCAGCTGAAAATCAAGCTTAAAATAAGCCCGGCAAAATCAAGGCAGAGGAGAGGAAGAGTGTTTGAGGCAGACAGCATATTCAGAGGTTGCTCGTATCCCAGGTTTGCAAATTTCTCTGAGTTTGCAAATGTCGCGCGAATGGCTGCATTTATATTAGATGGTGCTGCCTCTCGGACAAGCATGCTGTTGCAGAACAAGTGATACTGCCAGGACACACAGACAGACCTCCTGCAAAATAAGACAACAGGACCTGGGGTGTTGGAACTCCTTTAGGTTTTTACCCTTTGGACAACTGCATACAGGAATAAGAAACTGGCGTTAGTTAAGCTTAACTCCTTGTGAACCCACACAGTTAATTTAGTTTTTAGCTATGTTGTTTCTGAGAGAGATGACTTCCACACTGGACGAAGCTTTGGAAATCTAAATGATGCATTTGAAACAAATGTTCTTTAACCATTTTGCTTCACCTTGGTTTCTCTCTTCTAGATTTCAGTTCTCATTTACAAAGTCATGATCCTGAGGTTGTGACAGGCACAGTGCTTGGTGCTGGGAATACTCAGAGGGCAGAGCCTGAAGGAGTTTTTAGGCTGGTAGAGGAGAAGGATGGTTAAGGAATGATGATACAATATGGCAAGTGCTGTATGGAAATGTAGACCAAGTACAAAGGGAACACAGAGAAGGTTGGGGTGAATGCTTCCAAAGATGTCAGGGAAGATTAGAATTGGGTTTTGAAGAATGATTTCCCACTCCCCGCGAAAGTGGGGATCACTTGTGGTGAGGATATTCAGGCAGAAAAAGAGCTGCCATTCCCTAAACTCTTAGGCTGACGTCACCTGTTCAGAAGTCCACCTGCATACTGCGGAGTACAACAAGCTCAGGTGATATCCTGCCTCTTCATCTCCACGCACGTTCTTCACAGATGGAAAGACAGTTCTGTTTAGCTTTAAACAGTAATTTTAAAAATTAAACCCTAAGCAAATAGAAGAATACTTTGACAACTTCAGCATCATGACTTTATTTTGTGGTTAAAAAAAACAGTGGGTTTTATGAAAGAGAAGCCTCTAAACATCCAGAATATTGGCATAATATAGGAAATTCAAAATAAGTTTCTAGACTGCTGACAATTTGATTTGATAAACTGACCTTCATTGTTTCGCAGTATGAAAGTCTCTCTCAAATCTGTGTTCTTCCTTGAAAATGAAATTCCCTCTCAATATCTATTCTTGAATTAAACAGCGTGCATTGTGTTTTCAGAACACCTCCACCTAAGATTATTACTTTGGAGAAAGGCTCTGAAGGATTGGGGTTTAGTATTGTAGGGGGTTTTGGAAGTCCCCATGGAGACCTGCCAATTTATGTCAAGACTATATTTGCAAAGGTATTTTTTTCCTTTTTACTGTACTTTTTTTGTTTTAATGAAACTTAGGTGAGATTTTTTTTTAAAGTGTTTTGCTTTACTTCACTTTGACATCTGAATGCATGCATGTACGCTTGTTTCATTTTCATCTTATAGAAAATTCCTGCACCACACAAGTGCAAGAAGAATTCTTTTATAAAAGTGCAATCACAAGAAGTATAATATTCTTTGGACCCTTTTACAAAAGTAGATGCTAACAGATTCAAAGAGTGTCTTCTCTCAACAACCAGTATAAGGAGCATGGCACACTCTCTGCAAAAAGCTCTTTGGCCTTGGAAGTATTGTTCTGGCTAGAACAAAGATTTAGCTTTCTACTAAAGAAAGATAGCAGAGGGCCATGGCATAAAGCTTTGTACAAGCCTGGGATCAGTGCAGCATTAATGGCTGCCCATCACCAAATCCTCAGGATATTTTAGCTAAAGGTGGTTTTCTCTCTTCCAATAGTCTGCCAGGTACTTACAGGACAGCCCAGTGTGTTAGACTAAGCCTGGATAATGGTGTTTTTCAGGAGTTAAATAGTGTAATTCATCCTACTTAATACACAGGTCATGGTGTGAATTTCATTATTAAAGTTGGAATCTAAATTCATTATAAACTTTTAAGATCTATAAAAAGTATTTAGTACTGATTTTGCAACTTTATTCTTCAATGGTTTTATCACAGTCATTTGTTTACTAATTGATCAAATTGCTTCCTAGTGCTTTATTTTCCTAAAGACATAAAGGCCCTCAAAAAAGATATGATAGATTCTTTCTCTTTCTAGAAAGCTATGCTATACCCTACATACAAGTTTGCTTTTACCTGTGCAGATCTTATCACTTGTTAACTGGGTCTGTGATCTGACACAAGTCTTAATTCTTTGGCTTTTGCTTTTGGAACATGTTAGGCAGCTGCAGATTTCCACTCTTATTGCCATCTCGCAAGATTGTCTGTTAAGGAGGCATGTTATTCGCAAACACACAGCTGGTGATGGATGAAAAGGGAGAGGAAGGCAGATCAGAAACATTCTGGGACTTCCTTGATGGTTCAGTGGTTAAGACTCCGCACTTACACCACAGGGGAATCGATCCCTGATTGGGGAACTAAGATCCCACATTCCACATGGTGTGGGCAAAAAAGGAATAGATTTTTTTTTTAAATATTTTAAAAAAAGAAACATTCTGGATAACAGTGCTGTCCCTGTCTGATAATCCCCAAAGTGGATAAACCACCTACAGACCCTCCTTTTCCTAAGATAACACTGTAAGTAGCTGTGATCATGATTCTTTGAGCAGGTTGTTATACGTTGCATTTAAAAGAGCCAGCTCTGGAGATAAGGACAGTGGAAAGGCTGCACGGTGAGCCCCCACCTTTCAGCAAGTTCTGCCTGCCTGCCTTTGTCTCTGTAAAGTCCCTCCAGAATGTCTGTAAGCATCAGCTCCCTTCCTACCTGTCTCTGGAGAAGTAAATGGCAACCCACTCCAATATTCTTGCCTGGAAAATCCCATGGACGGAGGAACCTGGTAGGCTACAGTCTATGGGGTCGCACAGAGTCAGACATGACTGAGTGACTCACTTCTTACCTGTGAGGACACAGGCTACAGTCCAGAGAGAGGATAGGTTAGCTCTAAGGTCTTTTGCCCTGGGGCCTAGTTCAGCAGTCTGTGCCTATCCCTGTCTACACGTTCACAGAGACTGTGGAATGAGTCAGGTGCTGTTTCTCAGAACACCAGGACGTGCATTGCTGGCAGATTTTTGAAAAGAAACTACTATCAAATCAAGAGGGACAAGATTGGTGTGAATAATGAACAGACTGAAGCTCACACAGAGTGCTCTTTTCATTGAAAGTGATCATTTAGAAATCACCTACATAAGTAGTAACATTGTAATAAATATTGAAGATCCTTGGTATGTTTCATATTTTAAGGAATGGACCTTTTTTTTGGAAAAGTGAGACACACATGAAATGAAAAACTCTGAACAGAAAAAAAAAGTTCCCAAGTACTAGCTTAGTGAAAGGGAAATGAAGTCGCTCAGTCGTGTCTGATGCTTTGCGATCCCGTGGACTATAGCCCACCATGCTCCTCTGTCCATGGGATTCTCCAGGCAAGAATACTGGAGTGAGTTGCCATTTCCTTCTCCAGGGGATCTGCCCGACCCAGGGATTGAACCCAGGTCTCCTGCATTGCAGGCAGATGCTTTAACCTCTGAACCACCAGGGAAGCAGTACTAGCTTATAACCTACTTAATTCTGTGTCAGTAAAAGAAGATTCCAGTGCAGATTATCATTATTACTATTCATACAGTTTCATGGAGTTCATTATAATATATTTGATTTTTTGGCCACACCTCAAAGTCTGTGGGAGCTTAGTTCCTCAATCAGGGATTGGACCTGGGCCTCCAACAATGAAAGTACAGAGTCCTAACTACTGGACCACCAGGGAATTCCCTATGATAGGGTTTCATTTGATGATTCTTTTTTTATTTATCAGAGTGCACTAATATATCATAATATAAAAGTTTTCTATAATCAATAAACTAAAAGCTAGCAAAAGAGTTCTTTTAAAGTGAACTCTTTCTACAACAGATTTTGACACCAAGCTAAAGACTCCCCCATCGGACTCTTGAAGCTCTAAGAGCTATAGCTATATGTTTTCTATTTTTTTTTAAACACTGAACATATGTTCTATAAAATATTTATCTCTGATTCAGGTTTCTGGATCTCAGATGTCCACAGGATGTGGGTTATTATGTGACCTTTTGGTGTCCTGTGCCTCTTTTAACAGTTCTCTTGCTCAACTAGGAAATTAATTTGGCCCATCTAGGTCTTTTTTTTCCCCCACTCCAAAAGTAGGAAGCCTCACAGGCTCTTAGGGCGTATAGGATTTGCGAGGCTTAGTCAGTCTGATTAACAGGCTGTCAGGGCCTTCGGTTTTCTTTCAGGTGTTTGATTGAAAACTTCAAAATCAAAACCAGCTTGTGGTCTTAGTCCCATCAGCAGCCTATTTTTACCATAAACCAACATGAGATTGGCCCAAAGACTTCAGTAACTCTGAAAATCGAGGGAGCAGTTTTTTGAAGCCTGTGAAATCAGAAAACATGAGTTTGATCATCATTCATTTCATTATACGACTACAATTGTGCAGCTACCCTGTGCCATACACTTAGTCTTTGGAACAGGCCAACAGGTAGCTGTTTGAGCCCATTTTACAGCATCAGGGAAGGCAAAGCCACCGAGCTGAGACACCGCAAAAGGGGAAGGCCGTGTGTCCTAGCCCGATGAAAGTCGGTCTGTGAGCCATCTATCTCTTCCTTCCCTTGTTTAGCCTACAGATACCACACTGATAAAGTAGCAGAGGAGGTACAGGTCAGTGTAATTATCAAGTAAACACAGCAACACCTGGAACAATGTACACATCCTAGAAAGTTGAAAAACCATCCTTTTTCCATTGGTGAAAATGAAAACTTGAAGAGCTTAACATGCTTGTTAAAAAAGTAATTACACAAGTATTTGAGTTTACTGAAGCCCTTAAATCTCAGCATGTAAAATTTATTTAAATCAAGTTAGATTTATCCATACACACTTTCTTAAAAAGAAAACAAAAGAATAAAGGTGCAAATTGATCTTGATATTTTCCCGCCGCCAGTATAATCCTGGTTTTGAGTTTTCTTTATGACACCTTTATACAGGAATTCCACCCTTGTCATGGCTTTGAAATTCTAGGTAATTCTACCAGGTCAGGACCTCTACACCGTGGGACACGGGTCCCTGGACCGTCAGTGCCTCTTAGCTCGGCTTCTGCAGGAGTCAGTCAGGGACCAGGTGCCTGCATGCCTTGATTAATTTCCCCATAATTCAAAATCATGTAGAGTACTCCTTTGGCATGAACTTTTCAAAGAATTCTCAAAATCACCCTGGCAGATGGAGAAAGCTTCCTGTGAATCATTTTCTATGTCTTGTCTTTCTTCACTCATCTGAAGTATTTCTAATAATATCATGATGTTTTTGATCCTCAGCTTTAGAATGAAAAAAAAACCCCAGTTTCACTTGCTCTGTGCCATGCTGAAGAGCCCTGTATGACTGAATATGTAATGAAAGTAGTCATTTAGAAACTTGTTTAGGTGGATCAAAGATAAAGCTGACAGTTTTGAATATGATATTGTAAAATTTTAGAAATGCTCCACTTCTGTGTATTTATATATAGAACGGTTTTATTGAGATCTAATTCACATACCATACAATTCACCCATTTAGAGGCTATAGTCACTTTTGAGAGATCACTACAGTGCTGATAGCTTTTCAATATAATGGAACCCTGTATGATGACGGTGTTGGCAATAAAACTAACACCAGATTCAGTTCTGCCTTTGTATGCTACATATTCATGAAGATGACATGATATGACATTCAGATTCCATTCAGTACTGAATACTGAAATAAGGTCCTACTTTTTTTTTTTTTTTAAAAGTGAATGTCAGGATATTTCTAGTAGTATATTATGTAAACAATGCATAATTATAATTACTATTCAACCTTAGGTCAAATAACATTCTACATTTTAGTTTTCTTAATTTAAAAACATTACCTAGAAATCATTTTAATTGGTAGTTTTAAGTTTTCTTTTAATATGCACACCATAATATTATTTGCATATTCATTGCTTCACCTTGGTTAATCTGGAATGTTTCTTATTTGTAGGGAGCAGCTGCAGATGATGGCCAACTGAAGCGAGGTGATCAGATTTTAGCTGTTAATGGCGAGACTCTGGAAGGTGTTACACATGAGGAAGCTGTGGCCATTCTGAAACGCCAGAGAGGGACTGTAGTCTTAACTGTGCTATCCTGAGCCTTGGGTCACAATCACAAGATAGATGTGGTTGTAGAATATTCACAGGAAAACAAAGTTCTGAGAAAGAATAAAACTCAGCCTCAACTAAAACCCATCTCCATCCTTACCGTCCCAACCTCTCTGCTCAGGAAAGAGCATGGGTTTCACATGAATTTCCCATGTTGACAATAATGTTTCCCAGCATCTCTCATCTCTTGCTGAGGTTAATTTCCAACAGCTGAGTCTTATGCATTTTGCATTTAACATCAGTGTTTATCAACTAGTAGTAAGTGGTTCTGATTATATTTGCTTAAACGGAAGTTAACAACCTCTCATTCCTTATGGTCTTCTCTCCCCATCCTGACTCATATGGAGGCTGAGCAGCAACCAGATCACATCCGATGAACAGAAACAAATGTTAAGCAACTTGTCATCTCACTCCTGATTTACGTATGCTAATTGTCTCTTCAAATACGCCAGAAAACATTAGCAGTGTAATTAACTTAGCAGTGATCCCCATGATGAAAAAGCAGATTCTCCTGTGGGAAATTACTGTGCTCTTTTCTGTACGACTTATCGTCAAATAAGTCTCAAATTCATTTCTCTGGATAGATCTTTATAAGTTAGTCATTGGTGATTATGATGAGCCAGTTTGCAGACTGTAATCTAAAAATTTTGAATGGCTTTCTAATTGTTTTCTTAGCTACATAATTGCATACCACTGAGCAAATGTACCTTCTTCTCAGCAGAAACAGTTAGCATCCATGTTCTGAATTCTAACAATGCTAAGTTATGCTCAAGTCTGGGAAGTTCATCTGGAATTAATGACATTTCAGTGGGCAGGCATCATTCCTACCCCTCAGGCTTCAGATGAGGAGGTGGAAGTCCCAGAACCACTGCAGAGATCGAGTTTTTACTAAAGTAAACCCAGTTCTGGATGGCCTTGGCCTTGTGCAAAGTGGAGCGACAAATGTCAGCATCCCTCTCCTTGGCTCCATGCCTGCCAGTGTAGCAGCACAGGCAGTGGGAACGTAGATAGAGCAGTGCACTTTGCCACAGAGTGACTGAGCAAATGAACTGAGTCTCAGAATCAGTCATGGCTCCTTGGTGAATGTTTTCTCGTCTCCAGGGAGCCTCGCATGTGCTGCAGGGTGCATGCTAAGAAAGTAACCACAGCAGAAAATACAAGAATACTTTTAAAGTTGGTTAGGGCCTTCTTTTTCAAAAAGGGGGAAGATGCTTATCTGTGAATGTTACAGGTTCCTCTGCAAAAAATGCACCACAAAAGATGAGTACCAGGATGAGCAATAGAAGTAGTGTGGCATTATTTGATGAAAACACAATGCTGCAAATGGTTCGCAATAATGATAAAAATATAATAGGCTCTAATTTAAATGTTATTTAATAATATAGATTTTAATTGAGAATTATCTTTTAGTAGAGGTAATCACAAAGTGCATTAACTCTTGTTGGAATATTTTGTGGCTATTCCAAAGTATAGAGTGCCTAAATTTTATGTTGAAAATGTCTTTCATGACTGGTATTAAGTTTTCTGAAATTACACATGGCTTTTGAAATTTTTATCGTATCCCAACATACGCAGTGTTATTAGAAATTATCTTTCAGTGCATGAGAACCTATCAGCCTCAGAATGTCCTATGTTAATTGTATCTGCAAGAACACCTCAAGCAGCTAAGAAGAAATAAAGCCCAAATAAAACTTGAAAATGCACCTTAAAAAATATATATATACTTTTGAAATGTGATTCTGCTTGATTTTGATGGAATGACCATTAAATAGACATTTTTAAGTAATATACCATTGTTGTGTTTCTTTACACATTACCCTTTTAGGACATGCTACTAAAAGTCTCTTGATAAAGGAATTGTGGTGCTTGATGTTCCTTGCAGTAAATTGATATAACTAGTGCTTCTCATAACTGATTCTGTCTCTGCTTGCATGACTAGTAAATAACTGCCTTCCTAAAACCTTTTTTTTTTTTTTTTTTTCCCATCAGAACTTAGCAACAAGCTAAGAGAATATGAAGCTGTGAATTTGTGAAAGGAGTAGTTCTCTCATAGCCACATATATTGTTACAGCCTCATCATTGGGGCCATTTAAGTGTAGTAATGATATCAGTATTTAGAAATAGCATGAGAGGGAAGTAAACCAGGAAAGATAAAACTCCTGAATGTTTATGTATGAGATGTTTCCAAAAATGCTAAATAAATATAGTTGCCAAGGAGTAAATGGAGTTTAATTGTATATGAAAAAGTTTAATTCCTGCATCTAATTCTCTGTTTTTATCAGCTTTTTTGTTCCCTAATAGAAAAAGGATCAACTGTTCACAAACTTTTCCAGTGTCCTATTATAATCTAGGATCCATTAATAGGTATCTCATATTAATTGCCAGTGTGTTATTAGGCGTTAGAAGAGATGCTTTACAAAGGAGAGGATAGAGCACTCCAGAAGGTGAGTCTCAGCATCACACTGCCTAAGTTTGAATCTTGACTTCGTAGTCATGTGACCTTGTCCAAGTTAGTTTCTTTAATTAGAAAGGGAGAGCGGAGGGGATTTTCAGCACTACAGTGAACCAAATTCAAGTAGAATTCTTAAATCTAGTGCCTGGAGTGGGTATTCCTTCCCTTCTCTAGGGAATCTTCCCAACCCAGGGATTGAATCCAGTTCTCCTGCACTACAGGCAGATTCTTTACTGTCTGAGTCACCAGGGAAGCCCATAGTAAGTACTACATAAATATTAACAATAAACCTTCAAAACCATTTATGGAGGTGGTCTGAAATTTGACACATACTGGAAATTAGTGGTTTCCATCATTAATGACATTTAAAAAAAAATTTTTTTTTTTTTTCTGAAGGTGGCTTGGCTCTGAATTGTTGCCCCAAATCAGATAGCAGAGTGTTTAACTGATTATAATGGTGTGAGCTTAAGTAACTAGAACTTGTGTTATCAAAATGCTGAAACCAAAGCTTCTAGCATCAACCATACCACTGGAATATACCTGGGATGGGGAGTAATACCAACTCTGTACGCCTGTCACCCGCCTCCAGAACCAGGCAAGGCACTTCAATTACCATCAGCCCTCCGCAAGGAATTTAACCTGGTATATACCTTCATTCCAAGAATTTGGAGTTGTAAACTATTGTTTTACTAACCTAGCCACATTCCCTTTCTTCCCTTGCTTCACACCCATCCATTGTCAAAGAAGTCAGCCTCCCCCATCAGATGACAAACTTCTTTGAAAACAGGGACTAAGTCCCATTCACCTTCATGTTAATTTCATCTGGTGTACTTTTCAAATTTTGTATGTCCCATCTTCAGATCAGATCAGATCAGTTGCTCAGTCGTGTCCGACTCTTTGTGACCCCATGAACCGCAGCACGCCAGGCCTCCCTGTCCATCACCAGCTCCCGGAGATCACCCAGACTCATACCCATCGAGTCAGTGATGCCATCCAGCCATCTCATCCTCTGTCGTCCCCTTCTCCTCCTGCCCTCAATCCCTCCCAGCTCCCATCTTAAGATGTTTTATTTGAGTCTTTTAAAACGTCTTCCATTTCCCTCCTTATGTTCATGTTTTCCTCTACATCAGAAGTCAGCAAACTTGATGTGAAGAACCAGGTAATATTGATATTTTAGGTTTTTCAGGCCTTTACAGTCTCTGTCATAACTACTCAACTTTGAGTACTTCCCTCGTGGTCCATTGGTTAAGAATCTGCCTGCCAATGCAGGGGACATGGGCTTCACTCCCTGGTCTGGGAAGATCCCACATGCTGTGGGGCAGCTAAACCCATGTGCCACAACTACTGAGCCTAGGCACTAGAGCCCAGGCTCCGCAACGGGAGAAGCTACCACAATAAAAAACCTGGGCACCCCCCAACTAAGAGTAGCAACCACTCTCTGCAACTGGAGAAGGCCCTTGTGCAGCAATGAAGACCCAGCACAGCCAAAAATAATTACTATATAACTACTCAACTTTGCCATTATAGCATGGAAGCAGCAATGGACAATATATAAATTAACAAGTTGGCTGTGTTCTAATAAAGTTTTATTTACACACATGGGAAATAAGCCAAATTTGGCCCGTAGGCTGTACTTTGCCCCTGCTTTATATATGTAATATACTTTAAGACTATAGTAATTAAGAGCCTTATCTGCTGTAGTATTCCATCTTTGCTATACCTGGAGCTCTTTCTATTGATTGAATTAACTTTCCTGATTATGAAAGGGTCTTCTCTTTTGGCTTCTTTGCATGTCTAGTAATTTTTTATTGGATGCCAAGTATTGTAAAATCTACATTGCTGTAGATGCAGTCCATTGCATTCCTTGAAACAGCAGTGGACTCTGCGGTTGTGCAATTATGTTAACTCGTGCTTAGTTTGATCCTTTTAAGTCTTGTTTTTAGGCTTTCTTAGGGAGGTCTAATGCAACTGTTAGGGCTCATTTTGGAGAAGGCAATAGCACTCCACTCCAGTGCTCTTGCCTGGAACTTCCCATGGATGGAGGAGCCCGGTAGGCTGCAGTCTATGGGGTCGCTGAGAGTTGGACACGACTGAGTGACTTCACTTTCACTTTTTCACTTTCATGCCTTGGAGAAGGAAATGGCAACCCACTCCAGTATTCTTGCCTGGAGAATCCCAGGGACAGGGGAGCCTGGTGGGCTGCCATCTATGGGGTCGCACAGAGTCAGACACAACTGAAGCAACTTAGCAGCAGGGCTTATTTTGTCCCATGATTAAGGCATTATTCTAAAATTTCTACCCAATGCCTGTACACTATGAGTTCTTTCCACTGTGACAGACTGAAACTATCCAGAGCCCTGTCTGAACTCCGCGTGGTTCTTTCCTGGCCTTGAGGAGTTCCCTCTCATGCATGTGCAGATTCGTATTCCAACCAAGACTTTAGGGGCCCCTCTGCAGGGCTCTGTAGCCCTCCACGCAGCTCCCTCCTGACAGCTCTCTGCCTTACAGCTCACCCACCCTGGCCTCCCTGAGCTCTGATCTCTCTCTGCTACTCATGGAGTCTCTTTGGTTCCCCTTTCCTGGCTTGTAGCCTGGGTACTGCCTCCAGGCAGTCAGCTGGGGCCCTTGTAGCCCTTCCCTTGTTTCCCTTCTATTGGGCATTAAAATCCAGTGCAGCCTGTTGTCCAGTGTCTGAAAACTGTTGTTTCATGTGTTAATGTCCACTCTTCTAGTTGTCTACTACAGCAGGTGGGCAATTCCCATAGGACTGAATTCATGGCAAAAGTCCTGTATCCTTGACCTAATCAAAAGGATTTAAGATGTTCATAAGAATTTCTCACAGTATGATGAATCAATCTTCTATAATCTTTTGCACTTAAAGAAGTGCTCTCCCTGCAGGCCCCCTTGGTTTCTCCCAGTTTCTAGAATCAACAGCCCATTTGACTCAGTCCTTGGGTTGCTTCTCCCAACCATGTCCAGGTGAGCTAGGTAGATCTCTCTTCAGAAGCACATTTGATAAGGATTGGGATTCCCACCATCTTTTCTTAGGAGATGGAGCCACATCACCTTTCCTTACAGTGCTGGATTTCAAACTTTATAAGAAGTGGAAACTTTCTGTCCCCAATTTCCCTCCCCAATTTTATAATTTATTTATACTCCTATTTTCCTATTAAAATCAACCAGAATAGTGAGACTTTTTTGAACACACAATTTTAAATTTAGGTAATAGTTCCAGTTTTATGTCAGCCTCGTGCAAATGTTAAATTTTTGACAGCTTGACTCTCAAACTTCAGATTCTCTATATTTAAGTAAAGATGAAAAAAGAAACATTTCACTGTCTGCATAACACCAAGATAAACTGAAATTTGGAAGACGTGTGTGCGTGTGTGTGTGAGAGAGAGAGTCCCTAACCTCCACCCATTTTGAGCAGCGCTTCCATTTCCAGTCACGTTAAGGAGGAAGAAGCTGTTTGGATCTTGGGTCCCTGAGATGCTACTGTTAAGTTTCAAGGCCTGTGCTGGCAAAGTTAATATAGGAGGAAATATGTTTTTCTGATCCTCCTTCTAGAATCAGATTTTAGAAATTGTGGCCACCTCAAAATTGGTTCCCAGGCCAGAATACTTACGTTGAGTTGCCATCTCCTTTTCCAGGGGATCTTCTCAGCCTAGAGGTTGAACCCATGTCTCCTGCATTACAGGTAGATTCTTTGCTGCTGAGCCACCAGGGAACATTTAAATCAGTAGACTTTGAGTTAACACATTGCCTTCTGCAACATGGGTGGGCCTCATTCCATCAGTTGAAGGCCTGAATAGAATGGCCTCTCTGAGCAGGAAATTCTCCTGCAGCCTTCAGAGTCCATCTGCACCACTGACTCTCCTGGGTTGTGAGCCTGATATCCATAATTGCATGAGCCAGTTCCTTATAATAAATCTTTTCTGCGCACGTGCACACACACACAAGCCTATTGGTTCTATTTCTCTGGAAAACCCTGGCCAATATGATGTCAAAGAGGAAATTTCTATTTTCAACCTTTAAAAACAAGTGAATCCCATCCTTCAGGGAGTGAGGCCTGTGGGAACCCATATTCACACAGTTCTCCTGAAGTTCCTAGAAAAATAAAACAAGTTTCTGGAGTTGAGTGGTGGGTATCCCTCACTCCATCACCATCCTTCTGCTCTCCCAGGAGAGGAATGTGGAGCCCAAGCTCTCCTGCAATGCTGCTCAAGGTTTAACCCCGGACAGGCAGCAGCTGCATCACCTGGGAGAGAATTCTGAAGTGCACCCTGCCCTGGACCCACTGAACTAGAATCTCAGGGTGGGGCCCAGCAGGCTGTGTTTTAGCAGACTCTCCACTGGATTCATACACACAAAAGTTAGAGAAACGCTGGGTCGGAGTTCTCTCCTCCCTTTCCCTTCCGGTCTGTGGTTAGTTAACAATTGCCAAATTGTTTTTGATAAATGTAAGTGGCCTCCAACTGTTAGAGGCAGACAGGAAAACGGGCCTCCTCCCTCACCACCGTGCTATCTGAGGCATGCTCCACTGAGTCAGCCACCTGCATAAACATTCTTCAGCGGGCACACAACACACAAGCCCTACCTGTTCGGAAAGTTTGGTGAGCGGCCCTCTGTCTTTTTAGGCCACTGGTTCCTAACTTTGGCTGTACATTAAAATCACCTGGGGATATTTTAAATACCCAGTGCTTGGGCTACAGCTTCCCAGGTGGCTCAGTGGTAAAGAATTCATCTGCCAACGCAGTAGATACAGGAGATGCTGGTTCAATCCCTAGGTCAGGAAGACCCCCCCCCCCCCATTGTTTCCAGTATTCTTGCCTTGGAAATCCCATGGACAGAGGAGCCTGGTGGGCTGCAGTCCATGGGGTTGCAAAGAGTTGGACATGACTGATGGAGCATGCATACCACACGGGGCATGAGGACAGAGGGCAGAAAGGGTGAAATCCAAGATTTTTTTTTAAAAAGCTCCACACAGGGATTCTTATAACCCTGCAGACAGGGTTAAGAATGAATGTTTTCAATTTTCCCACAAACACCTGGTTTGAAAAGTTTCAGTCCCAGCCAGCTGCAACAACATTGAGACTTTCTGTCCCACAGATAAACCCTTCCTAAGGAGGGGGTGGAGGTGAGAGGGGACACATAGAGCTGAGGGTTCCGGGTTCCGACCTAGAAGGCTGCCCTGAAGGTGTCAGGTTTTAGACCCCTAGGGCCTGTTTAAGCAAGCAGGGAGGGCTGCCTCTTCCATCCTCCTACCAACCACAGCTCTTGTGCACATTCATTTCACTAATTTAAAAGTTAACTCTAGGCAATTAACACACCCTTTAGTGTAGCTTTACTTTTTTTTTCCTTTACTTTTTAGACTTTTATTAATTTTTTTTAGTGTACTTTTAGATGATGATGCTTGAAGCCATCCCAGGAGTGTATCATCTTTCCCTTGCTATTGAAGCCATTCCAAAAGTATATGGTGTTTCAAATGCTAATTATCCATCTGTGGACCTAAGATTCCTGCTATGGGTATAGCTTCAAGGTTAAGTCACTACCTTGGGATGTAGACTAAAGCTTGTTTATCACACTGTGTTACAGTAGTTATAGAAGCTATTATAAAATCTCCTTTGAAATGCTGCTTCCTCCAGGAAGACTTCCCTGACCTCACAGGCCTGGATGAGTCTCTCTCTTCTCCTTGGGGTTCATTCACCCTGAGCTTCCTCTATCATGTCAACAGTGGGAGAGCTGGTGTCTGTTAATCTGTCTCTCGTTCATGCCAAATTCTGAACACTTTGAGGACATAAACAGTGTCTTTCTGACTCGTATGCACCGCACCTAGCGCAGATCGAACCCACATCTCTACGTCTCCTGCATTGGCAGGTGGGTTCTTTACCACTGGTGTCACCTGGGAAGCCCGTACAGCTGGCACAACATGAATGTTCAGATATTTGTTGAATGGAAATATCTGTCAAGGCACTGTGCCAAATACAGACTGATCAATTTTAAAAATCTGTCTGCAATTTTCTTTGAATTTTTTTAAAAGATGGATTCATGGCTGAATGGATGATACATAGGCAGCTGTATGATAAAACAAATCTAGTGGATATTCTCTGTGAAATCTTTTCAACTGTGCTCTATGTTTGAAATTTTCTATAATAAAACATTGGGGTTAGGGGAACCCAGTGAATCTTCACAGTCCTTCAGAATAGGCATTATTGTCTCCACTGTTTAGAGAAGGTGAGAACTAACCAAATAACAATGGGGTTGGGGTACAAGCAGGACTCGCAGCCCCTCTGCCAAACCACCACCCCATCTGCTCTGGAACAAACTCCCATTCTGCTGTCAAACAGAATGTGGACCCCAGGAGCCGGTAGATCAGTTCTGACCCACGGGTTAAACAAAAGGCCACAACAAGCTTGTTTTGGACAGAGGCAGAGAATGGGGGTGGGGATTCCTGTTTCCTTAGGGGCCAGAAGACTCTCTTCCCATAAGTGTCCTGACTGCTTACTGGACAATTCCGTACATAAAAGCCCTGCGGCCACAGCAAGGGCTTCCCAGGTTATTAGGTGTGATGGCTTGGCAAGACAAAGATGCATTAATTGTTGTTGTTCAGTTGCTGGACTGCAGCACGCCAGGCTTCCCTGTCCTTCACCATCTCCCGGAGTTTGTTCAAACTCATGTCCATTGAGTCGATGATGCTATCCAACCATCTCTTCCTCTGTTGCCCCCTTCTCCTCCTGCCTTCAACCTTTCCCAGCATTAGGGTCTTTTCCAATGAGTCAGTTCTTCACATTAGGTGGCCAAAGTATCAGCTTCAGCATCAGTCCTTCCAATGAATATTTAGCGTATATTTCGGTTAGGATGCAGAGTTCCAAAGAATAGCAAGAAGAGATAAGAAAGCCTTCTTCAGTGATCAGTGCAAAGAAATAGAGGAAAACAACAGAATGGGAAAGACTAGGGATCTCTTCAAGAAAATCAGAGATACCAAAGGAACATTTCATGCAAAGATGGGCTCGATAAAGGACAGAAATGGTATGGACCTAACAGAAGCAGAAGATATTAAGAAGAGGTGGCAAGAATACACAGAAGAACTGTACAAAAAAGAGCTTCACGACCAAGAAAATCACGATGGTGTGATCACTGACCTAGAGCCAGACATCCTGGAATGTGAAGT
Organism: Tragelaphus eurycerus; assembly: GCA_935064755.1. Lineage (NCBI taxonomy): Eukaryota > Metazoa > Chordata > Mammalia > Artiodactyla > Bovidae > Tragelaphus > Tragelaphus eurycerus. Next base: position 5,978,215 of record CAKXYN010000092.1, on the reverse strand, counting down.
CAAGTGGGCCTTAGAAAGCATCACTTTGAAACAAAGCTAGTGGAGGTGATGGAATTCCAGTGGAGCTATTCCAAATACTGAAAGATGATGGTGTGAAGGTGCTGCACTCAATATGCCAGCAAATTTGGAAAACTCAGCAGTGGCCACAGGACTGGAAAAGATCAGTTTTCATTCCAATCCCAAAGAAAGGCAATGCCAAAGAATGCTCAAACTACCACACAATTGCACTCATCTCACATGCTAGTAAAGTAATGCTCAAAATTCTCCAAGCCAGGCTTCAGCAATATGTGAACCATGAACTTCCTGATGTTCAAGCTGGTTTTAGAAAAGGCAGAGGAACTAGAGATCAAATTGCCAACATCTGCTGGATCATGGAAAAAGCAAGAGAATTCCAGAAAAACATCTATTTCTGCTTTCTTGACTATGCCAAAACCTTTGACTGTGTGGATCACAATAAACTATGGAAAATTCTGAAAGAGATGGGAATACCAGACCACCTGATGGCCTCTTGAGAAATTTGTATGTAGGTCAGGAAGCAACAGTTAGAACTGGACATAGAACAACAGACTGGTTCCAAATACGAAAAGGAGTTCGTCAAGGCTGTATATTGTCACCCTGTTTATTTAACTTATATGCAGAGTACATCATGAGAAACACTGGACTGGAAGAAACACAAGTTGGAATCAAGATTGCTGGGAGAAATATCAATAACCTCAAATATGCAGATGACACCACCCTTATGGCAGAAAGTGAAGAGGAACTAAAAAACCTCCTGAAGAAAGTGAAAGTGGAGAGTGAAAAGTTGGCTTAAAGCTCAACATTCAGAAAACGAAGATCATGGCATCCGGTCCCATCACTTCATGGGAAATAGATGGGGAAACAGTGTCAGCCTTTATTTTTCTGGGCTCCAAAATCACTACAGATGGTGATTGCAGCCATGAAATTAAAAGACGCTTACTCCTTGGAAGGAAAGTTATGACCGACCTAGAGAGCATATTCAAAAGCAGAGACGTTACTTTGCCAACAAAGGTTCGTCTAGTCAAGGCTATGGTTTTTCCTGTGGTCATGTATGGATGTGAGAGCTGGACTGTGGAGAAGGCTGAGCGCCGAAGAATTGATGCTTTTGAACTGTGGTGTTGGAGAAGACTCTTGAGAGTCCCTTGGACTGCAAGGAGATCCAACCAGTCCATTCTGAAGGAGATCAGCCCTGGGATTTCTTTGGAAGGAATGATGCTAAAGCTGAAACTCCAGGACTTTGGCCACCTCATGCTAAGGGCTGACTCATTGGAAAAGACTCTCATGGTGGGAGGGATTGGGGGCAGGAGGAGAAGGGGACGACAGAGGATGAGATGGCTGGATGGCATCACTGACTCGATGGATGTGAGCCTCAGTGAACTCCGGGAGTTGGTGATGGACAGGGAGGCCTGGCGTGCTGTGATTCATGGGGTCACAAAGAGTCGGACATGACTGAGCAACTGATCTCTGATCTGATCTTGGTTAGGACTGACAGGTTTGATCTCCTTGCAGTGCAAGGAACTCTCAAGAGTCTTCTCCAGCACCACAGTTCTAAAGCTGTAGCTTAAAGATCAGAGCGGGGCATAAATAACTCGCCTGAACCACCACTGTGACTTCTCTCCCACCACCTCAGAGATGCATGTTCGTATCTGAAGTTTAATTACTGCTTTCCAACCCTTCCTTGACCACTGGTTTTCTAGTGACATGTGAAGATTCTAACCAGGTAGATTTGCCAGGTGTTTGGTTCGCGGCACTCTGGCGAAGACATGCCTCCTTGGCAGGTTGTTTCTCTTTCACCCACAGAGTCTGGAAATGAAATCCCGGTTGGGGCCAAGAACACCCAAACTTGCTCACTTCTGGATGCGTGTGCACCCCGGACAGCCGCAGCATGCAAAACCGGAGACGGTCGCGCGGGGGCGCAGGAGAGACGCTGAGAGTTTCGGGAGTCTGAAGTCTGCGGCGGTGCAGCGGGTGGGTGGCGGGGGGGGGGGGGGGGGGGGGTGCGGAGGGAGTATGTTTAGTTAAGTCTTCTGTAACTAGAAGGGGAGGTGAAGGATGGCGAGGGAGTCTTGGTAGAGTGAAAGCTTGCAAGACCTCCGATGCGGGCAGAGCTTCAGAAGGTTGGAGCTCCCACACCGCCAAGCTGTTAAAAGTACCGGATGATAGACATCATCCTCATTGCCGCTGGTAGTTCAGTTTATGACCAGGTTCTATTCCTTTCTTTGCAAGCTCCGCTTTTCCTTTAAGCAAATTGCCTGGCCCTTGACAGTGAGCAATAAGCTGGAGATGTTAGGGTTTCAGCCGCTGGGACACGTAGTTCAGTCCTTAAGATGCACCCCACCTCCACCCTCGCTTTTCTCTCTGCCCCTCCCCTCCTGTCCTGCTTCCTTTCAGGACCTACACTCTGAAAGAAACTTGTTGCTGAAATTTATAATTTTACTGTGTATTTTAAATAAAATAGAAAGTGCTAGAAAATGTGAGAGTTGGACTGTGAAGAAAGCTGAGCGCCAAAGAATTGATGCTTTTGAACTGTGGTGTTGGAAAAGACTCTTGAGAGTCCCTTGGACTGCAAGGAGATCCAACCAGTCCATTCTGAAGGAGATCAGTCCTGGGTGTTATGATGCTAAAGCTGAAACTCCAATACTTTGGCCTCCTCATGCGAAGAGTTGACTCATTGGAAAAGACCCTGATGCTGGGAGGGATTGGGGCAGGAGGATAAGGGGACGGCAGAGGATGAGATGGCTGGATGGCATCACCAACTGGATGGACGTGAGTTTGAGTGAACTCCGGGAGATGGTGATGGACAGGGAGGCCTGGCGTGCTGCAATTCATGGGGTCACAAAGAGTTGGACACGACTGAGTGACTGATCTGATCTGATGTCATTGTCTAGGTCATGAATTAGATTGTTGCTTACTTCCTATTCATGAAGTCTCAAACAGTGCCTGATCAAGTCGGCATTCAATAAATATAAACTTAACAAGGTATATTACATCCCATTCAATTATAACTCTCTTATTATTGAAACTCTTCTTTAAAATTAGACTAATAATGAATAATAAATCATCAAAATGAAAGATTTTGTTTGTTTGTTTTAACCTGCAAGGAAGAAAAAAGGAAAAGAAGAACACAAGTAAAAAAGTATACATGGAGAGGAAAGAACTCTTGGGTTGCAAAATTCTATTAAACACTTAGAAGGACAAATTTTATGATTCTAATTAGAGATTATCATGTTTGTAGAGAAATTGACTCTTTTCATCTATGCAATTCCATGTTTTTGGACATTCTGCCTAAAATGTGTTAAATCAGGCAACATTGAGGCAGTAATATTATCACGAATCAATCCGTATCATAATCTTTTCTAGTGTACCCTAAAGGAATAATCAAAGTTGTACACAAAGATTAATGTAAATGGATGGTCATACAAATACCATACTATGATTTCTAACAATGAAAACAACCTAAAGGTCTTCCATAACCCAAGTGGGGACAATTAAACATGACATGGCACAGAGTAACCCAGTGGAAAATGTTGCAGCTAGTTCAAAGCACATTTTCAAAGAAATTTTTGTACTGGAAACACAAAATTAAAAGGCACCAAAATAAGATTATAAAATGGTTTTTATTTGTGATTACATGTGATTTTAGGTTCCATAGTTTCATCTCTAATATATTTGTATTTTCTAAACTTTTATGCTTTATGGAAAAGTGCTTCTGTTTTTACTTTGTGATGCCATGTAGCTTGCGGGATCTTAGTTCCCCAAGCAGGGTTCAAACCCTGGCCACTCAGCAGGGAAAGTGCTGAGTCCTAGCGACTGGACCACCAGGGAATTTCCAAAAGTCTGTCTCTTTTTCAACCATGAAATGATTTTAAGCACCCATTATTCATTTTATAATTTGGCATTCATCAGATTATTTTTACTGTTTCTCAAGAGTGTAGTCCATAAACAGTTTACATCAGTATTTTGGTGCAGGCAGGTACACACACTTAGGAATCAAAATCTGCCTTTTCATCTAATTACACAGGTGAGTCTTCACTGAACACATGTTAAAGTTCACAAAGCTTCAGATTTAGCAACTAGAAAAGAAAGGAAAAACCTGCGCTTGATATTAAAGAACTATAAATGGAGTACAACCTTAAGAAATTGTGAATCCCTATATTGTACACTTGTAACTTACATAGCATTGTACACCAACTATATTTCCATATAAAAAGTTTTTTAAAAGAATAATCTAAAACAGTTACACACACACATGGCCAGAAGATGGAGCAGGTTTTCTGTTTACCTGATCCACATCATCAGAATGAAATCTTGTTCAAAATAAATTGCTTGATCTCATTACATAAATCCAAGTCCTCATCCTGAAATGAGAAATTAGAATCTTTAATATGGGATGGGATTAGGCATCCTTTTTCATAGGACTACTCTCCTCTAGAAGTGTAGTCCATAAACAGTTTATGGCCCAGAACAGTACCTCACTCCAAAGGAAAGCTCTAACCAATCCCTTGTTTTATCTTAGCTTCAAAGTCAAGGCCAGTTGATCGGATAGGGTGAGTCTTTGTGGAATTTAGGAACAGCAGGAATGAAAAAAAAGGCAGGTAGAGTCCTGGGCAGGTAGAGATGATGTAACAGACTTTCTAAACTGTGCTTTTCTTTTGCCTCCACTTTGAGTCCTGGCATCAGAAGCAGAGCCCAACATCTTGGCACCTCCAGTGAACAGGAGTTAAGTAGTTAATGGGAGCACAGCACCAACATCAGGTGCAAAATGCCTTGTCCCTGAAGAAGCAGCCCATGACCGCTTCCAAGAAACTCTTCCAAGAAACTTGCCCAGACCGCCCCTGCAAGTGTGACTGACAGCATTTTTTACCATTCATAGGCTGGATGGCATCACTGACTCGATGGATGTGAGTCTGAGTGACCTCCGGGAGTTGGTGATGGACAGGGAGGCCTGGCGTGCTGCAGTTCATGGGGTTGCAAAGAGTCAGACACGACTGAGCGACTGATCTGATAGAACTTTTGCTTGCCTTTATCTTTTCAATCAGCATGTTGTGTTAAAAACAATCTATTTATAAGATATGTCTTTCTTGGAGATACTAGAGTATGAGCTACCAGCCATAGGCTATTAAGTACTGCTTTCCTACCTATCAGCCGTAGACTGGGGAGAAAATCATTCACAATGGCAGTAAATATAATTACTACACAGGGATAATATTAACCCAAAGAAAAGAAAATGTTTAAGATCTGTCTGAGAAAAAGGGATGCCACAATTTTAAACGAATTATAATAGCAATATTAATAGTAAATGGTTTACCATCTTTTTCTTGCTTAGTTGTGTCTGACTCTTTGTGACCCTTTGAGCTGTAGCCCACCAAGCTCCTCTGTCCATTTGATTTTTTAGGCAAGAATACTGGAGTGGGTTGCCATTCCCTTCTCCAGGAGATCTTCCTGACCCAGGGATTGAACCTGCTTCTCCTGTGTCTTCTACATTGCAGGCTGATTCTTTACCCACTGAGCCAAATGATTTACCATAGTACCATTCTAGGCATTTTTGCATATTTTGCTTCATTTAATCAACAATCCATGAGACTGGTACCACAGTACTTCTCATTTTACAGGAAACGAAGGTATAAAAAGTAACTTGCTGGATGAGATTTTATCCTCATTGCTAGAAAGGTTTATATTTATATATCTTTCCCAATTGGTTTTAAAATATTTAACTCAAAGCTCATGAAAATCCCTGAACAAGGAAGGTTCGCTGTTGTAAAAGGTTTGTATTTTATGTAAGTGCATAAGTCCTTGAAAAAATCCTGAAGAATGTTCACCCAGTGTTGAAGTTGCTTTTGATTCTTTATACTTTCAGGCATTTAACAAACTTGTTGCAATGTGCATGTATTGCTGAATTTTAAGCATTGTGAAAGACATTTTACCTGAATTATCTCAAATTCTCTCAATACCATGAGGTAGGTACTATTTTGCCTTCATAGATTTTAGAAATGGAAGCACAGAGTGGTCTGCTAACTACTTTAGGTCACATAGCTGGTAAAGTGGTGGTTTCAACTCAACAGCCTAAATCTGGATGGATGAGTGCCTTAATAGCAGAAGTCCCAGGGTTCTGGGACTCAGAAGGGTTCCTAATTCAGGCTAAAGGGTCAAACAAGGCTTCCTCTTAGAGAAGCAGATGGTCATCAAAGAACAGTGCCTGCGCATAGTATGTACACACTAACTATTTGACAAATAAGTTGATTAACCTAGCAAAGTGGGTAGAATTAGGGTGAGGAAGGGCATCCCAAGCAGAATAAGCCTTAGCTCCAAATCCAACCTGGACTTCATTTCAATATTCTGGTGCTGCAAGTCCAGGAATGACTCTCCCTTTGGGGCCTAGTGTATCCTGGCAGGTGCCAGAGGTGCCAAACTGATAATCAAGCTGGAAACAGGCAAAATCTTCTATGCTGACAGTCCAGACAAGGCTGAAGAGCTGGTAAGACTCAAAGATGAACTGGTGCCAGGCAAGAAGCCCAGTGCCAGGCTCAACCTGTTTGCTCAAACCCCCTGGTTAGCTCATCCACTATTTCCAAAGTGATTTCCCTAGGATCATTCTGGACCAAGTGGGGACCTAAGGGGCAGTGGTTTTCAAATACCTTTTGCTCGTATTTCTCACAAAACATGTTTTTACGTTCACATCTAAAATTTTTGAATCATAAGTTTATTTTTTTATTATTAATTTATTTATTTTAGTTGGAGGCTAATTACTTTACAATATTGTATTGGTTTTGCCATACATCAACATGAATCTGCCACGGGTATACACGTGTTCCCCATCCTGAACTCCCCTCCCACCTCCCTCCCCATACCATCCCTCTGGGTCATCCCAGTGCACCATCCCCAAGCATCCTGTATCATGCATTGAACCTGGACTGGCAATTCGTTTCATATATGATATTTTACATGTTTCAATGCCATTCTCCCAAATCATCCCACCCTCTCCCTCTCCCATAGGTCCAAAAGACTGTTCTATACATCTGTGTCTCTCTTGCTGTCTTGCATAAAGGGTTATTGTTACCATCTTTCTAAATTCCATATATATGCATTAGTATACTGTATTGGTGTTTTTCTTTCTGGCTTACTTCACTCTGTATAATAGGCTCCAGTTTCATCCACCTCATTTGAACTGATTCAAATGTATTCTTTTTAATGGCTGAGTAATACTCCATTGTTTATATGTACCACAGCTTTCTTATCCATTCATCTGCTGATGGACATCTAGGTTGCTTCCATGTCCTGGCTATTATAAACAGTGCTGCAATGAACATTGGGGTACACATGTCTCTTTCAATTCTGGTTTCCTCGGTGTGTATGCCCAGCAGTGGGGTTGCTGGGTTTAAATAGTTTCAAAGGGTATATTTTTTCTAGTGTTTTTTTTTTTCCTTTTTTTTATGTTCTGAACATACCTTAAGTGTGTTTTTGTTGAAAACGGGTTTAGTTCATCTGGATTATGGAAAATATTTTTATAACCAAATTGGCAATGCCAATCCCATCTGATAAATCATACTTTCTATTTTCTTAATTTGTTTAAAAAATTAATTGTTTATTTTGGCTTCACTGGGTCTTTGTTGCTGCTTGCAGACTCTATCTTCTTTGCACGGGCTTCACATTGCAGTGGCTTCTCTTGTTGTGGAGCACAGGCTCTAGACCCACAGCTTAAGTTGTTGCAGCACTGTGGTCTCAGCAGTTGTGGCTTGGCTCATGGGCTCTAGAGCTTCAGGGTCAGTAGTTGCAGCTCACAGGGTTAATTACCCCACAGCCTGTGGTATCCTCCCAGACCAGGGATCGAACCAATGTACCCTGAACTGGCAGGCACACTCCCAACCACTGGACTACTAAGGAAGTCCCAGACAAATCATACTTTCTATCAGGAAACTTAGACTTCACATTTTAGTTCAAATAATAGTGTTGATGTACATCTTGGGGACATGTATCTTATTTCTGATTCTCAGTCCAGTAGATACAGAGATGGAGGGAGAGAAGGAAGGAGATGGATACATGAAGGGATGTATGTATGACTGGATGTGTAGATAGATGGATGAATAGACAGATGGATGAATGGCTGAGTGAATGGACAGATGAAATGGAGACGCTTGTTGCCTGGATGAGATGAAGTACCTCTTCTTTCAATATTTCTTATGGAAGCCTCTAAGCTGGGCATGTTAGGAATTCCTACTGAGAAGCAGGCAGTCTCAACCAGATTTTTATACCAGGAGGAAATGCCCCCATAGTGAATCTAGTGATCATTTCATAAAGAGGGAAGAGAAAGATTGAGAAAGAGATAGGGGAAGGTCAAACTTCAGTCATCTTCTCAGGCATATCAGCTTTAGATGCACGTGGAAGCTGAGATCCTGGAAACCAGGGCTTTTAAAGCTATTCAGGAGCAACAGTGTGTGGGCTGAGGGGCTGTGGTGCTGTGATCTTTTCCTCAGCTTTTCCTCCCTCATGCTCTTGCACAGACTCAAAACTGAGAATGTGCAAAGCCACAGAGAAAATGGTAGGAAATTCACCATGGCTTTTGCTGGAAAGAGCAATTCATACATGTTCTGTTCTCTTTTTAAACTTCCAGTTTGGCTTCATATTGTATCTTGTGTAGGCTTTTATTCCTGAAGGCTGGCTAAATTTCATAGGCTTAACCTGCCGGCCTCAAAAATACTGGGTAGTTGCAATATCTATCTACCTCTTTATAATAATTGGCTGTGTGCTTTTATTTATTTATTTCAAATTGACATGACCTCACCACACAACTCCATTCATACAATCACAGAAGAAATACCAAGAAAAAACCACATCAGCATCAAGAGCTAATTCTTATCAATGGAACTGATGTATAAAAAATTCTTTTTTTTTTTTTTTCAAATATTCTTTCTTACAGCCAAGGGACTTTGCAACAAAAACTGAATGCAGGCATGTGAGCATTAAGCATTTATAAGTTTTTGGCATTATAATGTTGGCCATAATTAATCAACTGTCTTTTTTGAGGTGTAAAACAATATAAACTGAACTTTTGAGATTAAGTACCATTAATATTATAAATACTCTCAAATATGAGTTATAAATGATGTTATAATGTGATTTCTTTTGTTTTGGGATGCCTACTCTTGTGTGAAACTTGCAGGACTGTAAGCTGTGTTAAAGATTGTAAGCCTCAGTGGCCAGGGTGAACTTCCATATTTTTTGTCTTGAAAAGTTGGCTGAAGGACTGAAGCTGTCTTGGAGGGATAGGCTAAGAGAAGTCAGATGAGTGACACAAGTCACTGGAAGAGGAGAAGCAACAGATGAGTCAAGGTCCCCTCCCGAGGGGTAAATGTTATTCCTTAAAATGAGACGCTTCACTGAGGACCTGACTCCACCTGCTGAGAGCTGCTGCAAAGGGACACCGCCAGAGGCTCTGGGAGCGGAGGCCCACTTCCCACTCACACTTGTCTGGAGACCCACTGCAGACAGGAGACCAGTGCTCCTGCTGACATGTCTCCTGCCCAGACTTCTCCTTGGAGAGGTTCCATACCCTCTTTTCTATATTCCCAACTTTGACTAACATGTCTTGCATGCTAATTGCTTGCAATAAACCAAGTAATTTGTGAACTGAATATTGGCCATGTTTTATTTATCTCCAAGCCATGATGTGTGCCTGTACTTACTGCTGGGCCCTGTGACAAACATTGGGAACTTTCACTGAACCATACTTGGGTCTGCTTGCCTGCATGCAGTAAAGCCAGTTTACTGACACTGGGTTGTGGTAAAGAAAAGTATAGGGCACTAAGCAAGGAGCCCAAGGTAGCTAGTGCCCCAAATACTTGAACTCCCTGATGGGTTTCTAGAAAGCTCTCTCTCTTTTTTTTTTTTTTTTGAAAGCATTTTCAAAGCCCAGGTAAGGGTGTGGAGTCCCAGGGTATGTGATCAACTTGGGCACAAGTTTTTAGTTGATTGATGGTGAGATAACAGGACAGTGTCACTTTATCAATCCTCAGGCTCCAGTAGATCTGGGGGCTATGTGCTCATGATCATCAAGTAGTTAATTTTTTCTGTTTGGCAGAGGTTTTAGCATCTGTGAAACAGCTCAGGAAATGTGCAGCAAATACTGTTGTCTAGGTGCTCAGAGAGGAACTGAAGCAGAGGATGGAGAGAGCTCTGTCCCAGGAAGGCTGCATAGAGTCCAGTGTGATTACAGAGCCATGGAGAGAAAAAGAAGCAGACATTCCAGGGGGTTGAGAATGATTAAATGTGGAGAGTGAAGAAAAGAGGGAAGTCAAGGTTGACTCCTGGGGTCATGGCAATAACTTAAGCAATGAGTGGTGCCTTTATCTCCTTGAAAGGCTGGAATCCTGGCAGTAGGGTAGGGGTGGAGCACAGAGGTGCCTGAGAATCAGAGCTGGAGGTGGAACTCCATGGTTATGGATTGGAAATCAGCAGTGACTTCTGCGCTGCATGAGATATCCTGAGAGGCAGCAAAGGGGTGGGATTGAAAAGGGATTGGTCCTAGAGATTTGCAAACTCTGCAAGAGGAGGGAGGAGCCAACAAAAGACTGGGTCAGCCCTCCAGCCTCCTTCCTCACTCTGCTCAGGGCTATGTCCTAGGGCTGGAGCCGCTCTCCAGGTAAGGCTGGTAGAAGTATGGGGCATGGGGTGGGTGCTGTCCTGGCCCCCTAGCTTTATGACTTGCTCTGTCTCTCACTGGCTCATGAGAAAGGCACCTTTCTAGGCCTCCATTACTCTGAAATTGGGGATATTAAAATAGTAGTGCCACAAGAGGAGAAAATGAAGACCAGAAGGAAATGAGGAAGAACTAAAGTATTTGTTTTAAAAACATGGTTGGGAGGTGAAATTGACAGTGTTTTTGGAGGCAATGGTATAAGTGAGAGCTTTGGAGCTTAGGGGGACGCAGATTTTTGATTCTGTCTCTAGTCCCTCGATGTGAGGGCTGAACTATATCCTCAATCTGTTTCTTCAGAGTATTTCTGACTGGGGATAGATTTGGAAGTAGTCACTTTTTCTACATTTACTTCATTGTTAGAAGATTGATTAAGTTCTTTTTCTAACAACAAAAGGAATAACATTTACTGTTGCTGCTGCTGCTAAGTCGCTTCAGTCGTGTCTGACTCTGTGCAACCCCATAGACGGCAGCCCACCAGACTCCCTCGTCCCTGGGATTCTCCAAGCAGGAACACTGGAGTGGGTTGCCATTTCCTTCTCCAGTGCATGAAAGTGAAAAGTGAAAGTGAAGTCGCTCAGTCGTGTCCGACTCCTTGCAGACCCCATGGACTGCAGCCTACCAGGCTCCTCCTTATGATCACAGAAATTTAAGCACACACATTACAGAAAAGTAACTTCTTGTTTTCCCCCTTGAGTACAAAATGGGTTGCTTTTCTGCTACTAAACCTTAAGCTTTGAATTCTATTAATACGTCGTGTGCTTTGCTTGAATTCTAGGCCCTGAGGCACATCTGTACAGGAGACTAAGTTCTGCTGTGCAGAAAACTCATCCTCCTTCCAGGACAAGGACCACTGTGGGTGAGCAGTGGTAAAAAACTTAATTCAGCCAATTTGAAGGTCAAATTAGGGAGCATCCCCTCTAGCAACTAGAAGGGACTAGCTCACAGACTTTCCACAAATGGAAGGTTTTTGATAAGAAGAAGGGTGGGGCAGAGAGCCCTTAGGGAAAGAGAAGATTAGTTTTAGGCCAGGACATCTTTTGAGGGAAAAAAATGGCAGTTTCATCATGTAGACAGCTTCTTCCTCTGGGTGCAGGCTATGGAGAAGGCCCACAGGACAGATTATCTCCTTGGTGCCAATCAGAAAATTCCAATCCCGTTGACTAAGATTACATTTCTGGGAAAGGTGGAAACTGCAGGTAAGTCAAGTGTGGAGTCTAGGATTGGTGTCTGGGCTTTAGCATAAGTGATGCCATTTTGGGCTTGTGGTTTTTCTTTAGCAGCAGCTAAGACTTGGTAGTTGAGTGTCTTGGTAAATGGAGAAGTGGAGGGGGTGTGGGAGCACACATATTTTAGTGGATCAGGGAAACTGACTTTTTGGACTGATGAGGAATGAGTTTAGGGTGGGGATCCTTAACCTGGAGCTTTGGTGGTTTGATATTACCAGCAGAACCATGGCTTTGTCACCACTAGAAATCATAGCTTTTTTCATTTCATGTTACAGTTTTGCAGGTATTATGAAACACAGTCTTATACTTTGTCAAAATTCAAAAATAGTTTAGATCTGCCAATCTTGTTAAATAATAGGTTAAGAAGTTCACATATTCTGTATCTCAAATTATTATTTTGATAACTGTATCATGCTAAAATCCACTCAGATATAAATGAAAATTCCAGTCTTTCCTGCTGGAGATCCTAGACACCTTAAAATTCTATCCAGTCTGGGTTCAGAACTCCCAAATCAATATGGACAGCAAGGTTTAAACACCGAGTCTGGAGCAAACTTGGCAAGGTTCAAGTCAGGCTTGGAGTGCCATCAAAAGGGGTTTAGCACAGAGAGACTCAAGAAGCTTTTAATCCCATGCAGTAATGAGTGCTGATTTATGTTCTAAGTAACTTGCTCTAACAATATACAACAGGAGGGTGAACTCTGGAGACAGGAAACAAGAAAGACTAGAAACATTTGGCAATATACACACCAAAGATATGGGGTGGGGGGCGGGCAGGGGGCATAACTGTTTTAATGTGACATTTTATCATTCTATTCCTACTCATCTTGTGTGGCAATACGCTATGTTAAGTAGTTCAAAATGGAGTCACAGTGGCCAATGTGACTCCTTTTAAACATCTGATGTTAGACTGTGAATAATTAAATGTGACATATTGAGTGTTAATATGGGTAAGGAATTTGCTAAGGGCCAAGGTTTGACTTCACTGGAACAGGAGCAACTAAGGGAGACAAGACCCCTTGGGGCTTAACTGGTACTCCCTATTACTCCTTAAAATGGGATCACTTAACTGAGCAGCTAGAAGGCTCTTGTCTGGGGACTGAGCCCATGCAGGTGGAGGCTCTGTGACTTCCTGCTTACACTAGTCCTGAGACTCATTTCCTGGGATGGAGTGGGAGGGGCGCCACTCTTTCTTACTTACAAGACTAACTTACCGTGCCTGTGTGATTGTGTACAATAAATAAAGTGAACTGTAGGTTGAATTTGGCTCTGTTCCGCGGTCTTCAATTTCAAACTCACCTGGCCTTCCTGCAAGACTGCGCCACCGCAAACCAATTCCCCCTTAATCAGGGATGGAAAACAGCTTGTTTTGATTTGTGTTTTCTTGGCTTGTGACTGCCATAATTTCATATGTTTGTTGTCTACTTGCATTTCCTCCATGCTGAATTAACTTTTCAGAACGGGCAGCCTGTTCTTAGTGTGCTTTTTTCCCCCCTGAGTTGGCCAGCAATTTTGTGGACTTCCTTTTAGCTAGAGACAGAACAGATCATATTCCCACCCCATTCTTTGTGACCACCCAGAGTTTGGCATTACTGTGTACTTTTCACATTTTAATTATCTGAAAAGTCTAACAGTTCCTGCAGCTCCTTCGAAGGTGGGGAGGAGGGATATTTGGCCCAGCACTGGCCATCATCAGCTTTATCCAACCATGGAACCAGTTTTGTTAGCATTCTCCTGACTAATAAAATTGAGCATATGTTAATCTATTTACTGTCTATTCTAATTTCTATGGTTTTATATCTATTTACAAAAATGGGTTCATACTAGCCACATTACAGGCAGCTTGTTTTTTCCTCCAACGTAGCCAGGACATCCTTAACCAGTGCATTGCATCTCTGGTGTAGTGTCTAGTAGCCACTCTGACTCCTCAGTGGGCACTGAGCTCCTTTGGCTCAATCCCTCTCTTATTAAAGGGCATTATTTGCTGAGTCTTTGTCATGAAAAATCCAGAACTGAACATTTTGTTAAGTCCTGGTGGTTTCACTCCTGGGGTAGCTTTTCAAAGGGACAGTATATGTTATTACTTCTGATTTTATTAGGTGTTCCAAGTTCCTAAAAAGTCATAACTATTCCAAGTTCAGATAGGTAATAGTGATCCCATTTTTTTACATTATACCCTCAACTTCTGGGCTTGGGCAACTTATCATGCTTAGTATGCATTGCTTTGAATTCTCCTTTTTTTAAAATTTAGTTTATCAATTTACACAAAATTTTATTATAAGAAGCATGAGGATTTTTGTGGTGGTTTAGAATTTGTTATTTTCTCTTCTGTGAAGTACTTTCCTGTTTTAGCTTTTTGCAGTTTACAACTCTTTAATGACAGTTGTCTGTTCTGTATTGTTAAATGGACTGTTCTGCACATGGAACCTTTTTAAAATCTTGAACATTGTATTAATTTTTCTTTATATTCATCTGATGAGGATTATGTGTTTGTTTTTACCTTTTGGATCACTATTTGATTATTTTAAAGTTTTGCCACAATATCATTTATTTCATTTGTTTTTTTTTATATTTATTATACCATACATTTGCAAATTTATCTTTTAATATCCTTACATCAGGCCCTTCTTCATGCTTAATTTTGTACACTGTAATTTTTTTCTCTTTAAGGAAAATGCTTGTGTTTTGATTTTATTCTTAACAGTTTTCTTTTAAATTTCTACTTTTATCTCAGCCTTTTGTCTTTTCTTTTCTTGGTTTTGATTTAGCCATGTTGATTAGGGTACAAAGATATTTATATCTGTGGATTACCATAACTTAAAATTTTTCTTTGCTTCGTTTCATACTTTGGACCTGAATTATGTTTTATTGGTCAGTGTTACCTTCTTCATGCTTTAATGTTGTCAGCATTTATATGTACAATTTTGCCCTTATTTCCAGTTTTCTTTGGTAGTTTGCTTTAATACTATTTGTAGGACATATAGAGGAGAAGGCAATGGCACCCCACTCCAGTACTCTTGCCTGGAAAATCCCATGGATGGGAGAGCCTGGTGGGCTGCAGTCCATGGGGTCGCTAAGAGTTAGACACGACTGAACAACTTCACTTTCACTTTTCACTTTCATGCACTGGAGAAGGAAATGGCAACCCACTCCAGTGTTCTTGCCTAGAGAATCCCAGGGACGAGGGAGCCTGGTGGGCTGCCGTCTATGGGGTTGAGCAGAGTTGGACACGACTGAAACGACTTAGCAGCAGCAGCAGCAGGACATATAGAGCAGTCTTGTTGCTGAACTGAACTTGATTTCACTCACCTGATGTGCAGCAGCCAATCTACCGACACTGGGTCATAAGGAAGGTGCAGCATCTATTTGCAGGAATGTCAGGTCCATGAATCAAGGCAAATTGGAAGTGGTCAAACAAGAGATGGCAAGAGTGAATGTTGACATTCTAGGAATTAGCGAACTAAAATGGACTGGAATGGGTGAATTTAACTCAGATGACCATTATATCTACTACTGTGGGCAGGAATCCCTCAGAAGAAATGGAGTGGCCATCATGGTCAACAAAAGAGTCTGAAATGCAGTACTTGGATGCAATCTCAAAAATGACAGAATGATCTCTGTTCGTTTCCAAGGCAAACCATTCAATGTCACAGTAATCCAAATCTATGCCCCAACCAGTAATGCCGAAGAAGCTGAAGTTGAACGGTTCTATGAAGACCTACAAGACCTTTTAGAACTAACACCCAAAAAAGATGTCCTTTTCATTATAGGGGACTGGAATGCAAAAGTAGGAAGTCAAGAAACACCTGGAGTAACAGGCAAATTTGGCCTTGGAACACGGAATGAAGCAGGGCAAAGACTAACAGAGTTTTGCCAAGAAAATGCATGTCAAGCAAATACCTCTTCCAACAACACAGAAACTCTTACTGGAACACGGAATGAAGCAGGGCAAAGACTAACAGAGTTTTGCCAAGAAAATGCACTGGTCATAGCAAATACCCTCTTCCAACAACACAAGAGAAGACTCTATACATGGACATCACCAGATGGTCAACACCGAAATCAGATCGATTATATTCTTTGCAGCCAAAGATGGAGAAACTCTATACAATCAGCAAAAACAAGACCAGGAGCTGACTGTGGCTCAGACCATGAACTCCTTATTGCCAAATTCAGACTGAAATTGAAGAAAGTAGGGAAAACTACTAGACCATTCAGGTATGACCTAAATCAAATCCCTTATGATTATACAGTGGAAGTGAGAAATAGATTTAAGGGCCTAGATCTGATAGATAGAGTGCCTGATGAACTATGGAATGAGGTTGGTGACATTGTACAGGAGACAGGGATCAAGACCATCCCCATGGAAAAGAAATGCAAAAAAGCAAAATGGCTGTCTGGGGAGGCCTTACAAATAGCTGTGAAAAGAAGAGAAGCGAAAAGCAAAGGAGAAAAGGAAAGATATAAACATCTAAATGCAGAGTTCCAAAGAATAGCAAGAAGAGATAAGAAAGCCTTCTTCAGTGATCAATGCAAAGAAATAGAGGAAAACAACAGAATGGGAAAGACTAGGGATCTCTTCAAGAAAATCAGAGATACCAAAGGAACATTTCATGCAAAGATGGGCATGATAAAGGACAGAGATGGTGTGGACCTAACAGAAGCAGAAGATATTAAGAAGAGGTGGCAGGAATACACAGAAGAACTGTACAAAAAAGAGTTTCAAGACCCAGATAATCACGATGGTGTGATCACTGACCTAGAGCCAGACATCTTGGAATGTGAAGTCAAGTGGGCCTTAGAAAGCATCACTACGAACAAAGCTAGTGGAGGTGATGGAATTCCAGTGGAGCTATTCCAAGTCCTGAAAGATGATGCTGTGAAAGTGCTGCACTCAATATGCCAGCAAATTTGGAAAACTCAGCAGTGGCCACAAGATTGGAAAAGGTCAGTTTTCATCCCAATCCCAAAGAAAGGCAATGCCAAAGAATGCTCAAACTACCGAACAATTGCACTCATCTCACACGCTAGTCAAGTAATGCTCAAAATTCTCCAAGCCAGGCTTCAGCAATATGTGAACCGTGAACTTCCTGATGTTCAAGCTGGTTTTAGAAAAGGCAGAGGAACCAGAGATCAAATTGCCAACATCCGCTGGATCATGGAAAAAGCAAGAGAGTTCCAGAAAAACATCTATTTCTGCTTTATTGACTATGCCAAAGCCTTTGACTGTGTAGATCACAATAAACTATGGAAAATTCTGAGAGAGATGGGAATACCAGACCACCTGATCTGCCTCTTGAGAAATCTGTATGCAGGTCAGGAAGCAACAGTTAGAACTGGTCATGGAACAACAGACTGGTTCCAAATAGGAAAAGGAGTACGTCAAGGCTGCATATTGTCACCATGTTTATTTAACTTATATGCAGAGTACATCATGAGAAATGCTGGACTGGAAGAAACACAAGTTGGAATCAAGATTGCTGGGAGAAATATCAATAACCTCAGATATGCAGATGACACCACTCTTATGGCAGAAAGTGAAGAGGGGCTAAAAAGCCTCTTGATGAAAGTGAAAGTGGAGAGTGAAAAGGTTGGCTTAAAGCTCAACATTCAGAAAACGAAGATCATGGCATCTGGTCCCATCACTGCATGGGAAATAGATGGGGAAACAGTGGAAACAGTGTCAGACTTTGTTTTTCTGGGCTCCAAAATCACTGCAGATGGTGACTGCAGTCACGAAATTAAAAGACGCTTGCTCCTTGGAAGGAAAGTTATGACCAACCTAGATAGCATATTCAAAAGCAGAGACATTACTTTACCAACAAAGGTTCGCCTAGTCAAGGCTATGGTCTTTCCTGTGGTCATGTATGGATGTGAGAGCTGGACTGTGAAGAAGGCTGAGCGCCGAAGAATTGATGCTTTTGAACTGTGGTGTTGGAGAAGACTCTTGAGAGTCCCTTGGACTGCAAGGAGATCCAACCAGTCCATTGTGAAGGAGATCAATCCTGGAAATTTCTTTGGAAGGAATGATGCTAAAGCTGAAACTCCAGTATTTTGGCCACCTCATGCGAAGAGTTGACTCATTGGAGAAGACTCTGATGCTGGGAGGGATTGAGGGCAGGAGGAGAAGGGGACGACAGAGGATGAGATGGCTGGATGGCATCACTGACTCGGTGGGTATGAGTCTGGGTGACCTCCGGGAGCTGGTGATGGACAGGGAGGCCTGGCGTGCTGTGATTCATGGGGTCGCAAAGAGTCGGACACGACTGAGCGACTGATCTGATCTGATCTGAAGCAAGGAGAAGAGGCAGCTAATGATCAAAGGACCTGAACTCCTTGCCTGGTGCCCTGAAAATTAACACTGTGCTTTTCCTTCACCAAAATGTGGTGTCAATAGACTGAATTTGCTGCAAGTGAACCTAAGTTCAATTATGTAACAATTTTGGTGACCATGAAAAGACCACCACCCCAACTGGGTATCTTTGTAGTACATTGGCTCCTGGCAGGAGAGGGCTCTAAGATTCTGTCCAGCAGCTTCCTGAACACCTTTGTCTCAAGGACAACCCAGAGCATCTGCTACCAATTGGGGGTCCATGGCCCTTGGTGCTTTCATGGTGAAGGAAACAAAGCACTTAGTTGAAACATTTCTGCTTAGTAGAAGGGCTCATGTATGATGACACCAGGGTATTCATTTCGTCACTTGGCTCTGTCTGTGATGGGATATTGATTTGGGAGATTTTCTGTATTGAAGTAAGGAATCTGTAACCCTGAGAGATGCCTCGTGTTTGTGTGTTTGCTTGCTTCCTTGACGTTTGATAGTATCAGCTGTGAACAACAAAGATGGGTAGTCAGAGTTCTGCTCCATCTTGTAGCCCCTTAGGGTATATTTTGCAGAATTGGAAGATTTTTAGTCAAGCACCTCGGAAAAGGAGAAAAAAATGGTGTTCCATTGTAACACTGTTTAGCCTCAGGACATCTTAAGATCTGGAGAATACTGCTCCCTAATGGCTCTCTAAATTATAACACTGTCTTTGAACCAGAACTATTTTGTGAAAGGGGAGGAAAATGGGAGGATGCTTCTTATGTACAGCCCCTATGCTATTGATTCAAAGTGAGCTATTTAGAGAAAAATGTAGCATGCATGGAATTATGATACAGAAAGAAATTTCCTCCAATAAAGAGATTTTAAAAGGTTTACCCTATTCTCAGGAATCAAGAGATGGGGAATTAATTCAACAAATAAATGCTCCTAGATATCCATCACAACCGCCTCTGTATGGTGGGCAAAATGCAGAAGCAGGGGCTGAAGCCATAGATCCCACAGTAGTCAATTCATTCTCACCTGCTCTGGCAGGAGCTAAGGAATGAGGGGTTGTCTTCCTCTCATACCCGACAGAGCTTCCATTTTGGTCAAGGAATGTTCTTTCAGGGTGATTCCCACTGAGGCAGATTCATATTGGAGGAATAAATGCCCAAGATCATCCAGCAGGATTCGTGTGGATCCACTCTCCCTTTTCAACCTCAGACATGTTGAATTGCAAAAATAATATGCCAACCTACTGGCATGACCCTACCAGGATGTAAAATTCATTCTCTTTCATCTTTGCCAACCCAATTGGGCTGATATCAAAGTTTGCTAACCACTGTGTTGGCTGAGGAAGAGAAGAGGATGGAAATATTGTGTTGACTAAAAAATTCATACATGTTTTTCTGTACAATGTTATGGAAAACCCTGAACAAACTTTTTGTGAACCCAATAGAAAAGGCTAGAGAAGAGGTAGGTAGAATGCATGTTGCTGCCCCTGGCAAACCCATCGCAGCACCAGCAGCAAAAGCAATTCCCATCATAGATCCGGACTGGGAGGAGAGTGACCTAGGAGATAGAGTTGGAATTGAGCATTACAAGGAGTGCATCATGATAGGGCTCCAAAAGGGAGAACCAATATTGATGCTTTCATAAGGTGCAAGGAGTGTGCAAAGAGCCCCAGGAAAACCCCTGAGGTTTTGGAAGAGAATATACAGGGCATATCGCCAATATGCAGATGTGGATCCAAATAATCCAGAGAATTTCAAATTAGTTAATTGGACTTTGTGACTTAGAGTGCCCCAGTTGCAGAAAACATAAGAACTTTTTGGCCCGTTGTTATCTCATTTGGTAGAAACTGCTTTCAGTGTTTTATAGTTGGGAGGGAATATGAGATGAAAAAGAGAACCGTGAAATGAAGCAGCCAAAGTCCCTTTTGGCAGTGACACTCAGTGGAGAAAGGGGAGACAAAAATCTGAGCAGAGAGTAAGACCCAGAGAACCAAGAGAGTAAGGGTGGCCCACAGAAAAAGGCCCACCAATGGGACATGTAAAAGTGGGTTGGCAGCAGTCCCTATTTTAAGACAAGAAGGCAACTGAAAGAAAGTCTGCCTCAGCTTACAAAGGAAACTGGAAGAGGAGGAGAAAGCATTGTTCATGCTGGAAACCAGAGAAAGTGACAGCGGATTCTCTGAGGGGACTCTGCTTGGGGAAATAGTCTCCCACCAGGAGCCCTGGGTAACCCTGTTGTGGGAAACAGATTGTCTTTATGACTGGCACTGGAGCCACTTGCTCTGTTTTGAACACTGGATTCACGAGGAGTTGGACCCATAGAGTTAACCCAAAAAAGCACTTTGGCAAGAGGATTATCTAGAAAGCCTCTCCAAAAACTGTTTTTACAATCCCTAGACTGTCAGATTGAGGCTCCTAATCTAAAAACACAGCTTTTTTTGTACATGCCAGAGTGCCCAGCTGCATTGCTGGGGCAAGCTTTTTTAACTAAACTAAATGCTAAAGTGACTTTCACTCCTGAAATATTGGATATAAAGGTACCACTGGAACAAGCTTGTGCCTTGCATCTAGCCCTCCTGTCAAGGGATGGAGGAGTCACCACCAGCGTCCCTGAAGACATCTTGCAGCAGGGACACCTGGGAGCATGAGGTGATAGGTGGGCAGGAAGAGTCTGGATGGCCATAGCAGTTAAAGTGAAACTGAAGCTGGACACTTAGGCTCTGAGTTTAAGGCAATATCCCTTAAAGGAGCGAGCAAAACAGGGATCCAGTCCAAAGCTGGCTTGGTATTTTGAAATACTTGCTTATTGGACTCCCTCAGTCACTATATAATACTCCCATCCTGCCTTTAAGAAGCCTGGCACTGAGAACAAATGGTTTGTTCAGGACATAAGAACCATAAATCAGATAGTGATATTTACCCTGGAGTCCCCAATCCCTATATTCTTCTGATCATCTTGTCTGGAAACTTTCATTAGGCTTAGCAGAGGTATTTTTTCTGTGTTATTTTGAGTCCTGAATCCCAAGAGTTATTTGTATTTGTTGGGAAGATCTAGAAACCAAAGCAGAGGAATTCACTCCAGGATAGCCAACCATGGTGTGTACATCCCATTGTGTGTTGCCACTGTTGGAACAAGAGTGGATATTGTCTCACTTTAGACCACTTGGGAGAATATCAGGTAATTTTACTTGATAATTCTAATGCGACCCTAAAGACTATATCCTCCTTGAACCCAGCCACCCTGCTCCCGACCCCTTTGGGTGGCCCAGAGGCACATGAATGATTATTGGCATATCATTGAGTAGGTGCTTGGATCTGATTATACACATACCCTAGTGGCTCAGACAGTAAAGAATCTGCCTGAAATGCAAGAGACCCAGGTTTGATCCCTGGGTCAGGAAGATACCCTGGAGAAAGGAATGGCTACCCACTCCAACATTCTTGCCTGGAGAATGCCATGGACAGAGAAGCCTAGTGGATGGGGTCAACAAAGAGTTGGACACAACTGAGCAGCTAACACACTTACACACTCACCTGAGAACCTGGAAATACCAAGAGAATGGGGATATGATCTTACCCATTTAGGATCAAATGATAAATGACCAAGGAGTGGTTTTAATTCATGACTATCTAATGGAGAAAGTAATTGGAGCAATATACATGAGCCCTCATTACAGGCATCCAGTGGACACAGGACTACATTGAAAGACCAAATATGCAAGGACAATTCAAAGAGTATTACAAAAGTGTATGCTTTGCACTAAAAATAATTTCAAGATGAGGACTCCCCCATCCTGCACAGAGTCCAAGCTAGAGGGAAGTGCTTGAGAAAGACTGGCAACTAGACTTTCAATCATGCCTAAAGTAAAAGGAAACTTTACTTACTAGCGATGGCAGACACCTTTACAGTCTGCGTAGAATCATTCTCTTGCTGGATTGAAAAAGTTTCAGAAGTAGTAAAAGTCTTGCTCTATGAGATAATTCCTAGATTTGGGTTGCTGCTGCTGCTGCTAAGTCGCTTCAGTTGTGTCTGACTCTGTGCGACCCCATAGACAACAGCCCATCAGGCTCCCCCGTCCCTGGGATTTACGGAGCTCAATTAATTCAGAGTAATAATAGAGGTAGCTTAATTGCTAATGTGAATCAGTAGGTATCTAAAAAATGTGGAATAAATGGAATTTGCATGTATTTTGGGGGCTACGATCAACTAGAAACATACTTTAAAGAGGAAGATAGCTAAAATCTGTCAAGAATTAACTTAACCTGGGAAAGAGTGTTACTGCTTGCATTGCTTAGAATTAGAGTGGCTTCTAGAAGTACACTCCAATTGAGTCCTTACGAAATACTCTATGCTCTATTCTGAACAGTTATATGATTAGACATGTGATCAAAAGGTAAAAGAACTAGACACTGTAAGATATGTGCATATGCTGGGGTTAGTTTTAAATGATATTCCTAAATTTGCTACTAATAAAGTGATGCTTCCCACAGATGTCCCCCTCCAGCTAAATTCAGCCCTGGTGGGTGAGGACTTAGGTTCTATTACTAACTCACTCTTCTGTTAAATTGACAGGAATCAAACCGTGGATCCATTGCATACGGGTGAAACTGGCTTCTGACCCAGCAACAAATTCATAGCCCTCAGAAGTTACAGAAAAGACAACAAAAAAGCCGACTGAAGCCAGTACTCCTTGCTGCAAGTCTGGACTAGGGCTTCAGTTAAAAACAGAGAAAGTATCTTAGATAACTAGTGAATGACTAGTGGCCATCCATTATAACATTTATAATTGACTGGAGCATTTTTCTGGTTTATTACTTGCTTTTATCCTTTTGTTTACCACTTCATCTAATCATTTTACCTGTGATTATATCATAGTCAAGCAAATCTGTAATTTGTTGTGAGACTGATAATCAGATCAGATCAGATCAGATCAGTCGCTCAGTCGTGTCCAACTCTTTGCGACCCCATGAATCGCAGCACGCCAGGCCTCCCTGTCCATCACCAACTCCCGGAGGTCACTCAGACTCACATCCATTGAGTCAGTGATGCCATCCAGCCATCTCATCCTCTGTCGTCCCCTTCTCCTCCTGCCCCCAATCCCTCCCAGCATCAGAGTCTTCTCCAATGAGTCAACTCTTCGCATGAGGTGGCCAAAATACTGGAGTTTCAGCTTTAGCATCATTCCTTCCAAAGAAATCCCAGGGCTGATCTCCTTCACAATGGACTGGTTGGATCTCCTTGCATTCCAAGGGACTCTCAAGAGTCTTCTCCAACACCACAGTTCAAAAGCATCAATTCTTCGGCGCTCAGCCTTTTTCACAGTCCAGCTCTCACATCCATACATGACCACAGGAAAGACCATAGCCTTGACTAGGCGAACCTTTGTTGGTAAAGTATGTCTCTGCTTTTGAATATGCTATCTAGGTTGGTCATAACTTTCCTTCCAAGGAGTAAGCGTCTTTTAATTTCATGGCTGCAGTCACCATCTGCAGTGATTTTGGAGTCCAGAAAAATAAAGTCTGACACTGTTTCCACTGTTTCTCCATCTATTTCCCATGTAGTGATGGGACTAGATGCCATGATCTTCGTTTTCTGAATGTTGAGCTTTAAGCCAACCTTTTCACTTTCCACTTTCATCAGGAGGCTTTTTAGCCCCTCTTCACAATAGGAAATACTTAAACCTTCCTTTATTTTAGTTTAAGCCTTGTGATAATAGGCTGAGTATCAAAGTTGAGCACCAGTGCTATTTTCCCATACAAGCTGTTGGCCCCAACTATAATGATGGCTCTTGCTTTTCTTTACTGTCTCATTCCATTGGTGTCTGTCACTTCCTGGAAGGAAGTTAGGTTATCTCAGAACATAGCAAGAGGTAGGAATTTAAATGATTGTGTGAAGTGTCATTTGAAATCTCAAACCATCGGTGGTTCCTGTAACAGATTTTGATACTGTTCCGGGCCCCATTACCTTCTATAATCATCCTCCTTCAAGTGTCACATGGCAAGTTCAGCTAAGCAAGGGACGTCACGATATTCCAGTCCCTTGTTTCAACCTGTCTGAGATAATTTCCATTGGAGGAAAAGTTACTACTGGTCCCCCTCAAATTTATTCTGAAAAAATGTGATGAACAAAATCCCCTGAAATGTACAATTGACAAATATGTAAAGTCTAAAAATGACACTAATTTGTGTCAGAGAGCCAAACAAGTTGGGTATCATGTAAATGGACTATGGAAGGCTTGCAGTGGCTCTCACCCCTGGCTTGATAACATAATCTCTGAACTCCCCCAAAATGAAAGAATCAATGACACTACCCTGGGAAGTATAACTTGCTCCCCTCCAGGATATCTTTGTCTGTGGCACAGAGAGTGACTCACGTACATGGGGATGGGCACATCGCTGTTTAGACAGCTGACAAATGGAAGCCTCATACCTACTGGGACATTTTAGGATCCTTTTTCTGTGCACAGCCTTAAGAGCATTACTTCCCTCTCTAAATCAAACATGCGTCTTAGAAGAGAGATATCATCAGGGTATTAGGACAATATTGGACAAAGTATTTTTGGCAACCTCACACCAACTGCCAGAGTTTATATCAATAGAGATATGATTCATAATCTAGCTACCACAATTGGGAAATCTGCCAAATTGCTGAGGACACAACTTAAAGTATTGCAGCCCAACAAATATCTTTGAACTCATGTGGTCCTAGATAATAGAATAGCCTGTGATTTCCTATTGGCAAAACAAGGAAAAGTATGTGCAGTGGCTCATACCACATGCTGTACATACATCTCTGGAGAAGTTGAAATCTGAATAAACAGAATAATTCAAAAGGCTACCTAGTTATAGGATGTACATAAAGAGAATACACACCAAACTTATTTTCCTGGTTGCCACCTGGAATAGGCGGACTATTTTGAGTACTGTTACAAAGTTCCATTGATCATCATCCTCTTAGTAATAGGTTTATTAATTTTCAAATATTTGTTCAGATGGTATGACCAAGTGGTCAAAGAGAGAGATTGTGTTTTCATGGTGCAAAATGCTGACACTAGGCCTGGGACTCAGGAATTCTTTGAGAAGAAGGTCCAAGATGTTTGCTCCTCTAATCCTAGAGAATCAACATCGCCCTTGTTCAGCAGGAAGTAGCCAGAGTGGTCGTCGCCCCTGTTCCCCTCTGGATTGAGGAGTATCAAAGAGCAGAGGGACCTGAAACTGAGCAGAACCCTGTAGGATCTTCCTGGGTACAATCCTCTCTTGTACTTAGTTCTTGTCTGTAGAAAAAACTTGAGATTTTTCAGTCTTCCCTGAGTTACAAAGAATAGACTCAAGCAGTTGATGATTATAGAAATGAGTAAATGTAAAAATAAAGGAAAAGCAATCAAGCTTAACCTTAAAACAGAGTCAACAAGACTCCTAGTTCTTCCTCAAGGCATATAGATAACAGTCTGATGCAACATATCTTTGAGTTGTTTTACAGATCCAATACCACATGATGAAACCTGCTGACCTCAGCCAAGGTGACCGAAACAAGTTGGAGCCAGAAGAATGATGACCAAGATGCCAGATATCACTTTGTTGCTTAACACTCAGCCAATCAGAATCCATGAGCTAATCACGTGCTTAAGACCCTTATTCTTAATTTTAGTCTTTAAAAACCCTTGCCTGAAAGCCATTGAGGAGTTCAGGTCCTCTAAGCATTAGTTGCCATTCTCCTGCTTAAGCTAAGCTAAGTCACTTCAGTCGTGTCCGACTCTGTGTGACCCCCTAGACAGCAGCCCACCAGGTTCCCCCGTCCCTGGGATCCTCCAGGCAAGAACACTGGAGTGGGTTGCCATTTCCTTCTCCATTGCATGAAAGTGAAAAGAGAAAGTGAAGTCACTCAGTCATGTCTGACTCTTAGTGACCCCATGGACTGCAGCCTACCAGGCTCCTCCGTCCATGGGATTTTCCAGGCAAGAGTACTGGAGTGGGGTGCCACTGTATTTTCCTTTACCACAACCCTATGGCAGTAGATTGACTTTGCTCATTTGGGTAAGCAAACTCGAGTTTAGTTCAGTAATAATCTGTGTTTCTGTTGGGAGAGTTCAGTGGTTTTCCTTATTGACTTGGAGCACTTTCAAGCATAAAAAAGAATAAACACTCATATCCATTAGCCAGATTCAGAACAAATACATTCCTCATTTTTCTCATCTATTTCTGCTCTTTTTTCTAAAATGCTGCTGCTGCTGCAAAGTCGCTTCAGTCGTGTCTGACT
This sequence comes from Tragelaphus eurycerus, assembly GCA_935064755.1. NCBI lineage: Eukaryota > Metazoa > Chordata > Mammalia > Artiodactyla > Bovidae > Tragelaphus > Tragelaphus eurycerus. The sequence goes on along the minus strand of CAKXYN010000092.1, from coordinate 5,951,706 downwards.
CTGTGAGACCCCAATAGACGGCAGTCCACCAGGGTTCCCCGTCCCTGAGATTTGCCAAGCAAGAACACTGGAGTGGGTTGCCATTTCCTTCTCCAATGCATGAAAGTAAATTCCAGACATCATGCCATTTTACCCTTAAAAACTTCAGTATCTGTCTCTAAAAATATATGGGTGTTTTCTTTTAAAAAATTCAACATTTTTGTCCCAGTTAATAATCTCATATTCTCTAATATTGAATACTCAGTCCATATTCAAAATTTCCTGCCCCCCTACAATTAGTTTATTCAAACTAGGATCAAAATAAAGGGCACACAATTCTCTCCATCTGCTAAACTAGTACAGCTTCTCATTCCCCCAATCATTGAAACACTGAAGCACTGTTGAAGATTGTATCTGGTGGATTTTTCTGGTTGCTTCCTCATTGTTATTCAGTCACTCAGTCATGTCTGACTCTGTGTGACCTCATGGAGGGAGATGATTGGAGCTAGGGGTTGGGAGGGAGGTGTTGTAAGGGCAGAGGAGCAGAAAGTGCTTTGCATGGAAGTAATCACAGAAGTCCTGAGTGTTCTAAGGGGGTGGAGGGAAGAGAGGAAGAGTTGAAGATGAAACTGTATGTAAAGGGATTTAAAGAGAAGAGCCCGAGATGTGGATCTGGAGGAGGAGACTATAGAGAGCAGTTATAGAAGCTGAGGAGCAGAGCTGCTCTGAGCTACAAGGAGGCACCAAAGCAAAGCTGAACACCAGGGGAGGAGGGGGGAATGTTGATGAAGACCCCTCTTTCTAGATAGTGCCCTCAGTGCTAGTACTAAACTAGTAAGTGTTAGAGAGCAGAATGGAAGCACTGATAGGAAGTACATTCTGGAGAGAATGGAATCTTCACCCCTCAGATCTTTTCATTTTATTCATAATTAACAAACAAAATACTAGAAAATAGTGGTTGCTGTTGTTTGGACTAGGAGGTCAAATTTCACCTTACCTATCTGGGTAGTGTGTATTCAGTGGAAAATATTAACTGATGTTTTCAGTCAAAGAGAAGTCAACTAGAGGAGAAAACAAAACAGATTCTTCATTTTAGAAATTTGCTACAAATTTCTTTTAAACAGAGATCTGTCTTAGAGTACTGAAAATATTCAATTTACAAAGATTTTGGATTTGCTGAGCTTTTCCATGAAGTAATGTGTACAAAATGCCTTGTTGTTGCTGTTTAGTCACTAAGTTGTATCCAGTTCTTTTGTAACTCCATGGACTGTAGCCCACCAGGCTCCTCTGTCCATGGGATTTTCCAAGCAAGAATTCTGGAGTGAGTTGCCATTTCCTCCTCCAGGGGATCTTCCCAACACAGAAATTGAACCCGTCTCCTGTGTCTCTCACTCTAGCTGGTGGATTTTTTTTTTTTTTTTTTTACCAGTGAGCCATTTGGGAAGGCCCTCAATAAATGTTAGTCATCCCCTCTCCCCACCTCCCACTCCCAATACATATCTAGGCAAATCAGGCCTGGTATTCTGTTACAGGGAGATATGTTCTTCCTGATTAGAAATTAGGTTAGTGCTTCTTATCTGAGCCCAGATGCCTCTTTGTCTCTCCTAACCAGAGGCTGTGTGCTCACCAGTGTTGACCTTTCGAACGCGTCAGCATTCACCCCTTCTCAGATCAGATCAGTCGCTCAGTCGTGTCCGACTCTTTGCGACCCCATGAATCACAGCATGCCAGGCCTCCCTGTCCATCACCAACTCCCGGAGTTCACTCAGACTCACATCCATCGAGTCAGTGATGCCATCCAGCCATCTCATCCTCTGTCGTCCCCTTCTCCTCTTGCTCTCAATCCCTCCCAGCATCAGAGTCTTCTCCAATGAGTCAACTCTTTGCATGAGGTGGCCAAAGTACTGGAGTTTCAGCTTTAGCATCATTCCTTCCAAAGAAATCCCAGGGCTGATCTCCTTCAGGATGGACTGGTTGGATCTCCTTGCAGTCCAAGGGACTCTCAAGAGTCTTCTCCAACACCACACTTCAAAAGCATACTTCCCAGGTAGCACAATGGTAAAGAATGCACCTGCTAATGCAGGGGATGGTGATTTGGGAAGATTCCCTGGAATAGGAAATGACAACCACTCCAGTATTCTTATCTGGGAAATCCCAGGGACAGAGGAGCCTGGCAAGCTGCAGTCCACAGGGTCACATGGGGTCAAACACAACTGAGCATGCACATTTACAATAGACATGCACAGAAGGAAGATGATGTGATGATATACAAGGAAAAGACAGTCCCATGAAGTAGGAGGCAGAGATTGGATCATGCTGTCAGAGGGCAAGAGGTTCCTAAGGCCACCAGAACCTGCAAGAGAAGCCCTGGCTGAGCTGATCTCTTGGGTCCCATGTCTGTTCCTTGTTAAGGCTATGACTGCTTTTAAGCCTAGATCGTGTCAACTGGGGGTAGCACTCAGGTGGCTTTATAACCATGTCAGCCTGAATTCTCACCCTCCTTGCTCCCTGGCTGAGCCCCATCTTGGACCACTGACTCTCTCCTGAGTCCTGGATGGACTCCTGATGTGCAAACCTTGCTCCTTGGTAGGGTCTCATTACCTATATCTCAGTTCTGACACATCCTGACCAGATCTCTGAACTCTGAGACACAGACACCCCAAATTACCCTCCAGTGAAGCTCTGTCCTACATTACCCTGACTCAGAGCACTCTATTCCAGCCATCTAGGGGAATCATGGTGTCATCTGTGAATGGCACCTCCTGAAACAAAGCAGCAGAATATGATGTTCATTAGTTACACCGAGACAACACTCCCTGGAGTTGTGCAACAAAAGTGACTAGTAGCACTGTAGGCTCAAACATCCTTTGAGTGTGGCAGTGCCTCCTTCAGACAAGATTCCTTCATCTGCTCCTGGACCCTGCCCCTCTTTTCCACCCCACTTCACCAACTGTACCAGACTGGACCACATCTACAAGACCAATGAGCTGACCAGGGAGTGTGGGGGACTTGGAGCAGGAGTTCGGGGTAAATCAGATCAGATCAGATCAGATCAGTCGCTCAGTTATGTCCAACTCTTTGCGACCCCATGAATCGCAGCATGCCAGGCCTCCCTGTCAATCACCAACTCCCAGAGGTCACTCAAACTCACATCCATCGAGTCAGTGATGCCATCCAGCCATCTCATCCTCTGTCGTCCCCTTCTCCTCTTGCTCTCAATCCCTCCCAGCATCAGAGTCTTCTCCAAAGAGTCAACTCTTCACATGAGGTGGCCAAAGTACTGGAGTTTCAGCTTTAGCATCATTCCTTCCAAAGAAATCCTAGGGCTGATCTCCTTCACAATGGACTGGTTGGATCTCCTTGCAGTCCAAGGGACTCTCAAGAGTCTTCTCCAACACCACAGTTCAAAAGCACCAATTCTTCGGTGCTCAGCCTTCTTCACAGTCCAGCTCTCACACCCATACATGATCATAGAACAAACCATAGCCTTGACTAGACGGACCTTTGTTGGCAAAGTAATGTCTCTGCTTTTGATTATGCTATCTAGGTTGGTCATAACTTTCCTTCCAAGGAGTAAGCGTCTTTTAATTTCATGGCTGCAATCACCATCTGTAGTGATTTTGGAGCCCAGAAAAATAAAGTCTGACACTGTTTCCACAGTTTCCCCATCTATTTCCCATGAAGTGATGGGACCAGATGCCATGATCTTCGTTTTCTGAATGTTGAGCTTTAAGCCAACCTTTTCACTCTCCACTTTCACTTTCATCAAGAGGCTTTTTAGTTCCTCTTCACTTTCTGCCATAAGGGTGGTATCATCTGCATATCTGAGGTTATTGATATTTCTCCCAGCAATCTTGATTCCAACTTGTGTTTCTTCCAGTCCAGCATTTCTCATGATGTACTCTGCATATAAGTTAAATAAACATGGTGACAATATGCAGCCTTGACGTACTCCTTTTCCTATTTGGAACCAGTCTGTTGTTCCATGACCAGTTCTAACTGTTGCTTCCTGACCTGCATACAGATTTCTTAAGAGGCAGATCAGGTGGTCTGGTATTTCCATCTCTTTCAGAATTTTCCATAGTTTATTGTGATCCACACAGTCAAAGGCTTTGGCATAGTCAATAAAGCAGAAATAGATGTTTTTCTGGAACTCTCTTGCTTTAATCCATGATCCAGAGGATGTTGGCAATTTGATCTCTAGTTCCTCTGCCTTTTCTAAAACCAGCTTGAGCATGTTACCCACTCTCTATTTCTACAAGGATAAAATCATTAGCCATTGCAGTCAATGACCAACAGTGCACCCTGAAAGGAATTCAGAATGAAGAACAGAATGAGGCACTCTGTGCTTTGGAAACAAGACTGTAGAAAGTTAAAATATTTATATATATATACATGTGTGTGTGTGTTAAGTTGCTTCAGTCACGTCCAATTCTTTGTGACCCTATGGACTGTAGCCCACCAGGCTTCTGTGTCCATGGGATTCTCCAGGCAAATATAACATGTATATATATATATATATATTAACATTTTAATAAAATTTTTATGGACTCTTGTACCTTTCCAAGCTTACAAAAGCACTAAAATCATTTACTGAGATACTGTCCAGCACAACTGGCAGTAACCTGTTGTTGAGATATGTGCTTGACTGCATGTGTTCTCTATCCCAAACTGTACTTATACTTACTTCTCCCCACTTCCTCTTTGGAGCAGTTTCTCAGCACTATATGAGGAACTCTTCTCAGGCTATAGTCCTCAGTAAGGTCCCAGAATAAAACTGAAACTCAAAACTCTCATGTTGTGCCTCTTTCTTTGCTGCTGCTGCTGCTAAGTCGCTTCAGTCGTGTCCGACTCTTAGCGACCCCATGGACTGCAGCCTACCAGGCTCCTTGGTCCATGGGATTTGCCAGGCAAGAGTACTGGCGTGGGTTGCTACTGCCTTCTCCGGCCTTTTTCTTTAAGTGGACACAAACTTCGTGAAGACAGGAACCATGACTATCTTTTTCAGTACTGTATATCCACCCGGCTCTTTGCACATTGCTTGCCAAGTAGTAGTCGCTCAATTAATATTAGTTGAAAATATTAATTTTTAAAATAATTCTTGATCTTCCAGAGTTATCATCCTTCCTTTGTTACTGAGCCCAAGCTTGCTCTGCTCATGAACAACCAGCCAATAAATCTGAGGTAAGATGTTGAGACAAGGAAGGGACATCACTCAGGGAGCCAACAGATGGAAAAGATGTCAGTCTAGCGCCTTGTCAAAATAACCATCTTGTAGGGGCCTGGATGCCAGATTCTTTTACAGGTCAGAGATGGGGAGGAAGGTGAAGAAACAAAGTAAAAAAACCATCGCATTCTTCCAAATGTCTCCTAAAGTGGCAAGTTTTAGGCAGTGGAATGTGTTTCACTTTCGTACAGCCCTTCACACGTGGGCAGGGTCAGGCTATCTCCCTGAGGCAGATCATTACGTATGCCTACAGTAACAAAAGGGGCAAGATAAAGGATAAATTCACAGAAACAGGTCCAACATGAATTAAAAATTATCCCTCCCTAGATACACTATCCTGTTACAGAGAGACATTACTCTTTAGTGGTTATGTGTATGGACTCCAGAAAAGGAGCATCTAGATTCATATCCTGGCTTTTACAATTTTGAGCAAGTTCCTCTGCCTAGTGTTCCCATCTGTAAAGTTGGGAAGACAATGATGATAATAATAATAACTACTTTATAAGATAACATAGGCTCTAGTGGTAAAGAGCCAATGCAGGAGATCTAAGAGATGTGGGTTTGATCCCTGGGTAAGGAAGATCCTCTGGAGGAAAGCATGGCAACTCACTCCAGGATTCTTGGCTAGAGGATTCCACCAATGTACAGAGGAAACTGGAGGGTCTATGATCCATAGGGTTGCAAAAAGTTGAACATGACTGAAGCAACTTAACACACACAAGATAGCTTAACAGAGAATAATTAAAGAGTTGACATAGATGTAAAAGCAGCCATTCTTGGCTCATAGTAAAATTAACTATTATTGCTATATCTGTACCTTGTTCATTGCTTTAATAGTGCATATGCATCACTTCTTTTTGTAATTATTTTCATACCCTATGTCATTCTCTAGGTCATTAATTAGATTATTGTTCACTTCATATTCAAGAAGTCTCACACAGTGCCTGGTCAATTAAGCACTCAGTAAAATTGAACTTAACTTGGTATAGTATATAACATTCAACTATGAAAAATGTATATCTTTTTCTCATTATATGTATGCTTAGCTGCTCAGTTGTGTCCGACACCTTGTGGCCCAATGGACAGTAGCCTGCCAGGCTCCTCTGTCCATGGGGATTCTTCAGGCAAGAATTCTGAGTGGGTTGGCATGCTCTCCTCCAGGGGATCTTCCCAACCCAGGGATCGAATCCAGAGCTCCCAGGTTGCAGGTGGATTCTTTACTGTTGGAGCCACCAGGGAAACTATACTCTCCTGTTACTAAACCTCTTCATTAAAATTAGGCTTATAATGAATAACAATCAAAATGTGAGATGTTTTTTACATTGTGGAAAAGAAAAAGGGAAAAAAAGAACACAAGTAAAAAGAGACATGGAGAGGAAAAATAGCTCTTGGACTGCAAAATTCCATTAAACATTTCGAAGGACAGGCTTTATGATTCTAATTAGAGGTTGTTGTGCTTGTAGAGGAATTGACTCCTTTCATTGATGCAATTCCATGTTTTTGACATTCTGCTTAATATATTAAACCTGGAAACAATGAGCTGACAATATTATCAGGAATCAGTCTATACCACAGTCTTTCCTAGTGTACCCTAAGAAAGTGAAGTGAAGTCATTAGTCTTGTCTGACTCTTTGTGACCCCGTGGACTGTAGCCTACCAGGCTCCTCAGTCCACGGAATTTTCCAGGTAAGAGCAGTGAAGTGGGTTGCCATTTCCTTCTCAAGGGGATCTTCCCAACCCAGGGATCGAACCCAGGTCTCCCGCAGTGCAGGCAGATGCTTTACCATCTGAGCCACCAGGGAAGCCCCTGCTGTACCCTAAATAAGTAACCAAAGTTGTACACAAAGATTAATGTAAAGGATGGTCATACAAATACTATACTATGATTTCTAACAGAGAAACCAGCCTAAAGATCTTCCGTAACCCAAGTGGGAACAGTTAAACATGATGTGGCACAAAGTCACCAGCGGAAAATGATGCAGTTAGTTCAAACCATATTTTCCAAGGAATTTTGGTTGCAGACGCAAAATTAAATGGAACAAAAATTGAATTATAAAGTGATACTTTTATCTGGTGTTATATGTGATTTTAATTTTCATCTTTAACGTTCCTGTACTTTCCAAACTTAGGCATTTTAATAAAAAAGTGTGTTTTTGTTGTTTGATTTTTTTGTTTTGCCATGCAATACAACTTCTGGGATCTTAGTTCCCCCATCAGGGACCAAACCCAGGCCCACAGCAGTGTAAACACTAAGACATAACCACTGGATAACCAGGAAATTCCCAAAAAAGTGGTTTCTTTTTTCATCATAAAACTATTTTTAAAAATCCATAATCATTTACATTTTGACATTTGACCCATTATTTTTTACTGTTTCTCAAGAGTGTTGTTCATGAACAGCTTACATCAGATCAGGATCCTGGTGCAGGCAGGTGCACACTTAGGGATCAGAATCTGACTTTTCACCTAACTCAGGTAAGTCTTCACTGAATACATGTTGAAGTTCACAAAATTTTAGATTTAGCAACTAGAAAAGAGAAACCTGCATTTAATATTAAAGAACTATAATGGAGTATAAACTTTAAAAATGTAAATCACTACACTGTACACTTGTAACTTATATAATATTATACACCAAATATATCTCATTAAAAAATGTTTTTAAAAGAACTTTTTGAGACACCTACTCACACACATGGCCAGAAGATGGCGCAGGTTTTCCATTACCTGATTCACATCATCAGAATGAAATCTCTTTCAAAAGAAATAGCTTGATCTCAAATACAGGAAAGAATCCTCACTCTGAAATGAGAACTAGAATTTTTAATACAGGATGGAATTAGGCATCCTTTCTTCAGAGAAACCACTCTCCTCTAGAGAAAGATTACTAGGTTAGGATATGTCCTCTGGGCTAAAACAGTGCTGTACCCCAAAGGAGAGCCCCATGTTAGCTGCAAATCTCTGTGGAATTTAGGAGCAACAGGAGTGAAAAGCAAAGGAACAGGGTATCTAGTCCCAGGGCAGGTGGAGATGAATGCAACAGACTCTCAATCTTATCTCTTCTTTTGCCTCCACTTTGACTTCTGGCATCAGTGGTAGAACCCACCTCCTTGGCACATCCACTGAATAGGAGGTAAGCAGTGATGGGAGCACAGTGCCAACAACAAGTGCAAAAGGCCTTGACCTGGAGGACCCAGCCCCCTGTGACTGCTTCCAAGAAACTTGCCCAGACAAGCCCTGCAAACATGGCTGACAGCCTTCTCTGCCATTCACAGAACCCACTCACAGTAAGCTTGCCTTTACTTTTTCAATTAACCTGTTGTGATAAAATTAATCTGTTTACAAGATCTATGTTTCCCAGGAGATGCTAGACTGTGAGCTACTAGCCACAGGCTGTCAGCTACTGCTTTCTAATTTATCAGTCATAGACTGAGGGTGGGGAGTGGAATATCATTTACAATGGTGGTGAAAATAATCATTACCCAGGAATAATATTAACCAAAAAAAAAAAAAAAAAGAAAGAAAATATGTGAGAACTATTTGAGAAAAAATACAGTCAAGTTTAAACAAATGATAATAGCAATATAATAGCAAACAATTATAGGAGGCTTACATCTCACTGGAGAAGGCAATGGCACCCCACTCTAGTACTCTTGCCTGGAAAATCCCATGAACGGAGGAGCCTGGTAGGCTGCAGTCCATGGGGTTGCAAAGAGTCAGACATGACTGAGCCACTTCACTTTCACTTTTCACTTTCATGCATAGGAGAAAGAAATGGCAACCCACTCCAATATTCTTGCCTGGAGACTCCCAGGGACGGGGGAGCCTGGTGGGCTGCCGTCTACAGGGTCGCACAGAGTCGGACACTACTGAAGCGACTTAGCAGCAGCAGCAGCTACATCTCACTATTCTAGCATTTTTTCATATTTTACTTCATTTAATCAACAATGTATGAGGTAGGTACCACAGAGTTTCTCATTTTATAGAAAATGGAAGTAGAAAGAGGTTAAGTAACTTGCTGGATGAGATTTCATCTTCACTGTTGGAAAGCTTGAATTATATCTTACACTTCCCCAATTGTTTTTTGTATTTCACGGAAGTCTCATGAAAATCCCTAAAGAAGGAAAGTTCACTGTTTTAAGAGGTTCATATTTTATGTAAGCAATGTAAGTCCTAGGAAAAAATCCAAAAGAACATGCATCAAATGTTGAAGGTATCTTTGATTCTTTTTACTTTCACATATATAACAAACTTGTTGCAATATGCATGTATTACTGAATTCTAAGCATCATGAAGGGTATTTTACCTGAATTGTCTCTATGTTCTGCCAACAACATGAGGTAGGGACTATTTTGCCTGCTTCATTTATTTTAGAAATGGAATCACAGAGAGGTTTCCTAACTTACTGTATTAGGTTGCACAGCTGGTACAGCCTGAATCTAAATGGATGAGTGCCTTAATAGCAGAAGTCCAGGGTGCTGGGACTCAGAAGAGCTGAAATGTATGGAACCTGAGATCCTGGAATCCGAGCCTCTTAAACTCTCTGGGGCCATAGCATTGGGGCATGGGCCCATGGCATAGGGTGGGCCCATAGCATAGGGGTGGGGGGGCCTTGGCTCCACAGTCTTTCCCTTAGTTTTCATCCCTCATGCTCTTGCACAGACTCAAAACTGAGAATGTACAAAACCAAGGAGGAAGTAGAAAATTCACTATGGCTGTTGCTAGAAAGAGCAATTCATTAGTGCTCTGTTCTTTATCTTTCTTTAACCTTCTACCTGGACTGGGAGAAACACAAGTTGGAATCAAGATTGCTGGGAGAAATATCAATAACCTCAGATATGCAGATGACACCACTCTTATGGCAGAAAGTGAAGAGGAACTCAAAAGCCTCTTGATGAAGGTGGAAATGGAGAGTGAAAAAGCTGGCTTAAAGCTCAACATTCAGAAAATGAAGATCATGGCATCCGGTCCCATCACTTCATGGGAAATAGATGGGGAAACAGTGGAAACAGTGTCAGACTTTATTTTTCTGGGCTCCAAAATCACTGCAGATGGTGACTGCAGCCATGAAATTAAAAGACGCTTACTCCTTGGAAGGAAAGTTATGACCAACCTAGATAGCATATTCAAAAGCAGAGACATTACTTTACCAACAAAGGTTCGTCTAGTCAAGGCTATGGTTTTTCCCGTGGTCATGTATGGATGTGAGAGCTGGACTGTGAAGAAGGCTGAGCGCCGAAGAATTGATGCTTTTGAAGTGTGATGTTGGAGAAGACTCTTGAGAGTCCCTTGGACTGCAAGGAGATCCAACCAGTCCATTCTGAAGGAGATCAGCCCTGGGATTTCTTTGGAAGGAATGATGCTAAAGCTGAAACTCCAGTATTTTGGCCACCTCATGCGAAGAGTTGACTCATTGGAGAAGACTCTGATGCTGGAAGGGATTGGGGGCAAGAGGGGAAGGGGATGACAGAGGATGAGATGGCTGGATGGCATCACTGACTCAATGGATGTGAGTCTGGGTGAACTCCAGGAGTTGGTGATAGACAGGGAGACCTGGCATGCTGTGATTCATGGGGTCGCAAAGAGTTGGACACAACTGAGCGAAAGATCTGATCTGATCTGATCTGAACCTTCTACCTATTCTTTAATCTTGTACCTGTTCTTTAACCTTCTACCTATTCTTTAACCTCCTACCTGTTCTTTAAACTTTTACCTGTTCTTTAAGCTTCTAGTTTGGCACCAAACTATAACTTGTGAAGGCTTTTTATCCCTGAATGCTGGTTAAACTTCATAGGCTTAATCTACCAGCCTTGACAATATTGGGCAGTTGCATTACCTGTCTACCTGTCTATTACTATAATTATAATAATTGGCTGTGTGCATTTTTAAAAATTAACATGATGAGTACCTCACCACACAATACTGTTCGTATAATCACAGAAGAAATACCAAGAAAAAGCCATCTCAGCATTAACAGCTAATTCCTGTCAAAGGAGTAAACTAAATGTTCTGTCTTATAGTCAAGGAACTTTACAATGAAAACTGAATGCAGATATATGAACATTAAGCATTTATAAATTTTGGCATTATATCTTTGACAATAATTAATTTGACTCTCTTTTTGAGATGTATTGAGATGTGAAACAAAATGTAAATTGAACTTGTTAGAGTAAGTCCCATTAATAATATAAATGTTCTCAAATAGTCGTTATTAATGATGTCATGATATAATTTCTTCTGTTTTACGATTTCTATTCATCTTGTGTGAAACTTATAAGACTTTAAGCTAAGTTAAGGGTTTTAAGCCTCAGTAGCCAGGGTGAAATTCCATGTTTTTTCTGTCTTGAAAAGTCGGCTGGAGGACTGAGGGATAAACTGAGGGAAGATTGATGGGTGACACAAGTCACTGGAACAGAAGAAGCAACTTATGAGTCAAGGTCCCCTCCCCAGGGGTAAATGTTATTCCTTAAAATGAGATGCTTCATGAGGACCTAACTCCACCTGCTGAGAGCTGCTGCAGAGGGACACTGCCAGAGGCCCTGTCAGAGCAGAGGCCCACTTCCCACTCACACTTGTCTGGAGACCCACTGCAGACAGCAGATCACTGCTCCTGCTGACATGTCTCCTGCCCAGACTTCTCCTTGGAGAGGTTCCTTACCCTCTTTTCTATAGTCCCAAATCTGACTAATGTGTCTGGCAGGCTAATTGCTTGGAATAAACCAAGTGATTTGTGAACTGAATATAGGCCATGTTTTTTTCTGTCTCCAAACCATGATGCTTGCCTGTCCTTACTGCTGGGCCTTGTGACAACCATTTGGAGCTGTTACTGAACCAAACTTGGGTCTGCTCGCCTGCATGCAGTAAAGCCAGTTTACTGACACCTGGTTTTGGTGAAGGAAAGTGCAGAGTATCAAGCAAGAGTTCAAGGCAGCTAGTGCCCAAAACACTTGAACTCCCTGATGGGTTTCAGGAAAGCACTCTTTGGAGTAGGTAGCATTTCTAAAGGCCATGTTGCGGGGTAGGAGGGCGGGCGGTCACAAGGAATGTAATCAGGTTGTTTATAATTCTCTGCTTTGTTGGTGGTAAGGTAACAGGACAGTATCACTTTGTCAATCCTCTGGCTCCAGTAGGTCTGGGGTGCTGTGTGTTCATGGTCTTCAAGTAGTTAATTTTGGCAGCTACAAATTGATACTTGCCATCTACCTCTACAAGGGTTAAATCATGTGCTGCTGCAGCTGTTGACTTTCAACACTCCATGAAAGGAGTTCTGGGTGGAGAGCTGAATGAAGCACTCTGTGCTCTGGAAAAAACTGACAGGTTTTTAGACAGATATTTTCAGAAGATGGCCTTATGAGACCAATTCTTGCATCTCCTCATATCTAGAAGCTTTCACAAGACTAGCAGTAAACTTCTACAAAAAATGATGCACTTGATTGCATGGACTCCCCCTTTACCAAAATCACATCTGTGCTGACCTTCCCTGCTACCTCTGTGGAGCAGTTTATCAGAGCTATCTAAGGTGCTGTCTCCCAGGCTACAGTCCTCATTTTGCTCCCAATAAAACTTAACTCACAACTTTCACGTACATTTTTAAAAGTCAATAACTTCCATTATGTGGGGATTTTTAGCATCTGTACAACTTTTCTGGAAATATGCATCAAATATTGTTTTCTGCGGACCTCAGAAGAAGAGTTTTCTGTGAACCTCAGAGAATACATAGTTGGAGGACTCTGCCCCAGGAAGGCTGCATAGAGTCACATGTAACTACAGAACCATGGAGAGAGAAAGAAGTGGACAAATCCAAAGGTTTGAGCACGATTAAATGTGGGGATTGAAGAAAAGAGAGAAGTCAAGGTTGACTCTTGGGGTTATAGCTGAATAATTTGGTAATTAGTGTTGACTTTATTGCCTTGAGGGGTCTTCCGTGGTGGCTCAGACAGTAAAGAATCCAGCTGCAATGCAGGAAACCCAGGTTCAATCCTAGGGTCAGGAAGATTCCCTAGGAGAAGGGAATGGCTACCCACTCCAGTGTTCTTGCCCGAATTCCATGGACAGAGAAGCCTGGTGTGCTGTGTAGTCCATGAGGTCATAAAGCATCAGACACAACTAAGAGATGGACAGTTTCATTTTTTAATTTTTTTCATTTTTGTTTTCTTGAAAGCCTGGAATCCTGGCAGTTGTGGAGTGGGAGAGAACCAGAAATGCCCAAGAATTGGACCTGAAGGTGGAGCTCGGTGGTTATGGATAGAAAGTCAAGATTGGAAGTCAGCAGTGGCTTCATGGTTCATGAGATGTCAGGAGATAAGGTAGGGAAGGGGTGGGATTTAAAAGGGGTTGGGCCTAGAGATTTGCAAACTCTTCAAGGGGATGGAGGAGACAACATAAGATCAGCCTGGATCAGCTGGTCAGCTAGATCAGCGCTCTAGCCTCTTTCCTCACTCTGCTCCAGGTTGAGTCCTAGAGCTGGAACCCCTCTCCAGGTAAGGCTGACAGAAATATGGGGCATGGGGCAGATGCTGTCCTGGGCTCCCCTAGCTTTATATTTGCTCTGTCTCTCATTGGACCATGAGAAAGGCATCTTCCTAGGTGTCTCTTATTAAGAAATTGGGAATATGAAAATAGTAGTGCCATGAGAGAAGAAAATGAAGACCAGGAGGCAATGAGGAAGGACTGAAGTATTTGCTTTAAAAACATGGTTGGGAGGTGAAATTAACAGTGTCTTTGGAGGCAATGGTACAAGCAAGAGCTTCAGAACTTAGGGAACTCAGACTTTGATTCTTTCTTCTCCATTCCCTAGACATGAGGCCTGAACTTTATCTCGAACCTATATCTTCAGATTTTTTTCTGACTGGGGATAGAGTTGGAAGTAGTAACTCTTTCTATATTTCCTTCATTGTTAGAAAATTGAGCTCTTTTTCTAAAAACAAAAGGAAAAACATGTTTACTATTACAGTCATATAAATTTAAGCAAATGCATATCTAGAAAAATACCATTTTTATTTTCTGAGTACAAAATGGAGGTACTTATCTGCATGCTGCTGCTGCTGCTAAGTCACTTAAGTCGTGTCCGACTCTATGCGACCCCATAGATGGCAGCCCAGCCAGGCTCCTGTGTCCCTGGGATTCTCCAGGCAAGAACACTGGAGTGGGTTGCCATTTCCTTCTCCAATGCATGAAAGTGAAAAGTGAAAGTGAAGTTGCTCAGTTGTGTCTGGCTCTTTGCCACCCCATGGACCGCAGCCATGGGGCTCCTCCGCCCATGGAATTTTCCAAGGAAGAGTACTGGAGTGGGTTGCCATTGCCTTCTCCACTTATCTGCATACTAAACCTTAAACTTTGAATTCTATATCAACGGCTTTGCTTGAATTCTAGCCCTGAGTCACAGCTGCACAGGAGATGAAGTCCTGCTCTGCAGAAAACTCATCCTTCTTTCAGAACAAGGACCTCTGTAGGTAAGCAGAGGTATAAAACAAAACTCAATCAATTTGAAAGTCAAATTGGGGAGTATCTCCACTAGCCCTTAGGGAAAGAAAAGATTATTTTTTGGCCAGGACATCTTTTGAGGGAAAAGAATGGCAGCTTCATCATATAGACAGCTTCTTGCTCTGGGCAGCAGGCTATGGAGAGGGCCCACAGAACAGATAACCTCTTCCTTGCCAATCAGAAAATTCCGATCTGGCTGGCTAAGGTTACATTTCTGGGGAAGCTGAAAACCGCAAGTAAGTTAAGTGCAAAGTCTTGCTAGGATATCATGTGTTCCATCTAGATTTTTTCTTTATTACCATACATTTGCTGATGTATCTTTTAAAATCCTCACACTGGCTCCCTTTTTTTAAAATTTATTTATTTTAATTGGAGGCTAATTACTTTACAATATTGTATTGGTTCTGCCACACATCCACATGAATCTGCCACGGGCGTACACATGTTCCCCATCCTGAACCCCCTCCCACATCCCTCCCAGTACCATCCCTCCAGGTCATCCCAGTGCACCAGCCCCAAGCATCCTGTATTGAACCTGGACTGGCGATTCGTTTCTTATATGATATTATACATGGGTCATTTTTATGCTTAGTTTTACATATGGTTATTTTTTTCTCTTTAAGGAAAATTCTTACTTGGCTTTTGCTTTTATTCTTATGCTGCTAAGTCACTTCAGCTGTGTCCGACTCTGTGCAACCCTATAGACGGCAGCCCACCAGGCTCCTCCGTCCCTGGGATTCTCCAGGCAAGACACTGGAGTGGGTTGCCATTTCCTTCTCCAATGCATGAAAGTGAAAAGTGAAAGTGAAGTTGCTCAGTCGTGTCCCACTCTTAGCAACCCCATGAACTGCAGCCTACCAGGCTCCTCTGTGCATGGGATTTTCCAGGCAAGAGTACTGGAGTGGGGTGCCATTGCCTTCTCCGTTTATTCTTATAGTTTTCTCTTAAATTTCTACTTTTAACTCAGCGTTTTGTCTTTTCTTGGTTTTGTCTTAGCCATGTTTTTTGGAGCACAAAATATTTTATACTTCTGGATTGCAATAACTGAAAATGTTTCTTTGTTTCATTCTTTATTTTGACTTGGATTCTGCTATATTAGTCAGTGCTTTAATTTTGTAAGCATTTATATGTACAACTTTGTCCTTATTTTCAGTTTTCCTTGATATTTGCTTTAATAGTATTTGTAGGACATATAGGGCAGTTTTGTTATGGACCTGAACTTGGGTTCATTCACCTGATGCACAGCAGTCAATCTACTGACAGTGGGTCACGATAAAGGAAAGTACAGCACTTACTGGTAGGGCACCAAGCAAGGACAATAGGCAACTAATGCCCAGAGGACCTGAACTCCTTGCTTGACGACCTGCAAATTAACACTGTACTTTGCTTTCACCACAACCTGGAATCAATAGATTGACTTTGCTGCAATAAACATGAGTTCAAGTAAGCAACTATTTTTGTGGACCACCAAAAGGACCACCACCCAAGGTGGATGTCTTTGTGGCACATAGGCCCATAGCAAGAAGTGGCTCTAAGAGTCTGTCCAGCAGATTCCTGAGCACCTTTGTCTCGAGGACAACCCTGAGCCTCTGCCCCCAACTGGATTACAATGACCCTTGGTACATCGAGGTGATGGAACAATGCACTTGCTTGTGACCTCTCTGTGAAATAGCAAAGCTCATGTGTGATGGCACCAAGGTATTCTTTCTTTTAGCCACTTGGCTCTGTCCATGATTGGGCATTGATTTTGAGGGGTTTCTGTGTTGGACGAAAGAATCTGTAACCCTGAGAGATGCCTTGTGTTTGTGGACTTGCTTCCTTCTTTAACATTTGACAGCACTCTCTGTGAATAATCAAAACGGATAATCAAAGGTCTGTTCCATGTTGCAGACCCTGAGAGTATATTTTGCAGAATTGGTAAATATTTAAGCACCTCTGAAAAAAAAATGGTGTTATATTGCAGCACAGCTTGGCCTCAGTAGTCTAGGACCTGGATTACATTGCCCCCCAGTATGTCTCTAAATAACACCATCTTTCAACCAGAACTGTTTTGTTAAATGGGAAGAAATGGAATGATGCTTCTTAAGTACACCCTTTGATATTATTTTATCAAGTAGGCCTATTCAGATGTAACATGCATAAAGTATGACAGAGAAAGAAATTTCCTCAAATAGGGAGATACTAAAAGTTCTATTTAAAAAAGTTTAAACAGATTCTCAGGAATCAAAAGAAGGGGAATTTTTAAAAAATAATGGGCAGACGGAGATGGGGAAGCAGGGGCAGGGGCCATGGATCCCATAGCCACAAATTCACCTTCGCCTGCTCAGGTAGAAGCTGAGGAAGGAGGAGTTGTCTCCCTCTTTTATCCGGCAGAGCACCCATATTTGTCAGAGAACCGCTTATGTTCAGGCAAGGCATTCACACTGAGGCAGATTCTCATTGGAGGAATAAATGCCCAAGATCAGCCAGCAGGATTCATGTGGATATACTCTCCTTTTTCAAACTTGTTTAATTGGAAAATTAATATACCAACCTATTGTGATGACCGTACCAGGATGGAAAATGCATTCTCCTCCATCTTTGCCACCCACAGCCCAAACTGGGTCAGAGCTTCCTAACTACCCCATTGGCTGAGGAAGAGATAAGGATGGTAATAGAAAATGCTAGAGAAGAGGCGGGTAGAATGCATGTTGCTATCTCTGGCAATCCCCTCCCAGCACCAGCAGCAAAAGCAATTCCTACCACAGAGCCATACTGGGAGGGGAATAACCTAGGAGATAAAGCTGGAATCGAGCATTACTAGGAGTGCATCATAGTAGGGCTCCAAAAGGGAGAACCGACACAGGAGTTTTCATAAGGTTCAAGGAATGTGCAAACATCCACAGTAAAAACCCCGAGTTTGGGGAGAGCATGTAAGGGCATATCGCCAATATACAAATGTGAATCTAGATAATCTGGAGAATTTCAAGTTAATTAACCAGACCCTGTGGCTCAGAGTGTGCCCCAGATATCTAGAAACTGTGCAAAAGGTAGAAGGTCTTTTTCTGCTTCTGATACCTCTTTTGGTGGAATAGAAACTGCTTTCAGTTTCTCACAGTTGGGAGGGCATACAAGAACAAAAGGAGACCTTTTAAATGAAGCAGCAGATGCCCATTTCGGCAGCGATACTCACTGGGCAGAGAAATGGGGAGACAAGAAATCTGAGCAGAGGATAAGATTCCAGGGACCCAAGAGAGTGAAGGGTAGCCCTCAGAAACGAGACCCCTAAAGGGGACATGTTAAAGTACATCCCCAGCAGTACTTATTGAAAGCCAAGAAAGCCACTGAAAAAAAAAATCTGTCCCAACTTAAAAACAGAAACCAGAAGAGGAGGAGAAATCATTCTTCATGCTGGAGACAAGAGAGTGAGGAAAGCCAGGGAGTTCACGCGGGGGAAAAAGGCCCCATCCCACCTCCCACCGGGAGTGCCAGGTAACCTTTTTTTGGGAAACAGACAACTGACTTTCTGATTGGTACTGGAGCCACTAGTTCAGTTTTGAACATGAGTTAACCCCAAGAAAAGAGCCATGTCAAGCAGAGTCTACAGAATGCCTCTCCCAAAACTGCTTTGCAGCCCCTAGATTGAAGTGCTTAACTTAAAACACACTTTTATATACATGCCAGAGAGCCCAGTCTCATTGTTGAGGTGAAATTTATTATGCTAAAATGACTTTCACTCTCGGAAGACTGAATATAGAGGGAATACCAGAAAAAGCTTGTGCCTTGCAGGCAGCCATCCTGTCAAGTGAGGGAGCCACTAGCATCCCTGACAGGACATCCTGCACCAGGGAAGCCTGAGAGCATAGGCTGATTAGGGGGCAGGTACAGCAAGGAAGGCCGTAGCAGTGAAGGTGAAACTGAAACCGGACACTCAGGCTCTGAGCTTAAGGCAATACCCTCTAAAGCAGCAAGCAAAACAGGGATGCAGACTTTAATAAACTGGATTTTAAAATTACCTGCTTATTTTCCTCCCTCAGTCAACTTACGGGCTTCCCATGTGTCAGTAGTGGTTAGAATCTGCCTGCCAATGCAGGTGATGTAAGAGACATGGGTTCAATCCTGTGTTGGGAAGATCCCCAGGTGTTGGGCACAGCAACCCACTCGAGTATACTTGCTTAGAGAATCCCATGGACAGAGGAGCCTGGTGGGCTACAGTCCACAGGGTCGCAAAGAGCTGGACATGACTAAAAGCAACTCAGCATGCATGCATGCCTTCACCGTATAATACTCACATCCTGACTTTACGAAGCCAGGCACTGAAGAACACTGATTCATTCAGGACAGAAGAGCCATAAATCAGATAGTGAGAGATATCCAAACTGTAGTCCCCAACACTTATATTCAAATTGACTATCTTAACCTGAAGATTATTGTTAGACTTAACGGAGGTCTTTTTCTATATAACTTTGAGTCTTGAATCCCAAGAGTTATTTGCATTTGTAAGGAAGATCTGAAAATCAAAGCAATCAACAATCTCAACTCTCTGGCCAAATGAAGCTCTAAACTCCCTGGAAAAGGCCCAAATTTCAGAACTCTCAGTCAAATATCTAAGAATCAAACTGACCAAAGGCCAGAGGAATTGCTCCAGGACTGCCTGCAGGCAGTAGCCAGAGTAACAGTGTCCAACACCAAAGCCTCGGGTTCCTGGGATGGCAAGATTCTGCTGCCCACGAGTCCCCAACTTAAGCTAATAGTTAAACAGTTCCATGAAGCCCTAAAATAAGTCTGACAATAAGCCCTCAGGGGGAGCAGAGAATGTGAAAAAAGTCTTCCAGTCAATGGAGGGAAAACTACTGACTGCGTCTGTTTTGGGTTTGCCACATTTGAAAAAGTCATTTGATCCCTTTAAACATAAAAGACAGGTAGTGAGACTGGAGGTATTGACTTACAATCTGAGAGCACAAAATGCCCAGTATCCTATTTCACAAAGGCTTTGGACAGTATAATCCAGGATTGGTCAATGTATCTGAGTGTCATAGCTGCTGCTCTGGATTTGCGGCAAGAAGCAGAATTTACTCCAGGACAGCCAACCGTGGTGTTTACATCCCACTATGTGTCGCTGCTGTTGGCACTAAAGGGTGGATATTGGCTCACTTCAGACCACTTGAGAGGATATCAGTCAATTTTATTTGATAATCCTAATGTGACCCCAAAGCCTGTGTCCTTTGTGAATCTGGTCTCATTGCTCCCCACCCCTTTGGGTGACCCCTGGGCCCAGGTTCATGCATTATTGTTTGCAGATTGTCAAGCAGCTGTTTGGGCCTGATTAATGATTCCTTGGGAGATGTAGACATTGAGAACTTCTCAAATGGAAGTAGTTTCATGGACCATGGAAACTGAAAGAGCAGATACGCAGTGATAACCTAGCAGGAGATCTCAGGAATGGAAGCTTCGCCATCACATACTTGGGCCAAAATGTTAAATTATTGTTCTCACTTGACTTTTCTGTCTCTGTGAGGTTAAGATAGTTAACATCTGTACTGACTCGAAATATGCCTTTTCAGTTATGAATGCTTATGGGGCAATTTGGAAAGATAGATTGCTCACTTTTGAAGAAAAGGAAATCAAACATGCCCCCAGGAAGTTTTGAAACTGCTAGGCACAGTGTTCAAGCCAAAGGAGGTGGGAGCTGTGCATTGCCCGAGGCAGTCAGCAAAAAGCACCTTTAGTTACAGCACGGATTCTAAGTGTAAACCTGACCCAATTTAACCTGACATACCGAGAACCTTGAAAGGTCACTAGAGTAAGTACTAAGTCTTATGTATCTAGGAGCAAGTGGAAAATGACCAAGGAGTGTTTTAATTCATGTATATCTCATGGAAGAGGTTATTGGATCAGTATACCTGAGCACCCATCATGGACAGTAGATACAGGATTACATTAAAAGATCAATATGCAAAGGACACTTTAAAGAATATTATGAAAATGTATCATTTGTGCCAAAAATAATTCTAAGACGGGAACTCCCCTACCCTGTATGGAGTCTAAGGTGGAGCAGAGAGCCTGAGTGAAGATTGGTGAGTAGATTTTACAGTAATGCCCAAAGTAAACGGAGAATTTCACTCCCTACTAGTGATGGCTGACCTTAACAGGCTGCTTAGAAACATTTCCTTGCTGGATTGAAAACACTTCAGAAGTAGTAATGCTCTGAACTGAGCTGGGTAGCTCAATTCAGAGCAATACTAGAGGTGTCTTTATTGCTAATATGATTCAGGAAGAATCTAAAATATGTGGAATAAAAAAAGAGTTTGCATGCATCTTAGAGCCTGTGATCAACCAGAACCACACATTAAAAAAGACAATGGTTAAAATCTGTAAAGAAACTGACTTAACGTGGGTTAAGTTGCCAGTTACATTGCTTAGAATTAGAATGTGTCCTAGAATAAGTACATAACTAGAGTCCTTATGAAATGTTGTGTGAGAGATCCTTCCTCTATTCTGAGCAGTTAAGTGGTCAGACGTGTGATTGAAAGGTAAAAGAATTAGACACTGTAAGATATGTGTAAACACTGGGGTAAGTTTGAAATACTATTTCTAAATTTGATACTAATAAATAATGTTTCCCATAGATGTCCTCTTCCAGTGTTTTTGAACTGGAGACTGAGTGCTGTTAATAATGAGGAAGAATATACACCAGAGAACCAACTCCAGCCTCGGAGGGTGAAGCCTTACCATGTTCTACTGCTAACTAGCTCTTCTGTTCAATTGATAGAAGTCAAGTTGTGGATCTGTTACACATGGATGAAGCTTGCTTCTGACTCAACTACTAATCTACAGTCCTCAGCAGTTACAGAAAAGTCAGTCACAAAACTGAACAAAGTCAGTCTGCCTTCCTACAAGTCCACAGTGGGACTTCGGTTAAATCAAAGAAAGTTATCTTTTATAAGTTGTGAATGACTTGTGACCATTTATCACAACATTTATAATTGGCTGGAGCATTTTTCTGTTTTATTATTTGCTTATCCTTTTTTCTTTGCTTCTGGATTCATCTAATCATTTTACCTGTGATTATATTGTAGACAAGCCTATCATTTGCTGTGATATTGATAATAAGAGATATTTAACTTTTGCTCTATTTTAATTTAAACCTTGTGATAATACAGTTAGTACCAAAGTTTAGGGCCATTGCTATTTTCCCACATAAGAGCTTGGCCCCAGCTTTAATGACGGCTCTTGCTTTTCTTTACTGCCTCATCCCACTGGTGTCTGCTGCTTCCTGGAGGGAAAATTCTCTAATTATGTTATCTCAGAGTATAGCCACAGGTAAGAACTTAAGTAATTGTTGGATATGCCATTTGGCATCTAAAGTCATCCAAATAGGCTATGTCCCACTTATAGTTCCCGTAACTGATTTTGGTACCGTGCCGAACCCCATGACCTACTATCATCTTCCTCCTCCAGGCCGCGTATTCAAAGTTAGGCTAATCAACTCCCCTAAGGGTGCTCATACCCCTTGTTTGACCTTGTCTGAGAAAGTTTTCACTGGAACAAAAGTTAAGATTGGTCCACCGCGGTCTCTTGACTTTCTCCTAAAAAAATGTGATGAACAAAACCCCCTGATATGTACGAGTGACAAATGTGAGAGAGCTACAAACGACACAGATTCGTGCCAGAGAGTCAGAAAAGTTCAATATAATGTAACGGGAATATGGAGGGCTTGCGCTGGTTGTGATCCCTGGCTGCAGAACATACTGTCTGTGCTCCCCCAAAAAGAAAGTATCAATTTCACTACCCTGGGAGGTATAACTTGTGCCCCTCCAGGATATTACTTTGTCTGTGGCACAGGGAATACCCCAAGAAGGGAAGGGAGGGCATATCGCTGCTTAGACAGCTGGCAAATAGAAGGGTCATGCCTACTGGGATATATAAAGATGCCTTCCTTGTATAGCCTGGAGAACAGCTCTTCCCTTGCTAAATCAAACACCTATAATCAAAGAATGATATTGGCAGTGTATGAGGACAACATAGGACAAAGCTCTTTTGGCAACCTCACACCAACTGCCAGAGTTTATGTCAATAGAGATACGATTCATAACCTCTCTGCCACAATTGGACAAATTGCTGAGGACACAGCTAAAAGTATTGCAGCCCAACACACATCTTTGAATTCATTGACTCGAGTGTTCCCGAGCAATAGAATAGTCCATGATTTCTTATTAGCAAAACAAGGAGGAGTGTGTGTAATGGCTAATACCACATGCTGTGTATACATCAATACCTCTGGAGAAGTTGAAACCCGAGTAAACAAAATACTTCAAAAGGCTACCTGGTTATAGGATGTACCTAAAGAGGATGCACATCAGGACTTATTTCAGAACACATCTGAAATAGGGGGAGTTTTTGAGTACTGTTACAAGCTCCGTTTGATCATCATCTTCTTTCTAATGTGTTTCTTACTTTTCAATTATTTGTTCAGATGCTATGACAAAGTGGTCAAAGAGAGAAATCATGTTTTCATAATTCAAATACGATGCTAGACTTGGGACTCGAGAATTAGTATTTAAATGCCAAACATAGAAATCATTATCTTTTAGTTTTATGCCATCTTAATTTTTCTTGGTTTAGTTTATATGTAATGGAAAAATTTGAACTTCTTGATTCTAAGTATAATTCTTTCATTAACATCGACATTAATGTTGTGTTAGATGTTCATATGAATCTTACATCACAGTCATTAAAAAATAATTTTATTTATTTATTTGTAGCTTCAGGTGGTCTTTGTTGTGGCACGTATGTTTTCATTGCAGTGGCTTCTCGTTGCAGAGTGCAGGCTTCAGTAGGTGCAGCGCATGGACTTGATATTGTGGCTTGTGGCCTCTATAGCACAGGCTCAGTAGTTATGGCATGGGGATTCAGTTACTGCATGGCATTTGGAATCTCCCTAGACCAGGGATCAAATCGTGCCCCCTGAACTGGCAAGTGGATTCTTATCCACTGCACCACCAGGGAAGTCCCATCACAATCTTTTTGTAATACAGTAAGTCCCCTCCATATGAACATGGTCTATTCTAAAAGCAAGTTCCCAAGTCCAGTTTGTTTGAAAGTCCAACAACGTGAGCTTACGTACCCAACAAAACACAATTAGCTATCTAGTTCTGTACTGTGAAAATGAAGTCGCTCAGTCGTGTCCAACTCTTTGTGACCCCACTGACCATAGCCTACCAGGCTCCTCAGTCCATGGAATTTTCCAGGCAAGAGTACTGGAGTGAGTTGCCATTTCTTTCTCCAAGGGATCTTCCCAACTCAGGGATCAAACCCGGATCTCCCACACTGATGGCAGACACTTTTTACTGTACTATAGTAGGTTTATAATAGTTTTCACACAAATAACATATTTAAAAAAGCAAACACACAAAAATAAAACTTTTTTACTCTTACACTACAATACCTCGAGAAGTATAGTCATATACAGTACAACAGCTGGCATACAGGGGCTGGCATCAAGTGAAAAGGCAGAATTACTGACTGGAGAAGAGAGAGGAGGTGAAAGAAGCAAACGCTGAAGTATCATGAGAAGTAGAAGTTTAAGGGAGAGCTGCAATTTCACTCACACCTGAAACTGATGTCTCAGGTTTTGGTTCTTTTCTAGATTCAATTCTATCTACCCTCTTAAAATAGGTCCAGTGACATCTGGGTAGTAGCTCTGTTTTTCTCATCATAAAGCAGATGATATAATAGTGCTGGCTTGCATTCTGAACAGCTCCTGCAACCTTCCTATATCATCCTAAATTCAGGTCCCATGCCTCAAAAACTAACAGTGCCTTCTCAAAGAAATAAAATCCCCTCTCCATTTCCTGCACCCCGAATCTCTGGTTCTTCAGTTACTTCTTCCTCTTGTCTCTTTTTGTCCTTTCTCTGCATGTCCAATTCCATCAGATCAGATCAGATCAGTCGCTCAGTCGTGTCCGACTCTTTGCGACCCCATGAACCGCAGCACGCCAGGCCTCCCTGTCCATCACCAGCTTCCGGAGGTCACTCAGACTCGCATCCATCGAGTCAGTGATGCCATCCAGCCATCTCATCCTCTGTCGTCCCCTTCTCCTCCTGCCCTGAATCCCTCCCAGCATCAGAGTCTTCTCCAATGAGTCAACTCTTCGCATGAGGTGGCCAAAATACTGGAGTTTCAGCTTTAGCATCATTCCTTCTAAAGAAATTCCAGGATTGATCTCCTTCAGAATGGACTGGTTGGATCTTCTTGCAGTCCAAGGGACTCTCAAGAGTCTTCTCCAACACCACAGTTCAAAAGCATCAATTCTTCGGCGCTCAGCCTTCTTCACAGTCCAGCTCTCACATCCATACATGACCACAGGAAAGACCATAGCCTTGATTAGGCGAACCTTTGTTGGCAAAGTAATGTCTCTGCTTTTGAATATGCTATCTAGGTTGGTCATAACTTTCCTTCCAAGGAGTAAGCGTCTTTTAATTTCATGGCTGCAGTCACCATCTCCAATTCTATCAAGTCTTCATTAATAAGCTCCTCGTGTTGCACAGTAAGGGGTTCAATGAAGTGTCCCTCTTGCAGTTCTAGCTTGAAATATAGATGCTGGGATGCACATACATGAAAATGTAGGTTAGACTCATGGACTATAATAACTCATGTGATTGCATGCAAACCCACATTTGCATCTTTTTAAAAAATGTTTTTAAATTTAAATTTGTTTATTTAATTGGAGGCTAATTACTTTACAATATTGTATTGGTTTTGCCATATATCAACAAGAATCCGCCACGGGTGTACAAGTGTTCCCAATCCTGAAGCCCCTCCCACCTCCCTCTCCATACCATCCCTCTGGGTCATCCCAGTGCACCAGCCCCAAAAATCCCGTATCCTACATTGAACCTGGACTGGCAATTCATTTCTTATATGATATTATACATGTTTCAGTGCCATTCTCCCAAATCATCCCCCCCACCTCCCTCTCCCACAGAGTCCAGAAGACTGTTCTATACATCTGTGTTTCTTTTGCTGTCTCGCATACAGGGTTATCATTACCATCTTTCTAAATTCCATATATATCCATTAGTATACTGTATTGGTATTTTTCTTTCTGGCTTACTTCACTCTGTATAATTGGCTCCAGTTTCACCCACCTCATTAGAACTGATTCAAATGTATTAATGGCTGAGTAATACTCCATTGTGTATATGTACCACAGCTTTCTTATCCATTCATCTACTGATGGACATCTATTTGCATCTTTTAAAGTTGACAACTTTAAGGTCCATATGTAGGGGACTTACTGTAGTCTCTAGTGTTCTATGTTTTAGACTTCAGCATCGAAGGTAATATGTCTTATGCTCAATCTTAAAAAATCAATAGTTAACTTTTTTTTTGAGCAGCTTATGTTTACAACTAATTGAGTGAAAAGTACAGAGAATTCCCACACACTCCAAGCCCTTACACAAGCAAACTCTCCACCTTGTCATCCCACACGAGAATCACAGTTGTTACAACCCATGAACTTACATGATACATCATATCACCCAATGTCTATAGTTTACACTAGGGCTCACTCTTCATGTTGTACTTTCTGAGTTTGGACAAATGTGTTACTTGCATCCACCACTGTATCATATGGAATCATTACACTGTCCTAAAAATCCTCTGTGCTTTGTCTAGTCATCCCTCTTTCCCAGTCCCTGTGAAGGACTGATCCTTTCACTGTCTCCACAGCTTTGCCTTTTCAAGAATGTCATGTATTGGAATCACACAGTACGTAGCTTTTTCAGATTGGCTTCTTTCACTTAGTAATGTGTATTTCAGTTTCCTCCCTGTAATGTAGGTTATTTTCTATAAAATGGCCTCCAATCCAATGACTGATGTCTTTACAAGAAAACAAAACAGAGGACATATGCACACACGGTGGGGAGGCAGTGAGAAGAGAAGACAGAAGTTGGAGTGATGGATCTACATGCCGAGAAAGTCCACGTATTTCTGGCACCACCAGAAGCTAGAAGAGACAAAGAAGGATTCTTCCCTAGATCCTTTGAAGGGGAGCGTGATCCTGCCTATACCCTGATTTCAGACACTACCCTGGAGAGTTGGGCGACAATGTTTTTGTTTTAAGCCACCTAGTCTGTGGTACTAGGAAACTTAATACAGTGGTCATGAACTCATGTTAGCTTCTGAGCCAGTGCTATTATTCCCGAGAATAATAACCAATTCCTGCCTAGATACAAGAGGAGAAGGACTGGTGGAGGTCAAGCTATAAGAGTCTGCTGACACATTTAGTTGCAGTAACCAAATTGAGAAACAAGCCTTTTGCAGAATCCTCCAATAGGGATGTTTACATTGACATAGCTACACAAACTCCTGACTCCTTGTCCTGTGAGATTTACTTGAGGATAGTTAGTAAATTTTTTTTTTTTCTCCAAGACTTGGCAAGAGGTAAGAATTTCTACTAAAAAGTGAACAGCTGATAATATCCTTATAATACTTTTTAGCCTCTGCTTCTCTATCATCAAGTATACAAAAGATCCTCTCCATTTTTATTTTTATCCTCTATCCTCACTTGCACTTCCCATTCCCCAGTATTCGTTCACACTAATGTGTGTTGTGTAAGTCCTTGGATATATGTGTTTCTTCTAAAATATGTCATTTTTGTGAATGATTGTGTCCTTAGTTTATGTAAATCTAATTATGCTTTACACCTCAATTATACTCAGCGTTCTTTTTAAAAGATCTATGTAGGTTTTCATGCACCTATAATTCATTGTTTATAACTTGAATTTTACTGTATGCATCCACCAGATTTTATTTATCAATTTCTCTAGTGATAAACACCAAGCTGCCTCTAACTTCCCACCACTGCAAGCAATGCTACTTATGAAGAGCATTTAGACCTCAGGGTGAGAGTCCCTTTGTTGGCTCCTAAAGTAAGTTTATGTTTAATTCTGCTGTGTATTGCCAATTTGTTCAGGGTGGCTCTGGCATTGTGAAAATGAAGAATCATCCAAATAATTTCTATTTGTTCCATCTTGGGGAGAGGCCTCACTCTGCCAGGTCCAAGTCACCCACAGCCCAGTTCTACAGGCTTGAAACATTCAGGGAAACAGAAAGTCCCTTAACTTCTTTGTTTTTGTGTGTAGTTGAAGCATGTGTGGACTCAAAGAGATCATTATATTTATGACATAGAAGGTTGTCAGTTTAAATACAACAATACTCTTCTTAAAAATAATATATATATATATATAGATTGAACTAATATGCCACATATTCTTTATCCATCTGTCTGAACATTAGGGTTTTTTATATCTCTTGGCTGTTGCAAAGGAGGTTGCAGTAAATGTGTGCATACTTTGTTGCTCAGTCACGTCTGACTCTTTGCTACCCTGTGGATTGTGTCCTGCCAGGCTCCTCTGTCCATGGGATTCTCTAGGCAAAAATACTGTGTGGGTTGCATTCCCTTCTCCAGGGGATCGTCCCAACCCAGGGGTTGAACCTGAGTCTCCTGCATTGCAGGCAGATCCTTTACTGCCTGGGCCACTGTGGAAATTTACAGTGCAAATACCTCTTTGAGATATTGCTATGAATTCTTTTGGATATCTACCTAGGAGTAAGGTTGTTGGATCACACAGTGCTTGCATTAAAAAAAATAAAAGTTCATGAAGCCTGGTGCTGTTTGACATAGCAGCTGTACCATTTTACATTCCTAACTACTTCCAGATTTTTAAACAAATATGAACACCCTAGGGACTAAATCCTTACCCACATAGTGTCCTTGTCTTTACAGACAGGATATGAAGAGAGCAGAAGGCATCTGTGTTTCTGACAGTCGTTAAATGGTTTGCATCCATTCTCAGAATTTAATTGCTCCATGCAAAGGTACATAGTCTGGTGAGTCAAAACTTTGTTGTTCTTGTTCAGTCACTCAGTCATATCCAGCTCTGAGTCCCCATAGGCTGCAGCACGTCAGGCTTCCCTGTCCTTCACTGTTTCCTGGAGTTTGTTCAAATTCATGTCCATGGAGTCAGTGATACCATCCAACCATCTTATTCTCTGTTGTTCTCTTCTCCTGTCCTCAATATTTCCCAGCATCAGGATTTTTCTGTTGAGCCAGCTCTTTAAATCAGGTGGCCAAAGTACTGCATTTCAGCTGCAGTATCAGCCCTTCCAATGAATACTCAGGGTTGATTTCATTTAGAATTGAGTCATTTGATTTCCTTTTTGTCCAAGGCATTCTCAAGAGTCTTCTCTAGCACCACAATTCAAAAACATCCATTCTTTGGCACTCAGCCTTCTTTATGGTCTGACTCTTCCCTCCATACATGACTACTGAAAAACCATACCTTTGACTATACCAGCCTTTGACACCAAAGTGATGTCTCTGCTTTTTAATACACTGTCTAGGTTGGTCATAGCTTTCCTCTGAAGGAGAAAGCATCTTTTAATTCTGTGGCTGAAATCACTGTCCACAGTGATTTTGGAACCCAGGAAAATAAAATCTGTTATTGTTTTCACTTTTTCCCTTTCTATTTGATATGAAGTGATGGTACTGAATGCCATGATCTTAGTTTTTTTAATGTTAAAGTTAAGTTAAAGACAGCTTTTTTACTCTCCTCTTTCACCTTCAACAAGAGGCTCTTTTGTTCCTCTTCAATTTCTTCTGATAAGATCCTGTCATCTGCATATCCGAGATTGTTGATATTTCCCCTAGCAATCTTGATTTCAGCTTGTGATTCATCCAGCATGGCATTGCATATGAAGAAGTCTTAAAGGAGATGATATCCACACTAAGCCTTGAAGGGTCCTAGGAGTTAGCTGGAGCAAGACAACAAGAAGGGCTTCCAGGTTGATAAGGCAGCCTGGAAAAAACAGAGAAGAGAGAACTTGACTCATATAGAGAATTCCTGATTCTTCAGTATGACTGGGGCTTAGAAACCTTATTAAAATCTGCAGTTTTGATTTTCTATTTAATTGATAGCTTTCTGTGGCATATGCTGATGTTTAAACTTTTTATGTACTAATCTCCCTAGTCAGTCAGCAAAGGCTGGGCTGTGATGTCCATCTTTCTTTTTATTGTAACACAGAAGTTGCTAACTGAATACCAAAGGTATGGATATCTTCATTACACTAAGAGACACTCCTTGACTTCATATAGTTTATGGTCTTAGTGGGAAAAGGTAATGAAAGTGTTGGTCACTCAGTCATGTCCAACTTTTGTGACACCATGTACTGTAACCTGCCAGGCTCCTCTGTCCCTGGAATTCTCCAGGCAAGATCCCCTTTTCCAGGGGATCTTTTGAACCCAGGGATCAAAGGTGGGTCTCCCAGTTTGCAGGCAGATTCTTTACCATCTGAGCCACAGGGGAAGCCCCTTAGTGGGAAAGCCAGGCATTATAGAAGGATTTGTGAGTTTTATAAATAAGAACTGTATGCTGTATACTGTATACTCTGGGAACCTGTAGAAAACAAATGGAGGAGGCTCAGAAGGTTTATCTGATGAAATGGAAGCAGATAGGCTAGATGGTCTTCAGAGGAAAAGAGTCAGGTAAACCTTTTTAATGTAGGAGAAGCCATTTTAGGCTGTAAGCTATTTTATGATCTAAGCTCAACATTCAGAAAACTAAGATCATGGCATCTGATCCCATCACTTCATGGGAAATAGATGGGGAAACAGCGGAAACAGTGTCAGACTTTATTTTTCTGGGCTCCAAAATCACTGCAGATGGTGACTGCAGCCATGAAATTAAAAGACGCTTACTCCTTGGAAGGAAAGTTATGACCAACCTAGATAGCATATTCAAAAGCAGAGACATTACTTTGCCAACAAAGGTCCATCTAGTCAAGGCTATGGTTTTCCCAGTAGTCATGTATGGATGTGAGAGCTGGACTGTGAAGAAGGCTGAGCGCCAAAGAATTGATGCTTTTGAACTGTGGTGTTGGAGAAGACTCTTGAGAGTCCTTTGGACTCCAAGGAGATCCAACCAGTCCATTCTAAAGGAAATCAGCCCTGGGATTTCTTTGGAAGGAATGATGCTGAAGCTGAAACTCCAGTACTTTGGCCACCTCATGCGAAGAGTTGACTCATTGGAAAAGACTCTGATGCTGGGAGGGATTGGGGGCAAGAGGAGAAGGGGACGACAGAGGATGAGATGGCTGGATGGCATCATTGACTCAATGGACGTAAGTTTGAGTGAACTCCGGGAGTTGGTTATGGACAGGGAGGCCTGGTGTGCTGCGATTCATGGGGTTGCAAAGAGTCGGACACGACTGAGCGACTCAACTGAACTGAAGCCTGGCCACAAAGCTCACCCTTGAACAGGCCTTAGTAATAATGTTCATAAGAGAATAATACTACTGTTATCAGACAAGAGAAGCAACAATAGAAAATATAGCAAATTAGTTATAAGGATTTTCAATTCTGTTTCAATGGTATAGATTAGCATGAAGCACTTTCTTGAGGTTTATTGCAGAATTTTGACCCCTCCTCCAGCACTCAATCACTAGATCAACAGAAACTTAAGGGATGATGACTCTTGAAAGTCCCTTGAACAGAAAGGAGATCAAACAAATCAATCCTCAATGAAATCAGCCCTGAATATTCACTGGAAGGCCTGATAATGAAGCTGAAGCTCCAACACTTTCGCTATCTCATGTGAAGAGCCGACTCTTTGGAAAAGACCTTGATACTGGGAAAGACTGAGGGCAAGTGGACAAGGGGGCAACAGAGAATGAGATGGTTGGATGGCATCACTGACTCAATGGACATGAGTTTGAGCAAGCTCCAGAAGAGGGCGAAGGGCAGGAAGCCTGCTATGCTACAGTCCTTGGTGTTACAAAGAGTCAGGCATGACTTAGTGACTGAAGTATCACAATAAGGGGATGATGATGTTGACCTTTCCTGAATTTTGGGACTTCAATCTACTAAAGTTTGGGACTCCGTCAACCTTTGCCCCAGTTCCCTGCTGACCTCTCTTCTGCTCAAGTCCCTTAAGAGTATGCATATACCCTTAGCTTAAAACTTCTCCAATTTTGCTGTTCCTGGAGACACTGCTTTGGGAAAGATCTCTAATGGTCTCCTTACTTGCTGCAAGTAACAAACCCTTCTTTCTCCTTATCTGTGATTTGGTTGACATTCATCAAGAAGTCAACCCAGTTTGGGGATAACAAAGAGAAGGAGAATAACACCTAATTTACCACTGAAACATCATAGCTGTTATTAGAATATTAATTTTTTAAAAAAATGACTTGAGTTATGTCCCTTGCATATTTAGAGCACAATGAATTTTATTTTCTGTATATGTCTCCTAGTAAATGATATCTTTTCATTAAAAGGCTTTATAACCATTATGTTAATTGCCCACTCAAGTATTCCTCCTTAGAAAATTCCATGGACATAGGAGCCTGGCAGGCTACAGTCCATGGGGTCACAAACAGTCAGACTAGACTGAGTGACTGAGGAGTAGCACCCAGCAACAATACATTGAATATACATGTAGGGCCAGGTGGATCACCTAGGGTTATGGATATTGAAGATAGAATAAGGTCTTTGTCCTGCTTGACCAAAGCACATCTAACCCATATCACCTTTGTCTGAATTTTGAATGGCTTTCAGAACTTGTGGGGAGGTGGAGAAGTGATGAGATTATCAAATGCTGCCTTTCCCCCAAAGAGCAATGGGACAGTTTGTTGTTAAGACAAGACTGAGTTCTTTTTTTTTTTTTTTTTTCAGTAAGACAGAATCTCCATAGCGTCTTGAGAGGAGAAGGCAAAGTTGGGATGTCTAAAATGCTGTGGAGTCTAGTTTCAGAAGCGTTTTCAAGGAAGGGCTTGATTAGGATTGGTTAAGGATCATGAAATAAGAGTTTAAGACTGATGGTCACAATAAGAGAAGCAGCAAGTGTTCAGAGAATCTTGGGAAGTATATTGTCAGTTGACATTTTCTGTTGAAAAACTGAATGATCATTTAAATCACTTTTTGGGAAACTTTTAGAAATAAGCAATAGTTTCACCTTCCATTTTCTGGGCAAGAGTTCCCTGAAATAGTCAACTATTGTTGATGCAGAGAGTAGAATAGGATAATTCTGTTACTGTAGACACAGTGTGGTTTTACATGCTTTTGGTTCTCTCAAGTCAGGTGGCCCACCTGAGAAAGGAGACAGTGGGGAATGCACTGAGCTGGTGGACCCAGACGTGATCAGTTGCTTATCAGGATGCTAAAAAATAATCTCGCAATGGGAAACCTTTGTTCTCATAATCATATAACACAATAATGTCATTTGAACGTATGCACACTGTTCTTGTGGCATTGACTTTTCGTCACTGGCCCCATAGGAAACCCATTGGTCTTTTTCTTCCACATTCCCTCTCCTCTAACCATGGCATAGCCTTGACTCAATTATGGGGTTACATAGGGGTCTAAAATCTGGTTAGGCCTCCCTTTTTGTCACAGAGCCCACCACAGCCAGTGTGAACATTTGTGGTAGTCAAGTCACAAAAGACTGTACCAGGGACCTTTTCCATAGCCCTCCAGGAGCAGGAGATCTGCCCAGAAGCTCCCTCTGAACAAACACTAGGCCTGATTTGCATAGATATGTATTGGGAGTGGGAGGTGTTTGGGGGGGATAACTAACATTTATTGAGGGCCTATAAGACATCTTTTGCACATCATAGTATTGAAAAGTTCAGCATATCCACAGTCTTTGAAATCAAATAATATTTTAGTACTCTGACAGACCTCTGTTTAAAATAAATTTGTAGCAAATCTTTTCTAAAACTAGGACATCTCCTTGGTTTTATTTATTTATTTTTTCAGGTCTATTTCTCTTTGACAAAAGACATCATTTAATATCTTCCACTGAACACATGCTACCCAGATAGGTAAGGTGAAGTTTGACCTCCTAGTCCCAACAACAGCAACAACAATTCTCTAATTAATTTTGTTTGTTAATTGCAAATAAAATGAAAAGATCTGAAGGGTTAAGAGCTCATTCTCTTCAGAATTTACTTCCCACCAGTGCTTCCATTCTGCTCTCTAACCCTCACTAGTTTAGTATTAGCAGTGAGAGCATCCTCTAGAAAGGGGCATCTTTATCTCCAGCCCACCCTTCTTTACCCGTGTTCAGCTTTGCTTCCTTGTAGCTCAGCGCGGCTCTGCCCCTAGGCTTCCATGACTGCTCTCCATGGTCTCCTACTCCAGATTCCCTTCTCAAACTCCTCTCTTTAAATCCTTTTAAAAATACAGTTTCATCCTTGACTCTTCCTCTCTTCCCTCCACTCCCTTAGAACATTGAGGACTTCTGTGATTACTTTCATGCATACCACTTCAATCCTGCTTCTCTACCCTGATCTTCTGAGCCCCATTCATCCATTCATGCCACCTGACTTGATTTCTTTTTTTTTAAATTTAATTTAATTTTATTTAACTTTACAATATTGTATTGGTTTTGCCATATATCAAAATGAATCTGCCACAGGTATACATGTGTTCCCCATCCTGAACCCTCCTCCCTTCCCATACCATCCCTCTGGGTCATCCCAGTGCACCAGCCCCAGGCATCTGGTATCAGGCATCGAACCTGGACTGGTGACTCATTTCATACATGATATTATACATATTTCAATGCCATTCTCCCAAATCATCCCACCCTCTCCCTCTCTGACTTGATTTCTGATCATGCAGGCGTCCCTGGCATCCTGCTCTGTCTACTGCATCTGGCACCCTTGTCCTAGCATCTTCCAGAATCCGTTCTGAGTTTGTGGCATTCTACTGTTAAAAAGGCCACCATCAAAGACCTTCCTCAGCCTACAGAAATCTGTCAACTTTAGCCTTGGATTCAAGATCCAGTTGGTCTGGCTTCCAAATGTCTACATACGTGCTAAGTTGCTTCAGTTGTGTGCAACTCTTTGTGACTCTGTGGACTGTAGCTCATCAGACTCTTCTATCCATGGCATTCTCTAGGCCAGAATACTGGAGTGGTTTCTGATGGCCTCCTCCAGGGATCTTCTCAACCTAGGGATCCAACATGTTTCTCCAGCAGCCCTTGCATTGTAAGCAGGTTCTTTACTGCTGAGCCACCAGGGAAGGCCCTCCAAATGTCTGTCACCTGCCTATTGCCATACCTTCCACCTAGACAATACCCCTAAACTTTCCCTACATCTGAGAATTTATTACAATTTTTTCTCAGTTATTACAATATTTTCACATCCAATTTCTGCATATTCAAATCTCACTGAGTGTTTTTATCTCATCCCTTAGGTTTAAGGTACCAAAGTCTCTTGGAAAGTGCTTATAATAAATGTAATAAACATATAATAAATCCCAAAGGCTATATCCAGTGAGTGTACTATCCTGGAAGTTCAACAGAAGGTCCTTCACAGAAAAACCTAGTTATATTACTGCCATTAAAGAAAAAAAAAAATACATGAAGGGGAATCCCCTGGCAGTCCAGTGGTTAAAACCCTGTGCTTCCAAAGCAGGGGTCATGAGTTTGATCCCTGGTTAGAGAACTAAGGTCCTGCATGCCCCTTGGTGCAACCAAAGCAAAAAATAAAAATAAAGCATACAAGATTCACCTATTACTATTTCAAAGTAGTTAGAAAAAGGCAAATAAATCTCTAAAAGGCAGAATAAGGAGACAGTAAGGTACGAGCAGAAATTAATGATCAAGAAAACAAAAATACAACTCTAAAAGCCGTAACTTTGTAATTTTAAAATGTGGAGGAATGCCTGGGCCGCGCTGCAGCTTCTCCCGGTGTAGGGAGCAGGCTCGGGCCGCGGCCCCTCTACGGGTGCCTCCACCCCAGGCCGGGATGCAGCCCGCGGGGTGGGTGGCCGTCAGGGAGGCGGCAGGCCGTGACGTGCTGGCCGCCGACCTGCGCTGCAGCTTCTTCACCTCCGCCCTGCAGAGCTACAAGCGCGACTCAGTGCTGCGGCCCTTCCCCGCGTCCTATGCCCGCCACAACTGCAAGGACTTCGAGGCCCTGCTTGCAGATGCCAGCAAGTTACCTAACCTGAAAGAACTTCTCCAGTCCTCAGGAGAAAAAGACCCATGGGCCTGGGACCTGATGAGCTGGATTTTATTGTCAATGCTAATGCTAATGCTAAGTCGCTTCAGTCGTGTCCGACTCTGTGCGACCCCGTGCCTGGGATTCTCCAGGCAAGAATACTGGAGTGGGTTGCCATTTCCTTCTCCAATGCATGAAAGAGAAAAGTGAAAGTGAAGTCGCTCAGTCATGTCCAACTCTTAGCGACCCCATGGACTGCAGCCCACCAGGCTCCTCCATCCATGGATTTTCCAGGCAAGAGTACTGGAGTGGGGTGCCATTGCCTTCTCCAAAGGTCCTGACAATCCACAGTGCAGGAAAGTCAAGAATTTGAAAAGATCCAAAAGCTGACTGGTACCCCTCACACGCCTGTCCCCGTGCCGGACTTCCAGTTTGAAATCGAGTACTCCGACCCAGGCAATGCCAAATTTTATGAGACCAAAGGAGAACGCGACCTCATCTACGCCTTCCACGGGAGCTGCCTAGAGAACTTCCATTCCATCATCCACAATGGCCTGCACTGCCACCTGAACAAGACATCCTTGTTTGGGGAAGGGACCTACCTCACTAGTGACCTGAGCCTGGCCCTCATTTACAGCCCCCATGGCCACGGGTGGCAGCACAGTCTCCTCGGCCCCATCCTTAGCTGTGTGGCTGTGTGCGAGGTCATTGACCATCCAGACGTCAAGTGCCAAACGAAGAAGAAGGATTCCAAGGAGACAGATCGCGGGAGAGCGAGAATCAAGCACAGTCAAGGGGGCGACGTCCCTCCAAAGTACTTCGTGGTCACCTGCTGGTGTACTCGCAGAAGCAGCCCAACAGGGCTTCCAGCCAGCTCTCCCGGTCTCCAGCCACTGGTTTACGGTCATGATCACCCTGTATCTGCTGCAGCTGCTCACAGTCAGTGTCATCAACTCCTCAGCTTTCCAACACTTTTGGAATCGTGCGAAGAGATAATCTTTCTGGGCCTGGTGTGGGGGCCACCTCGATTACGTGCCTTATAATAACTCGTTCTGTAACTCCTGTGCCCCCCCATCCAGCCAGGTCGAGCCTGGGGCCCACCTGGGGACCACAGGACAATTTCATATGCCATAAATGTATCAGTTGCTTTTGACGATGCTCTCCGCCACTCTAGTCAACAGAGGACACTGGCCCCTCTTAGCTTTTAGGGGAAATTTCCTGTCTGTTCCTTCCTAAACAGTCTTAGGGAGTCGGCTTTTTTTGCCAGGGCCAAAGGAGAAAGTCCTGCTGCATTTGAAAACAAAGTGTCCAGGCTGTCTGTGGGGTGTTTACAACTGCTTCTGGTGGACATCAGCCTTTCTCTAACACTTTCTTGGAAGGCAGGAAATGTGTAGTGGGGACTATAAATCACTAGGCAGTTGCCTTGTTTTGACTTGAGACACCCAAGAGGAATAGTCCTGTTTCTCATAAAACTCAGTGGGATCATTTTGAATTCATTCAGCCTTTGTATGCGAGTGCAAAACACTTTTCAGTTTTCTCACATCAACAAACAGTCCTCTGCTATAGCTGTAACCCCTCCACCCAACTGCAGATGAGAAAGGGAGGAGTCAGAGACCTGATAAAAACGATGAGCAACTCAAGTCGTCTTTTTCTAAAAATTACCAATTGCTGATTACAGCCTAAATGGAACCAAATGTTTGTTTTCTGATTTTTTTTTTTTTTAAATAACTATTTGACAATTTGTTCTTGTGAGCTAAAAGGGAAAATTTCTAAACCTAGAGCACCATTTGGCCAGTTCCCATGGCCTCTTTCCTGGCCGTGCTTTAGAGAAAAAAGATCTGAGCTGCAGGCCTGCCTCCTGCTCTCGTTCTCACGAAGCTGCCTTGATCGTGGCCTGTCAGCCACAAGTGCCGTGCTGCAGGCCCTCTGGGGGTGGCTGGCCTTTGAAGCAGAGGCCTGCCTCAGGGTGCCACAGGTGAGTGTGGGTCACGCCTCCCTCTCAGGACCCGCAGGTCTCTGTGACTCAGCCTAAGCTTTAAATGCACAGGAAAAGCTTCAGGCTGCTACAAGAGCACTGGTTCTACCTGCTGTATTCTCTGCCCCTCCTTCCTGCCCACTGTC
This sequence comes from Tragelaphus eurycerus, assembly GCA_935064755.1. Taxonomy (NCBI): domain Eukaryota; kingdom Metazoa; phylum Chordata; class Mammalia; order Artiodactyla; family Bovidae; genus Tragelaphus; species Tragelaphus eurycerus. The sequence goes on along the minus strand of CAKXYN010000092.1, from coordinate 5,913,907 downwards.
AGCCATCACGGAACCCTGATTGGGGGGAGATTTCTGTAAAGGAGATGGGAAAGTCATTTTTCTATAATTTGTGAAGTTGTGAAAAAGCCACTATCATGGTTTCTACATAGAATATTGGAACATTTCAGAAATAATAAAGATATTTTCCTAATTTCCAAATAAATAAATAAAAATAAATAAAGTCTGGATTGCTGAAAAATGTGGATGTTGGTACCTCACAACACAGAAGAAAGAAACAGGAGGAAAAAGCACAACAATACAAAATTATGCCAAAGAGAGACTTGTCCCATATACAGAGGAAGGATAGATACATGTGAGACCATTATGTGCTATTATAATTAATTTATTTGAAACAAATAAAATTGATGCTCTTCTATGAAAATATATCTTACCAAAATTAGATTAGAAAGACATGGAAAACTTAAAGAAATTAATGACATAAAATAAATTAAGAAAATTCTTCTCAAAAACCCTCATCCCAGATCATTTCACGTGAATCTTTCAAATACTGAACAAACAGATATTTCTGATGCTGTTTAAACTATTCAAGAACAGAGACATATGGGAAATATCTTAATTCCTTATTTAAAATCGGTAAATCTTTAATCTAATAACCTAATTTTGAAAAAAGCTACAAACTAATTTTGCTTCTAAATAGAAATGAAAAAGAATAGTTTAAAAATATACATCTCCACATATAAATTATATATATTATATATAAATAAAATAAAATTATGTATATAAAATAAAATAATATATAGATAAATATATTATATTTATATATATAAATTATAATTTATATGTGGAGATATATATTTTAAACTTTTCTTTTTCATTTCTATTTAGAAGCAAACACAAGTTGGAATCAAGATTGCTGGGAGAAATATCAATCACCTCAGATATGCAGATGACACCACCCTTATGGCAGAAAGTGAAGAGGAACTCAAAAGCCTCTTGATGAAAGTGAAAGAGGAGAGTGAAAAGGTTGGCTTAAAGCTCAACATTCAGAAAACGAAGATCATGGCATCTGGTCCCATCACAACATGGGAAATAGATGGAGAAACAGTGGAAACAGTGTCAGACTTTATTTTTCTGGGCTCCAAAATCACTGCAGATGGTGACTGCAGCCATGAAATTAAAAGACGCTTACTCCTTGGAAGGAAAGTTATGACCACCCTAGATAGCATATTCAAAAGCAGAGACATTACTTTGCCAACAAAGGATCGCCTAGTCAAGGCTATGGTCTTTCCTGTGGTCATGTATGGATGTGAGAGCTGGACTGTGAAGAAGGCTGAGTGCCAAAGAATTGATGCTTTTGAACTGTGGTGTTGGAGAAGACTCTTGAGAGTCCCTTGGACTGCAAGGAGATTCAACCAGTCCATTCTGAAGGAGATCAGCCCTGGGATTTCTTTGGAAGGAATGATGCTAACACTGAAACTCCAGTATTTTGGCCACCTCATGTGAAGAGTTGGCTCATTGGAGAAGACTCTGATGCTGGGAGGGATTGGGGGCAGGAGGAGAAGGGGATGACAGAGGATGAGATGGCTGGATGGCATCACGGACTCGATGGATGTGAGTCTGGGTGACCTCCGGGAGTTAGTGATGGACAGGGAGGCCTGGCGTGCTGCAGTTCATGGGGTCACAGAGAGTCGGACACTACTGAGCGACTGATCTGACATATATATATATAATATATAACATATTTCAAATGAAGCCAGAAATACATTCAAAGAGTAACACACCAAGACCAAGTGAGGTTCATTTCATGAATCCAGAAATTAAAGATGGTTCCATATTAGGAAATTTAACAGTATAAACTAATTTTCAATAAGTCAAAAGACAAGAACCATCTGATTGCCTTTAGGAATGTTGAAAATGCATTTCATAAAATTCCTCCACCCATTTCTTATAAGCCTCTTAATAAAATGAAAATGTAGGGGCGTTCCCTTATCATAAGGAAAACATTTCTCAAAACCAAAATCTCCTCCCAGGCTCCTCTGTCCATGGGATTCTCCAGGCAAGAACACTGCAGTGGGTTGACATTTCCTTCTCCACAAACCAAAGCCGGGATATGTTTAATGCTAAAACACTAAAGGCATGTCTAATAAAGTCAGATTAAAGAGGTGGTCTGATGCATGCATGCATGCTAAGTCGCTTCAGTCATGTCCGACTCTATGCAACCCCATAGATGGCAGCCCACCAGGCTCCCCCATCCCTGGGATTCTCCAGGCAAGAACACTGGAGTGGGTTGCCATTTCCTTCTCCAATGCATGAAAGTGAAAAGTGAAGTTGCTCAGTCATGTCTGACTCTTAGCGACCCCATGGACTGCAGCCTACCAGGCTCCTCCATCCATGGGATTTTCCAGGCAAGAGTACTGGAGTGGGGTGTCATTGCCTTCTGATAGCACCATTATAAGGAGAAGGCAATGGCACCCCACTCCGCCCTTGCCTGGAAAATCCCATGGATGGAGGAGCCTGGAGGGCTGCAGTCCATGGGATCGCTGAGGGTCGGACACGACTGAGCGACTTCACTTTCACTTTTCACTTTCATGCACTGGAGAAGGAAATGACAACCCATTCCAGTGTTCTTGCCTGGAGAATCCCAGGGATGGGGAGGCCTGGTGGGCTGCCGTCTATGGGGTCGCACAGGTCGGACATGACTGAAGTGACTTAGCATAGCACCATTATTATTGGATATTGCTCTAAAACTTCCTGCCAATGCAATTAGAAAAGGATGGGATTTAAACATGTAATTAATAAACAAAGCTGTCATTATTTACAAATTATATGATTTTACATCTAAAAAGAAGACAAAGAAACATCTTGAATCTGCTAGAAAAAATAAAAGAATGAGTAAAGAAATATTTACAAAATTAACATTAAAAATATATTTTACTAAAAATAACTTCTATTAAAGTTTTAGTTCAAGATGATAGATGAAGCACATTTTAAAATTCTCCCTCCCATACCTAAAACATAGTAATGCTATACAGAATATTATTTACATATTAGAGTATTCAAATAGTTTAAGAATAGGTGTCTCAAAGGCAAGAAAAAGGGAATTCCCTGGTGTTCCAGTGGTTAAGAATTCACCTTCCAGTGCAGAGGACCTGGGTTCAATCCCTGGTCAAGGAGCTAGGATCCCACATGCCACAGGACAACTAAGCCTGCTCTCCTCAACTAGAGAAAAGCCCAAAGCCACAATGCAAGATCATGTGTGCCCCAAATAAGGCCAAAAGTAAATAAATAATGACTTTTTTAAAAAAAGACAAGAAGAGAGAATTCCCTAGGTGTTGGATATAGAACAGTAGCTAAGGTTACGTGGCCTTCAAGAGGACCAGAGATGGGCTGTATAAGCTGGTGTTTAAAAGCCCAAGGGCCTGGCATTTAATGAGGACCCAGAGGTGAAGCCAGAACTTAGCTGTCATCCACAAACAGGAAACTGAGTGTCCTTCCACTCTCCCAGGTTCTCAGCAAGAAGAGAGAGTTAGTCCTCCCAGGCTGGAATCATATAATTGGAATCTTGGATCTATACCACATACATGTGGGACCTGCATTCTCAAAGTAGCAAAATCCAAGCCAATCTACAAACATAAAAAATGGTCTTATCTGAGTCAGGGGGCTCAGAAGAGTACCTGAGCAGAGGCAACCAAATGGAGTTTCCCTACATGGAGACCCACTACAAGCCAAGTCACATGAGTAGAAATACCTTGAGCAAGAATTATACATATAAGGAAATCCAATGCCATTGAAGTACCATCTACACACTCCTGAGTGAAAAAGTTGGCCTAAAGCTCAACATTCAGAAAACTAAGATCATGGCATCTGGTCCCATCACTTCATGGGAAATAGATGGGGAAACGGTGGAAACAGTGTCAAACTTTATTTTGGGGGGCTCCCAAATCACTGTAGATGCTGATTGCAGCCATGAAATTAAAAGACACTTACTCCTTGGAAGGAAAGTTATGACCAACCTAGATAGCATATTGAAAAGCAGAGATATTCCCTTGCCAATAAAGGTCCGTCTAGTCAAGGCTATGGTTTTTCCAGTGATCATGTATGGATGTGAGAGTTGAACTGTGAAGAAAGCTGAGCGCCAAAGAATTGATGCTTTTGAAGTATGGTGTTGGAGAAGACTCCTGAGAGTCCCTTGGACTGCAAGGAGACCCAGCCAGTCCATCCTAAAGTCAACTTCCATTAGAACTTGAGCCACAGGACACACCCATTTGTACTACATCATCTGGTAAATGACACACCCACAGGCACCAAGGCACTTCTAAGGGTGACCATGAAGGTCAAAGAGTGGGCACTGGCCCCAATTCATGGCAATCACTGCCCCCAAGATAACTGGAATACTCCTCCCACTCATTAACCTATGGAACCACCCACCCCCCTATAAAGAACTGACAACCCTGCCCTCTGGTACCTCTTGCCATCTGAGATGGCCCACTATCTGTCTATGAGGTGTATGTCTTCCTGAATAAACCTTTTTTGCTTTACTGTAGCTCACTCTTAAATTCTTTTCTGTACGAAGCTAGAACACACACCTGGGATGTGACCATCCTCTCACACGCCCTTTGTTTGCTGTAATAGTTGGACAGAGAAGTATAGGAAACAAAGACACCAGGTTGTCTTTTAAAGTCTCTGTTGTCTTAAGTTTTACATTTGTCTAGCTGTCTCATCAGCATATATAATTTTTAAAGACTCTGATGGTGAGGAAGATCAAAGGCAGGAAAATAAGGAGATAACAGAAGATAAAACGATTAGATGGTACCACCAACTCAACGGACATGAGTTTGAGCAATCTCTGGGAGATGGTGAAAGACAGGGAAGCCTGACTTGCTGCAGTCCATGGGGTTGCAGAGTCAGACATGACTGAGTGAACGAACAAATTTTCAACCCATACCATCATAAACATGAAGACATAGGAAAATGAAATTAAAAACAAACACAAGCACACACTGAAGATGGTGGAGAAATAGGATGGGGAGACCACTTTCTCCTCAACAAATTCATCAAAAGAACATTTGAATGGGGAGACCACTTTCTCCTCAACAAATTCATCAAAAGAACATTTGAACGCTGAGTAAATTCCACATAACAACTTCTACAATGCTGGCAGAGGACATTAGGCACCCAGAAAAGCAGCCCATTGTCCTCGAAAGGAGGTAGGAAAAAAAATAAAAGATTTAAAGGGAGACAAAAGAGGTTGGGATGGAGATCCGTCCTAGGAAGGGAGTCTTAAAAAAGACAGAAGTTTTGAAACACCAGGAAACACTCTTCCTGGTGAGTCTGTGGCGAGCCTTGGAACCTCAGATGGCAAAATAACCGGGAGGAAAAATAAATAAATAATTAAACCCCACAGATTACATGCCCAACTGTAACTCCCAGCAGAGAAGCAGCGCAGACGCCCACATCCACCACTAGTAAGTGGGGGCTGGGCAGGGAGGTGTGGGCTACATAGGTGGGGCTACATTGCTTAGAGTAAGGACGGGGCCTGAATGCCCCAAGGGCAAACTGAGGGAACTAACTTGAGATAGCAAACCCATGAAAAGCCCTCAGACACCGCCAGGCCCGCTCACAGAACAAAGGACTGAGCAGAGCTAGCCGGCTGTGGACCAGCCCATCTCCCAATGGAGACAGGCAGGCGAGGGCAGCCAGAACCAGAAGGGGGCTATTGCATCCCCAGAGAGGCATCATCTACCAAACTGCAAGCAGGCTTCATTGCTAACCAAGCTCCTTCTTGGGATTCTGGATGGTCAACATCCGCCAGGAGGGTCCCAGCCAGAGATCAGCTTCCCAGAAGAGACACACAGCACACCTTAGAAGGTGTGCCACTTGTACACCCAGAAAACCAAGCGGCAGGGACAGGGGAGGCCATAAGTCGCAGAGACCGCGCTCACCAAGCACTGGTCACCTGAGCTTCTCGGACCTGGGAAGGGCACAAAACGCAGGCCCAACTAAGTCTGAGCCTTTGTGGAGTACCCAAGAACCTGAAACTGAGCAGCTTAGACCTGGGAAGTGCATACCACACAGGGCCAGCCCCAGACAGTTTCTGGCAGAGCAACCTAGAGCCTAAGCAGTGTAGACAGGGAAAGCACACATGTGGTGAGTGGGGGCAAACCCAGTGTGGCTGGGACACTGCGAGCACACATCAGTGTTATTTGTTTGCAGTATTCCTCCCTCCCCACAGCACAACTGAACAAGTGAGCCTAAAAAAGTGTCCACCACCGCCCCCTTGTGTCAGGGCGGAAATTAGACACTGAAGAAACCAGTAAACAGAAGAAGCTAAAACAAATACAGGGAACCACCTTGGAAGTGACAGGGGCAATAGATTAAAATCCCGTAGTTAGCACTGACTACATAGAAAGGGGCCTATAGATCTTGAGAAGTAAAAGCCATATCATGGATCTAAAAATGAACTGACCCCATTACTGTCTACAACAACACCAGAGAAAGTCCTATATCATTCTTTAATCATTTTAAAAAAAAAATTTTTTTTTAATTTTTAAGTCCTCCATTATTTCTTTAATTTTCATTTTTATAACCTACTATTACTTTGCATATTCAAAAGCAGAGACATTACTATGCCAACAAAGCTCTGTCTAGTCAAGGCTATGGTTTTTCCTGTGGTCATGTATGGATGTGAGAGTTGGACTGTGAAGATAGCTGAGTGCCAAAGAATTGATGCTTTTGAACTGTGGTGTTAGAGAAGACTCTTGAGAGTCCCTTGGATGGCAAGGAAATCCAACCAGTCCATTCTAAAGGAGATCAGCCCTGGGTGGTATTTGGAAGGAATGATGCTAAAGCTGAAACTCCAGTACTTATGCCACCTCATGCTAAGAGTTGACTCATTGGAAAAGACTCTGATGCTTGGAGGGATTGGGGGCAGGAGGAGAAGGGGACGACAGAGGATGAGATTGCTGGATGGTATCACCCACTCGATGGACATGAGATTGAGTGAACTCTGGGAGTTGGTGATGGACAGGGAGGCCTGGCGTGCTGCAATTCATGGGGTCGCAAAGAGTCGGACATGACTGAGCTACTGATCTCATCTGATCTGATGTCTTCATTGGAGAAATATATATTTAGGTCTTCTGCCCATTTTTTGAAAGTGATTTGGGGTTTTTTTGTTATGGTCTTGGATGAGCTGTATGTATATTTTGGAAATTAACCTCTTGGTGGTCACATCATTTGCAACTATTTTCTCTCACTATAACCTCAGCTTTAGATTGTTGAGATGAGATGCTGAGTTCGATAGTCCAGTTCTTCGTGCAACAGAGATATCAAACGTCCAATGGTCTAAGCAAGCTAAAAAATTATTTCTTGTTATGGGGAATAAATAGTCAAGGCCAGATTCAACGGCTTTACAATTTTGGGGGCCCAGGCTCTTTCTGACTGGTTATTCTATGATCCCTAGACTGTTGGTCTAATCTTCATGCATCAAGATTTATCACTACCACATTCCAGCTAATGGGTAGGGAGAAATGCATTTTCTTCTTCTTTAAATGCAGGAACTAGAGTTTGCACACATATATTTTGCTTCACTCAACACTTAGTAGCAGAAGATTAGTTAAGTGGCCATATTAAGCTATGATGGTGGCTCAGAAATAGAGTCTCTCTTCCGCATGGTGATGTGTCCAGCTAAAAGTTGGAGATTGTATTACTAAGGATGATGGGAAGAATAGATATTGGGGACAGTAGTACCACCATTTTTGACCCTTCTCCATATCCATTTGTCATCATATCCTGGCCCGTGCCCACTCCTGATGCCTTTCTTATTCTTTATCCCCGCTGACACCATGATGGAATAGCCCTAACAGCTTCATATCTCTTGACTTATGAAAATCTTTTAGCAGATCTTTTGTCTCCAATCTCTTTCCACCCTTCCCTGGTGATCATTCTAAAGTGCAAATCTGATCATCTGGCTCCATTGTTTAGCAATTCTTCAAGGGTTCTATTGCCCAGAGCAGTGAGATTTTTAACGGCAGCTTTCTGAATCCTTGAAATTGCATGCATATTTGGCACTCAGGTGCATTTTTCCAAAGAAAGCTTCAGATTCTTCAAGGAGTCTGTGATGCCTCCTTAAGTTATAAGCACAAGGTCAAATCCCTAATCAACATATAAGTGAGATGTGTCTCCCAACCTTCTTCTCAGATCTCCTTTCATGTGACTTGTCCTATGCAACCTAAACCCAAGACCTCCTGAAATGACTCTGAAAGAGCAGGCCATGCTCTTTCACTCTCCTTGTCTTTACACCTGCTGTGCTAACTGGAATGCCTGGGCAATCTCCAATGCATCATTATGTGTGCGTATGTGTGTGTTCAGTGGCTTCAGTCATATCTTACTCTTTGAGACCCTAAGGATTACAGCCTGCTAGGCTCTTCTCTCGGAGAAGGCAATGGCACCCCACTCCAGTACTCTTGCCTGGAAAATCCCATGCACAGAGGAGCCTGGTAGGCTGCAGTCCAGTAGGGTCGCTAAGAGTCGGACATGACTGAGCGACTTCACTTTCACTTTTCACTTTGATGCATTGGAGAAGGAAACGGCAACCCATTCCAGTGTTCTTGCCTGGAGAATGCCAGGGACGGGGGACCCTGGTGGGTTGCCGTCTATGGGTCATACAGAGTCGGACACGACTGAAGCGACTTAGCAGCAGCAGCAGGCTCTTCTCTCCATGCCTTTCTCCAGGCAAGAATACTGGAGTGGGATACCAGGCCTTCCTCCAGAGGATCTGGAGGAATCAAACCCTTGTCACCTGCAGGCAGAGTCTTTAACTCTGAGCCACTGGCAAAGCCCCTTGCATCCTATGGCTTAGCTCAAAAGCTACCGCCTCTATCAGTTTCCCTGACTCATTCTGGCAAGTCCGTCTGCAGCACAACTCAGACTTTCATTATTCAATTATTCCGCTACTGCTGTCAGTCTGTCTGTCTCTGACTAAACCATGAACTCTGGAGCCTAGGCCCCACAAATGATAGTCTGTGAATATTTACTGAATAAGGATCATGAATGCACCCCGCCCCCCAACCTGAAGTGTTCTTTCTAAAATGTAAGTCTGAACATTGCTTTCTATAGTTCTACTTTCTTCAAATCCAAACTTGTTGTATAGTGGCTTTCTCTCTGGTCCCATCTTGCAATCCTTCCTTTTTTTCTACTCCAGGAACACTGGAGTTCTTCTAATGCCCCAATCAGTGTTTTCCCTCATCTTAAGGCTTTATGCACCCTTCCTCAGCTCCTCTTTGCCTGGCTAATGTCTCATCATCCTTCAGATAGCTTACACATTCCTCAGGAAGCCTTCCTTGACTCCCTCCCCCTCCTTGACTAGGCTGAGGGTCCCAGCTGAGGGTCCCACCTATATGTCCCCATCACACCTTGTACCTTCTCAGCTGCTACATGCATCATTCTGCACCAAAATGACTTGGTTGTCTCTCTTGTCTGCTAACCTGTAAGTTCCATGCCTAACTTACCTACCACCATTTCCCAGCCCAAAACATAGTGCTTGGAAGAGAGTAAGTACCTGACAAATCTGTGTCAAATAAAGGCTAGATAAATGAATTTCTCAATCATGAATCAAAAGCTTTTCATTGCCTTTAGAACAAAGACATCACAGTTCTATGGTCCTTTATGACCTGGTTCTCATGTATTTTCAGTCTCATTTCTTCCAAATCTACCCTTTGATCTCAGTGTCTCTCTTAAACTCTACATGGCAGTTGTATCAAACTGAATGAAGGTCCCCAGATGCTGGTTCTCAAATCATTCAGCCTTGGTGACACTGGACTCTAACTGACACACTGGTGGTGAGGTAACAGGACAGGATCACTTAATCAGTCCTGAGACCACAACAGGTCTAGGTGGAAATGTGTTCATGGTCATCAAATAGTGAACTTTTTCAGCTACAGATTGGCACTTGCCATCTACCTCTACAAAAATTAAATCATGTGCCACTGCATGTGCTGACTTTCACATTCTGTGTAAAGAGTTTAGGGTGGGGAGTTGAAATGAGGTACTCTGCTCTAGGAAAGATTCATAAGTTTTCTGACAGATATTTTCAGTAACTGGTTTTATGAGCCCAATTCTTGCATCTGCTTGTATCTAGAAACTTTCATGAATCTTGCAGAAACCTTCTGCAAAAATGATGTGCTTGATTGAACAAACTTTCCCTTCACCAAAATCACATCTGTGATGACCTTCTCCACTATCTCTGTGGAGCAGTTCCTCAGAGGTATGTGAAGTGCTGTCTCCCAGACTATCGTTCTCATTTTGCTCCCAATGAAACTTAACTCAGAATGCTCACATTGTGCATTTTTCAAAGTCAGTAGCTTCTTCCCGGGGAAGGCAATGGCACCCCACCCCAGTACTTTTGCCTGGAAAATCCCATGGACGGAGGAGCCTGGTAGGCTCCAGTCCATGGGGTCGCTGAGCGGCTTCACTTTCACTTTTCGCTTTCATGCATTGGAGAAGGAAATGGCGACCCACTCCAGTGTTCTTGCCTGGAGAATCCCAGGGATGGGGAGCCTGGTGAGCTTCCGTCTATGGGGTTGCACAGAGTCGGACACGACCGAAGCGACTTAGCAGCAGCAGCAGCAGCTTCTTCCATTATGTGGGCATTTTAGCATCTGTACAACAGTTCTGGAAATGTGTTTCAATAATGTTTTCTGGGGACCTCAGAGAAGAGTTAAAACAGAAGATGTAGTAGGAGGACTCTGTTCCAGGAAGGCTGCATAGGGTCACATGTAACTACAGAACCATGGAGAGAGAAAGAAGGCAACAATTCCAAGGACTTAGGGGTGATTAAATGTGGGGAAAGAAGAAAAGAGAGAAGTCAAGGTTGACTCCTGGGGTTCTAGCTGAATAATTTGGTAATTAGTGTTGCCTTTATTACCTTGAGGGGTCTTCCCTGGTGGCTCAGACAATCAAGAATTCACCTGCAGTCCAGGAGACCCAGGTTCAATCCTAGGGTCAGGAAGATTCCCGAGGATAAGGGAATCCAGTGTTCTTGTCAGAATTCCATGGGCGGAGGAGCCTGGTGGGCTATAGCCCATAAGGTTGCAAAGTGTGGGACATGACTGAGTGACTAACACTCTTTTTTTTTTTTTTTTTTTCATTTTTATTTTCTTGAGAGCCTGGAATCCTGGCAGTTGTGTGGTGGGGGAGAACCAGAGATGCCCAAGTTTGGACCTGAAGTTGGAGCTCCATGGTTATGGATAGAAAGTCAAGATTGGAAGTCCTCAGTGGCTTCAGGGCTACATGAGATGTCTTGAGAGGTAGGGAAGGGGTGGGATTGAACTAGATTAAGACTGGAGATTTGCAAACTCTGCAGGGGGAGGGAGGAGCCAACTGAAGACTGGATCAGCCCTCAGGCCTCCTTCCTCACTCTGCTCAGGGCTGCATCCTAGGGCTGGAGCCCCTCTCCAGGTAAGGCTGGCGGAAGTGTGGGGCACATGGTGGGCATTGTACTGGGCCAGTTAGCTGTACAATATGCTCTAAGTCTGAGTGCTGAGAAAAGCACCTTCCTAGGTGTCCCTTACCCTAAAATTGGCAATATGGAAATAGTAGTGCCATGAGAGAAGAAAATGAAGACCAAGGGGAAATGAAGAAGGACGTAACCAATAGTTTTACAAAGTCAGAAGGTGAAATTGACAGTGTCTTTGGAACAAGGGTGTAAGTGAGAGCTTTGGAGTTTAGGGGACCCAGGCTTTGATTCTGTCTCCTCCATTCCCTTGGCAGGAGGTCTGAACTTTATCTCGACCTATTTCTTCAGAGTATTTCTGACTGAGGTTAGATTTGAAAGCAGTAACTTTTTCTACATTTCCTTCATTGTTAGAAAATTGAACTCTTTTTCTAAAAACTAAATGAATAACACGATTATATTACAATCATACAGATTCAAGCAAAAGTACCTAGAAAAGTGTCTCTCTTTTTTCTTTTTTCTGAGTAAAGAATGGGGGTGGGTACTTATCTACATGCTAAACCTTAAACTTTGAATTCTGTGTCAATGCTTTTGCTTGATTTCTAGGCCCTGAGACAGAGCTGCACAGGAGACTAAGTCCTGCTCTGTAGAGAACTCATCCTCCTTCCAGGACAAGGACCTTTGTGGGTGAGTAGTGTTAAAAAACAAAATTCAACCAATTTCATGGGTCAATTGGGGAGCATACCCTCTAGAAAATAGAAGGGGTGCTTCCAGAGATTTCACACATGGAAGGTTTTTAATAAGAAAAATGATGGGCAATGTAGCTACTAAGGAAAGAAAAGAAAGGACATCATTTGAGGGGAAAAGAATGGCAGTTTCATCATGTATTCTGCTTCTTCCTATGGAGAGAGGCCACAGGAGAGATTACCTCCTTGGTGTCAATCAGAGTAATCCATCCCAGTTGGCTAAGATTGCAGTCCTGGCAAAGGTGGAATCTGCAAGTAGGTCAAGAGTGAAGTCTAAATCTGGTGTTATTGGCTTTAGCATAAATGGTGCCATTCTGGACGTGTGATTTTTTCTTTAGCAGCAGCTAAGACTTGGTAGATGAGTGGCTTGGTAAATGGAGAAGTGGAGGGGGTATAGGAGCACACATATTTTAAAGAATCAGGAGGACGGACCATTTGGACTATTGAGGAATGAGTGTAGGATGGGGATCCTTAACCTGGAGTTTTTGTGCTCTGATATTATTAGCAGAACCATGGCTTTGTCACCACTAGAAATCATAGCTTTTTTCGTTTCACATTATAGTTTTGCAGGTATCATGAAACACAGATTTATATTCTAGTTAAAATTCAAAAATAGTTTAGACCTGCAACTCAGTCTTGTTAAATAATAGATTAGGAAGCTCATATATTCTATATCTCAATTATTGTTTTGATAATATTGTATAATGCTAAATTGAATTCAGATATGAATGAAAACAGGTGTGATCTCCTTCTTTCCCAAGATCTTAGTTACCTTTGAGATTCTATCCACTCTGGGTTGAGAATCTCTAAACTAAGGTGGAAAGCAAAGTTTAAACACCCAGGGTGGGGCAAACTTGGCAAATTTCAGGTCAGGCTTTGAGGATCATTAGAGGGTCTTAGTATATAGGAAGACTCCAAAATGCTGACTTTTATTTATTTTTTTTTGTATCAAAAATCTCTTTTATTGATTATCAGAAACATTACAAACATCTAATATGAACAAATTGTAACATGATAGTGATTAGTTTGAACAATTAATACATTTCAGATATATTGTTATACATATTTCAATGCTTTTCTCCCCAATCATCCCACCCTCTCCTGGTCCCAGAGTCCAAAATCTGTTCTATACATCAGTGTTTCTTTTGCTGTCTCATAATCTCAAAAATATACAAGCAACTTCTACAGCTCAATTCCAGAAAAATAAATGACCCAATCAAAAAATGGGCCAAAGAACAAAATGCTGACTTTAAAAAAATTTGCAACTTGAGATGTTCCAATCTCAGTTTTATTTGGAGCAAAATGAGGACTATAGCCTGGGATTCAGTCATCTGTAGCATTTCAGATGGCTCAGAGAAACTGCTCCAAAAAAGTAAGGGGGGAGATGAGTATATATGTGATTATGGTGAAAAGGGAGTTCATGCAATCCAGCAAATAACTTTTGCCAAAGGCTTCTTCTTGTTGGGTTTCCATGGGGGCTCAGTGGTAAAGAATCTGCCTGCCAATGCAGGAGACTTGGGGAGTCATGTTCAATCCCTGGGTGGGGAAGATCCATGAATAAGGAGCTAGCAACCCGTCCAAGATTCTTGCCTGGGAAATCCATGTACAGAAAAACCTGCTGTACTACAGTCCATGGGGTCACAAAGAATAGTACACAACTTAGTTTGTAGTTAGGATACAAACTTTAGTTTGTTAACTAAAAGCAACAAACAGCTTCTCCTAGGCAGGAAGAGCAGACATTACAATGAAGGACTTTGGTGCTTTTCTAGTTATCAGGAGATGCAAGACTTGGGCTCATAAAATCAGCTCTTGAAAGTATCTATCTGAAGACCTGTTCTGACAGCTTTTCCTGGAGCACAGGGTGCCTCAGCTCTCTACAGTGAACTCCTTTCAGGGGCTGTTGAAAGTCAACAGCTGCAGCAGCATATGATTTAATCCTTGTAGAGGTAGATGCCAAGTGCCAATTTGTAGTTGACACAAGCTTTTATTCAGTGTGGTGATGAGTGCTGGTTTATGTTCTAAAGAACTTGCTCTAACAATATGCAACAGGAGGGTGAAACTGGAGAAAGCAATCAGTTCGGAAGGGTGAGTAACACATAGCAATTCATACTCCAGGCTTTGCAGGGGATGGGGAGGTGAGGGGTGCGAAAGATTTGATGTGACTTTTACTCATGTGATTCCCACTCATCTTGTGTGACTTTAGGCTATGTTCAGTTCAGTTCACTTCAGTCACTCAATCATGTCCAACTCTTTGCGACCCCATGAATTGCAGCACACCAGGTCTCCCTGTCCATCACCAACTTCCAGAGTTCACTCAGACTCACATCCATTGAGTCAATGATGCCATCCAGCCATCTCATTCTCTGTCATCCCCTTCTCCTCCTGCCCTCAATCCCTCCCATCATCAGAGTCTTTTCCAATGAGTCAACTCTTTGCATGATGTGGCCAAAGTGCTGGAGTTTCAGCTTTAGCATCAGTCCTTCCAAAGAAATCCCAGGGCAAATCTCCTTCAGAATGGACTGGTTGGATCTCCTTGCAGTCCAAGGAACTCTCAAGAGTCTTCTCCAACACCACACTTCAAAAGCATCAATTCTTTGGTGCTTGGCCTTCTTCACAGTCCAGCTCTCACATCCATACATGACCACAGGAAAGACCATAGCCTTGACTAGGCGAACCTTTGTTGGCAAAGTAATGTCTCTGCTTTTGAATATGCTATCTAGGTTGGTCATAATTTTGCTTCCAAGGAGTAAGTGTCTTTTAATTTCATGGCTGCAGTCACCATCTGCAGTGATTTTGGAGCCCAGAAAAATAAAGTCTGACACTGTTTCCACTGTTTTCCCATCTATTTCCCATGAAGTGATGGGACCAGATGCCATGATCTTCGTTTTCTGAATGTTGAGCTTTAAGCCAACTTTTTCCTCTCCACTTTCACTTTCATCAAGAGGCTTTTGAGTTCCTCTTCACTTTCTGCCATAAGAGTCGTGTCATCTGCATATCTGAGGTGATTGATATTTCTCCTGGCAATCTTGATTCCAGCTTGTGTTTCTTCCAGTCCAGCATTTCTCATGATATATTCTGCATATAAGTTAAATAAGCAGGGTAGTTTGAAATGGAGTCACAGTGGCCAATGTGAATTTTCATAATGATTGTTTTTAATATCCTGTTAGACTATGAGTATTTAAGTGTGACCTGATACAAGTGTTAATATGGATATCGAATTTGTTTGGTGAGGTCCAGGGATGCCATCACTGGAACAGGAGCACTGACATAGATAAGAATTCTTCAAGGCTTCACTGGTACTCTGTACTGGAGGTTGCTGAAAATTGAAAGTACCAAGCTGAGTAGCTTGAAGACTTTTGTCTGGGGACTAAGTCCAGTTGGAGGCTCTGTGATTTCTTGCTTACACTATCTTGATAGCCAAGGGGGCGGGGTGCCATTTCTGTTGCATACATTTTTCCAGATCCTTCTTTCTGACTGGCGTTTCTAACTTGCAGTGTATGTGTGATTGTGTGCAATGAATGGAGCAATCATAAATTGAATTTGAATGTGTTTCATATTCTCCAATTCTGGGACTCACCTGGCCTTCCTACAAGGCTGCCCCACTTTAACCCAATTTCCCTTAACTGGGGATGGAAAACAGCTTGTTGCGTTTTGCATTTTCTTAGCTTATACTGCCATCTATTTATATATTTTTTGTCTACTTCATTATTCTCTATACTGAATTAGCTGTTCAAAATAGGCAGCCTGTTCTTGGTGTGCTTTTTTGGTTCCTTTGTTTGTTGAATTTGCTTGTGGTTTTGTGGACTCCTTTTTCATGAGAGAAAGAATAGTTCATATTCCCACACAGTCCTCTGAAGCACCCAGAGTTAGTCATTACTGTATACTTTTCACATTTTAATTACCCAAAAGGTCTAATAGTGCCTGTTACCCCTTTCCAGGTGGAGAGGGGCAACATGTAGCGCAGCACTGGCCATTATCAACTTTTTCCAACACCAGAACCAGTTTTGTTAGCATTCTCCTGACTAATAATCATGGAGCCTGTTTTTATCTGTTTACAGTCCATTCTTACTTCTATGGCTTTGTGTGTATTTACAAAAATGGGCTCGTACTATGTACATTACCTGCAGCTTGTGTTTTCCTCTAATGTATGCAGAACATCCTTAACCAGTGCATTGTGTCTCTGATGTAGTGTCTAGGAGCCATCTCTGACTGCTCAGTGGGCATTGAACTCCTTTGGCTCAATCCTTTTCTTATTAAAAGATATTTGCTTTCTGAGTTTTTGTCATGAAAACCTCAGTACTAAACATTTTGTTCATGTCTCGTTGAGTCTAGGTGGCTTTAATTCTTGTTTAGAATATCAAAGGGAGAGTATATGTATTATTTCTGATTTTAATAGATGTTTCAAGTTCCTGAAAAGTCATAACTATTCCCACTTCAGATAGGTAATACTGATCCAACCTTTTTCAACTATAGCCACAACTTCTGGTCTTGGGCAACTTTTCATGTTTAGTACTCATTGCTTTGCAATTCCCTCTTTTCAACAATTTTAGTTTATCATTATCCTTAAACTTTTAATATAAGAAACACTAATGATTTTTCATGGTGGTTTAGAATTTAAGTACTTCTGTGAAATATTTCCTTATTTTAGCTTTTGTGTACTTCAGAACTCTTTAATGAATATTGTCTGTTTTATATTGTTCAATTGAAAGGTCTGCATGTGGAATCTTTTTAAAACCTTGAACATTTTACTGACTTTTCTTTACACTCATCTAGTGAGGATTCTGTGTTTGTTTTTATTTTTTGGATTAATACTTGATTATTTAAAGTCTTACTAGGCTATCATAGTTTCCATGTAGATTTTTCTTTATTACCATATATTTGCAACTTTATCTTTTTAAAATCCTCACACTGGGTCCTATTTCATGCTTAATTTTGCTCACAGTAATTTTTTTCTCTTTAATGCAAATTCTTAGTTGGCTTTTGATTTTTTTCTTTATAGTTTTCTCTTAAATTTGTACTTTTACCTCATCATTTTGTCTTTTCTTGGTTTTGTCTTAACCATGTTATTTGGAGCACAAAGGTATTTATATTTGAGGATCACCCTAACTGAAAATTTTCTTTTCTTCATTTCTTTCTTTTGATCTGAATTATACTGTGTTAGTCAGTGTTGCCTTCTTTGTGCTTTAATTTTGTCAGCATTTTTAGGTACTTTGCCCATATTTTCAGTTTTACTTGGGATCTTGCTTTAATAGTATTTATAGGACATATAGAGTAGTTTTGTTACTGACTGAACTTGGGTTCATTCACCTGACGCACAGCAGTCAATCTACTGACATTGGGTCGTGATAAAGGAAAGTACAGCATTTATTTGCAGGGTACCAAGCAAGGAGACTAGACAGCTAATGCTCAAAGGGCCTGAACTCCTTGCTTGGCGCCCTGCAAGTTAACACTGTACTTTTCCTTTACACAACCTGGTGTTAATAGAATGATTTTGCTGCAGATGAACCTAGTTCAACTGTGTAACATATTTCGTGATCATGAAAGGACCACCATTGCAAATGGATATTTTTGTGGCACACTGCTCCCTGGCAGGAAGTGGCTCTAAGATTCTGCCCAGCAGATTTCTGAGCATCTTTGTCACAGGGGCAGCCCTGAGCATCTGCCGCCAGTTCAGTTCTGTTCAGTTCGGTCACTCAATCGTGTCCGACTCTTTGTGACCCCATGAATTGCAGCAAGCCAGACCTCCCTGTCCATCACCAACTCCTGGAGTTCACCCTAACTCAAGTCCATCGAGTTGGTGATGCCATCCAGCCATCTCATCCTCTGTCATCCCCTTCTCCTCCTGCCCCCAATCTCTCCCAGCATCAGAGTCTTTTCCAATGAGTCAACTCTTCTCATGAGGTGGCCAAAGTATTGGGGTTTCAGCTTTAGCATCAGTCTTTCCAAAGAACACCCAGGACTGATCTCCTTTAGAATGGACTGGTTGGATCCCCTTGCAGTCCATGGGACTCTCAAGAGTCTCCTCCAACACCACAGTTCAAAAGCATCAATTCTTCAGCACTCAGCTTTCTTCACAGTCCAACTTTCACATCCATACATGACCAATGGAAAAACCATAGCCTTGACTAGATGAACCTTTGTCAGCAAAGTAATGTCTCTGCTTTTCAATATGCTATCTAGGTTAGTCATAACTTTCCTTCCAAGGAGTAAGCGTCTTATAATTTCATGGCTGCAGTCACCATCTGCAGTGATTTTGGAGCCCAAAAAATAAAGTCAGCCACTGTTTCCACTGTTTCTCCATCTATTTCCCATGAAGTGATGGGACCAGATGCCATGATCTCCATTTTCTGAATGCTGAGCTTTAAGCCAACTTTTTCACTCTCCTTTTTGACTTTCATCAAGACGCCTTTGAGTTCCTCTTCACTTTTTGTCATAAGGGTGGTGTCATCTGCATATCTGAGGTTATTGATATTTCTCCTGGCAATCTTGATTCCAGCTTCTGCTTCTTCCAGCTCAGTGTTTCTCTGCATATAAGTTAAATAAGCAAGGTGACAGTATACAGCCTTGACGTACTCTTTTTCCTATTTGGAACCAGCCTGTTGTTCCATGTCCAGTTCTAACTGTTGCTTCCTGACCTGAATATAGGTTTCTCAAGAGACAGGTCAGGTGGTTTGGTATCAGCGACCAACTGGGTGTCAATGGCCCTTGGTGTTTTCGAGGTGATTTAAGCAAGGCATTTGCTTGTGACATCTGCAAAATAGCCGAGTTCATGTGTAATGGCACCAAGGTATTCTTTCCTTTAGTCTCTTGCCTATGTCTGTGGTGCAGCATTGATTTTGAGGGTTTTCTTTATTGCACTAAACAATCTGTAACTCTAACAATGCCTTGTGTTTGTGGGCTTGCTTACAGCACCCTCTGTAAACAATTAAAACTAAGTAATCAAAGATCTGTTACATCTTGTAGACCCTGAGGGTGTATTTTGCAGAATTGGTAAATTTTTAGTTAAGCAGTTCTGAAAGAAAAGAAAAAAAAAACTGTTCAGTTTTAACACTGTTTGGACACAGTAGTCTAGAACCTCAGTTCCACTGCTCCCCTTATGGCTCTGTATGTTGCAACACTGTCTTTCAGCCACAACTATTTGTGAAATTAGAGGAAATGAAATGATGCTTCTTAAGTACAGCCTTTGATACTATTGTATCAAAGTGAGCCTATTGAAAGGTTGTTGTTGAATCACACGAAGACAAGGGGATTCTTGGCACCCAGAGGAGAAGAATTCAATCCAGGGCCAGAGATGAGGCTTGATTGCTCAGAGCTTTTGTGTAATAAAGTTTTATTAAAGTATAAATGAGATAGAGAAAGCTTCTGACATAGGCATCAGAAGGGGGCAGAAAGAGTACCCGCTTGCTAGTGTTAACAATGAAGTTATATAATCCAAAGACTGCCTGGAGGTTGTAAAGACCTCATCAGACCTACTCTCATAATTTACATTTTAAGATAACACTGTCCTCAGGCAGGATACATCCTTGTAAAGACCAGGTCTACTCCCATAATTTACATTTTAAGATAACAGAAGGTTTGATCCAAAGACTGTCCTTAGGCAGGATACATTATTGTTATATAATCCTAAGGAATGTGGAGAAAGAAAAAAAGTTTGTCCTTTCTTCCTCCTTGAGAATTCCAGACCCCTCTCTTCTTGGGGACCCGTGGACTCCTTATCAACCTGCCTAGGAACTGACTCTCTCACTATTCAGAGAAAAAAGTAACATGTATAATATTATGACACAGAAAGAAATTTCCTCCAATAAGGAGATATTAAAAGTTTTATTTAAAAAAGTTCTACCAGATTCTCAGGAATAGATAGATGGGGTATTAATTCAACAAATAAATGATCCTAGATATTCATGACAGCTGATTCTGTATGGTTGACAGAATCCCACACCAAACAATTCACCTTCACCTGCTCTGGTAGGAGCTGAGGAAGGAGGAATTGTCTCCTTCTCATACCCAACAGAGCACCCATATTGGTCAGAGAACCACTTAGGTTCATTCAGGGCATTCCACTGAGGCAGATTCGCATTGCAGGAATAAATGCCCAAGATTATCCAGCAGGATTCATATGGATACACTCTCCCTTTTCGACCTCAGACTTGTTGAATTGCAAAAATAATATGCCAGCCTACTGGGATGACCCTACCTGATGAAAGATTTATTCTCCTCCATCTTTGCCACCCACAGTCCAAACTGGTTTCAGAGTTTGCTAACTACCCTGTTAGCAGGGGAATAGATGAGGATGGTAATAGAAAATGCTAGAGAAGAGGCAGATGGAATGCCTGTTGCTATCTCTGGCAAACCCGCACCAGCAGCAGAAGTAATTCCCACCACAGATCCAGACTGGGAGGAGAATGACCTAGGAGAAAAAGCTGGAACTGAGCATTACAAGGAGTGCGTCATGGTACGTCTCCAAAAGGGAGAATAAACACAGGAGTTTACATAAGGTGCAAGGAGTTTGCAAGTAGCCGCAGTAAAAGCCCCGAGT
This sequence comes from Tragelaphus eurycerus, assembly GCA_935064755.1. Lineage (NCBI taxonomy): Eukaryota > Metazoa > Chordata > Mammalia > Artiodactyla > Bovidae > Tragelaphus > Tragelaphus eurycerus. Next base: position 5,893,215 of record CAKXYN010000092.1, on the reverse strand, counting down.
TTGGGGAGAGAATATACAGGGCATATCGCCAATATACAGGTGTGAATCTAGATAATTCAGAGAACAAGTTAATTAATCAGACCTTGTGGCTCATAGTGCCCCAGGTGTCTAGAAAATTTTGCAGAATATAGAAGGTATTTTCCCCTTGCTGATATCTCATTTGGCATAATAGAAATTGCTTCCAATTTTTCAGTCAGGAGGGCATATAAGACCCGAAAGAGACCCCTTAAATGAAGCTGCAGATGCCCCTTTTTTCCAGAGGTACTCACTGACCAGAGAAATGGGGAGACAAAAAATCTGAGCAGAAGGTAAGATTTCAGGGACCCAAGAGAGTGAACAGTAGTACACAGAAAATAGACCTCTAAAAGGATATGTTAAAGTGATGCTTGTTGTAAACCCAGAAGTCCACTGAAAAAAAAATTATCCCAACTTAAGAAGAGAAACCAGAACAGAAGGAGAAATCATTCTTCATGCTGGAGACAAAAGAGAGTGACAGAGTGAGGAAGGCTGGGGAGTTCACTTGGGAAACAGGCTCCATCCCACCTCCCACTAGGAGCGTCAGGTAACTCTTTTGTGGGAAATAAACAAGTTGACTTTCTGAATGATACTGGAGCCACTTGCTCTGTTTTGAACACTAGTTAACTATTAACACAAAAAAAGTGCCATGTCAAGGGGAATCTCCAGAAAGCCACTCCCAAAACTGTTTTTGCAACCACTAAACTGTCAGATTCAGGCCCCTAACTTAAAACACACTTTTATATACATGCCAAAGAGCCCAGTCTCATTGGGGTGAGCTGTATTATGCTAAAATTACTTTCACTCCTGGAAGGGTGGATATAGAGGTATCAGTGAAACTAGCCTGTGCCTTGTAGGCAGCCATCCTGTCAAGGGATGAAGCCACTAGCATCCCTGAAGACATCCTGCATTAGAGAAGCCTGAGAGCATAGGCTTATTAGAGGGCAGGTACAGCAAGGAAGGCCATAGCAGTAAAGCGGAAACCGAAACCGGACACTCAGGCTCTGAGCTTAGGCAGTACCCTTTAAAGGAGCAAGCAAAACAGGGATCCAGACTTTAATAAACTGTTTTTTATTGTAGGTCTTCAGACCTTTTAGTCTTCAGGTTATGATAGTCAATAGAATATAACAATTGGGGAATACCAGTTGGATATTTTCATTATCTGGTTTATGGCTCTTACATCCTGAAAAAACCAATAGTCTCCAGGGTCAGGCTTCTTACAGGAAGGATGGGAGTACTATATGGTGACGGCACGCATAATATGCTAAGTAGCTTTCAAGTCTTACTCTTTGCAACGCTATGGACTGTAGCCCGCCAGTTTCCTCTGTCCATGGGATTCTCCAAGCAAGAATACCGGGTTGGGTTGCCATGCCCACCTTCATGGGATCTTCTTAACCCAGGAATCAAACCTGCATCTCTTTGGTCACCTGCATTGGCAGGCGGATTCTAACCACTAGTGCCACATGGGAAGCCCATACGGTGGCTGAGGGAGGAAAAAAGGCAAGTATTAAAGAAAAAAAAAAAAAAAACAAAAACAGTTTATTAAAGTCTGGATCCCTGTTTTGCTTGCTCCTTTAAAGGGTACTGCCTAAGCTCAGAGCCTGAGTGTCTGGTTTCAGTTTCAGCTTTACTGCTTTACTGCTATGGCCATCCTTGCTGTACCTGTCCTCTAATAAGCCTATGCTCTCAGGCTTCCCTAATGCAGGATGTCTGAAGACCTACAAGACCTTTTAGAACTAACACCCAAAAAAGATGTCCTTTTCATTATAGGGGACTGGAATGCAAAAGTAGGAAGTCAAGAAACACCTGGAGTAATAGGCAAATTTGGCCTTGGAATATGGAATGAAGCAGGGCAAAGACTAATAGAGTTTTACCAAGAAAATGCACTGGTCATAGCAAATACCCTCTTCCAACAACACAAGAGAGACTCTATACATGGATATCACCAGATGGTCAACCGAAATCAGATCGATTATATTCTTTGCAGCCAAAGATGGAGAAGCTCTATACAATCAGCAAAAACAAGACCAGGAGCTGACTGTGGCTCAGACCATGAACTCCTTATTGCCAAATTCAGACTGAAATTGAAGAAAGTAGGGAAAACCACTAGACCATTCAGGTATGACCTAAATCAAATCCCTTATGATTATACAGTGGAAGTGAGAAATAGATTTAAGGGCCTAGATCTGATAGATAGAGTGCCTGATGAACTATGGAATGAGGTTGGTGACATTGTACAGGAGACAGGGATCAAGACCATCCCCATGGAACAGAAATGCAAAAAAGGAAATGGCTGTCTGGGGAGGCCTTACAAATAGCTATGAAAAGAAGAGAAGTGAAAAGCAAAGGAGAAAAGGAAAAATATAAACATCTGAATGCAGAGTTCCAAAGAATAGCAAGAAGAGATAAGAAAGCCTTCTTCAGCGATCAATGCAAAGAAATAGAGGAAAAAGCAGAATGGGAAAGACTAGGGATCTCTTCAAGAAAATCAGAGATACCAAAGGAATATTTCATGCAAAGATGGGCTCGATAAAGGACAGAAATGGTATGGACCTAACAGAAAAGCAGAAGATATTAAGAAGAGGTGGCAAGAATACACAGAAGAACTGTACAAAAAAGAGCTTCACGACCCAGATAATCATGATGGTGTGATCACTGACCTGGAGCCAGACATCCTGGAATGTGAAGTCAAGTGGGCCTTAGGAAGCATCACTACAAACAAAGCTAGTGGAGGTGATGGAATTCCAGTGGAGCTATTCCAAATCCTGAAAGATGATGCTGTGAAAGTGCTACACTCAATATGCCAGCAAATTTGGAAAATTCAGCAGTGGCCACAGGACTGGAAAAGGTCAGTTTTCATCCCAATCCCAAAGAAAGGCAATGCCAAAGAATGCTCAAACTACCACACAATTGCACTCATCTCACATGCTAGTAAAGTAATGCTCAAAATTCTCCAAGCCAGGCTTCAGCAATACGTGAACCATGAACTTCCTGATGTTCAAGCTGGTTTTAGAAAAGGCAGAGGAACCAGAGATCAAATTGCCAACATCCTCTGGATCATGGAAAAAGCAAGAGAGTTCCAGAAAAACATCTATTTCTGCTTTCTTGACTATGCCAAAGCCTTTGACTGTGTAGATCACAATAAACTGTGGAAAATTCTGAAAGAGATGGGAATACCAGACCACCTGATCTGCCTCTTGAGAAATCTGTATGCAGGTCAGGAAGCAACAGTTAGAACTGGTCATGGAACAATAGACTGGTTCCAAATAGGAAAAGGAGTACGTCAAGGCTGTATATTGTCACCATGTTTATTTAACTTCTATGCAGAGTACATCATGAGAAACGCTGGACTGGAAGAAACACAAGTTGGAATCAAGATTGCTGGGAGAAATCTCAATAACCTCAGATATGCAGATGACACCACCCTTATGGCAGAAAATGAAGAGGAACTCAAAAGCCTCTTGATGAAAGTGAAAGTGGAGAGTGAAAAGGTTGGCTTAAAGCTCAACATTCAGAAAACGAAGATCATGGCATCTGGTCCCATCGCTACATGGGAAATAGATGGGGAAACAGTGGAAACAGTGTCAGACTTTATTTTTCTGGGCTCCAAAATCACTGCAGATGGTGACTGCAGCCATGAAATTATAAGACGCTTACTCCTTGGAAGGAAAGTTATGACCACCCTAGATAGCATATTCAAAAGCAGAGACATTACTTTGCCAACAAACGTTCACCTAGTCAAGGCTATGGTCTTTCCTGTGGTCATGTATGGATGTGAGAGCTGGACTGTGAAGAAGGCTGAGCGCTGAAGAATTGATGCTTTTGAAGTGTGGTGTTGGAGAAGACTCTTGAGAGTCCCTTGGACTGCAAGGAGATCCAACCAGTCCATTCTGAAGGAGATCAGCCCTGGGATTTCTTTGGAAGGAATGATGCTAAAGCTGAAACTCCAGTATTTTGGCCACCTCATGCGAAGAGTTGACTCATTGGAAAAGACTCTGATGCTGGGAGGGATTAGGGGCAAGAGGAGAAGGGGACGACAGAGGATGAGATGGATGGATGGCATCACTGACTCGATGGATGTGAGTCTGAGTGACCTCCGGGAGTTGGTGATGGACAGGGAGGCCTGGCGTGCTGTGATTCATGGGGTCGCAAAGAGTAGGACATGACTGAGCGACTGATCTGATCTGAACCTGAAGACTTAGGCTTAACAGAGGTCTTTTACTATATTACTTTGAGTTCTGAATCCCAAGAGTTTTGCATCCATAGGGAAGATCTGGAAATCAAAGCAATCAACAATTGCAACTCTCTGGCCAAATGAAGTCCTAAAGTCTCTCAGAAAAAGGTTCAAATTTCCCAACTTTCAGTGAAATATCTAGGAATTAAACTGACCAAAGGCCAGAGGAATTGCTCCAGGACTTCCTGGAAACAGTAACCAGGGTGATAGTGTCCACCACCAAAGACAGTTGCATCAGTTCCTGGAATGGCAAGATTCTGTTGCACATGGATCCCCAGCTTAAGCTAATAGCTAAACAGTTATATGTAGCCCTAAACACATCTCACAATAAGGCCTCAGTGGGGACCAGAGAACATCAAAAACCTTCCAAACATGAAGGCAAAACTACTGACTGCCCCTGTTCTGGGTTTGCCATATTCGAAAAAATGTCATTTCACCTTTTTAAAAATAAAAGACAGGTAGTGAGACTGGAGGTATTGACTCATACTCTGAAAGCACAAAATGCCCAGTATCCTGTTTCACAAAGGCTTTGGATGTATAATTCAGGTTTGGTCACTGTATTTGAGAGTCATAGCTGCTACTCTAGATTTGTTGCAAGAAGCAGAGGAATTCACTCTAGGACAGCCAACCATGATTAATGCATTCTATGTGGTGCCACTATTGGAACTAAAGGGTGGATAACACTTCACTACAGACCACTTGGGAGGATATCAGTCAATTTTATTTGATAATTCTAATAGCATATTAAAAAGCAGAGGCATAACTTTGCCAACAAATGTCCGTCTAGTCAAGGCTATGGTTTCTCCAGTGGTCATGTATGGATGTGAGAGTTGGACTGTGAAGAAAGCTGAGTACCAAAGAATTAATGCTTTTAAAGTGTGGTGTTGGAGAAGACTCTTGAGAGTCCCTTGGACTGCAAGGAGATCCAACCAGTCCATTCTAAAGGAGATCAGTCCTGGGTATTCATTGGAAGGACTGATGCTAAAGCTGAAACTCCAATATTTTGGCCACCTCATGCGAAGAGTTGACTCATTGGAAAAGACCCTGATGGTGGGAGGGATCGACAGAGGATGAGATGGCTGAATGGTATCACCGACTCGATGGACATGAGTTTGAGTGAACTCTGGGAGTTGGTGATGGACAGGGAAGCCTGGTGTGCTATGATTCACGGAGTCGCATAGAGTCAAACATGACTGAAGTGACTTAGCCGCAGCAGCAGCAGCAGACACAGTGCCCAAGCCAAAGGAGGTGGGAGTTGTGCATTGCCCAGGACAGTCAGGACAAAAACACCTTTGGTTACACCTCTGATTCTAAGTAAAGCCTGACCCAATTTAACCTGGCATGCTCACCTGAGAACTTCTAAAAGTAATGAGAATGGGTATTTAACCTTATGTATCTAGGATCAAATAGTAAATGACCAAGGAGTGTTTTAATTCATGAATATCTCATGGAAGAAATAATTGGATCAGGATACCTGAACACTCATTCTGGACATCTGATGGATACAGGACTACATTAAAAGGTCAAATATGTAAAGTACAATTGAAAGAATATTACAAAATGTATGATTTGTGCCAAAAATAATTCTAAGACTGGGACTCCCCCACCCTTCGTGGAGTCTAAGCTAAAGGGGGAGGACCATTCTGTTTCTGGATTGAAAATGCTTCAGAGGTAGTACAGGTCTTGCTCTAGGAGATAATTCCAAGATTTGGTCTAGCAATTCAATTCAGAGTGATAATGGAGGTGGCTTTATTGATAATGTGATTCATGAGGTATCTAAAATGTGTGGAATAAAATGAAGTTTGCATGCCTCTTGGAGGCCATGATCAACCAGAACCACACATTTAAAAGAAAATAGCTAAAATCTGTGAGCCTAGATAAGTGGTCACCTTTGCCCCCTCATGTCAAGGTGGAAATCAGACATAGAAGAGTCTTGCAAACTGAGGAAGCCAAAATAAGCACAGAAGAAGGAACTGCACTGGAAGTGATAGGGGCAACAGATTAAAACCCTGCAGTTGGGCTGAGACTGTGCATTTGAGGAGCAACTATAGACTTTGAGAACAAGTACAAACCAGTCAAAGGACTATCTGACATTGAACTGACCCCACACTGTCCACAACAGCGCCAGAGAAATTTCTAAACATACTTTTACTATTATGTTTATTTTTTATTTTATTTATTATTACTCCTTTAACTTTCATTTTTATAACCTACTATTACCTTTCTTTTAAAAATCCCATTTTTAAAAAACAAATTCCATATATTTCAAAAAATTTTGTGATTGATTTTTATATTTTTTTATATTGTACTTTCAGTTCAGTTCAGTCGCTCAGTCGTGTCCGACTTTTGTGACCCCACGAATCGCAGCACGCCAGGCCTCCCTGTCCATCACCAACTCCCGGAGGTCACTCAAATCACGTCCATCGAGTCAGTGATGCCATCCATCCATCTCATCCTCTGTCATCCCCTTCTCAGAGAGTCTAATCTGTATTCTAGGTTTTTAATCTTTGCTTTTTGATGTTTGTTATCAATTTTGTACTTTTAAGAATCTAATCTTTAGTATCCATTTTCACTTAGGTATTTGATTACTGGCTTGATTGCTCTCTCCCTTTTTGACTCTCCCTTTTCTCTTCCTGTTCACCTCCATCTCCCACTTCCCTCTTCTCTATATAACTCTGTTAATCTCTCTGGATGTTCCTGGCAGTGGAGAGTTGTTTCACCATTAAGCAAGGGGTTTTGTCTTCTGTGCTGTGTGGATGGAGAAATCTTGAGGCTACTGTAAGAGGGGGACCAAATCCCAGAGGCAGGAGGCTCAACTCCAGAACTTTAGACCATCATAGAACTCCTGACCTGAGGGAACATTAATAGACAAGAGCCAACCCCAAAGTCTCCATACCTACTGAAACAAAGCTCCACCCAAGAGCCAGCAAGTTCCAGTGCAAGACACCACATTAATTCTCCAGCAAAACAGGAACACAACCCTGAAAATTAAAAGATGGGCAGCCCAAAGCCAATCCAAACCCATAGATACCCCAAAACTCACTACTGGACACTTCATTGTACTACAGAAAGAAGAGATCCAGCTCCACGCACCAGAACATAGATACAAGTTCCCCAAAGCAGGAAACTTTGATAAATCACTAGTCCAACCCCACCCACAGGGAGCAGACTCCACAGTTGAGAGGAACCATGACCCTCCAGACTGCAGAAGATGGACCACAAACACAGCAAAGTAAACAAAATGAAAAGGCAGAGAAATATCCAGCAGGTGAAGGAATAGGATAAAAACCCATCAAATCAAAAAAAAAGAGGAAGAGATAAGAAGTCTACCTGAAAAAGAATTTAGAATAATGATTGTAAAGATGATCCAAAATCTTGAAAACAAAATGGAGTTATAGATAAATAGACTAGAGACATGAATTAAGAAGATTCAAGAAATGTTTAACAAGAATCTTGAAGAAATAAAGAAGAGTCAATCAATAATGAACAATGCAATACCTAAGATTAAATACACTCTGGTGAAGAAAGAAAAACACCAATACAGTATAATAATGTATATATATGGAATTTAGAAAGATGGTAATGATAACTCTGTATGCAAGACAGCAAAAGAGACACAGATGTATAGAGTAGTCTTTTGGACTCTGTGGAAGAGGGCGAGAGTAGGATGATTTGGGAGAATGGCATTGTAACATGTATATTATCATATGTGAAATGAATCACCAGTCCAGGTTCGATGTATGATACAGGGTGCTCGGGGCTGGTGCACTGGGATGACCCAGAGGGATGGTACAGGGAGGGAGGTGGGAGGGGGATTCAGGATGGGGAGCACATGTGCACCAATGGCAGATTCCTGTCAATGTATGGCAAAACCAATACAATATTGTAAAGCAATTAGCCTCCAATTAAAATAAATAAATTTATATTAAAAAAAGAAACACTGTGGTGGGAAGCAAGAATAGATTAACTGAGATAGAAGAAAGGATAAGTTAGGTGGAAGATAGAATGGTGGAAATAAATGAAGCAGAGAGGAGAAAAGAAAAAAAGAATAAAAATAAACGAGGACAAGCTTAGAGATCTCTGGGACAATGTTAAATGTCCCTACATTTGAATCATAGGTATCCCAGAAGAAGAGGACAAAAAAAGGGGGTGGGGATGAGAAAATACTTGAGGGGATAATAGTTGAAAGCTTTCCTAAAATGGGGAAGGAAATAACCATCCAGTCAAAGAAACCCAGACAGTCCCAAACAGGATAAACCCAAGGTGAAATACCCCAAGAAACATTTTAATCAAAGTAACAAAAATTAAACACAAAGAGCAACTATTAAAAGCAGCAAGGGAAAGCAACGAATAACATACAAAGGAATCCCAATAAAGCTAACAGCTGATCTTTCAATAGGAACTCTTCTGGTGAGAAGGGAATGGCAGGACATACTTAAAGTGATGAAAGAGAAAAACCTACAGTCAAGATTACTCTACCAGCAAGGACCTCATTCAGATTTGAAGGAGAAATCAAAAGCTTTACAGACAAGCAAAAGCTGAGAGAATTCAGCACCACCAAACGAGCTCTTCAACAAATGCAAAATGATCTTCTCTAGACAGGAAACACAGAAAAAATGAACTCAATCAACCAAGTAAATGACAACAGGATCATACTTACCAATAATTACCTTAAATGTAAATGGGTTAAATGGTCCAACCAAAAGACAAAGATTGGTCAAATGGATACAAAAAGAAAACACCTATATATTCTGTCTATAAGAGTGGTGTTGGAGAGGACTCTTGAGAGTCCCTTGGACTACAAGGAGAATCAAACCAGTCCATCCTAAAGGAAATCAGTCTTGAATATTCATTGAAAGGACTGATGCTGAAGCTGAAACCACAATAATTTGGCCACCTGATGAGAAGAACTGACTCACTGGAAAAGACCCTGATTCTGGGAAAGATTGAAGGTGGGAGGAGAAGGGGATGACAGAGGGTGAGATGGGTGGTGGCATCACTGATTCAATGGACATGAGTTTGAGTAAATTCTGGGAGTTGGCGATGGACAGGGAGGCCTGGTGGGCTGCAGTCCATGGGGTCACAAAGAGTCGGACACAAATGAGTGACTAAACTGAACTGAACAAGAGACCCACCTCAAACCTAGGAACACATAAAGATTGAAAGTGAGAGTTTGGAAGAAGATATTTCATGCAAATGGAGACCAAAAGAAAGTAGGTGTAGTAATATTCATATCAGATAAAATAGATTTTGAAATAAAGACTGTGATAAGAGACATTTCACTCAAAGAGGGGCAAAATAAAGGACAGAAATGGTATGGACCTAACAGAAGCAGAAGATATTAAGAAGAGGTGGCAAGAATACAAAGAACTGGACAAAAAAGATCTTCATGACCCAGATAACCACAATTGTGTGGTCACTCACCTAGAGCCAGACATCCTGGAATGTGAAGTCAAGTGGGCCTTAGTAAGCATCACTGTGAACAAAGCTAGTGAAGGTGATGAAATTCCAGTTGATCTATTTCAAATTTTAAAAGATGATGCTATTAAAATGCTGCATTCAATATGCCAGCAAATTTGGAAAACTCAGCAGTGACTATAGGAATAGAAAAGGTCAGTTTTCATTCCAGTCCCCAAAAAAGGCAATGCCAAAGAGTGTTCAAACTACTGCACAGTTGCACTCATCTCACACACTAGCAAAGTAATGCTCAAAATTCTCCAAGCCAAGCATCAACAGTATGTGAATTGTGAACTTCCAGATGCTCAAGCTGGATTTAGAAAATGCAGAGGAACCAGAGATCAAATTGCCAGCTTATGTTGGATCATTGAAAAAGCAAGAGAGTTCCAGAAAAATATCTATTTCTGCTTTATTGACTACCCCCAAAGTCTTTGACTGTGTGAATCACAACAAACTGTGGAAAATTCTTAAAGCGATGGTAATACCAGACCACATTACCTGCCTCATGAGAAATTTGCATGCAGGTCAAGAAGCAACAGTTAAAACTGGACATGGAGCAGCAGACTGGCTCCAAACCAGGAAAGGAGTATGTCAAGGCAGTATTTTGCCACCCTGCTTATCTAACTTATGTGCAAAGTACATCATGCGAAATGCCAGGCTGGATGAAGCAGAGCTGGAATCAAGATTGCTGGGAGAAATATCAGTAACCTCAGATACAAGATGATACCACCCTTATGGCAGAAAGCAAAGAAGAACTAAATAACCTCTTGATGAACATGAAAGAGGAAAGTGAAAAAGTTGGCTTAAAGCTCAACATTCAGAAAACTAAGATCATGGCATCCAGTCCCATCACTTCAGGGAAAATAGATGGGGAACAATAGAAACAGTGACATTATTTTCTTGGGCTCCAAATCACTACAGATAGTGACTGCAGCCATGAAATTAAAAGACGCCACTCCTTGGAAGAAAACTATGACCAACCTAGACAGCATATTAAAAAGCAGAGACATTACTTGGCCAACAAAGATCTGCCTAGTCAAAGTTATGATTTTTCCAGTAGTCATGTATGGATGTGAGGGATGGACCACAAAGAAAGCTGAGTGCTGAAGAATTGATGCTTTTGAACTGTGGTGTTGGAGAAGACTTCTTGAGTGTCCCTTGGACTGCAAGGAGATCCAACCAGTCATTCCTAAAGGAAATCAATCCTAAATATTCATTGGAAGGACTGATGCTGAAGCTGAAAATCCAATACTTTGGCCACCTCATATGAAGAACTGACTCATTTGAAAAGACCCTGATTCTGGGAAAGATTGAAGGCAGGAGGAGAAGGGGACGATAGAGAATGAGATGTTGGATGGCATCACTGACTTGATGGACGTGAGTTTGTGCAAGCTCCCAGATTTGGTGATACACAGGAAAGCCTGGCGTGCTGCAGTCCATGAGTTCACAACGAGTCAGACATGACTGAGCGACTGAACTGAACTAAACTAAGAGAAAAAGATGGATACCACATAATGATCAAGGGATCACCCAAGAAGAAGATATAGCAATTATAAATGTATATGCACCCAACATTCTATGCTAATAGAATTTTGCCAAGAGAACCCACTGGTCATAGCAAACACCCTCTTCCAACAACACCCCAAATTCTATGCACCCCAAATTCTATGCTAATAGAATTTTGCCAAGAGAATGCAATGGTCATAGCAAACATCCTCTTCCAATAACACAAGAGAAGACTCTATACATGGACATCACCAGATGGTCAACACCAAAATCAGATTGATTATATTCTTTGCAGCCAAAGATGGAGAAGCTCTATACAGTCAGCAAAAACAAGACCGGGAGCTGACTGTGGCTCAGATCCTGAACTCCTTATTGCCAAATTCAGACTTAAAATGAAGAAAGTAGGGAAAACCACTAGACCATTCAGGTATGACCTAAATCAAACCCCTTATCATTATACAGTAGAAGTGAGAAATAGATTTAAGGGACTAGATCTGATAGATAGAGTGCCTGATGAATTATGGACTGAGGTTCATGACATTGTACAGGAGACAGGGATCAAGACCATCCCCAACAAAAAGAAATGCAAAAAAGCAAAATGGCTGTCTAGGGAGGCCTTACAAATACTGTGAAAAGAAGAGAAGTGAAAGGAAAGGAGAAAAGGAAATATATAAGCATCTGAATGGAGAGTTCCAAAGAATAGCAAAAGATAAGAAAGCCTTCCTCAGCTATCAATGCAAAGAAATAGAGGAAAACAACAGAATGGGAAAGACTAGAGATCTCTTCAAGAAAATGAGATACCAAGGGAACATTTCATGCAAAGATTGGCTCAATAAAGGACAGAAATGGTATGGACCTAACAGAAGTAGAAGATATTAAGAAGAGGTGGCAAGAATATACAGAAGAACTGTACAAAAAAGATCGTCATGACCAAGAAGATCACAATGGTGTGATCACTGACCTAGAGCCAGACATCCTGGAATGTGAAGTTCAGTGGGCCTTAGAAAGCATCACTACGAACAAAGCTAGTGGAGGTGATGGAAATCCAGTTGAGCTATTCCAAATCCTGAAAGATGATGCTGTGAAAATGCTGCACTCAATATGCCAGCAAATTTGGAAAACTCAGCAGTAGCCACAGGACTGGAAAAGGTCAGTTTTCATTCCAACCCCAAGGAAAGGCAATCCCAAAGAATGCTCAAACTGCCGCACAATTGCACTCATCTCACACGCTAGTAAAGTAATGCTCAAAATTCTCCAAGCCAGGCTTCAGCAATACGTGAACCGTGAACTTCCATATGTTCAAGCTGGATTTAGAAAAGGCAGAGGAACCAGAGATCAAATTGCCAACATCCTCTGGATCATGGAAAAAGCAAGAGAGTTCCAGAAAAACATCTATTTCTGCTTTCTTGACTATGCCAAAGCCTTTGACTATGTGGATCACAATAAACTGTGGAAAATCCTGAAAGAGATGGGAATACCAGACCACCTGACCTGCCTCTTGAGAAATCTGTATGCAGGTCAGGAAGCAACAGTTAGAACTGAACATGGAACAACAGACTGGTTCCAAATAGGAAGAGGAGTACGTCAAAGCTGTATATTGTCACCCTGCTTATTTAACTTCTATGCAGAGTACATCATGAGAAATGCTGGGCTTGAAGAAGCTCAAGCTGGAATGAAGATGGCCAGGAGAAATCTCAATAACCTCAGATATGCAGATGACACCACCCTTATGGCAGAAAGTGAAGAGGAACTCAAAAGCCTCTTGATGAAAGTGAAAGTGGAGAGTGAAAAAGTTGGCTTAAAGCTCAACATTCAGAAAACGAAGATCATGGCATCTGGTCCCATCACTTCATGGGAAATAGATGGGGAAACAGTGGAAACAGTATCAGACTTTATTTTGGGGGGCTCCAAAATCACTGCAGATGGTGACTGCAGCCATGAAATTAAAAGACACTTACTCCTTGGAAGGAAAGTTATGACCAACCTAGATAACATATTCAAAAGCAGAGACATTACTTTGCCAACAAAGGTCCGTCTAGTCAAGACGATGGTTTTTCCAGTGGTCATGTATGGATGTGAGAGTTGGACTGTGAAGAAGGCTGAGTGCTGAAGAATTGATGCTTTTAAAGTGTGGTGTTGGAGAAGACTCTTGAGAGTCCCTTGGACTGCAAGGAGATCCAACCAGTCCATTCTGAAGATCAGCCCTGGGATTTCTTTGGAAGGAATGATGCTAAAGCTGAAACTCCAGTACTTTGGCCACGTCATGCGGAGAGTAGACTCATTGGAAAAGACTCTGATGCTGGGAGGGATTGGGGACAGGAGGAGAAGGGGATGACAGAGGATGAGATAGCTGGAGGGCATCACCAACTCTATGGACGTGAGTTTGTGTGAACTCCTGGAGATGGTGATGGACAGGGAGGCCTGGAGTGCTGCAATTCATGGGGTTGCAAAGAGTCAGACATGACTGAAAGACTGAATTGAACTCAACTGAACTGATACACCCAACATAAGTCAAATGCTAACAGTATGAAAGAGTAACACAATAATAACACAATAATTAACATTATTACTGCGTTAACTGTGTTAACATTATTACAGTGTTACTGTGTTAACACTAACACAATAATAGTGGGGGACTTTTATACCCCAGACACACCTATGGATAGATCAAGCAAACAGAAAATTAACAAGGAAACACAAGCTTTTAATGATACGATGGACAAGTTAGACTGATATCTACAGGGCATTTCACCCCCGAACAGTGGATTTTACCCTTTTCTCAAGTTCACATGGAACATTCTCCAGGCTAGATCACATCCTGGGCCACAAATCTAGCCTTGCTAAATTAAAAAAAACTTAAATAATTTCAAATACTTTTCCAATCACAATGCAGTAACACAAACATATGGAGACTAAACAATATGCTTCTGAATAACTAACACATCATGGAAGAAATCAAAAAGGAAATCTAAATATGCATAGAAAGATATGATACTGAAAAAACGCAACCCAAAACCCATGGGATTCAGTAAGAGCAGGGCTAAGAGGGAGGTTCATAACAATACAAGCCTACCTCAGCAGTAAGAGAAACATCAAATTTAAAACCTAACTTTACACCTGAAGTGAAAGTGAAGTCGCTCAGTCGTGTCCGACTCTGTGCGACCCTGTGAACTGTAGTCTACCAGGCTTCTCCGTCCATGGAATTCTCCAGCCAAGAATACTGGAGTCAGTTACCATTTCCTTCTCCAGGGGTCTTCCTGACTCAGGGATTGAACCGAGGTCTCCCGCATTGGAGGCAGACGCTTTAACCTCTGAGCCACCAGGGAAGCCCTTACACCTAAAGCAACTAGAAAAAGAATAACAACAACAACAAAAAAAAAACCAGAGTTAGTAGAAGGAAAGAAATCATAAAATCAGAGCTGAAATGAATGAAAAAGAAATGGAAACTATAGAAAATAACAACAATATTAAAAACCAGTTCTTTGGGAAGATATACAAAATAGACAAACCATTAGCCTGACTCATCAAGAAAAAGGGGAGAAGAATCAAATCAATAAAATTAGAAATGAAAATGAAGTCACAACAGACAGCACAGAAATACAAAAGATCATAAGAGACTGCTATCAGCAACTATATGCCAATAAAATGGACAAATTCTTAGAAGAAATGCACAAATTCTTAGAAAGGTATAACCTTCTGAAATTGAGCCAGGAAGAAATATAAATCTGAACAGACCAACCAGAAGCACAGAAATCAAAACTGTAATAAAAAATATTCCAACAAACAAAAGCCCAGGAATAGGTGGCCTCACAGATGAAATCTACCAAAATTGAGAGAAGAGGTAACACCTATCCTATCCACTATCCACTATCAAACTCTTCCAGAAAATTGCAGGGGAAGGAAACTCTCAAACTCATTCTATGAGGCCACCATCACCCTAATACCCAAATCAGACAAAGATGCCACAAAAAAGAAGGCTACAGGCCATATCACTGATGAATACAGAGGCAGAACTCCTCAACAAAATTCTAGCAAACAGAATCTAACAATATATTAAATGATCAAATGAACTTTATTTCAGGGATGCAAGGATTCTTCAATATGCACAAATCAGTCAATGTGATACATCTTATTAACAAATTGAAAGATAAAAACCATTTTATTATCTCAGTAGATACAGAGAGAGCCTTTGACAAAATTTCCAGCCATTTATGATACAAATGCTCTAGAAAGCAGGCATAGAAGGAACACATTTCAACATAATAAAAGTCATATACAACAAACCACAGCAAACATTATCCTCAATGGCAAAAAATTGAAAGCATTTCTTTTAAAATCAGGAACAAGTAAAGGATGCCCACTCTTACCACTACTATTCAACATAGTTTTGGAAGTCCTAAACACAGCAATCAGAGAAGAAAAAGTAATAAAATGAATTAAGGTTAGAAAAGAAGTAAAACTCTCACTGTTTGCAGATAAGAAGATCATTTACATAGAAAACCCTAAAGATGCCACCAGAAAATGACTAGAGCTAATTGACGAATATAGGAAAGTTGCAGGATATAATGTTTAATACACAGAAATCCCTTGCATTCCTATACACTAACAATGAAAATTCAGATAGAGAAATTAAGGAAACAATCCCATTTACCTTTGCAAAGAAAAGAATAAAATACTTATGAATGAATTTACCTAAAAAAACAAAAGACCTACATATAGAAAACTATAAAACACTGATGAAAGATATCAAAGAGGACACAAATAAAGTATCATCTCATGCCATTCAGAATTGTCATCATCAAAAATTCCACAAACAATAAATGCTGCAGAGAGTGTGGAGAAAATGGAACCCTCTTGCACTGTTAGTGGGAATGCAAACTAGTACAGCCACTATGCAGAACAGTGTGTAATTTCCCTAAGAAATTAGGAATAGAAATGTCATATAACTCAGCAATTCCATTGCTGGGTATACACCCAGAGGAAACAAGAATTGAAAGAGACACATATACCCCAATTTTCACTGCAGTACTATTTACAATAGCTAGGACATGGAAATGGCAACCCACTCCAGTGTTCTTGCCTGGAGAATCCCAAGGACGGGGGAGCCTGGTGAGCTTCCGTCTATGGGGTCGCACAGAGTCGGACACGACTGAAGCGACTTAGCAGCAGTAGCAGCAGGACATGGAAACAACCTATTGGTCCATCGGCAGATAAATGGATAAGGAAGTTGTGGTACATATACACAATGGAATATTACTCAGTTATAAAAAGGAAAGCATTTGTGTCAGTTCTAATGAGGTAGACAAAACTGGATCCTATTATGAAGAGTGAAGTAAGTCAGAAAGAGAGACATGAATACTGTATATTAATGTATAAATATGGAATTTAAAAAGATAGTAATGATGATCTATATATAGGGCAGCAAAAGAGATACAAATGTAAAGGACAGATTTTGGACACTGTGGGAGAAGGCAAGCGTGAGGTGATTTGAGAGAATAGCATTGAAATATGTATATTCATTTCAGTTCAATTCAGTAGTGTCCAACTCTTTGCAACCCCATGAATCGCAGCACACCAGGCCTCCCTGTCCATCACCAACTCCTGGAGTTCACTCAAACTCATGTCCATCGAGTCAGTGATGCCATCCAGGCATCTCATCCTCTATCATTCCCTTCTCCTCCTGCCCCCAATCCCTCCCAGCATCAGAGTCTTTTCCAATGAGTCAACTCTTTGCATGAGGTGGCCAAAGTATTGGAGTTTCAGCTTCAGCATCAGTCCTTCCAATGAACACCCAGGACTGATCTCCTTTAGGATGGAGTGGTTGGATGAAGGTACTCTCAAGAGTCTTCTCCAACACCACACTTCAAAAGCATCAATTTTTCGGCACTCAGCTTTCTTCACAGTCCAACTCTCACATCCATACATGACCACAGGAAAAACCATCGCCTTGACTAGACAGACCTTTGTTGGTAAAGTAATATCTCTGCTTTTGAATATGCTATCTAGGTTGGTCATAACTTTCCTTCCAAGGAGTAAGCGTCTTTTAATTTCATGGCTACAATCACCATCTACAGTGATACTGGAGCCCCAGAAAATAAAGTCTGACACTGTTTCCACTGTTTCCCCATCTGTTTCCCATGAAGTGATGGGACCGGATGCCATGATCCTTGTTTTCTGAATGTTGAACTATAAGCCAACTTTTTCACTCTCCACTTTCACTTTCATCAAGAGGCTTTTGAGTTCCTCTTCATTTTCTGCCATAAGGGTGGTGTCATCTGCATATCTGAGGTTATTGAGATTTCTCCCAGCAATCTTGATTCCAACTTGTGTTTCTTCCAGTCCAGCGTTTCTCATGATGTACTCTGCATAGAAGTTAAATAAACAGGGTGACAATATACAGCCTTGATGTACTCCTTTTCCTATTTGGAACCAGTCTGTTGTTCCATGACCAGTTCTAACAGTTGCTTCCTGACCTGCATACAAATTTCTCAAGAGGCAGATCAGGTGGTCTGGTATTCCCATCTCTTTCAGAATTTTCCACAGTTTATTGTGATCTACACAGTCAAAGGCTTTGGCATAGTCAATAAAGCAGAAATAGATGTTTTTCTGGAACTCTCTTGCTTATTCAATGATCCAGCGAATGTTGGCAATTTGATCTCTGGTTCCTCTGCCTTTTCTAAATCCAGCTTGAACATCTGGAAGTTCACAGTTCATGTATTGCTGAAGCCTGGCTTGGAGAATTTTGAGCATTACTTTACTAGCATGTGAGATGAGTGCACTTGTGCGGTAGTTTGAGCATTCTTTGGCATTGCCTTTCTTTGGGATTGGATATATTACCATATGTAAAATAGATGACCAATGCAAGTTCAATGCATAAAGCAGGGCACACAAAGCTAGTTCTCTAGGACAGCCCAAAGGGATAGGATGGGAAGGAAGTGGGAGGGGGTTTCACAATAGGGGGACACATGTCTACCCTTCACTGATTCAAGTTGATATTTGACAAAACCATCACAATATTGTAAAGTAATGATCCTCCAATTAAAATAAATAAAATTTTTAATAAAGATAAATAGAACTACAGCTAAAATCTGTGAAGAAACTGACTTAATCTGTGATAAGTTGTCAGTTGCATTGCTTAGAATTAGAGTGGGTCCTAGAAGAAGACTCCAACTGAGTCTTATGACATACTGTATGGGAGACACTTCCTTTATTCTGAGAAGTTAACTGGCCAGACATGTGATTGAAATATACAAAAAATAGACACTGTAAGATATATGCAAACACTGGGGTAAGTTTTAAATACTATTTCCAAATTTGGGACTGATAAAGTGATATTTCCCACAGATGTCCCCTTCCAGTGTTTTAGAACTGGAGACTGGGTGCACCTAACAATGAGGAAGAATATACACTGAGAAAACCAATTCCAGTCTCAGTGGGTGGGGCCTTACCATGTTCTACTGTTAACTAGCTCTTTTGTTCAATTGACAGAAGTCAAGTCATGGATCCGTTACACAAGGGTGAAACTGGCTTCTGATCCAACGACAAATCTACAGTCCTCAGCAGTTACAGAAAGACAACCACAAAGCTTAACAAAGAGAGTCCTCCTTCCTACAATTCTGCACTGGGGCTTCAGTTAAAATCAAAGAAAGTATCTTATATAAGTAGTGAATGACTTGTGGCCATTTATCATAACATTCGTAATTGGCTGGAGCATTTTTCTCTTTTATTATTTGCTTATAATTTTTTTGCTTGCTTCTGGATTCATCTAATCATTTTACCTGTGGTTATATTGTAGTCAAATAAGCCTATAATTTGATGTGATATTAATAACAGGAGATAATTAAACCTTGCTCTATTTTAATTTAAAATAGGGTTGTGATAATAGGGTTAGCACCAAAATTTAGGGCCATTGCTATTTTCCCATATAAGATCTTGGCCCCAACTGTAATAATGGCTCTTATTCTTCTTTACTTTCTCATCCCACTGGTGTCTGCTGCTTCCTGGAGGGAAAATACTCTAATTAGCTTATCTCAGACAATAGCCACAAGTGAGAGCTTAGAAAATTGTTGGATATGTCATTTGAAACTTGAAACAATCAGTGAAAACTATGTCCCATTTATGGTCCCCGTAACTGATTTTAGTACTGTGCCAGAACCCATCACCTACTATACTCTTCCTCCTCCAGCCACCACATTCAAAGTTAGAATAGGCATATTACCTGAGAAAATCCAAATCCCTTGTCTCATTCTGTCTGAGGAAATTGTCACTGGAGGAAAAGTTACCACTGGTCCACCACAGTCTCTTGACTTTATTGTAAAAAAATGTGATAAAAAAAAATCCCCTGATATGTAAAAATGGCAAATGTGAAAGAGGTCAAGATGACACTATTTTGTGCCAGAGAGTCAGAAAAGTTGGTTATAATGTAAGGGAACTTTGGGGGGCTTGCAGTGGTCATGATCCCTGGCTAGAGAATGTAATGCCTGTGCTACCCCAAAATGAAAGTATCAATTTCGACATCATGGGAGGTATAACTTGCGCCCCTCCAGGATATTACTTTGTCTGTGGCACAGGGAGAGACCCAAAAGGGGAAGGGTGGGCACATCGCTGCTTAGACAGCTGGGAAATGGAAGGGTCATGCCTACTGGGATATATAAGGTTGCCTTTTGCCTTGTATAGTCTGGAAAGCATCTCTTCCCTCCCTAAATCAAATACTCATCTTAAAAGAATGATATTGGCAGAGTATGAGGACAATAAAGGACAAAGTGTTTTTGGCAACCTCACACTAACTGCCAGAGTTTATGTCAATAGAGATCTGATTCACAACCTATCTGCCACAATTGGACAAATTGCTGAGGACACAGCTAAAAGTATTGCAGCCCAACATACATCTTTGAACTCATTGACTCGAATCGTCCTGGGCAATAGAATAGCCCAAGATTTCTTATTGGCAAAACAAGGAGAAGTGTGTATAATGGCTAATAACACATGCTGCACGTACGTCAATACCTCTGGAGAAGTTGAAACCCAAGTAAACTGAATACTTCAAAAGACTACTTGGTTACAGGATGTACATAAAGGGGATGCACATCAAGACTTATTTTCTTGGTTGCCATCTGAAATAGGGAGACTCTTTTGAGTACCATTACAAGGCTCCATTTGATCATCATACTCTTTGTAATGTGTTTAGTAATTTTCAACTATCTGTCCAGATGCTATGACAAAGTGATCAAAGAGAGAAATCATGTTTTTGTAATTCAAAATACTGATGCTAGACCTGGACTTGAGAATTCTTTGAGAAGTTCCAAGACTTTGTTCTTCTAATCCTGAAGAATTAACATTACCCCTGTTCAGCAGAAAGTAGCCAGAGTGGTCGTTGCCCCGTTCCCCTCAGGATGAGGAGTATCAAAAAGTAGAGGGACCTGAAAATGAACAGGACCCTACAGGGCCTTCCTGGGTACAATCCTTTCTTGTCCTCACTTCTTGTATAGAAAAAGGTTGAGATTTTTAGGTCTTTGCAGAGTTCCAAAGAGCAGACTCAAGCAGTTAATCGTTACAGAAGTGAGGAAAAGCTGAAACAGGGGGAAAGCAATCAGGGAGGAGCTAAGATGGCGGACGAGTAAGACGGGGAGAATACTTTCTCCTCCACAAACCCATTAAAAGAACATTTGAATGCTGAATAAACTCGATAAAACAACTTATGAATGCCGGCAGAGGACATCAGGCACTTAGAAAGACAGCTCATTGTCTCCAAAACGAGAAAACGAGCCCTGCGGTAACTCCTTTTGCGGAGAATTGGCGCGGACACCAGCATTTGCTATTGGCAATCGGGGGCTGGGCTAGGAGGAGCGGCGAGGCCTGCATTGCTTTGAGAAAGGATTTGGCCTGGCTATCTCGGGCGCTATCTGAGCGAAATAACCAGACTGTCGGTTATCTACTACATCAAAAGCCAGCCCTAACTTAAGACACCACCAGGACTACCTACAGAACAAAGGGCTGCACAGAGTTGGCCGGCTGCAGGCCGTCCCACTCCGGTGACAGGCAGCCAGGGCCAGAGGCGGGCAATTATAACCCTAGAGAGACACTGTCTAACGGAACTGTGAGTAGGTTTCTGTGCTGACTCACGCTTCTTGGGGCTCTGGATGGTCAACATCTGCCTGAGAAAGTGCGCTGTTTGTATACCCAGAAAACTGAGCAGCGGAGAGGTGATAAGTCGCAGCACCTGCGCTCGCTGAACATTTCATCACCTGTGCTACTCGGATCTGGGAAGGGCATAAAACGCAGACTCAACCAAGTCTGTGCTTCTGAGGATTATCTGAGTGCCTGAACCTGGCCAGTTTAGATTTGGGTGTTCATCTCCGCTCCCTCTGTAACAAGGCAGAGATCAGATATTGAAAAGACCTGTAAACCGCCTCAATAAAGAGAATTCAACAAACTACCAGAATATAGTAAGGACACTCTAAATTTGGCAATTTTAACAAAATGAAGAGACAAAAGAATACCCAGCAGCTAAAGGAACAGGATAGATGCCCACCAAACCAAACCAAAGAGGAAGAGATAGGGAATCTACCTGATAAAGAATTCCAAATAATGATAGCGAAATTAATTCAAAATCTTGAAATCAAAATAGAATTACAGTTAAAGAGTCTGGAGACAAGGATTGAGAAGATGCAAGAAAGGTTTAACAAGGACCTAGAAGAAATAAAAAAGAGTCAACACATAATGAATAATGCAATAAATGAGATCCAAAACACCCTGGAGGCAACAAATAGTAGAATAACAGAGGCAGAAGATAGGATTAGTGAACTAGAAGATAGAATCCTAGAAATAAATGAATCAGACGAGAAAAAAGAAAAAGAAATGAGGACAATCTCAGAAACCTCCAGGATAACATCAAACGCTACAACATTCGAATCATAGGAGTTCCAGAAGAAGAAGATAAAAAGAAAGATCATGAAGAAATACTTGAGGAGATAATAGTTGAAAACTTCCCTAAAATGGAGAAGGAAATTACCACTCAAGTTCAAGAAATCCAGAGAGTCCCTAACAGGATAAACCCAAGGCGAAACACCCCAAGACACATATTAATCAAATTAACAAAGATTAAATATAAAGAACAAATATTAAAAGCAGCAAGGGAAAAACATCAAATAACTCACAAGGGAATTCCCATAAGGATAACAGCTGATCTTTCAATAGAAACTCTCCAAGCCAGGAGGGAATGGCAAGACGTAATTAAAGTGATGAAGGAAAATAACTTACAGCCTAGATTATTGTATCCAGCAAGGATCTCATTCAAATATGAAGGAGAAATCAAAAGCTTCACAGATAAGCAAAAGTTGAGAGAATTTTGCACCACTAAACCATTTCTCCAACAAAAACTAAAGGACATTCTTTAGAGCACTACAATAATAGTGGGAGACTTTAATACCCCACTCATATAATCTGGCTGTAATAGACAAAGTAAAGAGGAAAACATATTTACTTATGAGCCTCAAAATATCCAGTTCACTCAGGAGAGTTTAAAAAAAAAAAAAAAAGACTTATTTGTTCACTCTGTGGAGGTTTATTGACTATTTTGTGGGTTTGGTACCACTTTGGGTAGTAGGGAGGAAGAGGTGACAAATGTGATCCTGTCCTAAATAATATATTGTGGTAAAGATAGACTTACTAATACAAAATACCAAGATGTGCCTAAAGATGAGGACACCCAAACTGGACTTTTTGTTTCCTGAACTTTTCATTTCGAGAACAAACCTCCTAATATAAGATGAATTCACCATGATTTTTTTTAAGTGTTCTTTGTGATTAAAAACAGAAAGCCATTGGTTAAGAAATTACATATACTCCTCCCCACCATCACTCCCCTTCTTTCTTCCCATTTCCCTCCCACCCTCATTGATCCTTTCCTTTGTCCATTTTCCCCTGCAAAAAAATAAAATTAAAAAAAAAAGTGTGAAAAAAAAAAAAAAAAGCTGAGGACATGTACTCATACACAGTGGGGAGGAAGTGTGAAGACAAGGCAGAGGTTGGAGTGACGGATCTACATGCCAGAAAAACCGTGTATTTCTGGCATTACTAGAAGCTAGAAGAGAAAAGGAAGAATTTTTCCCTAGATCCTTTGAAGGGGAGTATGATCTTGCTTATTACCTTGATTTCAGACATCTACCCTGGAGAGCTGGGAGAAAGTGCTTGGTTTTAAGCCACCTAGTTTGTGGTACTGTGCTGTGCTTAGTCACTCAACTGTGCCTGACTCTTTGTGACCCCATGGACTGCAGCCTGCCAGGCACATATGTCCCTGGGGATTCTCCAGGCAAGAATACTGGAGTGGGTTGCCATGCCCTCCTCCAGGGGTCTTTCCAACCCAGGGATCTAACCCAAGTCTCACATATTGCAGGAGAATTCATTATCATCTGAGCCAGCAGGAAGCCTAGTTTGTGGTACTGGGAAACTTAATATGGTGGTCATGAACTCATGTTAGCTTCCGAGCCTGTGCTACTATCCCTTAGACTAATAATTGATTCCTGCCTAGATACAAGAGGAGAAGGATTGGAGGAGGTTAAGCCACAGAAGTCTACTGACACATTTAGTTGCAGTAACCAAACTGAGAGACAAGCCTTCTGCAGCATTCTCCAATAGGGATGTTAGCATTGACATAGCCACACAAACTCAAGACTCCTTGTACTCTGAGATTTACTTGGGGATAGTTATTAAGTTGGTTTTTTTCATCCAAGTCTTGGAGAGAGGTAAGAATTTCTACTGTAAAAGGTAAACAGTTGATAATATCCTTATAATATCCTTTACTTTCTGCTCCTCTGTCATCAAATCTACAAAAAGTTTATCTCCATCTTTATTTTTGTCCTCTATCTTCACTTGCGCTTCTCATCCCCCAGTATTCACCCACTCTGATGAGTGTCATGTAAGTCCTTGGATACATGTGTTTCTTCTAAAATATGCCATTTTTGTGGAGGATTGTGTCCTTAGTTTATGTAAATCTAATTATGCTTTACACCTCAATTATACTCAGCATTCTTTCTAAAAGATCTGTGTAGGTTTCCATGCACATGTAATTTGTTTTATTTTTTCTTTTTTTATTCATTTTATTTATTTTTTTACTTTTTTCATTGAAGGATAATTGTTTTACCAAATTTTGTGATTTTCTGTTATACATCAACAAGAATTAGCCATAGGTACACCCATGTCCCCTCCCTCCCGAACATCCTTCCCTTCTCCTTCCAATCCCACCCTTCTAGATTGTCACAGAGCCCCTGCTTGAGTTCCCTGAGTCACACAGCAAATTTCCATTGGCTATCTCTTTTACAAATGGTATTGTAAGCTTCCATGTTACACTCTCCATACATCTCACCCTCTCCCTCCTTCCCCCCAACTGTGTCCATGGGTCTGTTGTCTATGTCTGTTTCTCCATTGCTGCCCTGTAAATAAATCCATCAGTACCATCTTTATATTCCATGTATATATGTCAGTATACGATATTTATATTTTTCTTTCTGACTTACTTCATTTTGTATAATAGGCTCTAGGTTCATCCACCTCATTAGAACTGACTCAAATACATTCCTTTATATGGCTGAGTAGTCACCCAGGCTTCAGCAATATGTGAACCGTGAACTTCCTGATGTTCAAGCTGGTTTTAGAAAGGCAGAGGAACCAGAGATCAAATTGCCAACATCCGCTGGATCATGGAGCAGGAGTTCAGCATCTTTTCTCTTTTTGACTTGCAGCCTTTGACTGTGTGGATCAAATCTTGGAATTCGGAGTGGGATACAGACACCTGATCTGCCTCTAGATCTGTATGCAGGTCGGAAGCAACAGTAGACTGGTCATGGAACAACAGACTGGTTCCAATAGGAGGAGTACGTCAAGGCTGCATATTGTCACCATGTTTATTACTATATGCAGAGTACATCAGAGAAATGCTGGACTGGAGAAACACAAGTTGGAATCAGATTGCGGGAGAAATATCATCCTCAGATATGCAGATGACACCACTCTATGGCAGAAAGTGAGAGGGGCTAAAAGCCTCTTGATGAGTGAAAGTGGAGAGTGAAAAGGTTGGCTTAAGCTCAACATTCAGACGAGATCATGGCATCTGGTCCCATCACTGCATGGGAATAGATGGGGAAACAGTGGAAACAGTGTCAGACTTTGTTTTCTGGGCTCCTCACTGGATGGTGACTGTGCCATGATAGACGCTTGCTCCTTGGAGGAAAGTTATGACAACCTAGATAGCATATTCAGCAGAGACATTACTTTACACAGGTTCGCCTAGTCAGGCTTGGTCTTTCCTGTGGTCATGTTGGATGTGGAGCTGGACTGGGACGGCTGACGCCGAGTTGATGCTTGAACTGTGGTGTTGGAGAGACTCGGGTCCCTTGACTGCAGAGATCAACCAGTCCATTCTGAGGAGATCATCCGGAATTTCTGGGTGATGCGCGACTCAGTATTTTGGCCATCTCATCGAAGAGTTGACTCTTGGGGACTCTGATGCTGGGAGGATTGAGGGCAGGTGGAGAGGGGACGACAGAGGATGAGATGGCTGGATGGCATCACTGACCAATGGATGTGAGTCTGGTGACCTCCGGAAGCTGGTGATGGACAGGGAGGCCTGGCGTGCTGCGGTTCATGGGGTCGCAAGAGTCGGACACGACTGAGCAACTGATCTGATCTGATCTGATCTGAGTCACCCATTATATATATGTAACACTGAGATACACGTGTCTCTTTCAATTTTGGTTTCCTTAGGGTATATCCCTAGAAGTGGAATTTCTGGGTCATATGGTGGTTTTTTCCCTAGCTTTGTAAAGAATCTCCATACTGTCTTTCATAGTGGCTGTATCAGTTACTTTCCCACCAGCAATGCAAGAGGTTTCCCTTTTCTCCACACCCTCTCCAGCATTTATTGCTTGTAGACTATTTGATGATGGCCATTCTGACTGGTGTGAGGTGGTATCTCATTGTAGTTTTGATTTGCATTTCTGTAATAATGAGAGATGTTGAGCAGCTTTTCATGTGTTTGTTAGCCATCTTTATGTCTTCTTTGGAGAAATGTCTGTTTAGGTCTTTTTCCCACTTTTTTATTGGGAAAAAAAAGTTTGTTATTTTTCTGGTATTGTGTTGTATGACCTGCTTGTATATTTTGGAAATTAATTTTTTGTCAGTCGTTTCATTTGCTGTTATTTTCTCCCATCGGAGAAGGCAATGGCAGCCTGCTCCAGTACTCTTGTCTGGAAAATCCCATGGACGGAGGAGCCTGGAAGGCTGTAGTCCATGGGGTCGCTAAGAGTCAGACATGACTGAGCGAATTTGCTTTCACTTTTCACTTTCATGCATTGGAGAAGGAAATGGCAACCCACTCCAGCATTCTTGCTTGGAGAATCCCAGGGAAGGCGGAGCCTGGTGGGCTGCGTCTGTGGGGTCACACAGAGTTGGACACAACTAAAGCGACTTAGCAGCAGCAGGAGCAGCATTTTCTCCCATTATGAGAGTTGTTTTTTCACTTTGTTCTTAGTTGCCTTGGCTGTGCAAAGCCTTTTAAGTTTATTTTTGTTTTTATTTCCATTACTCTAGGAGGTAGGTCATAGAGGATCTTCCTTTGATTTATGTCATCGAGTGTTCTGCCTATGTTTTCCTCTAAGGGTTTTATAGTTTCTGGTCTTTAATCCATTTTGAGTTTATCTTTGTTTATGACATTAGGAAGTGTTCTGATTTCATTCTTTTGCACACAGCTGTCCAGTTTTCCCAGTACCACTTATTGAAGAGGCTATCTTTGCCTCATTGTATATTCTTGCCTTCTTTGCCAAAAATTAGGTACCCATAGGTATGTGGGTTTATCTCTGGGCTACCTTGTTCCATTGGTCTCTATTTCTGTTTTTGTGCCAGTACCATACTGTCTTGATTACTGTAGCTTTGTAGCATAGTCTGAAGTCAGGAAGGTTGATTCCTCCAGCTCCATTTTTCTTTCTCAAGACCGCTTTGGCTATTCAGAGACTTTTGTGTTTCCATATGAATTGTGAAATTTTTTGTTCTAGTTCTGTGGAAAATGCCATTGGTAATTTGATAGGGATCACACTGAATCCATAGATTGCCTTTGGTAGCATAGTCATTTTCACAATATTGATTCTTTGTACCCAGGAACATGGAATCGCTCCATCTATTTATGTCATCTTCGATTTCTTATGTCAGTGTCTTATAATTTTCCATATATAGTTCGTTTGTTTCCTTGGTAGTTTTATTCCTAGGTATTTTATTCTTTTTGCTGCAATGGTGAATGTGATTTATTCCTTAATTTCTCTTTCTGATTTTTCATTGTTAGTATATAGGAATGCAAGTGATTTCTGTGTATTGAGCCTGTATCCTGAGACTTTGCTGAATTCATTGATTAGCTCTAATAATTTTCTGATAGTTTCTTTTGGGTTTTCTATGTATAGTATCATGTCATCTGCAAACAGTGAGAGTTTTATTTCTTCTTTTTCAATATGGATTCCTTTTCATTCTTTTCCTTCTCTAATTGCCTTAGCTAGGACTTCCAAAACTCTGTTGAAAAACAGTGGTGAGAGTGGACACCCTTGTCTTGTTCCTGGTCTTCGAAGGAATGCTTTCAGTTTTTCACCAATGAGAATAATGTTTGCTGTGGGCTTATCATATATGGCCTTTACTATGTTGAGGTAGAGTCCTTCTATGCCCATTTTTTAAGCATTTTTTAATCATAAATGGCTGCTGAATTTTATCAAGGGCTTTTTCTGCACCTATTGAGATGATCATATGGTTTTTATCTTGCAATTTGTTAATGTGGTTTATCATGTTGATTGATTTGTGTATATTGAAGAATCCTTGCTCCCTGGGATAAACCTGACTTGATCATGAACTTTTTAATGTGTTGTTGAATTCTGTTTGCTAGAATTTTGTTGAGGAGTTTTGCATGTATGTTTATCAGTGATATTGGCCTGTAATTCTCTTTTTTGTGCATTGTCTTTGCCTGGTTTTGGTGTCAGGCTGATTGTGGCCCCATAGAATGAGTTTGGAAGTGTTCTTCCTCTGTAATGTTTTGGAAAGTGAAAGTGAAAGTCATTCAGTCATGTCTGACTCTTTGTAATCCCATGGACTATACAGTCCATGAAATTCTCCAGGCCAGAATACTGGAATGGGTAGCCTTTCCCTTCTCCAGGGGATCTTCCCAACCCAGGGATTGAAGCCAGGTCTCCTGAATTGCAGGTGGATTCTTTACCAGCTGAGCCACAAGGGAAGCCCAAGAATACTGGAGTGGGTCGCCTATCCCTTCTCCATCAGATCTTCCTGACCCAGGAATCAAACTGAGGTCTCCTGTGTTGCAGGCAGAGTCTTACCAACTGAGCTATCAGGGAAGCCCTTACTGCAAACAATGCTACCTTCAAATATTCTCACCTCTGTCCCTTTAGGGACCTGGGTGACGGTCCCTCTGTTGGCTCCTAAAGTAAGCTTATGTTTTATTCTGCTGAGTATTGCCAATTTGTTCTGGGTGGCTCTGGCACTGTGAAAATAAACCACCCAAATAATTTCTAGTTATGTCATCTTGGGAAGAGGCCTGACTTTGCCAGGTCCAAGTCATCTGCAGCCCAGCTCTACTCTGTATCTGTGGGATTGAATCATTCAGGGAAACAGAAGGTCCCTCAACTTCTCTGTTTTCATGTGCAATTGAAGCATATGTAGACTCAGAGAAATGGTAACATTTATGACCTAGTACATTGTTAGTTTAATTATAGCAATGCTCTTCCTAAATATATATTATATATACACACATACATATATGTGTGTATATATATGCATTTACGTATATATACACACATGCACACAAATGGCTTCATTGCTGGAAATTTGATAAAAGTAAAATATTTTCTCTCCATCCATAAATTACTAAACTTGTAAAAGAAAAAGCATGACTTTAAATGCCATTTTATGTCAACTTATTTGTGGATCTAATCTGCCTTTATTGGACATTTGCGTTGTTTCCTCTTTGGAGTCAGCTGAGCACATGAACAGTCTGATGAGGACCAGGGAGGGAGAATGTGGGAGGACCACCGAACTTCTGCTGTATGGTAGACACTAGTGGGGTTCATGGCATGGTACAGGAGACAGGAGACGACTCTCCCCAAGAAAAAGAAATGCAAAAAAGCAAAATGGCTTCTAAGAAGGCCTTTAAAATAGCTGTGAAAAGAAGAGAAATGAAGGAGAAAAGGAAAGATATACCCACATTTGAATACAGAGTTCCAAAGAATAGCAAGGAGGGATAAGAATGCCTTCTTCAGTGATCAGTGCAAAGAAATAGAGGAAAACAACAGAATGGGAAAGACTAGCGATCTCTTCAAGAAAATTAGAGACACCAAGGGAACATTACATGCAAAGATGGGCTCAATAAAGGACAGATATAGTATGGACTTAAGAGAAGCAGAAAATAATAAGAAGAGGTGGTAAGAGTACACAGAGGAACTATACAAAAAAGATCTTCACAACCCAGATAATCACGATTGTGTGATCACTCACCTAGAACCAAACATCCTGGAATGTGAGGTCAAGTGGGCCTTAGGAAGCATCACTATGAAAAAACACTAGTGGAGGTGATGGAATTCCAGTTGAGCTATTTCAAATCTTAAGAGATGATGCTATGGAAGTGCTGCACTCAACATGCCAGCAAATTTGGAAAACTCAGCAGTGGCCATAGGGCTGGAAAAGGTCATTTTTCATTCTGATCCCAAAGAAAGGCAATGCCAAAAATTGTTCAAACTACTGCACAATTGCACTCATCTCAGGCTTCAATAGTACATGAACCGTGAACTTCCAGATATTCAGGCTGGTTTTAGAAAAGACAGAGGAACCAGAGATCAAATTGCCAACATCCGCTGGATCATCGAAAAAGCAAGAGAGTTCCAGAAAAACATCTATTTCTGCTTTATTGACTATGCCAAAGCCTTTGACTGTATGGATCACTAAAAACTGTGGAAAATTCTTAAAGAGATGACAATCCCAGACCACCTGACCTGCCTTTTGAGAAATCTGTATGCAGGTCAAGAAGCAACACTTAGAACTGGACATGGAAAAACAGGCTGGTTTCAAATAGGGGAAGGAGTACGTCAAGGCTGTATATTGTCACTCTGCTTATTTAACTTATATGCAGAGTACATCATGAGAAATGCTGGGCTAGATGAAGCACAAGCTGAAATCAAGATTGCCGGGAGATATATCAATAACCTCACATATGCAGATGACACCACCCTTATGGTAGAAAGTGAAGAAGAACTAAAGAGGCTCTTAATGAAAGTGAAAGAGGAGAGTGAAAAAGTTGGCTTAAAGCTCAACATTCAGGAAACTAAGATCATGGCATCCGGTCCCATCACTTCTTGGCAGATAGATGGGGAAACAATGGACACAGTGAGAGACTTTACTTTTTAGGGCTCCAAAATCACTGCAGATGGTGACTGCAGCTATAAAATTAAAACATACTTACTCCTTGGAAGAAAAGTTATGACCAACCTAGATAGCATATTCAAAAGCAGAGATATTACTTTGCCAATAAGGTCCGTCTAGTCAAGGCTATGGTTTTTCCAGTAGTCATGTTTGGATGTAAGAGCTGGACTAATAAAGAAATGTGAGCACCGAAGAATTGATGCTTTTGAGCTGTGGTGTTGGAGAAGACTCTTGAGAGTCCCTTGGACTGCAAGGAGATCCAACCAGTCCTGAGTTTTTATTGGTAGGACTGATGTTGAAGCTGAAACTCCAGTACTTTGGCCACCTGATGCGAAGAACTGGCTCATTTGAAAAGACCCTGATGCTGGGAAAGATTGAAGGGGGAAGGAGAAGGGGATGAGATGGTTGGATGGCATCACCGACTCAAAGGACATGAGTTTGAGCAAGCTTCAGTAGTTGGTGATGGACAGGGAGGACTAGCATGCTGCAGTCCATGGGGTTGTAAAGAGTTGAACACGACTGAGCATCTGAACTGAACTGAGGGTGCTTTTCATACACACATAGTCCTTATCATCACAAAAGTCTTCTGTGCTATTGTCCCCCATTTAACAGAAGACAAAATGAAAAATCATGCAGATTATCTAATTGTTCACATTACTGAAGTAGACAGCAATATGAATAATGTGAAATGCTAAATGGTTGCCTATATATCTTTTTCATACTTATGCTTTTTGTGTTTTAGCATATTGCCTCCAGGGTCTAAAATTTTATTTTATTTTTAATTGTGGTTGCGGTTACACAACATTAAGTTTACCATCTTAAACATTTTAAAATATTCAGTTGTGAAAGTGAAGTGATAGTCGTTCAGTCATGTCCGATTCTTTGCAACGCCATGGACTATACAGTCCATGAAATTCTCCAGGCCAGAATACTGGAGTGCGTAGCCATTCCCTTCATACTGTTTCCCAACAGATCTCTAAAACCTTTCATTTTACAAAACTGAAACTCAACACTTAATATCCCCTCCCTGTCCACTTTTGTACTTCCTATTTTTATGATGGACTACTCTAAAATTCCTCATATGAATGAAATCATCAATACTGAATCTTTGTAACTGGCTTATTTCACTTAGTATACTATCCTAAAAGTTCATCCATATTGTAGCATATGACAGGATCTTCCTTTTCAAGGTTGCAAAATATTGCATTGATCCTTGGATACAGAGGGCTTGACAACAAGTTCCACTTGGATTTTCAACTATGTGTAAGTGCCCCTAGACCCCGTGTTAATCAAGGATCAACTGCATTGGTTTATTTTTCTCCATAAATATATCTATAATAATGTTTAATTTAAAATTTAAGCACAGTAAGAGATTGAAAATAGTAATAATACAATAGAACAATTATAATAATATACTCTAATGTAAGTTATAATGTTGTATTTTTCTTCTCTCCAAATATCTTATTGTACAAGTTTATTACCTTTTCCATCTTATCTAAGCACTTACCAGGTGCTCCAACTACAACTTTTATAATTTGAGATGCAACAGCAAAACTAGCTTGTTTTCTCTTTCCTTCTTTACAATTACAGTACTATTAATTCTTACAGTAATAGTTATTCATCCACTCTTAAGAATGAATATTCCTAAGTAGATCACAGGAACATCAGCATCAGGACTTTTTTCTTATCATATAGAGAGCTTTCACCTTTTCACTTAAAGGAAGCACTTCATAGCTTCTCTCTACTGTGTCAAAATGGCCAGCAGCACTATTCCGAGGGTGATTATTACTTAAAATAAGATCACTGGAACATCAGCACAGCAATACTACAGCCAGCTATCTGATAACCGTAGATGGGTTCAAAGTGGATAATGGATGGGAGATACTGAACAAAGGGATTGTTCAAATGACATGACAGAACAAGACACTTGAGATTTCATCACACTAGTCAGAACTGTATGAAATCTAAAATTTACAATTTGTTTCTCTCTATTTCTCTTCCATTTACTATTTTTGGATTGAGGTTGACCATGGGTATTTAAAACTGAGGAAAGTTAAACTGTGATTTAGGGGGAGACTACTGTAATTTTTTCTTTTAAAGTTCTAATAAAAAAAAAGTGGTATCTTGTCACGTAACTATCAATGTTGTCTACTGACATTATAATACTTCTGTTTGCAAATTATTCTGCACACTGAATCATGTCTGGATTTATAAACAAAATGTAAAAGATGGCTGTGGAGTTGAAATTTTGAAACAACAATAGACAAATCTGAAAGCAAGTCACCATGGAAAAGGCCCTGGGCAACCTTGAGGGAAGGGTGCAATAGAACTTTTTCTGTGTTTCCATTAAGGCCTCTGCCCCTTCCTGAAACCCCATCCCCTGCTGTGCTCTGGATGGAGGGGTGGAGTTGCCTAAGAAAATGAGGATCTTCTAGGTAGAAGTGGATGAAAGCCCCTGCACAACCCCTTCTATTAGAAATTCATTTTTAGGAAATGCTGTTGAAGTGGATGGTGGCACTTTTATATCCAAGATTCCCAAAGAGGAAATCACCAGTGGGCTGCAGGAGTTGGGACTAGGCATATGGGTCCACAGGGACCTCGTTCAGCATATTGTTGGAGAGAAAAAATCCTGGCAGTGCAAGTGACTAAGTGTAAATGCCTTACTGGCTTGAGTCATAACACCACCTCCTATTTATGCTTAATGATGTCATTCTTTCTTTATTCATACATCTCCAGTGTATTTATTTTTAGTTTCTCTTTTAGATTGTTCTAATAGCTTTACTTCTTCAGGAATATGTACGTTGTACTTAAATGGTATTGCATTTCCTCACATGTATAATTCTTGCTCAAGGAATTGTTACTCATGTGACCTGGCTTGTAGGGGTGGGAGGGGGTCTCTATTTGGGGAAACTCCATTTGGTTGCCTCTGCTCAGGTACTGTTTTGTGTCCCCTGACTCAAGATAAGATCCTTTTTTATGTTTGTGGATTGATTTGAATTTTGCTACTTTTAGAATGCAGGTCTCACATGTTATGTGGTACAACAGACATAAAGTTCCAATTATATGATTCCAGTCTGGGAGGACTACTCTCTCTTCTTGCTGAGAACCTGAGAAGGTGGAAGGACACTCAGATTCCTGTTTGCAGATGGCAGCTAAGTCCTGACTCCAGCCCCAAGTCCTCATTAAATGCCAGATCTGTGGGCTTTTAAACACCAGCCTCTGCACTGGGATGACCCAGAGGGATGGTATGGGGAGGGAGGGGGAGGTGGGTTCAGGATGGGGAACACGTGTACACCCATGGCGGATGCATGTTGATGTATGGCAAAACCAATACAATATTGTAAAGTAAAAAAATAATAATAATAAATAAATAAAATAAATTTTTAAATAAATAAACACCAGCCTCTACAGCCCATCTCTAGTCCTCTTGAGGGCTACATAACCTCACATACTGCTCTATATTTGACACCTAGGGAATTCCCTCTTCTTGCCTTTTTAAAAATTAGTATTATTTCTTTACTTTTGGTCTTAGTTGCAGCACTCAGTATCTTGCATTGTGGCCCTTGGGCTTTTCTCTAGTTGAGGGAATCAGGCTTAGTTGCCCTGTGGCATGTGGGATCCTAGCTTCCTGACCAGATGAAGACCAGCTTCATCTTCCCAGAAGAGTGAAGGAAGAAGATTGTTTCATTGATTTTGTTTCAGACCAGACTGGGCCTCAGTTGTCAGATCTGGAGCTGGTGGTGTATCCAGCACAGGAACAGAATTGTTCCTAGATCGGAATTATGACAGTAGATCTGAAGGCTTCAGTCCAGGAGGTGGGAAAGGAGGCAGTGCTCTTGGGAGAAGCAGCAGAGGCCCCAGGCTTCCAGCTGAAGCCAGCAGAGTCCCAGCCAGTGGGCATGTCCCAGGAGGAAGAAGTTTGGAAGAACCAGGGTCTACAAGAGCTGCTGAGCAGAAATACCCACAAAGTACCTGAGCCTGTATGTGAGAGGGTGGTACCTACTTACCAGATCCTAGCCTTTCCTGAGCAAACAGACATCAAAGATTGGACAATGACACCTGAGTTCATCTTGCCTGAGTCCCA
Source organism: Tragelaphus eurycerus (assembly GCA_935064755.1). Taxonomy (NCBI): domain Eukaryota; kingdom Metazoa; phylum Chordata; class Mammalia; order Artiodactyla; family Bovidae; genus Tragelaphus; species Tragelaphus eurycerus. The sequence goes on along the minus strand of CAKXYN010000092.1, from coordinate 5,858,464 downwards.
GAGTTTGCTGAAATTTGAAGAAGTGGCCATATACTTTTCCCAGTAAGAATGGGAACTGCTGGATCCCACTCAGAAGGCCCTCTACAATGGCATAATGCATGAAAACTATGTGACTGTCATCTCTCTAGCATTATTTGTGCTCCCCAAACCTAAAGTAATCTCCTGTTTAGAGCAAGAGGAAGAGCCATATATTCAAGGAACTCCAGTGTTCAAAGACAATCCTGGAGAGCTGCTTTCAGAGATAAAGCTGAAAAATGACATGGAAAACCATCAACCTATGTGTCTTTCTGACTTAGAAATACAAGCACCGGGAGACATAGTATCAAGAAAAGCCAGTGTGAATGTTCATCAAAAAACAATGGGCAAAGAAAATCATGATGATGTACATAAACTGGGGAAATGGCACCAAAATTTTCCAGTGAAGGAAAGAAAGAAACTTTTCAACTGGTGAGAAGAAGAGCTGCTGAAATTTATGGAGCTTCATATGAAAGAATGCCTTTTAAATGTCAGGAATGTGGAAAAAGCTTCAGAGTTAGCTGACCTTATTAAGCACCAAAGAATTCACACTGAAGAGAAACCATATAAATGTCAACAGTGTGATAAGAGGTTTAGATGGAGGTCAGATCTTAATAAGCACTTAACAACACACCAAGGAGTAAAACCATATAAATGCTCCTGGTGTGGGAAAAGCTTCAGTCAAAATTCACATCTCCACACACATCAAAGAACTCACACAGGAGAGAAGCCCTTTACATGTCATGAATGTGGAAAAAAATTCAGTCAAAATTCCCACCTTATTGAACACCGGAGAACCCATCTATACACATGCAAGCTTCAGTAAATGCTCAAGACTTTGACACCAGAATTGACACCAATGAATAAAAGCTTATCCAATGTTATTAGTCTAAAAAATTTACCAATCGGAGTTTAATCCTAAAGTTTATTAAAAATTTCAAAATTAAGAAGGATAAAGAATTTTTTACCAGTGGAAAATTTGGTGATGTAAACATCATGTCTCACAGAAAGAAATTAGGGTTGACTGTGAGAGGAAACAGTAGTAGTTAGTTGTACTACTTACTGTTTTTACTTGGAACTATCACTGAATTCCTTAGGAAAATAGGTGTTCTAAGAACCTGAGTAAGGGAAAAAGCTTTTGGGATTGTAGCTGACAAAATAGCAACACCAGCTTCAAATAGCAGATGCAGTCACGAGTCACCAGTTGCTGGGGACCAGCCCCAGCTGATCCAGGGAGTTCAAGGTGTAGATGGCGTAGGTGAGAATCAGGATACAATAGTTATAATTAGAGATATAAAGAATAATAGAACGAGGATAGCTCAGTAGGGAAATTCAGTGGAGAAAAGAGGCTGAGTAGCTTGGTTTACGCGGGGAACCAATAAAACTTCAAGACAAGAAGTTTGCACCACTTACATAGGCCGCAGGCGTCTTTCTGTTCTCCCGAAGGAGAGGAGACACTGAGGCCTCCCGGTCCGATCTTAGAAGCCCAGGCATAATTAGTAAGCATGGTGGGTCCTGCGCTCCAGATGGAGACTCAGCCAGAATTTGAGAGAGAGAGCGACATGGGGAGACCAGTCTTTTCAGGAACTGATCCCCTCCTTTATTTTCCCTGGTTTACTTTTAAAGATGTTATACAGGAGTCACACGGGGTCAGCAGCCCTGACTTTTATCAAATGTATACAGAGGTCTTAGATGTTACATCATCTTCTGGCCAGGGGGCCTGCAGACAATTTATGACCTTCTCCTTGTGATAGCGGTCAGTCACTTATTTCTCCAGGGTGATTATTCTTAAAACAGACTCCACCAGATAAATTTACATTCCTATAGGGTGAGGGTGTAGTGGGTTTTAGTCAGGGAAAGAATTTACTTAGCCTAAAGTCTAACGTGACTAATATCAAAGGTTAATACTTATCTCTTCTATATATTCATTAATGTGTATAAGGGCAGGGGAAGTGGAGACTTAGCAGCAATCATTGGCTCAACAAATAAAAAACCCTTCACCAATACAATTTCTAATCAGCCCATTATACTTATGCTAATAGTTTTCTAACTTCTCTAAAGAACCTGTTTTTAGAAGGTTAAGGGCATCTCATGTCTCCCACTGTTGGGAGGCTGTGTGTAATCACATGTGGCTGGACAAGCCTGTCAGGTGGGCTAAAGAACCTTCAGAGGAGTTTGTAGGTTAAAACACTCCTGTCACACCCACGAATTTTTATTAACTGAAGCTTTAAGTTAACTCTTTTTTCAGAGAGAGGTAGTGGGGGACAGCCCCCCGTAAAGTCAGAGGTGTAGGTGAGAGCACAAGTAGTAAAGCAGGCAGGCTCTGGTTTTGGGGGTAGATGCTCAAGGGGCTCCTGAGGCTCGACCCCACCTTTGTGTATGTCAAGCCTCCTTCCTCATGACCTTTGCCACGGGTGGAGCGCTAATTCAAACCGGCTCCCAACATCCAGTCTTCTGTGGTCACAGAGGTAAATATTGTTTTTCATTGATCTTCCAACCACTGTTAAGCACATATGATAGAAACATTTGTAACATAGTTCTCCAAAATAAAAAGCAGTAATACATGTGTTTCATTACATACATTGTCTTCCAGGTAGCTGATTTAGCAGTTTCAATAGTCTTTTGGGTCAGAAATGAATTTTAATATAAAGTTTTTCAGAAACCAAAAAAAAAAAACCCTAGGTCCTCTGCACTGGAAAGCAAGTTCTTAACCAATGGATCACCAGGGAATTCCCTTTTTCTTTCCTTTGAGACACATATTCCTAAACTATTTGAATACTCAAGTATTTTAAATAACATGCTGTCTAGTATTACTATGTTTTAGGCATGGAAGGGAGTGCTTTAGCATATTCTTCATCTATCATCTTGACCTAAAACTTTAATTGAAGAAGGGAGTGCTTTAGCATATTCTTCATCTATCATCTTGACCTAAAACTTTAATTGAAGTTGTTTTTAGTAAAATACATTTTTAGTGTTAATTTTGTAAATAATCTATTTCCTCACTCTCTTATTTTTCTAGAAGATTTAAGATGCTTCTCTTTTTCTTCTTTTTAGATGTACAACCATGATATACAAATAATGAGTTTTGCAAACTCCTTTTTATTAATTATATGTTTAAATTCCACCCTCTTCTAATTGCATTGGAGGAAGTTCTAGAACAATATCCAATAATAATGGTGTTATCAGACCCCCACTTGTATCTGACTTTATTAGAAATGCCTTTAGTTTTTAGCATTAAACATATTCTGGCTTTGGTTTTGAGAAATGTTGTCCTCATGATAAGGGAACACCCCTAAATTTTCATTTTATTAACAGGCTTATAAGAAATGGGTGGAGGAATTTTATGAAATGCATTTTGAACATCCCAAAAGGCAATAAGATGGTTTTTGTCTTTTGATTTATTTAAAATTAAATTATATTGTCAAATTTCCTAATATGTTACCATCCTTAATTTCTTGATTCATGAAATGAACCTCCCTTGGTCTTGGTGTTTTACTCTTTTAATGTATTTCTGGCTTGATTTTGATGTATATATATATATATATATATATATATATATAACATCAAAATATATATATATATACATGGACTTCCCTGGTGGCTCAGATGGTAAGTGTCTGCCTACAATGCAGGAGACCTGAGTTCAATCCCTGGTTTGGGAAGATCTCCTGGAGAAGGAAATGGCAACCCACTCCAGTATTCTTGCCTGGAAAATCCCATGGACAGAGGAGCCTGGTAGGCTACAGTCCATGGGGTCGCAAAGAGTCGGACACGACTGAACAAATATAAAATTTATATGTGGAGATATATGTTTTTAGACTTTTTTTTCTTTTTCATTTCTCTCACAAGTAAAATTAATTTGTAGCTTTGTTTTTATTATGTTACAAGATTAATGATTTACCAATTTTAAAAAATGAATTAAGATATTTTCCACATATCTCTGCTCTTGAATACTTTAAACAGCTTCAGAAATATCTGTTTATTCAGTATTTGAAAGATTTACATGAAATGATCTGGGACTAGGGTTTTTGAGAAGAATTTTCTTAATTTCTTCTATGTCATTAGCTTCTTTAGGTTTTCTGTCTCTTTCTAATCTAATTTTGGTAAGATATATTTTCATAGAAAAGGATAAATTTTATTTGACTTTTCAAATAAGCTAATCATGCTGCTGCTGCTGCTAAGTCGCTTCAGTCGTGTCCAACTCTGTGCGACCCCATAGATGGCAGCCCACTAGGCTCCCTTGTCCCTGGGATTCTCCAGGCAAGAACACTGGAATGGGTTGCCATTTCCTTCTCTAATGCATGAAAGTGAAAAGTCAAAGTGAAGTCGCTTAGTCGTTCCCGACTCTTAGTAACCCCATGGACTGGAGCCTACCAGGCTCCTCCGTCCATGGGATTTTCCAGGCAAGAGTACTGGAGTGGGGTGCCATTGCCTTCTCCGAAACTAATCATAATAGTACATAATAGTCTCACACATATCTATCCTTCCTCTGTATATGGGGCAAGTCTCTCTTTGGCATAATTTTGTATTGTTGTGGTTTTTCCTCCCGTTTCTCCGTTAAAGGAAGTACCAACATCCACAGTTTTCAGCAATCCAGCTTTTAAAGTTACAAAGTTACAGCATTTAGAGTTGTGTTGTTTTTGTTTTCTTGACATTAATTTCTGCTCTTACCTTACTGTCTCCTTATTCTGCTTTTTTGAGAATTGTTTTACTTTTTCTAATTTCTTGAAATAGCAATAGGTGAGTCTTTGTATACTTTATTTTTATTTTTTTGCTTTGGTCACACCATGGGGCATGCAGGACCTTAATTCTCCAACTAGAAGTCAAACTCATGACCCCTCCTTTGGAAGCGCAGGGTCTTAACCACTGGACTGTCCGGGGATTCCCCTTCATGTACTTTTTCTTTAATGACAGTTAATATAACTGGACTTTCCTGTGAAATAGTGGATATGCACCCTCTGTTGAACTTCAGGATAACACTCACTGGAGATAGCCTTTGGGATTTATTATAAGTACTTTCCAGAAGACTTTGGTACCTTAAACCCAAGGGACAAGATAAGAACACTCTGTGAGATTTGAATATGCAGAAACTGGACATGAAAACATTGTAATAACTGAGGAAAAACTGTAAGACATTTTCAAATGTAAGGAAAGATTAGGGGTATTGTCTAGCTGCAAGGTATGGCAATAGGTTGGTGGTAGACATTTAGAGGGGCTTCCCTGGTAGCTCCTGGAGGAGGAAATGGCAACCCACTCCAGTATTCTTGCCTGGAAAATCCCATGGACAGAGGAGCCTCGTGGTCCACAGTCCACGGTTCACAAAAGGTCAGACTTGACTGAGCGACTAACACATCCTGGTGCCTCAGCAGTAAAGAACTAGCCTGCAATGCAGGAACTGCTGGAGAAACGGGTTGGATCCCTAGGTGAGGAAGATCCCCTGGAGGAAAGCACCAGAAACCCAGTCCAGTATTCTTGTCTGGAGAATCCCATGGGCAGAGGAGCCTGGCGGACTACAGTCCACAGTGTCGGAAAGAGCCACACGTGACTGAAGTGACAGCACACACACAGATGTTTGGAAGCAAGATCACACTGGAGCTTGAATCCAAAGCTAAAGTTGAGAGAATGTCTGTAGGCTGAGCAGAGTCCTTTTTGGGTATTTTTTGTAGTAGAATGCCACAAGCTCAGAAAGGGTTCTGGCAGATGCTAGAACTAGGGTGCCAGATGCAGTGGCTGGAGCAGGATTCCAGGGACGCCTGCATGATCAGAAATCAAGTCAGGTGGCATGAATGAATGAACAGGGTTCAGAAGATCAGGGCAGAGAAGCAGGATTGAAGTGGTATGCATGAAAGTAATCACAAAAGTCCTCAGTGTTCTAAGGGAGTGGAGGGAAGAGAGGAAGAGTCAAGGATGAAACTGTATATAAAGGGATTTAAAGAGAGGAGCCTGAGAAGCAAATCTGGAGGAGGAGACCATGGAGAGCAGTCATGGAAGCCGAGGGGCAGAGCTGTGCTGAGCTACAAGGAAGCGAAGCTGAACACGGGTAAAGGAGGGTGGGGTGGAGGTGAAGATGCCCCTTTCTAGAGGATGCTCTCACTGCTAATACTAAACTAGTGAGGGCTAGAGAGCAGAATGGAAGCACTGGTGGGAAGTAAATTCTGAAGAGAATGGACTCTTCACCCTTCAGATCTTTTCATTTTATTCACAATTAACAAACAAAATTAAAGAATTGTTATTGCTGTTGTTGGGGCTAGGAGGTCAAACTTCACCTTACCTATCTGGGTAGCATGTGTTCAGTGGAAGATATTAACTGATGTTTTTTGTCAAAAAGAGAAGTTAGCTGGAAAAAAAACACAAGGAGGTGTCCTAATTTTAGAACAGATTTGCTACAAATTTATTTTAAACAGAGGTTTGTAAAAGTACTAAAATAGTATTTGATTTCAAAGATTGTAGATATGCTGAACTTTTCGATGATATGATGTGCAAAAAATGCCTTGCAGGCCCTCAATCAATGTTAGTTATCCCCCACAATCACCTCCCACTCCCAGTGCAAATCTATGCAAATCAGGCCTGGTGTTTGTTCAGAGGGAGCTATGTTCTCCCTGCTTAGAAATTAGATTAGGTCTTCTTGTCTGGGGCCAGATGCCTCTGTGTCTCTCCTAACCAGACGCTATGAGCTGACCAGTGTTGACCTTTCCAACACGCATCAGCATTCACCCCTTCTAGGCTTGCTCATTTTACCTAATGTCTTGTAACAGGATAATTACTTTGGAAGCTTCTGGGCAGATCTCCTGCTCCTGGAGGGATGTGGAAAGAGTCACCCATGCAGTCCTCTGTGACTTACCTACCAGCAAATTTTCACACTGGCCATGGTGGGCTCTGGGACAAAAAGGGAAGCCTAACCAGATTTTAGACACCTATGTAGCCCCATTACTGTGTCAAGGCTATGCCTTGGCCAGAAGGAGAGGAAAGATGGAGAAGAGAGAATAAAGGGCTTCCTCTGGGGTCTGTGATGAAAAGTCAATGCCTAGAGAACAGTAAGCATACATTCAAATGACGTTATAGTGCTATGTGGTTATGAGAACAAGAGTTTTCCCAACTGATCATGTCTGGGCCCATCCTCTCTGAGCATCCACTAACTCTCTTCTCTCAGGTGTGCCCCTTGACTTGAGAAAACTGAAACTACGTACAAGCACACAGCGACCATCTACAGTAACAATTACTTTATTCTATTCTTTGTATCAATCAGATCAGATCAGATCAGATATCGCTCAGTCGTGTCCGACTCTTTGTATCAATAAGAGTTGACTATTTCAGCTATCTCTTGCCCAGAGGATGAAAACTGAAACTATTGTTTGTTACTGGAAGTTTAAAAAAACATGATTTAGAAGATCATTCAGCTACTCAACACTTCAACAGAAAACCTCAACTGACAATTTACTTCCCAAGATTCTCTGAATCTTTGCTGCTTCTCCTGCTGTGGCCATGAATCTTAAACTCTTATTTCGTGGTTTGTACCCAATTCTAATCAAGCCCTTCCTTGAAAGCACTTCTGAAACCAGACCCCAAAACCTTATAAACACCCTGACTTTGCCTTTTCCTCTCAAAAACACTACTAAGAGTCTATCTTACTGAAAAAAAGAATGAAGTCAGTCTTGTCTTAATGACAGGTTGTCCTGGTGCTGTTTGGGGGAAAGGCAACGTTTCACAATCTCTTCTGACATCTCCACCTCTCCACTAGTTCTAAGCCATTCAGAATTCAGACAATGGTAATATGGGTTAGAGGTGCTCTAGTCAAGCAGAACAAAGACCTTAGTCTTATCTTAAGCATACACGACCCAAGGTGATCCACCTGGCCCTACATGTTTTTTCAATGTATTGCTGCTGTTGCTAATGCTCAGTCACTCAGTCATGTCTGACTCTTTGCGACCCATGGACTATAGCTTTCCAAGATCCTATGTCCATGGAATTCTCCAGGCAGAAATACTGAAATTAGTAGCCATTTCTTATTCAGGGGATCTTCCTAACCCAGGGATGAAACTTGCATCTCTGTGTCTCCTACAATGGCAGGTGGGTTCTTTACCCCCAAGTCAACTGGGAAGCCCTATTTAATGTATTATTGTCTACTATTTGTCAGGTCAGAGGCCAGACAATGGGAATTAAAAGCTGATGCTATATGGAGTCATCCTGTCTGCCTTAAGCCCACATCTCCTTTGTGAGAAAAGAGACATTTAAACAGATAAAATACATTCATTATATGCAACAATATTGTGCAGAATAGCACTTCTTAAACAATGTGTGGTGAAAAAGAAATCTCCTCCCCCTCCAAATCCATTGTGGATCAATATTTTTGTAAAATCCAATTGTGTTCATTATGGCTGCTACAACAAATTAGCACAAATTGAGTGTCTTGAATCAACAGAATTGCATTCTCTGGCAGTTCTAGAGACCAGATGTCTGAAACCATGATGTTGGTAGGGATATACTTCTTTGAAAGTTTTACAGGAAGATCAGTTCTTGCTCCTTCCAGCTTCTTATAGCTCCAAGTGCTCCTTGGCTTGTGGTTGTTGTTGTTGTTCAATCACTAAGTCCTGTCTGACTCTTAGGGACCCCATGTGTTGCAGCATGCCAGGCTTCCCTGTCCTTCACTATATCCCAGAGTTTGCTCAAACTCATGTCCATTGAGTCAGTAACACCATCCAACCATCTCATCTTCTGTCACCCCCTTGTCCTACTGCCCTCAATCTTTCCCAGCATCAGGGTCTTTTCCAATGAGTTGGCTCTTTTCATCATGTGGCGAATGTATTGAAACTTCAGCTGCAGCATCATCTTGTCTTGTGGTGTATTACTTTAACCTCTGCTTCCATCTCTGTGTGACTGTTTTAAGGACTCTCAACATTGGATTTAGGGCTCATCTGGAAAATCCAGGATGATCTCATCTTGCCATGCTTAACTTAATCACATCAGCAAGACTTTTTCCAGATACGATCACATTCACAGGTTAGAAGTAAACCACTGCTTCTGAACTCTTACAAATAACAGTGCTCTACACTGCATCTTCGGAGAAGGCAATGGCAAGCCACTCCAGTACTCTTGCCTAGAAAATCCCATGGATGGAGGAGCCTGGTAGGCTGCAACCCATGGGGTCGCTACGAGTCGGACGCGACCGAGTGACTTCACTTTCACTTTTCACTTTCACACAATGGAGAAGGCAATTGCAACCCACTCCAGTGTTCTTGCCTGGAGAATCCTAGGGACGGCAGAGCCTGGTGGGCTGCCGTCTATGGGATTGCACAGAGTCGGACACGACGGAAGTGACTTAGCAGCAGCAGCAACACCGCACCTTAATACCTTAATGCACTCTGCTATTTCTGACTCTATTTCAGTTTAACTTTATTCTTTTAATATAATTATTTATTACAATTTTCAAGTCAGAAAAGTTTTATTCCAATGTAATGACATATAAAATTGTGTAGAAGTTTAAGGTGTAAATCTTCTCGGTTTCTCAATCTCTAAAATTCTACCTTAGTTTTTCTATTCTCTTTTTACCTCTACCTAAAGGTAAAAATAATTGTTATGTATTTTAATTTAATTGAAGGCATAAAGAGAGCTTGTATCTTTTTTATGGAGGTTTGTTCTCCATAAGAAACTTTTCTTTCTTTATCCTGCCTGAAATCTCCTCAGTTGATCCTATTTAAAAAAAAAAAAATTCACCGCCTAAATCTTTGACCATAGCTTTTATCATGACATCCCCCTGAAAATGTCCCTCAAAGGTGCTGAGGTTCCAATAAGTCATAATGGCTCACTCCTAACTCTGGAGTAAGAGTAAAAGATGTAGGCTCACTAGCCTAACTAAACATCTAAAAATTATAAACATAACAAACTACTACAAATGTGCTTTCATGCAGACATGAAATGCCAAGTTCAAATTGTGAGTTCTCAGACCTCTCAGAGCTCCATATTAGAATACAGAGAAAGGGAGAGGATCATTTCTGGCCCACAATCCATCGCTTTCTCTTCCTGTTGTTGTTCAGTTGCTAGGTCGTGTCCAGCTCTTTGCAAGCCCATGATCCACAGCATGCCAAGCTCCACTGTCCTCCACTATCTTCCTGAGTTTGCTCAAATTCAGGTCCATTGAGTCAGTGAGGCAATCTAAACATCTCCTTCTCTGCCACCCACTTCTTGTGCCTTCAATCTTTGCTATCATCAGGGTCTCTTCCAGTGAGTCAGCTCTTCACATCAGGTGGCCAAAGTATTAGAGCTTCGGCTTCGGCAGCAGTCAGGGGTTGACTGTCTTTCACATTGACTGATGTGATCTCCTTGCAGTCCAAGGGACTCTCAAAAGTCTTCTCCAACACCACAATTTGAAACCATCAATTCTTTGGCCCTCAGCCTTCTTTGTGGTCCAACTCTCAGATCCATACCTGACTACTGGAAAAAGCACAGCTCTCTTCCTACTGTCTGCTCATTCTTGAATTTGGAAGATTCTCGTAATACACAGATGGAGGTGGACATCCAGACAGTAGGGCAATGGGCAGACTCTCTGTGTGGGCTGCGCCATCAGCTCCTTGGATTTTTCTTGTGGATTGGGGGTGGGTCCAAGAAGTGAGGGGCTTTGGATAAACCAGTGGGGCAAGGAACAGGATGAAGTGGAGTTTAAGTGCTGTGGTGGCCTCCAAGTTTGCTTGTGAACACATTGGGTTCTCTCTACATTTCTTCCTTGGGGAACTGTTATCTCTAGCCCTTGTGCTAAACACAGACTAAAATGAAACACAGGACAGTAAAGGAACAAACACATAATCAAATACAACTCTAAAGTGAAGTAGAAAATAAGAGTAAAAGGAAAACTAAATTAAGAGTTAAAAAAGGGTAAATATTAATAAAAGGAACAAAGCAAAAATTCATGCTGGAAACCCCATAAAGATATGATAAAGGATATTTAACATATATGATGCCAATGTTAAAACCAATACAAGAAGTTAAAAGCATGAAAATAGAGGCAATAAAAGATTTAGTGGGAGAAAGTGAGCCCACAGCTCCAGCTCTTTCTTCCTTCAAGAAGTAATAGAAAGCACTTACAGATAAAAAAATTAAAAGCACAATCTCTAAGTAGATCAATAGGTGCAGTGCCTGCACATAATACCTAGTGAAATAATGCACACAGAAGTGTTATGATCTTAGTAGACAACATCAAAAGTTATATAACAAGATACCACCCACTATTTTCTTATTGAAACATGTTTTTAATTTTAATAATCCCTCCCAATCCAGTTTCACTTTCCATATTTTAGTTACCCATGGTCAACCTCAATTCAAAAATATTAAATGGAAGAGTCCAGCAAAAACTATTCATAAGTTTTAAATGTCATGCACTTCTAACTAGTGTAATAAAATCTCAAGTGTCCTGCTCTGTCGTGTCACTTGATGATCCCGTTGTCCAGCATCTCCCATCCATTACCCACTTAGAACCCATCTAGGTTGTCAGATAGCTGGCTGCAGTATTGCAGTGCTGGTGTTCAAATGATCCTATTTTATGTAATAATGGCTCTCAAATTAGAATAGTGCTGCTGGTCATTTGCATATGCCAAAGAGAAGCCATAAAGTGCTTCCTTTAAGTGAAAAGGTGAAAGCTCTGGACTTAATAAGGAAAGAAAAAAACCCATATGCTGAAGTTCCTAAGATCTACTTAGGGATATTCATTCTTAAGAATGGATGAATGAATATTACTGTAAGAATGAATACCACTGTAATTGTAAAGAAGTAAAGAGAAATTTGTGCTAGTTTTGCTGTTGCATCTCAAATTACAAAAGCTATAGCCACAGCGCCTGGTAAGTGCTTAGATAAGATGGAAAAGGTAATAAATTTGTTCAGTAAGATATTTGGAGACAGGAAGAAAAACACAATCCTATAACTTTTAGTCTATTGTTATGATTGTTCTATTCCATTATTAATTAATGTTTTTAATCATTTATTGTGCCTAAATTATAAATTAAACTTTATCACAGATACATTTATGCAGAAAAAAAAATAAAACAGTGCAGTTTATCCTTGACTAACAGGGGATTAGGGGCACTTCTACATAGTCAAAAACCCAAGCAGAACTTATCAAGCACTCTGTATCTGAGGTACCTCCGTATCTGCAACTCCACATTCACAGATTCAACCAACCATGATTATGAATTATTGTAGTAAGATATTAAGAAGAGGTGGCAAGACTACACAGAAGAACTGTGCAAAAAAGATCTTCATGACCAAGATAATCATGATGGTGTGATCACTCACCTAGAGCTAGACATCCTGGAATGTGAAGACAAGTGGGCCTTAGAAAGCATCACTACACACAAAGCTAGTGGAGGTGATGGAATTCCAGTGGAGCTATTCCAAATCCTGAGAGAAGATGCTGTGAAAGTGCTGCACTCCATATGCCAGCAAATTTGGAAAACTCAGCAGTGGCCACAGGACTAGAAAAGGTCAGTTTTCATTCCAACCCCAAAGAAAGTCAACGCCAAAGACTGCTCAAACTACCGCACAATTGCACTCAACTCGCACACTAGTAAAGTAATGCTCAAAATTCTCCAAGCCAGGCTTCGGCAATACATGAACCATGAACTTCCAAATGTTCAAGCTGGTTTTAGAAAAGGCAGAGGAACCAGAGATCAAATTGCCAACATCCACTGGATCATGGAAAAAGCAAGACAGTTCCAGAAAAACATCTATTTCTGCTTTATTGACTATGCCAAAGCCTTTGACTGTGTGGATCACAATAAACTGTGGGAAATTCTGAAAGAGATGGGAATACCAGACCACCTGACCTGCGTCTTGAGAAACCTGTATGCAGGTCAGGAAGCAACAATTAGAACTGGACCTGGAACAATAGACTGGGAAATAGGAAAAGTACGTGAAGTACGTGAAGTACAGTACGTGAAGGCTGTATTTTGTCACCATGCTTATTTAACTTATATGCAGAGTACATCATGAGAAACACTGGAGAAGAAGCACAGGCTGGAATCAAGATTGCTGGGAGAAATATCAATAACCTCAGATATGCAGATGACACCACCCTTAGGGCAGAAAGTGAAGAGGAACTCAAAAGCCTCTTGATGAGAGTGAAAGTGGAGAGTGACAAAGTTGGCTTAAAGCTCAACATTCAGAAAACGAAGATCATAGCATCTGGTCCCATCACTTCATTGAAAATAGATGAGGAAACAGTGGAAACAGTGTCAGACTTTATCTTTTGGGGCTCCAAAATCACTGCAGATGGTGACTACAGCCATGAAATTAAAAGACCTTACTCCTTGGAAGGAAAGTTATGACCAACCCCCTAGATAGCATATTCAAAAGCAGAGACATTACTTTGCCAACAAAGGTCTGTCTAGTCAAGGCTATGATTTTTCCAGAGGTCACATATGGATATGAGAGTTGGACTGTGAAGAAAGCTGAGCGCCGAACAATTGATGCTGTTGGAGAAGACTCTTGAGAGTCCCTTGGACTTCAAGGAGATCCAACCAGTCCATTCTAAAGGAGATCAGCCCTGGGTGTTCTTTGGAAGGAATGATGCTAAAGCTGAAACTCCAGTACTTTGGCTACATCATGCGAAGAGTTGACTCATTGGAGAAGACTCTGATGCTGGGAGGGATTAGGGGCAGGAGGAGAAGGGGACGACAGAGGATGAGATGGCTGGATGGCATCACCGACTCGATGGACATGAGTTTGAGTGAACTCTGGGAGATGGTGATGGATAGGGAGGCCTGGTGTGCTGCGATTCATGGAGTCATAAAGAGTCAGACACGACTGAGCGACTGAACTGAACTGAACTGTTGAAAAACATCCATGTACAGGTTGATTGGTGCATTTCAAACCAGTGTTGTTTAAGAGTTAAGTGCATAAATAGTGTTCAATACAGTTGTTACAAACCAGGTCTGTTTGCCAGACTTGCAGCAAACCAAATGCTGAGATGCTGAGGTTTACAGCTGAGAGAGTTATTCACAAGCAGTCAAATGAGGAAAAAACAGAAATAATTCTTAAACCAACCCCAGATGGCAAAGGATGGCATTAGAGGAGAAGAAAGGTGATTGGAGGCAGGGAAAAGTTTAAGGGAATCAATGTTCTGTGCAGGTGCCTCTCAGTTAAAAATTCTGCATACTCAAAAAGGAGATGCTCAGTCAATCTGAAGGTGGAACATTCTCTTCTTTGTTTGCCTGTACAGTTATAGGGCTTCAGTCAAGCTCCAGCTGGCTCAAACTAGACAGGAATTGACTCCAAGTTCCTGGAAAACAGGGGCTTCCCAGGTAGCTCAGTGGTAAAAATGTGGCTGCCAAGGCAGGAGTTGCAGGAGACCTGGATTCTATTTCTGGGCCAGGAGGATCCCCTGGAGGAGGAAATGTCAACCCACTCCAGTATTCTTGCCTGGAGAATACCATAGACAGAGGAGCCTTGGTGGGCTACAGTCCATGGGGTTTCAAAGAGTTGGACATGACTGAACATGCATGTATTCTTACGTAAAACAACTGAGGGGGGAGGAGCTAAGATGGCAGAGGAATAGGACAGGGAGAACACTTTCTCCTCCACAAATTCATCAAAAGAACATTTAAACGCCGAGTAAATTCCACAAAACAACTTCTGAAAGCCGGCAGAGGACATCAGACACCCAAAAAAGCAACTCATTGCCTTCTAAAGGAGGTAGGAAAAAATATAAAAGACAAAAAAGAGACAAAGAGGGAGGGATGGACCTCTGTCCGGGGAAGGGAGTCTTAAAAAGAGAGAAGTTTCCAAACACCAGGAAATATTCTCACTGCCAAGTCTGTGCTGAGCCTGGGAAGCACGGAGGGCAACATAACAGGGAGGAAAATAAATAAACAATTAAAAACCACAGACTACGAGCCCTACGATAACTTCCCCAGCAGAGAAGCAGCGCAAATGCCTGCATCCGCCATTCACAAGCAGGGGCTGGGCAGGGAGGCGCAGAGCGGGCTGCATCGCAGGCTGCATCGCTAGAGTAAGGACTGGCCTGAATATCCTGAGCACTACCTGAGCGAAATAATTTGGGCTAGCAAACCAGACGGGGAAGGCAATGGCACCCCACCCCAGTACTTTTGCCTGGAAAATCCCATGGACAGAGGAGCCTGGTAGGCTCCAGTCCATGGGGTCGCTAGAGTCGGACATGACTGAGCGACTTCACTTTCACTTTTCACTTTCATGCATTGGAGAAGGAAATGGCAACCCACTCCAGTGTTCTTGTCTGGAGAATCCCAGGGACGGAGGAGCCTGGTGAGCTTCTGTCTATGGGGTCGCACAGGTCGGACACGACTTGGCCAGCAGCAGCAGCAAACCAGACTGTGGGATACCTACCACACGAAAAGCCAGGCCTAACCTAAGACACGGGGAAGGCAATGGCACCCCACCCCAGTGCTCTTGCCTGGAAAATCCCATGGACGGAGGAGCGTGGTAGGCTAAGACACCGCCAGGCCTGTGCACAGAACAAAGGACTTTACAGAGATAGCCGGCTGCAGACCATTCCCGACCGGTGACAGGCAGCCAGAGCTAGAGGGAGGCAATCGCAGCCCCAGAGAGACATTATCCACAAAACTGTAAGCAGGCTTCTCAGCTAACTAAGACTTCTTCAGGCTCTTGTCGGCCAACATCTGCCTAAGAAAGTGCACTGGTTATACACCTAGAAAACCGAGTGGTGGGGAGGCGATAAGTCGCAGAAGCCGCGCTTGCTAAACACCTCATCACCTGCACTGCTGGAATCTGCGAAGGGCACAAAACACAGGCCCAACCGAGCCTGGGCCTCTGAGGACTACCTGAGTGCCTGAACTTGAGCGGCTTAGACCTGGGAGGGGCAAGCAGCCCAGGGCCGGTCGCGGAGGGTTCCGGTGGGGAAACAGAGAGCCTGAGCAGAGTGGGCAGGGAGGTTACATGCACGGTGAGCCGGGGCAGGCCCAGTGTGGCTGAGGCACTGTGAGCACATGCCAGTGTTATTTATTTGTAGCGTCCCTCCCTCCCCACAGCGTGACTGAACTAGTGAGCCTAAAAAAAAAAAAAAAAAAAAGGGTGTCCACCGCCGCCCCCTTTGTATCAGGGTGGAAATCAGACACTGAAGAGACAAGCAAACAGAAGAAGCTATAACAGAGGGAAAGCCGGGGGACAGGCAATAAACTAAAACCCCATGGTTAGTACCAACTACATAGAAAGGGGCCTATAGACCTTGAGAAATTTAAGCTGGAACTAGCCGAAAATGAACTGAACCCACAATACCCACAACAATAACAGAGAAAGTCTTATACATATTTTTACTATTTTTACCATCATTTTTTCTTTCTTTCTTTTTTTTTTTTTTTTTTTTTTAAGGGAAAAAATTTTTTTTAATTTTTTTAATCCTCTAGTACTCCTTTAATTTTCACTTTTAGAGCCTACTATTACTTTGTAAAAAAATAAGTAAATAAAAATAAATAAATAAAATGCCCTTCTTTTAAAAAAATAAATAAAAACAAAACTTCATATATATATTTTTTATAACTTTTGTGACCCCCCCCTTTTTTTTTTCTTTTTTTTCTTTTCTTTAACATTGTATTTTTGAAACTCCAAACTCTGCTCTAGATTCATAAGTTTAGCTTATTGGTAATTGTTATCAATTTTGTACCTATTTTTTTTTATAACTTTTGTGACTTTTTTTCCCCTCCTTCTTTCTATCTCTTCATCTTTTCTTTGACATTGTATTCCTGAAATTCCAAACTCTAATCTAGATCTTTAATTTATGCTTTCTGGTATATGTAATCAATTTGTGCCTATATCTTCTTTATAATTTTTGTGACTTTGTTTGTTTTTGGTTTTGTTTTTATTTTCTTTCTTTCTTTTTTTTTCTTTCTATCTTTATTCTTCTTCTTCTTCTTTTCTTTAACATTATATTTTTGAAACTCCAAACTCTACTCTAGACTTTTAACTTTTGCTTTTTAATATTGGTTATCATTTTGTACCTATATTTTCTTTATAACTTTTGTGACTCTTTTTTTTTTTTTTTTCTTTTTCTCTCTTTCTTTTCCTTCTTCTTTTCTTTAACACTGTATTTTTGAAACTCCAAACGCCACTCTAGATTTTTAATTTTTGATTTTAGGTATATGTTACCAATTCTGTACCTTTAAGAACCTAATTTTCAGTACCCACTTTTTACTAGGGGGCAAGATTACTGGCTTGACTGTTCTCTCCACCTCCGGACTCTCCTTTTTCTCCACCAGTTCGCCTATGTCTCCTCCCTAACCCCTCTCTACTCTATCCAACTCTGTGAATTTCTGAGTGTTCCAAATAAAGGAAAACACTTAGGGAACTGATTACTGACTGGATCTGTCTCTCTCCTTTTCATTCCCTCCTTTTATCCTCCTGACCACCTCTGTCTCCTTCCTCCCTCTTCTCTTCTCTGTATAACTCCGTGAACATCTCTGAGTGGTCCAGCTGTGGAGTGCAGTATAGAAGGAGAAGTTTTGAGACTACTGTAAAAATAAGACCAATAACTGGAAACAGGAGGCTTAAGTCCAAACCCTGATTTCACGGAACATTAATTGACAGGAGCTCATCAAATGCCTCCATACCTACACTGAAACCAAGCATCACACAAGGGTAAACAAGTTCCACGGCAAGACATACCAAGCAAATTCTCCAGAAACACAGGAACACAGCCCTGAGCTCCAATATACAGGCTACCCAAAGTCACCCCAAAATCATAGACATCTCATAACTCATTACTAGACACTCCATTGCACTCCAGAGAGAAGAAATCCAGCTCCATCCACCAGAACACGGACACAAGCCTCCACAACCAAGAAACCTTGACAAGCCACCTGTACAAACCCACACACAGTGAGGAAATGCCACAATAAAGAGAACTCCACAAACTGCCAGAATACAGTAAGGACACCCCAAACTCAGCAATTTAAACAAGATGAAGAGACAGAAGAATACCCAGCAGGTAAAGGAACAGGATAAATGCCCACCAAACCAAACAAAAGAGGAAGAAATAGCGAATCTACTGGATAAAGAATTCCGAATAATGATAGTGAAATTAATCCAAAATCTCGAAATTAAAATGGAATCACAGATAAATAGCCTGGAGAAAAGCATTGAGAAGATGCAAGAAAGGTTTAACAAGGACCTAGAAGAAATAAAAAAGAGTCAATATATAATGAATAATGCAATAAATGAGATCCAAAACACTCTGGAGGCAACAAGTAGTAGAATAACAGAGGCAGAAGATAGAATTAGTGAATAAGAAGATAGAATGGTAGAAATAAATGAATCAGAGGAGAAAAAAGAAAAAAGAATTAAAAGAAATGAGGACAATCTCAGAGACCTCCAGGACAATATTAAACGTTACAACATTCGAATCATAGGAGTCCCAAAAGAAGAAGACAAAAAGAAAGACCATGAGAAAATACCAGAGGAGATAATAGTTGAAAACTTCCCTAAAATGGGGAAGGAAATAATCACTCAAGTCCAAGAAACCCAGAGTCCCAAACAGGATAAACCCAAGGTGAAACACCCCAAGACACATATTAATCAAATTAACAAAGATCAAACACAAAGAACAAATATTAAAAGCAGCAAGGGAAAAACAATAAATAACACACAAGGGAATTCCCATAAGGATAACAGCTGATCTTTCAATAGAAACTCTCCAAGCCAGGAGGGAATGGCAAGACATACTTAAAGTGATGAAAGAAAATAACCTACAGCCTAGATTACTGTACCAGCAAGGATATCATTCAAATATGAAGGAGAAATCAAAAGCTTTACAGACAAGCAAAAGCTGAGAGAATTCAGCACCACCAAACCAGCTCTCCAACAAATACTAAAGGACATTCTCTAGACAGGAAACACAAAAAGGGTATATGAATTTGAACCCCAAACAATAAAGTAAATGGCAACAGGATCATACTTATCAATAATTACTTTAAATGTAAATGGGTTGAATGCCCCAACCAAAAGACAGAGACTGGCCGAATGGATACAAAAACAAGACCCCTACATATGTTGTCTACAAGAGACTCACCTCAAAACAGGGGACACATACAGACTGAAAGTGAAGGGCTGGAAAAAGATTTTCCATGCAATTAGGGACCAAAAGAAAGCAGGAGTAGCAATACTCATATCAGATAAAATAGACTTTAAAACAAAGGCTGTGAAAAGAGACAAAGAAGGTCACTACATAATGATCAAAGGATCAATCCAAGAAGAAGATATAACAATTATAACTATATATGAACCCAACATAGGAGCACTGCAATATGTAAGACAAATACTAACAAGTATGAAAGGAGAAATCAACAATTACACAATAATAGTGGGAGACTTTAACACCCCACTCACACCAATGGATAGATCAACTAAACAGAAAATTAACAAGGAAACACAAACATTAAACGATACAATAGACCAGTTAGACCTAATTGATATCTATAGGACATTTCATCCCAAAACAATGAACTTCACCTTTTTCTCAAGCGCACACAGAACCTTCTCCAGGATAGACCACATCCTGGGCCATAAATCTAGCCTTGGTAAGTTCAGAAAAATTGAAATCATTCCAAGCATCTTTTCTGACCACAATACAATAAGATTAGATCTCAATAACAGGAGAAAAACTATTAAAAATTCCAACATATGGAGGCTGAGCAACACGCTGCTGAATAACCAACAAATCACAGACGAAATCAAAAAAGAAATCAAAATCTGCATAGAAATGAATGAAAATGAAAACACAACAACCCAAAACCTATGGGACACTGTAAAAGCAGTCCTAAGGGGAAAGTTGGTAGCAATACAGGCATACCTCAAGAAACAAGAAACAAGTCAAATAAATAACCTAACTTTACACCTAAAGCAACTGGAAAAGGAAGAAATGAAGAACCCCAAGGTTAGTAGAAGGAAAGAAATCTTAAAAATTAGGACAGAAATCGGGGAAGGCAATGGCACCCCACCCCAGTACTTTTGCCTGGAAAATCCCTGGACGGAGGAGCCTGGTAGGCTCTGTCCATGGGGTCGCTAGGTCGGACCGACTGACGACTTCACTTTCGCTTTCCTTTCATCGTTGGAGAGGAGAAGGCAACCCACTCCAGTATTCTTGCCTGGAGATCCCAGGGACAGGGGAGCCTGGGGGCTTCTGTCTGTGGGGTCGCACAGAGTCGGACACGACCCTCGCAGCAGCAGGGCAGAAATAAATGCAAAAGAAACAAAAGAGACCATAGCAAAAATCAACAAAGCCAAAAGCTGGATCTTTGAAAGGGTAAATAAAATTGACAAACCATTAGCCAGACTCATCAAGAAACAAAGGAAGAAAAATCAAATCAATAAAATTAGATATGAAAATGGAGAGATCACAGCAGACAACACAGAAATACAAAGGATCATAAGAGACTACTATCAGCAATTATATGGCAATAAAATGGACAACGTGGAAGAAATGGACAAATTTTTAGAAAAGTACAACTTTCCAAAACTGGATCAGGAAGAAATAGAAAATCTTAACAGACCCATCACAAGCACAGAAATTGAAACTGTAATCAGAAATCTTCCAGCAAACAAAAGCCCAGGTCCAGATGGCTTCACAGCTGAATTCTACCAAAAATTTAGAGAAGAGTAAACACCTATCCTACTCAAACTGTTCCAGAAAATTGCAGAGGAAGGCAAACTTCCAAACTCATTCTATGAGGCCACCATCACCCTAATACCAAAACCTGACAAAGATGCCACAAAAAAAGAAAACTACAGGCCAATATCACTGATGAACATAGATGCAAAAATCCTTAACAAAATTCTAGCAATCAGAATCCAATAACACATTAAAAAGGTCATACACAATGACCAAGTGGGCTTTATCCCAGGAATGCAAGGATTCTTTAATATCTGCAAATCAATCAATGTAATACACCACATTAACAAATTGAAAAATAAAAACCATATGATTATATCAATAGATGCAGAGAAAGCCTTTGACAAAGCTCAATATCCATTTATGACAAAAACTCTCCAGAAAGCAGGAATAGAAGCCCACTTTCGCCATTACTATTCAACATAGCTTTGGAAGTTTTGGCCACAGCAATCAGAGCAGGAAAAGAAATAAAAGGAATCCAAATTGGAAAAGAAGGAGTAAAACTCTCACTGTTTGCAGATGTCATGATCCTCTACGTAGAAAACCCTAAAGACTCCACTAGAAAATTACTAGAACTAATCGATGAATATAGTAAAGTTGCGGGATATAAAATCAACACACAGAAATCCCTTGCATTCCTGTACACTAATAATGAGAAAATAGAAAGAGAAATTAAGGAAACAATTCCATTCACCATTGCAATGAAAAGAAGAAAATACTTAGGAATATATCTTCCTAAAGAAACTAAAGACCTATATATAGAAAACTATAAAACACTGGTGAAAGAAATCAAAGAGGACACTAATAGATGGAGAAATATACCATGTTTATGGATTGGTAAAATCAATATAGTGAAAATGAGTATACTACCCAAAGCAATTTATAGATTCAATGCAATCCCCATCAAGCTACCAACGGTATTCTTCACAGAGCTAGAACAAATAATTTCTCAATTTGTATGGAAATACAAAAAAACCTCGAATAGCCAAAGCTATCTTGAGAAAGAAGAATGGAACTGGAGGAATCAACCTGCCTGACTTCAGGCTCTACTACAAAGCCACAGTCATCAAGACAGTATGGTACTGGCACAAAGACAGAAATATAGATCAATGGAACAAAATAGAAAGCCCAGAGATAAATCCACGCACATATGGACACCTTATCTTTGACAAAGGAGGCAAGAATATACAATGGATTAAAGACAATCTTTTTAACAAGTGGTGCTGGGAAAACTGGTCAAACACTTGTAAAAGAATGAAACTAGAACACTTTCTAACACCACAAAAATAAACTCAAAATGGATTAAAGATATAAATGTAAGACCAGAAACTATAAAACTCCTAGAGGAGAACATAGGCAAAACACTCTCTGACATATATCACAGCAGGATCCTCTATGACCCACCTCCCAGAATATTGGAAATAAAAGCAAAAATAAACAAATGGGACCTAATTAAACTTAAAAGCTTCTGCACAACAAAGGAAACTATAAGCAAGGTGAAAAGACAGCCTTCAGAATGGGAGAAAATAATAGCAAATGAAGCAACAGACAAATAACTAATCTCAAACGTATACAAGCAACTCCTATAGCTCAATTCCAGAAAAATAAATGACCCAATCAAAAAATAGGCCAAAGAACTAAACAGACATTTCTCCAAAGAAGACATACAGATGGCTAACAAACACATGAAAAGATGCTCAACATCACTCATTATCAGAGAAATGCAAATCAAAACCACTATGAGGTACCATTTCACACCAGTCAGAATGGCTGCAATCCAAAAGTCCACAAGCAATAAATGCTGGAGAGGGTGTGGAGAGAAGGGAACCCTCTTACACTCTTGGTGGGAATGCAAACTAGTACAGCCACTTTGGAGAACAGTATGGAGATTCCTCAAAAAACTGGGAATAGAACTGCCTTATGATCCATCAATCCCACTGCTGGGCATATACACTGAGAAAACCAGAATTGAAAGAGACACGTGTACCCCAATGTTCATAGCAGCACTGTTTACAATAGCCAGGACTTGGAAGCAACCTAGATGTCCATCCACAGATGAATGGATAAGAAACCTGTGGTACATATACACAATGGAGTATTACTCAGCCATTAAAAAGAATACATTTGAATCAGTTCTAATGAGGTGGATGGAACTGGAGCCTATTATACAGAGTGAAGTAAGCCAGAAAGAAAAACACCAATACAGTATACTAACGCATATATATGGAATTTAGAAAGATGGTAACAATAACCCTGTTTACGAGACAGCAAAAGAGACACTGATGTATAGAACAGACTTTTGGACTCTGGGAACGGGAGAGGGTGGGATGATTTGGGAGAATAGCATTGAAATATGTATAATATCATATCTAAAACAAGTTGCCAGTCCAGGTACGATGCCTGATAACGGATGCCTGGGGCTGGAGCACTGCGACGACCCAGAGGGATGGTATGGGGAGGGAGGAGGGAGGAGGGTTCAGGATGGGGAACAGATGTATACTTGTGGTGGATTCATTTTGATATATGGCAAAACCAATACAATATTGTAAAGTTAAGCAAAATAAAATTTAAAAAAAACAAACAAACAACTGAGCTACATGAAGCTGAGAAGGCAGCTTACAAGCAAAGGTGTTTTAACAAGCTGTTCCTTTATGTATTTCTCTGGAAGACAAGTTCAAAGATTTCTACTAGTTCTCAGCTTCTGTTAACTCTATGGGGCACGGTTTCACTATCTGCAGTTTCAGGTACCCACCAGGGGTCTTGAAACACATTTCCCATGCGTAAGGGGGGACTACTGTGCACTCTTTGTTGGCAGCCACAGGCAAGAAGCTGGCCCTCTCAGTCAAGGCAATCTAAATCACCAACAGTTTTTGAAAGGCATGTGGGTAACATTTAGCAAAAGCTTTTACATGGCCATGGTCCTTGACCCATTAATTCCACAGACCTATTAATTCTGTGACCAAGTGGGTGGGGTTGACAAAGGATACATTCCTATTGTTGGTGAGGAAGAAATTTCCTCTACCTTTCTAGGTTCCTCTGACTGTTCCAAGAATGAAATTTATAAATTACAGATTAACAGGAGAAAAGTGCAAGCAAAAGTATCCTGTAGACAGAGGAGCCTGACAGGCAACAGTCCACACGGTCACAAAGAGTTGGACATGACTGAAGCCACTTGCAAGCATATATGAGAGAGGCCTTTCCTGGTGGCTCAGTAGTGAAGAATCTGCCTGCCAATGAAGGAGACATAAGAGACTCATGTTCAGTCCCTAGGTCAGGAAGATCCCCTGGAGAAGGAAATGGCAGCCCACTCCAGTATTCTTGCCTGGCAAATTCTATGGATGAAGGAGCCTGGTGAGCTACAGTCCATGGGGTCACTAAAGAGTTGGACATGACTGAGAGACTAAAGAACAACAACATACATGAGAGAAACCCAGAAAAGCTGAATAACTCACAAAAATAGCCAAAATCCTCAACTTAAATGATGACAAAAAGGATGTTAGGGGTATTGTACTGTGATTTCAAAGGGGGAGGAATGCAATTTATATGGAGAAGGAAAAGCAAATATTTGATAAATAAATGTTTGCTGGATCCTGCAGAGACATGGGATACAGAGAAATTTGAACAGACTTTCTAGATTCCTCCCTGTGTACACACTTAGTTCATACAATAGTTCTATCCATGGTGACAGCTCTCTTTCTGGAATAGGTCCTTTATCTACAGTCTTTAAGGCAGTCAGAGGGAATGTCAAAGTGAGGCAGAAAGGGAGCAGGACATAATCATTAAAAGAATGACATAGCCATTGAAGACACAACATAAAATGCTTAGAACCACACTAGGTCCAAGATGGTGGACAAGTCAACTCCCACTACATACTTCAGTGTGTGCTCATTGTAATACAGCAACTGCCAAATGACACACTCATGGTGCCATGACACTTCTGAGGCCAACCATGAAAGGCCAAAATGTGGGAGGTGACCCAATTCCAGGATATCTCCACCCCTTCTTCAAAGTACTTGGAATAATCCTCCTACTTATTAAGTTATCCAATCCATAAAAATCAACCATCCCATATTTGGGGGCCTCTCACCTTCTGAGTGAGAGGCCCCCACTCTCCCAAAGTCACTCTCACTCTCTAAGACTGACAGCACACTGTCAATGGAATATGCATCTCTCTAAATAAACCTGCTTTCACTTTACTATGGGTCACTCTTGAATTCTTTCCTGTGTGAACCTAAGGATCCATACTTGGCAGCCCATCCCAGGGACTGGCCTGGGACATAACCATCCACTCTTGCCTCACTTTTTCCTTGCCTCACTTTTTCCTGCAACAAAAGATTCTTCTTGGTCTTTTGGGCCTCAAAATTAATCAGCCTAAATTAATCCTTATGCCGAAAAAACACATTTTGGGGTGGCACACTTCACCCTGCTATAATATCCATGAAATTTTCTGTCTTTGTATTTATATTGATTAGAAAGTTAAAACAGTAAAATGTCTAGAGGAGGCAGGGGAAAGATTGACAAATTATAGTGCATTCATTTGAGGAATTATGCAGCAAATAAAAAAAAAAAAAAATGAACTCAGTCTTGTCTTAACAATAGGTTGCCCTGGTGCTATTTGGGGGAAAGGCAACATTCAACAATCTCATCTGACATCTCCACCTCCCCAAAAGTTTTGAAAGCCATTCGGATTTCAGACAAAGGTGATATGGGTTAGAGGTGCTCTGGTCAAGCCGATCAAAGACCTTAGTCTTATCTTCAGCATACATGACCATAGGTGATCCTCCTGGTCCCACATGTATATTCAATGAATTGCTGTTTCTGCTACTTCTCAGTCACTCAGTCGTTTCTGACTCTTCATGATCCCATGGATCATAGCCCTCTAGGCTCTTCTGTCCATGGAATTTCCCAGGCAGGAATACTTGAGTGGCAATTAAATTAATGGTCATAAAGACTACTAATGAAACGATAGCATTTATGAGGGGACATATGCTCAAAATTCTCCAAGCCAGGCTTCAGCAATATGTGAACCGTGAACTTCCTGATGTTCAAGCTGGTTTTAGAAAAGGCAGAGGAACCAGAGATCAAATTGCCAACATCTGCTGGATCATGGAAAAAGCAAGAGAGTTCCAGAAAAACATCTATTTCTGCTTTATTGACTATGCCAAAGCCTTTGACTGTGTAGATCACAATAAACTGTGGAAAATTCTGAGAGAGATGGGAATACCAGACCACCTGATCTGCCTCTTGAGAAATCTGTATGCAGGTCAGGAAGCAACAGTTAGAACTGGTCATGGAACAACAGACTGGTTCCAAATAGGAAAAGGAGTACATCAAGGCTGTATATTGTCACCATGTTTATTTAACTTATATGCAGAGTACATCATGAGAAATGCTGGACTGGAGGAAACACAAGCTGGAATCAAGATTGCTGGGAGAAATATCAATAACCTAAGATATGCAGATGATACCACCCTTATGGCAGAAAGTGAAGAGGAACTCAAAAGCCTCTTGATGAAAGTGAAAGTGGAGAGTGAAAAGGTTGGCTTAAAGCTCAACATTCAGAAAACGAAGATCATGGCATCTGGTCCCATCACTTCATGGGAAATAGATGGAGAAACAGTGGAAACAGTGTCAGACTTTATTTTTCTGGGCTCCAAAATCACTGCAGATGGTGACTGCAGCCAAGAAATGAAAAGACGCTTACTCCTTGAAAGGAAAGTTATGACCAACCTAGATAGCATGTTCAAAAGCAGAGACATCATTTTGCCAACAAAGGTTCACCTAGTCAAGGCTATGGTCTTTCCTGTGGTCATGTATGGATGTGAGAGCTGCTGGACTGTGAAGAAGGCTGAGCGCCGAAGAGTTGATGCTTTTGAACTGTGGTGTTGGAGAAGACTCTTGAGAGTCCCTTGGACTGCAAGGAGATCCAACCGGTCCATTCTGAAGGAGATCAGCCCTGGGATTTCCTTGGAAGGAATGATGCTGAAGCTGAAACTCCAGTACTTTGGCCACCTCATGCGAAGAGTTGACTCATTGGAGAAGACTCTGATGCTGGGAGGGATTGAGGGCAGGAGGAGAAGGGGACGACAGAGGATGAGATAGCTGGATGGCATCACTGACTCGATGAATGTGGGTCTGAGTGACCTCCGAGAGCTGGTGATGGATAGGGAGGCCTGGCGTGCTGCAGTTCATGGGGTCGCAAAGAGTCGGACACGACTGAGCGACTGATCTGATCTGATATGCAGAAAAGTTCATTGTGCTCTAAAATTATTAAATTAAATTATATATACTTATCTATATATAAATTAAATTATGATATTTAACTCAAATCATTTTTTTTAAAAATCAGGGTTTTAATAGAAGCTATGATGTTTCAGTGGTAAAGTAGGGGTTATTCCCCTTCCCTTTGTTATCCCCAAACTGAGTTCACTTCTTGATGGCTGTCAACCAAACCAGAGATAAGGAGAAGGAAGTGTTTGTTACTTACAGCAAGTAAGGAGACCGTCAGAGATCTTTCCCAAAGCAGTGTCTCCAGGAACAGCAAAATTGGGGAAGTTTTAAGCTAAGGATATATGCATACTCATTAAGGGACTTGAGCAGAAGAGAAGTCAGCAAAGAAATTGGGCAAAGGTTGACAGAGTCCCAAACTCTAGTAGATTGAAGTCACAAAGGATTCTTTGTGACACCGTGGACTGTAGCACACTAGGCTTCCCTGTCCTTTGCCCTCTTCCAGAGCTTGCTCAAACTCATGTCCAATGAGTCGATGATGCCATCCAACAGTCTAATCCTCTGTCGCTCCTCTTCTTTACCTGCCCTCAATCTTTCCCTGTATCAGGCTCTTTTCCAATGAGTCGGCTCTTCACATGTGATGACCAAAGTATTGGACCTTCAGCTTCATCATCAGGCCTTCCAGTGAATATTCAGGATTGATCTCATTGAGGATTGACTGGTTTGGTTTCCTTTCTGTCCAAGGGACTTTCAAGAGTCATCATCCCTTAGGTTCCTGTTGATCTAGTGATTGAGCACTGGAGGGGGGCTTAAATTTCTGCAACAAAGCTTGAGAAAGTGCTTCAGGCTAATCTTTACCATTGAAATAGAACTGGGAATCTTTACAACTCATTTGTTATCTTTTCTATTATTACTTCTCTTGCTTGATAACAGTAGTTTTGTTCTTTCAAAAGCATTATTGCTGAGACCATTTCAAGGGGAGCATTATAGCCAGGCTTAGATCATAAAATATGGTAAGGTCTAACATGGTTTACCCAATATCAAGATTTACCTAGTTCTTTTCTTCTGAGGGCCCTCTAGCCTATCTACTTCCATTTCATGAGATAAAACTTCTAAGCCTCCTCAGTTCATTTTCTACAGAGTATACAGTGTACAGCACACAATTTTCATTTATAAAACTCACAATTCCTTCTTTAATGCCTGCCTTTCCCACTAATGGGCTTCCCTGGTGGCTCAGATGGCAAAGAATCTGCCTGCAATGTGAGAGACCTGGGTTTGATCCCTGAGTTTAGAAGATCCCCTGGAGAAGGCAATCTTACTTAGAGAATTCCAGGGACAGAGGAGCCTGGCAGGCTCCATGGGTCACAAAGAGTTGGACACAACTGAGTAACTAAAACTTTCAGTACTTTTTCCCACTTTGAGCATAAACTATATGAAGTCAAGGAGTATCTCCTAGAGTAAAGAAGGTATTTATACCCTTGGTATACAGTTAGCAACTTCTGTTGTTACAATGAAAGATGGACATCACAGTTTCTAACAGCCCAGCCTTTGCTGACTGACTGGGAGTTTAAAAGTTTAAACATAAAATGTTTAAACATCTGCCTACTCCAAAGAAAAGCTAACAATTAAATAGAAAGTCAAAATTGCAGATTTTGACAAGATTTCTAAGCCCCAGTCATACTGAAGAATCAGGAATTCTCTGTATGAGTCAAGTCTTCTCTTCTCTGGGTTTTTCCTTGCTACCCTATCAATCTGGAAGCCCTTCTTCCTGTCTTACTCCAGCTAACTCCTAGGACCCTTCAAGGCTTAGTGTGCATATCACCTCCTTTAAGACTTTTTCAAATGCAGTGCCATGCTGGATGAATCACAAGCTGAAATCAAGATTGCCAGGAAAAATATCAACAATCTCAGATATGCAGATGATACCACTTTAATGGGAGAAATCAAAAAGGAGCCAAAAAGCCTTTTCATGAGGGTGAAAGAGAAGAGTGAAAAAGCTGACTTTAAACTTAACATTAAAAAAACTAAGATCATGGCATCCCTTCCCATCACTTCTTGGCAAATAGAAAGGGAAAAAGTGGAAACAATGACAGATTTCATTTTCTTGGGTTCCAAAATTACTGTGGAAGGTGACTTCAGCCACAAAATTAAAAGATGCTTTCTCCTTCGGAGGAAAGCTATGACCAAGCTAGACAGTGTATTGAAAAGCAGAGACATCATTTTGCTGACAAAGATCTGTATGGTCAAAGCTATGTTTTTTCCAATAGTCATGTATATATGAGAAAGTTGGACCATAAGGAAGACTGAGTGCCAAAGAATGGATGCTTTCAAATTGTGGTGCTGGAGAAGACTCTGGTGAGTCCCTTGGACTGCAAGGAAATCAAACCAGTCAGTCCTAAAGGAAATCAACCCTGAATATTGATTTGAAGGATTGATGCTGAAGCTGAAGCTCCAATACTTAGGCCATCTGATGCAAAGAGCCAACTCATTTGAATAGACTCTGATTCTGGGAGGGATTGGGGGCAGGAGGTAAAGAGAGCCACAGAGAATGAGATGGTTGGATGATATCACCAACTCCACGGACATGAATTTGAGCAAATTCCAGGAGATAGTGAAGACCAAGTAAGGCTGGAGTGCTGTAGTCTATGGGGTCACAAAGAGTTGGACACAACCAAGCAAATGAATAATAACAAACCCTTCCTTGATTCCCCAGACTATGCACCTTTGCATGAACCAGTGAAGTTCTCAGTAGTGTCCGACTCTTTGCAATCCCATGGACTATAGCCTACCAGGCTCCTCCATCCATGGACTTTTCCAGGCAAGAGTACTGGAGTGGGTTGCCATTTCCCTCTCTAGGGGATCCCGCTGACCCAGGGATTGAACCCACGTCTCCTGCATTGCAGGAAGATGCTTTACCGTCTGAGCCACCAGAGCAATTAAATTATGGGAATGGACGAAAACCATTTAATGACTGTCAGAACCACAGTTCACTTCTTACCTTCCTCATGTCCTGTATGTAAAGACAAGGGCACTATGTGGGTAGGTATTTAGTCCCTAGGGTGTTCATAGTTCTTTAAAAATCTGGAAGTAGTTGGGAGTGTAAAATGGTACAGCTGCTATATCAAACAATGCCAAGCTTCCAGAAATTTTTTTTTTTAAATGCAAGTGCTATAGGATCCAGCAATCATACTTGTAGGTAGATAACCAAAAGAATTCAAAGCAGTATCTCAAAGAGATATTTGCACAGCAAAATTCCATGGTGACTCAGGTGGTGGGGTATATACCTGCAATGCACGAGACCCGGATTCAATCCCTGAGTTGGGAAAATCCCCTGGAGAAGGGAATAGCAACCCACGCAATACTCTTGCCTGGAGAATCCCATGGACAGAGGAGCTTGGCAGGATACAATGTACAGGGTAGCAAAGAGTCAGACATGACTGAGCAACAAAGCAAGCACACATCCATTGCAACCTTATTTTTGATAGCCAAGAAATATAAATAACCTAAATTTTCACAGACAGATGGATAGAGAATAAGTGGTATATATACATTCAATGAAATACTGCTGCTGCTGCTAAGTCGCTTCAGTCGTGTCCGACTCTGTGCGACCCCATAGACGGAAGCTCACCAGGCTCCCCTGTCCCTGGGATTCTCCAGGCAAGAACACTGGAGTGGGTTGCCATTTCCTTCTCCAATGCATGAAACTGAAAAGTCAAAGTGAAGTCGCTCAGTCGTGTCCGACTCTTAGCGACCCCACAGACTGGAGCCTACCAGGCTCCTCCATCCATGGGATTTTCCAGGCAAAAGTACTGGGGTGGGAAATCCTATCATATGTTACAACATGGATAAACTTTTCATATAGTATACTAAATGAAGTAAGCAATTACAAAAGTTTAAATATTGATGATTTAATTCATATGAGGAATTCTAGAGTAGTCCAGTCATAGAAACAGAAAACACAAAAGTGGATGGGGAGGGGAAATTAATGGCTGTTGAATTTCAGGTTTGCAAGATAAAAAGCTTTAGAGATCTATTGGTAAACAGTATGAATATATTTGACACTGCTCAACTGAATATTTTAAAATGTTTTAGATGGTAAATTTAATGTTATGTAACTGCAACCACAATTAAAAATAAAATAAAATTTTAGACCCCTGAGGCAGTATGCTAAATAAAACACAAAGTATAAGTTTGCAAAAGATATGTAGGCAACCATACATATTAGATAATCTGCATGATTTTTCATTTTGTCATCTGTAAAATGGTGGGTAACAGCACAGAAGACGTTTGTGATGATAAAGGAGATTATGTGTGTGTGCAAAGCACCCTAGTGTCTACCATACAGAGAGGCTCAGGGGTCCTTACATGTTCTCCCTCCCTGGTCCTCACCAGACTGTTCATGCACTCAGCTGACTCCAAAGAGGAAAGAACACAAATGTCCAATAAAGGCAGATCAGATCCACAAATAATTTGATATAAAAGGGCATTTAAAGTCATGCTTTTTATTTTATAAGACTAGTAAAGAAGATTTATGGATGGAGAGAAAATATTTTGCTTTTATCAAATCTTCAGCAATGGAGCCATTTGTATGCATGTGTGTATATATGCATATATGTCTATATATATGCATATATATAGAGAGAGAAGAGTATTGTTGTGTTTAAACTAACAACCTTCAGGGCATAAATATAACCATCTCTCTGAGTCTATACATGCTTCAACTGCACACAAAAACAAAGAAGTTGAGGGGCTTTCTATTTCCCTGAATGGTTCAAGCTCATGGAAAGAGAGGAGCTGGGATATGGGTGACTTGGACCTGGCAGAGTCAAGCCTCTCCCCATGATGGCACAACTACAAATTATTTGGATGCTTCTTCATTTTCATAATGCTAGAACCACCCTGAATATATTAACAGCTCTAAATCAGCAGAATTAAACATAAGCTTACTTTATGGAGCCAACAGAGGGACACTTAGGTCCCTAAAGGGATGGTGAGAATATTCATAAGTAGCATTGTTTGCAGGGGTGGGAAGTTGGAGGCAGCTTGGTGTTTTTCACTAGAGAAACTGATAAATAAAATATGGCGGGTGCATAGACTAGTTTATTCAATTTATAAACAATGAATTATATGTGCATGAAAACCCACACAGATTTTTTAAAAGAATGTTGAGTATAAATGAGGTCTAAAACATAGATTTACATAAAGTAAGTTTACATAACTTAGTTTAGATGTATTTACATAAATTAAGCATAGTTTAGATTTACATAAACTAAGAACAAAATCATCCACAAAATGACATATTTTAGAAGAAACACATACATCCAAGGACTTACATGACACACATTACAGTGGGTGAATACTGGGAGATGGGAAGTGCAAGGATAGAGAATAAAAATGAAAATGGAAAGGAACCTTTTGTAGATTTAATGATAGAGGAGCAGAGACTAAAGGATATTATAAGGGTATTATGAACAGCTTACTTTTAGTAGAAATTCTTACCTCTCCCCTAGTCTTGGAGAAAAAAACAACTTAATAAGTATCCCTAAATAAATCTCACAGGACAAGGAGTCTTGAGGTTATGTGGTTATATCAACGTAAGCATCCCTATTGGAGGATGCTGAAGAAGGCTTGTCTCTTGATTTGGTTATTGTAACTAAATGTATCAGCAGACTCCTGTGGCTTGGCATCCTCTGATCCTTCTCTTCTTGTATCTAGGCAGGAATTGGCTATTAGTCTAGGGGATAATAGCATGGGCTTGGAAGCTAATATGAGTTCATGACCACTGTATTAAGTTTCCTAGTACCAGAAACTGGTGGCTTAAAACAAAAACATTGTCTCCTAACTCTCCAGGGTAGGTGTCTGAAATCAAGGTATAGGCAGGATCATGCTCCTCTTCAAAGGACCTAGGGAAGAATCCTTCCTTGTCTCTTCTAGCTTCTTGGGTTTCCAGAAGTAAATGGTTCTTTCTTGGCATGTAGATGCATCACTCCAGCCACTGCCTGTCTTCACACTGCCTCCCACTGTGTATGTCCATATGTCCTTAGTTTTCTTTTCTTATAAAGACACCAGTCATTCGATTAGAGGTCAATTTTATAGAAGAAAAACTACGTTCACTTCAGTTCAGTCACTCAGTCATGTCCAACTCTTTGCAACCCAATGGACTGCAGTGCACCAGGCCTCCCTGTCCATCACCAATTGCCAGAGCCTACTCAAACTCATCTCCATTGAGTCAGTGATGCCACCCAACCATCTCATTCTCTGTCATCCTCTTCTCCTCCCACTTTCAATCTTTCCCAGCATCAGGGTCTTTTCAAATGAGTCAGTTCTTGGCATCAGGTGGACAAAGTATTGGAGTTTCAGCTTCAGCATCAGTCCTTCCAATGAATATTCAGGTTAATTTCCTTTAGGATGGACTGGTTGGATCTCCTTGCAGTCCAAGGGACTCTCAAGAGTCTTATCCAACACCACAGTTCAAAAGCATCAATTCTTTGGCACTCAGCTTTCTTTATAGTGCAACATTAAAGGGAAGAAACTGAAATGCATATTACTAAGTGAAAGAAATCAATCTGAAAAAGACACAAACTGTATGATTCCAACTATATGACATTCTTGAAAAGGCAAAAGTGTGGAAACAGTAAAGGACTAGTCCTTCATAGGGACTGGGAAAGACAGATGACTAGACAGAGCATAGAGGATTTTTAGGACAGTGAAACAATTCTGTATGATACAATGGTGGATACATGTCACACATTTGTCCAAACTCAGATTGTACAACATGAAGAGTGAGCCCTAGTGTAAGCTATAGATGTTGAGTGATAAGATGTATCATGTAAGTTCATGGATTGTAACAATGGTGAGTCTGGTGTGAGATGGTGATGAGAGAGAGTGTGCTTGTATAAGAGCTTGGAGTGTGTGGAAACTCTGTGTACTTTTCAGTCAATTTGCTGTAATCCTAAACTGCACAAAAAAGGCTAACTCTATTAATTTTTTAAGAATAAGCATAAGACACCTTACTTGCAATGCTGAAGTCTAAAAAAATGGAACACTAGAGACTACAGTAAGTCCCCTAAATATGAACCTTCAAGTTGTTAATCTTCAAAGATGGGAACATGCATTTTCATGTCCAATCACATAAATTATTAGAGTTCATGAGTCTGGCATACATTGTCTTGTATGTGTATCCACTCCAAGAGGTTGTGCTTTCCTGTACTTTACTGTACAGCAAGTACAGTATCTTTGTTTCAGGCTAGATCTGCAAGAGGGACTCTTCATTGAACTTCTTGCTGTGCTTACTTACTTACTTACTGTGCTTACTTACTTACTGTGAGGAGCTTACTAATGAAGACCTTGTGGAATTGGAGTCCCAGAGAAAGGACAAAGAGAGACAAGAAGGCCAAGATGAAGAAGTAACTGAATAACCAAAGAGATTTAGGAAGCAGGAAATGGCAAGATTTTTCTTTCTTTGAGGTGGCACTGTTAGTTTTTGAGACACGAGATCTGAACTTTGGATGGTACAGGAAGGTTGCAGGAGCTATTCAGAATGCAATCCAGCACTACTACATCATCCATGATGAGAAAAACAGAGCCACTATCCAGGCATTACTGGACCATTTTTTTCAAGAGGGAAGACAGAATTGAATCCAACAAGGAACCAGAACCTGTGACATCCATGTCAGGCATGAATGAAATTGCAGCTTGCCCTCCAACTCCTATTGCTCACGATTCTTCAGCTCTTCCATCTCTCACCTCCTCTCCCTTCTCCAGTCAGCAATTCTTCCTGCCTTTTCACTTGATGCCAGCTGCTATATGCCAGCTGCTATACTGCACTGCCATGTTTTTCAAGGTACTCTACTGTAAAATTAAAAATGTTTCCTTTTTTGTGTGTTTGCTTTTTTAAATGTATTATTTGTGTGATAACTATTATAAACATATTACAGTACAGTATTATATAGCTAATTGTGTTTGTTGGGTACATAGGCTAACTTTGCTGGACTTACAAAAAAGATTGGACTTAGGAACAGGCTCTTGGAATAGAAATCATTCATATGGAGGGGACTTACTGTCATACAAAAAGGCTGGGATGGAACTTCCCTGGTGATGCGTTGGATAAGAATCCACCTGCCAATGCAGGGGACATGGGTTTCATCACTGGTCTGGGAAGAATCCACATGCCATGGAACAACTAAGCCCATGTGCCACAACTGCTGAGCCTGTGCTGTAGAGCCCATGAGCGACAAAGATCAAGTCTGTGTGCTGAAACTCCCGAAGCCCGCACACCTAAAGCCTGTGCTCTGCAACAAGAGAGGTCACTGTGCTCTGCAACAAGAGAGGTCACTGCAGTTAAAACCTGCACACTGCAACAAAGACCCAGTGCGGCCAAAAATAAATTTTTGAAAATTATTTTTTAAAAGACTGTGATGTAAGACTCATATGAACAGCGAACACAACATTAATGCAAAGACCAAGGAAAGAAGCATATTTACAATCAAGAAGTTCAAAATTTTTCATTATATATGTCAACTAAACCAAAAAAAAATAGGATGGCATAAAATTAAAAGATAAAGACTTCTATGTTTGTCATTTAAATAGTAAAAGATATTTAAATTCCAGAAACACCCATCAGCCAAAACTTAAGGGAAATTTGAAATTATTGGATATCAATAATAATAACTGCTTGTGGTAAAACTGGAAAATTGAGGGAAATTTACAGACTTAAAATACGAGACCAGTAGAATAGGTAAAAATTGAACTAAATTGCAAGATAAGAAAAATGAACTCAGAAAGCTGACAACATTGAAACTCTGGGTGGCATGGACTTAGCTAGAAAAAAGGTACAAATAAATAACATGAACACAAAGGGGGTACAATCAGATAAAACAGGAATATTGTTGAACTTTCTCAGTTAAATTTGAAAACCGAGACAACGTTTATCTTAGTAGTAAAGATAAGACTTTATCGCAGACTCTTCTAGAGAACAGCAAAAAAGAAAGTATTTCAATATGCTTCAGGAGACTAGATAACAAAGCAGAGGACAATGAGAAAAAAAAGATATTTCCTCAAACTCCTAAATATATAGAAATGCAACAACCTTGAAGAAAATAGTAGCAAAATCGAATTGCACAGCTATTTAAAGGGATTCATCAAGATCAACTTGGTTTATTCAAGAGTGCAAGGAGAGTCACTGAAAAACAAGGGATATCCTAAAAAATTAATTATAGAATTACCATATAGTGCAGCATTTCACTTCTGGGAATATATACACAAGAACTGAAAACAGGGACAAGCAGTATTTATTTATGCAATCATGTTTCCAGCAGCACTATTCACAATAGCCAAAAGGTGGGAGCAACCAAGGTCCTTCAAAGGATGAATGGATAAACAAAATGTGATATATATATATATATGTGTGTGTGTGTGTATATATATATATATATATATATATATATATATATATATATATAATAATAGGTTATACAGCTCTGTGCTCAGTTTCTCAGTTGTGTCTGACTCTTTGTGGCCCCATGGACTGTAGCCTGTCAGGCTCCTCTGTTCATGGAATTTTCCAAGCAAGAATACGGGAGTAGAGTGCCATTTCCTACTCCAGGATTCAACCTTTAAAAGGAAGGAAAATATGACACATGTTACCACATGGATGAACCTTGAAGATATAAAGCTAAATGAAATAAACAAGTCATGAAAAGACCAGTATTGTGTGAGTCCAATATGTGAGATATCTAAAATAATCCAATTCAGAGAGAAACAAAAAAAAATGGTACTGCCAAGGACTGGGGAGGGGAGGGAGCTTAGGGATATAGTGATTAATGGGTGGAGTTTCAAGTTGGAAAGATGGAAAAAATTTGTTGTACCTGAAGCTACCAAGGTAACTATGAAGAAGCAATGAGAAAAATCCACTAAGTAGAACTTTCAACAGGGTTTCAGCATTTTAATAACTCATGGAATATAATGCTGTTCCAGATTAGCAGATGGGGAGAATTATGTCCTTCTAGTCAAGGCTATGGTTTTTCCAGTGGTCATGTATGGACGTGAGAGTTGGACTGTGAAGAAATGTGAGCGCCGAAGAATTGATGCTTTTGAACTGTAGTGTTGGAGAAGACTCTTGAGAGTCCCTTGGACTGCAAGGAGATCCAGCCAGTCCATTCTAAAGGAGATCAGTCCTGGGTAAAGGAGATCAGTCCTGGGTATTCTTTGGAAGGAATGATGCTAAAGCTGAAACTCCAATACTTTGGCCACGTCATGCGAAGAGTTGACTCATTGGAAAAGACCCTGATGCCAAGAGGGACTGGGGGCAGGAGGAGAAGGGGACGACAGAGGATGAGATGGCTGGATGGCATCACCAACTTAATGGACATGAGTTTGAGTGAACTCCGGGAGATGGTGATGGAAAGGAAGGCCTGGCATGCTATGATTCATGGAGTTGCAAAGAGTCGGACATGACTGAGTGGCTGAACGGAACTATTTAGATCCTGGCTTGAATAAATCAACTGGAGAAGAGCAAGATACCAGAAGGCAGAGGTGGCAGCCAAGAGGAGCTACCCCACATCAGAGGTAAGGAGCAGCTGCTGTGCTTTGCTGGAGCAGCTGTGAAGAGAGACCGCATGTCCAACGTAAGAGAAACCCAGGTAAGATGGTAGGACCTGAGAGACTGGATCAGAGGGCAGACAGACTGAAACTACAATCACAGACAACTAGCCAATCTGATCACATGGGCCACAGCCTTGTCTAACTCAATGAAACTAAGCCATGCCATGTGGGGCCACCCAAGATGGCCAGGTCATGGTGGGGAGGTCTGACAGAATGTGGTCCACTGGAGAAAGGAAAGGAAAACCACTTTAGTATTATTGCCTTGAGAACCCTGTGAACAGTATGAAAAGACAAAAAGATAGGACACTGAAGGATGAACTCCCCAGGTCGGTAGGTGCCCAATATGCTACTAGAGATCAGTGGAGAAATAACTCCAGCAAGAATGAAGGGATGGAGCCAAAGCAAAAATAATAACCCAGTTGTGAATGGGACTGGTGAAACAAGCAGGGTTCAACGCTGTAAAGAGCAATATTGCATAGGAACCTGAAATGTTAGATCCATGAATCAAGGCAAATTTCAAGTGGTCAAACAGGAGATGACAAGAGTGAACATCAACATTCTAGGAACCAGTGAACTAAGATGGACTGGAATGGGTGAATTTAATTCAGATGACCATTATAACTACTACTGTGGGCAGGAATCCCTTAGAAGAAATGGATTAGCCATCATAGTCAACAACAGAGTCCGAAATGCAGTACTTGGATGCAATCTCAAAAACGACAGAATGATCTCTGTTCATTTCCAAGGCAAATCATTCAATATAATGGTAACCCAAGTCTATGCCCCAACCAGTAACAATGAATAAGCTGAGGTTGAACAGTTCTGTGAAGACCTACAACACCTTCTAGACCTAACACCCAAAAAAGATGTCCTTTTCATTATAGGGGACTGGAATGCAAATGTAGGAAGTCAAGAGACACCTGGAGTAACAGGTAAATTTGGCCTTGGAGTACAGAATGAAGCAGGGCAAAGGCCAATAGCGTTTTGCCAAGAGAACGCACTGGTCCTAGCAAACACCCTCTTCGAACAACACAAGAGAAGACTCTACAGATAGACATCACCAGATGGTCGACACTGAAATTAGGTTGATTATATTCTTTGCAGCCAAAGATGGAAAAACTCTATACAGTCAGGAAAAACAAGACCAGGAGCTGACTGTGGCTTGGATCATGAACTCCTTATTGCCAAATTCAGACTGAAATTGAAGAAAGAAGGGAAAACCACTACACCATTCAAGTATGACTTAAATCAAATCCCTTATGATTATACAGTGGAAGTGAGAAATAGATTTAAGGCATTAGATCCGATAGACAGAATGCCTGATGAACTATGGATGGAGGTTCGTGACACTGTACAGGAGACAAGGGTTAAGACCATCCCCATGGGAAAGAAATGCAAAAAAAAGCAAAACGGCTTTCTGAGGAGGCCTTACAAATAGCTGTGAAAAGAAATAAAGTGAAAAGCAAAGGAGAAAAAGAAAGATATTCCCATTTGAATGCAGAGTTCCAAAGAATAGCAAGGAGAGATAAGAAATCCTTTCTCAGTGATCAATGCAAAGAAATAGAGGAAAACAACAGAATGGGAAAGACTAGAGATCTCTTCAAGAAAATTAGAGATACCAAGGGACCATTTCATGCAAAGATGGGCTTGATAAAGAACAGAAATGGTAGGGACCTAACAGAAGCAGAAGATATTAAGAAGAGGTGGCAAAAATACACAGAAGAACTGTACAAAAAAGATCTTCACGACCCAGATAATCACGATGGTGTGATCACTGACCTAGAGCCAGACATCCTGGAATGTGAAGTCAAGTAGGCCTTAGAAAGCATCACTACGAACAAAGCTAGTGGAGGTGATGGAATTTCAAATCCCAAACGATGATGCTGTGAAAGTACTGCACTCAATATGCCAGCAGATTTGGAAAACTCAGCAGTGGCCACAGGACTGGAAAAGGTCAGTTTTCATTCCAATCCCAAAGAAAGGCAATGCCAAAGAATGATCAAACTACCACACAATTGCACTCATCTCACACGCTAGTAAAGTAATGCTCAAAATTCTCCAAGTCAGGCTTCAGCAATACGTGAACAATGAACTTCCAGATATTCAAGCTCATTTTAGAAAAGGCAAAGGAATCAGAGATCAAATTGCCATCCGCTGGATCAAACATCTGCTGGATCATCAAAAAAGCTAGAGAGTTCGGGGAAAACATCTATTTCTGCTTTATTGACTATGCCACAGCCTTTGACTGTGTGGATCACAATGAACTGTGGAAGATTCTGAAAGAGATGGGAATACCAGACCACATTACCTGCCTCTTGAGGAACCTGTATGCAGGTCAGGAAGCAACAGTTAGAACTGGACATGGAACAACACGCTGGTTCCAAATAGGAAAAGGAGTATGTCAAGGCTGTATATTGTCACCCTACTTATTTAACTTATATGCAGAGTACATTAAGAGAAACACTGGGCTGGAGAAAGCACAAGCTGGAATCAAGATTGCTGGGAGAAATGTCAATAATCTCAGATATGCAGATGACACCATGAAGTGTCATCTTATGGCAGAAAGTGAAGAACTAATGAGCCTCTTGATGAAAGTGAAAGAGGAGAGTGAAAAAGTTGGCTTAAAGCTCAGCATTCAGAAAATGAAGATCATGGCGTCTGGTCCCATCACTTCATGGCAAATAGATGGGGAAACAGTGGAAATAGTGGCTGATTTTATTTTTCTGGGCTCCAAAATCACTGCAGATGGTGACTAAAGTCATGAAATTAGAAGACACTTACTCCTTGGAAGGAAAATTATGACCAACCTAGACAGCATATCTAAAAGCAGAGACATTACTTTGTCAACAATGATCTGTCTAGTCAAGGCTATGGTTTTTCCAGTAGTCATGTAGGGATGTGAGAGTTGGACTATAAAGAAAGCTGAGCACTGAAGAATTGATGATTTTGAACTGTGGAGTTGAAGAAGACTCTTTTGAGTCCCTGGTTCAACCAGTCCATCCTAAAGGAGATCAGTCCTGGGTATTCATTGGTAGGACTGATTTTGAAGCTGAAACTCCAATACTTTGGCCTCCTGATACAAAGAGCTGACTCATTTGAAAAGACCCTCATGCTGGGAAAGATTGCAGGCAGGAGGAGAAGGGGACGACAGAGGATGAGATGGTTAGATGGCATCACCTATTCGATGGACATTGGTTTGGGTGGACTCTGCATTATTTAAGAAAAAATATTTTAAGAGATCAATACTGAAATTTTTAAGGGTGAAATGGCATGGTGTATGTGACTTACTTTAAAATATTTCAACAAAAAGAAAAGAATAACAGATTAGGCAAACGAGGAATATAGTTCTTTTTGAATCTAGGTGATGGATTTGAGAGTTTATACTTTTGTATGCTTGAAAGTACTCCTGGAGGAGGAGCTAAGATGGCGGATGAGTAGGACGGGGAGAATACTTTCTCCTCCACAAATCCATTAAAAGAACATTTGAATGCTGAATAAATTCCACAAAACAACTTCTGAAAGCCGGCAGAGGTCATCAGGCACTTAGAAAGACAATTCATTGTCTTCAAAGCGAGAAAACGAGCCCTGCGGTAACTCCTTTTGCGGA
Source organism: Tragelaphus eurycerus (assembly GCA_935064755.1). Taxonomy (NCBI): domain Eukaryota; kingdom Metazoa; phylum Chordata; class Mammalia; order Artiodactyla; family Bovidae; genus Tragelaphus; species Tragelaphus eurycerus. The sequence continues at coordinate 5,817,374 of CAKXYN010000092.1, read as the reverse complement.
GAAGCAGCGCAGACACCAGCATTTGCTGTTAGCAAGTGGGGGCTGGGCTAAGAGGAGTGGCGCGGCCTGCATTGCTTTGAGAAAGGATTTGGCCTGGCTATCTCCAGCGCTATCTGAGCGAAATAAACAGACTGTTGGTTATCTACTACATCAAAAGCCAGCCTTAACTTAAGACACCACCGCACAGAGTCGGACACGACTGAAGCGACTTAGCAGCGGCAGCAGCAGGACTATGAATGGAACAAAGGACTGCACGGAGATAGCCGGCTGCAGGCCGTCCCACTCCGGTGACAGGCCGTGAGGGCTGGAGGCGGGCAATCACAGCCCTAGAGAGACACTGTCTAGAGAACTGTAGGTAGGTTTCTGTGCTGACTCACGCTTCTTGGGGCTCTGGATGGTCAACATCTGCCTGAGAAAGTGCGTTGTTTGTATACCCAGAAAACTGAGTGGCGGAGAGGCGATAAGTCACAGCAGCTGCGCTCGCTGAACATTTCATCACCTGTGCTACTCGGATCTGGGAAGGGCATAAAACGCAGACTCAACCGAGTCTGTGCTTCTGAGGATTATCCGAGTGCCTGATCCTGGCTGACTTAAATTTGGGTGTTCATCTCTGCCCCCTCTGTAACAGGGTAGAGATCAGATATTGAAAAGACCTGTAAACCGCCTCAATAAAGAGAATTCAACAAACTACCAGAATATAGTAAGGACACTTTAAACTTGGCAAATTTAACAAAATGAAGAGACAAAAGAATACCCAGCAGCTAAAGGAACAGGATAAATCCCCACCAAACCAAACCAAAGAGGAAGAGATAGGGAATCTACCTGATAAAGAATTCCGCATAATGATAGTGAAATTAATCCAAAATCTGGAAATCAAAATGGAATCACAGTTAAAGAGTCTGGAGACAAGGATTGAGAAGATGCAAGAAAGGTTTAACAAGGACCTAGAAGAAATAAAAAAGAGTCAACACATAATGAATAATGCAATAAATGAGATCCAAAACACCCTGGAGGCAACAAATAGTAGAATAACAGAGGCAGAAGATAGGATTAGTGAATTAGAAGATAGAATTATAGAAATAAATGAATCAGAGGAGAAAAAAGAAAAACGAATCAAAAGAAATGAGGATAATCTCAGAGACCTCCAGGATAACATTAAACGCTACAACATTCGAATCATAGGAGTTCCAGAAGAAGAAGATAAAAAGAAAGACCATGAGGAAATACTTGAGGAAATAATAGTTGAAAACTTCCCTAAATTGGAGAAGGATATTACCACTCAAGTTCAAGAAATCCAGAGAATCCCTAACAGGATAAACCCAAGGCGAAATACCCCAAGACACATATTAATCAAATTAACAAAGATTAAATATAAAGAACAAATATTAAAAGCAGCTAGGGAAAAACATCAAATAACTCACAAGGGAATTCCCATAAGGATAACAGCTGATCTTTCAATAGAAACTCTCCAAGCCAGGAGGGAATGGCAAGACATAATTAAAGTGATGAAAGAAAATAACTTACAGCCTAGATTATTGTATCCAGCAAGGATCTCATTCAAATATGAAGGAGAAATCAAAAGCTTCACAGATATGCAAAAGTTGAGAGAATTTAGTACCACTAAACCATTTCTCCAACAAAAACTAAAGGATATTCTCTAGATAGGAATCATTAAAAGGGTGCATAAATTCGAACCCCAAACAATAAAGTAAATCCTAATTGCTTTAAACATTAATGGGCTGAATGCCTTAATCAACTGACAAAGACTGGCCGAATCGATACAAAAACAAGACACCCACATACCTTGTCTACAAGAGATAACCAAAAGACTAAAATGCGTCAAATGGACACAAAAACTAGACCCCTATATATGTTGTCTACAAGAGAACCACCTTAAAATAGGGGATATATATTGACTGAAAATGAAGGGCTGGAAAAAGATTTTCTATGCAATTATGGACCAAAAGAAAATAGGAGTAGCAATACTCATATCAGATAAAATTGACTTTAAAGATCCTGAAAAGGAGACAATCAAGGTTATACATAATGACTTAAAGGAACAATCCAGAAAGAAGTTATAACAATTATAAATATATATCCACCCAACATTGGAGCATTGATATATCTAAGACAAACATTAATTAATATGATAGAAGAAATATGCAGCAATACAATAATAGTGGGAGACTTTTATACCCATTCATACTTATACAATCTGGCTGTAATAGACAAAGTAAAGAGGAAAACATATTCACTTATGAGCCTCAAAAAATTCAGTTCACTCAGGAGAGTTAAAAAAAAAATATTGACTTATTTGTTCACTTTGTAAAGCTTTATTGACTATTTTATGGGACTGGTACCACTTTGGGTAGTAGGGAGGAAGAAGTGACAAATGTGATCCTGTCCTAAATAATATATTGTGGTAAAGATAGACCTACCAATACAAAATACCAAGATGTGCCTAAGATGAGGACACCCAAACTGGACTTTTAGTTTCCTGAACTTTTCATTTCCAGATTAAACCTCCTAATGTAGGATGAATTCAACGTTTTTTTTTTTTTTTAAGTGTTCTTTGTGATTAAAAACAGAAAGCCATTAGTTAAGAAATTACATATACTCCTCCCTACCATTACTCCCCTTCTTTCTTCCCATTTCCCTCCCACCCTCATTGATCCTTTCCTTTGTCCATTTTCTCCTGCAAAAAAATAATAAAAAAATAAAAAAAATTCATTAGAATAGAATATAGTAGGACATAAAAAAGTATCAGTAATCACCTCAAAAAAAAAAAAAAAGAAAGAAAGAAAGTACTCCTAATCTTCAAAAAACTGCTAACTGCTAAGTCGCTTCAGTCGTGTCCGACTCTGTACGACCCCATAGACGGAAGCCCACCAGGCTCCCCTGTCCCTGGGATTCTCCAGGCAAGAACACTGGAGTGGGTTGCCATTTCCTTCTCCAATGCATGAAGGTGAAAAGTGAAAGTGAAGTCGCTCAGTCGTGTCCGACTCTTAGCGACCCCATGGACTGGAGCCTACCAGGAACCTCCGTCCATGGGATTTTCCAGGCAAAAGTACTGGGGTGGGGTGCCATTGCCTTCCCCGCAAAAAAACTGAAAAGTCGTTAAGTAAAACCACTGAGCTCTGCCAATTAAAACACAGATCGCTACTAAACCAAACTTCAGTTTTCTTACCCAAATGAGCAAATCAATCTATTGACACATGATTGTGATGAAAGAAAGTACAGCATTTATTTGCAGGATGCCGAGCAACAGAACTGGACATGGAACAACAGACTGGTTCCAAATAGGAAAAGGAGTACGTCAAGGCTGTGTACTGTCATCCGGCTTATTTAACTTCTATGCAGAGTACATCATGAGAAACGCTGGGTTGGAAGAAGCACAGCTGGAATCAAGATTGCTGGGAGAAATATCAATAACCTCAGATATGCAGAAGACACAACCCTTATGACAGAAAGTGAAGAGGAACTAAAAAGCCTCTTGATGAAAGTGAAAGAGGAGAGTGAAAAAGTTGGATTAAAGCTCAACATCCAGAAAACGAAGATCATGGCATCTGGTCCCATCACTTCATGGGAAATAGATGGGGAAACAGTGTCAGACTTTCTGTTTTTGGGCTCCAAAATCACTGCAGATGGTGATTATAGCCATGAAATTAAAAGACGCTTACTCCTTGGAAGGAAAGTTATGACCAACCTAGATAGCATATTCAAAAGCAAAGACATTACTTTGTCAACAAAGGTCCGTCTAGTCAAGGCTATGGTTTTTCCAGTGGTCATGTATGGATGTGAGAGTTGGACTGTTAATAAGGCTGAGCACCAAAGAATTGGTGCTTTTAAACTGGTGTTGGAGGAGACTCTTGAGAGTCCCTTGGACTGCAAGGAGATCCAACCAGTCCACTCTAAAGGAAATCAGTCCTGGGTGTTCTTTGGAAGGAACAATGCTAAAGCTGAAACTCCAGTACTTTGGCCACCTCATGCGAAGAGTTGACTCACTGGAAAAGACTCTGATGCTGGGAGGGATTGGGGGCAGGAGGAGAAGGGGACGACAGAAGATGAGATGGCTGAATGGCATCACCGTCTCAATGGACGTGAGTTTGAGTGAACTCCGGGAGTTGGTGATGGACAGGGAGGCCTGACGTGCTGCAATTCATGGGGTTGCAAAGAGTCGGACACGACTGAGTAACTGATCTGATCTGATCTGATCTGAGACAGGTAATGCAACTGCCTAGTATTTTTGATGCCGGTAGGTTAAGCCTATGAAGTTTATCCAGCACTCAAGAACAAAAAGCCTATACAAGATATAGTATGGTGCCAAACTGGAAGGTTAAAAAAGGAACAGACCGTTTATGAATTGCTCTTTGTAGCAACAGCCATAGTGAATTTTCTCCCACTTTCTCCTTGGCTTTGTACTGTATTCTCAGTTCTGAGTCTGTGCAAGAACATGAGGGAGGAAAATTAGGGGAAAGACTGTGAAGCGAAGACCCCCACCCCTATGTTATGGTCCTCCTACTAGATGCTATGGCCTCCACTCCTGTGCTATGGACCCCAAAGAGTTTTAGAGGGTCAGTTTCCAGGATTCAGGTTCCATATGTTCCAACTCTTCTGAGTCCTTGTACCCTGGGACTTCTGCCATTAAGACACTCATCCTTCCTGATTCAGGCTGTTGGGTTGAGACCACCACTGTACCAGCTCTGTGACCTGAAGTAAGTTAGCAAACCTCTCTGTGCTTCCATTTCTAAAATGTATGAAGTAGGCAAAATAGTACCTACCTCATGGTGTTGGGAGAACTTGAGATAATTCAGATAAAGTGCCCTCCATGATGCTTAGAATTCAGTAATATATGCATATTGCAATGTTTGTTAATATGTGAAAGTATAAAGAATCAAAGGTACCCTCAACATTTGATGCACGTTCTTTCAGATTTTTTTCTAGGACTTATACTTGCAGAAAATATGAACTTCTTATAACAGTGAACTCTCCTTCTTTAGGGATTTTCATGAGACTTGAATTAAATATTAAAAAAACAATTGAGGAATAGTTAGATATTACTTAAGTTTTTCAACAGTGAAGATGAAATCTCATCAAGCAAGTTATTTAAGTTCTTCATACTTCCATTTCCTATACAATGAGAAATACAGTGGTACCTACTGCCTAGATTGTTGATTAAATGAAGTAAAACATGAAAAAGTGCTAGAATAGTGCTATGTCGATCTCCTATAATCATCTAATAGTCTTGTTATTATCATTTGTTTAAACTTGGCCATTTTTTTTCTCAGATAGGTCTCACATATTTTCTTTCTTTTTTCAGTTAATATTATTCCTAGGTAAATATTATTTTCACTGCAATGTGAATGATATTTCCCACACCCCAGTCTATGAATGATAAATTGGAGAGAAATAGCTGACAGTTTATGGCTAGTAGCTCATAGTCTAGCATCTCCTGGGAAAGAGAGATCTTGTAAACAAATTAAATTAACATAGCACCTTAATTGAAAAAGTAAAGGCAAGCATGGTTTCTGTGAATGGCAGAGAAGGCTGTCAGCCACACTTGCAGGAGGTGTCTGGGCAAGTTTCTTGGAAGGGGTCATAGGGGGTGGGTCCTCAAGGAAAAGCATTTTGCACCTGTTGTTGGTACTGTGCTCCCATCACTGCCTAACTCCTGTTCAGTTGAGGTGCCAAGGTGATGGGTTCTACCACTGATGCCAGGAGTCAGTTTAGTTCAGTTTAGTTCCATCGCTCAGTCGTGTCCAACTCTTTGCAACCCCATGAACTGTAGCACACCAGGCCTCCCTGCCCATCACCAACTCCTGGAGTTCACCCAAACCCATGTCCATCGAGTCGGTGATGCCATCCAACCATCTCATCCTCTGTCGTCCCCTTCTCCTCTTGCCCTTGATCTTTCCCAGCATCAGGGTCTTCAGTGAGTCAGCTCTTCTCATCAGGTGGCCAAAGTATTGGAGTTTCAGCTTCAACATCAGTCCTTTCAATGAACATCCAGGACTGATCTCCTTTAGGATGGTCAGGAGTCAAAGCGGAGGCAAAAGAAGAGAACAGGTTAGAGAGCCTGTTGTATCCATCTCTATCTGCCAGGGACAAGGCAGATATTCTAGTCTATCTAGAGACCCTGTCCCTTCACTTTTCACTCCTGTTGCTCCTAAATTCCAGAGACCCACCCTATCCTAACCCACCTAACTCTGCAGCTAACACAGAGCTTTCCTTTGGGGTGTAGCACTGTTTTAGCGTAGTGGACATATTCTAACCTAGTAATCTTTCTCTAGAGGAAGGTGGTTTCTCTGAAGAAAGGACACCTAATTCCATACGGTATTAAAGATTCTAGTTTCTCATTTCAGGGTGAGGATGCTCTCCTGTATTTCTGTAATGAGATCAAGCAATTTCTTTTGAAGGAGATTTCATTCTTATGACATGAATCAGGTAATGGAAAATCTGCACCATCTTCTGGCCAAGAGTGTAAGTAGCTTTCTTGAAACTTTCTTTTAAAAACACTGTTTATTGAAATATATTTGATGTACAATATTATGTAAGTTACAGGTGTACGGTGTACACAATTTTAAAGTTTATACTCCATTTATGGTTCTTTAATATTAAATACAGGTTTTTCTCTTTTTTAGGTGCTAAATCTAAAGCTTTGTGAACTTCAACATGTATTCAGTGATAACTCACCTATGGAATTAGGTGAAAAGTCAGATTCTGATTCCTAAATGTGCACCTGCCTTCACCAAGATCATCATGTAAACTGTTCACGGACAACACTCTTGATAAACAGTAAAAAATAATGGGACGAATGCCAGAATGTAAATTAATAATGGGCTTTAAAAAATCATTTTATGATTTTTTTTTTAAAAAGGACTTTTTTTTTGGAATTGCTTGGTGATCCAGTGGTTATGATTTAGTATTTACTTTGCTCTATGCCAAAGCCTTTGACTGTGTGATCACAATAAACTATGGAAATTCGATGGGAATACAACACCTATCTCTCTAATCTGTATCAGGTCAGGCAACAGTTAAACTGTCATGGAAAAACTGCAAGGTAGTCACTGCTGTATTTTATTAACTTATTGCAGGTACATCTGAAAGCGACTGAAGAAAAAATGGAATCAGTTGCTGAGATACTAGGTGAGGGGCTAAACCTCCTCTCAACATTCAGAAAACGAAGATCATCATCTGTCCCCACTGAAATAGATGGGGAAAAGTGAAAAGTGTCAGACTTTCTCCTAGTGGTGACTGCGCCTTAAAAACGCTACTCCTTGGAGGAAAGTATGAAACTAGATAGCATATTAAAAGCAGAGAAAACCCTTAGGTTGTCTTTCTGGGTTATGTATGATGTATTACCCACGGGGGGGGGGAGGGGGGGGGGGGGGAGGGGGGGAGGAGAGAGGGAGAGAGGGGGGGAGGAGACCACGATGGAGGGGGGGAATGGGGGAGCCCCGGGGGAGGGGGAGAGGGAGAGGGAGGCCGGGCGGGCGGCGGAGAGGGGGCGCGAAGAGTAGGACACAACTGAGCGACGACGATCTGATCTGATCTTGCTCTGTGGCTGGGTTTGTTGTCTGGTGGGGGAATCAAGATCCCACAAGTCATGCGGCCTGGCAAAACAAGCAAACAAAAAGCGCCACACTTTTTCGTTAAAATGTATAAGTTTGGAAAGTATAGCAGTATTATAGATGAAAATTAAAATCACATGTAACCCAGATAAAAGTATCAGTTCTTAATTTAATTTTTCTGCATTTTTCTGCATTTTATTTTTTGTCTCCAACAAAAATTTCTGTGACAATATGATTTGAACTAACTGCATCATTTTCTGCTGGTGACTATGTGCCATGCAATGTTTAACTACTTGTACTTAATCGTAGTATAGTATTTGTATGACCATTCATTTGGAATAATCTCTGTGTATAACAAAAGAGACCAAAATGCAGTACCTGGATGCAATCTCAAAAATGACAGAATGATCTCTGTTCATTTCCAAGGAAAACCATTCAATATCATGGTAATCCGAGCCTATGCCTCAACCAATAACACTGAAGAAGCTGAAGTTGAACAGTTCTATGAAGACCTACAAGACCTTTTAGAACTAACACCCAAAAAAGATGTCCTTTTCATTATAGGGGACTGGAATGCAAAAGTAGGAAGTCAGGAAACACCTGGAGGAACAGGCAAATTTGGCTTTGGAATACGGAATGAAGCAGGGCAAAGGCTAATAGAGTTTTGCCAAGAGAACGCACTGGTCATAGCAAACACCCTCTTCCAACAACACAAGAGAAGACTCTACACGTGGACATCACCAGATGTTTAATATCGAAATCAGATTGATTATATTCTTTGCAGCCAAAGATGGAGAAGCTTTATACAGTCAGCAAAACAACACCGGGAGCTGACTGTGGCTCAGATCATGAACTCCTTATTGCCAAATTCAGACTGAAATTGAAGAAAGTAGGAAAACCACTAGACCATTCAGGTATGACCTAAATCAAATCCTTTATGATTATAGTGTGGAAGTGAGAAATAGATTTAAGTAATTAGATCTGATAGACAGAGTCCCTGATGAACTATGGACGGAGGTTCATGATATTGTATAGGAGACAAGAATGAAGACCATCCCCATGGAAAAGAAATGCAAAAAAAAGCAAAATGGCTGTCTGAGGAGGCCTTACAAATAGCTGTGAAAAGAAGAGAAGCAAAAAGCGAAGGAGAAAAGGAAAGATATAAACATCTGAATGCAGAGTTCCAAAGAATAGCAAGGAGAGATTATAAAGCCTTCCTCAGTGATCAATGTAAAGAAATAGAGGAAAACAACAGAATGGGAAAGACTAGAGATCTCTTCAAGAAAATTAGAGATACAAAGGGAACATTTCATGCAAAGATGGGCTTGATAAAGGACAGAAATGGTATGGACCTAACAGAAGAGGAAGATATTCAGAAAAGGTGGCAAGAATACACAGAAGAACTGTACAAAAAGATCTTCATGACCCCGATAATCACGATGGTGTGATCACTCACCTACAGCCAGATGTCCTGGAATGCAAAGTCAAGTGGGCCTTAGAAAGCATCACTACACACAAAGCTAGTGGAGGTGATGGAATTCCAGTTGAGCTATTTCAAATCCTGAAAGATGATGCTGTGAAAGTGATGCACTCAACATACCAGCAAATTTGGAAAACTTAGCAGTGGCCACAGGACTGGAAAAGTTCAGTTTTCATTCCAATCCCAAAGAAAAGCAATGCCAAAGAATGCTCAAACTACTGCACAATTGCACTCATCTCACACACTAATAAAGTAATGCTCAAAATAGTCCAAGCCAGGCTTCAGCAATACATGAACCGTGAACTTCCAGATGTTCAAGCTGGTTTTAGAAAAGGCAGAGGAACCAGAGATCAAATTGTCAACATCTGCTGGATCATTGAATAAGCAAGAGAGTTCCAGAAAAACATCTATTTCTGCTTTATTGACTATGCCAAAGTGGATCACAAGAAACTGAAAAATTCTGAAAGAGATGGGAATACCAGACCATCTGACCTGTCTCTTGAGAAACCTGTATGCAGGTCAGGAAGCAACAGTTAGAACTGGACATGCAACAACAGACTGGTTCCAAATAGGAAAAGGAGTATGTCAAGGCTGCATATTGTCACCCTGATTATTTAACTTATATGCAGAGTACCTCATGAGAAATGCTGGGCTGGAAGAAGCACAAGCTGGAATCAAGATTGCCGGGAGAAATATCAATAACCTCAGATATGCAGATGATACCACCCTTATGGCAGAAAGTGAAGAAGAATTAAAGAACCTCCTAATGAAAGTGAAAGAGGAGAGTGAAAAAGTTGGCTTAAAGCTCAACATTCAGAAACCTAAGATCATGGCATCTGGCCCCATCACTTCATGGGAAATAGATGGGAAACAGTGGAAACAGTGGCTGACTTTATCTTTCTAGGCTCCAAAATCACTGCAGATGGTGACTGCAGCTATGAAATTAAAAGACACTTACTCTTTGGAAGGAAAGTTGTGACCAACCTAGATAGCATATTGAAAAGCAGAGACATTACTTTGCCAACAAAGGTCCATCTAATCCAGGCTATGGTTTTTCCAGTGGTCATGTATGGATGTGAGAGTTGGACAGTGAAGAAAGCTGAGCGTCAAGGAATTGATGCTTTTGAAGTGTGGTGTTGGAGAAGACTCTTGAGAGTCCCTTGGACTGCAAGGAGATCCAACCAGTCCATCCTAAAGGAGATTAGTCCTGGATGTTCATTGGAAGGACTTATTTTAAAGCGGAAACTCCAATACTTTGGCCACCTCATGCAAAGTGTTGACTCATTGGAAAAGACTCTGATGCTGGGAGGGATTGGGGGCAGGAGGAGAAGGGGACGGCAGAGGATGAGATGGCTGGATGGCATCACTGACTTGATGGATGTGAGTTTGAGCGAACTCTGGGAGTTGGTGATGGACAGGGAAGCCTGGTGTGCTGCGATTCATGGGGTCGCAAAGAGTCGGACACAACTGAGCAACTGAACTGAACTGAACTGAACTGAAGCACAGCTACTTTTACATCTATGTCAACTCATTTAATTATTCTCTGTTATGTTATCCTGTGTTGTGTATGCAAAGTCATTTCAATTGTGTCCAACTCTTTGCAACCATAGGGACCATAGCCCCCACCCTCACTGTACCCCCGGTCTCCTCTGTGTATGGATGGAAATCTCTAGCCAAGAATAATGCAGTGCGTTGCCATGCTCTTCTCCAGAGGATCTTCCCGACCTAGAGATCGGACCTTCATCTCTTAGATCTCCTGCATTGGCCGGTGAGTTCTTTACCACTAGCGCCTACGTTATCTTATAAGGTAGTTATTATTATTATTATCATCATCATCTTCTTCTTCTTCCAAAATTTACAGATAGAAACACTAGGCAGCGGAACTTGCTCAAATATGTAAGAGCCAGGATGTGAATCTAAGTGTTCCTGCTCCAGAGTCCATGCACATAACAACTAAACAGTAACGTCCCTCTGTAATATCAAGGATGGTAAAACCAGGGAGGGGTAATTTTGAATTCATACTGGATCTGCTTCCTTGAATTTATCCTTTATCTTGCCCCTTTTGTTATTGTAGGCACACATAATGCCCTGCTTCAGGGAGATAACCTGACCTTGCCCACCTGTGAAGGATTGTAAGGAAGTGAAACACATTCCCCTGTCTGAGACTTGCCACTTTAGGACATATTTGGAAGAATGAGATGGTCTTTTTACTTTGTTTCCTCACCTCAGATAGCTCTGAGGAAATGCTCCAAAGAAGAAGGGGTAGAGGCCAGTATAAATATGGACTTGCCTAGCGACTCAGTTGGTAAAGAATCCGTCTGCAGTGCAGGAGACCCAGGTTCAATCCCTGGGTTGGGAAGATCCTTTGGAGAAGGAAATGGAAACCTACTCCAGTATTCTTGACTGGAGAATTCCATGGACAGAGGAGCCTGGTGGGCTACAGTCCATGGGGTTGCAAGAGTCAGACATGACTTAGCCACTAAGCCACGCCCACCGCACTTGCAATCTAGTAGGGGAGCCATACAATAAACAAACAAAAACACTAAAGAATACACAACTGCCTAAGTGTACTGACGACAAAGAGGAGCTCAGTGGTAAATAATCTGCCTGCAATGCCAGAGACACAGAAGACATGGTTCGATCCCTAGCTCAGGAAGATCTCCTAGAGGAGAGCATGGCAATCAGCCCCAGTATTCTTGCCTGGAGAATCCCATGGACAAAAGAGCCTAGTCAGAATCCCGTGGACACAGTCCATAGTCAGACAAAACTGAAGCAACTGAGTATGTGTGCATGCACTAATGACAAAGAGCCAAAGATTAATATAAAAATAATAATAACAGGATAAGGAGGTTATGCTGGTGTTATGAAGAGACATGACATCTAGAGTTGAGGGAAGAGAAGAAGTTAGTTAGGCACAAAAGTGGGAAGAAGACCTTGGGTGCAGGTCCTGAGTTAAGAATTCCAGACAAGAGGAACTGAAAGAGTGGTTGCAACAGCAAGGGAAATGCTGATGAAAACAGATCATTGTAGGCCACATTAAAAGAAACTGAATTTATCCTAAGGTCAATGAAGGGTTTGAAGCAGGGGTGGGGAAGAATTTACTAGGGCCTATGAACATTTCAAAAAGTTATTCAATTCAATGGAATATAAATTTAAGATTGAGAGACTGAAAACTGAAAGAGCAATTAGAAGTAGCTCCAAGCCTGAAATGATGGTGCCTTGGACTAGGCTGGGGGTTCTGGAGACAGAGCATCCCTGGGAATGCTGCAGCAGAAATGTGGAAGCTGGGCCAGGCAGGGCCCGCTCTGCACTGACATATCTCTCTACCCAGAAATTTGTTCTAAAACGTCTACAATCCCAGGGGCTCACATATGCATGACTTTACCTATGAATTTCTTAAACATCTGTTCTCTTATACACAAAGGAAAGACATCAAAGTTGAGTGGACCTTACATTTGTGCAACTCAAAACCTTGTTTCTCATCTGACTCAGATACCACTTTGCTTGATGCCCCTTGGGTGAGTCATGGAACCTCTCTGGGCTCCAGTTTTGTCATCTGTAAAAAACGGAAATCATTATACGACCTATCTCCTGGGGGTGCTAGGTAAAGAACAGCCGATGGAAGTCTTGGAATCCAATTTGTAATCCATGAAGACTGTCTACACAAATGGTACAGCCAATGTCAACACAACTCTGTGATTCATATGAGAGGCTCAAAGTCCCAGCGCAGGATACTGATGTGTGATAGTGTTGCTCAGAGAGAATGGAGCAAAGAATGATCTAAAATGCTTTAAATGGGTTTATTTTGATCTCAAAGTGCATTTTGAGAGCAGAACCCTACATTTATAATGTGCTGGTCCAGTGCTTCTGAAACTTTGATGTGCATATGAACCACCTGAAGATCTTGTTAGAGCTTACTTAGTCCATCTGAAAGTAAAGGGGGCTGGACAGTCTCTGTTTATAACCATTTTTCAGAAGTTGACACTGCTAGGCCACACCACAGTTGGAAAGCAAGACTCTGGCCTAACCTGATTGTTTATGTATTAAAATGCTGTCTCTCAATCTTTTCTGCAAAAGTTTCTTTATATTTCTGTGCTCTCAGTTCTTGGGAATTTGCAAGGTGGGTCCTATTTCTGTTGTGGTTCTGAAGAGAGCAGCACAGGGTCATGTCCCATACTGCCAAATTAGAGTCTGTTTCTGCATACAGTCAGCAAAAACAAGATGGGAAGCTGACTGTGGCTCAGATCATGAACTCCTTCTTGCCAAATTCAGACTGAAATTGAAGAAGGTAGGGAAAACCACTAGACCATTCAGGTATAACCTAAATCAAATCCCTTATGACTATACAGTGAAAGTGAGAAATAGATTCAAGGGATTAGATTTGATAGACAGAGCATCTGACGAGCTATGGATGGAGGTTTGTGACATTGTACAAGAGACAGGGATCAAGACCATCCCCAAGAAAAAGAAATACAAAAAGCTAAAATGGTTGTCTGAGGAGGCCTTACAAATAGCTGTGAAAAGAAGAGAAGCAAAAGGCAAAGCAGAAAAGGAAATATATATACCCATATGAATGCAGAGTTTCAAAGAATAGCAAGGAGAGATAAGAAAGCCTTCTTCAGTGATCAATGAAAAGAAATAGAGGAAAACAATAGAATGGGAAAGACTAGAGATCATTTCAAGAAAATTAGAGATACCAAGGGAACATTTCATGCAAAGATGAGCACAATAAAGGACAGAAATAATATGGACCTAACAGAAGCAGAAGATATTAAGAAGAGGTGGTAAGAATACACAGAAGAATTACACAAAAAATATCTTTATGACCTAGAAAACCATGATGGTGTGATCACTCACCTAGGGCCAGACATCCTAGGAAGTCAAGTGGGCCTTAGGAAGCATCACTATGAACAAAGCTAGTAGAGGTCATAGCATTCCATTTGAGCTATTTCAAATCCCAAAAGATGACACTGTGGAAGTGCTGTACACAATGTGTCAGCAAATCTGGAAAACTCAGCAGTGGTCACAGCACTGGAAAAAAGTCAGTTTTCATTCCAATCCCAAAGAAAGGCAATGCCAAAGAATGTTCAAACCACCACACAATTGCACTCATCTCACACGCTAGCAAAGTAATGCTCAGAATCCTCCAAGCTGGGCTTCAACAGTATGTGAATCATGAACTTCCAGATGTTCAAACTGGATTGGAAAAGACAGAGGAACCAGGGACCAAATTACCAACATCCGTTGGATCATCAAAAAAGCAATAGAGTTCTAGAAAAACATCTACTTATGTTTTATTGGCTATGCAAAAGTCTCTGACTGTGTGGCTCACAACAAACTGTGGAAAATTCTTAAAGAAATGGGAATACCAGACCACCTGACCTGTCTTCTGAGAAATCTGTATGCAGGTCAAGAAGCTACAGTTAGAAGTGGACATGGAAAAACAGTCTGGTTCCAAATCAGGAAAGGAGTACATCAAGGCTGTATCTTGTCACCCTGCTTATTTAACTTATATGCAGAGTACATCATGTGAAATGCCAGGCTGGATGAAGCACAAACTGGAATCAAGATTGCCGGGAGAAATATCAATAACCTCAGATATACAGATGACACCACCCTTATGGCAGAAAGCAAAGAAGAACTAGAGAGCCTCCCAATGAAAATGAAAGAGGAGAGTGGAAAAGTTGACTTAAAACTCAACATTCAGAAAGCTAAGATCATGGCATCCAGTCCCATCACTTCATGGCAAATAGATGGGCAAACAATGGGAACAGCGAGAGACTTTATTTGGGGAGGGCTCAGAAATCACTGCAGATGGTTAATGTGGCCATGAAATTAAAAGATGCTCCTTGGAACAGAAGGTATATATATATATATATATATATATATATATATATATATATATATATATATATAAACAGCATATTCAAAATCAGAGACATTACTTTGCCAACAAAGGTCCCTCTAGTCAAGGCTATGGTTTTTCTAGTAGTCATGTATGGATGTGAGAGTTAGGCTATAAAGAAAGCTGAGCACCGAAGAACTGATGCTTTTGAACTGTGGTGTTGGAGAAGACTCTTGAGAGTCCCTTGGACTGCAAGCAGATCAAGCAGTCCATCTTAAAGGAAATCAGTCCTGAATATTCATTGGAAGGATTGATGCTGAAGCTGAAACTCCAATACTTTGGCCACTTAATGTGAAAAGCTGACTCATTGGAAAATACCCTGATGGAAGGATTGAGGGCAGGAGAAGGGGATGACAGAGGATGACACTGTCATCCAGAGGTTGACATCCGATGCCAGAGGTTGAATGGCATCGCCGACTTGATGGGCGTGAATTTTAGTAATGGAGTTGGTGTTGGTGATGGACAGGGAAGCCTGGCATGCTGCAGTCCATGTGATCACAGAGAGTCGGACGCAACTGAGTGACTGAACTAGAACTACTCTGCATCTCATTGGATGGTAACTTGTTTTTGGTCACATTTTAAAAAATAATTCCATTTGAGTCCAGCCATTAAATATAGGTTATTTACCATAGAAGGGAATTATTTTCCTAGAATGTGAAGCCATTGAGGAAGTATGAAAAAGACTTTTTCCACCCTTTCCGAGATTTTAAATAAGTTTTCTTTTCATCTTGAGTCTGGAATGTAAATATATGATATCAGCCCTATAACCATGCCATTCCATTGGAATGTCTGAGCCTAGAACAAGGTAAGATGAACAAGAATAGCCTGCCTCTCTACCTTGTCAGTGCTCTAGAACTCACTCCACAAATAACTGCTGAGACTGGCCAAGTGCCTGACACTGTTTCTGTACTGGCCTTTAGAAAGGAGCTGTGGTCCCCTCTAGAAAACCAGTGTCTGTTACCATGATCTGAATTCCAGGCTAACCAGGACATTGGGTCAAGGTTCCCCTGATTAAGACATCTGTCAAGTGCCTGACTGACAGCTTCCAAGCAGCATAAATCTGGCTGCCTGGAGATAGGTATTAGGCTCAGGCCTCAGAGAGACTCACAGGTATTTCAACTCCCCTCACTGACTTCATGGAGCCTGCAATATGCTTTAAGATGACAAGACACACTTGCTAATAGTAAACAGTAAGATCTGATAATTACAGTTCATTTCACAAATATTTTTAGGGTGCCCACTGTGTGCAGTTGCTTTACTCAAATTACAGACATCACAGTGAAACAGCTCAGACAGCCACTTTGTGTACTAGGGGAAACAGAACAGTTAGCAGGAAGTCCAGAATACTACAGAGATATCAACAAGTTGCAGCAGAGCTCATTAGTCAAGGGAGGATGCTAGAGAAAGAGGAGTCTAATTGAAAATGCAAAGATTAGTGGATGTTAGCCAGAAAAGGAAGAGGAGTGTGAGGTGAAGAGAAAAGGGAGTGTGGCAGTTAGAGAGACCAATGTTGCCAATGCTGAAAGATTTGAGAGCCAGCATTTGGAGACCTTCATTCAATTTGATAGAACTGCCATGTAGAGTTTGAGAGAGACCTTGAGATCAAACGGTAGATTTGGAAGAGATGAGGCTGAAAATACATGGAAACCAGATCACAAAGGACCCTAGATCTGTGATATCTTTGTTCTAAAGGCAATGAACAGCTTTTGATTCATGATTGAGAAACTCATTTATCTAACCTTCATTTGACACAGATTTGTCAGGTGTTTATTCCTTTCCAAGCACTGTACTTGGGGCTGGGGACATACATGGTGGTAGGCACAGAACTTACAGGTTAGCAGACAAGAGAGACAAAGAATTCATTTTGGCCCAGAATGATGCATGTAGCAACTTGGAAGTTACAGGGTATGATGGAGACACATAGGTGGAACCATCAGCCTAGACAGTGGGTGAGAAGTCAAGGAAGGCTTTGTGAGGAATGTGTAAGCTATCTGAAAGATGACTAGGCATTAGCTAGCAAAGAGGAGCTGAGGAAGTGTGCATAAAGACTCAAGATGAGGGAGAACACTCACCTGGAGCATTAGAAGAACTCAGGTGTTCCTCAAGTATAAAAAAGGAGGGACTGTGAGATGAGACCAGAGAGAAAGCCACTATATAACAAGTCTGGATTGAAGGAAATAGGACTATAGGAAGCAATTCTCAGATTTACATCTTAGAAAGAACACTCCAAATTTTGGTGGTACTAATAAAATTTATTCAGTAAACATTTGTGGACTATTAATTCTGGGTCCTAGGCGCCGGAGTTGGTGGTTTGGTGGAGGAGACAGACAGGCTGAACAGCAGTAGTGGAATAATTGAATAATGGAAGTCCAAATTATGCTACAGACTGACTTAACAAAAGGGAGTCAGAGAAACCCCCAGAGGGAGTGGCTTTTGATCTAAGCCATAAAGATGCATAAGGGGCTTCCCAGGTGGCACTTGGTAAAGAACCCATTTGTCAATGCAGGAGACACAGGTTCGATCCCTGGGTTGGGATGTTCCCTTGGAGAAAGGCATGGCAACCCACGCCAGTATTCTTGGCTGGAGAATCTCATGGTCAGAGGAGCCTGGTAGGCTACAGTCCATGGGGTTGCCAAGAGTCAGACATGACTAAAGTGACTTAGCACACACACATATAAGGATGCAAGCACCTTAGCTGGTGGCTCAGGAGTAAGGAATCAGATCAGATCAGATCAGTCACTCAGTCGTGTCCGACTCTTTGCGACCCCATGAACCGCAGCACACCAGGCCTCCCTGTCCATCACCAACTCCTGGAGGTCACCCAGACTCACATTCATCGAGTCAGTGATGCCATCCAGCCATCTCATCCTCTGTTATCCCCTTCTCCTCCTACCCCCAATCCCTCCCAGCATCAGAGTCTTCTCCAATGAGTCAACTCTTCGCATGAGGTGGCCAAAATACTGGAGTTTCAGCTTTAGCATCATTCCTTCCAAAGAAATCCCAGGGCTGATCTCCTTCAGAACGGACTGGTTGGATCTCCTTGCAGTCCAAGGGACTCTCAAGAGTCTTCTCCAACACCACACTTCAAAAGCATCAATTCTTCAATGCTCAGCCTTCTTCACAGTCCAGCTCTCACATCCATACATGACCACAGGAAAAACCATAGCCTTGACTAGGCGAACCTTTGCTGGCAAAGAAATGTCTCTGCTTTTGAATATGCTATCTAGGTTGGTCATAACTTTCCTTCCAAGGAGTAAGCGTCTTTTAATTTCATGGCTGCAGTCACCATCTGCAGTGATTTTGGAGCCCAGAAAAAGAAAGTCTGACACCGTTTCCACTGTTTCTCCATCTATTTCCCATGTAGTGATGGGACCAGATACTATGATCTTTGTTTTCTGGATATTGAGCTTTAGGCCAACCTTTTCACTCTCCTCTTTCACTTTCATCAAGAGGCTTTTGAGTTCCTCTTCACTTTCTGCCATAAGGGTGGTGTCATCTGCATATCTGAGGTGATTGAGATTTCTCCCAGCAATCTTGATTCCAACTTGTGTTTCTTCCAGTCCAGCGTTTCTCATGATGTACTCTGCATATAAGTTAAATAAACATGGTGACAATATACAGCCTTGACGTACTCCTTTTCCTATTTGGAACCAGTCTGTTGTTCCATGTCCAGTTCTAACTGTTGCTTCCTGACCTGCATGCAGATTTCTCAAGAGGCAGGTCAGGTGGTCTGGTATTCCCATCTCTTTCAGAATTTTCCGCAGTAAAGAATATCTTCCTGTAATGAAGGAGGCATGAGTTCAACCCCTATGTTGGGAAGATCCCCTGGAGGCTGCTGCTGCTAAGTTGCTTCAGTCATGTTCGACTCTGTGCAACCCCATAGATGGCCTCCCACCAGGCTCCCCCATCCCTGGGATTCTCCAGGCAAGAACACTGGAGTGGGTTGTCATTTCCTTCTCCAATGCATGAGAGTGAAAAGTGAAAGTGAAGTCGTTCAGTCTTGTCCAACTCAGAGACCTCATGGACTGCAGCCTACCAGGCTCCTCCGTCCATGGGATTTTCCAGGCAAGAGTACCCTGGAAGAGGGCACAGCAACTACTCTTTCCAGGCAAGAGTACCCTGGAGGAGGGCAAGGCAACTCACTCAGGTATTCTTGCCTGGAGAAGTCCATGGACAGAGGAGATGGGCAGGCTGTAGCCCATAGGGTCACAAAGAGTCAGACACAACTGAAGTGACTGAGTAAACACACACACACATGCATAAGGATGCATTGGAGTTTGCCCAGGTATTCCAGTTAGAACAGCAGGCATAAAGATGTGGAGTTAAAAAGCATGGCCTACTCTTTCAGGTCATTTTAGGGGTCTTGGGTTTTGGGCCGTGACTGGCGGCTGCTGCTGCTGCGTCGCCGCCCCTCTGGCGCCCCCTCCCTGGGTCTCGGTGGGTTGCCTCCTCTGTGTGTCGCTGACTTAGCGACCCCATGGACTGGAGCCTACCGTCCTCCATCCAGGATTTCAAAGTACTGGGGTGGGATGCATTGCCTTCCCCGAGATTTAAGAAGGTTGGTAGACACATTCTCACTTGTACATTGATTAGGGATTTGAACTTGAGCCTATAACTTGAGGGAGAATCACCGACTCCTTGAAGAATCTGAGGAGAAGGCAATGGCACCCCCTCCAGTACTCTTGCCTGGAAAATCCCATGGATGGAGGAGCCTGGTAGGCTGCAGTCCATGAGGTTGCTAAGAGTTAGGCACGACTGAGTGACTTCACTTTCACTTTTCACTTTCATGCATGGGAGAAGGAAATGACAACCCACTCCAGTGTTCTTGTCTGGAGAATCCCAGGGACGGGGAAGCCTGGTGGGCTGCCATCTCTGGGGTCTCACAGAGTCGGACATGACTGAAGCGACTTAGCAGCAGCAGCAGCAGCATGATGCTTTAAGGGCCGTTCCATCATGGTATCAGCAGGGATAAAGAAAAGGAAAGGCATCAGGAGTGGGCACGGGCCAGGATGTGATGACAAATGGTTATGGAGAAGGGTCAAAAATGGTGGTGCTCCCATTCCTAATCTGTTCTTCCCATCATTCTTAGTAATAAAATCCCCATCTTTTAGCTGGACACATCACCATGCAGAAGAGAGACTCCATCTCCCAGCCTCCCTCACAGTTTGACATGGCCATGTGAAGTGATATATATGCATGCAAACACTAGCTCCTGCATTTAAAGAAGGAAAATGCATTTCTCCCTACCCACTGGCTGGCATGTGCTAGTAATGAATCTTGATCCTGAAGATTAGGTCAACAGTCTAGGGATCATAGAATGACAAGTCAGATAGAGCTTAGACCCTCAACATTGTAAGCCATTGATTCTGCTTTTGACTGTTTATTCTCTATTTGATATGTGAACAAGAAATAATTCTTTAGCTTGTTTACTTCACTGCATGTTTGGAATCTCTGTTGTAGGAGAAACTGGAAAAATGCACTCAGCATCCCATGGCAGTCTCAACAGTCTAAAGCTGAGGTTATACCAAGTGGGAGAAAATATTTGCAAATACTGTGACCAACAAGGGCTTCATTTCCAAAATATACAAACAGTTTATACAAGTCAGCAACAGAAGTCCCCAGATCTCTTTAGAAAAATGGGCAGAAGGCCTAAATAGACATTTCTCCACAAAAGACATACAGGTAGCCAATAGGTACATGAATGTACCTATTTGTTGTGTACCTAATCACTGTAGAAATGTAAATCAAAACTACAATGAAGTACAACCTCACACCAGTCAGAATGATCATCTTCAAAAAAATCTACAGATAATAAATGCTGGAGAGAGTATGGAGAAAGAGGAACTCTCCTATACTATTGGTGGGAATATAACTTGGTAAAGCCTCTATGGAGAACAGTATAGAGCAGGAAGTTCCTCAAAAAACTAAAAATAGAGTTGGCATGCATGCGTGCTAAATCACTTCAGTCATCTCCGACCCTGTACAACCGTGTGGACTGTAGCCCACCAGGCTCCTCTGTCCATGGGATTCTCCAGGCACGCATACTGGAGTGCGTTGCCAAGCCCTCCTCCAGGGAATTGTAATGACCCAGGGATTGAACCTGCATCTCTTATGTCTCCCTCATTGGCAGACAGGTTCTTTACCGCTAGCACCACCTGAGAGTTGGCATATTATCTAGCAATTGCACTCCTTGGAGTATATCCAGACAAAACTATAATTTGAAAAGATACATCCACCTCTTGTTCATAGCAGCATTATTTACAAAAGATATGGAAACAATGACAGATGAATGGATAAAGAATATGTGGTATATATATAAAAAGGAACACTGCTCAGCCATAAGAATGAAATAATGTCATTTGTAGCAACATGGATGGAACTAGAGATTACCATACTAAGCAAAGAAAGTCAGAAAGAGAAAGACAAATATCATATGATGTCACTTACATGTGGAATCTGAAACATGACACAATGAACTTATCTACAAACCAGAAACAGGCTCACAGACACAGAGAACAGATATGTGGTTGCAAGGGAGCAGGGAAGGAAAAGACTGGGAGTCTAGGATTAGCAGATGCAATTATTTGTAGGATGGATAAACAACAAGTTCCCTATGTGTAGAACAGGGAACTGTAGATCCAGAGCAGGGTGGAAGCAAAGGCCAGGCCATCTTCTCCTTGCATCTTCACATCAGCTTCCTCTGTGCATGGCTATCTCTGTGTCCAAGTGTTTATTTTATAAGGACACCAGTCATATTGGATTGCTGCTGCTGCTGCTAAGTCGCTTCAGTCATGTCCGACTCTGTGCGACCCCAGAGACAGCAGCCCATCAGGCTCCCCAGTCCCTGGGATTCTCCAGGCAAGAACACTGGAGTGGGTTGCCATTTCCTTCTCCAGTGCATGAAAGTGAAAAGTGAAAGTGAAGTCGCTCAGTCGTGTCCGACTCTTAGCGACCCCATGGACTGCAGCCTACTAGGCTCCTCCGTCCATGGGATTTTCCAGGCAAGAGTACTGGAGTGGGGTGCCATTGTCTTCTCCCACATTGGATTGGGGCCCACTCTAAGTACCTTATTTTAACTGGACTACCTCTGTAAAGTACCTATTTTCAAAAAGGTCACATTGCGAGGTACTAGTTGTTAGGACTTCAATGTATCTTTTGGGGGGAGAAGAGGGGACACAATTCATCATGTAACACATATTTTTGTTCCTCTCTTCTAAAGATGCTCTTCCCTTTAGCTCTCACTCTTCCTCACAGTTAATGCCTACCATTGCTTAAAATTGCACCTCAGTGTAACCTCCTCTAGGAAGCCTCCATGACTTTTGCCCCCAGGACCACCACAGATACTCACAAATCTGGAGGTATGACCAGTAGCTCTCATAAACTCCATATCAGTGGCACTCAAAATGTGGCTAGAAACTTTACAGTAATTTGACACTGTGCAATCGGTGGGCTTCTATTGTGTTTGTTTTTTATTTCATTTTCCTCTCTATTCATGTTTATGGATGGTGTGGGCTGGATTGTTGTTCAGTCACTCAGTCATGTCAGACTCTTTACAACCCCATGGACTGCAACATGCCAGAGTTCCCTGTCCTTCATCATCTCCGGAGCTTGATGCCATGCAACCATCTCATCCTCTGCCGCCCCCTTTTCCTCCTACCTTCAATCTTTCTAACCATCAGGGTCTTTAAAAAATTATATGTGTTGACAAGACAGCTAAAACAAGTGTAAAACTTAAGACAACAGAGACTTTAAAAGAGACTACTTGGCCTTTTCTTTCTTCCCTGTGCTTCTCTGTCCAACTGTTTGGAAAAGCCAACAAAGTGGAGTACGAGAGGGTGGTCACATCCCAGATCTCAGCACATCCCTGGACACATCCCAAGTGTGTGTTCCTAGTATCACATAGGAAAGAATTCAAGAATGAGCCATAGTAAAGCAAAAGAAGTTTTATTCAGGGAGATACACACCCCATAGACAGAGTGTGGGCCAGAAGGCAAGAGGTACCAGGGGGCAAGGTTGTCAGTTTTTTATAGGGTGGGTAAATTCATAGGTTAATGAGTGAAAGGAGTATTCCACTTACTTTAGGAAGGGGCAGAGATTTCCAGGAATTGGGGCCAGTGTCCACTCTTTGACCTTCATGGTCGCCCTTGGAACTGTCATGGTGCCTGTGGGTGTGTCATTTACCAGATGATGTATTACAGTGAGTGTGTACTGTGGCTCAAGGTCTAGTGGAAGTTGACTCGCCCACCATTTTGGACCTCTCTGGTTCTAGCCAGTTTGTGTTGTGTCTTCCATGCCTAGGTCATTTTTTTAAAAGTCATGCTCTGCCCCCTTTCTGTCTCACAGCGTCTCAGAACTAGCAATTCTCTGAATGTGCTGTATTCTCTTTTCCTCTGCCTGGCCCATAAGTTATTTCTACTCCTGAAAAACTGCTCTCTTCATCACCTGCAAATTAGTTCTATAAAGTAGTCAGCTTCACCTCCTCCAGGAAGCTGTACCTGATATTCGAGGCCTAAGATCATAGGGTCTTTCCATTCTCCTTCAGCCTCAGGCTGGAAGCAAGTACTCAGGGTTGGGGCTCAGGGTGGGCGATCCCCAAATCTGTCACAATGGCATATTGATCATTTTGAATTGGACTTGCTGGAGAAGCAGACAATGCAAGTAAGAATTTCTGACCACTCTCTGTCTCCCTGAAAAGCAAGAAATGAATCTCTCCTGGGAAAGGTGCACTCCCTCCATCTGGAGGTAGGAGGAAATCATCAGAGACAGGGAATTCATAGCTGAGAAGCCTGTGTAAACAAATGTTGTTACTTATTTGAACCCCAAGCCCAAACTCTGTTCAGGCTTCCCAGGTGACTCATTGGTAAAGAATTTGCCTGACAATTCAGGATATGCCAGAGATGCAGGTTTAATCCCTGAGCTGGGAAGATCCCCTGGAGAAGGAAATGGCAACCCTTTCCAATATTCTTGCCTGGGAAACCCCATGGACAGAGGAGCCTGGTGGGCTTCAGTCCATGGGGTTGCAAAGAGTTGAACACAACTGAGCAACTAAACAACAACAAAACGAAACCATTCAGATTCATCACTATTAATAATTAAGCACCCAAAGCCTAAGTTTCTTTGTACTGTCAATTCCTCACAAATTTATTGTTTCTTTGGCTAAATATTGTGAAAGCTGCCTACTTGGGCCACTTCTTAGGTCTCATTTCTATGAGATTCCATTCACATGAATTGAAATTTGTTTCCTTTTCTCCTGTGAATATATGTTCTGTCAATTTTATTATTAGCCTAGCTCTAAGAACTCAAGAAGAGAGGAAAGGGAATTTTTCCCCTTCTCTGACATCAGTAACTGAAGAGTGATGGTGAGAGACCTGAAAGATTGATGGTCCCTTATAGACAGCAGGGTACTCAGCTGGAATTTCTTAATACTGTCTGAGGTCAGGATAGGCCCCAACCAGGCAAGTTGCTGAGATGGCACGTGAGAGTCAGTTGGCCCCATCAGAAGCCTACTAGCCAAGTAGGGTCTGACTAGTGACAAGCTATCAATTTCCTAGAGAAGCACTTTAAAAAATCACTTCCTGAAAACAGAAAGTCCACATTCTCATCTGCACTCCCAACCTGATTTCTCTAAATTCCACAAGAAACACACACACACACACATCAGAGGTGTTTTGGGGACTGCTTAATTTTCTTGAGCAAGGACTTTGTGCCTGAACTGTGAGACTATGTGGTCCCTTTGCAGCTTCTCTGTCTTTGCCCCTCTCTCCACACCTCCCAACTTCACCTTAATTCCGTCTCACTGAACCAAAGCTAGAAACTAAAATCAGACTAGCACCTAGTTAAGTGTCACAGGACAGTCTGTGTACCCTTTGTGTGACTGAGGAGGCAGTTGTAGCCAGGACCCTGGTAACCTTTTCCAAACTTGCCGCTTGTCTGGGAAACCAGCAGGACTGGCTAGGGTGAATGCTAATGAATGCTGGAAATATCAAGCTGGCCCAGCAGAACACATACCAAATCAGAGGGCACTGGACATCTTGGGCTCGGATGAAACCAATGAGACAATTTTCTAGCAAAAATGACTGGATTCAATAAAATTGGAGTGAGGTAGGCTTTGCCAGCCATGGTTCCCAGGGACTGGAAAGTGCTGAGTCACCATGGGTCTGGTCTCAGCTTGCAGAGCTGAATCCTCGTGCCAATCCTGGGAACAGAACTGTGGCTTCCTCAAGTCAGCAGATAACACCACGCCATTCTTCTTGATTTTGTAAGGCAGACCCAGCTCTTAGGCAGTACTATTATATGAGCTTCCCTGGTGGCTCAGACAGGTTCAATCCCTGAGTTGGAAAGATCCCCTAAAGAAGGTAATCGCGAACTCACTCCAGTATTCCTGCCTGGAGAATTCCATGGACACAGGAGCCTGGTACCCAGTACCCAGGTATCTAACCCACGTCTCCTGCATTGGCAGGTAGACTCTTTACCACTGAGCCACCAGGGAAGGAGTTGGGACCAGGCATGTGAGTCCATGGGGATCTGGTTTAGAAGACTGTCAGAGAGAAAAGATTCTGGCAGTGCAAGTGCCTAAAGGTGACTAAAGGTGGAAGCCTTATTGGCTTGAGTCATGCTGGTAGTATCATGCTTATTTGCTCTTTCCTGTCTGACTCTTTGCAACATCATGGACTGTAACCCACCAGGCTCCTCTGTCCATAGGGATTCTCCAGACAAGAATACTGGAGTGGGTTGTCATGCCCTCCTCCAGGGGATCTTCCCAATCAGGTCTCCAGTTTAACAGGCAGATTCTTTATCATCTGAGCTACCAGGGAAGCCCATGAATACTGGAACAGGTAGCCTATCACTTCTCCAGGGGATCTTCCTGACCCAGGGATCAAACCTTGGTCTTCTGCATTGCAGGCAGATTCTTTACCAGTTGAGCTAACAGGAAGTAGAACATCGCCTCCTATTTATGCTTAATGATGCTATTCTTTCTTTATCTTCATATCTCCATTGTGTTTATTTTAATTTCTCTTTTAAATTGTTCTAGTAGCTTTACTTCTTCAAGAGTGTATACATTGTACTTAAATGGCATTGGGTTTCCTCACGGGTATAATTCTTGCTCAAGGGATTTCTACTCATGTGACTTAGCTTGTAGGGAGGATCTCCATTTGGGGAAGCTCCATTTGGTTGCCTCTGCTAAGGTACTATTTTGAGTCCCCTGATTCAAATAGGACCATTTTTTATGTTAGTGGATTGGCTTGGATTTTGCTACTTTGAGAATACAGGTCCTACGTGTATGTGATACAGACCCAAGATTCCAATTATATGATTCCAGCCTGGGAGGACTAACTCTCTCTTCTTACTGAGAACCTGAGAGGATGGAAGGACACTCAGATTCCTGTTTGTGGATGGCAGCTAAGTCCTGGCTCCAGTTCCAGGTCCTCATTAAATGCCAGACCTGTGGGCTTTTAAACACCAGCTTCTACAGCCCATCTCTGGTCCTCTTGAGGGCTACATAAACTCAGCTACTGCTCTATATCTGACACCTAGGGAATGCCCTCTTCTTGCCTTTTTAAAAATTATTATTATTTCTTCACTTTTGGTCTTAATTGCAGCACTCAGGATCTTGCACTGTGGCCTTTGGGCTTCTCTCTAGTTAAGGGGAGCAGGTTTAGGGAAGAATGTGGGATCTTAGCTTCCTGACCAGGAATTAAACCCAGGTCCTCTGACCTGGAAGGCGATTTTTTTTTTCAGACTTTAAACTTTTTATTTGTTATGGGGTATAGCCGATTATAGCCTCATCTAAGGTAGGGTGCAATGGCTGTGTTTTGCTGGAGCAGCTGTGAAGAGATACCCCACACTCAAGGTAAGAGAAACCAAAGTAAGACTGTAGTTGTTGCAAGAGGGCATCAGAAGGCAGACACACTGAAACCATACTCACAGAAAACTAGTCAATCTAATCACACTAGGACCACAGCCTTGTCTAACTCAATGAAACTAAGCCATGCCCGTGGGGCAACCCAGGATGGGCGGGTCATGGTGGAGAGATCTGACAGGGTGTGGTCCGCTGGAGAAGAGAATGGCAAACCACTTCAGTATTCTTGCCTTGAGAACCCCATGAACAGTATGAAAAGGCAAAATGATAGGACACTGAAAGAGAAGCTCCCCAGGTCAGTAGGGGCCCAATATGCTACTGGAGATCAGTGGAGAAATAACTCCAGAAAGAATGAAGGGATGGAACCAAAGCAAAAAGAATACCCAGCTGTGGATGTTTCTGGTAATAAAAGCAAGGTCCGATGCTGTAAAGAGCAATATTGCATAGGAACCTGGAATGTCAGGTCCATGAATCAAGGCAAATTGGAAGTGGTCAAACAAGAGATGGCAAGAGTGAATGTCGATATTCTAGGAATCAGAGAACTGAAATGGACTGGAATGGGTGAATTTAACTCAGATGACCATTATATCTACTACTGCGGGCAGGAATCCCTCAGAAGAAATGGAGTGGCCATCATGGTCAACAAAAGAGTCTGAAATGCAGTACCTGGATGCAATCTCAAAAACGACAGAATGATCTCTGTTCGTTTCCAAGGAAAACCATTCAATGTCACAGTAATCCAAGTCTATGCCCCAACCAGTAACGCTGAAGAAGCTGAAGTTGAACGGTTCTATGAAGACCTACAAGACCTTTTAGAACTAACACCCAAAAAAGATGTCCTTTTCATTATAGGGGACTGGAATGCAAAAGTAGGAAGTCAAGAAACATCTGGAGTAACAGGCAAATTTGGCCTTGGAATACGGAATGAAGCAGGGCAAAGACTATTAGAGTTTTGCCAAGAAAATGCACTAGTGATAACAAATACCCTCTTCCAACAACACAAGAGAAGACTCTATACATGGACATCACCAGATGGTCAACACCGAAATCAGATCGATTATATTCTTTGCAGCCAAAGATGGAGAAGCTCTGTACAGTCAGCAAAAACAAGACCAGGAGCTGACTGTGGCTCAGATCATGAATTCCTTATTACCAAATAAAGACTTAAATTGAAGAAAGTAGGGAAAACCACTAGACCATTCAGGTATGACTTAAATCAAATCCCTTATGATTATACAGTAGAAGTGAGAAATAGATTTAAGGGCCTAGATCTGATAGATAGAGTGCCTGATGAACTATGGACAGACGTTCGTGACATTGTACAGGAGACAGGGATCAAGACCATCCCCATGGAAAAGAAATGCAAAAAAGCAAAATGGCTGTCTGGGGAGGCCTTACAAATAGCTGTGAAAAGAAGAGAAGTGAAAAGCAAAGGAGAAAAGGAAAGATATAAACATCTGAATGCAGAGTTCCAAAGAATAGCAAGAAGAGATAAGAAAGCCTTCTTCAGCGATCAGTGCAAAGAAATAGAGGGAAACAACAGAATAGGAAAGACTAGGGATCTCTTCAAGAAAATCAGAGATACCAAAGGAACATTTCATGCAAAGATGGGCTCGATAAAGGACAGAAATGGTATGGACCTAACTGAAGCAGAAGATATTAAGAAGAGGTGGCAAGAATACACAGAAGAACTGTACAAAAAAGAGCTTCATGACACCAATAATCATGATGGTGTGATCACTGACCTAGAGCCAGACATCCTGGAATGTGAAGTCAAGTGGGCCTTAGAAGGCATCACTACAAACAAAGCTAGTGAAGGTGATGGAATTCCAGTGAAGCTATTCCAAATCCTGAAAGATGATGCTGTGAAAGTGCTGCACTCAATATGCCAGCAAATCTGGAAAACTCAGCAGTGGCCACAGGACTGGAAAAGGTCAGATTTCATTCCAATCCCAAAGAAAGGCAATGCCCTCATCTCACATGCTAGTAAAGTAATGTTCAAAATTCTCCAAGCCAGGCTTCAGCAATATGTGAACCGTGAACTTCCTGATGTTCAAGCTGGTTTTAAAAAAGGCAGAGGAACCAGAGATCAAATTGCCAATATCCGCTGGATCGTGGAAAAAGCAAGAGAGTTCCAGAAAAACATCTATTTCTGCTTTATTGACTATGCCAAAGCCTTTGACTGTGTGGATCACAATAAACTGGAAAATTCTGAAAGAGATGGGAATACCAGACCACCTGATCTGCCTCTTGAGAAATTTGTATGCAGGTCAGGAAGCAACAGTTAGAACTGGTCATGGAACAACAGACTGGTTCCAAATAGGAAAAGGAGTACGTCAAGGCTGCATATTGTCACCCTGCTTATTTAACTTATATGCAGAGGACATCATGAGAAACGCTGGACTGGAAGAAACACAAGTTGGAATCAAGATTGCTGGGAGAAATATCAATAACCTCAGATATGCAGATGATACCACCCTTATGGCAGAAAGTGAAGAAGAATTAAAGAACCTCCTAATGAAAGTGAAAGAGGAGAGTGAAAAAGTTGGCTTAAAGCTCAACATTCAGAAAATGAAGATCATGGCATCCGGTCCCATCACTTCATGGGAAATAGATGGAGAAACAGTGTAAACAGTGGCAGACTTTATTTTTCTGGGCTCCAAAATCACTGCAGATGGTGACTGCAGCCATGAAATTAAAAGACGCTTACTCCTTGGAAGAAAAGCCATGACCAACCTAGATAGCATATTCAAAAGCAGAGACATTACTTTGCCAACAAAGGTTCACCTAGTCAAGGCTATGGTCTTTCCTGTGGTCATGTATGGATGTGAGAGCTGGACTGTGAAGAAGGCTGAGTGCTGAAGAATTGATGCTTTTGAACTGCGGTGTTGGAGAAGACTCTTGAGAGTCCCTTGGAAGGCAAGGAGATCCAACCAGTCCATTGTGAAGGAGATCAGCCCTGGGATTTCTTTGGAAGGAATGATGCTAAAGCTGAAACTCCACTACTTTGGCCACGTCATGCGAAGAGTTGACTCATTGGAGAAGACTCTGATGCTGAGAGGGTGAGGGCAAGAGGAGAAGGGGACGGCAGAGGATGAGATGGCTGGATGGCATCACTGACTCAATGGATGTGAGTCTGAGTGACCTCCGGGAGTTGGTGATGGACAGGGAGGCCTGGTGTGCTGTGATTCATGGGGTCGCAAAGAGTCGGACACGACTGAGCGACTGATCTGATCTGATTTTCACTTCCATGCATTGGAGAAGGAAATGGCAACCCACTCCAATGTTCTTGCCTGGAGAATCCCAGGGACAGGGGAGCCTGGTGGGCTATCGTCTGTGGGGGTCCCACAGAGTCGGACATGACTAAGGCGACTTAGCAGCAGCAGCAGCAGCTGGGTTATCAGGACCATCACACACAGATATGCACACATGTCTAGGATTGTCAGTTATTGACAATTGCTCCAAGGTACTTGATGTTCAGATCAGATCAGATCAGATCAGTCGCTCAGTCGTGTCCGACTCTTTGCGACCCCATGAACCGCAGCACGCCAGGCCTCCCTGTCCAGCACCAGCTCCCGGAGGTCACTCAGACTCGCATCCATCGAGTCAGTGATGCCATCCAGCCATCTCATCCTCTGTCGTCCCCTTCTCCTCCTGCCCTGAATCCTCCCAGCATCAGAGTCTTCTCCAATGAGTCAACTCTTCGCATGAGGTGGCCAAAATACTGGAGTTTCAGCTTTAGCATCATTCCTTCTAAAGAAATTCCAATTGATCTCCTTCAGAATGGACTTGGATCTTCTTGCAGTCCAAGGACTCTCAAGAGTCTTCTCCAAC
The DNA here is from genome assembly GCA_935064755.1 of Tragelaphus eurycerus. NCBI lineage: Eukaryota > Metazoa > Chordata > Mammalia > Artiodactyla > Bovidae > Tragelaphus > Tragelaphus eurycerus. The sequence continues at coordinate 5,786,724 of CAKXYN010000092.1, read as the reverse complement.
ACCACAGTTCAAAGCATCAATTCTTCGGCGCTCAGCCTTCTTCACAGTCCAGCTCTCACATCCATACATGACCACAGGAAAGACCATAGCCTTGACTGGCGAACCTTTGTTGGTAGAAGTCCCGCCCCGCCGGCTGCGTCGCGCACTAAGAGCCCCCGCCGGCTGCGTCCGCACCGACGCCCCGCCGGCTGCGCGCGCACTAGAGCGCCCCGCCGGCTGCGTCGCGCACTAAGAGCGCCCCGCCGGCTGCGTCGCGCACTAAGAGCGCCCCGCCGGCTGCGCGCGCACTAAGAGCGCCCCGCCGGCTGCGTCGCGCACTAAGAGCGCCCCGCCGGCTGCGTCGCGCACTAAGAGCGCCCCGCCGGCTGCGTCGCGCACTAAGAGCGCCCCGCCGGCTGCGTCGCGCACTAAGAGCGCCCCGCCGGCTGCGTCGCGCACTAAGAGCGCGGCCGAGAGGAGCTACCCCCACGACCGAGGAAGGACGGCGGTGAGGGCCAGTGCACTAAGCACGGCCGAGAAGAGCTACCCCACGACTGAGGTCAGGAAGGGCGGCGGTGAGGAGAGACCCCCTCGTCCAAGGTAAGGTGCGATGGCTGTGCTTTGCTGGCCGGGAGCAGCCAGGAGCAGCCGGGATGAGATACCCCACGCCCAAGGTAAGAGAAACCCGAGTAAGACAGTAGGTCTTGAAAGAGGGCATCAGAGGGCAAATACACTAAAACCATTCTCACAGATAACTAGTCAGTCTAATCACACAAGGACCACACCCTTGTCTAACTCAATGAGATTAAGCCATGCCCGAGGGGCAACTTGGGATGGGCGGGCATGATGGAGAGATATGACAGGGTGTGGTCCGCTGGAGAAGGGAATGGCAAACCACTTCAGTATTCTTGCCTTGAGAACCCCATGAACAGTATGAAAAGACAAAATGATAGGATACTGAAAGAGAAACTCCCCAGGTCAGTAGGGGCCCAATATGCTACTGGAGATCAGTGGAGAAATAACTCCAGAAAGAATGAAAGGATGGAGCCAAAACAAAAAGAATACCCAGCTGTGGATGTGTCTGGTGATAGAAGCAAGTCCGATGCTGTAAAGAGCAATATTGCATAGGAACCTGGAATGTCAGGTCCATGAATCAAGGCAAATTGGAAGTGGTCAAACAAGAGATGGCAAGAGTGAATGTCGACATTCTAGGAATTAGCGAACTAAAATGGACTGGAATGGGTGAATTTAACTCGGATGACCATTATATCTACTTGATGTTATGGTCCCAAATTGTGGCTATCTGGAGTTGGGTTTTTTTTTTCTTTCATATATGGTAATATACATGTTTCAGTGCTATTCTCCCAAACCATCCCACCCTCACCTTCTCCCACAGAGTCCAAAAGTCTGTTCTTTACCTCTATGTCTCTTTTGCTGCCTTGCATATAGGGTCATTGTTACCATCTTCCTAAATTCCATATATATGTGTTAATATGGGGTCACACAGAGTCGCACACGACTGAAGTGACTTAGCATAGCATAGCATACCGTATTGGTGTTTTTCTTTCTGACTTAATTCACTCTGTATAATAGGCTGACTTAATTCACTCTGAATAATAGGCTCTCGTTTCATCTACCTCATTAGAACTGACTCAAATGTGTTCTTTTTAATAGCTGAGTAACATTCCATTGTGTATATGAACCACAGATTTCTTATCCATTCGTCTGCTCATGGACATCTAGGTTGCTTTCCTGTCCTAGCTATTATAAACAGTGCTGTGATGAACATTGGGGTACATTTGCCTCTTTCAATTCTAGTTTCCTTGGTGTGTATGCCCAGCAGTGGGACTGCTGGGTCATATGGCAGTTCTATTTCGTTTTTTAAGGAATCTCCACACTGTTCTCCACAGTGGCTGTACTAGTTTGCATTCCCACCAACAGTGTAAGAGGGTTCCCATTTCTCCGCACCCTCTCCAGAATTTATTGCTGGTAGACTTTTTGATAGCAGCCATTCTGACCAGCATGAGATGGTACCTCATTGTGGTTTTGATTTACATTTCTCTGATAATGAGTGATGTTGAGCATCTTTTCATGTGTTTGTTAGCCATCTGTATGTCTTCTTTGGAGAAATGTCTGTTTAGTTTTTTGGCCCATTTTTTGATTGGGTGGTTTATTTTTCTGGTATTGAGCTGCATGAGCTGCTTGTATATTTTGGAGATTAATTCTTCATCAGCTGCTTCATTTGCTATTATTTTCTCCCATTCTGAAGGCTGTCTTTTCATCTTGCTTATAGCTTCCTTCATTGTGCAAAAGCTTTTAAGTTTGATTAGGTCCTATTTGTTTATTTTTGCTTTTATTCCCATTACTCTGGGAGGTGGGTCATAGAGAATTTTCTTAATTTCTTCTATGTCATTAACATTTTTAGGTTTTCCATGTCTTTCTAATCTAATTTTGGTAAGGTATATTTTCATAGAAGAGCATCAATTTTATTTGCATTTTCAAATATACTAATTATATTAGTACATAATAGTCTCACATCTATCTGTCCTTCCTCTGCATATGGGGCAAGTTTCTCTTTGTCATTATTTTGTGTTGCTATGCTTTTTCCCTCCTGTTTCTTCTTTAAAGATAGTACAACCATCCATATTTTTCAGCTATTCAACTTTTAGAGTTACAAAGTTATGGCTTTTAGAGTTACATTTTTTTGTTGTTGTTTTCTTAATCCTTAGTTTCTGATTTTACTTTACTGTCTCCTTATTCTACTTTTTTTGGAATTTATTTTATTTTTCTTAACTTCTTGAAATAGTACTAGGTGAGTCCTTTTATACTTTATTTTATTTATTTATTTTGGTCACACAATGGCGTATGCAAGACCTTGGTTCTCCAACCAGGTGTCGAACCCATGCCCCCTGCATTGGGAGTGCAGAGTCTTAACCACTGGACTGCCAGGAGAGTTCCCTTCATGTATTTTTCCTCTTTGATGGCAATTAATATAACTGGGCTTTCCAGTGAAGTAGTCAATATGCATCTTCTGTTTAACTTCTAGGATATTTCACTCACTGGAGATAGCTTTTGGAATTTATTTTTCATGTTTGTTGTATTTATTATAAGTACTTTCCAAGAGACTTTTAACACAAAGAACTAGATAAGAATGCTGGGTGAGAACTGAACATGCAGAAATTGGACATGAAAGATTGTAAAAACTGAGGAAAAATTGTAAGAAGTTCTCAGATATAGGAAAAGATTAGGGGTATTGTCTAGCTGGAATGTATGGCCATAGCGTAGTGATAGACCTTTGGAGGGGCTCCCCAGTTGGCTCCATGGTAAAGAACCCATCTGCAATTCACGAGCTGACGGACAGGCGGGTTCCATCCCTGGGTCAGGAAGATCCCCTGGAGTAGGGCATGGCAACCCCCTCTAGTATTTTCACTTGGAGAATCCCATAGACAGAAGAGCCTGGTGAGCTACAGTCCACAGAGTTGCAAAGAGATACATAGGACTGAAGCAACAAGCACACATGTAGACGTTTGGAAGCCAGATCAACTGGCTCTTGAATACAAGGCTAAAGCTGACTACAAGGCTAAAGAATTTCTGTAGTCTGAGGGAAGTCCTTGATGGTAGGCTTTTTTAGTATAGCATGCCACAAGCTCAAAAGGGGTTCTGGAGATGCTGGGACTAGAATGTCAGATGCAGTGGATGGGGCAAGATGCCAGGGATGCCTGCATGATCAGAATGCAAGTCAGGTGAGATGAATGAGTGAACAGAGCTCTGAGGGTCAGGACAGAGAAACTGGACTGAGGTGGTTTGCATGAAAGTAATCATAGGAGTCCTGATGTTCTAAGGGAGAGAAGGGAAGAGAGGAGGAGTCGAGGATGAAACTGTATATAAAGGGATTTAAACAGAGGAGCCCAAGAAGGGGATCTGGAGGAGGAGACCATGGAGAGCAGTCATAGAAGCCGAGGGGCAGAGCTGCATTGAGCTACAAGGAAGCAAACGGATGAAGGAGGGTGGAGTAGAGGTGAAGACACCCCTTTCTAAAGGATGCCCTCACTGCTGATACTAAACCAGTGAGGGTTAGAGAGCAGAGTGGAAGCGCTGATAGGAAGTAAATTCTGAAGAGAATGGACTCTTCACCCTTCAGATCTTTTCATTTTATTCACAATTAACAAACAAAATATTAGAGAATTGTTATTGCTATTGTTGAGACTAGGAGGTCAAAATTCACCTTACCTATCTGGGTAGCTTGTGTTCAGTGGAAGATATTAACTGCTGTCTTTTGTCAAAGAGAAGTCAACTAGAGAAAAAGTAAAACCAAGCAGATGTTCTAATTTTAGAAAAGATTTGCTACAAATTTATTTCAAACAGAGGTTTGTAAGAGTACTAAAATATTATTTGATTTCAAAGATTGTGGATATGCTGAGTTTTCCATGATGTGATGTGTATAAAAATGGCTTGCAGGCCCTCAATCAATATTAGTTATCTACAACCACCATCCACCCCCACCCGCCCCATGTACTCCTCCCAATGCAAATGTAGACAATTAGGCCTGGTGTTTCTTCAGAAGGAGCTATTTTCTCCGTGCTTACAAATCAGATTAGATCTTCTTGTCGGGGGCCAGACACAGCATTTACCCCTTGTAGGCCTGCTCATTTTGCCTGATGTCTGCAGCAGGATAATCACATTGGAAGCTTCTGGGAAGATCTCCTGCCCCTGGAGGGTTATGGAAAAGGTCACCCATACAGTCTTTTGTGACTTACCTACCAGCAAGTGTTCACCCTGGCCATGGTGGGCTCTGGGACAAAAAGGGGAAGCCTAACCAGATTTTAGACACCTATCTAGCCCCATAATTGAGTCAAGGCTACACCATGGCCAGAAGGAGAGGGAAGGTGGAGGAGAGAGAACAAAAGGATTCCTCTGGGGTCAGTGATGAAAAGTTAATGGCAAGAGAACAGTGTGCATACATTCAAATTACATTTTTGTGTTATATGGTTATGAGGACAAAGGTTTCATGTTGCAAGATTATTTTTTAGCATCCTGATAAGCAGCTGATCATGTCTGGGCCCTCCAGCTCTGAGCATCCCCCACTGTCTGATCTCTCATGTGGGTCACCTGATTCAAGAGAACTGAAACCATCTACAACCACCCAGAGACTATCTACAGTAACAAAATTTTCCTATTCTACTCTCTGCATCAACAAGAGTTGACTATTTCAGAGAACTCTTGCCCAGAAGATGAAAGTTGAAACTATTGCTTGTTCCTTCAAGTTTCCCCAAAAAATTATTTAAATGAACATTCAATTATTCAACTTTTCAAAAGAAAACATCAACTGACAATTTACTTTCCAAAATTCTTTGAATCCTTGCTGCCTCTCTTGCTGTGGCCATCAATCTTAAACTCTTATTTTGTGATCTTTACCCAATTCAACAAGCCCTTCCTTGAAAAAGCTTCTGAAACCGACTCCAGAACATTAGAGACATCCTGACTTTGCCTTCTCCTCTCCAAGACACTACTAATATTTTGTCTCACTGAGAAAAGAATGAACTCAGGCTTGACTTAACAACAGGTTGTCCTGGTGCTATTTGGGGGAAAGGCAGCATTCGACAATCTCATCTGTCATCTCCACCTCCCCACAAGTTCTGGAACCCATCCAGAATTCACTCAAAGGGGATATGGGTTAGAGGTGCTCTGTTCAAGCAGTACAAAGACCTTAGTCTTATCTTCAATGTACCGTAGCCCAAGGTGATATGCTTGGCCCTACATGTGTATTCATTCAATGTATTCCTGCTGCTGTTGCTGCTCAGTCGCTGTTATGTCTGACTCTTTGCGACACCAAGGACTATAACTTGCCATGCTACTCTGTCTGTGGAACTTTCCAGGCAGGAATACTGGAATGGGTCGCCATTTCCTATTCAGGGGATCTTCCTAACCTGGGGATCAAACCTGGGTCTCTTCTGTCTCCTGCACTGGCTGGTGGGATTTTTTTTTTTTTTTTTTACCAGAGCCACCTGGGAAGTCCTAGTCAATGTATTATTGTCTGCTCTTTGTCAGATCAGAGACTAGGCAATGGGACTTAAAAGCTGAAGTTACATGGAATTTCCCTGTCTGCCTTCAGTCCACATTTTCTTAGTGAGAAAAAAGAAATTAAAACAAAGTACATTGTATTATGTGTAATGATATTATGCAGAATAATGCTTCTTAAACAATGTGTATTTAAGAAGAAATCCTTCTCCACCTCCAAATCCATTGTGGATCAGTGCTATTATAAAATGCCATTGTGTTCATTATCTATGGCTGCTACAACACATTAACACAAATTGAGTGGCTTAAATCAACAGAAATGCATTCTCTGGCAGTTCTAGAGACCAGACGTCTGAAACCAAGATGTTGGTAGAGATATACTCCTTTGGGGGCTTTACGGGAGGATCAGTTTTTGCTTCCCCTAGCTTCTTGTGGCTCCAAGTGTTCCCTGGCTTGTGGTTGTTGTTGTTGTTCAATCACTAAGTTGTGTCCAACTCTTTGGGATCACATAGACTGCAGCACGCCAGGCTTCCCTGTCCTTCACTATATCCCAGAGTTTGCTCAAACTCATGCCCATTGAGTCAGTGATGCCATCCAACTATTTCATTCTCTGTCACCCCCTTGTCCTACTGTCCTCCATTTTTCCCACCACGAGCGTCTTTTCCAATGATTGGCTCTTTGCATTAGGTGGCCAAAGTATTGGAACTTCAGCTTCAGCAACATCTTGGGTTGTGGTTGCATCACTTTAACCACTGCCTCCAATATGTGTAACTCTCTTAAGAACTCTCAACATTACATTTAGGGCTCATCTGGAAAATCCAGGATGATCTCATCTTGCCATGCTTAATTTAATCACATCAGCAAAATTTTTTCCAAAAAAGTTCACACTCACAGGTTAAAAGAAACAGGACAAAGACATCTCTTTGAGGACTGCCATTCAATCCACACTATCCATAAACATGAATTCAAAGGAAAATGAAATTAAAGACAAAATAGAAGCTCACAGAGGGCACAATGTCAAATTGTTGTAAAGTTTCTAGCCACATTTTGAATGGTACTGATGTGGAGCTCACGAAAGGTGCACATCATCCCTCCAGATCTGGAGTATGTATGGGGATCTGGGAGCCACCAGGAGGTCACGGAGGTCATGGAGTTTTCCCAGAGGTGGTTACACTGAGGCATAGTTTTAAGAAATGGTAGGCATTAGCTGTGAGGAAGAGTGAGAGCTAAGGGAAGAGCATCTTCAGAAGAGAGGGAAAAAGTATGTTATATTTTGAATTGTGTCCTACCTCCCCCCTCAAAACACATATGAAAGTCCTAACCCCTAGTACCTCACAATGTGACCTGATTGGAAATAGATTCTTTACAGAGGTCAGTTCATTTCAGTTCAGTCACTCAGTCATGTCCAACATTTTGCAACCCCATGGAATGCCGCATGCCAGGCTTCCCTGTCCATCACCAACTACTGAAGCTTGCTCAAACTCATGTCAATTGAATCAGCGATGCCATACAACCATCTCATCCTCTGTCGTCCTCTTCTCCTCCCGCCTTCAATCTTTCCCAGCATCAGGGGTCCTTTCCAATGAAAAGTTATTCGGATCAGGTGGCCGAAGTATTGGAGTTTCAGCTTCAACATCCGTACTTCCAATGATTATTCAGGACTGATTTCCTTTAGGATGAACTGATTGGATCTCCTTGCAGTACAACAGACTCTCAAGATTCTTCTCCAACACCACAGTTCAAAAACATTAATTCTTTGGTGCTCAGCTTTCTTTATATTCCAACTCTCACATCCATACATGACTACTGAAAAAACCATTGCTTTGACTGGACAGACCTTTGTTGGTAAAGTAATGTCTCTGCTTGTTTATATGCTGTTTAGTTTGGTCATAGCTTATCTTCCCAGGAGCAAGTGTCTTTTAACTTCATGGTTGCAATCACCATCTGCAGTGATTTTGGAGCCCCCCAAAAAGTCTCTCACTGCTTCCATTACTTACCCATCTATTGATCATGAAGTGTTGGGACCGGAAGTCATGATTTTAGTTTTCTGAATTTTGAGTTTTAAGCCAACATTTTCACTCTCCTCTTTCAATTTCGTCAAGAGGCTCTTTAGTTATTCTTCACTTTCTGCCATAAGTGTGGTGTCATCTGCATAATTGAGGTTATTGATATTTCTCCTGGCAGTCTTGATTCCAGCTTGTGCTAAATCCAGTCCACCATTTTGCATGATATACTCTGCATATAAGTTAAAGAAGCAGGGTGACAATATACAACCTTGTCATACTCCTTTCCCTATTTGGAGCCAGTCTTTTGTTCCATGTCCAGTTCTAACTGTTGCTTCTTGACCTGCATACAGATTTCTCAGGAGGCAGGTTAGGTGGTATGATAGTCCCATCTCTTGAAGAGTTTTCCACAGTTTGTGGTGATCCACACAGTCAAAGGCTTTGGGGTATTCAAAAGTAAGAGTTGTTCTTCTGAGACTCTCTTGCCTTTTCAATGACCCAAAGAGTGTTGCTAATTTGATCTCTGGTTCCTCTGCCTTTTCTAAATCCAGCTTGAACATCTGTAAGTTCATTGTTCACGTACTGTTGAAGCCTGGGTTGGAGAACTTTGAGCATTACTTTGCTAGCGTATGAGATGAATGAAACTGTGTGGTAGTTTGAACATTCTTTGGCATTGCCCCATACCACACGTCCAAGGTCAGAAACTGTGGCTGTACTTCACTGGAGCAGCCAGGAGGAGATATTCCAAGTCCAAGGTCAGAGAAACCCCAGAAAGATGGTAGGCACTGGAGCGGTGGCTGCTCTGTGCTGGAGGAGATACCCCATGCCCAAGAGCAAAGGGAAAGCCCCAGCAAGATGGTAGGAGGGATGAATTCGCATTTAGAATCAAACTCCATACCAGCCAGAGATGCTCAGAGGGCTCAAACAAACCTTGTGCACACCAGGATCCAGAGACCCCACAGAGACTGAGACAGAACTGTGTTTGAGCATCTCCTGTGGAGGTACGGGTCAGCAGTGGACTGCCGCAGGGACGAGGCTCTGGGTGCAGCTGACTTGGGTGTGGTATCAGCCCTCTTGGAGGAGGTCACCATTAACCCCACCATAGAGTTGTCAGAACTTACACAGGACTGAGAAACAGACTCTTAGAGGGCACAAACAGAACCTTGTGCGCCAGAACCCAGGAGAAAGGAGCAGTGACCCCACAAGAGACTGACCCAGACTTACCCGGGAGTGTCCAGGAGTCTCCAGTGGAGGCATGGGTCAGTGGTGGCCTGCTGCATGGTTGGGGGCAGTGAGTGTAGCAGTACTTGCATGGGATCTTTTGAAGGAGGTCACCATTACCTTCATTACCTCCACCATAGTTTGCCCCCAGGTAAATAGCAGAGAGGGAACACAGCTCCACCCATCAACAGAAAATTGGATTAAAGATTTACTGAGCATGGCCCCGCCCATCAGAACAAGACCCACTTTCCCCTTCAGTCTCTCCCATCAGGAAGCTTCCATAAGCCTCTTATCTTTCTCCATCAGAGGCCAGACAGACTGAAAACCACAATCATGGAAAACTAACCAATCTGATCACATGGACCACAGCCTTGTCTAACTCAATGACATGATGAGCCATGCCAAAACAGATGGGTCATGGTGGAGAGTTCTGACAAACTGTGGTCCAAAATGTGGAGAAGGAAATGGCAAACCACTTCAGGGTTCTTGCCTTGAGAACCCCATGAACAGTAAAAAAAGGCAAAAAGGACACTGAAAGATGAACTCCCCAGGTCGGTAGGTGCCCAACATGCTACTGGAGATCAGTGGGGAAATGACTCCAGAAAGAATGACAAAATGCAGACAAAACAAAAACACCACCCAGTTGTGGATGTGACTGGTGATGGAAGCAAGGTCCAATTTGTAAAGAGCAATATTGCATAGGCACCTGGAAAGTTAGGTCCATGAGTCAAGGCAAATTGAAAGTGGTCACACAGAAGATGGCAAGAGTAAATGTTAACATTTTAGGAATCAGTTAACTAAAATGGACTGGAATAGGTGAATTTAAGTCAGATGACCATTATATTTATGACTGTGGGCAAAAATCCCTTAGAATAAATGGAGTAGCCATTATAGTCAACAAAAGAGTCCAAAATGCAGTACTTGGTTGCAATCTCAAAAACGGCAGAATGATCTCTGTTCGTTTCCAAGGCAAACCATTCAGTATCACCAAGTCTATGCCCTGACCAGGAATGCTGAAGAAGCTGAAGTTGAACAGTTCTATGAAGACCTACAAGTCCTTCTAGAACTAACACCTCAAAAAGATGTCCTTTTCATTATAGGGGGCTAGAATACAAAAGTAGGAAGAGATACCTGGAACAACAGGCAAATTTGGCCTTGGAGTACAGAATTAAGCAGGGCAAAAGCTAATAAAGTTTTGCCAGGAGAAAGTACTGGTCATAGCAAACACCCTCTTCCAGCAACACAAAAGAAGACTCTACATACACATGGACATCACCAGATGGTCAATACCAAAATCAGATTGATTATGTTCTTTGCAACCAAAGATGGAGAAGCTCTATACAGTCAGCAAAAACAAGACCAGGAGCTGACTGCAGCTCAGGTCACAAACTCCTTATTGCTGAATTCAGACTTAAATTGAAGAAAGTAGGAAAAGCCACCAGACCATTCAGGTATGATCTACATCAAATCCCTTACAATTATACAGTGTAAGTGGCAAATAAATTCAAGGGATGAGATCTGATAGACAGAGTGCCTCAAGAACTATGGACGGAGATTAGTGACATTGTACAGGAGGCAGTGATCAAGACCATCTCCAAGAAAAAGAAATGCAAAAAACAAAATGGCTGTCTGAGGAGGCCTTACAAATAGCTGAGAAAAGAAGAGAAGCTAAAGTCAAAGGAGAAAAAGGAAAGATCTGCCCATTTAAACGCAGAATTCCAAAGAATAGCAAGGAGAGATAAGAAAGCCTTCCTGAGTGAATCAATGCACAGAAATAGAAGAAAACAGTAGAATGGGAAAGACTAAGGATCTCTTCAAGAAAATCAGAGATACCAAAGGAACATTTCATGCAAAGATGGGCTCAATAAAGGACAGAAATGGTAGGGACTTAACAGAAGCAGAAGATATTAAGAAGAGGTGGTAAGAATACACAGAAGAACTATACAAAAAAGATCTTCATGACCCAGATAATCACGATGGTGTGATCACTCACCTAGAGCCAGACATCCTGGAATGTGAAGTCAAGTGGGCCTTAGAAGCATCACCAAGAACAAAGCTAGTGGAGGTAATGGAATTCCAGTTGAGCTATTTCAAATCCCAAAAGATGATGCTGTGAAAGTGCTGCACTCAATATGCCAGCAAATTTGGAAAACTTGGCAGTGGCCACAGGACTGGAAAAGGTCAGTTTTCATTCCAATCCCAAAGAAAGGCAATGCTCAAACTACTGCACGATTGCACTCATCTCACACACTAGCAAAGTAATGCTCAAAATTCTCCAAGCCAGGTTTCAACAGTACATGAACCATGAACTTCCAGATGGATTTAGAAAAGGCAAAGGAACCAGAGATCAAATTGCCAACATCTGTTGGATTATCGAAAAAGCAAGAGTTCCAGAAAAACAACTATTTTTGCTTTATTGACTATGCCAAAGCCTTTGACTGTGTGGATCACAACAAACTGTGGAAAATTCTTAAAGAAATGAAAATACCAGACTGCCTGACCTGCCTCTTCAGAAATCTGTACACAGGTCAAGAAGAAACAGTTAGAACTGGACAGGGAAAAACAGACTGGGTTCAAATAGGGAAAGGAGTATGTCAAGGCTGTATATTGTTGCCCTGTATATATGGGTGTGGGTGACAATATTTAACTTATATGCAGAGTGCATAATGAGAAATGCTGGGCTGGATGAAGCACAAGCTGGAAACAAGATTGCCAGGAGAAATATCAATAACTTCAGATATGCAGATGACACCACACTTATGGCAGAAAGCAAAGAAGAACTAAAGAGCCCCTTGAAGAAATTGAAAGAGAGTGAAAAAGTTGGCTTAATGCTCAACATTCAGAAAACTAAGATTATGACATCTGGTCCCATCACTTCATGGCAAATAGATGGGGAAACAATGGAAACACGGAGAGACTTTATTCTGGGGGGACTCCAAAATCACTGCACATGATGACTGCAGCCATAACTTAAAAGACACTTGCTCTTTAGAAGATAAGCTGTGATGAACCTAGACAGCATATTCAAAAGTAGAGATATTACTTTGTCAACAAAGGTTCGTCTAGTCAAGGCTATGGTTTTTCCAGTAGTCATGTATGGATACGAGAGTTGGACTGTGAAGAAAGCTGAGCACTGAAGAATTGATGCTTTTAAACGGTGTTGGAGAAGACTCTTGAGAGTCCCTTGGACTGCAAGGAGATCCAACCAGTCCATCCTAAAGGAAATCAGTCCTGAATAATCATTGGAAGGACTGATGTTGAAGCTGAAACGCCAATACTTTGGCCACCTGATCCGAATAACTGACTCATTGGAAAAGACCCTAATGCTAGGAAAGACTGAAGGCAGGAGGAGAAGGGGACGAAAGAGGATGAGATGGTTAGATTGCATCACTGACTCAATGGACATAGTTTGAGTAAACTCCAGGAGTTGGTGATGGACAGGGAGGTCTGGTGTGCTACAGTCCATGGGGTCACAAAGAGTCGGACACAACTGAGTGACTGAATAGAACTGAACTTGCCATTGCCCTTCTTTGGGATATGAATGAAAACTGACCTTTTCCAGTCCTGTGGCCACTGCTGAGTTTTCCAGATTTGCTGGCATATTGAGTGCGGCACTTTCACAGCATCATCTTTTGGGATTTGAAACAGCTCAACTGGATTTCCATGACCTCCACTAGCTTTGTTCATAGTGATGCTTTCTAAGGCCCACTTGACTTCACACTCCAGAATGTCTGGCCCTAGGTGAGTGATCATACTATCATGGTTATCTAGGTCATGAAGATCTTTTTTGTACAGTTCTTCTATATATTCTTACCACCTCTTCTTAATATCTTCTGCTTCTGTTAGGTCCCTACAATTTCTGTCCTTTATTGAGCCCATCTTTGCATGAAATGTTCCCTTGGTATCTCTAATTTTCTTGAAGAGATCTCTAGTCTTTCCCATTCTATTGTTTTCCTCTACTTCTTTGCATTGATTGCTGAAGAAGGCTTTCTTATCTCTCCCTGATATTCTTTGGAATTAGCCATTCAAATGGGCATATCTTTCCTTTTCTCCTTTGTCTTTAGCTTCTCTTCTTTTCTCAGCTATTTGTAAGGCCTCCTCAGACAACTATTTTGCCTTTTGGCATTTCTTTTTCTTGGGGATGTTCTTGATCACTGCCTCCTGTACAATGTCACTAATCTCCGTCCATAGTTCTTGAGGCACTCGGTCTATCAGATCTAATCCCTTGAATCTATTTGTCACTTCCACTGTATAATGGTAAAGAATTTTATTTAGGTCATACCTGAATGGTCTAATGGTTTTCCCTGCTTTCTTCAATTTAAGGCTAAATTTGGCAGTAAGGAGTTTGTGACCTGAGCTGCAGTCAGCTCCTGGTCTTGCTTTCACTGATTGTATAGAGCTTCTCCGTCTTTGGTTGCAAAGAATATGAATCAATCTGATTTTGGTATTGACCATCTGGTGATGTCCATGTGTATGTAGAGTCTTCTCTTGTGTTGCTGGAAGAGGGTGTTTGCTAGGACCAGTGTGTTCTTTTGGCAAAACTCTGTTAGCCTTTTCCCTGCTTCATTTTGTATGCCAAGGCCAAATTTGCCTGTTGCTCCAGGTATCTCTTGAGTTCCTTCTTCTGCATTCCAATCCCATATAATGAAAAGGACATCTTTCTTGGGTATTAGTTCTAGAAGGTCTTGTAGATCTTCATAGAACAGTCCATTAAAATAAGGTACCAAGGGTGGGCACTAATCCAATATGATTGACATCCTTATTAAAAAAAAAAAAAAAAGACATTTGGACCCAGAGATAGACATGCACAGAAGGAAGATGATGAGATGACAAGGACAAGGTAGCCCCATGAAGGAGGAGGCAGAGATTGGAGTCATGCTGTCAGATGCCAGAAAGTGCCTGGGGCCCCTAGAACCTGGGAGAGACGCTCTGGCTGACCTCATTCTTTGGGTCACATGTCTCTTCCTTGCTGGGCTGTTACTGCTTTTAAACCTAGATTGTGTTGACTGGGGGATCACACTCAGGTGGCTTTATAATTGTGCCAGCCTGAATTGTCACCCTCCTTGCTCCCTAACTGAGCCCCCTTAGACCACCTACTCCCTCCTCCTGAGTCCTGGATGGGCTCCTGGTGTGCAGACCTTGCCCTTTGGTAGGATTTTAATGACTTGTATCTCAGTTCTGCATCCTGTCTGACCAGACCTCTGAACCCTGAGACACAGACACCCCAAATTACCCACCAGTGAGGCTCTGTCCTGCCTTTCCCTGACTCAAAGCACCATGTTCCAGCCATTGAGGAAAACATTGTGCCATCTGTGAATGGTAGCTCCTTAACACAAGGGTTACTAGGACACTGAGATGACGCCCCCTGGAGTTGTGCAAGAGAAGTGACTAGTGTCACTGTAGGCTCAAACATACTTTGAGTGTGGCAGTGCCTCCTTCAAACAAGATTCCCTTCTCTGCTCCTGGACCCCTGCCCTTCTTTTTCACCCCACTTCACCAACTGGATGAGACCTGACCACATCCACAAGACCACTGTGCTGACCAGTGAGTGTGAGGTACTTGGGGCAGGAGTTCAGGGAAATGACTTGGAGATGAGACAGCAGAGATGTCAACTTTATTACTGATCACAGCTGGAAAGAAGGACATGACTTAAATGTACACAGTAAGTACCTCACACTTGAACCCAGAATCCCATGTTCACTCTGGTCACAGGCAGAGAGCCTCAGTGTCTAGTGTTCCCATGATATTGTCATTTATAATAGAAATATATATATTTTTGTCCCATTTCTGGCACAGAGCTCCTAAAACCATTGGAATCTCTTAAGTGGTGAGAGCCATAAAGGGGTCTTTTGTATGCTGATGAACAACTTCTAGATGGCAGCTAAGGATGGGGACTAATTGCCAGGAGAACCAACATTGTGATTAAAGGGTTGGAACTTTTCAGTCATACTCCTCTGATCTTCTGACTTCCAAGGAGATGAGAGGGGCTGAAGATTAAGATCACTAACCATTGGCCAATGATTTAATCAGTCATGCCTATGTCGAAACCTCCATAACAACCCAAGGATCAGAGTTAGTAGAGCTCCCCAGTTTGTAAATTCATGGAGATACAAAGAGTAGCATACTCTGAGAGAATAAAGAAGCTCTATGCCCTTTTCCCCCTCCTTAGCCTATGCATCTCTACTATCTGGTTTTTCCTGAGTCATATCCTTTAATGATAAACCTGTGATCTAGGAAGTAAATGTTTCTCTGAGTTCTGTGAGATCCTCTAACAAATTAATTGAACTCAAGAGGAGGTCATGAGAGCCTCTAAGCTACAACCACTCAATCAAAAGCACAGGTGATAACCTGGGTTTGTGATTGGCATCTGAAATGCAGGACAGTCTTGTGGGATTGAACCCTTAACTTTTGATACCTGGTTCCATTTCCAGGTACATAGTATCAGATAAGTTGAAAGGTAGGACACCCAGCTGATGCCCGAGAATGGTTTGAATAAGAGGAACATCCCACACACTGGAACTTGTTATCAGAATCTTAGTCCCTTAGTGAGGCCTGGCTGGGCCTGCCCTGCTGAGCCAGCAGTGGGTCCACCTGTGTGCATCCTCTGTACAGGAAGGCAGAGCAGAGACAGGTCCTGGCCTTTGCTCCCACCCTGTTCTGGATCTATAGTCCCCTGTACTACACATAGGACCTTGTTGTTTATCCATCCTACAAATGATAGTTTGAATCTGCTAATCCCAAAGTCCCAATCCTTTCCTCCCTTACCCCCTTGCAACCACGTATCTGTCCTCTATGTCTGTGAGTCTATTTCATAGAAAAGCTCATTTGTGTCATATTTTAGATTCCACATATAAGTGGTATCAGATGTGTTGTGTTTCTGTTTCATTGGTAAGTTCATTTGTGTCAAAATTTATATTCCACATACAAGTGATAAATGATATTTGTCTTTCTCTTTCTGACCTACTTTGCTTGGTATGATAATCTCTAAGTCCATCCATGTTGCTTTAAATAGCATTATTTCATTCTTTTTTTAGGCTGAGTGGGAGTTATTCCATTTTATATATATATATATATATATATGATAGATAGATAGATAGATAGATAGATATAGATATATATATATAGATAAAACTCACACTCATATATATTCTTTACCCATTCATCTGTCAATGCTCATTTAGGTTGATTCCATTTTTAGTTAGCATAAAGAGTGTTGCTATGAGCATAGAAGTGCATGTATCTTTTTGAATTATAGTTTGGTCTGGGTAGTGGGATTGCTTTATAACAAAGCAAATCTATTTTTAGTTTTTTGAGGAACTTCCATATTGTTCTTCACAGTGGCTGTACCAATTTATATATTTACTAACAGTGTATAAAAGTTTCCTTTTCTCCACACACTCCAGCATTTGTTATTTGTAGACTTTTTAATGATGGCCTCTCTGACAGGTGTAAGGTGGTACCTCGTTGTAGTTTTTATTTGCATTTCTCTAACAATTAGTGATGAGATGATGAACATTTGTTCATGTGCCTATTCGTCATCTGCATGTCTTCTTTGGAGAAATGTCCATTTAAGTCTTCTGCTCATTTTTTATTTTTTATTATTGAGTTGTATATGTGTGAGCTTAACCGCTTACTAGTGTCTGACTCTTTGAGTTGTATGAGCTGTTTGTTGGAAATTAAGCAACAAAAGTGATGGTTGATAGCATCACTTGCAAATATTTTTTCCCAGCCTGTATAATCTCATTTTAGACCCTATAGATTGCCCTGGGATGCTGAGTGTATTTGCCCTATTTTCTCCTGAAACAGATTAGAAATGTGCAATGGTGTAGACAAGTTAGAGAATTATTTGTTAATTGCACAGCAGATGGGGAATAAATAGTCAAGAGTACATAGAATCACTTATTCTATGATCCCTAGATTGTTGGCCTCATCTTCATGGATCAAGATTTATCGCTACCACATTCCAGCCAATGAGAAGGGAGAAATGCATTTCCACTCTTTAAACGCAGGAGCCGGGGTTTGCAGGGGCTCCCTGGTAGCTCAGGTGATAAAAAATCTTCCTGCAATGGAGGAAACCCTAGTTTGATTCCAGGGTCAGGAAGAACCCCTGGAGAAGAAAATGGCCACCCACTTCAGTACTCTCGTCTGGAAAAATCCATGGACAGAAGAACCTGGCAGGCTATGATCCATGGAGTTGGAAAGAGTTGGACACGACTGAATAGCTGTTATGTGGCCACATCAAGCTGTGAGGATTGCCGGGAGATGGAGTCTGTTCTGGGTAGTTATGTGTCCAGCTAAAAGTTGGGGATTCTACTACTGAGGATGATAGGAAGAATAGATACTGGGGACAGAGGCACCAACATTTCCCTATAACTCATTTTTGACCCTTTTCCACAATCCATTTGTCATCACATTCTGGCCCATGACCATTCCTGGTGCCTTTCCCTAGTCTTTATCCCTGCTGATCCCACAATGGAATGGCCCTTACAGCTTCACACCTTTTGTCTTTTGAGAACTTTTTAGCAGATCTTTTTGCCTCCAGTCTCATTCCACCCTCCTCCAGTGACCTTTCTAAAGTGAAAATCTGATTGTGCAGCTCCACTGATGATAAGGTCTTCAAAGGCTCCACTGCTTGGAGAAGTGAGATTTTAACTGCAGATTACTGAATCCCTTAAATTATATGCATATTTGGCACACATGTGCATTTTTCCAAAGAAAGCTTCAGATTCAAGGAGTCCGTGATTACCCCTCAAGTTATAGGCTCAAGTTTAAATCCCTTATCAATGAAAAAGTGAGACGTGTCTACCAACCTTCTTCTCACATCTCCTCTCTGGACACTTGTTCTGTGCAACCTAAACCCAAGACCTCCTGAAATGACTCTGAAAGAGCAGACCATGCTCTTTCACACTCCACGTCTGTATGCCTACTATTCTAACTGGAATGCCTGGGCAAACTCCTACACATCCTTATGGTTTAGTTTAAAAGCTGACCCCTCTGGAGTCTTCTCCACTCCCTCTGGTCTGGCCAAGTCAGTCACCCCAGCACTATTTAGAATTCCATTATTCATCCTAGTTGCTGTCAGCCTATGTCTTTCTCCTCCACCAGACCATGAACTCTAGAGCCTAGGACCCAGCATAAATAGTCCACAAATGTTACTCATGCCCTCAAGCCTGGAATATTCTTTCTAAAATGTAAATCTGAGCATTCACGTCTTGTTACAGTGGCTTTCTCTCTGGTCTCATCTTGCAATCCCTCCTTTTTTCTACTCCAGGAACACTGGAGTTCTTTAATGCCCTGAATGTGTTCTCCCTTGTCTTGAGTCTTCAATGCACACTTCCTCAGCTCTTCTTTGCCAGACTAATGCCTAGTCATTCTTCAGAGAGCTTACACAGTCCTCATGAAGCCTTCCTTAATCCCCTTCTCACCCTTGGACTAGGCTAAGGGTCCCACCTATGTGTCCTCATCACACCTTGTACTTTCCAAGTGGCAGCATGCATCATTCTGGACCAAAATGACTTGTCTCTCTTGCCTACTAACCTATAAGTTCCTGTGCCTAACTTGCCTACCAGAATGTCCCTAACCCCAAACACAGGCTTGGAAGGAAGTAAGTACCTGAGAAATCTGTGTCAAATGAAAGTTAGACAAATTAATTTCTCCATCATAAATCAATAGCTTTTCATTGCCTTTAGTACAAAGAAATCACAGCTTAGGATCCTTTATTATCTGGTTACCAGGTATTTTCCATCTCATCTCTTCCAAATCCACGCTTTGGTCTCAGGGTCTCTCTCAAACTCTACACAGCAGTTTGATCAAATTGAATGAAGAGCCTTGCTGGCTCTCAAATCTTTCAGCCTTGGCAACACTGGTCTAACTGCCAGACTCAGTTTTCTCCTCACCTCTCACTCACTCCTCTTCCTTTTCTGACTAACATCCAATAATGTTTGTGTTTTCAATTAGACTCCTCTTTCTCTAGCAGCCTCCTTTGACTTCCTAAGACCAGCTCTGGTGCACTTCATGGGTACCCCTGTAGTGTTCTGGGCTTCCTTCTCACCACTCTTTCCCCAAGTAGATGCAATGATCATCTGAACTGTGTCCCCGATGTCTCTAATTTGAGCCCAGCACCTGTTCACAGTAGGCACTCCAGAAATATTTGTGAAATGAACTATATTAGTATGTCTTGTCTTTCAAAAGTAGATTGCAAGAATTTCCTGCATTGCAGTGAGGGAAGCTGAAGTACCTGTGGGTCCCTCCCAAGGCCGGAGGTTAATATCTGTCTCCAGGGAGCCTGATTTATGCTGCTTGGAGGTTGTGCTACTTGATAATTGTATTAATCAGTGGAACCATGGCTTAAAGTCCTCCAAAACCTGAGACTGGGATCATGGTAACCTTAGACACTGGTTTTCAAGAGGGGACCACAGCTGCTTTCTAAAAGCCGGTACTGGGAAGAGTGTCACCCACCTAGTCAGTCTCTGCAGATATTTGAGGAATGAATTCTAGAGCAGTGACAACAGAGGCAAGGTGTGCTTGTTCATCTCACCATGTTCTGGGCTCAGACATTTCAATGGAATGGCATGGTTATAAGGGCTAAGTTCACATGGTGACCTGTATTCATCTGTATTCACATTCCAGACTCAAGATGAATAGAAACTTATTTAAAATCTCAGAAAGGGTGGACAAGATCTTTTCGATAATGATTCAGTGGCTTCAAACTAAGAAAACCAGTTTGCCTTCTCTGGTAAATAAGGTGTATTTAATATAATAGCTAGACTCGAATGAGATAATTTTTAAAAATGTGACCAAATGCAAGTTGCCACCCAACATGAGTTGCAGAAACAGATTCTAAATTGGCAACATGGGACATGGAGCCCTTACTGCTCTCTGCAGAATCACAACAGAAGATAAGACTCACACTGCAAGTTCCCAAAGGCTGAGAACAAAGAAAGGCAAAGAAATTTTGAGACAAAAGATCGAGAGGCAGCATTTTAATACATAAACAGTCAGGTTAGGCCAGAGTGTTATTCTCCAAGTGTGGTGTGGCCCAGCAGTGTCAGCATCCCCTGAGAACTGATTAGAAATGTAGACTCTCCAGCCCCCTTCCCTCCCAGACTGACTGAGCTCTAATAAGATCTCCAGGTGATGCGTATGCACATCAAAGTTTGAGAAGAACTGGGCTAGCACATTATTAATGTGGGGTTCTGCTCTTAAAACACGCTTTAAGGTCAAAACAAACCCATTTAAAGCATTTTAGATCATTCTTTACTCCATTCTCTCTGAGCCAACACTGTCACACATCAGTGTCCTGCTCTGGGACTTTGAGCCTCTCTTATGAATCACAAGTTGTACTGACGTTTGCTGCGCCATTTGTGTAGACAGTCTTCATGGATTACAAATTGGACTCTAAGACTTCCATCGGCTGTTCCTTGCCCAGCAACCCCAGGAGTTATTAGGTTGTATGATAACTTCCGTTTTTAGAGATGATGAAACGGGACCATGACTCACTCAAGGGGCATCAAGCAAATTTGTATCTGAATCAGATGAGAACTCAAGCTTTTGAGTTGCCAATGTGAGGCTCACCCAACTATGATGTCTTTCCTTTTTGTACAGGATGGGTTTTTTTTGCATGGGAGATTTTTAAAAAAGAACAAATCCATAGTTAAAGCCATGTACATGGTGGCCCCTGGGATTGTGGAAGTCTAAGAAGGAGCTTTTCAGAAGAGATATATGTCTCTGCAGAACACACCCTACTGGGCCCAGCCTCCACATTCCTGCTGCAGCCCACACTGGCAGGTTCTGCATCCAGGAGCCTTGGAAACCTCAGAACCTCATGAGGACTCATAGTCCACTCATAAAGGTGGAGTGGAAATGATCCAAGATTACCATGAGGGCCATGGGTACTGCTGCTTCCTTGGTGGTTCAGTGGGTAAAGAATCTGCCTGCAATGCAGGAGACCTGGGTTCGATCTCTGGGTAGGGAAGATCCCCTGGAGAAAGAAAAGGCTATCCACTCCAGTATTCTTGCCTAGGAAATCCCATGGACTGAGGACAGAGGAGCCTGGTGGGCTACAGCCCATGGGGTCACAAGAGTCGGACAAGACTTAGCAGCTAAACCACCAAGGATACTACTATGAAAAAAAGAAGTGGCTTCTAGATGACAAGATCCTACCCTGAGAAGGATGCTCACTTTGATTAATTTGTTTCTTTCACAGATTTAGAAGAGCTTATATAACTAGGCTCTGCCTAAATACATGTGATGTGCTTCACTAGTTTGGATAACTTTCTGCTTAATTTCAATTTCCCTGGAGAAAGTGGAGCCACCTGATGACTTGGAAATGGTCAAGACTGTGTATCTGGCACTGACATTAATGTGCTTCTTCCTACCTCATCTGAATTTAAGGTTTCTCTGTCAACCCCAACTAAACAAAGGCCCCAGTGGGATTTGTTCAGTTTCACCTGCCTGCACGGTGATTCTCCTAAGGTCCTCCAGAGAATGATTGCCAAGGCAGCTGCTTAAATCCCACCCCTTCCCCACCCCTCCTCTCTAGACATGCATGTCCAATGGGACATCTTCCTATATAATTGATTAAAAAACAAAAAGACAGTATATTTTAAAATTCCACATAAAAAGTATTGCTTTGCTACTGTGCTCCTGCTTGCTTGCTCACTACACGGTATGGCAAAGGGTAGAGTCATGAGGAATTCAAGGCTGAAGATGTTTGGGAATATTTTTAGCCGACACCAATGTACCCTGCACCTTGCACCCCTCTACAGCCCAGAGTTTTGGGGCTTGGCCTAAGGCAAAAACTACAAAGCATCCTAATGAACAAAATTATACAACAGGAATGTATGTGCATATTTGACACTGTTTCTTCTTTTCAGGGGCAGCCCTCTGGCTATGACCCATGCCCTCTCCAAGGGCGACGGAGGAGTCCAGACAAGGCTTCTTCTGTTCACAGCTGCCAGCTCTTCCACAGCCCCTATGGCCCCAGGGACCTGCCCTGCTTTGAGTGGGCCCGAAGCAGCCCTGCAATTTCCACATGGGCGGGCGATTTCAGAGCGATGGACAAAGCCGTTCGGCCAGCCTACAGGAGAGAAAGAAAAGGAAAAACAAATTTTTATCCTATCTGCTTCCCACTGCAGAAAGGAAGGGTGAGTTGGGAGCCAGGGATATACACAGGGCATAGAAGTCTGTTTCAAGCATTCTCAGAGGAGAGGAGGAGACTCCAATGACATAGTCAGAGAAACAGGCTCCCTTCTGTGGAAACAGCATTCACTCCTGGGAAATCTGTGCCAATGAAAATAAAGAAGTGTCACTTGGTTTTTAACACTTTTTCTTTTTAAATCGGAAAACAGAGGAATGAAAACAACTCTTCCATTATTTCATTACACAGACCTAAATGAAAGTTAGCATTTTGGTGAATTTCCCTCCAATCTTTTCTTCTATGTAAATATGTTGTTGGTTTTTATGTAGAGGAATGATCATGTGTATCAATTTTGAATGTTGCATATTTTTAACTCACCATGATATGCTATGAGATTTTCCCTGCTCTTACACGTCATCAGAACATATCATTTTTCTTATCCACTCTATAATATTCCATTATTTACTGAACTATTTTCCTTCTACTGGAGATTTAGATTGTTTCCAAGTCTTCACCATCATAAACTTAGTGCAGAAAGCATGCTCCCATTCCTAATTATTTCCTAAGGATCAAGTCTTTGAAGTGGGTTTGCAACTAGGAAGGGCTCATTCATTTTTACCTCTTGATATTTGATACCACGCTACTTTTCTCACTTCAGCTGCAGTGCAGGGAGCTGCATCCTGCTGTCTAAAGAAGCTGCAGGCAGAGCAACTCTCAGTAGGCAGCACCATCTCTGCACAGAGATGAGGGGAAGGGCTGCCCCGATGCAGGAGATGCTGAGCTCCATGAGGGCTCCAGCCTGGACCCAGAATTATGAAACCATAACAGCTCCAAAACCCACTTTTTTGGCAACTCATTTGGAGGCAAAATCCAACCTAAGATTATCTCTGGTCCTTACTTAGCCCATTTAAATGTGTGAATATTTTTACATCTTGCAGCATAAACATTAATAAGTTGACACATGGGGGCCACCCAAGATTCACTAGAGTGCTCTCTACTGAGGATGGGGGAAGCTACTTCCTAAAATGTGGAAATTCCACAGAAGCAGGTGAGAAGTGTTCACACTCAGCTAAAACCCTCAGTCTCTTCTCTGAGCTTCAAGACAGAGTCCAGCTGCCATCAGGGCCCCCCCCCCCCCACCCCCACACATAAATAACTATAATGCATGGCCAGAGGCCAAACAAGCAGCAGAGAAGCAGAGTGAGCTCCAGAGAGGATGACCACCCTGTGTGTATGGGGGAAGGGCGGGGGACAGACAGAGGAAGTGGCGTTTCAGCAGACAGGCTTCCCCAAACAGACAAAGATGAAGTTTTCCCTGAAAAGGCCTTGTGCCCTGCTTTTATCACTCTTTGTAACTTGATATTTGTGGGGTTATTTGACAAATCTCAGTCCCCACGAGGTCAGACACTGGATCTGGCCTGTTCTGCTGGCCCAGGCCCTGGCCTCATGCCTGCGGTCTGCTAGGCCCTAATATGAACTGTTGAAAGAGGGAATGCCAGTGACATTATAACAGAGAGTATTCAAGTTGATCAAGAACTTGAACCACCTGAATCCTAACGAATATGTTCCTAGACTGGACAAGTCTGGAAGAAAGCAAAGATGTTCCTCAGAGGCATCTTGTGAAAGCCCCACAGAGGCACCTGGGGTTTATTTAGGCCTGTCCCCTGCTATACTTCATCAATCCGGAAGCTCCACATAAACACAAACACAGTAGATTAACCGGGCAAGAGTCACAGGGCCAGTCCCAGGGGACACGTGCAACTTTGACAGGGCCCGCCTGGAGATGACAGCCTACATCCGTGGGCTCTTCAGCTACAGACATAGAAAGTGGGCAGCCCCATTCAGTTCAGAAAGTGTGGCCAGAGAGACCACCTGAGGAGGGTGTGTCCCTGAGATGACTCTGCCCTAGCACTGGGAACAAGTCCATGGCACGCAGCTCTGGTGGGAGTCAGGAACGGCAGGTGCTACTCAGCAGCACTGCAGACCCAGAGAGATGGCAGGGGCTCAGGCAGCCAGCACACCTGTGTGTGTGCGTGTGTGTATTTCTGGTGAGGGGTTATCTTTCAATATGACAAGAACTCAACAAGAAGCCACTGCACATCAGGCAAAGATGGGCAAGGTATAGTCTCTGCCTTCTAGAAGCTCTCAATTTGATAAGTGTTTTGGAGGCACAGACCAAACAAGCCCTTCCAAGGGTGAGCCTCAGGGTTGGGGGCAGGTCTCCATCCTCACCACCACCTCTCCATCCTTATCACTCTGGCTGCCCCAAGAGGCTGGGTGATCAATTTCTCCAATTACCTTCCAAACTTGGAGAAGACACCTTGCTGGCTGTTCTGGGGGTTCTGCATTCACAGCAACCTTTAAATGTTGGCAGGATGAAAGAACCCAGTTTCAAGACATGATTCCTCTCTCAGTTTTCCAATGGAGCACCTAAGTCTCCATAGGAAACTGAACATTGAAATGAGATGATGATCATGAAAAGGCTGGATGCCACACCTCCATGCACAGCAGGAGGCACAGGGCTTAGTGCTTGCTAGGTCCCCAGTCAGCTGTCCCTATCTCCCACTGACATTTCTCACCCAAGTCAATTTGGGAAATTTCTGCTGGGAAACCTCAGCAGGCAGTAGGTGATTGACCTCTGTGAGTTGGGATCTAGAACCTTCTGTGGGCCCTTGTCTGACTGCCCGGGCAACCCCGTGCTCGCTGGGCATCACCTAACCCTCTCCACCCTCCCCTAGGACAGGCTTCTGTCACCATCTCCAGTTTAGCCGCCCCGTTCCTCTTCCCCAGCTTCTGGCCCTCCCCCAAACTGCAGCCAGCCTGGTCCTCAACCGTCGTCTGGCTCTTCCTGATCCAGCACTTGACTTGGATGGCTTTTCATCCAAGAAGTTCAGTACTTCAGTATTCACCTATACCAGAGTTTCTCAGCCTTGGCACTACTGACATGTTCAGCCAGATAATTTGTAATTCTTCACTGCTGCTGTACATTGTAGGATGTCCAGCAACATCCCTGGCCTCTACCCATTAGATGCCAGGACTGACCCCTGCACATACTTATGACAGATAAAAATGTCTTCAGACACTGTGGGATCTCCCCTGGAGGGAAAAATCACTCCCGAATGAGAACCATGTCTCCCTTTGAGGACCAGTATTCTCTGATTGGCCCCTCCTAACTCCAGACCTTCATCATCCCTATTCCCTCCAGACACTGCCCGCAAATGCCCTGGTCCCTACTCATTCATGTGGTGGCTGCTTTGTATTTGCTATCACAGTTCACCTATTTACAATAAACAGTTGCCATTAACTAAATATTTCTTAGATATCTAATAAGGGCTTTACAAATGTTACCATATTAAGGTCTGGTCTATTACCATCCTCATTTAAAGACAAGCATACTGAGGCTCAGAGTGGTTAGGTGACCTGCCCAAAGGCACAGTTACACAGCCCAGTTTCAAACTCATGGGTTTTTAAAAGTCCATGCTTTTAACCACCACTCAATTTGTTGGAAGAACCATGCAGTCCTCCTGCCATGGCTCTACCTCCTGAAAGAAGCCACTGAGCTCTCTAGTCTGTGGCAGACTCTGCAAGATACCCTCAGTCTCACTGCTTGATGATGCCCGCTAACCACGGACTTGCAAAGATTCTGTCCCCTGTCCTGCAGGCCTGCCCTCTCAGGCCTCCTCCACTGCCGTGGTTACCTGTAAAAGGGCCCTGGGCCTGTTCCAGATTAAGGGGCTACCTCCTTCAGCCCCAGGCCAACCCTGCAGGGAGCTCATTGACACAGAGCCTTTGTCTGACTGTGTCCCATCTGGAAAAGGAGGCTCTTATTTCCAGAGCCCGCCACTGTTCCCACAGGCATTTCAAGAGGGTCTGTGCTCTCCACTGATCACAGAAATGACTTTGGACAGAGCTGGGGTTCGGGGGACCTGAAGACAAGGCGCGGGTCTGCCTGCTGCCTGAGTGTGGTGGGAGGGAACTGGCAGCTTGATTCACTGATGGAACATCAGTGATAGAATCACTGATGGAGTTCAGAGGTGGCCTAGTGCGACAGGCTGTCCCTGGGTAGGCAGGGGGCTCTCTTTCCCTCCCCAGGCCTTTGTCCCTTTTGAACTGTGGATGCTAAGAAAATACAGAGAAGTCTGTTTAAAGCATTAAATTATAATGCCAGCATTAAGGACACTGGAGTCAGACCTGGGCTTGAATTCTCACTCCAAGAATAAGAAGCTTGTGACCTATGACGGCTACATAAGCACTCAAGGCCTCTGCATCCTTGCCAGTACAAAACAGGGATGGCAGGCTTTACCTCACTGGATCTTTTTTGATATTTACTGATTGATTTATTGATTGATTCATTTATTTAGTCATTTGGCACACAGGATCTTCAGTTGTGGCATGAAAACGCTTAGCGGCAGCATGTGAAATCTGATTCTTTAACCAGGGATCAAACCCAGGCCCCGTGCGTTGGAAGCATGGTGTCTTAGCTACTGAATCACCAAGGAAGTCCCCTTACTGGATTATTGAGAGGATTCATGAGGTAATACACAGAAAGAGTTAGTTTCTATGAGTGTTCTTGGGAGTCTGATGGAGCTGGTTCTATTAGCTAGCTGTGTGACCTTGAATATGTTACTTCACCACTTGGCGCCTCCGTTTCCTCATGAGCAAATGGGTGGCATCAAATGGTGACTCCATTGTTACAGGATTTAAACCGGATGGTCTGAGGTAACTGCTTGGTATAGTACCTGGCACCGAGCCATCACGTGACACGGGTTAACTCCTCACTACTGTTATCTCATTATGGTCACCACCACCATCATCACCACCCTCACCGTTGCCATCACCATCGCCTTACAAGAAGACTGTGTCTGGCAATGCAGTTTCAGGCAGGGTGTCTCCATGAAACGGCCCCCTCTGTAAGGTGGGCCACTGTCCAAGAAGGGACATGATTTGCACATGGTTCCCTCCTCCTGCCTTTTGGGAGCCCCATGGACAGCAGAGCTTCCTTGCTCAAGCTGTGTTTCCCAGCTCCAAGTCTCTCAGCATTTACATGGGTCATCTCATTTAAACCCAAGAACAGCCTTATGAGGTTAATTCTGTTGCTACTGCCATATGCTTCCTTAAATTCTGCTGACTGGCAAGGTACTTTTCAGGAAGGAAAGTGAAACACCCACTTGTTAATTGCCTATAAGTCTCACCTTGTCAGTCAGGCTGCTGTCGCAGGCTGGATGTGCTAGGAGCAGCCGCACCATGTCCGTGTTGCCATGGCAACAGGCCAGCATGAGGGCAGACAATCCATCATGGTCCTGTAGGTTGACATCTGCCTGGCAGCTCAGCAGCGCCTGGACCATGTCTCCCCTGTCATGGCTGACGCCCAGCATCAGCGCCGTCTGGCCCCCCTGCACACAGAGAGTAGGGGTGTGATCAGGTTGTGGCTGATGGGAAGGACCCCCTCTATAGCCTACGTGTAAGCAGGAAAGACTTCTCTGGAAAGTGACAGTTGATCTGAATCTCTGTGGTGTGGGACGTATCTTCCTTAGCCTCGCAAACTTCTACTCCTTCCAAGACACTAGTCAAATGTATATCCTCTCTAAAGCCCTCAACTTACACCCCAGGCACAGGTTTCATAACACAACACTTACCATTTGGTACTGCACCATGTCAACCTCTCTCTTTCTCATGGGCTGTGACATCTTTGATGGCAAGGACTAAGTCTTTTTCATGTCTCTCTCCAGCACCTAGTACCAAGTACGTGCTGATAAATGTTGAATGATGGAATAAACGAAGGACTTAAAAGTCAGGAGCACGGCTTCTGCCTGCCTGCCCCAGCCTAACTTACTCTAGGAAGCCTGAGACTGCTCTGAATGCCTCTGATATTTTCAGCTGAATGATACCCAGAACGCTCTTTTCTCACCAAGCTCTCTGCATGGTACTACGGTCATCGCTAATCCACAGCCACTGACAACAATCTATCACTTGTTTGTAATAATCAGCGCACATGGCAATGGATCAGAGTCAGAAAGTGAGACAGCTCTGCTTCTGCTGTTTCCTAATGTGTGACCCTGGCCACGTCACTTGGTGTCCCAGAATCTTGGTCAATCTTGGTCAGAGTATTTGTGAAAGTCAAATGAAATAAAGGGTATAAATATAAAAATGTGTGGTAGCTGTTTTTTCTGATAACAAACTGATCATCATTTCTCCTGGATTTTCCTGTATATACACAGTACTCTTATACAACTTGATTATATATTTTGCACTCATGATTCTTTCCTGGGTTCTAGGCGGGTCAGGTGGGTCTCTCTGACTGAATGTCAGGCTTTGTAAGGTTGTAAGAATGAGGTAAGGGCTCTGTTTTCTCTCCCTTCAGGTCCCCTGTGACTCTGAGCACAGTGTCTTACACGTAAAACATGTTGGCTGATGTGTTCACTGATTAAGGCTCCAAAATGCAGTCACTGATAGATTATGTTTCCCTGCCCAGAAGGCTGGGGCTTAGAGAAAAGGGGGTTTCAATCAGAAAAAGGCTGGCCCTGTCATATACTGCTTATGTGAGTCTGGATAAGTTAACCTCTTGGTGATTTTTGCTGATCTGGTAAAACAAGAATGCTTAAGGATATTACCTATCCCCTGAGGCTATTGTGGGACCTGCATGAGGCCCAAATGTTATATGTGTGAATGTGTTAGTCACTTAGTTGTGTCCCACTCTTTGTGATCCCATGGACTGTAGCCTGCCAGGCTCCTCTGTCCGTGGGATTTCACTGAAGTGGGTAGCCTAGCCATTCCCTTCTCCAGGGGATCATCCCAACCCAGGGATCAAACCCGGGTCTCCTGCATTGCAGACATATTCTTTACCATCTGAGCCACTAGAGAAGCCCAAATGTTGCATACATTTTAGCTATTGTTGTCTTTATGAGTGTTAGAGATAATGTCTGACCACCATGGCAATGTATCATTAGGTGTCCTGGGCCCCCATTTCTCTGGAACTCAGATCTTTCCAGAGAAGACTCTTTGCTCTTTGGTTTGCTTATACCTGGTCCTGAGGTAATGCTTGTTGACTGTACTAACCAGACCACAGTTTTCCCTCCAGGCCCCTCTCTCTGAGTGATATGAAAGCCAGATGTCATAAACAGATGTCTTCCTGTCTGCCCCCTGCCTGACTTGGGACCCTTTCCTTCCTCACCCCCCTCCTGGCCTGGTTCCATACAATTTAATTCAACAAACATTTACAGAGCACTGTTACCAGCGCGGTGCAGTGCCGACCCTGGAGATACAGAGAGAAACAGGTAGCTTAGCCCAGGAGACTCCTGGCCTCCCAGCTCACTCCTATCTACCCTGATGCCTGCGGCTCCCTTAATACCTAAAACCCCCAGGGGGCGCTGAAGAGCACAGCTACACTGTAATCCCTTTCTTCCCTTGTTAATGTGGGATGGGTCCCTTACTCTTCTAGAGCATTGGTTTCTCCTGTACAAGAAGGGCATATATTTTGATCATTAGTGAGCTAGTGAACATTCTGCCTTCAAGAGGACCAAGTGAGAAAAAAAGATTTACTATGTTTATGGAAAACATTATTTGAAGTGAAAACAGCTTTATTGAGTCCTACAGTGTAAGCTATAGGTGAGTGAAAACACTTTAAAAACCAGAAAGTAAGCTATAAATGTCTGATTTTTGCCATCAATAGGATTGCTATTATGTGAAGTGGGCAAAATGACTTTGCCATCAGGTTTAGCTGCAATCACCTTGAGCTGGGGTGGAGAGCAGAGTTAAATGGATTGTTGGGAGACAGTTTTCTACGGTATCTTGGTTTGCTGCAATCCTGTTAGTGAGGGACTATCTGGCCTTTTGTTTCACTGTCTTTTTAAGGAAGAATGTACAGGGAACAGCACTGGAGGACAGAGGTAGTGTCTCCTTCAGAACAGAGGGTAGTCATGCTTACTACCCAGTATGGAAGATTCAGTTTCCCTAAGCTCAGGGTTTCTCTCTAGTAACACAGCCCCCTCTGCGCAGGGATCTGCTCCTCCTCACAGCGCCCTGTAGCTACTGGGACTCTGGGAACAGGTATAAATAGCGATGCTCTGACTATTGTTACCACTGTGAGTACCACACTGTCCTTTGGCAATAGGAGTCTTCTGCCAGCATCCATGACACTGTGGCAGCTAACTTGTTAGCTTTAAGGGAGAGTACAATCTCACACCCTTCATAGTTCTTGAGAGTAGGGCTACACCTATGATCACTCTAGGGGGAAAAGGAGAGTAGAATGCACTCCACTTATTCTCCTCTTGGTCAAAGATGGGCAAGTGGCCTTTTGAAGAGTTCCCACTGTTCCATATGGAGCTCCATCTGACTCAAAGCCCTACTGGCTAAGGGTTACACCTTTGTTCCATATTCTCAAGTAGAAGGGCCCTGCAGCTGAACAGAGACAACCCAACCCTCTGAACTGCTCTGTGATTCATGATCCCTCTATGTATCACCTCCAGGGGCTTTCTAGATCACAAGTAGCAAATGTCTTGTCCAGATGCTATCTGTGGGAACTTTCAGTTCAAGGAGTCCGGAAGGAATTTGCCAAGTGTCAGCCCAGAACATAGATTACAAGTTCACAACCTCTGTCCCAGCCTGTCTGGGCCTCAAGTGGCTCCAAGGAAACCAAAAGTCCAATCTTTGGATAGACGCCACTTGGAGGGCCCAGACTTCTCGGGCTAAAAACTGAGTCTGCATGGAGTTCCTCACCCCACTGGCAGAATAAAACTAGGAGGAGCCGCATTCATTAAAAAGGAGATCATGTTCACTTCTCCTACCTGAGTAGCTTGGATGTTCACATTCCCTTCTCTTAAGAGCTTCCAGACAACAGCCATGTCTTCATCGGTCTCGGCAGAAGCCAGGGGAGTGATCATCACAGCAGTATAGCCAGCTTTGTTCTGATGGTCCACGTTGCAGACACCTGCAAGAGAAACACTGAAGCTGGAAGAGCTCTTAAAACGCCGGAAGCCAGGCTTTAGCCCGTTCAATAGGAGGCTTCCCGCTGGTTAAAGGGCCACAGAATAGAGCAATTCTTTCCCAGTGGTGGAATCTATATTCTACATTTTTAGCAGCCTTTAACAGTGGCTACTTTTCTGAGGCTACCTAGCAAAAAAGGTGCAGAGGAGAGTCAGAGATGACCAAGGCCTATGACCTTGACTTTATTTCCTAAAGTGGGGCACTATTATTCATATTTTATAGATGAGGACACTGAAGGTGTCCTTCAGTGGAGTGAAGAAGGTGAGTGAAGCTATATCAATGCCCCAGTGAAGGAGAATCGAGAGCAGGACTCACTCACTGGGTGTCAGGTCTATCTGACGCTGGAGCCCATCACTCACACAGCCTCATGTTGCCCTCACGTGTGCACTTCAGGTCTTGCTCTGTGTCTACGTATAACTCAGAAACTACTGGCTGTGGTTGTAGGTACTTTCAAAGGCCTAGTGATACCTTGTGAAATGGACCAGAGAACATGAAACAATGCCCCAGGATAAACACAGAAATCTCCTGGGAATAACCAACTCATTTGAGAAGCACAATAGAAAAACACTTCACAAATCTTTATATTAAGGCAATTAAGAATATACATTTCACAAAAGAATGGAAAACTGGCATATTTTTCAGATGAAGTATTACATGAGAACTCAAGGGAAATTTCTGCTTCATAACCCTGGGGATATGCATTCACTTCTGTCCCCACCAAAGGAGACGGAGGAGATAATCAGCCTGTTGCCTGAAGCCTCCTACCTTTTAAGGACAGTTGTTGTTGCTTAGTTGTGACCAACTCTTTTGTGACCCCACGGGCTGGCGCCCACCAGGCTCCTGTCTGTGGAACTTTCCGGCAAAGAATACTGGAGTGGGTTGCCATTTCCTTTTCCAGGGGATCTTCCTGACCCAGGGATCAAACCCATGTTTCCTGCAGACTCTTTACCACTAAGCCACCAGGGAAGCCCATTAAGGGGTGTACAACTTGGAGAAGGAAATGGCAATCCACTCCAGTATTCTTGCCTGGAGAATCCCATGGACAGAGGAGCCTGATGGGCTACAGTCCACGGGGTCACAGAGTCAGACATGACTAAGTGACTAACACACACACACACACACACAGCGTGAAAAACTAAATCTTCCCTGTGCTATTGCTCAGGAGAAAAACTATGTGTCTCTTTAGGCCAGTAATAAAACTACCTCAGTAGAGCAAGTCTGAGACTTTCTTAGCATTTCTTCTGTAAAAGGGAGATAATAAAAGAACCTGTAAAGTCACTGTGAAATTTAATGAGTTAATATATTAAGAGCACTTAGAATGGCAGCTAGCACATAATAAACACTCAATGAGCATTAACTGTTCCTGCTATTATTGTCCAGAATGGTATTCTTATCGTCACATCCTTGCTACTTGCTCTTGAAGACTCAGATATTCATTAAAACAAATCTGGTTTATGACAAAATGTCGGTTAGACTTACTCATAAGTTATGTGCAAGGGGAAAAAATAATATTTGTCTGACAGTCCCTCCACCCCAAACAATTCTTCAGAAATGTGTCATAATGGACCAGGATGCCAATGGATACAGTTGTGCTCATGAATCAACAGTTTCCTCACTGAAGTTTCTCTGACCACTGTCATGACCAACTGAGCTATGAAAGGCAAATATCAGCTCCATTCAATGCCTTATAACCCTGTTCTGATAAAGATGGGAATATCTATCTGCATTGCCTGGTTAATGACTTTAACATTTTTACCCCGTGACTATTTTATGTTTGCTTTTAAGATGTGTAAATGAGCCTCAGGTTACAACTCTCAATGCTCTCTTCAGAAATGTGACTCAGTAGAATGACTAATTCCTCCTCAAGGGCTCTGACAAAGGACTGAGGACCCCCCACTTTCAAAGCAATGTTTCTGAGCAGCTCCAGTGAGCAAACCAGCCCTCTCCAGAGGTGAGGGGCAGACTCTTGACTGAACATTCTCTGAGTCAGCCAGCTCCTCCTCTACAGAGGTGTCGTGGTAAAATAGAGCATGGTTCACAAAGGACTAGGCTGGTGGAGGTGCACCCATGACTCTATTCTCAATAATGATGAGTCACGTCGGTGCAGCCTTTTACAGTTTGTAATGCTTTCCAGATTCTGCACAAATGGCTGGGAAGGGAGCCCAGTTGGGAGTGGGACAGATCTGCCCTCCTCAACACCCCTTCTACAGTGAGGGAAAGGAATGGGACTCTCAGACCATCTCCCCAACCAACCCACCGCATTCTTTATGCTTGTGGCTGTTCAGCTATTTCAGCATGTTAAAGGGAAAAGCTTCCAAACCACTTTATGGTTGATGAGTATTGACTGGATCTCAGAAAACATTAGCAGAAATTTATAACCACCAAATCAAAGGTGATTTGTTCTTTGTGACTTCATGGACTGTAACCCACCAGGCTTCTCTGTGCATGGGATTTCCCAGATAAGAATATTGGAGTGGGTTGCCATTCCCTTCTGCAAGTGATCTTCCCGACCCAGGGATTGAATGTGTGTCTCTTGAGTCTCCTGCATTGGCGGGAGGCTTCGTTACTACTACCACCATCCAGGAAGCCTTTTAAGCAGTAGCGTTGCTGTTATACATGTTCCATAATGAAAAGCCCCAAGACTGAACACAATAAATGGAACCCAGAGGCACAGGTGGGTGTCTTTCTCAACTGAGCTACCATTTTGATGGTATCCATGGAATGGCAAGCCACTCCAGTGTTCTTGCCTGGAGAATCCCAGGGACGGGGGAGCCTGGTGGGCTGCCGTCTCTGGGGTCACACAGAGTCGGACACGACTGAAGCAACTTAGCAGCAGCAGCATGAATCCATGAAGAATGTTAGAAATGTAACTCTATCTTCCTCTGATGATGTGGGATGCAGAAAGAACTTGAGGTTATCATTACATACATCACCTTTCCATACAGGTAAAGAGCCTCAAGGCTACTTAAGAGAATTTTGAAGAATGGGAAACTTACTGGAATTTAATCTAACTCCCAGGGGTCATCCATCCACTCTTTCATCTAACAAATATTTTCACTCAACACCCACCATGAGCCAGGAAATGGACCAAGTGCTGGTGATACTGAAAGGAATGAGACAGGCAGAGCCTCTCCTGGGTTAGCTCAGTTCTATTAGAACTCAGATAGACATGACAAGCAGAGATCACCTAAAGAAAGAAACAGGTTGTTCCACTAGAGAGAGATGAGGCAGCCACTTTAGATGGATCACTTTCTGAGATGACATCTGAGCTGTGACTTGAATATTGAGAAGGGAGCAGTCATGAAAAGAGTTTCAGGTTAAAGAATCCAGATGGAAAGAAAATGCAGAAGTCCCAAGGTGGGAATGAGTGTGGTGACTCTGAGGCCAGGTGGCTGGAATGGAAGGAAGGAGGGTACATGGTGGCTGCAGAGAAAGGAAAGGCAGACAGGCCTGGACCATCTGGGATACCTGAAGGCCAGGCTGAGGAAGCTGCCTTCTGATCCAAGAGCAAGGGGAAGCCATGGGAGGCATGTAAGCCAGTGGAGGGGTGAGGGGAATAAGATCCACATTGCAGGAAAGTTGTTGGATCTGGAATTTGGACTTCCTGATGCCTGTTTAAACTTCCCCTGTGGTCTCTAAATTAGGACTACACATCTAGCATGTGCACTGATTCCTGGATCCCACAGTTTGGACTTCAAACCCCAGCAGTGTGCTTAGTCATTGCGTGATCTGGAGCAAATCTGTTGACTTTTCTGAGAGTCACTTTCATTGTCTATAAAAAAGGGATAATCATTCTACTAACAGGATAGTTATGAAGACTAAATGAGATCTCAGGTGCCAGATGCTTAGCAGAAGGAGGGCCTAATCTATGGAGATCATCTGGGGTTTTATATCTCTTGTAGGTACCATCCTAAATATCCTTCATACAGCTTTCCTAAACTCACAGATGACATTTGACTGGGACCCACACATCTTCAGTCAGTCCCATCACCCTGCACTCATACGACCACTCCTAGACTGCTTGATACGGTCACACACTCTGTTGAAACTCCACTACAAGACACAAAGGTCTTTATTTGACTCTTAACTGCCTTTTCCAGCTCCTAAGAGGGTCAAGGCCATTTGCAATGATTCTCCACCAGAGGGAAGAATCTTCCCTTTCTCCAGATCCTGAACAATGAAGAATCTAATGCTCACTTCCCTTTTCTCCTCCTCAACATCTCTCTGGACCTTCGCCCACCTCCTTTCCTTTTGCTTCCATCTCAGAAAAAATAAATATCCCAGCAGCTTGCCTAGGCTGATCTCATCTGTCTCTGCTGTGGATTCCAGGTTTTTCCAGCTCCTGAAAGACCATGCTCCATCAAGCATCTTCTCACCTCTGTATCTTTAATCTCTCTCTCCCTCTCTTCATCTCTCTCTCTTTCTCTGTGTGTCTCACTTGAATTCTTCTCAGACAACAAATACATTCAGATTTCTGCAATCCAGTTTCCTTCTAACAACCCCCTGAAACACTTGTTTCCAAAGTCACAGTGATCTCCTTCCAAACCTGCCAAATCATGGCGTCATCTGCCAGAGACACTACAGTACAGTATTTGACCCAGTGAACAATCTTTTTCCGTCTTGACATGATCCTCTTCGTTGGCCTGGGACATTTCTCTGTCTGCAGGAAACTACCCACTGCAGTGCACCTTCCCTGCTCTCTAAGTGTTGTGTTAGTCATTAAGTTGTGTCTGACTCTTTGTGACCCAATGGACCATGGCCCACCAGGCTCCTCTGTCCATGGGATTTCCCAGGCAAGAATACTGGAGTGAGTTGCCATTCCCTTCTCCAAGGGATCTTCCTGATCAAGGGATAGAACTTAGGGCTCCTGCATTGCAGGTGGATTCTTTAAAACCATCTGAGCCACCAAGGAAGCCCTTCCTGCTCTCTCAGCAGAATGTTATCTCCCTTCTTTTCAGTCCTTAAATCACACTCTACACATCTCTCTTGGGAGCCATCATCCTGCTCCATCCTGACTGTCAAGTTGTAAACTCCTGGGAAGGCAAGAGCTCCATGTAGGTCACATCTCTGGTGGTAGGCAGTATGGACATCATACATAGTCTACACATATCTGAGGAAGGATGAATGAATCACATTGAGTCAAATTGATTAAATGGAGCTATGGCCTTAAACTCTTGAGAGTCCCTTGGCCTGCAAGGAGATCAAACCAGTCAATCCAAAAGGAAATCAATCCTGAATATTCATTGGAAGGACTGATGCTAAAGCTGAAGCTCCTATACTTTGGCCACCTGATGTAAAGCGCCCATTCACTGGAAAAGGCCTTGAGGCTGGGAAAGACTGAAGACAAAAGGAGAAAGGGGTGGTAGAGGATGAGATGGTTAGATAGTATCACTGACTCAATGGACATGAATTTGAGCAAATGCCAGGAGATAGTGAAGGACAGGGAAGTCTGGCATGCTGCAGTCCAGGACAAAGAGGTGGACACAACTGAATGACTGTGCATATTTGCATGGCCTTTGTTTAAAAGTACTTATGAAGATGGTAAAATGTGACCTTTCCTAGAGGAAGTGTGGCATGGCACTGGAGTTGGACAAACTGAATATAAAGTCTGACTCTACCACTTACCAGCACTGTGATCTGAGCAAGTTTTATAACTTCCTGAGCCTCAGTTTCCTCAACTGTAACACTAGAATAACGATACCTACATCGTGAATGTTGTGAAGAATACATGATATAATAAAGGCAAAATGGTCTGGCCCAACTGCTAGAGTATAGGAGGAATTCAGAACAGTGAAAAAGCTCCTTGCTGCAAAGAAGTGGTAACAAGAACTGCCCTTCACAGAGGGACCCAGGCAGCGCAGGTGCAAGTGTTTCTGACCTGTCTCCAGCAGCAGCTTCACGATGGAGAAGTTAGAGTGGGACACACTGTAGTGAAGAGCTGTGTTCCCGTTGCCGTCAGCCAGATTGACAAGCAGCTTTAGCAAGTGCGGGGAGTGAGGCTGGACCCCGTGGAGGTAGGCGGCCACTACAGCAGGGCTGGATGACTTCCGGCTGGAGATGCGGAACCATTCTTGACTGATGGTGTTCAAGCTCTGCTTCTGAAATACCAACACATTGCAATTCCCAGAAGGTTACCTACCCAGGTGCTCCAGCTGGGGTGTCAGTTTCCACTGGGAAAGGTCAGCTTAGGTTCCTTCCACGTTCCTTCCTTCAATTCCCTCCAACTCTCACTGCAATTTACTCCTGCAGGGCTCAGAGCTAGCGGGGTGCGGGGGTACCCAGCACCACTCTTTGAACCTGTGGAATTGGCTCCTCCATCATGTAAGGTAGACAGGAGGACTGGGAGAGCAGCACAACAGCCAGTAAGGCGACACTTTACTTGGGGACAGCTTGAGTCACATTCCCCATAAGCACAGGATAACCACGATCCCCTCTTTCACACATTGACACCAGCCTGTGTTGACTAGCCCAGACTCCACTGGGGCACCTGCATGTTTTTAACAGGCATAACTAGAGAGTCACAACATTAATGGGAAAAATGCACACTCAAAGCTAAGACAAACAACATGCCCAACATATGCATGAAGTAAAATCCAAACAGATGTGCTTGAAAGATTTTTGGCTTTGAAGCTTTGCTAGGACTTTCAGAGAAAATGGTTAAACAGCCCATGGCAGGGTCCCACTATCTGCAGTATTCCAAGTAAGGAGAGTCCCAGAGCAAATGACACCAACTCTGCACGTGACATGACCTAAGTGTTTTAAATGGAGTATGATTAGATTATTTTCCTAAAGGGGAGGAAAAACAATGGGCCCGTGATTGTAAGAGATGAGTTCATATTCATTCCAGAAAGGGCACTGGATTGGGAGTCACTAAACTTGTAGCCCCAGGCTTAAGTCCTGGCTCAGCTGCATGACCTTGGAAGTCCTAACACATTTTGAATCCCTTCTCGTGCTATCTATAAAATGAGGGTGAAAAGAGGGCTTGGATTCCAACCTCTCAGGCTCTGCCAAATGAGGTCCCTGCACGTCCTGCTTTGTCTCTGAGGTGGGGAGGGGTGTTCTGTGCTTTGATCCTAACGTGTGTGACATCAGGTTGGCATGTCCTCTAATTGCTTTTCTACACAGAAACAGTGGACTCCTTTGTGACTGAAACATTTTTTATGTATCAGAATATCTCCTTTACCTATGGAATCTTCAGGAGAAATCTGGAGAAGGACCCTAATATGAAGGAACATAGTGGAAGATTTTGATTGAAGATCTAGGAAATAACTTAGCTCTGTAATTCATTGAAGAATAAGTAGCAGGAGTTTTAATCAATATCCACATCACATATTGGTTCTTTAACAATCTGGGAACAAGTTATTTGCCAAATCAGCGAAGATAAAATACTAATGAAAATGGACTAATTGATCGTTTTTACTCCTAAGGCTTTTCTGCAAAGGAGAACAAAATGGGCTTTAAAAATGCTTACACACTGTTACATATCGGGTCTTATCCGTGGCTCTCACGACATGGGAAAATGCGTCTGTATCGGTACCTCTTGATTCAAGCAGAAATTAATCCTTAAATGTTTAAATCTCTGTGGGCCATGAATGTGTTAGGGAGCCAACAGATGTATTTGCTTGCTTTTGGTCTCTTGACCCACAGGTGCACTTCAAGAAAAACAGTCAAGACTACAGAACAAAATGCCAGGGCCTGAGGAAGTGGAGACATGCAGTTCACCACCCTCATTTTATTAATGAGGAAACCAGAGCTCTGAGAATTGAACTGACTCACTCAGTATCTCACAGATGGCAGTCCGGGGAACAGAACCATGGTTTCCATTCCACCTGCTCTTTTCCTCTCTACCCCCAGTTCTATCAAACTGTGAGGCAATTTTGAGCCTAAGCCACAAATGATTCCATGACATATTTAGGGCAGGATGCCTAATAACATTTGGTAAATGCTTCTGAGCCCCAGCCCTGGTTCCTGTGCACATGCACGGGTTCCACTTTCTCAACACAATCAATCCATCACCTTGGGCAGCAGAGTTTGGGCAAATGAGACAGTGCGCAGCAAAGAGGGGTCCCAAGCACACCCACAAAGCTGCCTCAGTTGCAAGACCCAAGTCGTCGGGTGGAACTAACAGCTTAAACAGTCCAGAAATCTTTACATGACGATGACAAATCAGAGTACCAAGAGCTGGTCAGTGGTCGTCCCAGTTTCTGGCAGATGTTGGCTCAATGCCCGGCATGCATTAAGGAATTCTTCTGAGGGTTTATATCTAAAGAAAAAAATTAATTCATATATATATGTATCAGTCTCCATCTTGATTTTAAAAAAAAAGTCCCCTACCTTGACGTTCACTATTATTTTTCACTTCTCAGCAACTCAGGCATCCAAACTAGGCAACTTCTCAGGGTCAGGGGCATTCCTCAGAAACACTGAGTGAATACAGCCTCCTGTCGAACAGGGCTGACTTCTGAACTCTTCTGAAGAATGAGCCAATCATATTTCCCTTTGGATCCTGCTGTTTTCAGGGGATGAGGTCAGATCACCAAAGCATTTTAGGGGGCCATGGGCCCCACTGTCATTCCTGACATGCTGGGAAAGGGAGGGTTATCTTCCTGACTTTGAAGCAAACATTTTCTGCCTGAGTGACTTAAAAAATCCAAAGGACCCACTTCACAGCATCAAGTTTCTTCAGGTTATTCTTCCATGACGGATAGAGTAAGCACTAATAGAGTCAATCAAATGAAAATTATTGGCACCAGGGCACTCTCAATGATATGCATTATTGCTGCACTGGTAAAAGGGCAGGCTTGGCACTGAGAGGCCTCAGCTGGGAGTCAATGGCATTGGGCACCATGAAGCTCCACTTTCACCAAGTCCTTACAGCGCTGCTATGATGGAGCAGCCCTGTGGCCCTGCTGGACACTCAGCTGCCATTCACTCCTGTCTCTTCTTCAGCAACCAGGCTGGGGGTGGTGATAATGATAATTAATGGTGCTTACTAGTCTCACTTCTCCCATTTACGGGAGGCCCTGCACTAGGCATTTTACATACTTTTTCTCATTCAGTCCTCAGACCAAATCTATCAGGTTGCTACTATCCACATTTTACAGATGAGGAAACTGAGGCGACCACAGCTTAAGTACCTTGTCTAAAGTAATGTTGTGGCAGATGTAGGATTTGAAGCAAGTATGCCCAACTCCAAAGACAGTACTCTCGTCATCATGCCAAATGACCACAGCTTAAGTACCTTGTCTAAAGTAATGCTGTGGCAGATGTAGGATTTGAAGCAAGTATGCCCAACTCCAGAGACAGTACTCTCGTCATCATGCCAAATGACCTCCCATCACTTTAAAAGACTGGGTTATGTCAGCATGGCCAATGAGAGAGGCAGAAAAACATGTGGGAGAATTACAAAAGACCTAAATCAAAGGACTTCCCTGGTGATGCAGTGGTTGAGAATCTGCCTTCCAATGCAAGGGACTCAGGTCTGATCCCCGGTTAAGGAACTAAGATGCCATAAGCCAGGGAGCAACTTATCCCATGCTATGTAACTACTGAGCCTGTGCACTCTAGAGCCTGTGCTCCACAACAGAAGAAGCCATAGCACACCACAATTAGAGAAAACCCACATGCTACAATAAAGACCCAGAGCAGCCCAAAAGAAAGAACCAAAGTTGAAGTACTCACTCTGCTAGTTCTGCTACCTAACTTCTCTAAGCCTCTCTTTCTACATCTATAAAGTGGGCCTTTTATTAATTACTACCTTACAGATTGTTAAAAGGATTACATCAAGACAATGCATGTCAAGTCCTTTACATTTTCAGTGCTAGGACCATGTTAGCTTCATATGCAGGGCTCTGTCTACGACACTATATCCGAAGGCAGGAGTTAGATCTGTTTCAGTCAACCAATGCATAGTACCTGGCATAGACTAGAAACTCAAATAAATACTGTTGAATAGATGGATAAAGGAGTTGATAAATATACAAATGACTGGATACAAAGGTGAATAAATATACTTGCTTTTTCTCAAAGGATCATGTGCCCCATGGTTCCCCAACAAACTTACCTCTCAGTCTTGGGATGGGGGAGCTCTTTGCCAGGCCCAGTTTCCTGGTCTGTGTCGTGGGTGCCCTCAGGGGTGCCCTGGCCCACCCGACAGCTGAGGTGGGCATCCTTGCCCCGCCTGGGTTCCGGGCCATCACATTTCTTCTCAGCCTCGCTGTCAGACAAGTCTTCTGGGGAGCTGTCCTCACCACTGGTCTCCTCACTCGAGGTGGTCTCATAGCTGCAGAAGGAGACAGGGTCACTCATTCTGTGCTTCCTGCCCAGTGCTCATGTCAACACAGGTGAGAACTCAGTGGGTTTTAGATAACACTGGCCTGCTCACTAACCTTGTCCTTCATTGTCTACACCTGCAGGCCTGGGCAAGGGGACTCCCAGGAAATTTACTGTCAGAGGACCATGCTCTTAAGAGCTCTAACACTAGAGGCCATTTGGGGAGTAAAGGTAATTGACTAAGCTCTTTGCAACAAACATACAAATAGCCCATGGCCTAATTGGCCATGCATTCAGTTGCATTCAGATGATTCAGAAAGGCAATCCAAGGTTCTCATGAAAGCATTTGATTCTGGAATCCAAATGTCCTGTTCAGAGAGGGAACCAGATCTAGGCAAACATCCCCAACCCCTACACTGAATTCTCTGAATTGCCTGACAAATCCTCACATCTCTGGGTGATAGTGAAGCCTACCTTTAGACCCCTGTTCTAGCCCAGCTTACCCCTGGAAAGGGTGGAACCATCTGCATCTACTCCTGGGACACAGCTGGGAATCTTGAACCTAGCACCTGCCTTTCTCAGTTGCTATTTCATCCACAGCTTGGAAGAGCAAAAGTGTGGGTGTAGGTCACTTGACTCATGGCCTTCCCTCCCTAGCAATGATCCTTATGTTCAGTTATATACAACTCTATTGAGGCAGTAGACCAGACACCATGGAGGAAAGTTCTGGAAGACTTATTGATCTCTCTGCTGATGGTCAACAAGAGACCTTTGATGGAGGATCCTCCAGATCAAATGAAGACTTCAGATTCTTGGCCCACTGGACACTTCCAGAGCCGAGGTGAGACCAGTGCCATGATTTCTACTGAACCCCCTCATGCTCTTTCTCTGTATAGTGGTCCCTATGCAAGACCTCTGTGCTGACTGAATTTGCAAACCCAACCTGCTCGCTGGTATGCTTGCATTCTGTCTTGTTCAAACCCCACATATTTCTTCCTCTACTGTGCTTGGAACAACCTTTTGTTTTTGTGATTAAGAAAGTGGGGGACATATTAAATTTACCAAATAATTCTTTATCTTAGAATTGTTTCCATGAAAACTCCAAAATCCCTGTCCTAACTGAGCTGAAACTCTAAGTAGAGGGTGGGAGAAAATAAACATATGAACAATGTATTCAGATAATCATAAGAGCAATCAATAAACTAGTAATGGGCCATGGGATACTCTGATGGGAGGAGGGGCCACTTTATTTAGAGCAGAATTTTTTAACATTGGCTGCATGTTAGAACTATCTGAGGGTACTTAAAATTTCCAGTAGCTGTACTTCACCTGAGAGTAATTAAACCAGAGTCTTTCATCTGGGAGGGGCTCAAGCATTGATATTTTTCAAGGCTGCCCCAGGGTTTCCTAGGTTCAGTCAAGGTTGAGAACCATCACATCAGAGTGACATGTACTGACAGTTATCTGCAAAAGGAGCACTTTTAAAAAAAAATCAATATCTTGGGATAAACCATAATGGAAAAGAATATTTTAAAAAGAATGCATAAAAAATAAATATATGTGTAAAAAAAAAAGAAAAGAGCACGTTAAATGGTGTGTGTGCTCAGTTGCTCAGTCATATCCACCTCTTTGCGACCCCATTGACTGTGTAGCCCACCAGGTATCTCTGTCCATGGGATTTTTCAGGCAAGAATACTGGAGTGGGTTGCCACTTCCTCCTTTTTAAGTGGAAGGAAAGGCAAATGCAAAGTCCCCAAGCTCAGCCTTACCCAGCATGTTTGAGTGAAGAAAGGCCAGAGCCTGTGGAGGAGGGGCGAGGAATGCTATAGTCACAAGACAGACTTCCAGGTTTTGGTACAAAGCTGGCAATTTTGCAAGTATTTAAGCAGGGGGAGAGGCAGGGCCTGCTTTACGCTTTGAGATTAGGCTGATTCTCCTTCCTGGACACAAGCTGGTAAAATAAAAAAGTGGTTTCTCCTGGGCCACAATATCTGACAGCTGCAGGAGTGGGAACAGCAACCCACCTATGACCCCACTTCATCTTTTCTGATGTTTCCCTCACAGAACATCGAACAGTAGTGACAACACCCTTGTCTGAATCTGGTGTCTTCCTTCTGGTCTGACCCAAATTAGCCAGGGTTCCAATCTCTTCTGGGCACTTCCCAGGCACATCCCTGTGGGCTTTCCTACCATCCTCTGCTTCTTTCTCAACTAGAGTTCAGCTAAGCCTGTCCAAGTTTTCTCTTTACTTTTGTTTCAACTCTACCCAGGTCCAGACTGTGAGTTAAAGGCAAGGACCATGATTTATTTGAACTTTTTTATCCCTATCACCAAACACTCATTGGTATTTAATAAATGTTCGCTAAATGACTGACTGAGAAAGTATTCTAAATCCAGCGGTTTACTGTCTACCCTATATAAGGTCTGGTTCAAGTTCTGAGTCAACAGACATTGGTTGTTTTCCTTCATCCTAAAAAACGTCAGTTTGATTTGCTATAAGTTAAAGGAAGGAAAAAATTAAAAGGATGAAATTTTAAATTATACAAATTAAGGGTTTGTCGACTCAGTGTTGTGGTTCAGATTAAATGTCTTCCTTCAAGGGCTCATGTGTCCCCCAACTCCCAGAAGGTACTGAATCCTGGCCCCGGGGACACAAAAGCCAAGACATATTAAGAGCACAGGATCCAACAGAACTACCACGTCTGGCAGGCAGCCAAACATATGCAAACCCGAGAGGGAATTTTAAAGGGCCGTTGAGATTAATTCCCTTGAAGAAGAATGAAAACCAGATGCTTCCCCCTAGGAAAAGAGTGTTCAGGACAATGGGAGAGGTGGTGTGCAGGGCAGTCTGGGCTTCACGAGCGATGCTTACCCACCGTTAACCCCAACAAACTGAAGGTTCTTTTTGGTCCCATTACCTCCTGCACGGAAGCCATAGTCTTTCTTTTTCATTATGGATTTAAGGCTGGTCGACGGGGAGATCTCTAGGCAGACACAACATCACAGGTTAGCATGATCTGGGGAATACCCCCGAGTGCAA
Source organism: Tragelaphus eurycerus (assembly GCA_935064755.1). Lineage (NCBI taxonomy): Eukaryota > Metazoa > Chordata > Mammalia > Artiodactyla > Bovidae > Tragelaphus > Tragelaphus eurycerus. Next base: position 5,742,071 of record CAKXYN010000092.1, on the reverse strand, counting down.
CAGAACTGTGATCCTCGCTTTGAGGGGACACAGGCTGGAGGTGTGTGAAGGGGAAGAACAGGAACTAGACAATATAAATCAAATATTCTGAGGGTCTTTGAGGGGCGCCGGACTTCTGGTCAATGCTAGTCAAATTGTTCTTGTTTACAAACCCTCTACATGAAGATGACAGAGAAGGGTTATTGGAGAGTTATTGAACCATGTGGGTGGCGTGGGTGCCATTGTAGTCCCTATCTCAGTCTGGGGAAATCTGAGGCTCGGATGTGCTGAGTGAACGACAGAGCAGCAGCAGAATTTAGGCCTCCCGACCCCTGATCCAGCACCCACTTTTGCACCTCAGAGGCCCTTCCTGGCTCACAAGTCAGTTAATATTTGTGATGTGGGGCAGGCATGGAAAACACATGAGCAAGAGCACACATCTTATTTTGCTGTTCTCAAAGGTACAGGGGGCAGTTCACAAGGGCTAAGACTAGAACTAGCACCGAAATAATGAGAAAGCCAATTTGTGCTCTGCGGCAGGAAGCAGACTAACACGTTGCTGCCCATTAAGCAAAGCAAAATATGGTTCCACTTAACAAAGAAGAGTGTGTGATCTGTTACAGGAAGAAGTGCTGCTCAGCCAAAGGGTCGACTTGCACATGTGAGTATGGAAGTCTCTCTTTCTCTCTCTCTCTCACACACACACACACACTGAAGTTCAGTAAAATATTTCAGATCTCAATAGAATGTTCTTCCAAAACAAGGCTACAAAAAACCTCTAATGTGCAAGAACTAGGGAGGACTGCAGGAATGCAAGAGCCCAAGACACAGTTAAGGAAGGCAGAGGTTTATAGCACTCACAGCCAGTGCCAGGGCTGCCTGCACACAATGCAAATGAGAATGAGGCACCCCTCTGGGCAGACACAGTGCTGCGGGCTTGGCAAGTGTGGGCTGAGTTTCAGCTCCCATTTACCCTCTGGCATCTTTGTGCCCTGTGCTATCTGAACAGCTGTACGTGGTGGCCCTGCAGTCAGTCTCAACGTTAGAGCAAGGACAACAGGAGGGGTACCAAGCCTCCACTGTTACAGAGATCAGTTTTTATTCCACTGGGCTCCCGGATGTGTTTAAATCTTTTTAAAAAACATATGCATGCAATTAAAACCCTTGTTCCCCCTTGACTCCTCAAGTAAAGGAGAAATGGTTCCCAGTCTCAGGCACCAGTATTTACCCATTGGTGGGGAGGAGGAGGGGCCTGGGGGCTCCTTCTGGGGTGGAGCCTGGGCCGAGTAGGCAGACAGAAGCAGGTTGAGGGAGCTCTGCAGCTGGCTTTGGATGCTGCTGAGCTTGGAGGCAGGCTGCTTGATGGCGCGGGCCAGCTCAGGGTACCCGTGTTCCAGGCAGCTCCACTGCTCCTGCAGGAGCTCTTGGATCTTCTTAACGTACTGACCAATAGTGGCATCGGTGGGGGAGCTTGGTGGCCTTCCAGGGCGCTCCTTCCCCGACAGCTCTGGACCAGCCTCCTCCCTCCCTGCTGGGGGAGCCTTTCTCTCGCCACTCCCTGGAGATCCTCCTACTCCCCTGTGCAGACCCTTAATTCCCACCGAAGGACCTCCTGCCTGCTCAGAACCTCCCTCTTCGATCCTGAGCTCAGTAGAGAGGCAGCTGTGTAAAGAAGGCATGAGGACCGTCTCAGAGCCCTGTGGCAGTGATGGCTGGGGCGGTGACACAAGTCCTGCTGGGCTCCCATCCCCTCGTCTGTGACTTTCCCGCCCCCACAGGAGGCCATTCCCCTCTCCCCCGGCTCCCCAGCTTTCAGATCCCATGCTGCCCAGAAGGCTGACCCCAATGCTCTTGTCACACGACTGTCTGGTCAAGAGCCCCTGCAGGGGGTCAGTGTTGACCATGGCATCAGTCTGGCCCTGAGCATCTTTGGTGTTTCCACTGCTAAGCTTTTCTACCAGTTGAGCTACAGTGCACTCTAGCTCTTGAATCCTCTGCCCCCTCGCCTTGATTTCCTCTTCCTGCCGCTGGAGGGCAGCTCTGACCTGGGCCAGTTCCTCAGTTCTTCCAGACAGTTCGCCTTCAAGGTCCGAGATCTGCTGCTTCAGGCGGGAGATGCTGCCAGGATGCAGGGAAGCAAGGCCCAGGCTTTCCTCCGTGACGCGGATCCCGATGCTTCTCACGTCCACCTCTACAGGTGGTGGTGGTGGGATTTCGCTGATGTTGAGCTCGATTTCTTCCAGGGGGAGCTCATTCTCAGGGATGGGTGACGGCAGAGGTGGGGGACTTGGTGTTGGAGTGCTGGGGGTTGTGACCACCACCTGGGCTTCTCTGCTTTCCCGTTGGTCTTCTGCATCCTCTAGAACCACAAGTGCATTCTGGGACGAGAAAGGTGGACTCGGGAAAGAGAGGTGATTTGGAGCCTCTCCTTCGCTTTCTGGAGGCTCGGACCCCTCCTGGATCAGCTCCGGAATCCCTGGTACTAGGTCTCCTGACTCTCTGACTTCCTGTTGGGTTGCTGCTCGCTGAGTGGAGTTGGAAAAACCTGCAAATCCTTCCGCGGGCCCAAAGGCACTATCACAGACAACGTCTTCGCCCTGAAGTGGGGGGAGGACAGGCGGGGTGGGGGGTCCTGAGTTTAGGCTTGGGTCCTCTGAGGCCCTGGTTTGCAGAAGCGTGGCGGGCATGCTGGATGCTCTCAGAAGCTGGGGCCGTCCACTCCCGGAGGTGAGCTCAGCCTCCCCAGGAGCAGCAGCAGCCTCTAGCTGTCTGGCTGTCTCCGTCAGCAGGGCCTTCCGGTGGTAGCTCACCTCGCTGCCGCTGGCGGCTTGTGGGGCTTGGGGGTGATCCCCGAGGGGCAGTGGCTGGGCTCGGGCCTCTGTCCCCAACACTTTCCTCGATACCATGGGGGACCAGTTCCGGTGGGAAAGAACAGCATGGGGGCGAGCCCCGCTGTCGGGAAGGCTGAAGTTTCGGGGCAAAGTACTGAACTTGGCTTGCTTGGCCCTTCTGTGGATAGGAATCCTTTTGATGGTGTTTCCCTTCTCGATGTCATCCACATACTTGAGGAAGTCCAAGTCCAAATGGAAGCCATATGGGGTCTCCACAGAGTAGGGGTAGCTCTTTGGAGCGTCTTTCTCTTCATCCCCCTGAGAGGACTGGTCTTTGGCTGGGAGACAGAAGACGTAAAAAAGAAGCACAAAGTTAATATATGCAGGATGGTGAGACCTAATATGTGCGATTTTGACTTAATGCTCTTGTATAAGTGTTCTCCTAAATGTTCCGACCTCTGAATTATGCTGAGAAGTGCACGGACTTTTGGCTGTGCTGAGAAACCCTGTTATTAAATCAATGTGGACTTAGTCAATGTCTGCAAGGAAATAGGTGAAGGGAATAGTTTCCAATCTGCACTGTGTCATCTCAGCTATGATTGTGGAATGGGCCTTCAAATCAGAAAAATAAAATAGTCTCATACTGTTTTTCTGTGGTTTGAGTCATGTAATTGCTGAACTGAAGTAGCCAGGAATTTGCCAAATAAGGGTACTAATTGGTAATTGTGACTATGGATGTTTTCCCAGGATGAGATACACAATTTTCTCAACATTAAAAAGAGAACCTTGCATTATTCAAATAGGTACTAGTAAATCTTACTAAAACCAGAGATATCAAGGAGTCATGCTTCCTACATTATTTAAGCTTCCTCTGGTGGCTGAGCCTCTAGGTTTGTGAAGCTCAGAAGGAAAGGGAACATATAGTCACACTCAGCCTATACTCTCTTCACCAGAAAAAAGCATGGTGCTTAACAAACACATTTTACTTTCAAAAGCTTATCCCAAATAAGGAAATATCACATTTTTCACAAACTGGAAAAAAAAAAGTGGTGGAGGAATATGGGACAATTAATGTAAAAAGAGACATTGACAAACATCCTCCAAGAGGTGTGGGACTTGTGATTTTTCAGGGCAGCCCAAAGTATCAGGGAATAGCACAATGAAAAAGGTCTCTATCATACCAAAGCACACGGATCTTGACTCCAACAGAGGATGCTGAGAACAAGTCAGTTCTTTGATTATCTGAATCCATAGGGATTTGTCTCCAAGTAGCCTCTTCCTCTAGAGAAGGCAATGGCAACCCACTCAAGTACTCTTGCCTAGAAAATCCTATGGATGGAGGAGCCTGGTAGGCTGAAGTCCATGGGTTCACGAAGAGTCGGACACGACTGAGTGACTTCACTTTCACTTTTCACTTCCATTCATTGGAGAAGGAAATGGCAACCCACTCCAGTGTTCTTGCCTAGAGAATCCCAGGGACAGGGGAACCTAATGGGCTGCCGTCTGTGGGGTTGTACAGAGTCGGACATGACTGAAGCAACTTAGTAGCAGCAGCAGCAGCAGCCTCTTCCTCGGGTTAAACAGTCTTTGTTTTTTTGATGTTCCTCATGTGACACCCCTTATTATCTCTGTGACATTCTGCTAAACATCCTCTGGAAATGCTGAGCTCAGGAGAGAACATTATTGAAGAGCACAGAGGCCAAGAATATGGACCCTGGAGCCTGGTCTATATCTCAGCTTTGTGACCTTGGGGAAATTACATAGCCTCCCTACATCTAATCATCTGTAAGATGGCAATAATAATAGGGAAGATGAGACTTGTGGACTGATTAATTAATACATATAACATGCTTAGAACAATGCCTATCACATGATAAACATTTAATACACACTCAATACTGTAGTTACTATCTTTGTGGAAGCCCAAATCATAGAGAACTGAAGCCTTCTAATGGAAGCTGATTTTCTGGGTACACAGGAGGGGATTCTCAAATTATTTTGTATCTAACTGGTTGCTTGACTCTAAGAGTGATAGGCCCTGGAGGCAAAAAAGACAAAATAGCAGTAATTTGGTTCACTTACCTCAACCACTAATTTATTGAGCATCTGTGTTGGTTGCTAAGATAGATCCTAAGGACACTAGAGATAAATCACGTATAGCACTGCTCTCAAAAAAAAGTATAGTCAAGTAGGAGAAACACCAACAAGTATGATGCAATGTGACAAGGATGGCAACAGATACATGCTCAAGGATCAGTCTTCCTTCCTGACTTATTTTCCTAGTTTCTCCAGAATAACTTTCTTGGACTTAGAGGCTCATTCTGCCTTGGTTGGAGAGAGATGACTTCACAAGAGTGAAGCCATGTAACTGGGTATTAAATGAATAAAGAGCAATTTTCCAGGAGAATAAGAGAGTGAAGGACATTGTGGCTGTATATTTCCAAGATGACTATTATCAATTCCTACCTTCTCTAGACAGGCAAGGGAATCCCACATGAAGACATGGCATCTATTTCTTCACCCTTTAGAATCTCAGCTGGCCCGTGAGTGCTTTGACCAAAAGAAAATGGCAGAAATGACACTGAGAAAATCCCAAGGGCAGTTCATAAGAAGCCTCTTAAGTGTCATGTGGGTTTCTTAGAATGCACACTCAGTGGGAAGCCAGATGCCACATAAAGGGATCCAGCATCCCTGAGACTGCCATGCTGTGAGGAAGCCCAAGTGGGCCCATAGAGAGTTCATGTGGAGAGAGGGAGAGAGATGCCTAGCCAGCCTGAGCTGTTCCAGACATCCTGGCTCAGGTGCCAGGTATAAGTATACTCCCAGTATAAGTCAGCTTCCAGATAACTGCAGCCTCAGCCCTCATCAAGAGGGCACTCCAAGTGAGAACCATTCAGTTGAGCTTGTGTTAATATTGCATGATTATTTTACTCCACTGAACTTTAGAGTGGTTAGTTATGCAGCAATAGATAGCCAGGACAGATCAGATATATGTCAGAAAATGAGCAAATGCTTTGAGGTGTGAAAAGTGAAAGAAAGTGAAGTCACTCAGTCCTGTCCAATTCTTTGCAACCCCATGGACTATAGCCTACCAGGCTCCTCCATCCATGGGATTTTCCAGGCAAGAATACTGGAGTACGTTGCCATTTCCTTCTCCAGGGGATCTTCCCAACCCAGGGATCGAACCTGAGTTTCCTGAATTGCAGGCATATGCTTTGCCTTCTGAGCCACAAAGGACGCCCCTTGTGTGAAAATCCACGGTAATTCAGGGTTCTGTAATTGCAGTCATATGGCTGGAACTTAAAATGTGGAAGAGAAGGGTGAAGAGTAGGGAAAGACAAAACTGGAAGGTCATCAAAACCCAGATCAGGGAGCCACTTGTATGCTTGCCACCAAGCTTTGACTTTACTCTCTAGGCAGTGAGAGCCATCAAAGAGTTTTACACAAGGGAGTGACTTGATCAAATGTGACTTCACAATGATCATTCTCGCAGAGGATTAGAAGATGGACAAACCAGAAACCCAAGGATCAGTTGGGAGACTGCTGACATGATCTAGATGAAATAAGCTAAGGGAATGGAGAGAAAGGGCAGGTTCAAGAAGAGGTGCACATGATGGCATTACCTGGGGCACATAGGACTGCTTTATTCCTTAAAAGTGATGACATATTCGGGCTGAGCTCTTCCCACTTGCCTGTGTGATATATCTTTCTGGCCAGTGTCACATGCTTGGGGCACAGGAACTGTATTTATGGAAGTACAAGTATCTCCAAAGAACTAAAGAAGTCAAGTAGACACACGAAGTCTGAACCCTTGAACACTGACACAATCGACCCTACCAGCCTCAATGCTACGTAAAATCTCAAGGCCTGTGGGCGATTAAGTCACAACAGGGAACAGAACAAGGCATTGGTTGGTGCTGATCTACAGAGTTGGGTCCAAGTTTTGTTCCAGAGCTTCTGTGCAAATACCTGGACTCCAGGCAGGAAAGGAGTAAACACTCCTCCAGCATCCAAAAAATTCCAACTAAGTTCCCATTCACCCACATAATTTTTTTTTAAACCAACTTGCTTTTCCTCAAAGGGGCACACTGGTAGTCTCAATAAATGACAGCAATTGCTTTCTGTTAGTTTCCCAGCTGCACTCTGCTATACTCTTAAGCCTACCGGTCAACTTAGCAGCCTCCTGGACTTCAGGAACAAGCCAAATAAAAGAGGAGGTATTTGTCTAAAGTTAAATAGGGAGCAGATTTATGACCCAGAAGGCAAAGAACACTACAAAGGAGAGAGTGCATTATTTATCTGCTTATTGCCTCAATTCGGTAGAAATGCAGTGATTTGCCCATCAGCCGCTGGGAGCAGGGCCAGAGCACAAATACAAAAAAGGCATCAAATGAGAAACAGCAGATTCAAAGGGGAAGTATTCCACAAGCAAGACTGAGGTGAACCAAAGAAGTCTGTAAGACTGAGTAGTTACCCCGATGATGGCTTTAATAGGTGCTTCCCAAGGTAGGGGTATATTTCTCTCTCAGTCTCTTTCACACACACACACACACACACACACACACACACAAGCACATTGTACTGTTGGGCCTGCCACCTACCACTCTGTGCTCCTCTTTCTCCCACTGCAAGAGGAATGTTGGACCTTGAATGAAGGATCTTGATCTTATATACTGTGAGATCTGTGTTCACATTAAGTTCTGCTCCTTTTAATTCTACCTGGTGATAGGTATGCAGGAGCTCAGAATTCCAGGCATCAGGCCAGGGCACGAATTAATTAGGAGGGCTGTCTTCTCAAAATGAACTTCAGATCAGACACACCAACACGTAGCCAAACTGGCTGGAGTTGAATCCTGCCTCTGTCATCTCCTACTTCTGTGATTCTGGGCAAATTACTTAAATTCCCTATACTTTAATCTCTCCATTTGTAACACAGCAATAACGATACCTAACTCAAAGAGTTGTTGTGATTGTAGGCACTGATGAGCAGAGAACATGACATGGGTACTCAACAAAGGGGCCGAAAAGCAAGGATGAGCTGGTTCCAAATGGGGCAGCAGGTTTTCACTGAGACTGAGCACTCTCCTGGAGTATTTAACTCTGTGTTAGGATGACAGCCTCAAGAGGGAGTGAGCGTCCAAGAAAACAACTCTGAAGAAACTGGGGAAATGAGTCAGGGGAGAAGGAAAAAGTAGGATATATGAGGCTCCAGTATCCTTGCCTGGAGAATTCCATGGACAGAGGAGCATGGCGGACTACAGTCCATGGGGTCGCCAAAGAGTCGGACACCACTGAGCAACTAAATGGCAACAAATATGAGGCTCAGAGCCACCTAGGATTCCCTAGAGAGTCTTGGTCTGAAAGCACCCAGATCACCAGACCTTGAAAAGGAACCTGCAGATACAGTGATGAGCCTGAGTTACACACAGACTCGAGAAAGGAGATTAGAAGTAGCCCAGGCAAGGAGGGAGGTGCCGCAGTCATTGCCCTGAGGGACAAAGTGAAATGCAGGGCAGGTAAGTGAATCCATTAGAAGCATTTAAAATGATGGGGGGAAGTCCAAAAGCCTATACTCAGTTTCTGAAGGAAACAGGAAAAACAGAAAGGAGAGAGAAAATGGCCAAAACTACAACCGGAAAAAAAGAGGAATTAAATGAGCCTCCTCAAAAGGCCAAGATGGCGGAAACTCTTTTCCCCCTTCCGCCTTTATTTTGCAAGATGTGTGGGCCTGAAGGGAGGGGTGCCTTTCTTAGCTGGTTGTGGGTGATCACGTGGCAAGCAGCTGTGCCGAGGCTGCTGAGCAGGGACAAATGAGGCAAGCAGAAATGACAGGCCCCCGGGGCATTAAGGGAATTAGCTGGTGTTCTGTGGGACCACTTCCAGGGATGCACTGAAAAGGCAGCTCTCTGGGGAGAGAGGCAGACTTTTGAAATAGATGGTAACTGCATTTGGAAAGGAGGATAGAGCGGGGCTGGAGCTGCTGTCCAGAATTTAAGTCCTGCACCGGTGAAGGGCCATCTAGGCTCTCCTGTTTCCTGTCATTCAGTGATTTGGAAAAAAACATTTCATTAGAAGTCAGGGGATCGGAGTCTAGTCCATGACATTTGGCCAATTTCCTAGAGAAGGAAAAGGAGGAACATTCCTTGAGACGTTTGTTGGGCTAAATAGTGATTACTCAACAACCTTACATGGGTTATCTCATCCAGTGCTTTACCATCCCTGTGAAGTAGGTATGCTATGCTATGCTAAGTCACTTCAGTCGTATCCGACTCTGTGTGACCCCATAGACGGCAGCCCCCCAGGCTCCCCCGTCCCTGGGATTCTCCAGGCAAGGACACTGGAGTGGGTTGCCATTGCCTTCTCCATAGGAGAAGGCAATGGCACCCCACTCCGGTACTCTTGCCTGGAAAATCCCACAGACGGAGGAGCCTGGTGGGCTGCCGTCCATGGGGTCACTGAGGGTCGGACACGACTGAGCGACTTCACTTTCACTTTTCACCTTCATGCATTGGAGAAGGAAATGGCAACCCACTCCAGTGTCCTTGCCTGGAGAATCCTAGGGACAGGGGAGCCTGGGGGGCTGCCGTCTGTGGGGTCACACAGAGTCGGACACAACTGAAGTGACTTAGCAGCAGCAGCAGCAGCATAGATAAGGTGTAGCAGACTATTAATAAAAATAGCCACAATTATAATCCACCCTTGTGTACTTCTCTCCCACACTGATCCTAGCTTGGCTTTGTGACTTGCTTTGGCCAGTGGGTCAACAGCAAATGTGACATATGCAGAGACTTGAAAGTTGCTTGCACACAGGAGTTTGTCTATTCTTACTATGCTTGAAAACCCTTCTGTCAACAGGTGAACATACCTCAGCCAGCCTGCTGGACAACAAAAGAGACACAGCCAAATCATCACCAATGCCCCAGGTGATGTGGGGTCAACCACCAGACATATGAGTGTGGCCATCCTAAACCATCAGGTCAAGTCGCCCAGAAGACCATAGCCACATAAACAAGTCCAACAGCAATCAGTCACATTGGCCCAGCTCAGAACAAAGGCTCGGCCAACCCAAAGAATCTTTTGAGAAATAATAAATACCTTTAAGTATATATATGTATGTGTGTGTGTGTGTGTGTGTATATATATATATATATATTTAGTGATTTGTTATGCATCAAAGCTAACTGATATATGAAGGAAATGAGGCTCAGAGAAGTGAAATGCCTTGGAGGATCAGTCAGGTAGGAATGTTGGCTCTTTTACCATATCATGCCTTGTCTCTAAAATGAGGTTAATGAGGGAGGTCATCCTGCTCCCTTCTTGGTGCCAAGAAAGGATGAGAAACACTCCAAAAATTACACAAGTCCAATATAAACATAAGGCTTCATTTTCATTCCCTACCACTTTCTCTTGTTCATGTCTGAAATACATGGTTTGGGTTTCCCAGCACCGCCTCTATGGGGAAGGTCTCCCACGTTTCCCCTAAGCTATCCAGGATTTGTGGTAATAATTTTTTCCAACACAAGTGCTCACTGTAGACCAGGGAATACAAAGGAGCCTGCCTACCATCGGTCTTCTCCATCTTAGGGATTGTTGACCTCCAGTCTCTCAGGCACTCTTCATCCGGTAAGTCTGTAAAATTCGTTGGAGAGTTCTGAAGGGAAGAAGGAAGGAAAAGCAGAGATTCTCATTACAGTTAGAATAAGTATAGAGGACCCCTCCTTACCTTTCTCCCAGGGTGCCCATGAGCTCATAGCCCTCCAAGGAGAGAAATTAAAAGCCTTTACACAATGCCTAGAGTCCAATCTTGGGTGTGTCTTCATGGGATGTTAGCAGTAGTTGACACCAAAGGAAGTCTCTGGTCCTACTCTCTCACTGGGAAGATGAGGAAACTGAAGCTTAGGAGTTAATTGTTCTGTGCAACACCTCTCAGCATATTAGTGAAGAAACTGGGCCCATGGCTCCAACGAGCAGCTATCCTTAACATCAGGGGCTGAAATCTACTCACCTCCATCACAGAGAACAAATTGTGTAAGTGCTTGAATTGGGGGGCAGCATGGAGCTGGAGTAGAGAAATTAGGGAGAAGAAAGATAAATGTGGATGGTCCTGGAGGCTAAGAGTGGTCACTAAGGAGGCAGACAACGGGAAGTCATGGAAGGTCCTAAGCAGGGGTGAGGGAGGGTCACCCTTGCTAGAAAGAGGAAGTTCTGAAACAACCTATGTGTCCATTAACAGATGAAGGAGTAGAGAAGATGCGGTGTCTCTCTGTGTGTGTGTACAGGTATATACACACGGAGTGGAATATTATTTAGCCAATAGAGGGAATCTTGCCATTTGTGATAACACAAACATGTACTGTATTTGTCTTTGACTTAGTCCACTGACCATAATGCCCTCAGGTACACCTGAGGACAAATACTGTATGAAACTTCATATGAAACTATGAACTACACATGAAACTTCATTAAAAAAAATTTTATAGACACCGAGAATAGATTGGTGGTTGTCAGAGGCAGGGGTTGGGTGGGTGAGGGGTAGGCAAAACGGGTGAAGAGGCTCCAAAGATACAAACTTCCAGTTCTAAGATAAATAGGACCTGGGGATGTAATGTATAGCATAGTGACTATAGTCAACAACACTGTATTATATTTTTTGAAAGTTGCTAAGAGAGTAGATCTTAAAAGCACTATGAGGTACCATTTCACGCCAGTCAGAATAGCTGCGATCCAAAAGTCCACAAGCAATAAATGCTGGAGAGGGTGTGGAGAGAAGGGAACCCTCTTACACTCTTGGTGGGAATGCAAACTAATACAGCCACTATGGAGAACAGTATGGAGATTCCTCAAAAAATTGGGAATAGAACTGCCTTATGATCCAGCAATCCCACTGCTGGGCATACACACTGAGAAAACCAGAATTGAAAGAGACACGTGTACCCCAATGTTCATAGCAGCACTGTTTACAATAGCCAGAACGTGGAAGCAACCTAGATGTCCATCCACAGATGAATGGATAAGCAAGCTGTGGTACATATACACAATGGAGTATTACTCAGCCATTAAAAAGAATACATTTGAATCAGTTCTAAGGAGGTGGATGGAACTGGAGCCTATTATACAGAGTGAAGTAAGCCAGAAACAAAAACACAAATACAGTATACTAACGCATATATATGGAATTTAGAAAGAGGATAAAAATAACCCTATTTACAAGACAGCAAAAGAGACACTGATGTATAGACCAGACTTTTGGACTCTGGGACCGGGAGAGGGTGGGATGATGGGGGAGAATAGCATTGAAATATGTATAATATCATATCTGAAAAAAAAAGTAAATAAATAAATAAATAAAAACTGAGAAGCAGGAAAAAAAAAGTTCTTATCACACACAAAAAATAAAAATAACTAGGTGACATAACGATGTTAACTAAACTTACTGTGGTGGTCATTTCACGACATATACAGTAATCAAATCATTATGCTGGACACTGTGCTAGATGTCAATTATACAATTACACAGTGTTAGATGTCAATTATAATTCAGCTGAAAAAAGAAAGCGAAGGTTCCTGGGCAGAGCACACGGCTGCCTGTCTCAGTGCCCTGGCTCTGCAGTCCACAGCCAATGACGGGGACTCCCGGATGCAGTGAGGGGTGTGGGGCAGGAGAGGCCCAGCAGCTCCAAGGTGAAAAGTGCGAAGGAGAAGGATGAGGACAAAACCCTATACATGGCCCCTTCATCATCACGGCCTCTTCTCTCCCTCTGTATCCCTCTTCCTCCCACCTCATAACATTACTGAGTAACAGGCAGAGCTCAGAGCACTTGGCATACTCGAATTACCTCATGCAAGCCTCATCATAACCCCAAGAGGGTTATTATTGTCCCTATTTTCCAGATAAGGAGACTGAGGCTATCTACAGCGATACCACCCTGCATGCGCCCGATCTCGTCTGATCTCAGAAGCTAAGCTGGGTTGGTCCTGGTTAGTACTTGGATGGGAGACTGAGGCTGAGAGAGTTTAAAGGCCTGCCCCAAGTTACATAACAAGCCAGAGTTGGTGTAGGATTTGCTTTTAAGTCAAGTCGACTCCAAGCCTGTGCTGGGAGCGAAAGTGATTTGTAAACATTTGTCCACTAATGTAAGCAAGCCTGATGACTGATCCCTAGCTCTCTTTTGTGAGGGAAAATGTTCCGGACTCTGCTTCTTTGCTTCTCCCTCCAGTGCAGATAACGCATCTTCTGGGCATGCACAAGGAGGATGGCTCCCTTTGTAAGTCCTTCTGGCCAAGTGCAATCTGCTTCTCTGAGGCTGGACACCAAGTAACAAAGCTCCTCCTAAGCAAGAGGGTGCAGGTGAACCTCCGGCTGCAGAAACTCACCGTCCCCTCAAGGAGTTCAGTCACACCCACTGCCCTTGGTTAGAGTTACAATTCAGTCCTTCATCTACCAGGTCATAGAGCTTCAGATAACTTTGCAGCACACTTGGGGTCAAATTTCATTAAAAAAGAACTCTATAGAGACCTCTAATTGTTCTCTTAGACTTGAATTTTGCTAAAATTAATCATTCCAAGGCAAGAGAAATTAAATGGAGCTGATACCCCAACTCTCTGAAGAACAGGGCCAAGCAAGCTTTCATTCTAAAGCTCTAAAGAAAAGGAGGCACTGTCGTGTCCGCATCATGCCACTTCCAGCCCCACCCACCCCAGCCTTCTCCACTTTGGCCCAGGGTCCTCACTGTGAACATCTCAGAATTTAGCTAAGGGAGTTTTCTTCCAGTGAGTGGATGTTTGATGTGGTTAGGGGAGTGGAATCAAGGACTAAATGCTCTATCAACACACGCTACTTTGCTTGCAATACAACAGAATATGAAAAATAGCTTTGTTGGACAGAATTCCCCTTTAAAATGGAATTTTGCAACCTCCTGGAGCATTTAATATTTTGACATAGAAGCAATTTATTACATCTTCTGTTAAACTCTCTGCCCAGTGTTCGAACCTTGTAACACCTAGTGGTGTTATCTAACTTTCATTTGTTTGTGGCCTATCCCAGGATCAAGTATGCCCAGTTAGCTCCCAACCTCTCTCACGAGCTCATCATATTCTAGATGTTCTGAGTATATACAACTGTATGTTTTTCTAGTTTTTCTCCCCTCTTAAGCTTGTGAAGGTCAGAACTCCTACACAATTCATTTTCTGTAGACACTCCCCCCACCCCATCCACCTCCATCCTAACATGTGGCAGATATCTCCAAGTTACAGATAAGGAACAAAGACACTATGCGGCCAATCCAAATTTATCCAGTTAATTAGGGGCAGTCCACCCTGCCTCTCAAAGCCAATGTGCAGTGAAGAGATGAGGACTGAGGCTTTCAGTTCAAAATCGACCAAAGAGGCAGTCATTGGCAGACAGCAGTGATGGCCCATATGTAACTACCAGGCCACGTTAGAAACGGTTCCAGCACGGCCCATGCCCAGGAGCATGGATTTCCTGGGGTCAGCCCAGCTCCAGCAGTATATCCCCACACCCTCTCCCTCCACATTGATTCTTTTTCATGATACCATTTTTAACCTCAAATCCAAATACAAAGAAGCCTTCCTCTATTTAGCCCTGAAACTGAAACCTAGCTCTGTACTTGTATTCCTTTCAAACGTCTCTTTATTCTGCAATAATAAAAATGCCATATTTCATCCCAGAACAGGCTGCATGCCAAAATAAATAGCACCTTGGATTTCCTTAAAAAGAAAACTTGGCTCAAAGCACAGCCTTATTGCCATGAGAATTCTTGGAGAATTCAACCTAACAAAGTCAAATATTTAGCAAGGTAGAGCACCAACAGCGATCTGTCAATCCCTGCACGACCTCTTGCAGAGGCAAAAACGCTCTTTCCAAAAGAGGAAAAAATATTACTTATACCTGGTTCGGATCTCCCCAAATGATGAGAGCTTCCCGCTTCCCCACTACAGGGCCCCACGCCTCCAAGTGGAAATGTCCCCTGTGCTAAGAATCCAGAGGCATTTGACAGAGCTGCTTAAGAGGGCTGAAGCACAGGCACCCGGGGAGTGAGACACACTCCTGGAAAAGCTTCCACCAACCGAGTTCTCCAGCGGGCTCGCTCCCCACTGACCCAGGAAACAAAGAGATAATTCACGCTCAATAAATAACACATTAACACAATCTCATTAACACAATCTCATTAACTCCATTCCCACATTTTTCTGCATCTGTCTGTCATTTTTGCCTGCATTGCAGCAGCTGAATCTGGAGCTTCGTGAAGAAGAGAGAACTGTAAGGAGGGAAGCAGTGACCACAGTACCTTCCCTTGGCATCCTTCCCCTGCCCCAGCCTGGAGCCAGAGAAGTCACTACCTTCCCAGGGCTCTGCTGCTGGACCGGAGCTGATCGCTCCTGAGTTCAGCACAGCGGCACTGGCTCCCTAGCTGTTAAAGATTTGGTCAGGTGATCTGTGACCTTGCTGGAAAAGCAAACACTGACTTCATTTTGGCTCTCAGGAAGAGGGGACTGGGGTCAGAAAGGAATTTGATGCTCAATAAGCTGATACTAGATCTTGCAGAAAGAGGAAAAAAAGCACAGATCATTCAATTAGAAAGTTTGTTCTCAGAGCTGCTAGCAGTTTAGAGGGATGCATCTAAAGATGCTAAAATGGTACACACCTTTCTCCCTGGACTCTCCCAGAGCTAGGTGCTCAACTGGGACAGGGGTCATAATTAATTATGCTTTTCCTCCTCCCTCCCTGCAGCTGAGTGGCTCATTAATAAAATTGTTCCTAACACAGCATCCTAAAGAGCTGAAACCCTCCACTGGTGCATCTCTTTCTTCCAAGCTCTGTCTTAGAAACTTCCTCCCCCACCCACCCTCCTCCTGGATCCCACAGTGGAGCAAGGCTTCTGTGAGCAATCCCCAGACTGCTCACTGACCCCATCAATCAGCAACTGGAAGTCTATGGGGCAGAACAGGAAGAAACAATGACCAGTGAGTGCCTGGGGCCAGACAGGCAGCCCCTGCTTCCTGCTGCTCTATGAATCTGATGCCCCAGCTCTGATACGCACCCAACTCTGGCAGAAAGAGAAAAGCAAGGAAGTACCTTCTGTAAGGATCCAGCTCCAGGCAGGGCTTCCAACTGTAGCATGGACCAGTGACTTCAGAGGGGCGGGTACAGGAGCCAGGGAGAAGGCAGCTGTGCAAGAGCAAGGTCTCAGGGTGTCCCAGGCAGGCGCCAGGAAGAGGCTCAGCCAGCCCACTGCAGCCGCAGCTCTCTGGAGCAGAGGCAGGTGTGAGGCGCAGGCACAGACGCTCTGCAAATCTAGCACCACCACCAGACCTGAAGGAGATACAGTGGGGTGGGTGCCGTCCAAATGGGCCAGGAAAGCGTCTGGGCGTCCGTATACAGTCTCAGCAAAAGGATTAGAGGACCTTATCCCCTTGACCTTCTGTGGCTCTAGTCAAAGAAGGCTGTCCTCGGAAATGAAGCCCTGTCAGGAAGACATGTCGAAACAGCTCTGACCTTTGCAGACACTGCCTGTCAAGATGTGTTCTCAGAGGCCAGGGCAGATTACTGTTTAACCCACTGATGCCAGAGCTGAGTGTCACCCTGAAGTGCTGACTGCATCCAGCCCGGGACACTGAGAAAGCACTTCACCTCCAGCTTAAGGCAGCCGGGCAGGGCTGAGCGTCCCCACTGGACAGGCGAAGAAAGTGAAAGACAGTGACTTCCCTTGGCTCACCCACGAGCGAATCTGGATTAAAATGAAAATTCCTGGGATAGCATTCTCTCTTTGTCCCACTACACTGGATCACACTCTTACTTTCCTTGGAAGACTCTAGAGCATCTTGCTCAAGACAGAAGTTAACAAACTTACTGAAGGGCATGGGATGATGTGATGCACAAGGCTAGGAAACGCCAACATTCACTTGTTTCAACTGTTAAAAGTATTTAACTAGCATGCAGACCAAACCATCAAAACTTAAAATAAATCAGAAATACATTTTGTGGTTACATGAAAAAATATACAGAGGTGAAAACTGTCTCTCTGATAGCTTTTAAATGACCATCAACCATCCCCTCAGAATTAGCTAGAGAAAGGCTAGAAGCATAAGACATTTCACCAGGAAGCTGAGTTAAAATGAGCTCTCCGTTCACCAGGTCCTATGACTTTCTAGCCACCCACTCTGCTTCTCTGATTTTTCTATGTGACAGAGGTAAGCCCTCCCATTTCCTCTCCCAAGATAAACTCTTCCTTATTCAAAACAAAATGGTGAGAGGCTTGCTCGCAGAACTGAGCCTTTCTTGAAGCAACCAACATTCTTCTGGGAACACTGGCCAGTTCCCATCTGTCCCCTCAAGCTCTGTTCACCATCCCCCCGCCCCGCCAGGTGCTGTAGCCAGCCTTCCTGTTTCCACTGCTCCCGTTAGCCCTCGACTGCCACAGCTATCACCTGAATTCTAATTGCTGCCTCTGTGTCTGTCTCCCAGACCAGCATCATGAGCTCGACGTTCCATAAAGGTTGTCAAACTGAACTTATCCACAATACCAACGGCTATAAACACAGGTGACCTCTTCAGATACTCCCTTAGGCACCAAGAAAACACCTCTCCTTTCCAACAGGTGCCAGGCCTCTCATCAGACTGAAAAAAAAAACAACTCAGCAGAATGAGGGAAGTAAATAGTAGCCCCTAGTAGTGCCACGGAGAAGGCAATGGCACCCCACTCCAGTACTCTTGCCTGGAAAATCCCATGGACGGAGGAGCCTGGTGGGCTGCAGTCCATGGGGTTGCTAAGAGTCAGACAGGAATGAGCAACTTCACTTTCACTTTTCACTTTCATGCATTGGAGAAGGAAATTGCAACCCACTCCAGTGTTCTTGCCTGGAGAATCCCAGGGACGGGGGAGCCTGGTGGGCTGCCGTCTGTGGGGTCCCACAGAGTCGGACACGATTGAAGTGACACAGCAGCAGCAGCAGTGCCATGGATCAGCTTGGCTCAGGTGCCAGGACAGCAGAGTCACAGAAAAATACATACACGCACACACGTGTACCTTGAACCAAGTCGCCCTTCCTCCTTCAGATCTCTTCCTGAAGACAGGTAGCACTTTCAGTTCTCTGCGCTCCACACAAGGTACTGCTTTAGGCGCGGTGCTGACTGTCTATGTCTCTAAGAGGAGAGGAGATTCTTCTGTCTTTTCTGTTTTTTGCCCTTACCCAGTACACACAGTTTACTTCGTGGTCAAGCGTAGAGGTGAGCAGAAACAAGAATCTTATCCCCATCTTCCAGATGAGAAAACAAAGTTGGTTCCCATGGTTACAAAAGTAAGAAAAGGCAAAGCCTCGATGCAAACTCAGATATTCTGTCTTCCTCTCTAATACTCTTTCCTCTAAACCACACAGCCTGAACTGGGCATGCAGGTGAATTCAGGAGACACAGGATTCCAGGATGTAAGCTTCAGTGCTAGTGCTCTCAAGGCAGAAGGTGATCTCACATTTAGGGAAGATCTTCATGGGAAAAGCCAATGACTTTGGAGAGGAAATCTGAGCTTCCTCTCCATAGCCTCTGGCCTTTACCATGTTGGGATACCAGCATGTCTCTACCCCCACACCTCACTCAGACACATATCTTAAGACTAGTAGCCAATTTCATGTTACCACCAAGCTCCCCTGGACCAGACACACTTATCCAAGAAAACTTTTCCATCAGGGATCATTTGTCTGGGTGGGTGGCGGGTGGGGGAGGGGTGAGTGTTGACTCCTTTTGCAATTTAGAAACCTCCAAATTCTATGGCCCAGGTCCCTTTTGCTCCATGATGAAGAAAAGGTAGGCATCTAAGTCAGACAAGATGGCACCAGGCAAGAGGGAAAAGAGGTGGAACTATCTAAAGAATGTGCCTTTTATCTAAGCGGTTCCTTAGGCCTTTGCACTTTGCCCAGAGAGGTCAGCTATTTGGCAGTCTGTGCGATTACACAGGGCTGGGAAGCAGCACGCTGCTTAGGGATATGTACTGCTGAAACAGCCTCAGAGCAGACTGGTTACAGCCTTTCTGATGGAACACAATTTCACTGGACACAGAAAAAGTCATCCGTGGGAGATTGGTGGGTGTAGCAGTCCAGTGGGAATGAGCTGTTCAAATGACTGACCCTTTAAGGCAGATGAAAATTTCTCAGGGAGGAAACAGGGCCCATTGCAGGGAGTGAGGAGGCTGCAGTAAACAATGCTCCTTGGAGAAAAAGAAAGGCATCAGGGTCCCAGGGAAAAGACCTCTACTCCTCATCCCTCCCCTCACTGAGACCCTTCCAGAATGCTCTTAGTCTCTGACTCAAACACACTGTAAAATCGAGACACCAGTAGACAAATAAGGAAGGGGCTGCTGCTGCTGCTAAGTCGTTTCAGTCGTGTCCGACTCTGTGAGACCCCACAGACGGCAACCCATCAGGCTTCCCCATCCCTGGGATTCTCCAGGGAAGAACACTGGAGTGGGTTGCCATTTCCTTCTCCAGTGCATGAAAATGAAAAGTGAAAGTGAAGTCGCTCAGTCGTGTCTGACTCTTAGCGACCCCATGGACTGCAGCCTACCAGGCTCCTCCGTCCATGGGATTTTCCAGGCAAGAGTACTGGAGTGGGGTGCCATTGCCTTCTCTGTAAGGAAGGGGCACAAGCAACCAATTCAGGAAAGAAGAAATACCAGTGTTTACTATTAGAAAAATGTTTAACCACATGAATTAATCATCAAAAAGATGCCAGAGAAACATCAGAACGGCATACTATTTATCTACCCTACACTGTGCCGGGCATTCTAGGTCCATTTCGAAACCAGCCAATTTAATTCCCACAATGACCCTATACAGTAGTACTGGTTACTTCCATTATTTGAGGACAAAGCTGAGGCTGAAAGCAATTGCCCAGGTACTGAGACCATCAGCGCCAAGATTCGAATCCAGGTACCGTTTTGCTTTCAACCACAGTATGATACAGACTCTCTCACAAGTTAGAAAAACAAGTTTGTTTTTTTTTTTAAGAGAGGTCCTCAGTGTTGAGAAGTGTGATAAGGGGACACTCTCCTCCCCTTCCCAGAAGATGGCAGCAGAGTCAGGGCGGCTGCAGCCCATGTAGGGGCAGGCCTCTCCCAGCACCCGGCTTGTGTGTGCAACTGCTCTGGCTTAGTCTGTGCAGGCGCACAGGCAACTGCAAAACCAAAGACAACAAAATGAAACAGCGATTTCTTTTGTTGGTCTAAAAAAGTCATCACTATTATGATGTATTCTTGGAAAACAATATATTACTGGGGTGGGGTGGGAGTGGGAAATCACCATCATCCCCCCATCTTGATACATCTCGTTTCATGCCCATCTATTTTGCATATTTTAACATAATTGAAGAGCAATTTGTATGGTGGCTAAGAGTCTGGACTCCAAGTCAAGAAGCCATGGCTAGAATCCCAGCTCTGCTAATGACTGGGCAACCTTGGACAAATGACTTAAACTCTCTGTGTCTTCCCTGGAGAAGGAAATGGCAACCCACTCCAGTACTCTTGCCTGGAGAATCCCATGGACAGAGGAGCCTGGCAGGCTACTGTCCATGGGGTCACAAGAGTCAGACACGACTTCGTGACTAAACTACTCACTACTACTCTGGGCCTTGGCCGCCTCACTTGTAAAATAGGAATAGTAACGCACTGTACACATCATGGATCTGCCAGGACAATTAAATACGATGACAATACAGGTCAACAACCTAGAGGCTGGTATATAGTCTGTGTTCAACAAATAATACATATATTATCTATTAACATAATGATACAAATTTAATTATGAATTTGATTTTGTATTTAAAATTTTATCATGTAACATTTAGAAAATACAGTGATACCCGATTTATAGTGATTACTGTAAATGGCTGTGCAAGATTCCATGGACTTAAGCCTCATTTTCCAAACCCACTTCCTCCTGGAGATCATTTCATCTCAAGTTTAACCCTCCCTGCAATGCTACCCAGATCAGCCAGCCTGTCAGACAGGCCTATGTGCAGGTCTCCAGGGAATACCCCAATTTCAGGTGCTGGAACCCAGCTGCCACATATGGTGACGAATGATTAAGAGCAAGGATTTCAAGGTACGATAGACCAGGTTCAAATTCTGATTGTGTGACCTTGAGCAATTTCCTTATTCAAAAAGAGCCCAGTTCAGTACACAGTTGGGAGAATCGCATGAGATAAGGTATATTTAAGTGCTTCTGCCAATGCTCAGGATCTAGTGAACACTCAGTAAATGTCAGCTATGATTACTTTTTAAAACCCACAGTGTTTTAAGCAAGGAAAGGCCAGGAATTGCATTTATTTTATTTATCTCCTTATTCCTAACAGCTGGCATGGTAGGAACACAACAAAAATGTGTTGAATTAATGAATAAATAAACAGATTAATGGATACATCCTAGAGACTGCCAGAGCTGGAAAGGATTTTTTAAAAGCCTTATTTAGATATAATCTACATACCATATAATTTACCGATAAAAATTATATCATAGCTGCAGCATACTCAGAGATGTGCAAACATTGCCACAACCTAATTTTTAAAATTGTGGTAAAATATTGTTTAGTCGTCAAGTTGTGTCTGACTCTTTTGGAACCCCGTGGACTATAGCCTGCCAGGCTCCTCTGTTCATGGAATTCTCCAGGGAAGAATACTGGACTGGGTTGGCATTTCCTTCTCCAGGGGATCTTTTCGACCCAGGGTTCGAAACCCGCGTCTCCTGTATTGGTAAGTGGATTTTTTACCACTGAGTCACTAAGGAAGCCCATGGTAAAATATGCTGTGTGTGTGTGCTTAGTCACTCAGTCTTGTCCGACTCTTTGTGACTCCATGGACTATACAGTCCATGGAATTCTCTAGGCCAGAAAACTGCAGTTGGTAGCCTTTCCTCTTCTCCAGGGGATCTTCTCAACCCAGGGAGCAAATCCAGGTCTCCCGCATTACAGGCAGATTCTTTACCCTCTGAGCCACAAGGGAAGCACAAGAAAACTGGAGTGGGTAGCCTATCCCTTCTCCAGCGGATCTTCCCGACCCAGGAATCAAACTAGGGTCTCCTGCATTGCAGACAGATTCTTTACCAACTGAGCTATCAGGGAAGCCCAAAATAAGTTAATACATACCATAAAATTTACTATTTTAACCATCTGTAAATGTAGAATTCAGTGGCTTTCACAATGCTTTGTAATCATCACTACTATCTGTAACCCAAACTTTTTCATCATCTCCAACATGAACTCTATAACCTATTAAACAATAACTCCCCATTCCCTCTTGCTCCCAGCTCTGGTAAAACCTATTCTACTTTCTGTCTCTATAAACTTGCCTATTCTAGGTACCTTCTGTAAGTGGAATTATGTAATATTTGTCCTTCTATGTCTGGCTTATTTCATTTAGTGTTTTCAAGGCCCATCCAAGTTGCAGCATACACCAAAATTTTATTTCTTTTGATGATCAAGTAATATTCCATCATATGTATATACCTCATCTTGTTTATCCATTCACCTATCAGTTGACATTTGCGTGGTTTCCACCTTTTGGCTATTGTGAGTAATGCTGCTGTGAACACTGATGTACAAGTATTTGTTCAAGTTCCTGCTTTCATTTATTTTGGATATATACCTAGGAATGAAACTGCTGGGTTGTATGTTAATTCTAAGTTTTAATTTTGAGTAACTGCCAAAGTATTTCCAAAATAGCTACACTATTTTACATTCCCACCAGCAACACATGAAGGTTCCAGTTTCTCCATATCTTCACCAACATGTTTTTTTTTTCAACTAAAAAAAAATCATTATAGGAATTCTAGTAAGTATAGTAGGTGTGTAGTGTTAACTTATTGTGGTTTTGATTTGTATTTCCCTGATGACTAACAACTTCCCTGGTGGCTTAGATGGTAAAGCATCTGCCTACAATGTGGGAGACCTGGGTTCAATCCCTGGGTCGGGAAGATCTCCTGGTGAAGGAAATGGCAACCCACTCCAGTATTCTTGCCTGGAAAATCCCATGGACGGAGGAGCCTGGTAGACTACAGTCCATGGGGTCGCAAAGAGTCAGACACGGCTGAGCAACTTCACTTAATGATTAACTTATATGCAGAGTACATCATGAGAAACGCTGGACTGGAAGAAGCACAAGGTGGAATCAAGATTGCCAGGAGAAATATCAATAATCTCAGATATGCAGAAGACACCACCCTCATGGCAGAAAGTGAAGAGGAACTAAAAAGCCTCTTGATGAAAGTGAAAGTGGAGAGTGAAAAGGTTGGCTTAAAGCTCAACATTCAGAAAACGAAGATCATGGCATTTGGTCCCATCACTTCATGGCAAATAGATGGGGAAACAGTGGAAACAGTGTCAGACTTTATTTTCGGGGCTCCAAAATCACTGCAGATGGTGATTGCAGCCATGAAATTAAAAGACGCTTACTCCCTGGAAGGAAAGTTATGACCACCCTAGATAGCATATTCAAAAGCAAAGACATTACTTTGCCAACAAAGGTCTGTCCAGTCAAGGCTATGGTTTTTCCATAGGTCATATATGGATGTGAAAGTTGGACTGTGAAGAAAGCTGAGCGCTGAAGAATTGATGCTTTTGAAGTGTGGTGTTGGAGAAGACTCTTGTGAGTCCCTTGGACTGCAAGGAGATCCAACCAGTCCATTCTAAAGGAGATCAGTCCTGGGTGTTCTTTGGATGGACTGATGCTAAAGCTGAAACTCCAATACTTTGGCCACCTCATGCGAACAGTTGACTGATTGGAAAAGACTCTGATGCTGGGAGGGATTGGGGGCAGGAGGAGAAGGGGACAACAGAGGACGAGATGGCTAGTTGGCATCACTGACTCGATGGACATGGGTTTGAGTGAACTCCGGGAGTTAGTGATGGACAGGGAGGCCTGGCATGCTGTGATTCATGGGGTCACAAAGAGTGGGACATGACTGAGCGACTGAACTGAACTGAACTGAATGACTAATGATCATTGAGCATCTTTTTATGTGCTTATTGACCATTGGTATATCTTCGTTGGAGAAATGTCTATTAAAGTCCTTTGTCCATTTTTTAATTGGGTTGTTTGTTTTTGTTGTCAGAGTTCTTTATCACATATCTGATAATGGGTTAGTATCACTAATATCATTAACCCATTATCAGATATGTAATTTGCAAATATTTTCTTCCATTCTGTAGGATGTCTTTTTGCTTTCTTGACAGTGTTCTTTGATGCACAAAGGTTATGAAGTTCAATTTATCTATATTGTTTTTTGTTGCCTGTGCTTTGGTATCATATCCAGGAAATTATTGCCGAATTCACTGCCATAGAAATTTTCCTCAATGTTTTCTTCTAAGAGCTGTATAGTTTTAGCTCTTCAGTTTAGGATTTTGAACCATTTTGAGGTCATTTTGAACCATTTTGAGGCTTAAGATAAAAGTTTCATTCTTAGGAATGTGAATATTCAAATATTCCCAGAACTCATTATTGAAAAGTCCACAATCAAATTTTAGAACATTTTCATTACCCTCAAAGGAAATTTCATACATGGGATTTCATTTTTACAAGGAATTAGGAGAAGGCAATGGCAACCCACTCCAGTACTCTTGCCTGGAAAATCCCATGGATGGAGGAGCCTGGTAGGCTGCAGTCCATGGGGTCACTAAGAGTCGGACACGACTGAGCGACTTCACTTTCACTTTTCACTTTCCTGCATTGGAGAAGGAAATGGCAACCCACTCCAATATTCTTGCCTGGAGAATCCCAGGGATGGGGGAGCCTGGTGGGCTGCCATCTGTGGGGTCTCACAGAGTCGGACATGACTGAAGTGACTTAGCAGTAGCAGCAGCAGGAACATAATAAATTATTGAGAATTAATAAACCGTGGCATTCATACATGAAAATTAGTTTATTAGAAGAGTTTACTGAGAATATTAATTCTCTCTTCTACAAAAGTATGACCTCCATCCATCAGTAAACAACACTGCAGAACTAGGCTGTACACATGTAGGCAAAGAGCTGGAAATTCTGCAATTTTCAGGAAGGGCGCTTTGTTATTACTGCAAAAGATATTTGCCATGTTTTTTTGGGCTACCCAGCACCATGTGAACACCCTTCCTATGTCTGGGTTATTTCCTTCCTTAGGAGTTCCACGTCTTCAAGGTAGAACACAGAATTTACAGTGCCAGCCTCTTTTACAGTTAGGACCCTGTTGTGGGACCTGCGCTTAACATGCCGAGGCTCCCAGGCCAGGCCTCAGCTTGGAAGTGCCCTGGAAAATCCAGGGCTGAAGGCAAGCAGTTCTGGGGAGGGTGGTAGAGTGACTTGACATCCTCTAATAAATTCGTCTTTGACGTAAACTTGCTAGAATCAGTTCTGTTGTTTGCAACTGTGACCCTTGACTGCTACAATGAGGCATCAGCGTTGGCTGGGTTTTTAATTGTTCTATTCCATTAATTTACATTACTTGGAGAATTACCCTTCAGAGTTCCTGCTGATTGTTTTGTCCTGAGGATTTACTGCATGACCATGTCGATTATTTTTCTCTTCTCTTTTGTCCTTTATAACCAAATTCTTTCTCACCCAAAAGTGAGAATCAGTGGGCTCAGCGGGCCACAAGGTCTTTCGCTTGGCCAAACTGGGCCACAGTCCAAAGAGCTTGGAACCACAACTGGGAGTAAATCAAGGAATTCAGCCTCTTCTCCTCCCTCCTGGGTCACTTCAGGTCACTCTTATGATGCTCAGTGAAAGCATCATAAGAGTAAGCGCATGTACACCCTCTGCAGTGGGCTGCTCCTGAACCTACCCTCTTTGGGCAGCCCCCACTCCCAGCATCACGGTCTTGATCAGGGTCCAGCGGAAGACTTCATAGGCATCAGACTGGCTTCAGAACACGGCTGCAGGTGCAGACACTTTAGGGCTTGTGTGGGCTGCGGCATCTGCCTTCTGGGTTGAGAGGAAGATTTTTCTTGGCACAAGGAAGTCCATTAAACAAAACTGAACCTGATAAGTCATCTCCAGATACCTGGGTGAAGCCAGTGATGTTTCCAAACTTTTCAGGCAAGTTGGAAGGCTTTTTATTATTATTTCACAAGGTCCCGCCTGGCCCTCTAGCTAACACGGTCGATAAAGGAGCGGGCACCTGTGATGTGGGTCAGACAAGGGTGATGAGCATTCAACCTCAGCAGCATGTGGCTGAAGACAGGCTGGGTGTCATTAAAGATGAAGCAGAGAGAGGCAATGAGAGAAGAAGGGCTTGAGAAACTTCTATCAACCTAAACTTTCCTTATTGATTGGTTCATTGCCAGTGTGCCACATGGCAATACAAAGGAAGGTTATACGCTATTCTGGTTTAGGTTTTGTTTTGATGTGTTTTGTTTTAAAGTCATTAAGGAAAGGTGTTTCCAAAACTGACACCCCATGTTTGTATCACCCCATAGCAGCTCAAAAGTGTCACAAAATGGTTACACATTGGGAACATATAACAGGTAGACATTCATTGAAAGTGGAAGTGTTAGTCACTCAATTGTGTCCAACTCTTTGAGACCTCATGGACTGTAGTCCACCAGGTTCCTCCATCCATGGAATTCTCTAGGCAAGAATACTGGAGTTGGTTGCCGTTCCTTTCTCCAGGGGATCCTCCGAGCCCAGGGATTGAGTGTGAGTCTCCTGCATTGCGGCTGAATTCTTTACCATCTGAGCCACCAGGGAAGCCCAGACTTCCATTCAGTTTAGT
Organism: Tragelaphus eurycerus; assembly: GCA_935064755.1. Classification (NCBI taxonomy): domain Eukaryota; kingdom Metazoa; phylum Chordata; class Mammalia; order Artiodactyla; family Bovidae; genus Tragelaphus; species Tragelaphus eurycerus. Next base: position 5,715,514 of record CAKXYN010000092.1, on the reverse strand, counting down.
TCAGTTCAGTCTCTCAGTCGTGTCCAACTCTTTGCAACCCCATGGACTGCAGCATGCCAGGCCTCCCTGTCCATCACCAACTCCCGGAGTTTACTCAAACTCATGTCCATTGAGTCAGTGATGCCATCCAATAATCTCATCCTCTGTCATCCCCTTCTCCTCCCACCTTCAATCTTTCCCAGCATCAGGGTCTTTTCAAATGAGTCAGTTCTTCACATCAGGTGGCCAAAATATTGGAGTTTCAGCTTCAGCATCTGTCCTTCCAATGAATATTCAGGATGGATTTCCTTTAGGATGGACTGGTTGGACTTTCATTAGGTAACTCCAATTAAAAAAAAAAAAAAAACCACAAAGATGTTCATGTTTTTTCTTCCAGTCGAATTTTAGGAGTTTTTTTTTTTTTTTTTTTAATTGAGGCCCCTCTTTTATATTTTTGGGTCTCCTTTAGGGCACTAGCTCAGAGCAATGCAGGTGGTGGAGTGTGCAATTAGTCCTTCTGATGATCTGCTGTTGTCTGCACCTGAAGCCGAGAAACACAACACAGGACCTTGGATCTTATCTGCATTTACTAACAGGGAAACTGCAGCTCAAGGAGTTGCCCATACCATACAGCAAGGCCAAGGTCAGATTCTGCATCCTAGCCTCCTGCTTTCCTTTATAAACCTCGTGCTGATGGCCCTGGTCTGCAGTGTAGCATTGTAGGATACCACATTGATGGTTTCTTTGAAAACAAACAATGTGGCTGATGTCCCCAGTTTAAACAGAGGATAATGCACCTATGTGGATAAACTGAGCAGGTGAACTGCTCTTACTCCTATTAGTGACCTTTGCTTGCAGCCTCTGGCCACAGGCAAAGTGTGATGCACAGCAATGGAAATAGTTGCCACTGGCAATTAGGCACATCTTGTGTACTGGGTCCTTGACCCATCTTCATTCAGCTCTGGAATGGTACTAGCTCAACTCCTCTGTAAATGAAGTAAAGATGGCCACCTCATGGCCCGGCCTCAGCTCAGGATGTGTTCAAAAGAAACAGCAGTTAAGTATAAAAAAGTGAATTGGAGGCAGTCCAAAGCTTCACTGCAGTCTCTAGAGAAAATACGAAAGGGGAAGTGCATTCTTAGCACAAAGCCAAAGTCTTAAAGTTTTTCTTTCCTGTCTCTGCTATTCTCAGTGTCTATTTCCAGCGAAGCAACTGCTCCAGCAGCCATGTACTCTGTTCCCCAGCATCCCTTAGCAAACTCTCCACCTGGCTCTTCCCTCCCTCCCCTCCCTCACACTCTGGCATCCACTCACCCATCCTCTGCCATCTCTGTCTCTCCTTGTCACAGTCCTAATATTGGCTCCATTTGTCCAGAGATTTCTCATCACTGGATGACCCCAGGTGGCATAATAATGGAGGGGCAAGAGCCAAGCAAGCTATGCCAGAAGTTTTCTTAGAAGGAATTACTTGAAGGCTCTATGGGCAAAGAAATTTTGAATACTCATGCATTTACATTGTTAATTCCCTGTCACATCCATTTTACAGATTTCAAAAACTGAGCCATCATCATCATAATAGTCACTACTCCAAAATTATTGTTAGCCAGACACTGTCCAATGTTGTACAGTGATAATGTTCAATTTCACAATGACCATATTTGGTAGGTACTATTATATCCTTTTCACAAATGATAGGCTCAGGACATGAAGCTAGTAAGCTGCAGGTTGGAATTCAAATTGAGATATGTCTCACTCTAGAGACCAAGTTTTTAACCACAGTGTTCTCTGCCTTTCAGGTTTTAGTTCTGCAGTTGTCTGTGAAGTGAGTTTCTGGTGGAGTCAGAATAGAAAGAGAAGGAACAAGACAGGATTTAGCAAAGGAACAAATTTACCATTTAATTCCATCACCACTCATGCTCATTAAATATCGGATGATTATTAACATATAAACAACACTTGGGGGGTATGCAATAGGACTATAAATAAGATGCATTTGTTTGCAAAGGACTAGACTAAGAAATGCAGTGACATTCTGCTTAACTTAAAATTATTTAATCAATACAATACAATTACTTTTCAAATAATCTTTGAAAGTTCCAAAGAGTCTTGAAACATTTAATTGCTATTTAATCAGATAGCAGCAGTCAAGTTACACAGATGTCAATTTTAGAAAAAATGCTCTTTGCAGATCTATTGCTCTGTCAAAATTTCCATTGCAAGCATGTATTTTCAGAGTTTTAGGTTACAAATTAATTTCCTTTCTTTTTTGTTCACAGGGGTTGAGGTGATGTGGCTGCTTCAGGACTCCACAGCTCCTTCCTCATGTAACCTAGGAAAGAGATGCCCTTCCTGAGAGTGGAACATTTCTCCCCAAAGCAGTAGGATGCTGCTGCCAAAGACTCAGTGCAGGACCCAAGTCCAGCCCAGATTCCCCTTAATGGCTCCACATATATAAACCAGGAGCAGCCTTGGGCCAAGACGTGAGCCAGAAGTTTGCCTGGATCCTACTTACATCCACTACACCTATTCTGAGGAACCCACGAAGTGAAGGCAATAGATAAAAATAGAACGAATGCCCAGAGAAACCCATAAGTCAAAAAGACTCATGCACTTTGCACCCTAATCTTCACTGCAGTACTATTTACAATAGTCAGGACATGGAAGCAATTGAAATGTTCTTCCAGAGATGAACAGATAAAGATGTGGTACATATATACACTGGAATATTACTCCACCATAAAAAGGAATGAAATTGAGTCATTTGTAGAGACATAGATGGACCTAGTGTCTGTCATACAGAGTGAAGTAAGTCAGAAAGATAAAAACAGTATCATATATTAACACATATATGTGGAATATAGAAAAATGGCATAGATAGTTTTATTTCCAAAGAAAAAGAGACACAGATATAGAAAACAAACATATGGATTCCAAGGGAGAAAGGGGAGGGGTGAGATGAACTGGCATATTGGGACTGGTGTATACGCATTATCGGTATTATGTATAAAATAGATAACTAATGAGAATCTACTGCGTAGCACAGGGAACTCTACTCAATGTTCTATGACCAAAATGGGAAGGAAATCCAAAAGGGAAGCAATTTGTGTATACACGTGGCAGATGTGCTTTGCTGTACAGTAGAAACTGGCACAACTTTGCAAAGCAACTATATTCCAATAAAAAAACATTTTTTTTTAAAAGACCAGAACAAACAATGAATACAAAAATCAGGATCTCTGGGACAGGAATCAATGTTTTACAAGCCCTCCAGGTGATTTTTAGGCACTCTATAGTTTGAGGAGTCCTGCTCTAACTTACTTTTAAAAAAATACTTTGGGACTCAGTTCAGTGCTTTTCAAACTGTATTACGCACATCCAACACCGACAGATCGCGATAAAATGCAGATGCTGAGTCAGTGCAGGTGGGGTAGGGCCTGAGAGTCTGTATTTCCAACAAGCTCTCAAAAGATGCTGATGCTGCCAATCCCAGCACCAAGAAGCCAGCCTGTGATGGGTGTCTGTCTGGTTGGGAAGGGATGGGAAGGTATCCAACAGACCTCAGCACAATTCCTCACTTCGTGCTTGCAAGCTAAGTGACCTTGGCCATGTCAGTCTACCTCGGAGCCAGTCTCCTCAGCTGTGAAAGGCTATAGAAAGTAGCACACACCTTAGAGGCTGATGTTCTGATGGCAACATGCCTGGGCTTAACACAGCACTGACACGCAGAACGCACGCCAACATAAGCCGTGGTTGCGGTGGTGTCTGAGGGAAGGAAGGGACTAGTAAGTGCTCAACAGTTGTTCCCTGTATGGTTATTATTCATTGAGAGCTGCCATGTGGCAGGACAGGCCCTGTTCCAGGCAGCACCATACCACTTCCTCGTGCCCGACGGCTCTGTGTGCGAGGTCAGGTGTCATTTGTCCTGTTCTGCAGATTAGGAAGCTGAAGTTTAGAGAGCTTGAGGAACTTGATTCAAGTCACAAAGACAGTGAAAGGCAGAGCTAAGGCTGGATCAGGTCTTCCTGCTAAGTTTCTATGCCCAGACTGAGGCATGGTTCTGTCCATACCTGGCTGCAAGGCCTAGATGGAGGGAAGGGTGGTGAGCTGATAACACGTACCTCTGGGGGGTGATACTATGCAGGACTGGGTGGTAGAGGGGGCGGATAGGCAGGGCAGACAGAGTCCTTGAGGTGGGAGTGCTGAGCTGCAGAGGGACATCAGGCCCCAGAGAAGGAGCGGGCACAGGCTTCACAAGAATGTGGACACCCAGCAATAAGGAACTTGCGTCCCTGGTAGCTCAGATGGTAAAGAATCTGCCTGCATTACAGGAGACCCAGGTTCAATCCCTGGGTCGGGAAGATCCCCTGGAGAAGAAAATGGCAACCCACTCCAATATTCTTGCCTGGGAAATCCCACAGACAGAGGAGCCTGAGAGCTACAGTCCACGAGGTCACAAGGAGTTAGACACGACTGAGCAACTAACACTTCACTTCAATCACGAATAGAGCCTCAAAGGGATGAGGGCTGTGTCCCTCATGCCCAGGACAGTGATGACCCATAGCCATGCTCCTTGAAGATGTCACAGTGACATGAATCAATTGATGGATGAATTAATATTTCAAAGGCAGCAACTAATTTGGAATTGGTAGACAGGATGTGTTAGAGTGGAGAGAGATTTTCATTTCTGGACTTTTCCCCTTTAAAAGGGGAGCAGTTCAAAATAGAAGAACAACAGGAATATTTCCCTTGGCAGGCAGCCAGCGCACACAATGCCTCCTTTTCTTCCCAGGGCAGGAGGCGTTAGAGGCCCAGGCCCTGGGCAGGCGTGTGCAGCCTGGAGCCTGCCCGACATACTTACCCACTTGTGCTCTGGAGCACCAAGCCCCCTGCCTGCCAAGCCCAACACAAATGCCTCCTTCACCGCAGCCCTCTGCTGGGTGCAGTGTCAGCAGCTGCCACCTTTGAAAGTCCCCCTCCGGGGCTATAGTGAGGCTCTTGTGGTGGGGTGTCCCCACTACTGTGTAGAGACAGGAAGTAGTGATGCTTTCTCAACCATCCAGTCTGCTTCACAGGCCATGAGGCATGGAGTTAAACAGCCCGGTAGCTTGAGAGAAGGAAAGGGAAGCTTCCTGTTCAAACAGCAGCCTCTATGAATGATGTTCAATTAGCCACTGATCAGAAACTATTCTTCAGGCCCAGGGATAGGTTCTGTGGATTCACAAATGAAGAAGCCAGGGAATAAAGATCCTTCAAGGAATTCATGGTTCAAAACAAGAGGTGAAGACCTAAACAAAGACACATTGTGTCACAGCAGTGGGCAAAGGCATGATGGAGGACCACGAAAGCATCACAGTGCAGTATCTCAGCTGGGTTTTGAAGGATGAATAGAAGTTCACCAGGCAGGCTGGGAAAGCAGCCCTCTATCCCAGAAATGGAAATGGGTACAGTGGGCTTGAGGAATGACCAGTGCCCCGGGCTTAATATGCAGGTATAAGGGGCCCAGAAGGAAGAAGGCAGGAGCTGGAGGTCAGCTCGTTTTATTCTGTTAGAGAGTTGGAAACCTGCAAAGGTTCTCCTGCAGGGAAGAAACCAGATGAGGGCTGGGTTTCAGATATAACTCCAGCTACAGTGAGGGAGGGTGTGTGTCCCCAGAGCCCGGCCCATTAGTAGACAGTAAATATTTATAGAATGATTTCAAGAGGGAAAAGAGAGGAGCAAATCCAACCAGCAGGCTGGCCAGACTTCATGCTTTCCACTAACTGCTCCTTTTATGTATGTATTCTTTTTTCTTTTAAGAGAAGAGCCGCTTTTCTTCTCCTTTATTGAACCATCACAAATGTATATAATCTGAGATTGCAGGCATAATTACATAATGTCTTACACTGCTGGCAGTTTCCTGAATGTTGGCTTGTCTTTCAGAATAGTTTTGTCAACTCTTTGACAGCCGGGGCAATGTCTCTGTGCTCTCTCTGCACAGCCCACAGCATCCATCATGTGCTGAGCACACAGTAGGCCCCCAGGAAGAAGAACCATGAAACAGATTTGTGGAGCCTAAGAGTGGGACAGGCTCTTGCAATTAACGGAAGCAACTCTCTCATTTTACAGATGAGGAGCCTAAGACCTCAGAAAGGGAAACAGATAAACTCTTGGAAGATGTGCTCACATTCCTACTTCTGGGACCTGACACTTCACAGCAGGGGACTTGGTCTCAGTGAAGGTTTTCAAGTGCTAACACGAAAGGTTAAGGCACAGACTCGGAAATAAACCAGCATGAGCCTGGATAACAGCAGGTAGAACAACAACACGCAAACCACAAAGGCACAGAAGGATGTGTTCTTCTAAGGATGAGTATGTATATACACAGTACATCCTTAATTCTGAAAACAGCATAGCCCAATGCTGGAACTGCTAGAGGCAGGACAGCATGAAAATCAGGAATGTGGGCTTTAGAATAAAGCAGACTTGAGTTCAATTCCCAGCTCTGCCACTTACCAGCACGCATTGAGCAAATTCCCTAAACTCCGCCAGTCCCAGTGTCCACAAACTGAAAATAGAAAAACAGAAACAAAAGCAAACACCCACAACTTCCTCCCTACAGGGCTGTACAGATGAATTGGGATGAAGTAAAGCAAATGCTTGGCCTTCCCAGGTGGCATGAGTGGTAAAGAACCTACTTGTCAATGCAGAAGACGCTGGTTCAATCCCTGGGTCAGGAAGATCCCCTTGAGAAGGGAATGGCTACCCCACTCCACTATTCTTGCCTGGAGAATCCCATGGTCAGAGGAGCCTGGTGGGCTACAGTCCATGGGGTTGCGAAGAGTCTACATGACTGAAATGACTTAACCATTTGTTAATGGTCCATTTGTTAACCTCCAAATGGTCCATTTGGAGGCTGGACCATTTGTCCTCGGGAACGAATGTGTCTGCCTAGTGTGTTCACCCGAAGAGAAGGGTTTATCCTGCAAGGATGACCCAGAAGACAGTAGAAAAGGTGGGCTTGGAGCAGGGGAGAAGCTTGAAGACAAGAGTGTGAATTCTAGAGTCATCCGTATTGGTATGATTGGTGTGATGGTTATAAAGGCGGTGGGCGAGCAGGAGAGGAATGTGGGCAAAGTCCAGTGAGGAGCAGGGGAGGAAGAAGAACCAGTGTGCCTTGCATCCTAAAAACCCAAAGGTGTTGAGTCTTGAGAAAACCCATGTCAGCAAAGCAGGGGGAAGATGCCTGGAGTTGACAAGTGGGTAGAAGCAGCAGGTAGGGCTACTCTTCACTACTTCAGTGGAATGCAGGAGAGACAGGGCAGTGCTAGGAGCACCCTATTACCATCACAAAATAAGCCTTCTCGGTTTAATAGTGAATGAAGCCTCATAACTACGCTCGCCAAAATCATAGCCACAAACTACATGTGGCTACTGAGCATTTGAAATGTGGCTAGTCTGAATTAAAAACTTTCCTATAGCTCAAACAGTAAAGAATCTCCCTGCAATGAAGGAGACCCGGGTTCAGTCCCTGAATCGGAAAGATCCTCTGGAGAAGGGAACGGCAATCCACTCCAGTATTCTTGCTTGGAGAATCCCATAGACAGAGAAGCCTGGAGGGCTACAGTGTGTGGGGTCACAAAGAGTTGGACATGACTAAGCGACTAATACTTAACATTTAGTCTGAATTAAAATGTGATGTGAATGTAAAATACACACTTAAGATGAGAAAACAAATGTAAATATCTCATTAATTGTTTGCTATTGATTACATATTAAAGTAAGTGAGGGTAAAATGTGCACTTAAGATGAGAAAACAAATGTAAAATATCTCATTTAATTTTTGCTATTGATTACATGTTAAAATAATGATATTTTGTATGTACTAGGTTAAATAAAAATATATTATTAAAATTAATGTCACCTCTTTCCTTTTTATTTTACTTAATATGCTACTAGCACATTTTAAATGTGACTTGCATTATATTTCTATTGGGAAGAGCTGGTCTATAAGGCTACTCTGATACTAAACACAGCTATATAAATGGAACCAGCCAGTACTCTCATAGAAGCAAATGAGGTTATCTGAAGATCTCTCTCCGCTATTCTCTGAGAGAATGGGAAACAGAACTGATTAGTTTTGATCTGTTGGATATGGGAATAGAGGGCCCGAGAGATGTGAGCTAAATCAGAAAAGGGATCTGCTGTGGGATGTGGAAGAGGATTTTTATGGTGCACTACTGACTGAGGCCAAAAAAAAAAGGGCTCAATACCCAAAATGAGACTGCATCAGGTTGGAAAAGCCCATAAATCTGCAAGTGACCACAAAGGCCAGCCTCCCTTTTGGCATTCAGGCTCTGCACCAGGCTATTCTCAACCCGCCAGCTTCCAGCCTCCACTGACCTTGGGGTGACCTCCAAACATGTCCCTCCCAGTACACTAAGCCCCAGGACTCCATGCGTTCCAAAGAGTCTTCCCCACTGGCCAGAATGAGAGCCCCTCCCGCAGCCCCCGCCTTTCAGGAGCTTCCTGCCAACAATTAGACAAGCAGGCAACACGATACAGCACGACGAGTGTGGACTGTGAGCCAAGAAATCCCGATCTGTCCAATTTCTGCTGTGTGAGCTTGAGTCGTATCACAGCTCCTCTGGGCCTCTGCTGCTTCATCTGTCACATTATAGGGACCAAAATGTATTACTTACCTGAGGGTTCAAGCGATATCAGGAGTAAGAAGTCTTTGTTAATGATGTATTACACAAAGGAAAGAGAATATGGTAATCTAATGGAAAGGGAAGGAGAGAAGTGGAGGAGAGAACTGCGAAGCAGGAGGCTGTGCCACTTGCAAAGACAAGGTATGAATCCTTCTTGTTCTAAGAGGGGCAGACTTTCCCCACTAGCAAGAGGACGCGCCAGCGAAGGGCAGGTGCAGGTCACAGCCTTCCTATCAGACATATTCTCCTACCAACATACCTGGCTTCAGGAATTTTCCTGCAGCTGAATAAACAAACATGAGTCCTGAGAAAACTTCCTAAACAAAACTGGAATGCATCTGCTAATGAACTATTTGAGATTTTAATGTTACCCAGCACTGAAAAGAGGATTTTTAACTCCATTGAGAAAAGCTGTAATTCGCCCCAGATTCATCTTCATCTCTCTCAACTCCCCACCACTTCTCTCCCAAGGGGGTGAAGGGTGGAGAATGAGGAATCCAAGGAATGAAAGACATTTTCTCGATGGTGTAATGGGCTCTGGTGACCCGATATCCAATAAACTGTGCTGAGTACATTAGCGTTCTATTTAACCCTCATTCGATTCTTGGAAGGAAGGAGTGATTATCCCCACTTTATAGAGGAGAGTAGTGAGGTTGTGAGGTTCAGAGGAACACAGCAGGGGACTCAAAGCTAGCGCTTTCTATCCAGTGGTCTTTTCCATTGCAGCCTCTCCTTACATGGGCCTGGAGGTGATGTAATGACCTAAAACACGCTCAAGATAGAGGTTTAAGAGAAACACACAGCAGGACAGTATGTAAAAACCTTTTTATTAAAAATTTATATCCAAATATCTATGTGAGCATTTACCTAGATATATGGGGTTGCTAAGAGTCAGACATGACTGAGCGACTTCACTTGCACTCTTCACTTTCATGCACTGGAGAAGGAAATGGCAACCCACTCCAGTATTCTTGCCTTGAGAATCCCAGGGATGGGGGAGCCTGGTGGGCTGCTGTCTATGGGGCTGCACAGAGTTGGACACAACTGAGGCAACTTAGCAGCAGCAGCATACAAGGACATACCTATAGCTCATATATAACTACATCCAAGTTTAGAACATTAGACCCCATGGACTGCAGCCCGCCAGGCTCCTCTGTCTGTGGAATTCTCCAGTCAAGAATACTGGAATGGATAGCCATTCCCTTCTCCAGGGGATCTTCCCAATCCAGGGATTGAACCTGGGTCTCCTGAACTGCAGGCAGATTCTTTCCCATCTAAGCCACCAGGAAAGCTTGTACCTCATATATAGCCATAGCCAAGTCTAGAACAATACACTCCAAATTCTCCTATATGCCCTCACCACCATTTTTTGACAGTTTATGGAGTTTTTTCCTTCATATGGTTTTACATTATTTTGAATGTTTACTACTAACTGGTATAATATTTTAAATAATTAATTAAAAAGCAAAGTCAGATATGACTAAGTGACTGAAAAATAACAGTAACAGTAGTTTATTGAGCCTTTCAAATTATAAGTACCACCCACTCACATACACACACACACACTCCAAAAATTATTCAAAAAATAGAAGGAATTTTTTCTCTTCCACTTTTTTTCTTTATCAATTTTAAAAACCACACAAATTTTACCTTGTCCTTCAAGAGTCTAATTTTTTTATGATTCAAAGTCAATAAAATAAGGTAGCAAATGTCTTCAAATGAAATAAATGTTTGACAAGGACAGGTGTTTTGATGTCCTTCCCCAGCAAAGACAGAATGTGCCATGACTGAGACGAGCGGGTACAATGGCTCACACCAGGGCCCCACCATCTCCATCTTTCCAGGTGTCCACTTCCACCCTTCACTTCCCAGAGTTTCCTTCTCAGGCTATCACGCATCAAGCATTGCATTTTCCCCACCTAACTGCTACTCCACAATTAAAATTTACCCAAGGAATAGTAAAATCCATTCCCTAATCCAGTAAGGAAATGCAATGGCTTAGTTTCTCTCTCTTTCTGTGTAATGCATTTTATTAGGAGCTTTCTGAACACACTGTTTGAAGACTGGAATGATGGAGTTTTCAGGCTAATTGGCCAGCGGGAGATGCAACCTGTGACTGAAGGCTGTCATCCTGAAAGTCCACCACTCACCCTCCAGCCAGTTGTTGTCACATGGGGCCACTGTTGCCAGATTGGATTGTTTTTTCAGAAAAAGTCAGGAATATGGATTTATGTAAAATCTGATCTTTAAAAAAAGAAGAATAATATTGTGCAGATCCAACAAAACTCATATGCAAACCAGATATCATCTATGTACCCACCAGTTAGAGATCAAAGTGGTCTCAGCCCACTTTTCCAGCCTCACCCTCAACTGCTCTGGCCCTGAAAAGTGCACCCACACCTCACCTTGTGCCCGAACGCCTGCGTGTTTTGACTCACCTTGTACCAACCCATTAACACACCCTTCTCTGCCTTCTCTACCAGCATCCTTCCCATCCTTCAAGGATCTGCCTAGATTGTGCCAACTGTTCCCAATCTTAAATATCAATCTCAATTAATAATGTCCATCCTCCAAAATGCTACATCCTGCCATCTTATTTTGGAGAAGGCAATGGCACCCCACTCCAGTACTCTTGCCTGGAAAATCCCATGGATGGAGGAGCCTGGTAGGCTGCAGTCCATGGGGTCACTAAGAGTCGGACACAACTGAGCGACTTCACTTTCACTTTTCACTTTCCTGCATTGGAGAAGGAAATGGCAACCCACTCCAGTGTTCTTGCCTGGAGAATCCCAGGGACAGGGGAGCCTGGTGGGCTCCCATCTATGGGGTCACACAGAGTCGGACACGACTGAAGTGACTTAGCAGCAGCAGCAGCAATAGCCATCTTATTTCCATTGACTCCAGCACTTAGTATGTTTTGCCTCTCACTGCCATTTTTCCTGCATGGTTAAATATTTCTGGTAAAAAAATAAAATGAACTGGAAGAAAGGAAGGACTTTTTTGGTGTATGCCAGCTATGACTTTGGTACTATTCTCATCTTACAGGAGAGAGAACCAAAACTCAGTGAGTCAGTGATTGTCTTGAGCTTTCTGCACATCCTCTAGCTGTGCATCTTCTAGACTTCCTTCTGCTCCCTCTACACAAAATCTTACCCCTTCTTTCTCTATTTGGTGACTCCTACTCAGCCCTCAAGATGCTTTACCTACCAGCATCTTCTCTTCTCCACCCACCAGTCGGGAGGGGTTCCCCTCCCCCAAGTTCTATGTACGAAGAGCATCCTGTAAGAACATCCATCAGGGCACTCATCAAACTGTCCTGCCATTAGCTAACTAATTCTTTGTCTCTATTGAACTGGAAACTTCATATCCAGCCCAGTACCTAGCCCAGGTACTTAGGGCTTCCCTGATAACTCAGTGATAAGGAATCCACCTGCAATGCAGAAGACTCCGGTTCAATTCCTGGGTTGGGAAGATCCGCTGGAGAAGCGATAGGCTACCCACTCCAGTATTCTTGGGCTTCCCTGGTGGCTCAACTGGTGAAGAATCTGCCTGCAATGAGGGAGACCTTGGTTCGATCCCTGGGTTGGGAAGATTCCCCTGGAGAAGGGAAAGGCTATCCACTCCAGTATTCTGGCCTGGAGAATTGCATGGACTGTATAGCCCATGGGGTCGCCAAGAGTCAGACATGACTGAGCACCTTTAATTTCACATCACTTCACCTAGCCCAGAGCAAGTGATCAGTATTTATTGGATGGCTGGAAGGAAGGGAGGGAAGGAATGATGGATGGAAGGAGGAAAAAGGGAAAGAGAATAAAAAGGATAGTAACAGCCCATAGACCACCAACACATGGGAGCTGTAAGGGAACTTCACAACTGCAAGCCCCATTTCTGGGCTAGAATTGATGCTGGCCCTTTTGTGCTCTGCCTCGAAGTGGAAGACTCCCATTGCAGCCCCTTCTTTGCCACTCCCACAGTGGGGCAGGCAGGGGGCAAGGTGGCAGGTTGCTGCTTGGCTTCAGGGTCCCAAGAACCAGCATTCACCTCCACTTCTCAATCCTGGCCTCCAGCTCGAAGGAAAGCGATTTTCTGCATCAGCCAGGCTCTGCTTTGGAAGGATAACTCCGGTTTGATGGATGGAGAGTGGGGATGAGCCTTCTCCAGAAGCTGGCAGGAAAGCACACTGGAGAAGGCCAGTACACGGGGAAGGGCGGACAATCCTCACTGCCCACGGCAGACAAGGGGGAGAGGGCCATCTTTGTTCCCAGAACCCTGGAAGTGTGGCGCCCTGCTCTGGGAGTTGCTGGGAAACTCCTGTGCCCCCCACCCATTCACCCCTCCTCATTCACAGGCCAGGAAGCTGGGCCAAAGCTGCTTCTGCTCCTGGATCCTCTCCCTGCCCCAGCCCAAAGAGAACTATCCTGCTCTCCAGAGACTGCAGGGAATCTCCCCTGGCTTGATGTTCTCAGAAGCCCAACAGCCTCTCAAAGGAGCAGTTTATACAACTCATTGAGACCAGAGGGGTAAGGAAAAACTCTTGTCTCCTCACCATTACTCCACCAAAGTCAAGCCGGGGAGGGAGGCCAAGGATGCCACTCCTCCTGGGAATGCACAACCTCAGAGAAATTGCCTAGAAGGCAAAGGATCTTCCGATCCAGGGAGGGGAAAGGTCACAGGTCCACCCTCTCCCAGGGCCCCTCCCTCCCAGGCTCCACATCCAGGCAGCTGGGGCAGAGGAAGCAGAGTGCCCCTCGTTTCCCCTTTCTCCTCCATCTCCTCCCTAGTGACCCACCCAGACGCTCCCCCAAGCCCTCAGGGGCTTTCAACCGCACCTCCAGTTTAAGTGAGAGCCTTGGGCAGGCCTGGCACCCGTAGTTAGCACTTTATCTCAGTAAATCTTCAATAAACCAATAAGGTAGGATCTTTTACCCTGTTTTAAAAGTGAGAAAATGAAGGTCAAAACCATCTTATTATTAGAAAGGGGAAAAATATCTTAAAATGAAAGGAGACTACATTAAAACAAAATTCTTTAAAAATCAAACAAATAAGTGCTGAAACTTTAGCTAGAGAACTAAACAGATAATCCTAACTGCTTAAAAAAACAAAACAACGCCCCCCCCCCTAATTTTATTGACTATGTATTATGTGTACACACTTTACGTGTACTATCTCATTTCATTCTTGGGGTAACCCCATAAGCAGTCTCTTATTGTCTCCATTTTACAGATGAGAAACTGGAGGCCAAGGAGAGTGTGACTTAACCGAAGCCCTGGGACATTCTGCTCCTCCAGGGGGCCACAGTAGTTGGGTAACTGGTTACCCTTCAGGGTAACATATTTGCATTTTAACAATAGCTCTCTGGAGAAGACAAAGTAATTTAAAGGAATGAAATGACTCAAATGCCAGGAATTTCAGGCCTCAGCTCTGCCAGTGGGCAGAGTTCTTAGAGCAAGAGCCTTTTGGCACCACAAGGCATCACCCGAAGGCGTCCACCTACAGGCCTGGCTAACACGGGGCTCCATTCAGCAGCTGGCAAAGCCCAGGGCAAGGGGGTAGAATGGAGAGAAGATGAGGTCAGAAGGCCAGGCCTGAGGCAGGGACTCATGTGGGGCAAGTAAGCAACTGCAGAAGCAAGTGATTCCAAGTGCTCCACAAATGTCCCCTCACCCCCAAAATATTAGCCTGCTTACCAGTGTGGAAGGGCTTCCCAGGTGGCAATAGTGGTAAAGAATTTGTCTGCCAATGCAGGAGACTTGAGACGTGGGTTCGATCCCTAGGTCGGGAAGATCCCTTGAAGAAGGGAATAGCAACCAACTCCAGTATTCTTGCCTGGAGAATCCCACGGACAGAGGAGCCTGGCAGGCTACAGTCCATATGGTCACAAAGAGTCAGACACGACTTCAGCGACTTAGCATGCATGTCTCTTCCACCAGCATGGAAGAGACACTTCAAGCATTAGTGTCAGGACCAGGCAGTGCACTAGTGTAAGAGGTCTGTGTTCTCATTCCAGCTCAGGTCTGCACTCCCAGACCTGCAACCTACCCACACCAGTCCTCAGTATCTTCTCTGCAAGCAGAGGGGGGTGGTCCAGGTAAACACTGAGGTTTCCTAGAGACCAGCTCTAGGTGATAGGACCCAGAACAAGTGTTAAGGGTGGGAAATGGGATGCTGAAAAGGAGACTGAAGGACACTGTTCACTAGCTTTCATCAAGGGTCTACTGGAAAGGACTCTGCACGAGATGCTGCACCAAGCATGCGGATGAGGAAGGGAGCGTCTACCCAAGCAACTCAAGTATCTCACAAGTAACACTCAAGAATTCTCCACTAAGAGAAGCGATGCCTGCTGCCCACAGGCCAGGTTTGGGGGTTTCAGGGCAGCCCTTCTAGAACATCCCATGTGTGAAGAAGATGGGGACGATGTCCCACTGTAAGCAGAGAGAGGAGACACTTAGCCAAAAAGAAGCACCAGAGAGAAGACATGCAAATTTAGGAAGGGTGCACTATTACTCCCCCATTTCATAGACAGGAAAACCAAGAGTCAGCACAGTCAGAGCCAGGTGACAGAGCCGGAGTTAGAACACAGTTCTGCCTGACCCCACAGCTTTCCTCTTAATGTTTTTTCTGTCCTCACTCCTGGAGCATGTGTGCATGTGAGTGGATTCAGGGTGGAAAGTGGAAGCAAGGAGTTGTGAGAACAGGCAAGAAGCCAGAGGGAAGGGTGGGGAATACAGGAATGGATAGTAAGCACTTTCTTACCCAAACAAATTGGCAGCCATAGTTTTCCCAAATAGACTCTCCTGTGGTTGCCTAGAGCGGTTTTTAAGGGCACAGGATTCTGGAATCAGGCAGATAAGTGCTAAGCTCCAGGCTCCACCAGTTAATACCCCTGTGACCTAGAGCAAGTATTCAACTTCTTGGAGCCTCACTTTACTCATCAATACAATGGAAATGATAACAATTATCCCTTACTGAGTAGTTGGTAAAGATTAAATCACTGCTCTGTTTAAAGGGCTTGGCATCGTGTCTGGCACATGGTAAGCATTCAATCAGATCAGATCAGTCCCTCAGTCATGTCCGACTCTTCGTGACCCCATGAATCGCAGCACGCCAGGCCTCCCTGTCCATCACCAGCTCCCGGAGGTCACTCAGACTCGCATCCATTGAGTCAGTGATGCCATCCAGCCATCTCATCCTCTGTCGTCCCCTTCTCCTCCTGCCCCCAATCCCTCCCAGCATCACAGTCTTCTCCAATGAGTCAGCTCTTCGCATGAGGTGGCCAAAATATTGGAGTTTCAGCTTTAGCATCATTCCTTCCAAAGAAATTCCAGGGCTGATCTCCTTCAGAATGGACTGGTTGGATCTCCTTGCAGTCCAAGGGACTCTCAAGAGTCTTCTCCAACACCACACTTCAAAAGCATCAATTCTTTGGTGCTCAGCCTTCTTCACAGTCCAGCTCTCACATCCTACATGACCACAGGAAAGACCATAACCTTGACTAGGCGAACCTTTGTTGGCAAAGTAATGTCTCTGCTTTTGAATATGCTATCTAGGTTGGTCATAACTTTCCTTCCAAGGAGTAAGCGTCTTTTAATTTCATGGCTGCAGTCACCATCTGCAGTGATTTTGGAGCCCCGAAAAATAAAGTCTGACACTGTTTCCACTGTTTCCCCATCTATTTCCCATGTAGTGATGGGACCAGATGCCATTATCTTTGTTTTCTGAATGTTGAGCTTTAAGCCAACCTTTTCACTCTCCACTTTCACTTTCAGCAAGAGGCTTTTGAGTTCCTCTTCACTTTCTGCCATAAGATAGCAAAAAAAAAAAAAAAAAAACAACCACTAGTCTAATATTGCTCCTAGTGACCCTCCTCCCTCCAGGCTTCCTCCTCAAAATCAACATCTGGTTAGTCCTCCCACATTCTCACTGACTCCCTCCCTCCTCCATTCAGCCTTCTTCTATTCCCGCCATTTCAGAACCCACTTCAAAGCTATCTTTCCCACTGCTTCTCTTTCTTCCTAGGATCCTAGCTTGCATTTGGTTGAGTGATGATTCATCACTTAATCTACACAAGCTCCTTAACTTCTCAAGAACATAACTGTCCATTCTGTGACTGTTTCAATGGACAGGTTTGCACGGGATTGGTGATCAAGGCTCAGGTTGGTGGGTCTGCTAATAAGAATTACTGAACTACTTGCCCATGTGTGCCTGCAATTTGTAAACTTGTCTTTGGATATATATTAAAACCTCTACCCAAACCACAAATTATGTGCTTTTGCGAATTTGCCAAACTATTAAATGAAATTTACTGCTGCTCAAGAATGTCTTGTACTAATTAGACAGAGATAAATGGGTATATGAAAGATTAAGGCAAGGGATGGTGGGAAATTGAGAACTAAAGCTTACTGACTTTCCATGACGGGGTGGTCTTAACCCTTTTTTGTGCCATGGAATTCATTAGCATACTGAGTAAGCCTACTGGACCCTTTTTCAGAACCTTCTAAAATATATAAAATAAAATACATAGCTTGACCACAAAGAAACCAATTACAATGGAATATAACTATTAATTTTTACAAAATGAGTGTGCAATACAGTAGTATATGTTCTTTATTAATGCATTAAATAACAAGCTCTAGCGGCAGGTGTAATAACTGCTCTAATTTCAAAGCTGCGATGAGCATAAATCATAGTTCTAGATATCTGCAGCAGCTGAAATGTGATATGAAAATATCTGTGATTTCTCCTGGTGACAATGTCACAGGTACTGTAAATACTCTGCTCTGTTGCCTACATTCATCATCGAAAAAAATGCTAAATAAAGATGCTATATTTTTTCCCCATCCAAGTTCACAAACTCCTTTGAATTCCACAGATGGGCCCCTTGAGGCTGTTAACCCCAAGTTAAGAATCTCTATTAGAGCCTTCATAACTCATTAGGTATCTGTACTAGGTATATCCCTGAGTTCCTGCTCGCTTTCATCTCCTTCTCAAGGGGTCTTTACCCACACAGCCCTTCCTGCCTCAGAAGGTCAAGTTATGCACATATGACCCTCCTCTGGCCTCCCCTCCCAGCTGATTGGCCAAAGCTGACCAGAGACTTGCCTGGAGAGAAAGCCTCAGCTTCCAGAGAATCAAGCTCAGACAATAGGATTCTCCCTGAAACTTGAACTCAGAGACAAAGGAGAGGACCCTGTGACAGTGCAGAGAGGTGAGGGTGGGAGAGATGGATGCACTGCAGGTGCTGAGTTGAGCCGATGGGACTCAGAGTGAAGACCAGTGACCAACAGCCCCAGGGGAATAACCTCAAACTCAGAACCTTGCCCCCCACCCCCGCCCCCGCCAACATCTTGAGGATGCCTGGCCTTCTTCCAGGCCTCTGCTTAGATATCATACTGCCTTCATGGTTCCTCACTCTTTTCATTAGAACCAGCTTAAGGGAGTCTCTTTTCTGTATCAGAATAGCCCTGAGTCAGTATCATCAACAGCAAATACAGATGAGGAAGCTGAAGGAGTCACTTGCTTGGGCCCACAGGGCTAGTAATCCTTTTCTGAGGAAGAGAGAGGTGATGGCCTTTATTGTTTATCTAGTTAAAATCTCACAAATGATAAATGAAAACGATCTCTTAAAAAAGACAGCCATCACTGCTGAAATGTCCTTCTGCTACTCATCTGTACTGCCCTAAGAAGTACGGCCCTGACCCCAGTAGACTCTACTCAGCCACCACCCAGCTTGAAGTGCCTTGTCTTTTAAACCTTTCCCCAGTTGTAGGATGGCTATATTTTCCAAGGTGGATGACAGTGGGGTGTTAAGGACCAACCAATGAACACAGCACCTGCAAACACTCAACCCTGCTGTCTGGTCCCCTGCTATGAAAATCCAAATCGATTTCACTGAGAGCCGGCATCTCTGGCTTCTGGGCAGAAACCAAGCTGTGAAGGAGAACCGGCACCAAAGGCTGCTCTTTTATCTTTGCATGGAGCAAATTCTCCCCAATGTCATAATTCTCTCCCCTTTGTCCCTTGACGTCAAAGCAACAAGCTAGAAATATATAAACATACCAAAAGAGACACCAGAGATCCTTCCACACAATGGAGGGAAAGCCACAGTCACATAAAAGAAGACATATACATATATACATACATATATATGTATATATACACATAATTCCCAGCCAGTAAGTTTTATTTACTTTGGGGGAAACATGGGTGGAGAAAGAGAATCAGGATTTGTGTCTTTTCCCACAGTGCCTATGTCCCCAGAAAGCTAAGTGAGGGGCAAGCCTCAGGCCCCAGAGGCCCAGCAAGGTAGTGAGGCATTTCTTTTGAAAACAGACTTCTTTCCCTTGGAAAAGGAACCTTCAGCCAGCTTCTTCAGACACCACCAATCTATAATTGCGTGTATATCACATTAAACATCTACTTGAAATCTTAGGAAGCTGTGACAATCCTATTTTCATTGGGAAGGTACTTCTTTCCTTTAATTGTACTTTGAAATATTATCCATGTAGACTGGAAACCTCACAGAAAGGCTTATTATTAGTTATCGAAATCTAGTCTAAACAGTCTAAACTCTGGGTCTGGATGATTAGCATTCTGGAGCACAGAGAGGTTATCGGTCCAGTTGAAAATCACACAGTTGGTGAGCAGTAGATCGAGGCTCCAATCCTGGAGCTTCCCACATACTCTACTACAGAATGTATGTATCTTCTCACATACTCTACTACAGAATAGCACCAAGTGACCTCCAGAGACAGAGAACTCTGTCAGTCCCAATTTTATCATTTATTAGTTCCGTACACCTGGGCAAGTCATTTACCATCTCTCATTTTCATCATTTATACATCTGAGATGATGACTGCAATTGTCTCTAGGGTTACTGCACGCATGAAATGTGCCATGGCTTGACACACATGGACCCTATTATTAGATTGTACTGCTCCTGTCTCACGTACAGAAGTGAGTATATCTGCCATTCAAAACGTGATAACTGTATCCACACAGCTGCCCAGAGATTAGCAAGAAAAGATTGTTATCAAACCCATCTTACAGTTAAGAAAACTTAGTATCCCCAGAGATGACCTAACTTGCGTGAGACCAGAGTTTTAAAAGTGAACACATTCTTAGCTGCCCTAACTGTCCTCCTTACCACATTCCCTGAGGAAGGGTTACCTCCTTCCCCTTCCCCTACAGAGCAGCACCATCTATCACTGGCTCACCGTTCCTTATAAACTGCAGTCAACACAGTGCCTGGCACAACACAGAGACTCGATGCAGTTTTGAAGAATGCACGAATTAGTGAATCATTGAAGATCCTGATCTGCAGATAAGAAGGCACTGCATGGGCGCAGCTGCCTGAAGCACGTGTCTTGCTGCAGAAAGCAGGAGGCAGGCAGGCCAGAGCTCCAGTTGCAGTGAGAGAGAACCCCCACTCCCTCCATGCCTTCTCCCAGCCAGCTGTACGGGGAAAAAGCCTTTGAAAAGATGGAAAGCTGGGCCCCTGATCTCAAGAGTCCTGTCCAGAGTGTTTCCAAACCTAGCCTACATGGCTCAATCCAGAGCCCAGAAGACAACTGTGGCGCACACGTGACCCTCCTCCAGCTAAAATAGATGTAATAACATTGCAGGCAAAGGGCAGTGAACAGGCCGGGGAGATGGCCCATCTGTCTTCTTAATTGTCAACTCTGCCCATAACAAGATTTGTCTCCCTGTCACACCTTAGGCTGCCACTGAACTGAAGCAAAACCAAGATATCCATCTTCCAGCTATGAGCAGCGGCCTTCACAAGGGGCCAGGGACAAAAAGAGGCTACTTGACCACAAGAAGCAGAGACAGCTGGAAGGGGCACTGGCCTGAGAGTCAGGAGGTGGAGGGATGGGGGGATGACAGGTTGTGTGTGGAGACTGGAATGGGGGTATATGTCCATACTTCTGATCAGCTGTAGGTACTCAAGCAGTTACTGGCCCTCATTGGGCCTCCATTTCCTATAAAATTGAAGTCCAAAGTTCTGGAAAGTGGGGTCAGTGAGCGGGGGAGGAGGGCTGTGAATCACATGATATTGTATGCAAGACATTTTAGGTTATATGCATTTGGAAGAGCAGATCCATAATTTGCAACAGAATCTCAAAGATGTATGTAACACCCAACACCCACCTTTCATAAAAAAGTTAAGAAATACTAGGCTACATGGTTTTCATCCACTAAGCAGTTACTTGGCACCTTCTATGTGCCCTGCTCTGTGCTCAGCACTTGAGACACAAATATGACGGGAAAGTCCTGTCTTTACGAAGCTCAGAGCATTTTACTGCTGGATGTGACAGAAGCTTAAGAGACAAAGAAGAGGGAGCATTTGACTCTGGTCCAGAAGAGGCCTTCAGGGTCCTGGGGGAATCCTAGGTTAAATGTTGATATTGAAAGTTGAGTGTCCATTCACTGGGTGAACAAGTAGGAAGAGTATTTTAGCAAAAGGGCAGCAACTGTTTCAGAAACTGAAGTATAATTGTGAGTAGGACAAAGAAGATGCTCACTGAGGGAAGGGGTGGGTGGAAGGAGAGATAGAAGCCAGAAATGAGGCTGGAAAGGCAAGGAGGGCCCAGATTAGGAAATGCCATATAAACCAACCTGAAAAACTTTACATTGTAGCCAATGAGTTCATTCTAGTTTTAAAAGTCTGGGATGAACTACCATGATCAGAATGAATCTTCATGAATTTTGGCAGAAGCCTCAGTCCTTTGTGAGCACAGTGGGTAACAGAGAGCAAGAAGAGGAAAGAACTGCTGCCTCTTGGCAATCTGAGTGGGCATGGGCTGTCTGCAAAGGTGCTGGTTGTCAGTGCATGCATGACTCACCCTCCATGACCCTTCCTTATAAACGTCAATCAGCACAGTGCCTGGCACAACACAGGGACTCAGTGCAATTTTGATGAATGCATGAGTTAGTGAATCATTGAAGATCCTGATCTGCAGATAAGAAGGCATTGCATGGGCGAAGCTGCCTGAAGCACGTGTCTTGCTGCAGAAAGCAGGAGGCAGGCAGGCCAGAGCTCCAGTGGCAGCAAGAGAGAACCCCATTCCCTCTACGCCTTTCTGCACTGGCATGTCAGTCTCTTCTCTCCCAGACTGGGCGACTCCAACTGCTGGTGATTATAGCTGAGAAAGGAAGGTAGTGACTGGCCCAGGTGATGGGGTTCAGAATGCACATGCCCATTTGGGCTCCAGGTCATCACTTGGTAAACAGTCTTTCAACCCATCTAAAGGACTCTGCTACTTGCCTCAGGGCTTTCTCACATGCTGCTCCTTCTGCCAAGAAGACTCTTTCCACCCTCTTCAAGTAGTTACTTCTTCTTTTTCATGGGAATATAGTTGCTTTACAGTATTATCTTACTTTCTGGGCTCAGCCAAGTGAATCAGCTATATGTATACATACTTTGTATCAGCCTTCCAAGTGAGTGACTACAATATGTATCACAGATTGTCATAGCACCTTACCCTTTCCTTTCAACCAATTCAGCACAGTTTGTAATCCTATATTTATTTGAGTGATTTTATTCTTTGAGTGATTTTATTCTGGACTGCAAGCTCCATGAGACCAGACATTTCTGTATCTTACTCCCTTGCCGGTGTCTGGCACAGAGCAAGTATATGTTGACAAATTATAGACTGGTATGGATCATGAGCCATTCCCCATTCTCACTGCTTTTAACATATCCCATAACTCACATTTTGGTCCAGTGAAGATGAGGTTTGGAGAGGGGCAGGAAGGTTGGACCTGAAAAGGCAATATCAGGATGAACTTTGCCTCTGTTGCAAAGGTAGCTCTGTGTTCTCCCGTGTCCTGTCTTGAAAGACTCTAAAAGAACCCACATTTGGTTTACCAAGGAGGATCCCTGGAAACCCTTTTTAAGATGCTTTCTCTCCAAGCCTCAATCGGTCACTGGCTGCATCCAATCCTCTCTGAACCTACTTGGTCAACAGGACCTTATCCTGCTTCAACGGGTCATCCTCCAAAAGGAGAACGGATCTCCTCCTCCCTCTGCCTCTCCTCCTCCTGCTCCTCCAAGCCAGAACCCTAGGGCGTCTGACAACCAAAATCTCTGGTTCTCTGGATCTGCAGCTCTGGTAGATGCTCAGGGCAAGTGCAAATTCAGACCTGGCGTAGGGGCTATGGGGTTCGACTTTCTTTCCATGCCCCATCCTAAGCAACTGGCCACTCGGCAGGTTCAAAGTACTTGGGGTCAAAAGTTTGACCTTAAGGGAGAGGTGAGTGGGAGGAATCTCACCAAGCGGCGTGCAGGCTCGGTTAAAGCGACCTCAGCGGGGCGGCGGCCAGCACATCCGGCCCCCCAAGAGGCCCCCTTGCCTCCATCCAAGGTCGTGGTCCTACAGGAGCGCTGGAAAGTTCAGCCAGGGGCCGAGGGGTACCAGGGCAGGAGCCAGCCGGGGGCCAGCTTTTGCGGAAAAAGGGAGGCTAAGAGCTCGATTCCAGGTACAAGAAGGAGCCGGCGGCAGGGCGCCCCAGTCCGGCACGCTGCATCCCGGACCGCAGGGCCGGGCTCGAAGGCGCTGGGCGGGGGCTGCACCATCCGAGCCGCAAGGGCAACGCGGCCTCCCCCATCCTCATCGATCCCCCTGGTCCCCGACACAGGGGCGCAAGGAGCGGGTGGGGCGAAAGGCGAGTGGCGCCTGCCCTTGGACAGCCCCTTCCCCGTGCGGTCTCGGACCTCGGGCGGGGGCGCCAGCTTGGCCCAGGCTGCCGCAGCCTCTGCTTTAGGGGAGCGGGGGCTGCGGCGCGTAGAGGGGACGAGGCGGGTGATAGAGACAGGGAGGGGCGGCCGAGCTCCAGGGCCAACACCCGGGTCGCGCCGGGCCAGTACCGGCAGGGCCAGGGTGGCCGAGCGCCTTACCTTGAGCCGCGGGGAGTCCCGCGAGGGGCGCCGACTGTGCCTGGGGCTTCGGGGCTCACACAGCCTCGGGGTGCACAGTCTACGTCCCGGGCGCCCTCCCCTAGGCTGGCGCACCCTCGTCGTCCGGGGCGCTCACCACTTCGGACGCCCTCTCGCCGGCGGGCTCGGCCTGAGCCAGAGGCGCACACCCCGCGGGGCACACCCACCGCTGCCGCTGCGGGACTGGCCAGGCGCGGGCAGCCCAAGCTGCGCCCGGCTTCTCCGGCTGCCAGCACCATCCGAGTCCCCGCCTTCGCCAGGGGGAAAAAAAAGACTCCTGACGCGGCGCGGGCTTTGGTGTGTAGGAAGGGGCGGCATTGCGAAACCGAGGGGAGGGTCTTAGCCTTGAGAAAGTCAAAAAGCTTTTGGATGGAGTTTGGAAGAAAAACTTTTTGGAAAAAAACCCCAAAACTCCTAACCTGTGTATAACGCTTTGCAGATTTCCAAAGTGCCTTTATATGTATTTATCTTAGTTCATCTTCACTACAACAGTAACTAACTGTTGGGGCATTTCTGTCCTCTTAGGTTTGGGAAGACACCATGACACAAGGTAATCATTTGACCAAACCAGGACTAGAATCCAACCTGGGTAACGGAGGGGATATACAGGGGATATACAGCCCTCTGGGGTTTTCTCATTGCAGAAGGGGAAGCAAGGTGGGAGTGAGTGTAACCCAACTTTTCTCTCTCCTAAGTCATTTCCTTTTCCCTTCGCTTTTCTGCTTTCCAGCCATTGCTTTGGCCCTACTCTCTCACTTCACACTTGCACTGCCCACAACACCTTTTATCAGTTCGAAATATTTGCATTTCAGTCACTAACCTTGAATGACCTGCTCACTGAGTACAATACTGTGCACAACAAACAGGAGAAAGGAGCTGTTACTGCCCCATTTTGCGGGTGGGGGCAAACAAGTATGGTAGGAGTAGAATGTATGAGTCTGTGGGACTTCAGACCCCAGCACTGACCCACTGTGCACTCCTTTCGAAGGCTCCATTGGTGCCAGGTAAAACCTAACCAAAGGTGTTTCATTTTTGAGATTGACATTGTGAAGGGGAGGGGAGATAATTTGGGGCAAGAGACACTTTTGGGACTTTCTTTTTCACATTTTGATGGAAACATGATTATAATGATGTTTTGTTTCCTCTGCTAACTGCTAAGTCACTTCAGTCGTGTCCGACTCTGCGTGACCCCATAGACATCAGCCCACCAGGCTCTCCTGCCCCTGGGATTCTCCAGGCAAGAAAACTGGAGTGGGTTGCCATTTCCTTCTCCAATGCATGAAAGCGAAAAAGTGAAAGTGAAGTCGCTCAGTCGTGTCCGACTCTTAGCAACCCCATGGACTGCAGCCCACCAGGCTCCTCCATCCATGGGATTTTCCAGGCAAGAGTACTGGAGTGGGGTGCCATTGCCTTCTCCTTGTTTCCTCTAGGGCGCCCTTATAAACAAATCCATGGCCCTGAAGTCACAGTAAATGGTGCAGTCTTGGCCTCGGCACTGGGAATGATAGGGGGCAGTGAACTTGAGGGCAGCTCCAAGCTCCTTCCCAAGCGAAGGAGCTGCTGCTAACCAGCTCTTGCTGGTTTTTGCCACTCAGGGCAACAAGTTAATATGACCACATGGACACAGAGAAGATGTAAATCCAGATATCTAAGTCAGGTTTCCCAATTTATTGATAACTCAGGAAATCAACCCTGAATATTCATTGAAAGGACTAACGCTGAAGCTGAAGCTCCAATACTTTGGCCATGTAATGCAAAGAGCTGACTCATTGGAAAAGATCCTGATTCTGGGAAAGATTGAGGGCAGGAGAAGGGGGCAACAGAAGATGAGATGGTTGTACGGCATCATGGACTCAATGGACGTGAGTTTGAGCAAACTCCAGGAGATAGTGATGGACAGGGAAGCCTGGCAGTGCTGCAGTCCATGGGGTCGCAAAGAGTAGGACACGAACTGTTAGAAAACAGGAGCCCAAAATGGCGGTGGCTAAAAGACAAGGAAGGGAAAAGCCCACGAAAATAGAACAAAGGAAGGTCCAAGGACCCAGGACCAGAGTGAAGACCTCAGGAAGAACAAACTGCACTCCTGGCTAAGCCCAATTTGCATAGGGTGGGCCCAGGGAGAGGAAAAAAAACATAAAAGGAGGAGCCAAAGCGCTTTCTTTCTCTCTCCCCCCACGTGCGTGCGCTCTTTCTCTCTCTCTCCTCTCTCTCCCCCACGCTGTGGGGCACTCTTCTTTTCGCATCTTTGGGTCACATGCCCTCATGCCTCGAGGATGGATTCTCCTGTTACTATCTAAATAAAATAGAGCTGTAATACTGATTTGTCTAAGAGCTATAACACGGTCCATTCGAGACCTGAGAGCTATAACACGGTCTGTCCAAGACCCAAGAGCTGTGACAAGCCGAGGGCTTTAATGTCCGTCACTCCAAATCTTTGTTGTAATGAGACAGAACCGAGGAGTATACACTTGCCTGACACGACTGAACAACTGAACACAACATTTTGAAAATGCTAAGCACTTGATTTCTAGGTCAACATGTACTGTGCTCTACTGTCTTTGCAGTAGTGTCCGACTCTTTGAGACCCCATGGGCTGTAGCCCACGTAGGGCAGAGACAGGCTCCTCTGTCCATGGACTTCTCTAGGCAGTAAAACTGGAGTGGGTTCCCATTTCCTTCTCCAGGGGATCTTCCCAACCCAAGGTTCGAACTCGCCTCTCTTAAGTCTCCTGCACTGGCAGGCCAGTTCTTTACCACTAACACCACCTCAGAAGCCCATAGGTCAACATGGTTCAAGTCAAATGAAATTAGTTTGTGAAACAGATCCAGCCCATGGAGCAGGGGTTGGTGCCCCTTGAGTACTTCCCAGGATTTCATTTAGGCTTCCCATGGCCCCTACAGGATGGACCCAGCACAGATTACTATTTCCGTTTTATGCAAGAGGAAACCTCAGTTCTGGAGGTTTCCCTAAGGAGCTCAAGGTTGCATAGCTAATTGCTAGCATTGAAAGTGAAAGCCAGGCAGTCTGAGTCCTGATCTTGGAGCCTTTTCTTTCTGCATCCTCTGATCTCAAGATTTTCACCCCCACGCCCCCACCTCCCGCCTGGTTTCTAGGCTTTGTGAGACAAGTTCAGCATGGGGCTGGCACTAGGATGTGGAGACATAGCACCTTTCCTGGGAAGACGAAGCCGGAGCGCCAGACTGCTGTCCTCGAAAGCTCAGCCTGATGACTCAGAGAGGAAGCTGTGTCTTGAGGGTAAAGCTGAGTCAGAGAAAACAAGGCCTGAACTGGGACAGCTGCGGCTTCTAAATCCCAGATTAAATGGAGAAACAAACTAAGCAAATACACCCACCCCCGCCCCCCAGCCCCTCACAAAATCAGCAGCCATGGACACAGAGACACTGGCTAGAGCGCTGCCTATTTCTCTTGTCATGACTAGGAACGCAACAAGGGTTACATTAAAAAGTGGACCCTTGGCAGTCCTGGGGAGAGAGGATTCCTTGAAGACAGCAGGTTTTCTAGAATCTCAGGTTTGGGCATCTCCACTGCAAGATCCAACCTGGGCCTTTCATATACTACTACTACTACTACTAAGTCGCTTCAGTCGTGTCCGACTCTGTGCGACCCCATAGACGGCAGCCCACCAGGCTCCCCTGTCCCTGGGATTCTCCAGGCAAGAACACTGGAGTGGGTTGCCATTTCCTTCCCCAGTGCATGAAAGTGAAAAGTGAAAGTGAAGTCGCTCAGTCATGTCCGACCCTTAGCAACCCCATGGACTGCAGCCTTCCAGGCTCCTCCATCCATGGGATTCTCTAGGCAAGAGTACTAGAGTGGGGTGCCATTGCCTTCTCTATAGTGAGTCAGAAAATCTGATTTAGAATGAAAACACCACCCTGCTGGATTCTGGAGCTCCATAATCAAAGAACTGAGCAACAGGCAGAGAATGGAGTTCCTCCTTGCCCCCACCTTGTGTGGCTCCGACCATAAAGAATCTTCCTGCAATGCAGGAGACATGAGTTCAATCCCTGGGTCAGGAAGATCCCCTGGAGAAGGAAATGGCAACCCACTCCAGTGTTCTTGCCTGGAAAATCCCATGGACAGAGGAGCTTGTCGGGCTACAGTCCATGGGGGTCACAAAGAGTCAGACACGACTGAGTGACTAACACACAGACACACAGTAGGAGAATTACCAAGTATTCATCATCTGCCTTGAATATGCAAGGCTCTGGGTCGAGGATCTTACATACATGATCTCACTGGGACAATATAAGCTGTGAAATGGCTATTAATAGTATTAATACTAATATTATTCTCCTCTCAAGGATGCTGAGGCACAGTATCACTTGCCTG
Source organism: Tragelaphus eurycerus (assembly GCA_935064755.1). Classification (NCBI taxonomy): domain Eukaryota; kingdom Metazoa; phylum Chordata; class Mammalia; order Artiodactyla; family Bovidae; genus Tragelaphus; species Tragelaphus eurycerus. The sequence continues at coordinate 5,687,563 of CAKXYN010000092.1, read as the reverse complement.
AGGACACAGCTAGTAAGATGGGGAGATGGGGGTCAAACATGGGTCTTGGTGACTCCAAAGACTAAATCCTCTCTAACTAGGGGACTGGAAATTACAGCCAACCTGGAGATAGGCCACTCAGATCCTTCTTTGAGAAAGGACACCGCAGTCAATGGTGTGTTGATAATGTTTAGTAACTGGCTCCCAGGGGGGAAATGTGTACATAGATACTCGTTATTGGAGGTAGTTCTGTAAAGTGGCAGCAAACACTGAAATTGCTAGTATTGAACAATTGATCCCAGGGGAAATACAAGGTTAGGGCACATTTTCATCAATTGATCAATACATAGCCTTGTTTTATGTTTTTTAAATAATATATATATATATATATACACATTATATCTTGAATATGTATCATTGATTCATTAACATTAAACTAATGGCCAACAGTGCTCTAACTCACACCTAAACAAAGGTTACCAACACACATATTTTCTCCAAGAAACAGTCTTCTTATGCTTAGGAATACTGGTAGCACTTTAGCAGTCTGCTGTAGTACTGTCTTAAACATTGAAATCACCTGCAAATGGCATGAAAATGCACAAAAGCACTACCAAGTGGATCACAAGTAGGGTGCTTGCTTACAGCATGAGACTAAAATATGAAAGCAGAGGGTCACCTTGCAACCTCTGCTGGGAACATGATTCAAAATTTTGGTAACAATTTTGCACATAACTGCAAATGTGCTGCAAGCATTGATTTGGGGTTACAAATAAATGTTAGCAAGTAAGTGAATTCTCAAATATAGAATCCACACATTATGAGGAATGGCTATACACATATATATCCGCGTGTGCCCTCCAACCTTCATATTTGCTAGCTATCCCTCCAAGTTTATCCTCCACTATCCTCCAGTCAAACTGGACAGTTAACCATTTTCCAAAGATGTCTCACACTTATCTAGCTTGTAACTGAGTGCAGGCCACTCCCTATACCTGGTCTCTTTATTATCTGCCTACCAACACATGCACACACACTGTCTTCCCATATCAGAATGATTCAGCCATGCAACTGTACCATCTCCATCAAGGGCTTCCTGATGCCCCAGTAATGGGATCTCTCCATCCTTAGGACCACAGTGGCATACATCAGACACCACTCATGTTTTACTGTGTGGTCAGGCCACTCAAGATGGCTGTTGTCTTGCTTTCTGTACATCCCCTACTGTCCAGTCCCTGCTTCACCTACACCCTACTCACATGACTATTCAATCCTGTTAATCATAGGGCTTAATGTAATGACCCATGGTGCTTACCCCTACCCCAGTTGCTGTTTTCCCTGGTAACTGAAGAGCTTCCCATAACTGATAGGTTCCCTCCCGAAACCAGAAGACAGCTGTTTTGTGCTGTCTGTGTCTGCTGTACATGGTGGGGCGCCACACCAGGACTTCGCTTTGGACTTGTACAGTTTCCTCCAATACAGCATCCCTGGTGGCTCAGTGGTAAAGAATCTGCCTGCCAATGCAGGAGGTGCAGGAGACGCAGGTTTGATCCCTGGGTCTGGAAGATCCCCGGAGTAGGAAATGGCAATTTGCTCCAGTATTTGCACCTGAAAAATCCCATGGACAGAGGAGCCTGGTGGGCTACCGTCCACGGGATCGAAAGAGTCGGACATGACTGAACCAAAAGAACACATGCTATCCAGTGTATCATTAGTGTCTCCGTCATTGTCTCTAGGTTCTTTCTTTGCCCTTGCAGCTGGGCTATGACAAGCTTTGCAGGTTTGAGAGGTACAGCCTAACATCTACCTTGTATTACAAGGCAGCCTTAGTGATCTTCAAAAAACACAACTCTGAACATACCACTCTCCCGCTTAAACCCCTCAATGGCATTCCATTGCTCTTGGGATAAAGTCTATATTCCTTTAAGAAGACTTAGGAGTCTAGCCCCTTCCTACCCCTCCATGCTCATCTTGTGTCACACTCATCTTCTCTCCTCTAGCCACATGAGACTCCTCTTAGTATCTCAAACAGCCCAGGTTCTTGCTTGCCTAGAGTTTTCTGTGTGTATTGTGTTTTCTTCTGCTTGGAATTTTCCTTCCTACAAATTCTTTGTCTGGATAATTAATACTCATACCATGAGTCTCAGCTTAAACATCACTTTTGTAGAGAATCCCTCCAATGGACCCCAACCTCCCACTGGATTAAGTTAAGAGTTGCTGGTCTCCAATATCATCTCTACTTTTCTCATAAGAGTCAGCACAATTTAAATTATGTGTTATTGCCCATTTCTCCCACAGGACTGCAATTACATGAAGAGAGGTCTATATCTCCTTTGATGTATTTCATCATCTAATTCAGAATATGGCACATATAAATGTAAATCTCTCAATAAATATTTTATGAATGAATAAGTAACTAAACCTCCATTGTCTTGAGACCCATTGGGGAGTGATAGGATAGCAGATAGGTTTTGAATAATCAAAATAATTATGGGGATTTCAGATTTTCTTTTACTTACGTGTGATGTTAAGTTACTGGTATGTTGGGATTTTCTACCACACACTTATTACTAATTATAAATTCATAAAGGTTATCATTATTATTAAATCCAAAAGGAAAAATGTCCTTACTACATTATCAGATCAGATCAGATCAGATCAGTCGCTCAGTCGTGTCCGACTCTTTGCGACCCCATGAACTGCAGCACGCCAGGCCTCCCTGTCCATCACCAACTCCCAGAGGTCACTCAGACTCACATCCATCGAGTCAGTGATGCCATCCAGCCATCTCATCCTCTGTCATCCCCTTCTCCTCCTGCCCCCAATCCCTCCCAGCATCAGAGTCTTCTCCAATGAGTCAACTCTTCGCATGAGGTGGCCAAAATACTGGAGTTTCAGCTTTAGCATCATTCCTTCCAAAGAAATTTCAGGGCTGATCTCCTTCAGAATGGACTGGTTGGATCTCCTTGCAGTCCAAGGGACTCTCAAGAGTCTTCTCCAACACCACACTTCAAAAGCATCAATTCTTTGGCGATCAGCTTTCTTCACAGTCCAACTCTCACATCCATACATGACCACAGGAAAGACCATAGCCTTGACTAGGCGAACCTCTGTTGGCAAAGTGATGTCTCTGCTTTTGAATATGCTATCTAGGTTGGTCATAACTTTCCTTCTAAGGAGTAAGCGTCTTTTAATTTCATGGCTGCAATCACCATCTGCAGTGATTTTGGAGCCCAGAAAAATAAAGTCTGACCCTGTTTCCACTGTTTCTCCATCTATTTCCCATGTAGTGATGTTCAAGCTGGTTTTAGAAAAGGCAGAGGAACCAGAGATCAAATTGCCAACATCCGCTGGATCATGGAAAAAGCAAGAGAGTTCCAGAAAAACATCTATTTCTGCTTTATTGACTATGCCAAAGCCTTTGACTGTGTGGATCACAATAAACAATGGAAAATTCTGAAAGAGATGGGAATACCAGACCACCTGATCTGCCTCTCGAGAAATCTGTATGCAGGTCAGGAAGCAACAGTTAGAACTGGTCATGGAACAACAGACTGGTTCCAAATAGGAAAAGGAGTACGTCAAGGCTGCATATTGTCACCATGTTTATTTAACTTATATGCAGAGTACATCATGAGAAATGCTGGACTGGAAGAAACAGAAGTTGGAATCAAGATTGCCGGGAGAAATATCAATAACCTCAGATATGCAGATGACACCACCCTTATGGCAGAAAGTGAAGAGGGGCTAAAAAGCCTCTTGATGAAAGTGAAAGTGGAGAGTGAAAAGATTGGCTTAAAGCTCAACATTCAGAAAACGAAGATCATGGCATCTGGTCCCATCACTTCATGGGAAATAGATGGGGAAACAGTGGAAACAGTGTCAGACTTTATTTTTCTGGGCTCCAAAATCACTGCAGATGGTGACTGCAGCCATGAAATTAAAAGACGCTTGCTCCTTGGAAGGAAAGTTATGACCAACCTAGATAGCATATTCAAAAGCAGAGACATTACTTTACCAACAAAGGTTCGCCTAGTCAAGGCTGTGGTCTTTCCTGTGGTCATGTATGGATGTGAGAGCTGGACTGTGAAGAAGGCTGAGCGCCGAAGAATTGATGCTTTTGAACTGTGGTGTTGGAGAAGACACTTGAGAGTCCCTTGGACTGCAAGAAGATCCAACCAGTCCATTTTGAAGGAGATCAATCCTGGAATTTCTTTAGAAGGAATGATGCTAAAGCTGAAACTCCAGTATTTTGGCCACCTCATGCGAAGAGTTGACTCATTGGAGAAGACTCTGATGCTGGGAGGGATTGGGGGCAGGAGGAGAAGGGGATGACAGAGGATGAGATGGCTGGATGGCATCACTGACTCGATGGATGCGAGTCTGAGTGACCTCCAGGAGCTGGTGATGGACAGGGAGGCCTGGCGTGCTGCGGTTCATGGGGTCGCAAAGAGTCGGACACGACTGAGCGACTGATCTGATCTGATCTGATCTGATGGGACCAGATGCCATGATCTTCGTTTTCTGAATGTTGAGCTTTAAGCCAACCTTTTCACTCTCCACTTTCACTTTCATCAAGAGGCTTTTTAGCCCCTCTTCACTTTCTGCCATAAGGGTGGTGTCATCTGCATATCTGAGGTGATTGATATTTCTCCCAGCAATCTTGATTCCAACTTGTGTTTCTTCCAGTCCAGCGTTTCTCATGATGTCCTCTGCATATAAGTTAAATAAGCAGGGTGACAATATACAGCCTTGACGTACTCCTTTTCCTATTTGGAACCAGTCTGTTGTTCCATGACCAGTTCTAACTGTTGCTTCCTGACCTGCATACAGATTTCTCAAGAGGCAGATCAGGTGGTCTGGTATTCCCATCTCTCTCAGAATTTTCCATTGTTTATTGTGATCTACACAGTCAAAGGCTTTGGCATAGTCAATAAAGCAGAAATAGATGTTTTTCTGGAACTCTCTTGCTTTTTCCATGATCCAGCAGATGTTGGCAATTTGATCTCTGGTTCCTCTGCCTTTTCTAAAACCAACTTGAACATCTGGAAGTTCATGGTTCACATATTGCTGAAGCCTGGCTTGGAGAATTTTGAGCATTACTTTACTAGCGTGTGAGATGAGTGCAATTGTGCGGTAGTTTGAGCATTCTTTGGCATTGCCTTTCTTTGGGATTGGGATGAAAACTGACCTTTTCCAATCTTGTGGCCACTGCTGAGTTTTCCAGATTTGCTGGCATATTGAGTGCAGCACCTTCACAGCATCATCATTCAGGACTTGGAATAGCTCCACTGGAATTCCATCACCTCCACTAGCTTTGTTCGTAGTGATGCTTTCTAAGGCCCACTTGACTTCACATTCCAGGATGTCTGGCTCTAGGTCAGTGATCACACCATCATGATTCTCTGGGTCGTGAAGATCTTTTTTGTACAGTTCTTCTGTGTATTCTTGCCACCTCTTCTTAATATCTTCTGCTTCTGTTAGGTCCATACCATTTCTGTCCTTTATCGAGACCATCTTTGCCTGAAATGTTCCTTTGGTATCTCTGATTTTCTTGAAGAGATCTCTAGTCTTTCCCATTCTGTTGTTTTCCTCTATTTCTTTGCATTGATTGCTGAAGAAGGCTTTCTTATCTCTTCTTGCTATTCTTTGGAACTCTGCATTCAGATGTTTATATCTTTCCTTTTCTCCTTTGCTTTTCGCTTCTCTTTTTTTCATAGCTATTTGTAAGGCCTCCTCAGACAGCCATTTTGCTTTTTTGCATTTCTTTTCCATGGGGATGGTCTTGATCCCTGTCTCCTGTACAATGTCACGAACCTCATTCCATAGTTCATCAGGCACTCTATCTATCAGATCTAGGCCCTTAAATCTATTTCTCACTTCCACTGTATAATCATAAGGGGTTTGATTTAAGTCATACCTGAATGGTCTAGTGGTTTTCCCTACTTTCTTCATTTTCAGTCTGAATTTGGCAATTAGGAGTTTATGGTTATAGCAGTCATAAAAATCATTTAGATAATGTAGATTAAAATATGAAGGATAACCAATAAGCTTCTAGAATATAACATAGGAGAAGACTCATGTCCTAGAAGGAGGCCAATATTTCTTAAACAAAGCACTAACCCTTAAGCAAAGTATTGATATACTTGGAATACATTAAATTTAAGAACTTCTACTCATCAGAGCTTATTGACACAAAGAGCAACCATTTTGTTCCCTCTTAGGGAATGGGTTGACTGGGTTCAGCTGGGCAAATCTGCTGCTCCATGTGATGCTGGTTGGGGTTGAGTTGTCTAAAGCTCATCTGAGCTACAACATCCAAGATGGCTCTTTTACATGACTGGTCAATCCATGGTGGTTACTGATAGGGAGCTTCGCGATGGTGATTGACTTCTGAATACCTCCACATGTACCTCTGAGTCCATGGCTCAGACTTCTCAGAGACTGGAGTCTCAAGAGTAAGTCTTCCAAGAGGGAAGAAGTAGAAACCGCCCAACTTCTCAAAAGGTTAGGATCAGAAGTGGTGCAGCATCGCTTTCAACATGCCTTATTGGTTAAGCAGTCACAGGGCAAGCCTAGATTCAGAGGAAGGGAGTAATAAACACCAATTCTCAATGGGAGAATGAAAAAGAATTTATAATCATCTTTAATCTACCACAATACCATTAAGAATGTAACAGCAAGCCACAGATGATGAGAACTAATGTTCAGAAATGTTATCAGTTGGGATGGACATAGACACTGTCATACAGAGTGAAGTAAATCAGAAAGAGAAAAACAAATATCATATATTAATGCACATAGGTAGAATCTAGAAAAATGGTATAGATGATCTTATTTGCAAAGCAGAAATAGGGACACAAACATGGAGAACAAATGTATGGACACCAAGGGGGAAAAGAGAGGGTGGGATGAATTGGGAGATTGGGATCGACACATATAAACTACTGATACTATGCATGAAATAGATAACTAGTGCGAACCTACCGTATAGCTCAGGGAACCTTACTCTGGGCCCTGTGATGACTTAAATGGGAAGGAAATCCAAAAAAGAGGGGATTACATATAGCTGATTCACTTTGCTCTTCAGTAGAAATTGCACAGCATGGTAAAGCAACTGCTGCTGCTGCTGCTACTAAGTCGCTCCAGTCGTGTCCGACTCTGTGCGACCCCACAGACAGCAGCCCACCGGGCCCCTCTGTCCCTGGGATTCTCCAGGCAAGAATACTGGAGTGGGTTGCCATTTCCTTTTCCAATGCATGCCTGCATGCTAAGTCGCTTCAGTCGTGTCCAACTCTGTGCAACCCCAGAGACAGCAGCCCACTAGGCTCCTCAGTCTACAGGATTCTCTAGGCAAGAATACTGGAGTGGGTTGGTAAAGCAACTATGCTCCAATGCTGCTGCTAAGTCGCTTCAGTCGTGTCCGACTCTGTGCGACCCCATAGACGGAAGCTCACCAGGCTCCCCTGTCCCTGGGATTCTCCAGGCAAGAATACTGGAGTGGGTTGCCATTTCCTTCTCCAATGCATGAAAGTGAAAAGTCAAAGCGAAATCGCTCAGTCGTGTCCGACTCTTAGCGACCCCACGGACTGGAACCTACCAGGCTCCTCCGTCCATGGGATTCTCCAGGCAAAAGTACTGGGGTGGGGTGCCATTGCCTTCCCCGATGCTCCAATAAAAATGAAAAAAAAGTTATCAGTTGAATTGTGTTCCTCTCTCTCAACTTCATATGTTGAAGTCTTAATCCCTACTACCTTAGAATGTGACTTTATTTGGAAATAAGGTCATTGCAGATGTAATTAGTTAAGATGAAATCATATTAGAGTAGAGTGGGTCACTAATCCAATATGACTGGGGTCCTCATAAAAGGAGAAATTTGGATACGGAGACATGTACACTGGGAGAACACCATGTGAAGATGAAATCAGAGATGAACAAGCCCAGGAATTACCAAAGCTTGCCAGTAAAGCACCAGAAACTGGGAGAACATTGTGAAATAGATTTTTTTCTCCTAGCCTTCAGCAGGAACCAACTCTGCCAACACCTTGATCTCAGACTGTTAGCCTCCAGAACTGGGAGATAATACTTTTCTGTTGTTTGAGCCACCCAATCTGTAGTACTTTGTTATGACTCCCCAAGGAAATGAGTATGATATATAAAGAATGTCTACAAAGCAATAAGAAAAAAAAATCCAATAGAGAAATGAGCAAAAGTTTAAACTAACACTTCAAGAAAAAAGATATTCAAAGGTCAACCATATGAAAAAATGCTCAACATCACTAATTATAGAGAAATGTAAAGTAGGCCTCCATGAGGTCTCACTGCACACTCTTCACTCACTGCACACTCTTCAGACTAACTTTTATTTAAAATGTTAATAATAAAAAGCATTGGCCAGGATATAGAGCAAATGGAATTCATAAACATTGCTCCTGGAATGTAAGTTGCTAAAAACTACTCAGAAAAATAGCAGGGGACTTCCCTGGTGGTCTAGTGGCTATGACTCCAAGCTCCCAATATCACGGGGCTGGGTTCGATCCCTATTTTGGAACTAGATACCACATGCCACAACCAGGAATTTATATGACACACCTAAAGATCCTGAGTGCTGCAACTAAGACCCGGTGCAGTGAAATATAAAAATAGTAATTTTTTTTTTTTAAAGAAAGAAAACTGTCAGAATCTAATGGCTCAGTAAGTCAGTCCACTCACAGACATAGACCCAATAAAAAATGTGTACATATACACAATATGGGGCATAATCATGCATGGTTATAGCACTACAGTTCTTAATTCCCCCAAACTGGAAACAGTTTAAATTTACATCCAGTGCAGAATGGATAAACAAACTGGGGTTTAGTCATGCAATGGAATACTATGCAGCAGCGAGGATGAACCAAACTTTGTTACATTGAAGCAACATGAATGAGTTTCACAGACATGAACAATGAGCACCAACTACAAAAAGTATAGACTGTCTGTTTCCATTTAATAAATTTCAAAGGCAGGAAAAATTGCTCTGATGAAAGAAATCAGTGTACTGGGTATCTTTGGAAAAGAGAGAGCAACTAAGAGGTAGTGCCAGGGAGTTTTGAGAAGGGCAATTTGTCCTTTTTCTTTTTCCAATCTGGGGGATATTTATAAGACTGTGTTACTTTGTGAAAATTCATTGAATTGTACTTTGTGCACTTTTCTGTGTGTGTTATATTTAAATGTAAATTTTTTTATTTAAAAATTAAGTAAATACATTCCAGAGCATCAAGTCATCTTTACCCGCTGATAACTGCAAATACTAGTCATGCTTTTCACATTTGTAATGATTTATAAATGTGTTCTACTGGAAAGTTGTTCTGACCATTTTTGAGGTTTTGTGAAGAAGAGATTACAAGTTCAATCCTTCTTTTTATATAGTGAAACGTTGTTTTGTATGTGAAACATTCAATGTTGATTATTTAAAACTTGATTAAATTCATAGAGTAGACAATAGCACATTAAGCAAGGAATATGTCGTTAAGTTGGGAAGCACAGATGATCCATTAGATGGCAGAGTTAGCTGTCAAACACGTCTCAACAGCATTAGCTTGAATTCTAATCTCCATATGGATAGCAGCCTCCACTCCAACATTCTCGAACATGTAATTCCTCCAACCCCAGGATCTCTCTCTCTGACCTCCAGGCTATTTCATTTATACCATTGTCTGCCTGGGACTATCTTACATAGCTCTTCATCTAGCTAACCCCTGAGTGTAGTCAGATATCATCCGACCCTTGTGATAGACAGTCTCTGAGATGGTCCCCCTGAGTCTCTTCTCCTGGTCTTCATGCCCTGTGCAATCCTTCTCCTCGAGTGTGGCCTACACCTAGTGATTCACTCCTAACAAGTGAAATATGACAAAAGTGATGGGATGTAACTTATAAGACTAGGTTACAAAAAGACTGTGGCTTCCATCATGGCTCCCTCTCTTCTTGCCTTACTCTCACTCTCCTCTCAGAACCCTTGCTCAAGGAAGTCAAGTACCTGGTTGTAAGTAGCCCACGTGGCAAGAAGCTGACGTGTCTGGCCAACAGGTGGTGAGGACCTGAGGCCTGCCAACAGCCTGGTGAGTGGAGTATTGATTTAAGATGAATCCTCCCCAAGTTGAGCACTGAGATGCCTGCAGTCCCAGATGACATCTTGAGACCTTGAATCAGCTAAGCAGTACCCAGATTTCTGACCCACAGAAAGGTGACCTAATACATGTTTGCTGTTTTAAGTGGCTAAGTGAAAGTGAAATTTGGTCAGTTGTCTCCAACTCTTTGTGACCCCATGAACTGTATAGTCAGGGGGCCTGAATTCTCCGGACCAGAATACTGGAGTGGTTAGCCTTTCCCTTTTCCAGGGGATCTTCCCAACCCAGGGGTCAAACCCAGGTCTCCTGCATTGCGGGTGAATTCTTTACCAGCTGAGCCACCACGGAAGCCCAAGAAAACTGGAGTGGGTAGCCTATCCCTTCTCCAGCAGATCTTCCCACCCCAGGGATTGAACCAGGGTCTCCTGCATTACCAACTGAGCTATCAGGGGAACCCTTAAGCAGCTAAAGTTTGGTGTGATTTGTTACACAGCAATAGATGACTAATGAGCCCCCAACTTCACTTTTCCCACTCCAGGCTGGACTCATTTTCCCTGTTGTACCTGACACTTCCCAGAATCACAGCATTTATCACACATTATAGTAATCTACTGCTTACTTGCCAATCTCTCCAGTTCCTAGAACTTAGCTGTACTCAATAAATATTTGATTAACACATGGAAGAATAAATAGATAATAGTTGTTTAACCTTGGGAAATAACCTGTCTGATTCTTAATGTTTTCATTTGTAAAGTGATAAATAAAATTTGTAGAACAATTTAAGAGATAAAAAGAGTATGACTTGGCAAATAATTAGATGTGAGAGGTGAGGAAAAAGGAAGAGTCAAAGTTTGGACAACTGGTTCTTCCTAAGAGAGAAAAAAATAGAGTGTCAGAGGAGGAGACCATTTACAGTGGAATATGGTGAGTTCAACTTTGAACACACCAGAATTGAGGTATTTTTGAACACGTCAAGCAGACTGATGTGTTATAGCCTGCAGCTTAGAAGTTTGTGGTGGGATAGATTTGTGAGTTAATGGCATGCAGATGATGACTGAAGCCATGAGACAGAGACCAAAGAATGAGATAAGCTTTTGGATTGAGAATAGACCCTTAGGGAACATTCTCATGAAAAGGAGGACGTTTACAGAGGTCTGTCTAGAATAGGAAGAGTGTGGTAACCCAAAAGCATGGATGCTGGTGGTTTCACAAAACAGGTAATGATCAATAATAATAAAAAGAACAGAGATCAAGATATTAACACCCCTTGGAATTGAAGATTGTATCTTTCAAAGATAACTGTAACCACATTTTCCATTCCATGTGCTCTTTAACTTTGTTCCATTTAGAGAGGGGTAAATATTATCTCCCTTTGATTCTGGGAAGTCTTGTGACCACTTTGACTAACAGTCATGGTGGAAATGAGGCTATGGGACTTCTGAAGCTATAAAACTCACAATTTCTGAGTCATAACAAGCAATGCCTCTTCCGCTTCCTTTCCTGAAATGCTAGAGCATGCCCTGTATGAAGCCAGACTACTCTGAGGCCGCCATGCTGCAAGGAAGGCAAACCACATAGAAAGGTTATGTATAGGTCTCTGGTCACCATCATGCAGCAGAGACAAGCTACACTGTGTGATCAGTCTGACTTCCTAACCCTCTGAATACAAAAGCATAATAAAATCGTTGTTTTATGCCACTAAGTTTTGGAATAATTTGTAATTTATTACACAGTGACAGTACCTAGAGAGCTTCCCAGATGGTTCAGTGGTAAAGAATCCATCTGCCAAGCAGGAGATCCAGGTTTGATTCCTGGATTGGGAAGATCCTCTGGAGAGGGAAATGGCAACCCACTCTAGTATTCTTGCCTGCAAAATCCCATGGATCAAGGAGCCTGGCAGGCTACAGTCCATGGGATCGCAAAGAATCAGACACCACTTAGCACAATACTAATAGTACCTAGAACAACACAATAGTACCTAGAAGAACCACTTTTAGAGAAAGTCGTTTTCACAGAGTAGTGAGGACACAGACACCAGAGTTCAGTGGGTTGGGGAATGTGTAAAAGATGAGGAAAGGGGGGCACACGAATAGGTTATAGTAAGGCGAGCTCAAACTGGAGGATAGAAGAGGGCTTAGGAGAGTGCTTATCAGCTGGAGTAGACTGGACAGATTTATAGGATAAGAGGAAACTATCAGAGGAGTATAAGAGTCAAAGCAGAGAAGAGAGGTTATAACAGAGGAGATGGCAGGAGGTCTAGGGCACACTTGAAGAGCTGGACTTAAATGGTCTCTACGGAGAGCGGAAGAAATAACTGGAATTTGTTGGGGCAGGAAAGCATACCAGGATAGCAAGTAAGGAAAATGGTGGTACTGGTGTGAGTGCAGTTCACAGGATCATCTATCGGGTCTGGACTTCCAGCCCAGGGATGATTGACTGAAGGAAATGGAAGAATCAAGGGGTCAGCATTTCTTGGAGGCCAGAGTACAGGTATCATGGGTGTGAGATCATGAAATCACCGAAAGACTGGGAGAATGCAACCATAAAGGAGGTTACTAGAATCTGAATGACCCAGCCCTGGGTCTTGACAAGATCCGAGATGGGGTCTGGGAATGATGGCTGAAGTAGAGTGGAGATGAAGTCCCTTGGTACTAAAGAGGTCTAAGAAATAACAGTCCAGTCAGTTGTCTGCGTGGGCACTGAAATCTCTTAGGATGATGGAGGACCTGAACAGGAGAGGAATACTGAGAACCAGGCCATGAATGATTGAGTGAGCACTGGACAGTTTTCAGGGTTGAGAAGGAGAGATGTTGGATGGCATGAGGCTCTAAGAAAGATATGAGTCTAACAAGCAGGGGTGTGGATGTGAGAGCAGAGAGCCAGGACAATGCAACCACCATGTCTGCCTTCAAGGCAGGGGGTATGGGTCTGAGAGGGTGAGCAACTTTGTCCTGAAGGGCTACATAGAAAGTGAAGGCGTCTGTTAAAACAGAAGGTGATGAGAGCCTTCTATAGGATTTGGGGATAGAGGGAGCATGTGTTCACAGTGGATGGAGGGTTCCTGAGGGTGCAATGGCTAAATAGGGTTTGAGAGCAGCTGCTAAGTTGCTTCAGTCATATCCGACTCTGTGCTACCCCATAGATGGCAGCCCACCAGGCTCCCCCATCCCTGGGACTCTTCAGGCAAGAACACTGGAGTGGGTTGTCATTTCCTTCTCCAATGCATGAAAGTGAAAAGTGAAAGTGAAGTCGCTCAGTCGTGTCCGACTCTTAGCGACCCTACGGACTGCAGCCCACCAGGCTCCTCCATCCATGGGATTCTCCAGGCAAGAACACTAGAGTGGGTTGCCATTGCCTTCCCCATTGAGAGTAGAGTGAGTCAGAAATATTAGGGCAAGAAATGGTGGGAATGAGGTGGGTATAGAATTTGAGGTCAGGGAAGAGACCCTTGTTCTAGGCAGAGACTCTCTTAATATATTTACAACAGAAGCAAGCGCCTGTGTTAGGTAGGCAGTGAGGGCCTTGTTCTAGATCAAGGTTCTTGCCCTCCAAGTCCAATGCCCCGCTCTCAGGCAGGCCTCTCCCATTGGAGCTAGGAAGCCCCCAGGCCTGGCAGATGACTGTTTTCCTAGAACTCTGTAAAGGGGGGTGGTGGGCGGTGGTGGGGGCCGTGCCTGGATGTGAACCCTTCAGACAGCCTGGGCATCTCTGACTCAGGAAGTCACACACAGCAATGGATCTTCCTGTTATTACTGTTCTACTATAAATAAACCAGAAAAATGTGAGTTCTTGAACTCTCCTGAGAGGAAGACAATAAAAAGCAATCTGACCAACCACCTCGAAGCTCATTTTAAATAACTTTCTATGCCTATTTTAAGACAGAAATGGACACACTCCTATTAATAAGCCTGGCTAACTAAGTAAGGCCTGCCTGTGGCCAGAGTGACTCTGAAAGCCTCTTTCCCCACAGAGGCCCTGTGAGTGACAAGAAGGGTGTGCTCTGTCACCAGACAAGCCCCTGCTGGTCATTACAGGTAGAAAATTCTACAAGGAAAGAGATTCCTTGACTTCTAATCCAGGTCTGACCCTTCATGAAGGAGTTTATGCGCATAATTACAGCAGCCAGAGGATAGAGTTCACCTGAGACCAAGCGTGTTTCTTTCTGGACACCCCCCTGTGAGACTACCAACCACCTGAGGGAGCAGGTTCTGTTCTATGCCCATTTTACAGATGTGGAAACGAGTCTTAGAAGAGTACATTCCACCCCCCATCCTCAGGTTCTCACAGTTAGAGAAGCTGGGAATTGAGGCAGTCTAGCTGCCAAACCTTGGGGAAATAACCTCTCTGCCATCTGCCTGCCTTCCTGAGGCACAATTGTGGGCATCCCAGGTGGCCCAGTGGTAAAGATTTCACCTGTCAATGTAGAAGACAAAGAGATATGAGCTCAATCCCTGGGTCAGGAATATCCCCTGGAGTAGGACATGGTTACCTACTCTACTATTCTTTCCTGGAAAATTCCATGAACAGAGAAGACTGGCAGGCTGCAGTCTATGAGGTCGCAAAGAGACAGGACTGAGCACGCATGCATGCACTCTGAGGCACAATTTAGTTGCGTGAAAGCTTTCAAAGTCACCTTCCTTTGGCTTCAGCTCAGATGTAGTCAGGAAGCAGCTGATCATCACGTCCACTCTGCCTTGTTCATGCCATTCTTCAATGCCCTGGCTGTACTCTGCAAAGCCACTGTGGCCAGAATATTGGGTCTCCTTCAACCCAGATGCCTCCACCATCCTGCAGGGAGGTCACTCTTTGTCCATCAGACACTCTGGCTTCCTGATTTCAAGGGAAAAAAGAGCCTCTCAGGAGGAAGGGAGTGTGGTGGAGTCAGGGCTGGAGCTGAGAATGAAGGGCTCCAGGGGCTTCTCTGTGGTCTCTACCTGTCACTGCCTTTCTCGCCGTTTTCTCTAGAGTCTCACTTCTCACTGCATACCTTCTCCTGCCCAGGTCTCCTCCTGGTCTCTCTTCACATGGCAGCTCAGACTCTACCATGTAGAACCTTCCAACGCATTCCTGTCCCCCAGCCCACTGCTAACTGCCTGAACACCTCAGCATTCTTGGTTCAGATTCCCGAGGTGGGAATCTGATTGGCCCAGCTCCCTTTATGGGCTGGGCCACAGGTCATAAGCAAACAGTCAGCCTGAGTTGGCTCAGATTACTTCTCTGCCGTACTGGACGCCAGGAGTGGGACAAACAGAGCGGAGGAATGTCCTTGGCTCTTTCAGCTGGGGCCATTTGTTGAACTGTTCCTTTTAGGAGACGCAATGGCTAACGTTTGTTCTGTGCTGCTAAAACCTGCTGGACCCTGAGGCAGGAGCGCAGGCTTCTGGAGCCATTTATCAGTTCAGTCAAGTTCAGTCGCTCAGTCGTGTCCAACTCTTTGCAACCGCATTGACTGCAGCACACCAGGCCTCCCTGTCCATCACCAACTAACTCCCGGAGTTTATTCAAACTCATGTCCATCGAGTTGGTGATGCCATCCAACCATCTCATCCTCTGTCGTCCCCTTCTCCTCCCGCCTGCAATCTTTCCCAGCATCAGGGTTTTTCAAATGAATCAGTTCTTCCCATCAGGTGGCCAAAGTATTGGAGTTTCAGCTTTAGCATCAGTCCTTCCAATGAATATTCAGGACTGATTTCCTTTAAGATGGACTGGTTTGATCTCCTTGCAGTCCAAGGGACTCTCAAGAGTCTTCTCCAACACCACAGTTCAGAAGCAGCAATTCTTTGGCACTCAGCTTTCTTTATAGTCCAACTCTCACATTCATTTATAAATAAGGGCTTTAACTGCTAGAAATGATGAAGTACAGTAAACAGACTCTCACTCCAGGGGTCCTGTTCTCTTTCAAACTGCTCCCCCACAAAATGTCTCTCTGCCTTTAAGAGCTCTCAGATGGTGACCTCTGCCTTCTGTCCTCTTGTCCCACACACAGCTGGCACTGGCGTTTTTGCAGCTGTCACTGCCTCCCCGGGCTGCCTCTGCTGATCCTCTCAGCACACCTAAGCCTTGCAGTGATTTAAGGAACAACCACAGGGGGCGTTCTTCATCCTAACTATGTCACCTGTTACTTACGAGCATCACCATGCTCTGACCTCTGATGGCTTGGGGACCCTTGATTGCATCTGCTCTTCCAGTCTGTCCTCTCCGGCCACTTTGCTCAGGACCCAGGCACAAGGGTGTGGGGGGAAGAGGGAGGCTGAGAGGCTGGGGCAAAGCTGAGGAGAGATAGCAGGGCTTTCTCTGCATCAGTCTCCATTTGGTCACCTGGGGTTGAGTTATTTCCCTGGTCTCTCAGGCTAGTAGACTTGGGACAGGGCCTGACCTGGCTTAGAATCCACTTGACAGGGGGCTGTCATGGGCACTGCCTCCCAGGATCAACAGGATGGAGGACTTTGGGATGAAAAATACAACAGGGCAAGTACTCTCCACCAGAACTCATGGGGAAGCTGGTAGGGAGTTTACACGGGTCTCCTCTCTATATACCTCTGTCTGCCCAGGCTTGAGACGAGATATAGAGAAGGATAGAGCTGTAGGGAGAGGCAGTGGGGAAGAGATTGGGCCCAGACAACAGTGGACCTAGGGTAAAGAGTTAAGTATTCACAGATGCTAGAGCACCAACTATCTTAGGGGTGATTTCTCTCTGGAAACCAGTCCTTTACAAGGGACATAGCCTAGCCCTGTAGGTCAGCTGGGAGCAGATGGTAAGAGTTGATGTGACACTTAAAGCACATTCTCAGGAGCCAAACTGAATGCATGGGAATCCTAGCCAACCCCACCAGCTGTGTGACCTTGGACTGGTTAGTACAAGCCTTGGTTTCCTTGTCTGTGAGACGGAAGTCACCGAAGGACATATCTTGTAGGGTCACTGTGAGCAGGCAATCAGATAATGCACACAAAGTGTTTAGAACAGCGCCTTGCACCAAGCACTGTGCTCACTGTTCTTGCAGAACTCATTGCCTCTTACCTTCTCCAAGAGTGTAAGTTCCTCGGGAATTTCAATATATTTTTTCTCATGGTACATCAGTGTTGATAATTGAAAAATAAGTGAGTGAACGCTTGGAAAATAAACTTATTTACAAAGCTCCAGTGAAGAAGATCTTATTAACTGTGGTAAGACCTGTATGATTTTATGTATGTGCTGAGGCTCATTCCTTCAGTGTGGTGGGCCAGGCCATACCCAAAACCACCTCCATCCCCATAAACCCACCCACAACTACATACTCCATGCCCACTCCCCTCCCCACACTCTCCCCATCCCCCGTAAACCTACCCACATCTGCACACCCCATGGCCACTCCCCTCCCCACACCCTGACACACCCCCATCACCCACCTCTGCACACCCCTGTACTCAATCTTCTCCCCCCACCCTCCCACACATCCATACCCCACAAGCACACACAGCCTCTCACAGCACAGCCACACCCACTTCCCCCACAGATTTCCCTCTACACACCCATCCTCACACACCACACACACACACACACACACACTCCCATCCTGATACTATCTAAGGGATGTATTTTCTTTCTATATTCTTCTTTAGGGTAAGTCAGGAAAAGAAAATGAGCTTTCCCGGCTGCTTCACGTCTCCAACCCTCATCCCTTTCTGTCCCCACCTCCACCTGTTCCTCTCTCAGTGGAAAGGACAGAGCCCTGGGAGGTCTGGACCTGAGTTTCTCAGGTGCCACTGAAATGAAGCCACAGGTCAGAGGCTCTCAGAGTTGGAAATCACCTTCAAGGTCCTCCTAACAGGGGGAAGCTCATTTCCTCTTTGGCTCCCTGGACAGAAATGATTCCTTTTTCAATACCGGAGGAACATAGCTAGGCCTGCTATGGAGCAGCTCAGGTCTATCTGGGATCCCCTCAGGGGAGCGTCTACCCACTTTTAGCTCATCTCTGCAGTGGTTCTCACATTGCCTACACAACAGAGAGGAGAAAGCTTGCTTATAGTAACACAAATATGTGTTTAAGGTATTTTCATTAATTTTTATTGATTTACTGATTCAGCTGTGCCAGGTCTTAGCTGCAGTAGGTGGGATCTAGTTCCTTGTCCAGGGATTGAAACTGGGCCCCCTGAATTGGGAACATGCAGTCTTAGCCACTGGACCACCAGGGAAGTCCCTGTTTAAAACATTTAACAAATATTTATGTTCAAGTAATATAATTTAAACCTCACTGCACTGTTAGGATGGGTAGCTCTCCATTTTACAAATGAGAAAACCAAGCACAGCAATGCTCACTGACTTGGCGGTGGTCACACACTATGGACATTGTAGAGCCAAAACTCAGACTTTTCTGACTCCAAAACTGCAACTAAAAATTGAAAGCTCCTCCTTGTAACCTTAGGTTCAGGGAACAGCTTTGCCATCACATGGCCTTATCTTATACTGGTCTAGTGACAGACACAGCCTTTTCCTGTGATAAGCTTTGATATGACACCACATGTGACTTGGCAGCTCTGACTTTCTGGGGAGATGCAAGCACTTTTTCTTGTCTCTGGCAAAAACCTCTCCATCCAGCCACCCACCCACCATCCATTTACCTGTCTACCCATCCAACTATCGATCCATCCTCCTACCCATCTAAAACCTGTCTGAGCACCAATTTATTCATCTCTAAAATGAGGATAATTAATGTAAGGTTTAAGTGTTGCAAACATGTTAAGTACCTGACATGTAGTGATGCACAAACATTTACTCCATATCTTTGCCTAGTTAAGGAGTCAGCTTCAGGGGGATGCTAATTCTTTGGAATGTCCCAATCCTGCAGCCGGATAATGTTCAAAGAGCTCTGTCCTTTGATTCATAGCGCTGGGGACCTGGGGTTATTTGGATGCCTGTATCCTTTTTATCAGTTGTGTCTCTCTGACCTCCACAGAGAACAGTAAGAAAATCCTATAAAGGAAAACTGTGGCAGGGGGATCACGAATGATGTAAACCAAAGTCAGCATCCGCCTATAGGCTTCACCTTAAAAGGGTCAGGCAGGGGGTTGCAGGGTGGGGGTAGAGACTGGAGAGCAGAAAGTTTTGATTAGCTTCCCCTCCTTTCCTCCAGACTCCTTATCTCTCAAGAAGGAAACTTGTGCAACATTGAACTATAAAAATCCTCGGTTGCAGCTTTGATGTGTCTTCTCCATAAAAAGCTCAGCCTGGCCCTAGATCTGATAGACAGAGTGCCTGATGAACTATGGATGGAGGTTCGTGACATTGTACAGGAAACAGGGATTAAGACCATCCCCATGGAAAAGAAATACAAAAAAGCAAAATGGCTGTCTGGGGAAGCCTTACAAATAGCTGTGAAAAGAAGAGAAGGGAAAAGCAAAGGAGAAAAGGAAAGATATGAATATCTGAATGCAGAGTTCTAAAGAATAGCAAGGAGTGATAAAAAAATAAAAGGCTTCCTCAGCAATCAATGCAAAGAAATAGAGGAAAACAACAGAACGGGAAAAACTAGAGATCTCTTCAAGAAAATGAGAGATACCAAGGGAATATTTCATGCAAAGATGGGCTTGATAAAGGACAGAAATGGTAGGGACCTAACAGAAGCAGAAGATATTAAGAAGAGGTGGCAAGAATACACAGAAGAACTGTACAAAAAAGATCTTCACAACCTAGATAATCACGATGGTGTGATTACTCATCTAGAGCCAGACATCCTGGAATGCAGAGTCAAGTGGGCCTTAGAAAGCATCACTACGAACAAAGCTAGTGGAGGTGATGGAATTCCAGTTGAGCTATTTCAAATCCTGAGATGAAGCTGTGAAAGTGCCGCACTCAATATGCCAGCAAATTTGGACAATTCAACAGTGGCCACAGGACTGGAAAAGGTCGGTTTTCATTCCAATCCCAAAGAAAGGCAATGCCAAAGAATGCTCAAACTACCACACAATTGCACTCATCTCATACACTAGTAAAGTAATACTCAAAATTCTCCAAGCCAGACTTCAGCAATACGTGAACCGTGAACTTCCAGATGTTCAAGCTGGTTTTAGAAAAGGCAGAGGAACCAGAGATCAAATTGCCTACATCCGCTGGATCATGGAAAAAGCAAGAGAGTTCCAGAAAAACATTTATTTCTGCTTTCTTGACTATGCCAAAGCCTTTGACTGTGTGGATCACAAGAAACTATGGAAAATTCTGAAAGAGATGGGAATACCAGACCATCTGACCTGTCTCTTGAGAAACCTGTATGCAGGTCAGGAAGCAACAGTTAGAACTGGACATGGAAAAACAGACTGGTTCCAAATAGGAAAAGGAGTACGTCAAGGCTGCATATTGTCACCCAGCTTATTTAACTTATATGCAGAGTACATCACAAGAAACGCTGTGCTGGAAGAAGCACAAGCTGGAGTCAAGATTGCCAGGAGAAATGTCAATAACCTTAGATATGCAGATGACACCACCCTTATGGCAGACAGTGAAGAGGAACTCAAAAGCCTCTTGATGAAAGTGAAAGTGGAGAGTGAAAAAGTTGGCTTAAAGCTCAACATTCAGAAAACTAAGATCATGGCATCTGGTCCCATTACTTCATGGGAAATAGATGGGGAAACAGTGGAAAGAGCGTAAGGATTATTTTGAGCTGAAGACAATTGAGAGAGAGCAGACACCAAAAAATATCTCTGCCCTCACCTTCTGGGCTTCCCCGGTGGCTCAGAGGTGAAGAAAACACCTCTGTAGCTGTAGCCACAGGAGACATAGGTTCAATCGTGGGTCAGGAAGATCCCCTGTAGGTGGAAATATAGCAACCCTCTCCAGTATTCTTGCCTGGAAAATTGCATAGACAAAGGAGTCTGGCAGGCTATAGTTCACAGGGTCACAAAGAATAAAACACAACTGAGGCAAGTTAGCAAGCATGCAAGCCCTCACCCTCTATTTGCCTAAAAGCAGAACATAAATTCCTATTTGCAAAGGTGTCTCCCTCTCCTATGCTAGGAAGATGAGGACCCAGGAGGACAACTTCTTATACTCCTAGTTGCAGGAGGCAATTCTACACTTTCAACAGCTCAGAGATGGCACCATGAGGACCTTCCATTACACATCTTACTAAAATAATCCTTATCTTCCATCACTTTCCCATGTATTTGTCTATGCAGGCTTTCCTTTGTCTTATTGCTGCTGCTGCTGCTGCTAAGTCGCTTCAGTCGTGTCCGACTCTGTGCGACCCCATAGACGGAAGCTCACCAGGCTCCCCTGTCCCTGGGATTCTCCAGGCAAGAACACTGGAGTGGGTTGCCATTTCCTTCTCCAATGCATGAAAGTGAAAAGTCAAAGTGAAGTTGCTCAGTCGTGTCCGACTCTTAGCGACCCCACGGACTGGAGCCTACCAGGCTCCTCCATCCATGGGATTTTCCAGGCAAAAGTACTGGGGTGGGGTGCCATTGCCTTCCCCGTCCTTTGTCTTATTACTGCTCTACAAATTTATTGTTTTTCATTAAGATGCTATATAAGCCCCTTTGAGGCACTCATCATTGAGTTTTTCCCACATGCATTCATGCTGCAGTCATTCATAAACAGCTAATTTTTTTCTTGTTTATCTGTCTTTCCATCACTTTCTGGGCCCAGCTGCAGAGCCTAGGAGGACAGAGGGAAAAGCTTTTTCCTCCCCTTGCTGCTGCTGCTGCTGCTGCTCTAAGTCGCTTCAGTTGTATCCGACTCTGTGTGACCCTATAGACAGCAGCCCACCAGGCTCCCCCGTCCCTGGGATTCTCCAGGCAAGAACACTGGAGTAGGTTGCCATTTCCTTCTCCAATGCATGAGAGTGAAAAGTGAAAGTGATGTCGCTCAGTCATGTCTGACTCTTCGAGACCCCATGGACTGCAGCCCACCAGGCTCCTCCGTCCATGGGATTTTCTAGGCAAGAGTACTGGAGTGGGGCGCCATTCCTCCCCTTAGTTGTTGTTTTTCAGTCGCTAAGTCGTGTCCAACTCTGTGGTCCCATGAACTGTAGCTCGCCAGGTTCTTCTGTCCATGAGATTTCCCAGGAAAGAACATTGGAGTGGGTTGCCCTTTCCCTCTCCAGGGGATCTTCTTGGCCCAGGGATCAAACCCACATTTCCTGCATTGGCAGAAGGATTCTTTGTCATTGAGCCACCAGGGAAGCCCTTTTCCTCCCCTACAATACCTATTATACAGATGAAGACATTAACCAACAATAACTGACTGTTCCCCAGATCACTGAGGCTTCAACCTAATCTCCTGACTCCCAAGAGCCCCCTATCCCATTCCAGACTTCCTCTTTTCACAAGGCCCCTAGATACTGGGGAAGAGTTATTTCACCATGTCTTAGGCAGCCATGACTTCCAAAACAGTTTGGAGAGACTGCTCTTAGTTTTTCCTTGTCTTTAAGTTTTTAATTAATTCATTCAAATTTGACTTTACAGAGTACCTGCCCTGTGCAGGGTACTGCCCTCCTGAGCAAATACAGGCCTTTGCAATTCAGTAGGTGAGGGGCGTGGTCAGGAATTGGCTGCCCTGGGAGCATCAGGTTACCCTGCCAATAACCTTCTGGAGGGAGTGACTCAGCAGCCCAGACCTAAAAGATAAGTCAGAGGGACTCAGGCAAAGGAAGAGAGGGTTCTGGGTAGAGGAATCCCTCCCTGCCTGCAAACACCAGGATGCAAAGAGCTTGGTGAGTTTGGGGAAGTAAAGAGGTTCAGTAGCTGGGAGGGTGGAGTGGAAGCAAGAGGAAGGGGAACTGGGAGATGCAAGACTGTTGAGTGCCAGAGGTCAGGGGACCATGTAACAATGCTAAGAAGTTAGTCTTCATCCTAAGAGCAATGGAAGCCTTCAGAAGGATTTAGCTGGGGCCTCAGATGGTTATGATTGCATCTGACTGATGTGAGAAGAATGGGTTGGAAAAGGCAGGAGGTAAAGAGTTAAACCTGGGGGATTTTGTTTTTCAATATTTTCCAACATATCTTCACTGCTAGATTGAGAACTCCTGGAAAGCAGAAAAATGAGTCAGAAATACAGTCCTGGAGTTGCCAGCGCTCCCACAGAAGCACACTTCTGAAAGAAACAGGCCTTTATTAGTATTGTCAAGCAGAGCCTATGTAGACCCAGACCTGCCCTCAAAGAGTCCACAATCTAGTGTGGCATATAGACATTTAAACTCTACCTTGGTGTTTGCACCAAGTCCTACAGGAGCACCATGGGGGCATGGCTAGCTTTGCAGAGACCATGAAGGCTTCTCAGAGGAAGTGACATCTGAGCTGGGTCTTGAAGGATGGAAAGGAGTTTGCTGGGTGGCTAAGTTTTGATCAAAGAATAAAGATATTAACTTTCTTAAAGGACGATAAAGTGAGACATTAAAGTCACTCCTTGGGAGACATTTGTCAGGATGGCCCCACACCTGTATCCTTGCTTTATAGGTGATGCCTGAATCCTCCACATCACCTCATCCCCAGATGCCAACCCAACAACAGTGGGACTTCAAGACTGTTTTATCCTCTGACATTTTCTTCACATAAAAATGTGAAGGAAACTTGGTATAAAATTGCCATTAAGAGCAGATGGGCCTGGCTTCAAATCAGGGTGCTGCCACACTGACTTATTAAACAAGTCCCCTCGACCTCTCTAGACCCTCACTTCTCATCTGTATAATGGCAGTAATAGCAGTTCCTGCATCACAACATTAATGGGTGGACTTCTCTACCAGGTATGATGCTGTGGTGTCTCAGCTCCAAAACTCTCTGTATTCTGATTTTGATGATGGGGTTGGGTCACTGCAAATTACATTTTTGCCAGACAGGTTGACTTCTACTTGCATTCTGCCAATGGGCTGCACAGCTGGAGGGGGATAATGAGATTTACTCCTTACTGTCTGCTTCCTGTGGGTTTCCTGTCTGAAGGAAGAGATCAGAAAGTCTTCTCAGTGGAGGTGATATTTGAACTGGATAAGGATGGAGAGGGGTTTATTGGATGGTTATGACCATCACCACAGCCATGCTTTTTCACCCTGGCAGCAGTGAAACCTCCCCATAGCAGTAGCTGAAGCCAGTTTGCAATTTTTTTTTTAACACAGAATTGGCTGCCTTACATCCAATCAGAGATGTCAGCACCAACCCAGCAATACTCCCTCCTCAGTGGTCTGAGTTTCAGCTCACAGCATCCTTCTACTGAGCCTATAAATTTTAATAATTCTGACCTTTTTCCCCTCTGGTCGCTCATCCCTAGGGTGATTGCTGCTTTCTGCAGTTGCTATCTTTGTTACACTTTATAACTCTAAATTTACCTGTTCAGTTATCTAGTTAACAATGTTATTCCTAGCTAACAGTCCTTTATCTTGAATTCACTCTGTTCATGTAACTAATGTGGTTTTTGTCTCCTGGTTTTACTCTGACTGCTAATAATTAAAAGATATGTTACCTTTTGAGTTCATCCCCAAGGGTTCTCCTGCCCTGTGTTGCTTGCTGCAATAGAATTAGAGTTCAGTTCAGAAGCAAAGGAAATGTAAGATAGATACTAGAGGAAAGCAGTTGTTTAGCACAAGGAACTCAGCTTGGTCCTCTGTGAAGACCTCAAGGGGTGGAGGGGAGGGAGGCTCCGGAGGGAGGGGATATATGTACATTTATATCTGATCCATGTTGTACAGAAGAAACCAACAAAACATTTTAAAACATTTGCCCTCCAATTAAAAATACAATAAAAATTTTAAAAAGGTAAATTTTATTCTTTGATCAAAATTGGAGACGTGTGAGCCTATACCTTAAAGTACATGCTCCCCACAACAGGCTGTCAGTGGGACTGCTTTATAAGGTTCTTGCCACTGGGGAGGACTGAGTTCTCATGGATCAGGCATAGCTGTGCTGCTTGCAGCTCCTGACTGAAGTGCTGGGTGCAGCATCTCTGAAGTGTGGTGTTGTGGGCAGCACTTCTGCACACAGCCTGCCAAGCTGAAGTGTTGAGCGCAGTTATTTTGTACAAGGAACTGAAGTGCCTGGTATAAGGCCCCTCTGTGCATGCAGTACCCTGTGAGCAGGTGAAACTGGACTAAGCACAAAGGAAATGGGAAAAAAATTAGACTTTATTGCCCAGATTCTACTTACATTTCCTGGGAAATGTTCAATGAGATATATGTATGAAT
Source organism: Tragelaphus eurycerus (assembly GCA_935064755.1). Lineage (NCBI taxonomy): Eukaryota > Metazoa > Chordata > Mammalia > Artiodactyla > Bovidae > Tragelaphus > Tragelaphus eurycerus. The sequence continues at coordinate 5,662,335 of CAKXYN010000092.1, read as the reverse complement.
ATATATGCACACAAAGCCCATGTGTGTGTGTGTTTATATGCATATCTAATGTTTGGTACATACTAAACTCTCAATAAATGCTTCTTCTTATGATTCCTTATGGGTTCCTAACGTTCACTTATTCCTTCATTTTTTTCAGCATATGTTGCTTCTTACTATGTGTCAGGCCCCATGTGAAGTATTGGGGTACAGAGCTCAGTAAGCTACAGTCCAGCCCTCAGGGAGCACACAATCGGAGTGGAGGCGACCACCAAGGACAAGAGCCCATCCCAGGAATGGTTCTTGGCACCTCCTCCAGGACTCTCCCATTGCTGATCTCACTGCCCAGTTACTCCGTCTCCCAGACCCCCCAGAATCCTCATGCCCAACTACATTAGCATTATTCATCTGGCCCATTTTTCAAATGCCTGTTTTTTGGCAGACCTCCAGAATTAATACTTATGGTAAGGGTGATGTGATCCTAGCTTATGTTATTATTATTTATTTGCACATCTTACCATCCTTAGCTGGTAAATTACTTGAGATTGATTTCTCCAAATGGCTTGTTTCTGTACCGGTGCACAGGCCTAGCACAGTGCCTGAGGGGCTTCCTAGGTGGCTCAGTGGTAAAGACTCTGCCTGCCAATGCAGGAGAAGCAGGAGACACGGATTTGATCCCTGGGTGGGGAAGATCTCCTGGAGCAGGAAATGGCAATCCACTCCAGTTTTCTTGCCTGGGAAATCCCATGGACAGAAGAGCCTGGCCAGCTACAGTCCATGGGGTCACAGATGAGTCAGACATGACTTAGCAAATAAATACCAGCAGTGCCTGGGACATGATAGGATATCCAAAAAAGAAACAATAAATGAGTTAATTCATCTAGTCAAGAAATATCCCTTGAGCTCTTACTATGAAGCAGGCATTGGACTAGATACTGGGAAGACAAGGACAAAGAAATGAACAGTGTCCCAGCTCCTAGTGAATGGTTGTCTGATTCAGTGATTGAAACCAGACAACCTCTGAGGACCCAGACCTTCATGGGGCTGGAAGTGGTCCCATCAGCCTGGTACCACATGGACTTTCCAGCATTTCTGCTTCTTTCCTGTTGAGCCCTCAATGGGCAATGGCAGCCGGCTGTGGCTTACCTTACATCCTGAATGCTGGTGGCCAAAGGCTATATTTAAGTAGAAAACATTTGCATTTTTAATGTTGACTGGAATTGGAAAGGCTGTGATAACCTTTCCAAATTGATATTGGTTTTTATATGATTGAAATAGGCCTCAGGCATTTCTTAAATGGAAAATTTAAGGTATTTCCAATATCAGTGAGAGGGCAAAATCTTCTCAGAACATTGCCCTGTTTGTATCCTCAGAAAACACCACCTCTCTCCCCTGAGCACACTCAGCACCTTTGCCTTGTCAGCATTTCAGGATCCTCTTAACCTTCACTTGGTCCCCTTCACCTTTTTGGAGGGTGGACAGGGTGAGAATGGCTAGTCCTATGTCCTTAGGGAGGAAATGGATTCTCAGACATGCAAATGGCTTACCTCTCTAATCTTACCCTCTAAAGGTGAAGAGGACCAAGTGAAGGTTAAGAGGATCCCTTTCCTCATCTGCAACATAAGAATAAAAACATTGCTTCACAGGTTTGCAAATGTGGTCATCTGTAAAGAAGCTTACCATCCCATGCCTGATACTTGACTAATGCTCGCTGGACATTAGTTCTTTTTTTAATTGGTATATAATTGCTTTTCAATGTTGCGTTAGTTTCTGTTTTACAACAATGTGAATCAGCTATATGTATACGTATCTCCTTCCTCTTGAGTCTCCGCGCTACCCTCCCGCCGTCCCACCCTTGTAGGTCATCACAGAGCACTGAGCTGAGCTCCCTGTATTATACAGCAGCTTCCCACGAACCATATATTTTACACATGATAGTGTATATTGAACATTAGTTCAATGTCCAATATCCATCCCCTAGCAGTTACTTGTCTAAGGTAACCCATCAAAATAAGGTGAGAACCCTAAGCTCCTGGCTCCCACGTCTCTTTCCAAGAGACCCACTTGACACAAATAGGTAAGAGCACACATTTTTGACTTAAAAGCAGAAGGACTCATTTCCATCTTCACTCTATTCTGACTACTCTCATTAACAATATATGCCATAACAGTCTGTCTGGAAACTTCTTGCATCCATATTTCCCTTCTCTGTTTTCATTGTAGTGAAAGTTGCTGCATAGTCCAATATGGTAGCCAAAAGCCACATGTGGCTATTTAAATTTAAATTAGTTAAATAAAATTTAACATTCAATTCCTCAGCCATAGTAGCCATATTTCAAAGGCTCAATGACTCCATGTGGCTAGTGGGTATAAGCACAGAGACAGGCCATTTCCATGATCACGTAAAGCACAATTGGAAAGTTCTAAGTGAGAGAGAGAGAGAGGAAAGAGAGAAAAGAGAGGGAAAAGAAGGAGGAGAAGTAAGGAGAGAAGAGGCAAACTGGTTTTCCAGAGCATTCCTCATTAGTGCACATGCCTGCACATGTTCATCCAGGCATGGAAATCAATGTCTGTATATTTGCACATTTTAATGGAAGAGGGAAATTTTCTTCCTGAGAGAGTAAGTGCCTGAGAACGTTTTTGTTTATAAATTTAGTTTGGCTCAATAAATGTTATCATTTAAAACTCGGATGTGATCCTTTCATTCCCTGCTCTGAATAAGTCTGTGGCCCTTCCGGGCCTGCCAAGAAAGCCCCATATCTTCAGCATGTCTCTGGGGTCATCATGATTTATTCTCACTACATCCTGTACCCACTCACTGTAGACACACACAGGTGTTTGCCCTGTCTTGCCTGACAACCACCTTCTCCGATGCACCTTACACTCTACACTCCTTGCCTCAGCTCTTACTGAGCCCACTGCCTGCAACACCCCAAGAAGCATCATCTCTACCTATAGACATTGGTCAAAACACAATTCAAATGCTTCCTCCTCCTTATGCTTTCCCTACTTCTGCTGGTCTGATGTGCTTTTTTATTCATGTTCTTCAACACATTTGCCCATGCTCTTGTAACCATGTCTCTTCACCATATCACCCACAAAGTTTGATTCTCAAACTTTGTATGGAGGAAAAAACCAATATTTCTTTGTTTAGTTTTGTAAATATCCAATCTACTGCAGATGGATAATTTTGTAAAGTAAAATGAAATTTTAAAAAGAGACATATAAAATATGAATCTTAATTACTGTATTGTTAGGTTCAAATTGCTATGCAAATGTTTCTAAACTCTTACTCATTTCTGTATTTCTCTCATCTTTGGCCAGTAACAGTTTTCAGGCCACACTTGGAACTGCAGTGCCCTCCAGCCCCGCTTGAAGTCTCTGCATGTGGTCCTCTCTTGATATGCTTTATGGAATTCATTGGAAACTTTCTGTCAGTGTTCCTCCAGTTGTCTAGGGATGCACAGAGGAGCATTTCTGTGAAGATGACGTTAGAATGAAGAGGTCCCTCTGTGTGATTATGCTTGCAGGCTGATTTGGGTGACGACACCAGTTCTATTGTCTAAGTAGCTTCATGATCCTGAACTTCTTACCTGAATGTGGCCTTGACCTGAAGCTAGAGCAAGGTTCTTTGTTGTGATGTAGCCCACGCCAATAGTTCGGGGAAGTCTATGGATCTCTTCTCAGAATGTTTTAATGTTTGATGTTTTGAGGGCAGAAAATAAAACCCCATAGAATTTCAAAGGAAATCAATTGTTCTCAAATATAATTGTTAAAATGTATGCTGTACAGTGTTTCTTTGTTAACATATTAAAATAATATCTGTTTGTATTTGGTTGTTTAGTAACATGGAGCCTCCACATGCAGGCTCAATCCTAAATAATCAATGGATCACTGAAGAAATTGAAGAAAAAATCAGAAAACACCCAGAGACAAATAAAAATAAAAACACAGCAACCCAATATCTATGGGAGGCAGCAAAGTTGTTCTAAGAAGGAAGTATATAGTAATAAAAGCCTTTCTCTGGAATCCAAAAAAATCTCAAACAACTTAATTGTATACCTAAAGGAGGTAAAAGAACAAGCAAAACCCAAAGTTAGTAGAAGGAAAGAAATCATAAAGATCAGAGCAGAAATAAATGAAATAGAGACTTAAAAAGCAATAGAGGGCTTCCCTGCTGGCTTGACTCATTAGAAAAGACCCTGATGCTGGGAAAGATTGAAGGCAGGAGAAGGGGACGACAGAGGACAAGATGCTTGGTTGGCATCACTGACTCAATGAACATGAATTTCAGCAAGCTCTCGGAGATGGTGAAGGACAGGGAAGCCTGGCATGCTACAGTCCACGAGGTTGCAATAAGTCGGACATGACTGAGCAACTGGTGGTTCAGTGGTAAAGAATCTGCTTGCCAATACAGGAGACATGGGTTCAGCCCCTGGTCCAGAAAGATACCACATGCTGTGGGGCAGTTAAGCCGGTGCCCCACAACCGCTGAGACTGTGCTCCAGAGCCCAGAAGCCACAGCAACTGAGCCCATGTACCACAGCTACTGAAGCCTGCATGCCCTAGAGCCCATGCTCTGCAACAAAAGACGCCACTGTAACAAGAAGCACTCACAGGGCAGCTAGAGGGTAGCCCCCACTCTCCACAACTAGAGAAAGCCTATATGTAGCAATGAAGACTCAGCATAGTCAAAGTGAAGTGAAGTGAAGTTGCTCAGTCGTGTCCGACTCTTTGCGACCCCATGGACTGTAGCCGGTGAGGCTCCTCTGTCCATGGGATTCTCCAGGCAAGAATACTGGAGTGGGTTGCCATTTCCTTCTCCAGGGGATCTTCCCAACCCAGGGATCGAACCTGGGTCTCCTGCATTGCAGGCAGACGCTTTATCCTCTGAGCCACCAGGGAAGTCCCAGCATAGCCAAAAGGTAAATAAATAACATTATTTTTTTAAAAAAACAATAGAAAAGATCAATGAAACTAATGGTCGGTTCTTTGACAAGATGAACAAAATTGATAAACCTTTAACCAGACTCACCAAGAAAAAAGAAAGACTAAATCAATAAAATCATAAATGAAAAAGAAGTTACAACCAGCACTAAAGAAATACTGATACAACCTAGGAAAAATGGACACACTTATCAGAATGACTATGTCAAATATATCACACAGAACAAATGTGGGTAAGGATGTGGAGAATAAACATTTATACACTGTTGGTGGAAGTATAAATTGGTACAGCTGATAAGGAAAACAATATGGAGGTTTCTCAAAAAACTAAAAATAGAACTACCATATGACCCAACAATGTCACTGCTGGGTATTTATCAGCAACAATAGAAGCATTAATTCAAAAGATACATGCACCCCAATGTTTCTAACATCACTATTAATACTTTCCAAGAGCGCCAAAGAATTGATGCTTTCGAACTGTGGTGTTGGAGAAGACTCTTGAGAGTCCCTTGGACTGCAAGGAGATCCAACCAGTCCCTTCTGAAGGAGATCAGCCCTGGGTGTTCTTTGGAAGGAATGATGCTAAAGCTGAAACTCTAGTACTTTGGCCACTCATACGAAGAGTTGACTCATTGGAGAAGACTGTGATGCTGGGAGGGATTGGGGGCAAGAGGAGAAGAGGACGACAGAGGATGAGATGGCTGGATGGCATCACTGACTCGATGGACGTGAGTCTGAGTGAACTCTAGGAGTTGGTGATGGACAGGGAGGCCTGGCGTGCTGTGATTCATGGGGTCACAAAGAGTTGGACACGACTGAGCAACTGAACTGAACTGAACTGAAGATATGAAATCAACATAAGTGTTCATCAACAGATGAGTGAATAAAGGTGTCACACACACACACACACACACATACACACAACGAAATACTATCTATCCATAAAAAATAATGAAAATTTGCCCTTTGCAATAATGTAGATGGACTCTACATTATTGAGGGTAGTATGTTAAGTGAAATAAGTTAGACAGAGAAAGACAGACACTGTACATTACCACTTATATGTGGAATTTAAACAATAAAATTTTGTGAATATCACAAAAAAGAAACAGACTTACAGATATAGAGAACAAACTAGTAGATACCAGAGAGGAGAGGGGAGGGGCAAGATAGAAGTAGGGGATTAAGAGGTACAAACTAGTATGTATAAAATAAATATGTTACAAGGATATATAGTGCAACATAAATATTTTATGATAATATAAGTGGAATATAGCCTTTAAAAGTTATAAATTACTACATAGTGAGCCTGAAATTTATATAACATTATATATCAATTATATCCAATTAAAAGAAATAATAATAATGATATCTACTGATGCGCAAAACACCTACTCTAAAATTTGATGTATCAGTGAGTGTAAAACTACATTTCAGGTTATCTACAACTGTACTGTGATTTGAAAATGCCCGGAATTTCTATTGTGACCATCACAGATATTGCTATTCCTACTGTGATTTGTTCCTATTTTCATGATTGAAGGAACTGGTCAGTTTCATTTTGAGAATAATGAAAATAAAGATGGTATCATCTAAGATCCAGACAAAATGTTTTCTAACTCGTTCATTCATTCATTCAATAAATATTTATTGAGAAATTACTGTGTGCTATGCATTATTCTAATTATAGACAAAGTTTCTGCCCTCATTAAGTTTTCATTGTTACTGTGAGTCAGGTAACAAGCAAATAATAGAGTTGATTCTCATTATTTTTAGTAGTTATGTTGTAGAAAGTCACCAGGAACACTGAATTAGTGAATATGAAATCATTGCTCCTAGTATTAATACAAATGCAGCTTGGGTTCCTGTGAGCCTCTAGTAACAAAATTTTCATCAGTAGATCAATGATTCAACCTTGTTTTATGTGTGTTTCTGTTTTAAGACTGCTCAGTCATGTCTGACTCTTTGTGACTCCATGAACCATAGCCAGCAGGCTCCTCTATCCATGGAATTCTCCAGGCAAGACTACTGGAGTGGGTTGCCATTCCCTTTTCCAAGATAACTCCTTGACCCAGGGATTGAACCCACGTCTCCTGCATTGTACTCAGATTCGTTACAGTCTGAGCCACCAGGGAACCCCTTAAAGACATCTTATGTACAATATATTGTTGACTCATTAACATTACTTTCATAGCCAACAGTACTATAACCTTTAACTGTAACTATCAGTGTGAATTGTGACTTCCCTGGTGGCTCGGATGGTAAAGCATCTGCCTACAATGCAGGAGACCTGGGTTCGATCCCTGGGTCAGGAGAAGAAAATGGCAACCCACTCCAGTACTCTTGCCTGGAAAATCCTGTGGACGGAGGAGCCTGGTAGGCTACAAGTCCGCGGGGTTGCGAAGTGTCCGACACGACTTCACCTTCACTTTTTATCAGCATGAATAGATCCTACCTAAAATAGGTAGCCTTTACTTAGGACACTAGACAGCACTTTGTTTGTGGCCCATTTTAAACGGTAGAATCACCAATAAAAAGCATAAAAATACAGAAAAAGTAACACTAAATATATTGTAAATCAAGATACCTGTTTATAGTATAAAATGAGAAGGCAGAGACAGACAGAGTAAGGAAAGGGGATTGATTTGACAGCCATTTTTGATAGGCAATTGACAAGACTTAGGATAAGCTTTCTCTCATCTTCCCATTCAGATTATTCTCTTGGAGGGTTGGAGGGGGGCTATAGGGTGCAGAGCTTAGGGGACTGAAGTTTCAAGTTTGGATGAGTAAATACGTGCTGATGCCTTTCATTGAGAGGGATGATACTAAAAATAGAAAAAGTTAAAGGCAAAAAGGATGTTTTGGAGGTTCCCAGGGGACAACTAGGAAGACGCCCAATTTCAACTGCAATTATGTCTGAAGCTCAGGAAAGTGGGTTTGATCAGAGTGTAGATGGTAGAGGAAGCCATGTGAATGGAAATCAACCAGCAGGCTGGTTGAGAAAGTGAGGGTGGTCCACACCAAGCAATTGGAAACTAGTAACTGATAAACTGGATGTGAGAAAATGTCCATATAAGTGACAGAAATAGTAATGTCAGGAAGAAGAGATGAGTAACAGCTGGAATTGCTAAAAAAAAAAAATTCTTCCTGTAGAAGGTGACTTGATCAGACAGCAGGATGTGCAGGATTAGAGGACCAGAAGGAGGGCGTTGCTGGTGGGAGAGAACAGTGGGTACAGCCACAGGGCAGGAAGGATGCTAGTCTCAGAAGTACATTCCCAGCAGTCGTGCAGTCAGAGAAAGAAACAAAAAATCACTGTAAAACCACTTTGAGGAAGCTGGTCACCATGTTTGCCCCCAGAGAGGGGAACTGGAAGTCTAGAAAGAAGGGTGCAAGAGATATTTCTTTATACACATTTGCATCTTTGGGATATTTTTATCTTGTACACAAATTTTTATTTTAATTAATTATGTTAGTGGTCTAAATAAACCATCTGGCGAACTTCCCTAGTGGTCCAGTAGTTTAGAATCTGCCTCCAATGCAAGGAACTCAGATTTGACCCCTGACTGGCTTCCCTGATAGCTCAGTTCGTAAAGAATCTGCCTGTAATGCAGGAGACCTCGGTTCAGTTCTTGGGTTGGAAAGATCCCCTGGAGAAGGGAAAGGCTGCCCACTCCAGTATTCTGGCCTGGAGAATTCCATGGACTAGTCCATGGGGTTGCAAAGAGTCAGACATGACTGAGCGACCTTCACTTTCACTTTTGGGGAACTATTGAAGGCAGGAGGAGAAGGGAACAACAGAGGATGAGATGGTTGGATGGCATCATTGACTGGATGGACATGAGTTTGAGCAAGTTCCAGGAGCTGATGGATAGAGAAGCCTGGTGTGCTGCAGTCCACTGGGGTCACAAAGAGCTGGACACAACTGAGCGACTAAACTGAACTAGGGACTTAAGATCCCATACATCATGGGGCAACTAAGCCCACTCACCACAACTAGAGAGCCCATGCACCACAATGAAGAGCCTTCATGCTGCAACAAACACCCAGTGCAGCCAAAAATAATACCATAATCAATCAATCATTCAGCTTTGGCAGAGTAAGAGATGAATCTGGTGCAGAAGGGAAGCGCTGCTGTATAACGCAAGGAGCCCAGCCTGGAGTTTTGTGACGACCTGGAGAGGTGAGATGGGAGGGGGGAGGGAGGCTCAAGAGGGAGGATATATATATATTCAATTCAGTTCAGTCGCTCAGTCGTGTCCGACTCTTTGCGACCCTGTGAATTGCAGCACACCAGGCCTCCCTGTCCATCGCCAATTCCCGGAGTTCACTCAGACTCACGTCCATCAAGTCAGTGATGCCATCCAGCCATCTCATCCTCTGTCATCCCCTTCTCCTCCTGCCCCCAATCCCTCCCAGCATCAGAGTCTTTTTCCAATGAGTCAACTCTTTGGATGAGGTGGCCAAAGTACTGGAATTTCAGCTTTAGCATCATTCCTTCCAAAGAACACCCAGGGCTGATCTCCTTTAGAATGAACTGGCTGGATCTCCTTGCAGTCCAAGGGACTCTCAAGAGTCTTCTCCAACACCACACTTCAAAAGCATCAATTCTTCAGTGCTCAGCCTTCTTCACAGCCCAACTGTCACATCCATACATGACCACTGGAAAAACCATAGCCTTGACTAGATGGACCTTTGTTTTATATATATATATATATATATATATATATATATATATATATATATGTCTGATTCACATTTTATGGCAGAAACCCATACAATACTGTAAAGCAATTATCCTCCAGTTGAAAAAAAAAAAAAAAGAAGGGACTCTAACAGATCCTGTATCTAAGGGTTTGATTCCCAGCTTGCCTTATAGGCAGGAGAGCAAGACAGTCTAAGAAATAGGACTGGCTGTATCTCTGAGCCTTTGTCCTGGGGCAGGGGTGCTGGGGGGCATCCTTTACATGGATTTGGTCACTGGGGAAGTTGAGTAAGTGAACATGTCCTCTAGAAAACAAATGAGGACAGAATGAAAAGTAGTTGCACAGCAGATCTGGACAGCTTCCAGTGACAAAGAAGTGTGCCCCCAAAGGTGGGTTGATGGATCAATGCTCCATTCTAATCTCAAAACTTTCTCTTCTTTTTTGTGTCCAGGACCAGATTATGCTGCAGTAGCAGTGCCAACACCTCAATGGCTTGGCACAGCAACAAATCTTATATAGAGTTGTTTTGAGAATTAAGTGAGATGATCAGCAGCAGCATCAACATTCAGCATTTTTGAGGACGTTTTTGGGCTATATCACTCATATAGTCATAAAAACTGTATACTGTGGTTTCCATTATTATCCATGTTTTCTATATGTGGGAAAATAGGCACAGAGGAGTTAGTTGATTTCTTCAAGGTCACACAGCAAGAAAGTAGCCAGCTTGGAGAAACTGGCTAGTTTTAGAGTTTAAGCTCTGTGTTAAAATCTTCATTTAGTCCAGGGAGAGACACAGAGCATCAGTCAGGTTAGGCTAGGAGATGTTTCAGTAACAGACAGTGCCAAATCTCAGTGGCAAAGCACAGAAAAGTATATTTCTCCCTCATGCTATACATCTAGTGCAGAGTGGCCAGTGTGGCTTATTGTAGTCATAGACACAAGTGATGGAGGTTTCATCTTCTAGGTGCTTCTGCAATCACTGAGCCTGAAAAAGGGAAGGGGAATCTTTTCATCCAATGTGACACACATCATTTCTATTCATCTTTCATTTGCCAAAGCAGAGTCAGTGGGGGAATGAAATCTGACCTCGTGTTCTGAATCAAGAACCATATTTTTCAATAGCCATAATGATTGCACATAGGTGCTCCTTTTGTGTTGATTGAACGGAGGTTAAATGACCAGTTCTGACCACACTGAGTGAACTCCATCTCACTCAGCTCAATTTATAAAGTTTTTGAGAGTTTGCAAACATAAGCACTATTAATTCTGCACAGAAGTCTACTGGAGAACCACTGCATCACTAATTCTGCATGCCATGCATTTCTCTGTGCAGTCTGCATGATGCCAGGAGACCACAGAAGGTTCTGGTTACAAGAATCAAATATTCCTGGAAAATGTAATTACTGTCTTCCAACCACTGTCATTCAACCCGTTGCTCCATCCCATACCACCCTTTTGCAACTGCTTTTTACTTTTGCCCTCTAAATGTTTCTCTTGTCTAATTCCTCTGTGAACTCACATGAGGCACACACAGAAGTATGGTAAACTTGCAAGGTAAGCTTTAAAGTGAACCGTTTTAATGTGTGCTTTTCAGGGGCAGTAATTCCATGCACAATGTTGTACAATCGTCATCACTGTCTATTTCCAAAACTTTACATTACCCCCAAATAAAAACCCTGTACCTATTAAACAATCACTTCCCATTAAGGTAGAAATTTTTATTTTCACTTTAAAGACAAAGATACTTAAAATTAGACCCTATGCCCGAGGTCATCCAGAAAAAAAGTAACAGAGAGAGGATTCCTGACTTTAAGGCTCATGAGTTTCTTGCTACATTCTGAAGTCTATTATCTAATCACTCATAGTAGGATGATGCCAACCATCTCCCTGAGGTGCAATTCCTAAACTTGTGAGTTCCCTCAGTAGTCTGGAGAATAAAGCACCCTTAATTTCCTCAGCAACATTCTACAGATGTTACTGAACACCTGTTAGGTGCTGGAAATTCAAAGATGAATGCTGCACTGGTTTGCAGCACAGTGAAGTTAGACAGAAGCTGTTCATTTCCCCCACAATTTTGTTTCTTTTCTTCTCCAGTTTAAAAAAAATCAGATTTTTAGCTGAGCTAATGGCTCCCAGAAATAAGACTACACTTCCGAGCTCTCTAGCATCTGGCTGCAGCCATGTGACTAAGTCAATGAGATGCAAACATAAATGCTATGTGAAACTTCTGGAGAGTGTTTGCAGAAAGAAGGGGCATGTTTTTCATCCATCACACCCCCTTCACTGCTTCCTGCTGGCTAGAGGTCACGCTGCACCGGCTGGAGCTTGGGCAACCATCTTGGATCACAATGTGCAAGTTATCAACTGAAGATGGAAGAAGCTTTAGTCCCTGACACAGAGGAGTGCTGTATCACTCCTCGACTTGATATCTCTCCTTTATAAGAGAAAGAAAGTAAGTTCCTATATTAAATATATCTGTATCTCTTGCTGCATAACAAACTACTTCAAACTTAGTGGCTTAAGACAACAGTTACCAAATGTAGCTCCTGGTTCTATGGGTCAGCTGGGAAGCTGGAATATTGGCTGGAGCTGGGTAGTCTAGGCTGGCTTGACTTGTCTGCTGGGTCTCGGGAACCTCAGCTGGGATGGCTCACATTTGCTCCTCTTGTTTATCCTACAGTAGGTCAGCCTAAGGAGTCTTCACATGGCAGTCTCAGGTTTCCAAAAAAGGGAAAAGCAAGTCCCAATATGCAAGTTCTTTTCAAATCTCTGCTTATGTCACATATACTACTGTCTGACTGGATTACTCAAGTCACTCAGAGACACAGAGCAGAGAGTGATTCGTTGGAGGCCATACTACAACTGTCTCCATTGTCTAAGACCCTGGTATCTGGGGACTTTTTGTCACATGCATCTAAATGTAGTCTTAGCTTGTATAGGTGGTGGGTGACAAACTTCGAAGACTGCTCTATTCACATTCACCAGTACATGAGTATAAAAAACATTCATAGTATTTTTCAATGTAGAAAACACAATGATTTGAATGATTTGTGAGTGCTGGTGAGACTTAACCATTGGATGGAATAACAGAATTATAATTTTATTTTAAGCTAATGTTACAAAAACATGAAAAAGTTACTGACTGATTTGTGCAGTAGCTTTTGTTTTAATGATGATCAAAAACAATAACTTTTAAAACTTTTTTTATTTTTATTCTCTTCTTTTTAATTTTTTTATTGAAGGATAATTGCTTTACAGAATTTTGTTGTTTTCTGTCAAACCTCAACATGAATCAACCATAAGTATACATATATCTCCTTCCCTCTCTCCATGTCTATAAGTCTATTCTCTATGTCTGTTTCTCTATTGTGTGCTGGGCTGTGCTTAGTAGCTCAGTTGTGTCTGACTCTTTGTGACCCCATGGACTGTAGCCCACCAGGCTCCTCTATCCATGGGATTCTCCAGGCATAAATCCTGAAGTGCATTGCCATTCCCTTCTCTAGGGGATCTTCCTGATCCAGGAATGAAACCCACGTCTTCCACATTGCAGGCAGATTCTTTACCCTCTGAGCCACCAGGGAAGTCACCATTTCTCTATTGCTGCCCTGTAAATAAGTTCTTCAGTACCATTCTTCTAGATTCCATATATATGTGTTAGAATATGATATTTATTTTTCCCTTTCTGACCCACTTCACTCCGTGTAATAGGTTCCAGGTTCATCCACCTCATCAGAACTGACTCAAATGCGTTCCTTTTTATGGCTGAGTAATATTCCATTGTGTATATATACCACAACTTCTTTATCCATTCATCTGTCAATGGACATCTACGTTGCTTCCGTGTTCTCACTATTATAAATAGTGCTGCAATGAATAATGGGATACATTTTCCTTTTTCAATTTTGATTTCCTCAGGATATATATGTAGGAGTGGGATTGCTGGGTCATATGGTGGTTTTATTCCTAGTTTTCTAAGGAATCTCCATTCTGACTTCCATAGTGTCTGTGTCAATTTACATTCCCACCAACAGTGCAAGAGTGTTCCCTTTTCTCCACACCCTCTCCAGAATTTATTGTTTGTAGAATTTTTGATGATGGCCATTCTGACCAGTGTGAGGTGATATCTCATTGTAGTTTTGATTTGCATTTCTCTAATAATGAATTATTTTGAGCATCTTTTCATGTTTCTGTTAGCCATCTGTATGTCTTCTTTGGAGAAATGTATGTTTAGGTCTTTTTCCCACCTAATTATTGGGTTGTGTTTTTTTCTGTCATTGAGTTGTATGAGTTGCTTGTATATTTTGGAAATTAATTTTTTGTCAGTTGTTTCATTTGCTATTATTTTCTCCCATTCTGAGGGTTGTCTTTTCATTTGCTTATAGTTTCCTTTGCTGTGTAAAAGATTTTAAGTTTAATCAGGTCCCACTTGTTTACCTTTGTTTTTATTTCTGTTACTCTAGGAGATGGGTCATAGAGGATCTAGCTTTGATTTATGTCATCAAGTGTTCTGCCTATGTTTTCCTCTAAGAATTTTATAATTTCTCATCTTACATGTAGGTCTTTAATCCATGTTGAGTTTATCTTTGTGTATGGTGTTAGAAAGTGTTCTAATTTCATTCTTTTACATGTAGTTGTCCAGTTTTCCTAGCACCATTTATTGAAGATGCTGTCTTTGTTCCATTGTATATTCTTGCCTCCTTTGTCAAAAATAAGGTACCCATAAATGCATGGGTTTATTTCTGGGCTTTCTATCTTGTTCCATTGGTCTATACTTCTGTTTTGTGCCAGTACCATGCTGGCTTGATGACTGTAGCTTAGTAGTATAATCTGAAGTCAGGAAGCTTGATTCCTCCAGCTCCATTCTTCTTTCTCAAGACTGCTTTGGCTATTCAGGGTCTTTTGTGTTTCCATATGAATTGTGAAATTTTCAGTTCTAGTTCTATGAAAAATGCCATTGGTAATTTTAATAGGGATTGCATTGAATCTGTAGATTGTATTTGGTAGTACAGTCATTTTCACAGTATTGATTCTTCCTACCCAGGAACATGGAATATCTCTCCATTTGTGTCATCTTTGATTTCTTTCATCAGTGTCTTATAATTTTCTGTTTACAGTTCTTTTGTCTCCTTCAGTAAGTTCAGTTCAGTCGCTCAGTCATGTCCAACTCTTTGTGACCCCATGAACAGTGCAGCACGCCAGACCTCTCGGTCCATCACCAACTCCCTAGGTTCACCCAAACTCATGTCCATTGAGTTGGTGATGCCATTAAACCATCTCATTCTCTGTTGTCCCTTTCTCCTCCTGCCCTCAATCTTTCCCAGCATCAGGGTCTTTTCAAATGAGTCAGGTCTTCACATCAGGTGGCCAAAGTATTGGAGTTTCAGCTTCAACATCAGTCCTTTCAATGAATATTCAGGACTGATTTCCTTTAAGATGGACTGGTTTGATCTCCTTGCAGTCCAAGGGACTCTCAAGAGTCTTATCCAACACCACAGTTCAGAAGCAGCAATTCTTTGGCACTCAGCTTTCTATAGTCCAGCTCTCACATCCATACATGACTACTGGAAAAACAATGACTTTGACTGGACAGAGCTTTGCTGATGAAGTAATGTCTCTGCTTTTTAATATGCTGTCTAGGTTGATCATAGCTTTTCTTCCAAGGAGCAAGCATCTTTTAATTTCATGGCTGAATTCACCATCTGCAGTGATTTTGGAGTCTAAGAAAATTAAGTCTGCCACTGGTTCCATTGTTTCTCCATCTATTTGCCATGAAGTGATGGGGCCAGATGCCATGATTTTAGTTTTTTGAGTGTTGAGCTTTAAGCCAACTTTTTTGCCCTCCTCTTTCACTTTTATCAAGAGGCTCTTTAGTTCTTCTTAGCTTTCTGCTGTAAGAGTGCTGTCACATGCATATCTGATGCTATTGATATTTCTCCTGGCAATCTTGGTTCCAGCTTGTGCTTCATCCAATCCAGCATTTCTCATGATGTACTCTGCATGTAAGTTAAATAAGCAGGGAGACAATATATAGCCTTGATGTACTCCTTTCCCAATTTGGAACCAGTCTGTTGTTCCATGTCCAGTTCTAACTGTGCTTCTTGCCCTTTATACAGGTTTCTCAAGAGGCAGGTCAGGTAGTATTCCCATCTCTTTAAGAATTTTCCACAGTTTGCCATGATCCACACAGTCAAAGACTTTGGTATAGTCAATAAAACAGAAGTAGATGTTTTTCTGGAGCTCTCTCACTTTTTCTATGATCCAACAGATGTTGGCAATTTGATCTTTGGTTCCTCTGCCTTTCCTAAAACCAGCTTGAACATCAGGAAGTTCACATTTCACATACTGTTGAAGCCTGGCTTGGAGTATTTTGAGCATTACTTTGCTAGCATGTGAGATGAATGCAATTGTGCGATAGTTTGAACATTCTGCAGTGCCTTTCTTTGGGACTGGAATAAAAACTGATCTTTTCAGTCCTGTGGCCACTGCTGAGTTTTCCAGATTTGCTGGCATATTGAGGGCAGCACTTTCATAGCTTCATCTTTCTGGATTTGAAATAGCTCAACTAGAATTCCATCACCTCCACTAGCTTTCTTTGTAGTGATGCTTCCTAAGGCCCACTTGATTTCACATTTCAGGATGTCTGGCTCCAGGTGAGTGACCACACCATCATGATTATCTAGGTCATTAAGATCTTTTTTGTATAGTTCTGTGTATTCTTGCCATCTCTTCTTAATATCTTCTGCTTCTGTTAGGTCCACATCATTTCTGTCCTTTATTGTGCCCATCTGTGCATGAAATGTTCCCTTGATATCTCTAATTTTCTTGAAGAGATCTCTAGTCTTTCCCATTCTATTGTTTTCCTCTATTTCTTTGCACTGATCACTGAGAAAGGCTTTCTTATCTCTCCTTGCTATTCTTTTGAACTCTAAATTCAAATGGGCATATCTTTCCTTTTCTCCTTTGCCTTTCACCTCTCTTCTTTTCGAAGCTATTTGAAAAGCCTCCACAGACAACCATTTTGCCTTTTTGCATTTCTTTTTCTTGGAGATGGTCTTGATCCCTGCCTCCTGTACAATGTCACAAACCTCCCTCCATAGTTTTTCAGACACTCTGTCTATCAGATCTAATCCCCTAAATATATTTCTCACTCCCACTGTATAATTACAAGGGATTTGATTTAGGTCATACCTGAATGGTCAGAAATGGTATGGACCTAACAAAGCAGAAGATATTAAGAGGTGGCAAGAACACACAGAAGAACTACACAAAAAAGATCTTCACAACCCAGATAATCACGATGGTGTGATCACTGACCTAGAGCCAGACATCCTGGAATGCAAAGTCAAGTGGGCCTTAGAAAGTGTCACTATGAACAAAGCTAGTGGAGGTGATGGAATTCCAGTTGAGCTATTCCAAATCCGGAAAGATGATGCTGTGAAAGTGCTGCACTCAATATGCCAGCAAATTTGGAAAACTCAGCAGTGGCCACAGGACTGGAAAAGGTCAGTTTTCATTCCAATTCCAAAGAAAGGCAGTGCGAAAGAACGCTCAAACTACCGAACAATTGCACTCATTTCACACGCTAGTCAAGTAATGCTCAAAATTCTCCAAGCCAGACTTCAGCAATACATGAACCGTGAACTTCCTGATGTTCAAGCTGGATTTAGAAAAGGCAGAGGAACCAGAGATCAAATTGCTAACATCTGCTGGATCATGGAAAAAGCAAGAGAGTTCCAGAAAAACATCTATTTCTGCTTTCTTGACTATGCCAATGCCTTTGACTGTGTGGATCACAAGAAACTGTGGAAAATTCTGAAAGACATGGGAATACCAGACCACTTGATCTGCCTCTTGAGAAATGTGTATGCAGGTCAGGAAGCAACAGTTAGAACTGGACATGGAACAACAGACTGGTTCCAAATAGGAAAAGGAGTACGTCAACACTGTATATTGTCACCCTGCTTATTTAACTTATATGCAGAGTACATCATGAAAAACACTGGACTGGAAGAAGCATAAGCTGAGATCAAGATTGCCAGGAGAAATATCAATAACCTCAGATATACAGATGACACCACCCTTATGGCAGAAAGTGAAGAGGAACTAAAAAGCCTCTTGATGAAAGTGAAAGTGGAGAGTGAAAAATTTGGCTTAAAGCTCAACATTCAGAAAACGAAGATCATGGCATCTGGTCCCATCACTGCATGGGAAATAGATGGGGAAACAGTGGAAACAGTGTCAGACTTTATTTTTCTGGGCTCCAAAATCACTGCAGATTCTGACTGCAGCCATGAAATTAAAAGACGCTTACTCCTTGGAAGGAAAGTTATGACCAATCTAGACAGCATATTCAAAAGCAGAGACATCACTTTGCCAACAAAGTTTCATCTAGTCAAGGCTATGATTTTTCCTGTGGTCATGTATGGATGTGAGAGTTGGACTGTGAAGAAAGCTGAGCACTGAAGAATTGATGCTTTTGAACTGTGGTGTTGGAGAAGACCCCTCAGAGTCCCTTGGACTGCAAGGAGATCCAACCAGTCCATTCTGAAGGAGATCAGCCCTGGGACTTCTTTGGAAAGAATGATGCTAAAGCTGAAACTCCAGTACTTTGGCCACCTCATGCAAAGAGTTGACTCATTGGAAAAGACTCTGATGATGGGAGGGATTGGGGGCAGGAGGAGAAGGGGATGACAGAGGATGAGATGGCTGGATGGCATCACTGACTCAATGGACGTGAGTCTGGGTGAACTCCAGGAGTTGGTGATGGACAGGGAGGCCTAGTGTGCTGCAGTTCATGGTGTCGCAAAGAGTCGGACACGACTGAGCGACTGAACTGACTGACTGTCCTACTGAATGGTCTAGTGGTTTTCCCTACTTTCTTCAATTTAAGTCTAAATTTGGCAATAAGGAGTTCATGGTCTTGTTTTTGCTGACTGTAGAGAGCTTCTCCATTTTTGGCTGCAAAGAATATAATCAATCTGATTTCAGTATTGACCATCCAGTGATGTCCATGTGTAGAGTCTTCTTTTGTGTTCAAAGAGGATATTTGCTATGACCAGTGCATTCTCTTGGCAAAACTCTGTTAGCCTTTGCTCTGGTTCATTTTGTACTCCAAGGCAAAATTTGCCTGTTACTCCATGTATCTCTTGACTTCCTACTTTTGCATTCCAGTCCCCTATAATGAAAAGGACATCTTTTGGGGGTGTTAATTCTAGAAGGTCTTGTAGGTCTTCATTGAACCATTCAACTTCAGCTTCTTCAGCGTTACTAGTCAGGGCACAGGCTTGGATTACTGTGATATTGAAAGGCTTTCCTTGGAAATGAACAGAGATCATTCTGTTGTTTTTGAGATTGCATCCAAGCACTGCATTTCGGACTCTTGTTGACTATGATGGCTACTCCATTTCTTCTAAGAGATTCTTGCCCACAGTAATAGATATAATGGTCATCTGAGTTAAATTCACTCATTCCAGACCATTTTAGTTCACTGATTCCTAAAATGTCAATGTTCAGTCTTGCCAACTCCTGTTGGACCACTGCCAATTTGCCTTGTTTCATGGACTCAACATTCCAGGTTCCTATGCAATACTGTTCTGTACAGCATTGGACTTTGCTTCTATCACCAGTCACATCCACAACTGGGTGTTGTTTTTACTTTGGCTCCATCTCTTCATTCTTTCTGGCGTTATTTCTCCACTAATTTCCAGAAGCATATTGGGCACCTACTGATCTGGAGAGTTCATCTTTCAGTGTCCTATCTTTTTGCCTTTTCATACTGTTCATGGGCTTCTCATGGCAAAAATACTGAAGTGGTTTGCCATTCCCTTCTTCAGTGGACCACGTTTTGTCAGAACTCTCCACCATGATCTGTCCATCTTGGGTGGCCTTACATGGCATGGCTCATAGTTTAATTGAGCTAGACAAGGCTGTGGTCCATGTGATCAGATTGGTTAGTTTTCTATGTTTGTGGTATTCATTCTTTTGGCCCTCTGATGGAGAAGGATAAGAGGCTTATGGAAGCTTTCCCATGGGAGAGACTGACTGAGGGGAATTTGGGTCTTCTTGTAAATCTTTAATTCAGTTTTCTTTTGATGGGTGGGGCTGTGTTCCTTCCCTATTATTTGACCTGAGGCCAAACTATGGTGGAGGTAATGAAAACAATGGCAACCTCCTTCAAAAGGTCCCATTCATGCACTGCTGCACTCAGTGCCCTACCCCTGCAGCAGGCCACTGCTGACCCATACCTCTGCTGGAGACTCCTGGACACTCACAGGCAAGTCTGGGTCAGTCTCTTGTGGAGTCACTGCTCTCTTCTCCTGGGTCTTCGTGTGCACAAGGTTTTGTTTGTGCCCTCCACGAGTCTGTTTCCCCAGTCTTGTGTAAGTTCTGGCAGTTCTGTGGTGGATCTAATGGTGGCCTCTTCAAACAGGGCTTATGCCATACCCAGGTCTACTGCACCCAGAGCCCCTTCCCCTGCATCAGTCCACTGCTGACCCATACCTCTGCAGGAGACACTCAAACACAGTTCTGTTTCAGTCTCTGTGGGATCTCTGGGTCCTGGTGCACACAAGGTTTGTTTGAGCCCTTTGGGCATCTCTGCCAGTTTGATTCTAAACATGAATTCATACCTCCTACCATCTTTCTGGGGCTTCTCCTTTGCCCTTGGATGTGGGGTATCTCCTCAAAGTCACTCCAGTGCTGAACAACCACCACTACAGCACCTACCATCTTGCTGGGGCTTCTCTATAGTGAAAGTCGCTCAGTCGTGTGTAACTCTTTGTGACCCCATCCACTATACAGTCCACAGAATTCTCTAGGACAGAATACTGGAGTGAGTACCCTTTCCCTTCTCCAGGGGATCTTCCCAACCCAGGGATTGAACCCAGGTCTCCCACATTGCAGGCAGATTCTTTATCAACTGACTCACAAGGGAAGCCCAAGAATACTGGAGTGGGTAGCCTATCCCTTCTCCAGCAGATCTTTCCAACCCAGGAATTGAACCAGGGTCTCCTGCATTGCAGGCAAATTCTTTACCAACTGAGCTATCAGGGAATCTTCTTTGTGTTTAGTCTTTGTTAGTTTTATTAGTATGTGTCTTGGCATGTTTCTCCTTGGGTTTATCCTGTATGGGACTCTTTATGCCTCTTGGACTTGAATGACTATTTCCTTTTCCATGCTGGGGAAATTTTCAACTATAATCCCTTCAAAAATTTTCTCATACTCTTTCTTTTTCTCTCCTTCTTCTGGGACCCTATAATTTGATTGGTGCATTTGATATTGTCCCAGAGGTCTCTGAGACTATCCTCAGTTCTTTTCATTCTTTTTATTTTTATTCTGCTCTTCAGAAGTTATTTCCACCATTTTATCATCCAGCTTACTGATTCGTTCTTCTGCTTCAGATATTCTGCTATTGAGCCCTTCTAGAGTATTTTTAATTTAAGTTATTGTGTTGTTTATCTGTGTATATTTATTCTTTAATTCTTTTAGTTCTTTGTTAATTGATTCATGCATTTTCTCCATTTTCAAGGTTTTTTATTATCATCTTTACTATCATTATTCTGAATTCTTTTTCAAGTAATTTGCCTATTTCCTCTTCATTTACTTTGACTTCTGTGTTTCTAGCTTGTTCTTTCATTTGTGTAGTACTTCTCTGACTGAGCGCCGAAGAATTGATGCTTTTGAACTGTGGTGTTGGAGAAGACTCTTGAGAGTCCCTTGGACTGCAAGAAGATCCAACCAGTCCATTCTGAAGGAGATCAATCCTGGAATTTCTTTAGAAGGAATGATGCTAAAGCTGAGGCTCCAATATTTTGGCCACCTCATGCGAAGAGTTGACTCATTGGAGAAGACTCGGATGCTGGGAGGGATTGAGGGCAGGAGGAGAAGGGGACGACAGAGGATGAGATGGCTGGATGGCATCACTGACTCGATGGATGCGAGTCTGGGTGACCTCCGGGAGCTGGTGATGGACAGGGAGGCCTGGCGTGCTGCGGTTCATGGGGTCGCAAAGAGTCGGACACGACTGAGCGACTGATCTGATCTGATCTGATCTCTGACTTTTCATTTTTTTAAAACTTACTGTGTTTGACGTCTCCTTTCCCAGGCTTCAAAGTTGAATTCTTTCTGCCTTTTGGTTTCTGCCCTCCTATGGTTGGTCCAGTGATTTGTGTAAGCTTTGTATAGGGTGAGATTTGTGCTGAGTTTTTGTTTGTTTTTCCTCTAATGGGCAAGGCTGAATGAGGTGGTAATCCTATCTGCTGATGACTGGGTTTGTATTTTTGTTTAGTTTGTTGTTTAGATGAGGCGTCCTGCACAGGGTGTTACTGGTGGTTGGGTGATGCCAGGTCTTATATTCAAGTGGTTTCCTCTGTGTGAGTTCTCACTATTTGATACTCCCCTACTCTAGTGTTCTTGCCTGGAGAATCCCAGGGACAGGGGAGCCTGGTGGGCTGCCATCTATGGAGTCGCACAGAGTCGGACACAACTAAAGCGATGCAGCAGCAGCAGCAGCAGGGTTAGTTCTCTGATAGTCTAGGGTCTTGGAGCCAGTGCTCCCATTCCAAAGGCTCAGGGCTTGATTTCTGATCAAGAACGAAGATTCCACAAGTGGTTTGTTATGGCATTAAGTGAAATTAAAATAAATATCCAAAAACAAGAAACCAAAGATGAACCCCAGACAAATTGCAGTTACAAAATCAGGCAAATAATATTTAAAATAATTGAATATGCACATATACATATACACCCATGAGCAAAGTCAAAACAGTCTAACAAAAATAAAATACAGTAGATTGTACTGTATTGTACTTTGACCTGGCAAACAAAGGAAATAAAAATTGTATTTACCAGTTAAGAACAAAACAAACTAAAGCACAAACATGAAAACAAAGCTAAAGCAAGGTGCGAATTGGGGAATAAAGCAATGAAAACAAAACTAACAAATATTTTGAGAGAAAAGGAAAGAAAGAATAAATATGCAAAGTTAAATAGAGGTAGATGAAGAAGATTTATATTCATTAAAGATTAACTGCAAGGGGAAAAGAACAGTAGGAAAAGCAAACAAAAGAATAAATGTAGAAAAAATAATAGGTTTAAAAAAATAAAAATTAAGATTAAAAAAGGAGAAAAGAAAAAAAAAAAAAAACTCCACAGAACTGCAAAAGCCCAATGTAGAGGCAGAGGTTTATAACAACAATAAAAACTGTGACTGAGAAATAGAAAAAGAAAAAAAAAGCTCAAAAGCTTAATTAGATTTCATAGTGCCAATAAAATCAACAACTACAATGCGGCGGTGGGAGGGAGGAAAAAAAGAAGGAACAGTCCAAAAGAATTTACAGAACAAGTCAAAACATAAGAATAATAAATGTCTTTCTTGAGTCACTGCTGTCAGAGTCCTTTCCGTCTCTGGGAGTCACAGTCCACCTCATCTCCTCAGAATGCCCTCCAACACTGTGCTGATCTCTGGACCTGCTATAGGGCAGCTCAGATTCTAATCTGGTGTTACTCCTGTGTGTTCTTGCCTCCAAGGTCCACAGCTATCAGAACTAGTGTGTTTTCTTTTGTGGGAGCTCTCAATGACTTTTTATATATTCTATAGACACAGCGTCTGCCTAGTTGATCATGTGGACTTAATTTGCAGCTTGTACAGCTGGTGGGATGGTTTTGGGTCTTCTTCCTTAGCGACACTGCTCCTGGGTTTCAATTTGTGGTTTTATTTCCACCTCTGCGTGTGGATCACCCTCTGGGGTTTGCTCCTGAGGCTGCCCTGGAGGACTTGGGTTTGCCCCTGTGAGGGCCAGGTAGGGAGGTGGTGCAGCTGCTTGGGTTGCAGGGGTTCTGGCAGCACCAGGTACTCAGAGGAGTTGGCGGCTAGGGCAGCAGGAAATATAGTACTCTAGAAGGGTATGGCAACCAGTATTGGCCAAAACACTCCAGTATTCTTGCCTGGAGAATGCCACTCCCTGACAGAGAAGCCTGGCAGGCCACAGTCTACAGGGTCACAAAGGGTCAGACACTACTGAAGCAACCTTGAGTGCATAGATGCAATATTTTTTTTTTTTTTTTTGCCTGTGGCAGCTTTGCCCCAGTGAGAGTTGAGCGTGAAGGTGGCACAGCTGCTTGGCTTGCAGGGATCCTGGTAGTGCCAAGTGTGCAGGGACACAGACTGTCTCTGCCGTGGCAGTTCTGGCCCTCTCAGAGTCTTTTTACAAGCCTCTTGTGGCTGGTGATCAGAAGACCTCGTTGGCCAGTCTTTCTCCGTAGCTCCACCCATTCAGGCACTTAGGAAGTCTCCCTTGCCTGGGGCCCTTCTCTGTTATTCTGCACATAGAGGGGCCCCCTGGCTGGGGTCCTACTCTGTACTTCAGTGCGTCAGGCAAGTTTAATGGGTCAGCCTCTCTATTGTTCGGCTGCTGTTGCTGGTGTGTGGGGAGAGAGAGGTTATGGTGATGGCTCCACCCCCTACACGTGACTCAGCAGTGTTGCCTTGCTTCCATGGCTGCCCAGCTTTTCTCCACAGGCGTTTCCCACCACAAGCTCCTCCCTCACATCACCTTGATCCATCTCTCCGCAGTCAACAGCAGCCCTCACCCTGGGATTGCTCCACAGTCCCGAGATATGTATGGCTCCATCAAGGACTGTCTGATTCTCATTACCTTTAGACAGCCACAGATAAGCTGTTTCACCCTCAGCCTTAAATGCTTCTTCTCTGCTCTGACTCAGACAATTTCCCTGATGTGGGGATCAGACCCCTGCTTCAGTTCCCTCATTGGCTAAGGGTAAGTCCAGTCCCACTAACATTCCTGTTTTTCCCACTAGTTTCTTCATCCTACCGAGTTTTGCGTGGTTCTACATATTCTTTTCCACTGGTCAGGGACTCCTGTCCACTCTCAGCTGGTGTTCTGCATGCACTTCTGTGTCTGAAGGTGTATCCCTGATGCATCCATGGAGAGAGATGTACTCCACATCCACCTGTTCCTCTGCCATCTTGTCCTCTGGCTTATAACTTTTTTATTTGTTATTATTATTTTAAATTTGATTATAGTTGCTTTACACTATCATATTAGTTTCTGCTGTACAACAATGTGAATCAGCTATATGTAAACGTATACTCCCTCCCCCTTAAGCCTCCCTCCCAGCCCTCCCGTCCAGCCCCTCTAGGTCATCATAGGGTACCGAGCTGAGCTCCCTGTGGCATACAGCTGCTTCCCACTGTCTGTTTCACACGTGGCCGTGTATATATGTTGATACTACTCTCAATTTGCCCCACCTACTCCTTCCACCACTGTGTCTACAAGTCCATTCTCTATGTCTAGTCTGTGTCTCTATTCCTGTGTACAAGAAATTTTTTTTTTTTTTAAATAGCCTCAGGAACATTCACACTGCCTTTTAAGTAATGTCAGGGACCCCTAGAAGGGTGTCTGCACTGGGCCCACCATACAACACTCCCAAATCCTGTTTCACCTACTCACCCTCATGATGCCCACTGCTCAGGAAGCAGTCTAAAGGAGCAGAAATGCCCCAGCTAGGACTGCAGGCTCCCCATGAAATCGCCATTGCTGCATCAGGGGGTCTGTCTCCTGGTGTCCCCAGGTTGCCAACTGCCTGGGGTGCCAGTGTGGTATGGGCCTTCGGTAGGAGAAGCACTCTTCTTGCGACATTCTGAAGGCTCTCTGTCAGGACTGTCCCCTCTCCCACAGCAGGTTCGCATTGCCCCAGGTAACTGAAGTACCCTGGATTCTCTGTTACATGTTCTAGACCCAGGAATTCTGCTGCTCTAGGTTTCCTCCTCTGTTTCCTACTTCCGGCAACCATGGGGGCAGGCCCAGGACCATTGAGAGCAGGCAGCACTTGTGCAGCAGAGACAGCTCCAGTCAAACTTAGCCAAGGAGCATCTCCTTGCTCCTCTTCCCAAAAACGCAAGAGCTGAGATAGGATTCCATTATGACTTCACAACAACCAATCACATCTCCAACCAGGGCATTCTCTTCCCAGTACAAAGCGTCTATAAGTAGTGTCTTCACAATTATCCCCAAGATCCACGGATAGCACCTGGCTTACATTCTGGCACCTTACTATAGAAAGCACATTTGTGCTCAGTTGTTTCAGCTGTGTCTGACTCCTTGCAACCCCATGGACTGTAGCCTGCCAGGCCCCTCTGTCCATGGGATTCTCCAGGCAAGAATACTGGAGTGGGTCCCCATTTCTTCCTCCAGGGGATCTTCCTGACCCATGGATCGAACCTGGGTCTCCTGCATTGCAGACAGATTCTTTGCTGCCAAACCACCAGGGAAGCCACATAGACAGCCCATCCTGCTCCAAAGATGAAGACAAACCTTTTTCTCATAGAAACTGAAAACTGTTCACAGGGCTGACAGGATGTTTTCCAGTTCCTGCTCAAGTTTTCTAGTTTCAGGATCATGTCACCGCCAAACCTCTGACTGTCATACCTTGAACAAAGTGATTACAGGGCTCAATCAGAAGCATGAGGATGGTGTGAGGCAGGAGAGTCCCTTCTTTGAGCCTCAGTTTCCTCATCTGTGAAGTTTCTAACCTCATCAACCTGTTGTGAGGTTTAAAGAGACAGTGTTTGCAGAATGCCTTAGCCAGAGCCCGGCTCAGAACACCTACTCCCTGGGCTGCTGGAAGTCATTGTCTTCACCCTTCAGGCAACAGGATCCTTCCTGTTTATCATTCTCACAGGATAGCACACACGTGGACTCTGGGAGCTGGTACCCCTTAACTTGGCTTTATTGGGAATTTAATTTGGTGACTCTGGGCATTTCCTTTGGGGCCCAGGAGTCCAAGTAAAGCTGAGTCTACTTTTCCAGGTCATGGCTGATGTGTGAACAATCCAAGCCCCATGGCTTTCCCAGTAGGACATGTGTTGCCTCTGGTCCATACCCGATCAGCCACAGAAATAGGAAGTGGAGATGAATCAAAGACCCCTACATGTTTTTTTCCTTTTGGTTTGCTCTAACCCTATTTTCCTGCTTACAAATGTAGGTCAAGTTTCTTGATAGAATCTGGCTCCCAACACCTGGTGTACAGTTGGTTTAAATTCAGGATATATAAATAAAACATTAGCAGACACTCTAGTCAGAGAGAGGTGAAGAAAGACATGAGGTAAGAAGAGGCAGTGGAAAAAACAGATGGTTTGTCAACACACACCAAAGTAACCAGCTGATTAGGGCCACAAGAATTTCCCAAGTTATTATTTTTTTTTCGAATATGTACTTCACACTACTCTAGGAGGCAGTGCAGCATAACAGTTAATTACAAGCCAGATAACTGACTGGTTTAGAATCCAGGCCCTGTTACTTACTAATCATGGAGTATAGGCAAGTGAATGAACGTTAGTGTGTCTAGTTTCTTATCTATAAAATTACCACCTCCCAACATTGGACTGTTGCAAGGATTACATGAGAGATACAAGCAATGCTCTAGGAAACATTAGCTATTACTGCAGGAACTTTACATGTTGGCCTGAGCCAGTTGGAGCTTCCAATGACATAGGCAGTCCTTGACTCAACATGGTATCTCAAGATAGAGAGACGTTGTTGGTCTCACAAAAAAGAAGTTCCATGAGGGCAGCGTTTACTGTTTGTTTCTGTTTGGTCTTCTACTGTGCTTCCAGGGCCCAGGAGAGTGCCTAAAACACAAGACAAGCTCAATAAATTTTAGTCAAATGAATACATTCAAACATCATACAGGATTCAGATCAGATCAGATCAGTCACTCAGTCATGTCCAACTCTTTGTGACCCCATGAACTGCAGCACGCCAGGCCTCCCTGTCCATCACCAACTCCCGGAGGTCACTCAGACTCACATCCATCGAGTCAGTGATGCCATCCAGCCATCTCATCCTCTGTCTTCCCCTTCTCCTCCTGCCCCCAATCCCTCCCAGCATCAGAGTCTTCTCAAATGAGTCAACTCTTTGCATGAGGTGGCCAAAGTACTGGAGTTTCAGCTTTAGCATCATTCCTTCCAAAGAAATCCCAGGGCTGATCTCCTTCAGAATGGACTGGTTGGATCTTCTTGCAGTCCAAGGGACTCTCAAGAGTCTTCTCCAACACCACACTTGAAAAGCATCAATTCTTTGGTGCTCAGCCTTCTTCACAGTCCAGCTCTCACATCCATACATGACCACAGGAAAGACCATAGCCTTGACTAGGCGAACCTTTGTTGGCAAAGTGATGTCTCTGCTTTTGAATATGCTATCTAGGTTGGTCATAACTTTCCTTCCAAGGAGTAAGCGTCTTTTAATTTCATGGCTGCAGTCACCATCTGCAGTGATTTTGGAGCCCAGAAAAATAAAGTCTGACACTGTTTCCACTGTTTCCCCATCTATTTCCCATGAAGTGATGGGACCAGATGCCATGATCTTCGTTTTCTGAATGTTGAGCTTTAAGCCAACTTTTTCACTCTCCACTTTCACTTTCATCAAGAGGCTTTTTAGCCCCTCTTCACTTTCTGCCATAAGGGTGGTGTCATCTGCATATCTGAGGTGATTGATATTTCTGCCAGCAATCTTGATTCCAACTTGTGTTTCTTCCAGACCAGCATTTCTCATGATGTACTCTGCATATAAGTTAAATAAACATGGTGACAAGATACAGCCTTGACGTACTCCTTTTCCTATTTGGAACCAGTCTGTTGTTCCATGACCAGTTCTAACTGTTGCTTCCTGACCTGCATACAGATTTCTCAAGAAGCAGATTAGGTGGTCTGGTATTCCCATCTCTTTCAGAATTTTCCACAGTTTATTGTGATCTACACAGTCAAAGGCTTTGGCATAGTCAATAAAGCAGAAATAGATGTTTTTCTGGAACTCTCTTGCTTTTTCCATGATCCAGTGGATGTTGGCAATTTGATCTCTGGTTCCTCTGTCTTTTCTAAAGCCAGCTTGCACATCAGGAAGTTCACAGTTCACATATTGCTGAAGCCTGGCTTGGAGAATTTTGAGCATTACTTTACTAGCGTGTGAGATGAGTGCAATTGTGCGGTAGTTTGAGCACTCTTTGGCATTGCCTTTCTTTAGGATTGGGATGAAAACTGACCTTTTCCAATCTTGTGGCCACTGCTGAGTTTTCCAAATTTGCTGGCATATTGAGTGCAGCACTTTCACAGCATCATCTTTCAGGATTTGGAATAGCTCCACTGGAATTCCATCACCTTCACTAGCTTTGTTCGTAGTAATGCTTTCTAAGGCCCTCTTGACTTCACATTCCAGGATGTCTGGCTCTAGGTCAGTGATCACACCATCATGATTCTCTGGGTCGTGAAGATCTTTTTTGTACAGTTCTTCTGTGTATTCTTGCCACCTCTTCTTAATATCTTCTGCTTCTGTTAGGTCCATACCATTTCTGTCCTTTATCAAGCCCATTTTTGCATGAAATGTTTCCTTTTTTGAATAGATCCTTAGTCTTTCCCATTCTGTTGTTCTCCTCTATTTCTTTGCATTGATCACTGAAGAAGGCTTTCTTATCTCTTCTTGCTATTCTTTGGTACTCTGCATTTAGATGTTTATATCTTTCCTTTTCTCCTTTGCTTTTCGCTTCTCTTCTTTTCACAGCTATTTGTAAGGCCTCCCCAGACAGCCATTTTGCTTTTTTGCATTTCTTTTCCATGGGGATGGTCTTGATCCCTGTCTCCTGTACAATGTCACGAACCTCATTCCATAGTTCATCAGGCACTCTATCTATCAGATCTAGGTCCTTAAATCTATTTCTCACTTCCACTGTATAGTCATAAGGGATTTGATTTAGGTCATACCTGAATGGTCTAGTAGTTTTCCCTACTTTCTTCAATTTCAGTCTGAATTTGGCAATAAGGAGTTCATGGTCCGAGCCACAGTCAGCTCCTGGTCTTGTTTTTGCTGATTATATAGAGCTTCTCCATCTTCGGCTGCAAAGAATATAACCATTCAATGTCACAGTAATCCAAATCTATGCCCCAACCAGTAACACCGAAGAAGCTGAAGTTGAACGGTTCTATGAAGACCTACAAGACCTTTTAAAACTAACACCCAAGAAAGATGTCCTTTTCATTATAGGGGACTGGAATGCAAAAGTAGGAAGTCAAGAAACACCTGGAGTAACAGGAAAATTTGGCCTTGGAATACGGAATGAAGCAGGGCAAAGACTAACAGAGTTTTGCCAAGAAAATGAACTGGTCATAGCAAATACCCTCTTGCAACAACACAAGAGAAGACTCTATACATGGACATCACCAGATGGTCAACACCGAAATCAGATCGATTATACAGGATTCAAGTGGGGCACAAAGGAGGGATGTCAATAAAATGATTATAAAAAGGAGATAAGTGAGACAGTTAGAGAAATAAAATGTTTGAAGAGCAAGAAATCAAACTAGGAGATAGGATGAAAAAAGTTTAGTGCTGCTGCTGCTGCTAAGTCGCCTCAGTCGTGTCCAACTCTGTTCGACCCCATAGATGGAAGCCCATCAGGCTCCCCCGTCCCTGGGATTCTCCAGGCAAGAACACTGGAGTGGGTTGCCATTTCCTTCTCCAGTGCATGAAAGTGGAAAGTGAAAGGGAAGTCGTTCAGTTGTGTCTGACTCTTAGCGACCTCATGGACTGCAGCCTACCAGGCTCCTCCATCCATGGGATTTTTCGGGCAACAGTACTGGAGTGGGGTGCCATTGCCTTCTCCCAAGAAGTTTAGTAAAGACTATCAAATTTGACCAAGTGGAATGACTTCTAACACATAATCTGAGTCATAAGAAAATCTGGGAATTTAAATCCCCATTACCTTAAGATAGGGTTTGATAGGTGAGCCTGAGTAGCATCGAGCCAGAAGTACTATCCAAATTGCAGGTCAGAATCTCTGACTTTGAACTTGACTCTGTAACCCCAGTCTTAGGCCAGTCTTTCAGTTGCTGTTGGGGAAAGACCTTTGCTACTCAGGAAAGTTTATAATTAAGTACAGCAAAGATAAAGTAAATGAAACCCACAGGATTTCATGTGATGTCTAGTAATAAGCTTTATAAATACCATGAAAAAATGTATGTAATAGTTATTTATGGCATATAAAACATTTAGGAAACTCTAACATATTAATCAAATACTCCAATTTGAAATGTTTAATTATTATCAAGCCTCATTTTACTTTTAAAATGCATGAAGCTTTTAATGAACTGTATTTGACTATCTGAAAGACTGAAATGTTTTTAGGTTTTTTCAGGCATCTTATATTTGTAACTAGAGTTTCCATACTAAACATTTTGTTTATCTTATCAGAGTAATCAGCCTTATTGGGTGTCTTGCTTGAGAGAATCATGCTCAAGAGAACCAAATATATTAAATTTGGTCTTCTAATTTTAAAAGTTTAAGGGAATTTAATTAACCATGACCGTAAAATAGGTTGTTTAAGGAAATGTTATCTATTAAATTTAACTAAATATTAATTAAAAGACAAGTGAAAGTGATTTTTATACAGAATTACCAGATTTATAGATAAATTGATTAGACTAGTACATTGAGCTCTACAACTTAAGAAAGGCCTATGATTTAAACCTACAACTTTATTTTATTGCATATCCTGGAAAACCCTTTACCTTTTTGAACCTGGCTTTCCCCCAAGGACCCTGCTTCTTCTGTAGTCTCCACAAATGGTGATTACTTTCCCCCCTATCTTGACCCCACAAGCCAGAGTCTACTTTCTTTTGTTCTCACCTCCTCTCTGAAAATCCCTATCACTGAAACTCACAGTATCAGACGATAGCACTCCATTCCTACAGCAAGCTTAGACCATGATCATTGGTCTTTACCCCTTGAAGACTGTTCATTTACTCAGTGAAGAAAGCTCATTGTCACTCTTTCCAATGTTAACTTGCCTCAATTCTTCCTGATTTCCATATTCATGGGACACTGATGAGATTCAAGTGAAGCATAATCAGAAACCAATCAGAAGCAAAGTTGTTTTCCCAAAGGGCCTCAATCTGAGCCAGGTATTACCCTTTAGTTGCTGTAGGGAGGTCCTGGGTCTTAGGACAAGGATCAGTGGGCCAGGGTTGCCAAAGCAATGGGGGACATCAGGCAACTCAGGTAATGGTCATTAACCAAGTGGTGTAAGGGAGTTTCAACATTTTAACAACTGAAATTTTTGGAACATACTTCCTACCAGCTGACATCGGCCCTGAGTGGAGATGATTCTCCCAGGTTCCCTGCCCTCTTATTCATGTGGCCTTATCCTCTACTCCACCTCAGCCCACTCACTCCCATTTGTCATATTCTAGACCCATAAATGGTAACTGCATCCCCTCTGTGATTTAAATTGTAAGCATCCTACTCAGGCTGCCACCTCCTGTCCTTTAAGCTCACTCCACCCAGAATTCCAACAATTCTGCCATCTTATCAGAGCCTACAATTCATTATTTCTCCCAGTTTTCACTATATCTTACCTCTTCCATGCATTTTAGTCTTTCAACCAGATTAGATTCTATAGTATATCACTGTAATCATTCCTTTGTGTATACAAAACCCTCTATCCTAGTCTTCCCTTTTTTCACCAGCCTGGAAAAGCCAATCTGTGGTAAATCCAAGTCTCTACCTGCACTAAGCTGGCATGATGCACTTGAATATAGCTGCAGAAAGCCACACCACACACAAACTTGTCTCATTTTTAATGTTACTACCCTGAGTGGGCCTTTAGTAGACAATGATACTACATTGCCTAGGCCAGTCACTTTCTCAATCTGCTAAATAAGCAGAAGTATCTCACACCGCTTTTTGTCTTTTCAAACCTCCAGCAATCTTCTGCCCTCCTTACTCAAATCTAGGCATGCGTGCTCAGTTGTGTCCGACTCTTTGTGACCCTATGGACTGCAGCCCTCCAGGTTCTTCTGTCCATTTCCAGGCAAGAATACTGGAGTGGGTTGCGATTTTCTCCTCCAAGGGATCTTACTGACCCAAGGATCGAACCTGTGTCTCTTATGTCTCCTGTATTGGCAGACGGATTCTTTACCACTGAACCACCAAGGAAACCCTTACTCAAGTCTGCTGCTGCTGCTGCTGCTAAGTCGAGTCAGTTGTGTCCAACTCTGTTCGACCCCATAGATGGCAGCCTATCAGGCTCCCCCATCCCTGGGATTCTCCAGGCAAGAACACTGGAGTGGGTTGCCATTTCCTTCTCCAATGCATGAAAGTGAAAAGTGAAAGTGAAGGCACTCAGTCGTGTCCAACTCTTAGCGACCCCATGGATTGTAGGCTACCAGGCTCCTCCATCCATGGGATTCTCTAGGCTAGAGTACTGGAGTGGGGTGCCATTGCCTTCTCCGTACTCAAGTCCAGTTGTTTTCAAAATATTTTGGTTCCATGAGTCCTTTAAATTCTTGAAAATTGAGGAATTGTGTGAACATAGGTTATACCTGTCCATATCTATGATATTAAAATGAAAAACTTGGAAATTTAAAATACTTGTTTATTAATTTTATAAAAAAATAACAAACCCATTCTTTATTAACATAAATAACATATTTTCATGGAAAAGGACTGTATTTTCCAAGCCAAAAAATTTTTGGTGAGAAGAGAAACACTGCTTTACATATTTGCAAAATCTTTTTCGTGTTTGGTGAAAGAACAGATAGAAGACTAGATTCTCATATTTGCTTCTGCTTTCAAATTGTTATATAATTTTTGTTACAGTATATCATGAAAATCCGGGCCTCACTTAGCTATAGATAAGTAGTTGGAAAAAGGAGTATTTTAATAACTTTCTCAGATAATTGAGGATATTCTTCACTGATACTACACAAAAACCTGACAAGTGATAATTTCTTAATGGATGGTTGCAATGTGAATTTTAAAACCACACCAATCAACTTTTTATACTCTGTTATATTAAAATCTATTGATTTATCTTGCACTTCAAGTGGATCTTTTACTCATGCCTAATATTGTAACACTATGCATTGGTCATTTGGAAAGTATTGGTTCAAAAAGCTATGCAGTTCTAAACACTGACACATTCACATATTTTAGTATTACCACTGATCTCATCAGAAGTCTTTAAGTACTGGGGACTTTCCTAGTGGTCCTGTGGTTAAGACTTCACTCCCACTGCAAGGGGTATGGGCTTAGATCCCTGGTCAGGGTAAGATCCCATATACTGTGCTGCATAACGTGACCAAAAAAATTTTAACAAACACAAAACAAAGAAGTCTTTAAGTATTGAAAAGCTGTCAAGCTCCTGGAGGCAGATAAAAGGTTTTCAAAATTCTAAGTTTTGCAGCAAAGCTTGAATTTTATCATTGTCAAGAAATAGCTTACAAATAGCTCCTGTTAAACAGGCTCACTTTGTTCATTTTTTAGAAAATGTTTGCTAAATATGTACCCAAGTCTGAATAACTAAAGTTGGTCTGCCAGTCGAATGATTCCGAGTTTTGCTTGTATTTGTTCAGGATTAGCACCAACTGATCATCAAAGATCTTCCTTTATGTGAATGCAGTTAACACAGGTAGTACTAATATTTTCGAAGTGTTAATGTTTTTTAATTGCTTGCTTTTTCCTGTACCGACTGTGTTCAACTGGTATTCCATGAGTAAAGCAGTGAAGTCAGCCCTCATTTCAAACATTGAAAGTGCTTTTCCTCAAGACAGCTATCATACTTTGGTATGCAACAGAAGTGCTTTATATGTACTTCTCATTCAACACAGAATATTAAAAGCATGTGTACTCAAGGGATGAGATTTTATAAAATTAATAACTTTTACTGCTTCATTAAAAATGTTCTTTAGCAAAACTAATTTTTTTTTTTCCTGCAAGTGCTTAGTGGTGAAGAATCTAACGACTAGTAGTATAATTTGACACTATTGCCTTGACTCATGCTAATACACCAGCAATTTTACCCACCATTGCTTTTATACCACCAGGACAAACGCCAACAAAATTGTTACAGGATAAACCAAGCAATTAAAAAATGTTAACACCCTGAAAATATTGGTACTACTTGTGTTAATTACATTCACATAAAAGATCTTTAATGATTAGTTGGTGCTAATCCTGAACAAATATAAGCAAAATTCCAAATCTAGGCACACTGGTAGATTTGTTCATTTTAAGGCAGAAGCAATATTAAGTCAGTCTTTTGTCTGCAGCTAAATTTTTATTCTGAGATGCTGAATCATTGAAAGGTGGCAGTTCTGTGGTTCCTTTCACTTATTTTTCATCCAGTAGGCATTCAGCAATGTCGAATACACAAGATTTTATTGTGTGTACTTTTCCAGCCAAAGCAATATGGTCCCATACCTTGTAAGGTGCTTCAGTAGCTTTTTCATTTCTAGTTTGAAAAGCTGTGACATGCAATTATTGGATTTTAAAGGGCTCATCATATGTATGTCTAAAATATTCATCTTTCTTTATACTCTGCATACTAGTCCCAATATGACACTGCAGTTGAGGGGTCACCATATGTTATTAGAGAATGCTCTGTTGCATGAAAGGCATTAAGGTAGGGACTTCTGTGGTGGTCCAGTGGTTAAGACTCCCCACTGCCAATGTGGAGGGCATGGGTTCGATCCTTAGTCAAGGAACCACAATACCCATGCCATGCAGTGCAGTGAAAAGGTTAAGTAAATAAAAATAAAAGGCCCTAAGGTAATAATTGACAATTATAAAGCCTAAGGAAAGATAGTTTTTGCCATATTCTTATTTCTTATCTACAGTTTTGTCAGTGTCTTTGGAGGAGATTCCTTTCTTCTACGAGTCAGAGAACTCACTTTATTGGTTTTGGGTTGTGTTTTTTTGTTTTGTTTTTTTTTAGCTCCTTATACATGTACTATGTAGCTGTGGGCTGAAAAACAAGATCTTATAATCTCTCCTTTTAAAGTCAATAATACATCTTCAATAAAAATATATTTTAAATAAATTTACTTTGGAAGAAAATAATAAATTCTAAAATAATAGTTTTAGGTATTTAAACATTAAAAATCAAATATTATGCAAAATGAGACCAAAAAATATACTTCTTATGTGTTTTCCTGTGGGCATAAGGTGGTATTAACCCACAATTCCTTTCCTAGCCCCTGAAAGTCTTGAGGTTCATCCCTGTGTTGGATTGCCTCTTTCCTCCTAGCCTCTTGGACATCATCTGTGATGACCCCACTCCAGCTCTCATTCTCACAGGTCTAGTCTACATATAATTCATGGAAAAAGCTTAATCACCTTTACCCCAACAAATGAACACCAAGGGCACAAGCTCTCCCAGCACAGCTTCTCTTGTTATTCTAGTCTCTAAAGGAGGCACTAGCTAGGTGCTCCCCCTTTAAATTTCTCAGAACACTAGTTCACCTTTCTTTGTGGCCCCATCAAAGCATATTTCCCTTACATCTCAAAGTGTTAGCCGTTCAGTCGTGTCCGACTCTGCAACCCCATGGACAGTAATCCGCTGGGCTTCTCTGTCCATGGGATTCTCTGGGCAAAAATACTGGGGTGGGTTGCACTCCTCCAGGGGATCTTTCCCACCCAGGTATTGAACCTGGGTCTCCTGTATTGCAGGCAGATTCTTTACCGTCTAAACCAACAGGGAGCCACCCTACATTTGAGGTAATGCAATTCTCATTCTTTCCCCCAGAAACTCAAAACACAAAGACAGCTTCCTCTAAATATGTGCACATTCATTCATTCCTAACAGTAACAAGAGAGGTAAAAATTCCTGCTTCCTTGGAACTCACTTTCTAATGCACAACACTAGACAAATTCAAGAAAATAAAACTCTTTTAACTCTTACTGTACTTTTTTTAGAGAAGACAATGGCACCCCACTCCAGTACTCTTGCCTGGAAAATCCCACGGATGGAGGAGCCTGGTGGGCTGCAGTCCATGGGGTCGCACAGAGTCAGACACGACTGAAGCAACTTAGCAGCAGCAGCAGCAGCAGCATACTTTTCTTAGGGCTTCCCTCATAGCTCAGTTGGTAAAGAACCTGCCTGCAATGCCGAAGACCTGGGTTTGATCCCTGGGTTGGAAAGATCCCCTGGAGAAGGAAATGGCAACCCACTCTAGTATTCTTGCCTGGAAAATCCCATGGACAGAGGAGTCTGGCAGGCTACAGTCCACGGGGTCACAAGAGTTGGACACGATTTAGTGACTAAACCACCACCACCATACTTTTCTTGACCACTACAACCTATTTTTATAGGCAAGAAATGTGTGCTGGATTTTCTGTGCTTAGTCGCTCAGTCATGTCCAACTCTTTGTGATCCTATGGATCGTAGTTAGCCAGGCTCCTCTGTCCATGGGGATTCTCCAGGCAGGAATACTGAAATGGGTTTCCATGCCTTCCTCCAGGGGATCTTCCCAACCCAGGGATCGAATCCAGGCCTCCCGCATTGCAGGTGGATTCTTTACCAGCTGAGCCACAAGGAAAGCCCCATAAACCTGTGGGACAATGTAAATTATTCTCACATATGTATAATTGGGGTCGAAGAAGGTGAGAAGAAAGAGAAGGAGTAGCAAATTATTTGAAGAAATAATAGCCAGAGACTTCCCAAATCTGTTAAAAAGTATTAGTCTACAGATCCAAGAAGCTCTATCAACCCTAAACAGAATAACTACAAAAAAAACCACATCAAGACATTCTATAGTTAAATAGAGGAAAGACAAAGGCAAAAATGACTCATTACATAATGAGGAAATAAAAATGCAATCGATGGCTGATTTCTCATGAGAAACAACAGAGATCAGAATGCAGTGGAATGAAATATTCAAGTGCAAACAAAAACTGACAGTGATGAATTCAACTTCCAGGAAAGCTATCTTTAAAGCTTCTATATCCAGCAAGACTATCCTTCAAAAATGAAGGTGAATTGAAGACATCTCCTCATAAAAAAAAAAAAAAAAAAAAAAAGCTGTAATGATTTATTGCTAGAAGACCTGTCCAAAAGAAATACAAGAGAAAGTTCTCTGTGCTGAAAGGGAATGACATCAGACTGTAACACAAATCCAACTGTATGCTTATTTAAAGCAATATTTATAACCCTATATTGTTGAGCTTACATAGATATGATATATGTGACAATAAAAGCACATAGGAAGGCGGAGACGTGAAGATTTTTTTGTTTATTCGTTTGGCTTTTTGGCTACTCTGTGTCTTCATTGCTTTTGTGGGCTTTCTCTAGTTGGGGCAAGGAGGGCTACTCTTCACTGAAGTGCACAGGCTTCTCATTACAGTGGCTTCTCTCGTTGTGGAGCATGGGCTCTGGGATGCTAGGGCTTCAGTATTTGCAGTACACAGCTTAGTTGCTCCAAGGAATGTGGGATCTTCCCAGACTAAGAATCAAACCCATGTCTCCTGCAATGGCAGTCAGATTCTTAACCACTGAACAACCAGGGAAGTCCCAAGACATGACGTTTTACTGGAGCAAAGTTGCATTTTTTTGTCAGAAGTCAGAATTAACATAATAGATTGTGATAAGTTGAAGATGCATTTTATAATTATACACACAACTTTTTTAAAAATCAAAAAAATAAAAAATATTTGCTTAACACAGAAGAAGGCAGTTAAGTAGGAAAGAGAAATGACAAAAAAAATGAGACAAATGCAAAGAAAAATGGCAACAATAAATCCAACTGCATTAATAATACAGAAAATGTGAACAATTAAACACGTCCATGAAAAAGCAGAGATAATTAGAATGAATTTTTTAAAAGACATCCCAACCATATACAAGACACACTAAGTTCAAAGATACAAATACAGTGAAAGTAAAGGACGGAAAACTATATACTACTCAAAATAACCATAAATAGCTATATTAATATCCAAGAAAATAAACTTCAGATTAGATATGATTAGATACAGGTAAAATTAAAAATATAATTTGTTTTGATATATAACATATTATATTTATAATTGTAAATGTTCACATACTTAACAAGTAAATCCCAAAGTACATAAGACAAAGGTGAAAGAACTAAAAAGAGAAATATACAACACAAAAACTTTTAGTTGGAAATTTTAATCTCCTCTGTCATTAATGTAACAATTACACAAAAAATCATAAGAATATACAATATTTGAATGACATTACCTACAAATTAGACCTAATACATACAGGGAAGACTGCCAGACAACCTACAGGATACACATTCTTCCCAAATGCACATGGAACATTGTTTACCATCAGATCAGATCAGACCAGTTGCTTAGTCATGTCCGACTCTTTGTGACCCCATGAATCGCAGCACGCCAGGCCTACCTGTCCAGGACCAACTCCCGGAGATCACTCAGACTCACATCCATCGAGCCAGTGATGCCATCCAGCCATCTCATCCTCTGTCGTCCCCTTCTCCTCTTGCCCCCAATCCCTCCCAGCATCAGAGTCTTCTCCAATGAGTCAACTCTTACCATGAGGTGGCCCAAGTACTGGAGTTTCAGCTTTAGCATCATTCCTTCCAAAGAAATCCCAGGGCTGATCTCCTTCATAATGGACCGGTTGTATCTCCTTGCAGTCCAAGGGACTCTCAAGAGTCTTCTCCAACACCACAGTTCAAAAGCATCAATTTTTCGGCGCTCAGCCTTCTTCACAGACCAACTCTCACATCCATACATGAGCACAGGAAAAACCATAGCCTTAACTAGACGAACCTTTGTTGGCAAAGTAATGTCTCTGCTTTTGAATATGCTATCTAGGTTAGTCATAACTTTCCTTCCAAGGAGTAAGCGTCTTTTAATTTCATGGCTGCAGTCACCATCTGCAGTGATTTTGGAGCCCAGAAAAATAAAGTGTGACACTGTTTCCCCATCTATTTGCATGAAGTGATGGGACCGGATGCCATGATCTTCGTTTTCTGAATGTTGAGCTTTAAGCCAACTTTTTCACTCTCCACTTTCACTTTCATCAAGAGGCTTTTGAGTTCCTCTTCACTTTCTGCCATAAGGGTGGTGTCATCTGCATATCTGAGGTTATTGATATTTCTCCCAGCAATCTTGATTCCAGCTTGTGTTTCCTCCAGTCCAGCGTTTCTCATGATGTACTCTGCATATAAGTTAAATAAGCAGGGTGACAATATACAGCCTTGATGTACTCCTTTTCCTATTTGGAACCAGTCCGTTGTTCCATGTCCAGTTCTAACTGTTGCTTTCTGACCTGCATACATTTCTCAAGAGGCAGGTCAGGTGGTCTGGTAGTCCCATCTTTTTCAGAATTTTCCACAGTTTATTGTGATCTACACAGTCAAAGGCTTTGTCATAGTCAATAAAGCAGAAATAGATGTTTTTCTGGAACTCTCTTGCTTTTTCCATGATCCAGCGGATGTTAGCAATTTGATCTCTGGTTCCTCTGCCTTTTCTAAAACCAGCTTAAACATTAGGAAGTTCACGGTTCACATATTACTGAAGCCTGGCTTGGAG
Source organism: Tragelaphus eurycerus (assembly GCA_935064755.1). Taxonomy (NCBI): domain Eukaryota; kingdom Metazoa; phylum Chordata; class Mammalia; order Artiodactyla; family Bovidae; genus Tragelaphus; species Tragelaphus eurycerus. The sequence continues at coordinate 5,622,329 of CAKXYN010000092.1, read as the reverse complement.
AATTTTGAGCATTAATTTACTAGCCTGTGAGATGAGTGCAATTGTGCAGTAGTTTGAGCATTCTTTGGCATTGCCTTTCTTTGGGATTAGAATGAAAACTGACCTTTTCCAGTCCTGTGGCCACTGCTGAGTTTTCCAAATCTGCTGGCATATTGAGTGTAGCACTTTCACAGCATCATCTTTCAGGATTTGGAATAGCTCACCTGGAATTCTATCACCTCCACTAGCTTTATTCGTAGTGATGCTTTCTAAGGCCCACTTGACTTCACATTTCAGGATGTCTGGCTCTAGGTCAGTGATCACACCATCGTGATTATCTGGGTCGTGAAGATCTTTTTTGTATAGTTCTTCTGTGAATTCTTGCCATCTCTTCTTAATATCTTCTGCTTCTGTTAGGTCCATACCATTTCTGTCCTTTATCGAGCCCATCTTTGCATGAAATGTTCCTTTGGTATCTCTGATTTCCTTGAAGAGATCTCTAGTCTTTCCCATTCTGTTGTTTTCCTCTATTTCTTTGCATTGATCACTGAAGAAGGCTTTCTTATCTCTTCTTGCTATTCTTTGGAACTCTGCATTCAGATGCTTATATCTTTCCTTTTTTCCTTTGCTTTTCGCTTCTCTTCTTTTCACAGCTATTAGTAAGGCCTCCCCAGACAGCCATTTTGCTTTTTTGCATTTCTTTTCCATGGGGATGGTCTTGATCCCTGTCTCCTGTACAATGTCACGAACCTCATTCCGTAGTTCATCAGGCACTCTATCTATCAGATCTAGGCCCCCTTAAATCTATTTCTCACTTCCACTGTATAATCATAAGGGATTTGATTTAGGTCATACCTGAATGGTCTCGTGGTTTTCCCTACTTTCTTCAATTTCAGTCTGAATTTGGCAATAAGGAGTTCATGGTCTGAGCCACAGTCAGCTCCTGGTCTTGTTTTTGCTGACTGTATAGAGTTTCTCCATCTTTGGCTACAAAGAATATAATCGATCTGATTTCGATGTTGACCATCTGGTGATGTCCATGTATAGAGCTTCTCTTGTGTTGTTGGAAGAGGGTGTTTGTTATGACCAGTGCATTTTCTTGGCAAAACTCTATTAGTCTTTGCCCTGCTTCATTCCGTATTCCAAGGCCAAATTTGCCTGTTACTCCAGGTGTTTCTTGACTTCCTACTTTTGCATTCCAGTCCCCTGTAATGAAAAGGACATCTTTTAGGGGGTGTTAGTTCTAAAAGGTCTTGTAGGTCTTCATAGAACCGTTCAACTTCAGCTTCTTCAGCGTTACTGGTTGGGGCATAGACTTGGATTACTGTGATATTGAATGGTTTGCCTTGGAAACGAACAGAGATCATTCTGTCATTTTTGAGATTACTTTCAAGTATTGCATTTCGGACTCTTTTGTTGACCATGATGGCTACTCCATTTCTTCTGAAGGATTCCTGCCCGCAGTAGTAGATATAATGGTCATCTGAGTTAAACTCACCCATTCCAGTCCATTTCAGTTCTCTGATTCCTAGAATGTCGATGTTCACTCTTGTCATCTCTTGTTTGACCACTTCCAATTTGCCTTGATTCATGGACCTGACATTTCAGGTTCCTATGCAATATTGCTCTTTACAGCATCAGACCTTGCTTCTATCACCAGTCACATCCACAGCTGGGTATTCTTTTTGCTTTGGCTCCATCCCTTCATTCTTTCTGGAGTTATTTCTCCACTGATCTCCAGTAGCATATTGGGCACCTACTGACCTGGGGAGTTTCTCTTTCATTGTCCTATCATTTTGTCTTTTCATACTGTTCATGGGGTTCTCAAGGCAAGAATACTGAAGTGGTTTGCCATTCCCTTCTCCAGTGGACCACATCCTGTCAGATCTCTCCACCATGACCCACCCATCCTGGGTTGCCCCATGGGCATGGCTTAGTTTCATTAAGTTAGACAAGGCTGTGGTCCTAGTGTGATTAGATTGACTAGTTTTCTGTGAGTATGGTTTCAGTGTGTCTGCCCTCTGATGCCCTCTTGCAACACCTACCGTCTTACTTGGGTTTCTCTTACCTTGGGCGTGGGGTATCTCTTCACAGCTGCTCCAGCAAAGCGCAGCCATTGCTCCTTACCTTGGACGAGGGGTATCTCCACACCGCCACCCTTCCTGACCTTCAACGTGGGATAGCTCCTCTAGGCCCTCCTGCGCCCACGCAGCCACAGCTCCTTGGATGTTGGGTCGGTCCTTCTGGCCGCCGCCCCTGGCCTCGGGCATGGGTGTGTGGGGTAGCTCCTTCCACCTGCCATCCCTGGCCTCGGGCTTAGGGGCCTGGGGTAGCTCCTCCCGGCCACGACCCCTGACCTCAGACGCGGGGTAACTCCTCTTGTCACCACCCCTGACCTCGGACACTGGGTATCTCCTCTCGGCTGCCCCCCTGACCTCAGACGCAGGGTAGGTCATCTCCGCCATTCCTGCGCGGTCACAGTCTGATACTCTAGGCCACTGCCCCTGACCTGGGACGTGGGGTTTATCATAGACTAATTATATATCAAGCCATTTCAACAGTTTCAATAAGTTACAGTTCAGTTCAGTTCAGTCACTCAGTCATGTCGTACTCTTTGCAACCCCACGGACTGCAGTACACTTGGCTTCCCTATCTATCACCAACTGCCGGAGCCTACTGAAACTCATGTCCATTGAGGTGGTGATGCCATCCAACCAACTCATGCTCTGTCATCCCCTTGTCCTTCTGCCTTCAGTCTTTCCCAGCATCAGAGTCTTTTTCCAATGAGTCAGTTCTTCGCATCAGGTGGCCCAATATTGGAGTCTCAGCTTCAGCATCAGTCCTTCCAATGAATATTCAGGACTGATTTCTTTTAGGATGGACTGGTTGGATCTCCTTGCAGTCCAAGGGATTCCCAAGAGTCTTCTCCAACACCAGTTCCAAAGCATCAATTCTTCCTCACTCAGCTTTCTTTATAATCCAACTCTCACATCCATACATGACTACTGGAAAGACCATAGCTTTGACTAGATGGACCTTTGTTGGCAAAGTAATGGCTCTGCTTTTCAGTATGCTATCTAGGTTGGTCATAACTTTTCTTTCAAGGAACAAGTGTCTGTTAATTTCATGGCTTCAGTCACCATCTGCAGTGATTTTGGAGCCCCCAAAATAGTCTGTCACTGTTTCCATTGTTTCTCCATCTATTTGCCATGAAGTGATGGGACCAGATGCCATGATCTTAGTTTTCTGAATGTTGTGCTTTAAGCCAACTTTTTCACTCTCCTCTTTCACTTTCATCAAAAGGCTTTTTAGTTCTTCTTTGCTTTATGCCATACAGGTGGTGTCTTCTCAATATCTGAGCTTATTGATATTTCCCCCAGCAATCTTGATTTCAGCTTGTGCTTCATCCAGCCTGGCTTTTCACATGATGTACTCTGCATGTAAATTAAATAAGCAGGATGACAATATACAGCCTTGACATACTCCTTTCCTGATTTGGAACCAGTCTGTTGTTCTATGTCCAATTCTAACTGTTGCTTCTTGATGTTTATACAGATTTCTCAGTATGCAGGTCAGGTGGTCTGGTATTCCCATCTCTTTTAGAATTTCCCAGTTTGTTGTGATCCACACAGTCAAAGGCTTTGGCATAGTCAATGAACTAGAAGTAGATGTTTTTCTGGAACTCTCTCGCTTTTTCAATGATCCAAAAGATGTTGGCAATTTGATCTCTGGTTCCTCTGCCTTTTCTAAATCCAGCTTGAACATCTTAAAGTTCACAGTTTACATACTGTTGAAGCCTGGCTTGGAGTATTTTGATCATTACTTTGCTAGCATGTGAGATGAGTGCAATTGTGCGATAGTTTGAGCATTCTTTGGCCTTGCCTTTCTTTGAGATTAGAATGAAAACTGACCTTTTCCAGTCCTGTGGCCACTGCTGGATTTTCCAAATTTGCTGGCATATTGAGTGCAGCACTTTCACAGCCTCATCTCTTAGAATTTGAAATAGCTCGACTGGAATTCCATCACCTCCACTAGCTTTGTTTGCAGTGATGCTTCCTAAGGCCCACTTGACTTTTCATTCCAGGATGTCTGGCTCTAGGTGAGTGATCACACCATCATGGTTATCTGGGTCATGAAGGTCTTTTTTATATAGTTCTTTTGTGTATTCTTGCCACCTCTTCTTAATATCTTCTGCTTCTGTTATGTCCATATCATTTCTGTCCTTTATTATGCCCGTCTTTGCATGAAATATTCCTTTGGTATCTCTAATTTTAATCAATAAATAAATTTAAAAGAGTCTAAATCATATGAAGTATGCTTTCTGACCACAATAAAATTCTATTAGAAATTAACAAAAAAAGTCCTAAAAACTCCCAAATATTAGGAAATTAAATAAGACATTTCCAAATGACCCTTAATCAAAGGAGAAATCACAAGGAAATGCTTTTAAAAACCTGAATCAAATAAAAATGAAATCACAATCCATTTTCATGATTTGGATGCTGCTAAAACAGGACTTGGAGCTCCTCCGGTGGCTCAGCAATAAAGAATCTGCCTATAATTCAGGAGATATGAGTTTGATCCCTAGGTGCGGAAGATCCCCTGCAAAAGGGATGGTAACCCACTCCAGTATTCTTGCCTGGGGAATCCTATGGTCAGAGGAGCCTGGTGGACTAGAGTCCATTGGGTCACAAAGAGTCAGACATGACTGAAGTGACCGAGCACACACGCAAACCAGACTTGGAGGGAGAGTTACATCTTTAATGTTTATTACAAAGCATAAAAGGTCTAAAAATCAATAATCAAATCAAAGCAACCTCAAAGTAAGTAGAAAAAAGAAAATTATACAGATCAGAGAATAAATTAATAAAATTAAAAACTGACAGACAATTGGGAAAATGAATGAAACCAAAAGTCAGTTATTTGTTAGAATCAATAAAATTGATAAACTTTTGGCTCTATTGACCAAGGAAAAGATAGAGAAGACATATGCTGCTAAAATCAGGAGTGAAAGTATAGACCCTACAGAAACCAAAACCATTGCAATAAAATTTACTAATAAATTTATGCCATGAATTAAACAAAATAGATGAATTAACCATATTCCTGGAAAGACACAAATAACCAATTTAAGAAGTCAAGAAAAGAAGAAAAGAAAAAGTGTGGTTAACAGAAAGATCAAATGAAATGTCAGAAATAAGTTCAAGTATATCAGGAAAAATAATACAGTATTTGTAAATGAATTTTATTAAAAGACAAAATTTCAGGTTGGATTTTAAAAACAAAAATCCAGCTATATGTTGCTTGCAGGAGTGATGCCTCAACAAAGTGATGGAAAATAACTGAACATAAGAAACATACTGCAAATATGCTAACCAAAAACAAGCTGCTTTATAAATATCGATGTCATAAAAGGCAGACTTTGAGAGGAAGAATTTAATAGTGGTAAGAGGATCAATAATAAAAGAAAGAGTCTACCAAAAAGATGTAACAATTATGAACTTGTAATGTCCTTTGTGCTTATTTAGGAAATTTTACACTACTGCTTTATTCTAAAGCTACTTTTCTAAATTTTCTTCTAATTATTCAGCTTTCTTTTCATGATTAAGGCTTTAATGTATGGAGAGCCTTGTCTTAATTGTAAGAGGAAGGAACTAAGTAGATTATTTCTAATATTCAAAAAACACCATCAATTAACTAACTCCATATTACACTGTTTTAATGAGTTTAACTTCATGTATCTTTTAACTGGCAATGGCATAGATCATAGTACATTTTAAATATTTATTATATTTATTGAATATTTGTGTGTTCTCTATTTTGTTTTTGCTTTCTTTAAAAAGTAAATTTGGGACCACTCTTCACTTAAAGGAATCAGGTCTCTCGTGAGAATTACTGATTCCAGAACTGGGCAGAGAAGGTTCAGGTGGGCCTGAAACATCTTGTTATCTTACAGCGAAAATAATGCTCAAAAATAATGGAACACATCAAGAGAACATGGGAGCCTAATCTGAGAGGCTATACATACCAAATACATAATAATATTAGCATATCATAACCCCAACTAGAGCAATAATTCAAGCCCATGCTAGTATAAATAAATGCATCAATAGATAAATAGAGGAGAAAGAGAACAGTTTTCTAATAGGAGAATGCCAACTAACAATGCAGAATGAAAGATGGAGTTAGACAATCACTGTTTGGCATGTATGATATTTATAACTAATTCAAGCAAGAATTATCAATGGATGCTAAAACTGGCAAGTGAAACTTCAGAGATATTTACATGGCCCCAAAGGATCTCCCCACAGAATACTGATTAATTACAAAGGGGGAATTGCAAAGAGGAAAATACTAATTTTATAGTGGATAAACCTGGCTGACACCATCTTCTATATTAAGTGATCAATGTTAGCATCACCAATAATGGAATGAGCTGACATCTGTGTCTCTTGATATGATGCACTGCAAGAGACACAACATCACTTATCTGGTGATGCTGTCAAAAATGCAAAATCTGAATTTAATTATGAGGAAACATCAGATAAACCTGAATTGAAAGACAGCCTACAAAATAATTGGCCTATACCCTTCAAAAATGTCAAGGTCATGAAAAGTAAGAAAGTAATTGTTCCAGACTGAAAGAGATTAAAGATAGGAAAATGCAATATGAAATCCTTGATTGGTTCCTTAAAAATTATTTTTCTACTACTGTATAGGATATTATTAAAGTAAGCAGCAAATATTGAATAATGTCTAAAGATTAGAAATTTTTTATCTCACTGTTAACCTCCTGATTTTGACAACTGTATGGTAGTTATGTAAGAGAATGTCCTTGTTTTTAGGAATTGCCCATTGAATTATTTAAAGATAAAGGGGCAACATGTCTGCAACTTACTCTCACATTTATATTTAAAATTAAGTGTGGCTAATGTTAAAATGGGAGAATTTAGTTGAAGAGTACCCAGGGGGTATTCATATAACTTTTGAAACTTTCCTGTAAGTTTGAAATTATTATGAAATGAAATGTTATCAAAAACTAGCATATCTCTTCCTTAAAAATCACTGCCTTTTTAAAAATGTGAGCACTACTTATGTTTTTTAATCCAATATTTGGGACATTGATAGTGCTTATTCAATATATATTTTTGGCATCCACTTTGCACTAGAGTCTAAGGACATAGAGGAAAACTAAAAAAAATTTAGCCATGCCCATGTGAAGTGAAGTTTACAATCTAGTAGAGAAAATAGCTCTTGTACAAACAACTGCCTAAATGTATTATTAAGTGATCTGTTCTTGCAACAGTACATATACCACACAAAGTCTCACTTATGTGTAGACCACATTACATTCCTTCCTTATGAAAATGCAGATGAAATTTTTTTAATGTCCTTTCTGTCCCATAATAGAGCTGCAACCACAGAAAGCCATTGAAAGTCCACCCAACTGACTCTTTCAAGTGTGTTTCTGTTGGAGAGACAGAAATTAAACAGGGAAATGGTAATGAGGGTTTTTTTGTAATCTAAAATACTTTCCGTCTTGAAAAGCAATGAACTCTGCTGTAGAAGCAGGGCATGTTTTCAAACCTCCTGTTCATTACAGAGATATGCATCTAAGGAACTTTCAGCCATGTTCTGGGTGACTGTTTTTGAAATTCGAACAAAAAGGAGTTTGTTACAGAACTCACAGGCTAGTTCTGAAAGCTTCATTAATTCTCATAATAATTTCCAATTAATTCATTTAGTCACTTCCTGATATTCTGAAATCAAGAGTTTTGAAAGCTGCTACCTTTAACCTTAGGTGAAATTTAAAATGCTGTGACTTTAACTGATCCAACCTAAGCTAACCTTTTAGCCATTTATAAAAAATGCAAAGCAAAGTCTGGGCTCAAGTCTGAGATGAGTTATTTGCAATCATACTCTTCATTCCTGCCGTCCTTGGAATGATGAGTCCTGACACTCCCAGAGGATACTAAGGATTTAGTGAAAAATAGAATTAACCAGGTGCTTCTCCTGGCTGGGGGCCTGAGGCATGATAACAGAGAGGATATCAATACAGCCATAATGGGAACACATCCAAAATTCTCCAGCTCAACTTGTCCAGTGTAATTATAGCTCCGTGATGGAGGAGTGGGAGTGGGGCAGGAAGGAGGTGGGTGGTGGAAAAGAGAGGTTTTCAGGAACTTCCCTTCTGCCATCCTTGACCTTGTAACTGCTCCGGTCATTAGTGGCCCCCGATCTGGTTGGGGTGCATCTGCTCCCTAAGGTGCTGCCTCCCTGCTCGGATCTGCCCCCTGCCTCAGCTGTTGCAGCCTCAGAGATATTCTGGACACAGCTGGGGCTGCCACCCCGCTTCCTCCTGTGAGCCACCACCCATAGTTTTCAGCTTTTAAATGCAAGTCTCTCCATTTTTAGAAAATTGGACACGGAAATACCTCAACCCACAGGCTAATAAATTGAGAAATGAGACTGTGTTCTTCAAAAAGATTTCCCAGAAAATCCTGCTGAAAACTGAGCTTTCCTGATAAGCAGAGGCAGATTTACCACAATGCTGACAAAGCTCGCCCTACAAGGTCCCACTACAAGGTCCCTCCTTACAAAATTCCTAACACTTCATGTATATGTTCATACCTTTGTTACAAATTTGCAAAAGCACAATAATTTAACTGCAATTGGTTAAGGCTATTGTCTCTTTATATGGCAACCCCTCTCCCACACCTTCATACAACTCTCCACTGTGCTGGGAGTTTTGGGGTGTCTGAGAATAATATTAGGATCCAGATAAAGAAAGTATGAGTTGGATCTAAACTCATTTAGTCTGGATTTAGTGGGACATTTTTACATGGCTCAAATTCACTTTGATGTGTAGTTAACTATTGCTAGACATCCTAAGGTGGAAACAACTCTCAGGAACATTTCGACCGGCCACGCACTGACACACTCAGATTCACAAAAGACTGATGCTCATGTATGTGTGTAATGGAGAAGGAACACGTTAGAAGAAACACTGGCTAGAAGAGGCATTTCTCTCTCCAAAGGCCATGGCCCAGCAGGTCTCAGTTTTCATATCAATGAAAGCCCTACTCTTCTGCCTGTGGAGTTCTAGAAGCTTCTTTCTGCTCAAGGAGGGAGGGAATTCCTTTGTGTACAAGGAACACTCGAGTGAGGTGAAATTAGCACTGCCTGAGAGCTCCGGCTCTCAGTGAATGCTCTGTACTGATCTGGTAAAGACCACTACTCCCCCCTTCTCAGGGTTATAGTAGACCCATTTCTGAAAAGCTGTATTTTTGTAAGGGAAATGTTTAAATATCTTGGAGGATCTCAGTATTAAGAAGGATCTCAGGGAGAACCTTCATATAAACAGATACTTGATTCTACATTATTCTATTCCAAGTTTTAGGGTTACAAATAATAACCAATATACTTTGGACACATGCTTCATGCTAGGCACCATGTTCAGTATGTTTAATGTGCTAAATTATTTAATCTTCATATTAACCCAATAGTCACTTAATTATTTCAGTTTTAGAGATGAGTCAATTGAGGCTTATTAAGTAACTTTCTCAGGGCTTCCCAATTCTGAAGTGTTAGAAGCAGCCTTCAAAATTTATATTCATTTGAGTTTTAGGAATTGCTTTTTACTTTATTTAATTTTTATATTTATACAAAACATAAACATGTTTCTAAAGTCAAATCTATAAAAATATTGCCTCCATTTTCCCTGCTCCCCCCCGCCCCCATACTACTTCATTCTTTCCCCACAGGTAGCTCCTTTTCTGTGGTTTATCTTTCCAAAATTTTTATGCTTTATCCTTCCAAACATTTTGGATATGTAAGCAAATATCCATTTTGCTAAATTTAAAGAAAATAAAACCAAAAAATGTACTTAAAGTTAATTGGAAGGTATTAGCTTATAGTAAAGCTTAGTATAGCTTAAAGTAAAGTGGAAGGTATAAGCTTATAAAAACTATTCCAAAGTGACTTTAAAACACAGCCATTTGATTGCTGTGATTGCTTTGGAAGATACCAGGGGACCAGCTCTCAGTACACATGCACACACTACATTCTATTTCAGAGCCTGCATCCTGTAGAAGCCAAATGGCAACAGTGATGACACGTTGAAATACCTGGCTTTGCCAGCAACTGAGCTGTTTCATTAAGGTCTCAATTATTCATGTCTTTAATTGGTGGTGATTTAGTTGCTAAGTCATGTCCAATTCTTGTGACCCCATAGACTGTGGCCTGCCAGGCTCCTCTGTTCATGGAATTTTCCAGGCAAAAATAATGCAGTCTGTTGCCATTTCCTTCTCTGGGGGATCTTCCCAACCCAGGGACAGAACCTGGATCTGCTTTACTGACTGAGGTCTCTGCAAGTGGATCCTTTACTGACTGAGCTACCAGGGATGTCCTATCTTTGAGCAGTAGCTCAAAACTCTAAGGCTGTCTTGAAAACATTTCAAGTGGACTATAGTTAAAGAAGTTGACTCCTCTTTTTTGTGGTTGGTGGATATGAACAAAATAGTTTGTCTTGAACATTTGGGATCAACTGGATTCATATCACAGATTCTAGACTTGAAAAGTGATCCCAGAGCAGAGCAAACCATTTCTAGTTTTCTTCCTTGAAATGTTTTCACCTTCAGGTATTGAGTTTGCCTTTCAGAGAAATTCTAGGCCAAACATATCCATTTGTATATTATTCCACATTGCCAAAATTTTTATATGGTGTGAACCTGAGGTTTAAATCATTGCAAGTCTTGTTGCTGTTGCCATGTTTTTCCTACAGCCAGGTTGTGAGGCACAACAGGCATCTGAGTTGTTAGTAATTGAGCATGGAAAATGCCACAGCTGGTCTATTGACTGTAGAGTCTCTACTGGTTTAATTTTAGTAAAGATGAATATGTATAAGGGTTTTGGTGGCCTTGTTCATTATTTCAATCTCTTTTCACATAAAATCTTGGATTCCTCAACCATGAATTCTATTAAGGAGGGGTTCCCAAGGTCAGAGAAGAAATAATATATAAATCTTAACCATTCTATTCATTTCCAAGTGGTTTCAGATTTGATCTTTGTATTAGAGCCATGGGTTATTTATTTTTTCAAATGGCAACTTCCAGTGGGCCTACCTCATGTGGCAGTTGGAAGGATTAAATAAGATGCTGCAGGTAATGTCTTTGTCACAGAGCCTGGAATGTAGTGAGTGCTTAATAAATAGTGGCTGGAAGCAGAGTGCACTCTAGTGTTGCGGTGCTTGAGGGTGAATCTCAGCTTTCCTACTCACTGTCTTTATGATTCTGAGCAAATAAGTTAACTTCTCTGTGCTTCAGTTGTCTCACCTGAAAAATAAGGAAAATGATAGTCCCGCCTCAGAGGGTTGTTGCAAGATCAAAACATTTCCATCATGAACATTAAAACATATGTTTGCATAAGTTAACATGAAAAGCACTCCAAAAATGCCTAGCACACTATAAGCATTATTTAAATATTCACTTTTAATATTAGGAACAATTCCAAGATAATAAACTAAAGTGATAAAATGGTTTTACCAGAAGATGCAAAGTGTTTATTTTAAGTATTAATAATTAGTATTGTTCTAATTTTTATTACTGTTGTTATGTACCTTGAACACTTATCTGATGTCACAGGCACTCTGCTAAGCAATTCCTAAGCATTGTTTATCTAATCCTCTCAACATCCTCCATAACAGATGAGGAAACTCAGACAGAGAACATAAGTGAATTGTCCAACAATCAGCCAACTTGAACTACAGTGTATCCTACTTCAGACCTCTTATATCACTTTATTATACATTTTACAACAGTCTAAAACTGCTGCTAACAAAAATGCATGTACAACAGAATGATGAAAAAAAAAGTATCTGGGAAGAGGGCCAATGATTGAGACTGGAACCTGGGTTAATATAGTTATTGCATTAAGCATTAATTTAGAGCTAAGCTTCCCAGCAACCAAAGCAAAACAGAACATGCAGTGTGTCATATAGTATCTGATTCTAAGAAACAAGCCAGGCTCTGTCTTCTCTCACCCTGAACCTGATGTACTCCTACTCATTTATTCATCCATAAAAGCTAGTAAATATCTACGTTTGCCAGACACTTTTCAGTCCTTCAGAAGACACAGTAGCTCCTGACACCAAACTGTCAGCTAATTTTACATTGTGGTTTTTCACAGGACAGATATGGGGTGACCTATTGAATAATGTCTTCATGAAAGCTGGTGCAAGAGCTGCATGATCACAGTCTGAGTGACCACTTTTGGTGTCAGCCCTCAATAAAGGCAGGTAGCAGCACATTCAATCCATGGGTCCTGGTAGGGCTAAGTACCTCAGAGCTCTTGGCATGGCCATGAACTGCTATGATCTATTCAACTGAAAATAACCTAAGATGCCATTGAATAAGACCGTGCATTGTTTTAGTTGACTTGAAACTGTAAAAGGAATAGTAGGCCTAAAGATTTAAGAGGGAAATTATGGAAGAAATTGAAAATTTTTTAATGTTAAATTCATCCATTGAGGTAATATATTTTCCTGAAAATTGGAGAAAACTAGATTTCAGGAATAGACTATCTTGATACAGCCATAGAAAAGTAATGATCGTAAAATAAAATTACAAGTGAGAGGATAGAGCTCTTTTTTTCTTTTCTTTTAAAAAATTTTTTATCAGAGTATAGGTGATTTATAATGTTGTGTGAATTTTAGGTGTACAGCAAAGTAAATCAGTTATGTTGTTGTTGTTTAGTAGCTAAGTCTTGTTCAACTCTTTGCAGTCCCAGAGAGCCCCACCAGGCTCCTCTGCCCATGGAATTTCCCACACAAGAATATTGGAGTGGGTTGCCATTTCTTCCTCTAGGGGATCTTCCTGACCTAAGGATCGAACCCAATTCCCCTTCATTGGCATGAGGATTCTTTACCACTGAACCACCAGGGAAGCCCCAAATCAGCTATGTATTTACATAGATCCACTTTTTTACTTTCAGTTTGCTAGTTTTTATTTTTAAAAAGTTGTATTGAAGTATATACAATGTTGTGTTAGTTTCAGGTATACAGCAAGGTGATCAGTTACACACATACATATATCTATTCTTTTTCAGATTCCTTTCCCATACAGTTATTATAGAACCATGAATAGAGTTCCCTGTGCTATACAGTAAGTCCTTATTTGTTATCTATTTTATATGTACAGTAGTGTGTATATGTCCATCCCAATCTCCCAGTTTCCCTCTCCCCCACTGCCTTTCCCCCCAGTAACTGTAGGTTTGTTTTTTACATCTGTGACATTATTTCTGCTTTGTAAATAAATTCATAAAAATATGGAATGCTTCACGAATTTGTGCCATCCTTGTTCAGGAGTCATGCTACTCTTTTATGGATAATTCCAATTTCAGTATTTGTTCTGCCAAAGCAAGCACCAGGACAGAGCTCCTTGGTGTCTCCCTTGTTGTCCGTGGGAGTGTGGCTGAAGTTCAGGGGTCAAAGCGGGGAATGAGGAACCAGGACCCTGGGTTGCTGCCCTCTAAGTCCCTAGGATGGGAGAAAGGCATCAGCCCTCACAAGTCAGCCTGCTTCCACAGAATGAATTCCCTGGTGTGCCACAGGCTAGGTACTCTATTAATATTTCTTACTCTGCCTTGGAGCCCTAAGGCAGCAGGCTAATGTGCTTTCTGTATTTCCAAGACAGGGTAGCTTAATGCAGCATATCCCAAACTTCGATGAGGAAAAATCTTCACTGGCAGCATACCTATTAATGTCTCCAGGACAACATTCCTCCTGACATGCTGATCTAATGTGAATGTACGTGAATAAACTCTGGCCAATGTTCAAGATATGGGAAATAATCCTCGTATTATGCTTTCATCTGGCTTTCAAGTTTGGATGTTGGTTTTTCTTTAAACAGGCCTCTGACTCACTGAAGCTCTTTGTGCAAGTAGATATGTTTGCATTTCAAAGTCTACAATTCCCAAGAAAGCTAAGTTCTGAAAACACATTTTGCTGTGATTAAGACTTTTATGGATTATAAAGCTAAACAAAAAGTACAATGAATTTAAAAGTTCTTTCTTACCATGAACTTAGCCACACACACACAAAAATATTTATACAATCTTCTTTGCCTATGAATCCACTGGGCAATGACATAACCAACACATTAAAAAAAAATGTAGATATACATATGTCAGGGGCTTCCCCGAGGATTCAGCAGTTAAAGAATCCACCTGCCAGTGCAGGAGACACAGAAGACACGGTTCAGACCCTGGGTTGGGAATCTCCCCTGGAGAAGGAAATGGCAAGCCACTCCAGTATGCTTACCTGAAATATCCCATGGACAGAGGAACCTGGCAGGCTACAGTCCATTGGGTCACAAAGAGTCGGAAGCTACTGAATGACTAAGCACACACACACACATACATATTTGGATGCGTTCATGGGTAGTAAGGCAGTGGCACCCCACTCCAGTACTCTTGCCTGGAAAATCCCATGGATGGAGGAGCCTGGAAGGCTGCAGTCCATAGGGTCGCTGAGGGTCGGACACAACTGAGCGACTTCACTTTCACTTTTCTCTTTCATGCGTTGGAGAAGGAAATGGCAACCCACTCCAGTGTTCTTGCCTGGAGAATCCCAGAGATGGGGCAGCCTGCTGGGCTGCCGTCTATGGGGTCGCACAGAGTCAGACAAGACTGAAGTGACTCAGCAGCAGCAACTATACTTCAGGAATATTAACTATTCTTCTCCTGTAGGGTGACTTTGACAAATCATTTCCTGTGTATATTTCAGTCTCACCATCTGAAAAATGAAGGAGTGGGATTATACTGTTTTTAATATTTCCTCAAAGATGAGAATCCCTGGGAGTAGGGGTTAAACATTGAAATTACTAAATCCTGTGTTTGAACTTCTGATTAAATGAATTTAAGTTGTTTGTTCATTTTTTTTTGTTTGCTTGCTTATACTCTTGCTTGTTCATTTGTTTCCTTTTAAACAAAGGCTCTATGTCTTTATCTTCGAGGAAGTTGAAAACTTGATTAGATGACTCAGGGACTTTCCATCTCTGTCATTCTGTAATTCTATAACTCAGTGAGGTGGAAGATCCATTAGCCCCCTCACTGGAAGCTACTGAGATTAAGATAAAACCTTGGGAAATTTCTCTTTCTTAGGTTCTCCTCCATGAGGAGTGGCATCCAGGTAAGTTTGTGTGAAATAGACATCTACTTCTAAGTCAGTGAGATGATAAGCCCCATGAGAACAACAAACATAGTTATGCTGTGGTTAATAAGACTGTGAGCACACTTCCCCTTAACTTTTATAATCTGTTCTCCTAAATAAGTATCCCACTCAAGATCTTAGTGTCTGTTCTCCTCCTCAAACCTCACATTGATAGATTTGAACATCCAGAAGTGGTTTGAGAACCCCATAATTCTGTCACACCAGTGTATGTTTCTCAGTTCTTTGTCTCGTCACAACCAAGATTTGGAATGACAGACATTAGAGCCCCCTCAGCATGTCACAGCTCTTGGGTCTTGGATAGACCATGTTATAGCTCTCAGGTCTCGAAAGGACCATGTTATAGCTCTTAGACAAATCAGTGTTACAGTTCAGTGTTACAGCTCTATTTTATTTAGAAAATAGCAGGAAAATCCATCTCCATGGCGTGAGGGCACGTTGATCCAAAGACATGAGGAGAAGAGTGCCCCAGCGCGCAGGAGAGAGAGAGAGAGCTAGCTTTTGCTCCTCTTTTTATGTTTTTCTCTCCCTGGGCCTGTCCTATGTAAATTGGGCCAGCCAGGAGTGTTGTTTGTTTTACCTGAAATCCTCACTCTGGTCCTCGGACCTTCCTTTGTTCTATTTTCACGGGCTTTTCCCTTCCTTGTCTTTTGCTGCTGCTGCTAAGTCACTTCAGTCGTGTCCGACCCTGTGCGACCCCATAGACGGCAGCCCACCAGGCTCCCCGTCCCTGGGATTCTCCAGGCAAGAACACTGGAGTGGGTTGCCATTTCCTTCTCCAATGCATTAAAGTGAAAAGTGAAAGTGAAGTCGCTCAGTCCTGTCCGACCCTTAGCGACCCCATGGACTGCAGCCCACCAGGCTCCTCCGTCCATGGGATTTTCCAGGCAGAAGTACTGGGGTGGGGTGTCATTGCCTTCTCCGTGTCCTTGTCTTTTAGCCACCACCATTTTGGATTCCTTTTCCTTATTCTACCTACCTAACAATCCCTTGAGTGGCTCTGGAGGTAAAGAGCATGGTGATCTGTGATTAAACTTCAAACTACTACAAACATCAAGTCCATCTGCACTCTTGCTTCTCTGGAAGCCAGTGGGTCCCCCTGAGACTGATTTAAACATTTCTGGGAATTGGTTGGAAAAATGAAGGCTAGTTTTCCAATCGATCCTTTAAGATAATCAGAAGACAAAAGGCTTAAAATTCCTGAGACTTTAGCTTCTCTAAAAGAAAACCTATAGGAGAGCACCCAAACACAATCATTTCAATTTTCATTTTTAAAATTTCAGTTACCCTTTCCATTGTCCAAATCAATGATTCATGTAGGGAAGAAAGCAGCATTGTGTTCTGCTGTGGAAAGATTTTGGAATCTCTTTCCCAGAACATCTTTAATAACAGTGTTAATCAGCATGAGAGAAAACAATTGACACTAGGGAAAGGACATACAGATACGAGACTGATGAGGTTAAGTAAAAATCCTGAAATCTTGAATTTGAAATGGATGTATCAGTATGAATCATGATATAGCTTTAAAACAAAATGGTAGTTTCTAGCTCTATCCATGGAAAAGGCCTAGAAACAAACAACCAAGTAGAATAAAACATGTAGTACAGATTGTGATCTTTAAATCCTATTTTCCACCAAAAATAGCCAGAGTGACTTGAAGAAATAGAAGAAGTGTTAGTTGCTCAGTTGTGTCCAACTCTTGGTGACGCTATGGACTGTAGCCCGTCAGGATCCTCTGTCCATGGAATTCTCTAGGCAAGAATTCTGAAGTGGGTTGCCATTTCCTTCTCCTGGGGATCTTCCTGACCTAGGGATCAAACCTAGGTTTCCTGCATTGTAGGCAGATTCTTTACTGTCTGAACCACCAGGGAAGCTCCCTTGGAGAAACAGATGATTCCAAATCTGGGGTGGAAAATTACAAGATGAGATTGTATTGTGTTGCCTTGCAAGAAAGCAAGGAAACTTAAAACAACTAATATTGTGTCAGAAGGTCTTGGGAGCTAACTTAAAGAGAATCCTGCTAGTCAAAGATGGTACAATTGAACACTAATAAGAATAATCATGGTAATATATTGAAACCATCAAGCATATTAAAAATCTAAGAATTTATTATGGTATGTTTAAGTCCTCATTGGTCAAGAAAAGAAAAGAAAAATGCACTGGTCATGTTTGGAGGACCCTGGGGAGCAACTCACTATTTTGAAAACTGGTAAACAAAGGAAAAGCATCAAGCACTTAGCCTCTTTGCTATACAATCTGTTATTTCAGCCAAGTAGTGGATTAGAAGAAGTTTCTCTTTATAGAGTAAATTTCAGCTAAATATTTTGTAAAGGAATGGCCTAATTTGATTATTGCCAATTTACATTTCCTAATAGATCTATAAAATGATCATCAATAGTTGCTAATATCACAAAAAAAGAAACAACAAGACTTTATGTGTCTCCTGATGGAAATATACATCATCCAGGAAGTATCCTTGCCAACAAATTCAAATTGGAATCTGATTAAGTCTCTAGCTTTAACCACGAATTTACAGGACGTACAGGGGTCAGAGAAAGATGAAATCAAGGAAATACAGACTATACAGAAAACTCTACAAGGCACTGACCCAGATTTCTCAATGAATAAATTACAAGGAAAAAAAGAAAAAGGAAGGAGGGTGATCTTTAGGCTTAAAATCGGCTTAAATATATCAACTATTCAATACATGGATTTCATTTGGATCCTGATTCTAACTAAAAATAGTTAACAGTTATGAGGCAATCAAGAAGTTAGACCACAGACTGGATATATAATGATAAAAAAGACTTATTATTTTTTTAAATGTAGAAATTCTTCCAGTGATATTTTTTAATAGTTCTTATATTTTAAATGAGCATACCTATTTATAGAAAAATGATTCAATAGCTGACATTTGCTCCAAAATACTCTAACCTGCAGGGAGTAGAGAGTATAGAGAAAACTAAATGGATTATCAATTGATAATTATTAAGCTGGATGATGGTTACATGGGAGTCTCATTATGCTAGTCTCTCTACTGTTGTATATAGTATAATTTTTTCCAAAATTTAAAAAAAAAATGGATTGATCATTCCCGCTCTTGAAAGGATTTACCTTGTCCATTCTTGAAGGTGGCCAAGGAAGTCACGCATTGGTCTCATTCCTGTGGGAGGAGCTATGCACGGAGGTGGCAGAAGTGGGATGAGCCTGCTGGATTCTTCCACTGAATTGAGGTATTTTAAAATAAGTGATTTGAATAAACATTCAAAAGCAACTTTTTCCAACATCAACTTATTGCGGTTGTTTTAGGTGAGGGTGGAAGGCCACAGAGGACCATGATGTCAGATTCCAGAACACAATTTTTCCCCCTTGAACATGATTTAAAACTCAAACCATCTTCATGAGTCTTTCTGAGGCCAAAAGGAAAATCCTGGGCTCTTGGCCAGCACTCTCCCCCTCCGCTTTTCACAACCAGCCTTTTTCCTCTCATTTCTTTAAAGAACAGAGAAAAGCAGAAAAACCTGGAAAACATTATGCACCTTTGACAAAAATAAAATAAAAACATACTGTGTCAATTTCTCACAGACATTATAGTCAGAACCAGAGTTTCATATTATTTTCAGGTCTGTGGGAGAGTCTTCTGTTAGATACTCAGCCCAGCACAGCAGGGAGAAAACGGGATATACTGTAACAAGGTTGTAAATAGATTTAAACCCCTTGAGTCTCCCTGCCTGTAGCTTCCTAATTCCCTGCCTCACAGTGGAATGACAGGGCCAGTACCCTACATCTCAGACATTTTCCCAAATTTCCTTCTTCTCACAACCCTGGAATTCCTCTTGTGCACAGACTAAATAGAAACAAAATCGAATTAATGACAAATGACTCTCCAAAAACTTGAACTACAACCACATTTTTCTGAACAGGAAGAGTAGCAGACTCAAACAAAGCCACCCAAATTGTTTTCTTCACATGCCAAGCTTCACATCTGTCTCACACAATTATTCTTGATCTATGGTGCCCTTTTCATTCATTTGTGGATCTGAACCCAATCTGATTCTCATCTTTTCCATTAAAACCTTCAGTCTCCCCTAAGAATCAAGATCTAGGTTGAGGAAGTTGCAGTTACAAACAAAAATGAGTTAATACCAGGCAAAAGGTATCAAGTAAAGCCTGCTCTACTTTCTTCACTTCTTCTTTCTTACAATGTGTATACAACCCTGAGGCAGCTGCTCTTATTTCCTTCATTTCCTTAATTTTCACCCAAAGCTTCAAAGGGCTACAACAAGTATGATGCTCAGCTATGACTGGAACAAATTTCTGTTTTACTCCAAAGCAAAATCCTCTAATCACTGCACTAAACCTCTTGCTGGTCAACTTTGGAAGGAACTTAGCTGCTTATGTTAAAGGTAGCAGAACTTTGTAAGGAAGATGCCAAGACAGCAAGACATAGAGAGCAAGGGTATTGGCTGTTGTATATGGCTGTGCATATTGTGTATTGCACAACTCCAGGGGGCACCACTCACCCTATAGCTTATGGAAATAGTGCACTTGAAATTATGCTTAGCACCACCTGCATGGCAACATGCATTTCATGGGCCTGGTCCTGGAAATTTAAATAAGCTCCTATGATCTTTGATCTTCATTTCATTTCTCTGAGCTTTAACTTCATTGTATACAAACTGGGGCTGCCAATAAATGCAGAACAGGCAATACTGCTAAGATGACTGCTACCCCAACCTATTAGAGTCATTATGAACACATAGTTTATCAGTACTGTAACTAGGAATCAACTTATCCCAGAGTGCTCTGCCTAAGGGTACAAGATCATTTTGAATTGGGTTTGGCCAGGTGAAAGTCTCCTTCTCCTCCTTCTGAACCTCTACATGTAGGAGTGCCAAGAGCTCAGTTCTTGGGCATCTTCTCTACCTATACTCATTTTCAAGGTGATCTCATGCAGGCCCATAGCTCCAATACCATCCAAAGATGATAACTCTTACATTGTTATCTGCAGCCCTACCCTCTCCTTGAGATTCAGGTCCTGTGTCCATCTCAACTTTCCCACTTGGACACCTGATTGACCCCTGAAACTAATATAATTTGAGATATCCACACAAGCAACAAAACGGAAAATAAATATATGGGACTTTAACAAACTAAGAATCTGCACAGCAAGAGAAATGATCAACAAAATAAAAAGGTAACCAATGTAATGGGAGAAAATATTTGCTAAATACATTGTATCTGATAAGGGGCCAATACCCAGAATATGTGAGGAATCCATATACTCAATGCTAAAATGTAATAATTCAATTAAAAATGGACAAAGGATGGACGTGAATAAACATTTTTCCAAAGAAGACATACAAATGGCCAACTGGTACAAGAAAAGGTGCTCAAGAGCAATAATCATTAGGGAAATGCAGATCAAATCCACAGTGAGCTACCACCTCACACCTGTTAGAATGCATGTTATCAAAAAGACAAGAGACTGTAGCAGTTGAGGATGTGGAAAACCAAGGGAATCCTTGTGTGGCTCAGCTGGTAAAGAATCTGCCTGCAATGTGGGAGACCTGGGTTCAATCCCTAAGTCGGGAAGATCCCCTGGAGAAGGGAACGGCTACTCACTCCAGTACTCTGGCCTGGAGAATCCCACGGACTATACAGTCCATGGGGTCGCAAAGAGTTGGGCATGACTGAGCGACTTTCACTTTCACTTTGTGCATTGTTCATGGGAATGTAGATTGGTACAGCCACTATGTACCAAAATAGTACAGAGGTTCCCCAAAAAGTTAAGACAGAAGTGCCATATGATCCAGTTATCCCACTTCTGAGTATATATTCAAAGGAAATAAAATCACCAACTTTAAAATGATATCTGCACCCCCATATTCACCACAGCATTATTACAATGACCTGGAAACAACTGAAGTGTTCATCAGCGGATGAATGGATAAAGAAAATGTCACGCACACACACGCACACAATGCACACACACATGCACTCACACACGCACGCGTGCACATGTGTGCACACATGTGCATGCACACACATACATGCCCACATACATACACACGCACATACACGCGAACACACAGGCACGCACGCACATACATACTGGAATATCATTCAGCCATGGAAAGAAGGAGATCTTGCCATTATCTACAACATGGATGAAACTTGAAGGCATTATGCTAAGTGAAATGTCAGAGACAAAAAGACAACTAACATATGTTCTCACTTATGTGTGGAATCTTTAAAAAAAATCTTTAAAAAATCATAGAAACGGAGAATAAATTGGTGGTTGTCGAGGTTGGCAGGGGAGGAAATGAAGTGAAAATGTTCAAAGGTACAAGTGTTCAGTAATAAAAAGAGTAACTTTAGCGATGTAATGTACAGCATGGTGGCCATAGTTAACAATATTTGAAAGCTGCACTGATTCATACTGACATATGGCAGAGACCACCTCAACATTGTAAAGCAATTATCCTCCAGTTTAAAAAAAAATGAAAGTTTCCAAGAGAGCAGATTTTAACACACACACACAGAAAGGTAACTCTGTGTTAACTAACCTTATTGTGGTAATAATTTTGCAGTATATACACATATCAAATTATCACATTGTACATTTTAATCTTATACAATGTTATATGTCAATTATATCTCAATAAAGTAGGAAAAAAAATAAACTTAGTCAAATTTTAAAAAAGATCCAGAACGCAACTTGTGCTTTTGAACTCTAACCAACTCTACCCCGATCCTATCAAAGTCACACCATCCACCCAGCTGCTCAAATCAAAAGCAAGACCTCTCAACTGTGACCTTCAACATTTATCCTTACTGTGACCCTCTCTGACCACTTCCAGTTGCTGCTTGTGTGTGTGTGTTTATTCCATGTGTTGTATTTGTTATTCATAAAGAGACACTGTTTTGTCCTTCAGTTTGTGGGTTCCGGTTTTCCTTTTAAAGAAGTGTCTTCATGGGTGGGCCCTACTTACCAAACTGATTTTATTGCTCTCACTTCCAAATCCAAGCAGACAGTCTTAGTCCTGCCTTGACCACAAGTGTCTCAAAGGAGTTTACCTCTTCTCACAGCCCCTACTTCCTTCCAAGTCCCTGACTATTCCACCCTCTATATTTCACCCACGCAGCAACCTACTGACACTGCTCTTGTGAAGACCACCAGAATGTTCTTAATTGCTAAACCCAAGGATTATCTGTAGATAATGTATGATTATCCCAATCATATTGGACATCTCTGCTCATCAGAAATTGCTAATCTTTCCTACCACTCTGAGTCCTGAGGCCCCTGCATCCTGCAGTGTTCCCACCACTCTGTCTGAAAGGGGTCAGATTTCTTTGGTGACTCTCCTTCAGTCTCCATTCTTTATTCTCCTTTCTTCTTAAAGGTTCTTAAGCTTCTCTTTTTCAAGAAAACCTCTGAAAATATGTTCAAAACTATGGGACACACTCTTCTCTTAAAAAAAAAAAAAAAGGTAATGTTCACGGATACATGGTATTTTAAGTCATTTCAATTACTTAATATTTCAGGCTCCATCACACCCTGAAGGCAAGCTAGACAGGCCCTCTGCTCTACATTCTCAGCCTGGGGGATGCCAACCATTCCCTGGGCTTTGAGGGTCAACTATATGCTAGTTTTTAAATGTGTACTTTGAGCAGCAACTATTCTCCAAATAGTTGGAGAATAGATTCTCCCAATCTCACATCTTCAATTTCCAACCAAAACATGTCTGTTTATCACCATGTGCTCAGTGTATTCCAACCTAGCCTGAATATGTGACAGTCCCTGGCTAATTTCTCCTCCAGGTGGATGACATCACTATTCATCCCAATCACCAAAAAAAAAAAAAAAAACCCTGCTCGTCCTCTCCTTTTTCTTATAACTTTTTAGACTCAAGTCCTTCTCATCTCTTACTTGGATTACTAGAAGAGACTTCTATTTGGTCTGTTTCCCACACTGTCTTCTTCCAAGACACCCTCCACAATGCAGCTATTGGGTTGGCCAAAAGATTCATTCAAGTTTTTCTGTGAAATGTCATGAAAATACCCAAATGAACCTTTTGGCCAACTTAATATATTACTCTTTATGGACCCCCGGCACTTCTCATGACAGTATATCCCAAGTGTGTTTCCAAGAATACAGTGTATGCGAACAAAAAAGTTATCATGGTCAGTTAAGTTGAGTAAGCATTAGGTTTAATTACTTCTCAGAACCTTCAGTAAGTTAAACACATTTTGGAGTTCCAACTGGGGGTATGTGGAATAAAACATTTGTCGAGCATTTTGGTGACAAAAGTCCAGTGTGCTTTAGATTAAACTTTAAATAGGGTTGGTCTACAAGTTGAAATTTAATTTCCTCATCTGTCTTCTCTTCCAGTTTCCAGCTGTTCTTCTTGATAATGTCAACAATGGGAGAATAGCAGTGTGTACTCTAGATTGAGGAAGACCAAGGTTTAAATTTCAGCACAAGACTGTGGGCCGAATTGCTTAATCTCTCAGAATGTGGACTAGCTCCTCTGCTCCTCACTGAGCTGATTTCTACAGGCTGCATCATCTAGATGTTCCTGCCCTCATCTAGATGTTCCCAGTGGCTTTGACTACTGGAAAGCAGTGGTGGGAGCCCAGTGGGTGAAAGCAGTGGGAGAAGAGAGAGCAGTATATTCAATACCCTCACCCCCACCTCCCTGCCTTGTTGTAAGGCAGTGTTTTGACCATCTGACTCTCCTGGCTCCAGCTGTCTCCTGTCTGGGTCGGGCTCTCCCTCCTCCTTCCCTTCAGACCTAGGGGTGATAATGACTTCCAGCTGGTGATAATCCCTCATGGTTTCATCGTCACTTGCGTTCCTTTAATTCTGTTCACACCTCTGTAAATAGTCCATTCCTTAAACTCTCTTTCATTAACTCCCCTAAGTATACCATCTGTTTCCTGCTGGATCTCTGACAGCATAGAACTTCAGTCTCCTTACAAAACGGGGATCATAACACCCATCTCATGGAGCTGTTGAAAGCATTTGGTGAAGGTGTGAGTGTGTCAAGTTCCAGCACAGTGCCTGGCACACAGTGGAGAGTGTGTTAGTTGCTCAGTTGTGTCTGACTCTTTGCGACCCTATGGACTGTGGCCTGCCAGGCTCCTCTGTCCATGAAAGTGCTCAGGCAAGAATACTGGAGTGGGTTGCCATTTCCTTCTCCAGGGGATCTTCCTGACCTATGGATCAAACCCGAGTCTCCTGCGCTGCAGGTAGATCCTTTACCATCTGAGCCAGTAGTGCTCGCTAAAGGAGAGATGGCTTCCCTGGTCCGGCTCCCTTCTGCCAGTCATCCAATAGTCACATACACAGAAATCTTCCTGCTCCCTTGCAGTGACCCAGGCTGATATGGGTAAAGGGAAGCAGTGCCGAGCCCCAATCTGAAAAGCTGCCATAGGAACCCAGGCTCCACTCAGCGGCCACAGAACGGGGCTGACCCGCAGGTCCTATTACAGGGTCTGGAACAGAGGACCCTAACAAGAACTGGAACAGCCAGGGTCAGGGTATCTATGTGCTTAGCATTCCTCTTGGGAAAAAGCTGCTTCTGTACTGGCCCCAGATGGCCTGTCCCCCTACAGTGGCCAATTGTTTCCCAAGGAGGAAATTCTTCCAGTTCCAAATCTACTCCCTGTCCCCCATTCAAGTGATCAAGTAGCCTCCAATGGAGGATGCTACTTGGAAGGGGAGGTCATTTGAGCTGGCTTGTGGCATGTAATCAGAATGCAACTTCACTTTGTTTTCTACCATCTCTTTAAATGTGGGAGAATTCTTCCCATACCTCGTGAAAACTCGGAGTTTTTTTTTCATCATTCTCAAAGCCCATAGAACACAGAAATAAATTCAGAAATAAAACCACCCAGTACATTATGCAACATTCAAACTTTATTCAAAGGTTAAGTCTCCTCCCTACTTCATGAGATATCAGAAAGAAATTCTCTACCAGGACTACAGTGCATCCTGTGGCAGAGGTGCCAGCTGCAGTGACTTTGAGCCTTCCCAGCACCCTGGGGGCTTAGTGATTTCAAATACAAAGTTTCTCCTAGCAACACGGAGCCCCACTGTGGTCTATCGCCTCCCCAGTGAGGACTGGAGGAATGGCTCCAAGGACAAAATGAGGACACAAAAACAAAAGCCTAGTAAGGAGAGGAGGTGGGACTCTGAGTGGAAGGCGAGCAAGGAAGGTTTCGTGGCCCTCTTCCCCTGGGGCTTTTTAGCCTCCTCAAAGTGGGGTCAAGTGTCCCCAGGACACTGAGGTTTTCCCAGGGATGAGGAGGGTCTACCCTGGATAGCATAGGATACCCTGACTTCAAACAGTCCACCAGTAGGAGAATGAGAGTTTTAACTCTAAATAACCCATAGTAAATACACGCTTGGGGTAGGGGTGTCACAGGGTGGCCGCCAAATTAATGACTCTCTTCTACAGGCCACTCTCCAGGACTCTGTATAGCATGCTGACAGCCTGAGGCACAGCTCCAGAAGTTTATGCAGATCTGCAAAGATGGTGAAACTCAAATCCAAGAATACCTCCCTGGGTCAGGTGAAGACATAGGTCACAATGGCATCCAACCACCTGTGCCAGAGTTATTTGGGAGGCAGAGTGTGAAGGAAGCTGTGAGTCAAGGTTGTCCTATTTTTTTCTAGATCTAGAGTTAAAGGGGAGAAGGTAATGGCACCCCACTCCAGTACTCTTGCCTGGGAAATCCCATGGATGGAGGAGCCTGGTGGGCTGCAGTCCATGGGGTCACTAAGAGTCGGACACGACTGAGTGACTTCACTTTCACTTTTCGCTTTCATGCATTGGAGAAGGAAATGGCAACCCACTCCAGTGTTCTTGCCTGGAGAATCCCAGGGATGGGGGAGCCTGGTGGGCTGTTGTGTATGGGATCGCACAGAGTTGGACACGACTGACGCGACTTAGCAGCAGCAGCAGCAGTAGGGCCTTCCCCAGTGGCACAGAGGTAAAGAATCCATCTACCAATGCAAGGATGAGGGTTTCATCCTTGGGTTCGGAAGATCCCCTGGAGTAGGAAATGGCAACCCACTCCAGTATTCTTGCTAGGAAAAGTCCATGGACAGAGGAGTCTGGCAGGCCCCAGTCCACAGGGTGGCACAGGGTCAGACATGGCAACTGAGCACACACACACACTAGATTTTTAATAAATTGTTATAGCAGCAACATGGGAAACTAAAAGTGTGGTAAGAGAATACTGAGATGATTCTTTCAGGATCCTAAAGCCCCAGTCAAAAATCATCCTGATGAGACCCAACTCTCCACCTCACCCCTGTCCAGTGATATTTTTACTGCAGTTGATCTTCCTTCCAAATCTGGAAGTCACAAGATTTTTCATATCCAAGCTTAATCTCTGTCAGGGACACCATACATGTCTCATGGGTTGATAACCAGTTCTGGAGTGGATATAATTTTGAAATGAGGAGGAGTCCCCTTTTGGGGAGAAAGTCCCTGATAGAAGATTCTCCCTCATCTATGATGGCATTCATTCAAAGATCATGGCGACTCATTGAGTGGTAGTGGGAATAAATGGTCAGTTTTCATAATATCTGTATGAGAAACATCAGCAAATGCTAAATAGTATTCAAGTACCCCTGGAGGAAGAGATGAGAACTGGAAATACTGGGGCTCAAAAGATACTGCAGGCTAACATCAACACTCAATGTTAACTTTATTAGAATATGTATGACCAACCTAGATAGCATATTGAAAAGCAGAGACATCACTTTGCCAACAAAGGTTTGCCTAGTCAAGGCTATGGTCTTTCCTGTGGTCATGTATGGATGTGAGAGCTGGACTGTGAAGAAGGCTGAGTGCCGAAGAATTGATGCTTTTGAACTGTGGTGTTGGAGAAGACTCTTGAGAGTCCCTTGGACTGCAAGGAGATTCAACCGGTCCATTCTGAAGGAGATCAGCCCTGGGATTTCTTTGGAAGGAATGATGCTAAAGCTGAAACTCCAGTATTTCGGCCACCTCATGCGAAGAGTTGACTCATTGGAGAAGATTCTGATGCTGGGAGGGATTGAGGGCAGGAGGAGAAGGGGACGACAGAGGATGAGATGGCTGGATGGCATCACTGACTAGATGAATATGAGTCTGAGTGACCTCCGAGAGCTGGTGATGGATAGGGAGGCCTGGCGTGCTGCAGTTCATGGGGTCGCAGAGAGTTGGACACGACTGAGCGACTGATCTGATTTGATCTGATTATAATTAACTTTACTATACAACATTTGGGCTTCCCTGGTGGCTCAGAAGGTAAAGTGTCTGCCTACAGTGCAGGAGACCCCCGTTCGATCCCTGGGTCAGGAAGATCCCCTGGAGAAGGAAATGACAACCCACTCTAGTACTTTTGCCTCGAAAAACCCATGGACTGAGAAGCCTGGTAGGCTACAGTCCATGGGGTCGCAAAGAGTCGGGCACAACTGAGCGACTTCATTTCACTTCACTTCATACAACATTTGGTTTTCTCTCAAGTTAATTGCCTTGGGGTTTTTTTTGTTTCATTTTCTAGGTAACCATCACCTTTTAATCTTCAAACTCTGGTACTGAAGTATAAATCTCCTCTCAAGAAGTTCAAACACATGAGGCAATTGACCTGCTTTATTTTGTCTTGGTTACATCTCTCCCATGTCCCTCCAGTATCCCACTCACCTCTGGACTGGATCCTCTCTAGGCTGAGCACAAGGGCACTTCTGCTGGGTTAGCTCCACTTTGGGGTTAGGAGTACTAGATTGACTGAAAGCTACCCTAAAGGAAACTGCCTTGGAATATATGCCAGTTCAGACTTTTTTCCTGAAGAGACTCTATAGCCTCAATTCATACATGGAACATTCTCAGTCATATTGAACTTAATCCCAACACCCAATTAACCCCCACATTTTAAACTGTTAGTGTGTCAAGTAAGTCTGACAAACAAAGATAGCTAGAGGGATCGCAAGGTGGGGATAAGTAAACATAGACCCGAGGGGAAAAAAGGTGTTATTAGTGCTCTGACAGTAGCTCTGGCCCCTACTAAACAAGGGGGCTCAGATCCACACCAGTCCCTGGCCCATTACCTGGAGGGGCATGTGTTGTTGAGACTTTGGTTGAAGAAGGGCACCACAGTACCAACTGCATTCCGGACACCAGATAAAGAAATGGAAGCTATGCTTAACACAACATTGTAAAGCAATTATATTCCAAATAGAAAAAAAGAAAAAACAAATAAGCAATAAGAACTTATGGAATAGGTGGATAGGTAGCTCAGATAGTAAAGAATCTGCCTACAATGCAGGAGACCTGGGTTCAATTCCCGGATTGGGAAGATCCCCTGGAGAAGGAAATGGCAACCCACTCCAGTATTCTTGTCTGGAGAATTCCATGGACAGAGGAGCCTGCAGGCTACAGTCCTAGGGGTCACAAAGAGTTGGCCACAACTAAGCAACTAAACACTTTCACTTTCAATAAGGATATATGAACAGCACAGGTAAATGTGGCCATTATTTTGTAACAACTTTAAATGGAGTATAATTATAAAAATATTTAATCATGTTGTACACCTGGAACTAATTGTAAATCAAGTATACGTTAAAGAAAAGTTTTTCTAAGAAAATAAATAATTTTTTAATAAAAGAAATGGGAGCTATGGATGAAAAAAAATGATGATGTCATGTTGAATAATCTTTTCCCTAGTTTCCTAATTTCTTAGCCAATTGTCCTGGAGCACGTGTTCTCAAAAAAGGATGACAAATTCTTGGATATTACAATGTTTCATGGCCCTCCAAGAGGCCATAGTAAATAAATAGATATACAGTATATCTGTGATATTAAAATTTTATGGGGAGAAGAGTGATTTGGAAAATTCTCCAAAAAATTCCCTTAGGAGGGAAATCACAAAAAAATTTTTTTGAAGATTGAGAAATGCTATTCTCAAGAAAGCTGGTTTTGATAACTGGTCTCTTCATAATGTATTTTTTAATATATTTTATTTGATTATTAAAATTAGAGTCAAATGGAAAACTGGATGGTTTTCTGTTGTGTTCATAGCTGGAAAAACAGTTCCTACAAAGCCTGAATCATATCAGGACCCTTTAATAGTCGTGGCACAGGAAGTGAAGGTAGAAACAAGGAACTCAGGGTTACCTATTAGTAACAGTCCAGGTTTATAAAAATCAGGAGTGGGGGCAAACCTCATACATGAAATTCACCCAGGCATGAGATAGGAATGGGCTGTACCAGCTTCCAGGACCAACTTGGTAGTGAGACCACTTGTGTTCATACAGCTGCCTGGAATAACATCTCAATGCTAATGAATGGACCTCCATCATAGGGCGTGCCCTAAGCGTCCTAATAATCAACTATTCTGCACCTTTGAAAATACTATAGTGAAAATTGAGAACAATTTGAATAACCTCAGCTATTGGAGCCAACTTTGGGAGCCCTGGGGTAAAATATTGGGTAGCTTGAATCTATTAACTGTTCAAAGAAAGAGGTCAGACTGCTCCAAGCACAAATTGAGCTCCTAGGGTGGAAGTGACTGAGACAGAGAGTGGGACTGAAGTGGGCCCAGTTGGAGAACTACTGGTTTTGCTTGATAAAAAGCTTTTAATGGATAGATCCAGGACTTAACTTGCAGTCCAGTGGTTGAGACTTCGGCTTCCACTGCAGAGGGCTCAAGCTCCGCCCTTTGTCAGGAAACTAGAATCCCACATGCTGCATGACCAAAAAAAAAAAAAAGGATAGCTCCTGCAAAGAAAAGCTCCCAGTTTTCATTTTCAGATTATTTCAGATTCCAAATGCAGAGAATCTGAATGTGTCAAGGCCTCTTAGATTTTTGTTCTGTTTGTGAGATGGATGTATGATGATGAATCATCTTTCCTGCCCCTGCCCCATCCCACAAGGTAGCTCAGCCTCGATTCTATCACCTGAGCTGGAGCGGGAGCCTGCGCTGAGCTGGGCTTCACATAAACGCTTGCTGCTGAACTCACCGTGTCAGTGTGCATGTTTTCTGGAGGGAGAATGACATGTCAGTATACTAATGATAGTCTGAGTCTGCATACACACAGACCCGTGGGCCATCAGAAACACAGACCCTGCTGTGTAACTTATAAAATAATTAACTGGCAATACTTTATGTCAATGAAACCAAACAGTCCTGGCAGGAAGGACACTGATGGGTGTGTGAAAGTCAGGCAGGCCAAGTACTTGCTGGTTCCATGGGAATAGCAACACCTCTTCTGACTCCAAAGGAACCTGATCTCCTGGAAGACAGGACTGTGAATCTACTACTGGGTTTGGCAAAGTGGAAGAGTTTACAGTGGTGACCTGGGACAAATCCTGAATGGAGTGAGTTGAAAGGAGAATGAGGGGAGAGAGAATTGGAGACAGTGAGAACTGACTACTTTTTCAGGAATTCTGATACAAAAATTAGTAAAGAAATGGGATAGAAGTTGGGGCAGGGGGAGAGAGAGTTGCGATCAAGAGAAGATGGAAAATGGAAGGGATAATTGTTCAGTTGTATGCTCACGGCAAGTGGGGGCAGTGAGGTGCAGACTGACAATGTCAGCTACAATGGATGATCAATCAATGCAATGGAAGGCTTCAGTGGAGTTGAAGGATTGTTGAGTTGGGACATTAGAGCAGAAAATTGGAAAGTTACAGTTGAGATGATGAAAAGCCCAGATACTATCTTTTAATTTTTTGGCCATGATGCTTGGTTTGTGGGATCTTAGTTCCCTGACCAGGAACCGAACCCACACCCTCTGCAGTAGAAGCATGGAGTCTTATCCACTGAATCACTAGGGAAACCCCCAAACACTATCTTAAACCCACAAAAAGGTATCTTGCAGAGGGATGATCCTACCACCAGAATGAGGGCCCCTTATCAAATTATGCTGGGAAGTCTTCTAGTTCCATGGTCTAGGATTTTGAGGATGACAGGCATGCTGTATGGATGGTGGGATAGCAAGGATAGAACACTTTGGTCCCCAAGAACCTGAGAAACAGCCACAGTGTCAGCCCCAGGCTGCTTATCTCAGGACCTCCATGTAGAAGAGAAAAATCTACTCTCTCATTTAGATTCCTGTTATTTTGGTTCTCAGTTCTTTGCAGCTGAATCTCATTCTAACTAATGCAAACAGTAATTTTAAAAAGCCTATGTAGCAAAATTACAAAATTATTTATTAGGTAAAATAGAATTGGGGACTAAAACAAGTAGTCAGAAAGAAAGGCAGTACTATATTTAAACAGACTTCATTTTTTAGAGCATTTACAGAAAACTTGAATGGAAGGTACACAGATTTTCCTTTTACCCCTCTACCCCGACACATCCATACATAGCCTTGATGTCTTTTCATGACTCGATAGCTCATTTCTTTTTAAAGATGAAAAACTTTCCATTATCTGGTTATACTACAATTTATTCATTCACCTACTGAAAAACATCTTGGTTGGTCCCAGGTTTTGGTAATTATGAATAAAGTTGCTATAATATCCACAAGTAGGTTTTTGTGTGGTCTTAAGTTTTAACTGACTTAAAGTTGCCCATTCCCATCCATTTTAGTTCACTGATTTCTAAGATGTCAATGTTCAGTCTTGCCATCTCCTGCTTGGCCATATCTGATTTACCTTGATTCATGAACCTAACAATTCTTGAAGAGATGGGAGTACCAGACCACCTTACCTGTCTCCTGAGAAACTTGCATGTACATCAAGCAGCAACAGTAAAAACAGGACATGAAACAACTGACTGGTTCAAAACTGGGATAGGAGTACGTCAAAGCTGCATATTGTCACCCTGCTTGTTTAACTTCTATGCAGAGTACATCATGCAAAATGCCAGCCTGGATGAATCACAAGCTAGAATCAAGATTGCTGGGAGAAATATCAACAACCTCAGGTATGCAGATGATATCTCTCTAATGGCAGAAAGTGAAGAGGAACTAAAGAGTCTCTTGATAAGGGTGAAAGAGGAGAGTGAAAATGTCGACTTGAAACTCAGCATTAAAAAAACTAAACTATGGGCACCTCATCTTTGACAAAGGAGGCAAGAACATACAAGGGAGAATAGTCTCTTCAGTAAGTGGTGCTGGGAAAACTGGACAGCTTTGCATAAAATAATTAAATTATAACACTTCCTAACAGCATACACAAAAGTAAACTCAAAATGGATTAAAGACCTAAATATAAGACAAGAAACTATAAAAGTCTTAGAAGAAAACATATAGAACACTCTTAGACATAAATCACAGCAAGATACTCTATGACCCACCTCCCAGAGTAATAGAAATAAAAATAAAATGGGGCCTGTTAACTTAAAAAGCTTTTACACAGCAAAGGGAACTATAAGGTGAAAAGACAACCCTCAGAATGGGAGAAAATAATAGCAAACAAAATAATTGATAAAGGATTAATCTCCAAAATTTACAAGCAGCTCATTCAACTCAATACCAGAAAAGCAAACAACCCAAGTAAAAAGTGGGCAGAAGACCAAAACAGACATTTCTCCAAAGAAAATATACAGATGGCTAATAAATACATGAAAAAAATACTTAAGATCACTCATTATTAGAGAAATGCAAATCAAACCTACAATGAGGGATCACATCACACCAGTCAGAACAGCCATCATCAAAAATTCCACAAACAATGAATTCCGAAGAGGGAGTGGAGAAAAGGGAACCTTCTTGCACTGTTGCTGGGAATGCAAATTGATGCAGTCACTGTGGAGAACTGTATGGAGATTCCTTTAAAAACTTGGAATAAAGCTACCATATGACCCAACAGTCCTACTATTGGGCATATTCCCTGAGGAAACCAAAATTTATTTATTTATTTATTTTTTTACCAAAATTTAAAAAGATACATGTACCCCAGTGTTTACCGCAGCACTATTTACAATAGCTAGGACATGGAAGGAACCTAGATGCCTATCAACAGATGAATGGGTAAAGATGTTGTGGAATATTACTCAGTCATAAAAAGGAACACATTTGAGTCAGTTCTGATGAGGTGTATGAACATAGAGCCTATTATACAGAGTGAAGTAAGTCAGTAAGAAAAAGACAAATACCATATATTAATGCATACATATGGAATCTAGAAAGATGGTACTGATGAACCCATCTCCAGGGCAGCAATGGAGATACAGATGTAGAGAAAAGACTTGTGTACATGGGGTGGGGAGGAGAACAGGGAACAAACTGAGAGAGTTTCATTAAAACATATGTAAAATTAGATAGCCAGTGGAAATTTGCTGTATGATGCAGGAAGCTTAAATCCTGTACTCTGTGATGACCTAGAGGGGTGAGATTGGCTGAGAAGCAGGAGGCAGGTTCAAGAGGGAGAGGATATGTATGTACGTATGACTTCCATGCACTAGAGAAGGAAGTGGCAACTCACTCCAGTGTTCTTGCCTGGAGAATCCCAGGGACGGGGGAGCCTGTTGGGTTGGTGTCTATGGGGTTGCACAGAGTTGGACACAACTGATGTGACTTGGCAGCAGCAGCATGGCTGATTCTGGTATCTGGCAGAAACTGACAGAATACTGTAAAGCAATTATCCTCCAATTAAAAGTAAATAAATTTTTTAAAAAACTAAGATCATGGCATCCAGTCCCATCACCTCATGAAAAAGAAAGGGAAAAAGTAGAAGTAGTGACAGATTTTCTCTTCTTGGGCTCCAAAATCACTATAGATGGTGACTGCAGCCATGAAATTATTATTAAAAGACACTTGCTCCTTGGAAGGAAAGTTATGGCAAATCTAGACAGCATATTAAAAAGCAGAGACATCACTTTGTCAATAAAGATCCATATAGTCAAAGCTATGGTTTTTCCAGTAGTCATGTACAGATTTGAAAGTTGGACCATAAAGAAGGCTGAGTGCCACAGAATTGATGCTTCCTAATTATGGTGCTGAAGAAGACTCTTGAGAGCCCTTGGACTGCAAGGAGATCAAACCAGTCAATCCGAAAGGAAATCAACCCTGAATATTCATCAGATCAGATCAGATCAGATCAGTCGCTCAGTCGTGTCCGACTCTTTGCAACCCTATGAATCGCAGCACGCCAGGCCTCCCTGTCCATCACCAACTCCTGGAGTTTACTCAAAGTTATGTCCATTGAGTCAGTGATGCCATCCCTCATCTCATCCTCTGTCGTCCCCTTCTCCTCCTGCCTTCAGTCTTTCCCAGCATCAGGGTCTTTTCAAATGAGTCATTTTTCGAATCAGCTCCCCATAAATTTGTTTTCAATGTCTGTGAGTCTATTTCTGTTTTGTAATTAAGTTCATTTGTATCTTTTTTCAGATTTCACATATCAGATCAGATCAGATCAGATCAGTCGCTCAGTCGTGTCCGACTCTTTGCGACCCCATGAACCGCAGCACGCCAGGCCTCCCTGTCCATCACCAGCTACCGGAGGTCACCCAGACTCATACCCATCGAGTCAGTGATGCCATCCAGCCATCTCATCCTCTGTCGTCCCCTTCTCCTCCTGCCCTCAATCCCTCCCAGCATCAGAATCTTCTCCAATGAGTCAACTCTTCGCATGAGGTGGCCAAAATACTGCAGTTTCAGCCTTACCATCATTCCTTCCAAAGAAATTCCAGGGTTGATCTCCTTCAGAATGGACTGGTTGGATCTTCTTGCAGTCCAAGGGACTCTCAAGAGTCTTCTCCAACACCACAGTTCAAAAGCATCAATTCTTCAGCGCTCAGCCTTCTTCACAGTCCAGCTCTCACATCCATACATGACCACAGGAAAGACCATAGCCATGACTAGGCAAACCTTTGTTGGTAAAGTAATGTCTCTGCTTTTGAATATGCTATCTAGGTTGGTCATAACTTTCCTTCCAAGGAGTAAGCGTCTTTTAATTTCATGGCTGCAGTCACCATCTGCAGTGATTTTGGAGCCCAGAAAAACAAAGTCTGACACTGTTTCCACTGTTTCCCCGTCTATTTCCCATGTAGTGATGGGACCAGATGCCATGATCTTCGTTTTCTGAATGTTGAGCTTTAAGCCAACCTTTTCACTCTCCACTTTCACTTTCATCAAGAGGCTTTTTAGCCCCTCTTCACTTTCTGCCATAAGAGCGGTGTCATCTGCATATCTGAGGTTATTGATATTTCTCCCAGCAATCTTGATTCCAACTTGTGTTCCTTCCAGTCCAGCATTTCTCATGATGTACACTGCATATAAGTTAAATAAACATGGTGACAATATGCAGCCTTGACGTACTCTTTTTCCTATTTGGAACCAGTCTGTTGATCCATGACCAGTTCTAACTGTTGCTTCCTGACCTGCATACAGATTACTTAAGAGGCAGATCAGGTGGTCTGGTATTCCCATCTCTTTCAGAATTTTCCATAGTTTATTGTGATCCACACAGTCAAAGGCTTTGGCATAGTCAATAAAGCAGAAATAGATGTTTTTCTGGAACTCTCTTGCTTTTTCCATGATCCAGAAGATGTTGGCAATTTGATCTCTGGTTCCTCTGCCTTTTCTAAAACCAGCTTGAACATCAGGAAGTTCATGGTTCACATATTGCTGAAGCCTGGCTTGGAGAATTTTGAGCATTACTTGACTAGCGTGTGAGATGAGTGCAATTGTTCGGTAGTTTGAGCATTCTTTGGCATTGCCTTTCTTTGGGATTGGGATGAAAACTGACCTTTTCCAATCTTGTGGCCACTGCTGAGTTTTCCAAATTTGCTGAAATATTGAGTGCAGCACTTTCACAGCATCATCTTTCAGGACTTGGAATAGTTCCAATGGAATTCCATCACCTCCACTAGCTTTGTTCGTAGTGATGCTTTCTAAGGCCCATTTGACTTCACATTCCAAGATGTCTGGCTCTAGGTCAGTGATCACATCATCATGATTATCTGGGTCTTGAAACTCTTTTTTGTACAGTTCTTCTGTGTATTCCTGCCACCTCTTCTTAATATCTTCTGCTTCTGTTAGGTCCACACCATCTCTGTCCTTTATCGTGCCCATCTTTGCATGAAATGTTCCTTTGGTATCTCTGATTTTCTTGAAGAGATCCCTAGTCTTTCCCATTCTGTTGTTTTCCTCTATTTCTTTGCATTGATCACTGAAGAAGGCTTTCTTATCTCTTCTTGCTATTCTTTGGAACTCTGCATTTAGATGTTTATATCTTTCCTTTTCTCCTTTGCTTTTCGCTTCTCTTCTTTTCACAGCTATTTGTAAGGCCTCCCCAGACAGCCATTTTGCTTTTTTGCATTTCTTTTCCATGGGGATGGTCTTGATCCCTGTCTCCTGTACAATGTCACGAACCTCATTCCATAGTTCATCAGGCACTCTATCTATCAGATCTAGGCCCTTAAATCTATTTCTCACTTCCACTGTATAATCATAAGGGATTTGATTTAGGTCATACCTGAATGGTCTAGTAGTTTTCCCTACTTTGTTCAATTTCAGTCTGAATTTGGCAATAAGGAGTTCATGGTCTGAGCCACAGTCAGCTCCTGGTCTTGTTTTTGCTGATTGTATAGAGCTTCTCTATCTTTGGCTGCAAAGAATATAATCGACCTGATTTCGGTGTTGACCATCTGGTGATGTCCATGTATAGAGTCTTCTCTTGTGTTGTTGGAAGAGGGTATTTGCTATGACCAGTGCATTCTCTTGGCAAAACTCTGTTAGTCTTTGCCCTGCTTCATTCCGTGTTCCAAGGCCAAATTTGTCTGTTACTCCAGGTGTTTCTTGACTTCCTACTTTTGCATTCCAGTCCCCTATAATGAAAAGGACATCTTTTTTGGGTGTTAGTTCTAAAAGGTCTTGTAGGTCTTCATAGAACCATTCAACTTCAGCTTCTTCGGCGTTACTGGTTGGGGCATAGATTTGGATTACTGTGACATTGAATGGTTTGCCTTGGAAACGAACAGAGATCATTCTGTCATTTTTGAGATTGCATCCAAGTACTGCATTTCGGACTCTTTTGTTGACCATGATGGCCACTCCATTTCTTCTGAGGGATTCCTGCCCACAGTAGTAGATATAATGGTCATCTGAGTTAAATTCACCCATTCCAGTCCATTTTAGTTCGCTAATTCCTAGAATGTCAACATTCACTCTTGCCATCTCTTGTTTGACCACTTCCAATTTGCCTTGATTCATGGACCTGACATTCCAGGTTCCTATGCAATATTGCTCTTTACAGCATCGGACTTTGCTTCTATCACCAGACATATCCACAGCTGGGTATTCTTTTTGTTTTGGCTCCATCCCTTCATTTTTTCTGGAGTTATTTCTCCACTGATCTCCAGTAGCATATTGGGCCTCTACTGACCTGGGGAGTTTCTCTTTCAGTATCCTATCATTTTGTCTTTTCATACTGTTCATGGGGTTCTCAAGGCAAGAATACTGAAGTGGTTTGCCATTCCCTTCTCCAGCGGACCACACCCTGTCATCTCTCTCCACCATGACACACCCATCCCAGGTTGCCCCTCGGGCATGGCTTAATTTCATTGAGTTAGACAAGGGTGTGGTCCTTGTGTGATTAGATTGACTAGTTTTCTGTGAGAACGGTTTTAGTGTATTTGCCCTCTGATGCCCTCTTTCAAGACCTACTGTCTTACTTGGGTTTCTCTTACCTTGGGCGTGGGGTATCTCGTCCCGGCTGCTCCCGGCCAGCGAAGCACAGCCATCGCACCTTACCTTGGACGAGGGGCTCTCCTCACCGCCGCCCTTCCTGACCTCGGTCGTGGGGTAGCTCCTCTCGGCCGTGCTCTTAGTGCGCGACGCAGCCGGCGGGGCAGTGATATCAAATGATACTTGTCTTTGTCTTTACTTCACTATGATAATCCATAGGTCCATCCATGTTGTTGCAAATGGCAATATTTCATTGTTTTTTATGGCTGAGTAATATTTCATTATATATATATCATATTCTACCTTTTTATAGCTAAGTAATTTTTCAAGTCTATCCATATTCTGTCTATCCATCTGTCAATGGACATTTAGTTTGCATCCATGTCTAAGCTATTATAAATAGTGCTGCTATGAACATTGGGGTGCATGTATCTCTTCAAATTAAGGTTTTCATCTTTTCCAAATATAATCCCAGGAGTGGGATTGCTGGATCATATGGTAATCAATCCTATTTTTAGTTTTTTAAAGAAACTAAAATACTGTATTCCATAGTGGCTGCAGCAATTTACCTTTCCACCAACAGTGTAGAAGGGTTCTCTTTTGTCCATACCCTCTCCAGCATTTGTTGTTTGTAGACTTTTTGATGATGGTGATTCTGATCAGTGTGAGGTGATACCTCACTGTAGTTTTGATTTGCATTTCTCTAATAATTAGAGATGTTGAGCATTTTTTCCTGTGCCTGTGGGCCACCTGAATGTCGTGTGTGTGTGTGTGTCAGTCATGTCCGACTCTTGCAGTCTCATGGACTGTAACCCACCAGGCTCCTCTGTCCAGGGAGTTTTCCAGGCAAACATATTGGAATCGGTTGCCATTTCCTTCTCCAGAGGATCTTCCCAACCCAGGGACCAAACCTGCATCTCCTGCATTGGCAGGTTGGATCCTTTACCACAACCAACACCTGGGAAGCCCATGTTCTCTTTAAAAATATTAAGTTTTCTGCCCTTTTTTTGACTGAGTTGTTTGTTTTCTGATATTGAGCTATATGAGCTGCGGTGTATTTTGGAAACTAAGCCCTATCGGTCACATTGTTTGCAAATATTTTCTCCCATTCAGTGAAAGTAAAAGTTGCTCAGCCATGTCTGACTCTTTGCTACCCCATGGACTGTATGTAGCCTGCCAGGCTCCTCAGTCCATGGAATTCTCCAGGCCAGAATACTGGAGTGGGTAGCCATTCCTTTCTCCAGGGGATCTTCCCAACCCAGGGATCAGACCCAGGTCTCCCACATTGCAGCTTCTTTACCAGCTGAGCTACCAGAGAAGCCGCCA
The DNA here is from genome assembly GCA_935064755.1 of Tragelaphus eurycerus. NCBI lineage: Eukaryota > Metazoa > Chordata > Mammalia > Artiodactyla > Bovidae > Tragelaphus > Tragelaphus eurycerus. The sequence continues at coordinate 5,583,162 of CAKXYN010000092.1, read as the reverse complement.
TTCAGTAGGCAGTCTTTTCATTTTGCGCTAGGCTGTGTCCCCAGGGTGGGCTCCAGTTGTCTCCAGCCTATCCAGGAAACTCTTTAAGATCAGCAGGTCGGTCTGACCCAGGCTTCTTTCCCTGAAGAATTACTACTGCCTTGAGCCCCTGAAGTGTGAGATTTTGTGTGCACTCTTTAGGAGTATAGTCTCTAACTCCACTAGTCCTCTAAGTTTTCTGAAAGTAAGCCCTGCTGGCCTTCAAAGCCAAACATTCTGGGGACTCATCTTCCTGGTGCAGGACCCCAGGCTGGGGAGCCCGACATGATACTCAGACCCCTCACTCCTTGGAGAGAACTTTTGCAGCTGTAATTGTTCTCCCATTTGTGAGTCGTCCACGTGGGGATATGGGTCTTGACTGTACTGCAGCTCTGCCCACCCCCACTCATCTCGTTCCCATTCCTTCTTCATATTTTTACTAGAAGATTTTTATAGATCTTTTCTATAGATTCTGGTCTTTCTGATCACTAGCTGCTCTAGTGTGCCTGTGAGAAGAGGGGAACTCAGGATCTACCTACTCCACTATCTTGGATCAGGGTCAGGAAGAATTAGTTTTTAAAACGGCAAAGCCCCTACCTCACAGGATTGTTGTGATGATTAAATTACATAATCCATACAAAGAGTGAAGCCTAGTACCTGGTACATAGTACACACTCAACAAACATTATCTTTAAAAATAGTGTGAAGTAGTATTAATACCCCCACTGTATATAACTGTAGATCTAATTCCAAACTTTCAAACATTCATTAAATAACTTCACATCATGCTCAGCAGCCACTTTTAATACCTCTGTCTCTTCTAAGCAGATTTTTTTTTGTTGTTGTTAAACCACTCAGGCAAAGAAACTTCCTGGAGTGTCTAGGGGATCAACCAACAGAAGCTGGGTAAAATATTAATAATACTTATTTTTAATACAATGTTTATTATAACAATTATATACTGGGCCCTCCGCTTACATAATGAATGCAAGGAACTTTTTTCATCATCAAGTCAGTGTCTTGGGAAACCAGCAGGTTAAAGACCATTCAACACTGTGATGTGAGTGCCACCTACTGCTGAGAAACTTAAAGGCACGCTCAGATAGTCTTAATGTCTCTATTTGGTTCATGACGACTTGTTCCTTCAGATGGATGAAACTTCAGTTAGTTAAAAAGCTCAAACTTAAAAAGTTCTCTTTAACTTTTAGTTAGCTAGTTAACCAGCCAACTATTGGTAACGGACCCTCTTTTAACTGGAAAATTCTGTCTTTTAACTACTTAAGTTTTAAAATTTTAAGTTATTTTAACTCTGAGTGATTTAAGTAATTATTTCTAAGACTAGCTCAACGGGCCTGTCTTTATGATCTATAACATAAAACTTCAATTCCACTTTCATTGAGAACTTTAAGGAAGGCACTAGACATGGAGGAAACAAGTTTTAAAAAATTATCTCAGTAGAGAGCAACAATATAAAAATTTGTTGTTGTTGTTTAGTCACTATATTATGTCCAACTCTTTTGTGTCCCCATGGACGTTAGCCTTCCAGTCTCCTGTCCATGGGATATTCCAGGCAAGAATACTAGGTTGCCATTTCCTTGTAGAGGGGAACTTCCCAACCCAGGGATCAAACCTGTGTCTCCTAAATTGGCAGGCAGATTCTTTACTGCTGAGCTACCAGGGAAAGCCCAATATAAAAATAATATGATCAAATGTTAAGTGCTAAAAGGCAAGAATGAAGGAAAATCAGAAAAAAAAAATGAGAAAGCAGTTAGCTCTGAGTGAGAGTCTACAGATGTAACCTTTGAACTACAGAACAGGTAGGAATTCATTCATTTGTCCATTCACTTATTAAGTGCCTACTCTTTGCAAACAGACAAATCATATAGGATTCATTTTCTAAAAGAGCCCATAAACTAGTAGGTGAGAGAGATTTATAAGTATTTCTTTCCCCACCAGAATAAAATCTGGTAATTTGGAATGGAAATAAAAACATCAGATACCCATGTATACAAAGAAATCCACATCCAGTATAAAGCACTATAATAGTATTAAGTATTATTAAGTATAATAATCATGCAAGGGCATGATTAATCACATTCCTCAGTGAGTCCCTGTAGTGGAATATGAGTTCTTTGATGGTGAAATGTGCTTATTTGTTTTGTAACCCCTAGACCAGCACAAGACCTGCAACATAGCCACCAATTGAGGCTGGATGAATTGTGCTCGGGGAGGGAAAAGACCAAGAAGGGTTTATCAAGAAGATTGAGCTGGGTGTTAAAGTTAAGAAGGAGTTTTCAAGGTTTACAGGGGAAGAGGGGGTTGGGGGGATGTGGGGAAAAAGCCAAAGAAGAATAACAGAACAAAGGAACTGACATGGAAAAAAGATAGATTTGTAAGAGGTTTCCCTGTTGTTGTTGTTCAGTTGCCCAGTCATGTTCAACTCTTTGCAATCCCATGGACTGCAGCATGTCAGGCCTCCCTGTCCCTCACCACCTCCCAGAGTTTGCCCAAGTTCATGTTCATTGCATCGGTGATGCCGTCCAGCCATCTCATCCTCTGACGCCCTCTTCTCCTTCTGCCCTCAATCTTTCCCAGCATCAGGGACTTTTCCAATGAGTCATCTGTTTGCATCAGATGACCAATTACTAGAGCTTCAGCTTCAGCATCAGTCCTTCCAGTGAATATTCAAGGTTGATCTTTCTTAACATTGACTGGTTTGATCTCCTTGTTGTCCAAGAGACTTTAAGGATCTTCTCCAGCACCACAGTTTGAAGGCATCAGTTCTTGGCGTTCTGCCTTCTTTACAGCCCAGCTCTCACAACCTTACATGACCACTGGGAAGACTATACCCTTGACTACACGGACATTTGTCAGCAGAGTAAGTCCTCGGCTTTTCAACCTGGTGAGTCATTGGTAAAGAATCCACCTGTCAGTACTGGAGACATAAGTTCGATCTCTGATCCTCAAAGAGCCCACATGCCTAGGAGCAACTAAGCCCATGAGCCATAACTATTGAGCCCCTGCTCTAGAGCTTGGGAATCACAGCTATTGAAGCCTGCATGCCCGAGAGCCTGAGCTCCAAAACAAGAGAAGCCACTGAAATGAGAAGCCCATGCACTGCAACTATAGAGTAGCCCATGCTCACTGCAACTCCAGAAAGCCCATTTGCAGCAACAAAGATGCAGCACAGCCAAAAATAAATAAATCAGATAGATTTGAGAAAAAGCATAGCCCATTGGGAAACTGCAAATTGCTTGCTATTTTCAGAGTATAGGGTGAAAACAGGGAATTGATGGGATATTTGATTGGAGAAATAGAAAAAAAAACCCCACGTAATGGGGGACCTTGCATGCCATACACAGGAGTGATGACATTACTGTGCACAGATATGGGTGTTGGAACGGCAACTCAAATGGCAATGGAGAAGCTGGATCAGAGTGGGAAGGAGACTGAATAAGAGAAACTTAGCAGAAAGGCGGGCAAGTAGACAGTACAGACTAAACTAAAGTCATGGAGACAGAAAGGGACAGATTCCAGAGATATTTGTGACTGTTTTGACAATATGGAAGACTAGAGATCCTGAAATTCTTCTGCTGGATATCCCCCCAAAATACTCAACATACTAGTACACACACTGTCTCACTCTTTTACATGATAAGATTCAATATAGGAAGGAAAAGGAAATCTGATGAAACCAGGAGTGAAATGGTGGTTGTGGGTGGGTGTTTGGTGGTTTGGTTTTTTTTTTTTTTTTTTGGCTGTGCTGAGTCTTCTTTGCAGCATGTAGGCTCTTTGTTGCTGCATACGGGCTTTCTTTAGTTGGGGCGAGTGGGGGCTATTCCTCATTGCAGTGTGCAGGCTTTGTGGTGGCTTCTCTTATTGCTAAGCGTCGGCTCTAGGGCATGTAGGCTTCAGTAGCTGCAATGTGGGTTTAGTAATTGCAACTCACTGGCTCTAGAGCTGAGTCAGTAGTTGTGGCTCATAGGCTTGGTTGCCCAGCTGCATGTGGGATCTTTGTTCTCAGACCAGGCATCAAACCTACAGTCCCTGCATTGCAAGGCAGATTCTTAACCACTGGGCCACTAGGAAAATGCCAAAATGGGAGTTTAAGGCTAGAGAGAAGAGCATGGGGTCAGGAAAGGTGATGAAATAAGCGGCGACTGTGCATGATGATGACTTCAGCTATCCTATAGTCATACTGCACAAGGACCAAGGACAGGAGCGCCACTGTATGGAGGGAGCTGAGAATAAAGCCTTGGGCCTACCCAGGGCAGGGCTAAAGCAGAAAGACCATGCTAGGACACAGGAAAGGCTAGGCTGAGGAAGCTAGGCCTTCCCCAGTGGCTCAGACGATAAAGAATCTGCCTGCAATGCAGGATAACCAAGTTCAATCCCTAGGTCGGCAAGATCCCATGGAGAAGGCAATGGTTACCCACTTCCAGTATTCTTGCCTGGAGAACTCCATGGACAGAGGAGCCTGGAGGGCTACAGTCCATGGGGTCGCAAAGAGTCAGATACGACTGAGTGACTAACCCGTTCACACTTTTAAGGGGAAGAAATCATTCGCACAAAGGTAGGAAACAAAGAAAACAGGTTTTGGCCTTGGCTCGCAGAGAAGTTTAAAAAAAGAAAATCTCCCCTGAGAATTTTAGTGATTGACCAGCTCTCACATCTTTATGGCCAGAATCTCCATTTATTCTAATGGTCTTAAAAACTGCAAATCCCTCCTCCTCTCAAAAATCATTAGACAGAATGGACTAATTCTTGCCTGGAAAACCCCATGGACATCATAATAAGTCTAGTGAATATCATAATCTCATATAGATCAGATCAGATCAGTCGCTCAGTCGTGTCCGACTCTTTGCGACCCCATGAACCGCAGCACACCAGGCCTCCCTGTCCATCACCAGCTCCCGGAGGTCACTCAGACTCACACCCATCAAGTCAGTGATGCCATCCAGCCATCTCATCCTCTGTCGTCCCCTTCTCCTCCTGCCCTCAATCCCTCCCAGCATCAGAGTCTTCTCCAATGAGTCAACTCTTCGCATGAGGTGGCCAAAATACTGGAGTTTCAGCTTTAGCATCATTCCTTCCAAAGAAATTCCAGGATTGATCTCCTTCAGAATGGACTGGTTGGATCTTCTTGCAGTCCAAGGGACTCTCAAGAGTCTTCTCCAACACCACAGTTCAAAAGCATCAACTCTTCGGCGCTCAGCCTTCTTCACAGTCCAGCTCTCACATCCATACATGACCACAGGAAAGACCATAGCCTTGACTAGGCGAACCTTTGTTGGTAAAGTAATGTCTCTGCTTTTGAATATGCTGTCTAGGTTGGTCCTAACTTTCCTTCCAAGGAGTAAGCGTCTTTTAATTTCATGGCTGCAGTCACCATCTGCAGTGATTTTGGAGCCCAGAAAAGTAAATTCTGACACTGTTTCCACTGTTTCTCCATCTATTTCCCATGTAGTGATGGGACCAGATGCCATGATCTTTGTTTTCTGAATGTTGAGCTTTAAGCCAACCTTTTCACTCTCCACTTTCACTTTCATCAAGAGGCTTTTTAGCCCCTCTTCACTTTCTGAATATCTCATATAGATACAAAATTTAAAAATAGAAAAAATTTTCCTTGTGATAACTCCTTGGATTTATTCTTAACAACTTTCATATATGACATTATTGTTGTTCTTCAGTCGCTAAGTCATGAATGACTTTTGCAGCCCCATAGACTGTAGCCCATCAGGCTCTTCTGTCCATAGGATTTCCCAGGCAAGAATATTGGAGTGAGTAACCATTCCTTTCTCCAGGGAATCTTCCCAACCCAGGGATTGAAGCTGGGTCACCTGCGTTGCGGGCAAATTCTTTACCATCTGAGCCACGAGGGAAGTTCTTATATAATATAGAGCAGAGTTAATTATATTTATCAATGTTGTACATTACATTCGTAGAACTTATTTATCTTATAAGTGGAAGTTTGTACCTCCTGGCCACTTTTATCCAACTCCTCCTCTCCCTACCCTCTGCTATGGTAACCACAAATCTGATCCCTTTTCCTATGCATTTGTTTGCTTGCTTGTTTTTGAAGTATAATTGAACCTACAACACTATGTTAGCTCCTGTTACACAGTATAGTGATTCAATATCTCTATGTGCTTCAAAATGTCACCATAAATCTAGTTACCATACAAAGATATTACACAGTTATTGATGATACTCCCCACACTATACATTGCATATCCATGACTCATTTATTTTGCAACTGGAGGTTTGCATCTATTAATCCTCTTCACTTCTTTCTTTCCTTCTCCTACTTACCTCCCTTCTGGCAACCACCTATTTGTTCTCTGTACCTATAACTCTGTTTTCGTTTTGCTATGTTTGTTCATTTGTTGTGTTTCTTAGAGTCCACATACAAGTGAAATCATACAGTATTTGTCTTTATTTGACTTAACATAGTACCCTCTAGGTCCATCCTTAAGGACTTATAACTATTTTATTAAAAAAATAAAAATAAAAAGAGCGAAAGGGTAAGTCTTATAGATATTTTTGTGGTCTTATACATTGATCAGTTGATTCCAAATTTACATGGAAATGCAAAACAACTCTTTGTTGTTCAGTCACTCAATCGTGTCCAACTCTGCAACCCTATGGACTTCAACACACCAGCTTCCCTGGCCTTTACCATCTCCCAGAGCATGCTCAAACTCATGTCCAACTCTAGAACAGTTAAAATAATTTTGAAGAGAAACAAAATCAGAGGACTTTGTTTGACTCTACTTGATTTTTAATACTTAATATAAAGCTACAATAGTCAAGATAGTGTGGTATTGGTGTAAGAACACACATATGGCTTAATAGAGTCCAGATATAGACCTACCCCTACAGTCAGCCTTCTGTATCTGCAGGTTCTGCATCTGTGAATCCAACCAACTTGGAAGGAAAATATTTTTTTTTAATTACTAGAAAGTTTCAAAACATAAAAAACTTGAATTTGTTGTGCACCAGCAACCACTTACATAGTATTTACATTGTACTAGGTATATATAAGTAATCTAAAGATAAAAAAGTATATGGATTTATTTATACTAGATTTAAAGTATATGGAAGGATGTGTGTTAGATTATATGAAATACTAAATGATTTTATATAAGGGACTTGAGCATCTGAGGATTTAGATATCCACTGGGGTCCTGGAACAAATTCCCTGTAAATACCAAGGGATGATTCTATATGATTAATTGATTTTTAATCAAGATACGAGGGTAATTCAAAAGAGAAAAGTTGGCCTTTTGAAAACATGGTGCTAGAATACCTATATATGCAAAATTGAAAAACCTTGACCCTTATCTTATACTACATACAGAAATTAACTTAAAACAGAAAAGAACTAAATATAAGAGCTAAAATTATAAAATTTCTAGAAGAAAATATAGGGCAAAAATCATTTTGACCTTAACAAAGATGTTTCAGATACAACACTGAAAGTATAACCCATACAGGAAAAAAAATGGTAAATCAGAACTTATCAGTATTAAAAATTTTAGTTTTTCAGAAAACATTGTTAAGGAAATAAAAAACGAAGCCACAAGATTGAGCAAATATTTGCAAAACATATCTAATGAAGAACTGTATCCAAAATATAAAAAAAAGTCTTATAACACAACAAAAGGAGGAAAAACAGCCCAGTTAAAAAAAAAAATAGGTACAAGGCATGAACAGAAATGTCAGTAAAGAAAACATACAGTAGCACATGAAAAGATGCTCAAATCATTAGTCATTAGGAAAATATAAATTAAAACCACAGGAAGTTGTTGTTTTATATCTTCTAGTTCAGAGAAGGCAATGGCACCCCACTCTAGTACTCTTGTCTGGAAAATCCCATGGATGGAGGAGCCTGGTGGGCTGCAGTCCATGGGGTCGCTAGAGTTGGACACGACTGAGCGACTTCACTTTCACTTTTCACTTTCATGCATTGGAGAAGGAAATGGCAACCCACTCCAGTGTTCTTGCTTGGAGAACCCCAGGGACGGGGAAGCCTGGTGGGCTGCCGTCTATGGGGTCACACAGAATCGGACACAACTGAAGTGACTTAGCAGCAGCAGTTTGTGGAAAATTAAATAAAGAAATTTGACAATATCAAGGGTTGGTGAGGATGAAAAGAGTCAGGAATTCTTATATTTTGCTTGTGTTTGTGTAAACTGATATAAACACTTTGGAAAAGGGAACTCCTTGGTGATCTAATGGTTAGGACTCCATGCTCTCACTGCCCAGGGCCTAGGTTCAATCCCTGATCTGGGAGCTAAGATTCCATGAGCCACACAGCACAGCCTAAAAACAAACAAACAAACAAACAAACAAACACAAAGTACACAAAACAAAAACAATTTGCCGTAACCTGGTCTACATACACCACAGAGAAATGCACAGGTCTATCAGAGATTGTATATGGCTAAATGTGATAATAAGGAAAAAAACAATGGAAATAATTCAAATGTTCATTGACAGGAAAATGGATAAATAAATCACAGTATGGTCACACAATAAAATACTACACAACAGTGAAAAATAAATCCATTACAGTTACATGCAATAGCATAGTTGAATTCCTCAAAAGTAAGTCTACTAATAGTATAAAAACCAAGTCAGGAAATGTACATAAACTTTAAAATCAAATGTAATGGAGTAGTTTATCCCAACACACACACACACACAATATATTTGACAGAATTATAAAGATAAGAGAAGAATGAAAAAAAAAATCTGCCTAAAATAGTAATTACCCAGAGGAGGGAGGCAGAAGCATGATGACAAAAGGGGTCCAATGGGAGATCTCAGTGATGCTCACTTTTTAGGTTGGTTGGTGGTTCCACGGGCACTCATTCTATTATTGTGCCTCACAACTTATACATAAGCCTTGTATATTCTTCCAATCTCTCAAATAGTACTTAGTGAATAAAAGATATTTAGAAAGTTGGCTCAATGTGTAAGAAAGAAATCTAAGATAGTAACAGAATGTACTATAGTAAGTCTCTTATGGGGAGTTGTTTTTTTTTTTAAACTCCCCAAAACTTTTCTTGCTCTACCACATATATTTTGTATTTGTGTGGAATCTTTTTCTTTCAAACTGTAGCTAAATTTGTGTTAGCTGAACTTGTGCTAAGTCTACTTTAGGTCTTTTAAAGGCTCGTGCAAGGAACATGAGGGATTTCTAATAAATGTAGCTGCTTGATGACAATGCTTGTGATTCTTGTAAGCTTCAGATTATCTCATGCTTACTTAAAAGACTGAAGTGGAAAAATGTCATAACTATTCCTTTTATGGGGTATCTCCTCCCCGCCGCCGCCCCTGACCTCAGACACTGGGTATCTCCTCTCAGCCGCCCCCCTGACCTCGGATGCGGGATAGCTCCTTTCAGCCGTTCCTGTGCCGTCACAGTCTGGTACCCTCGCTGCAGCCCCTGACCTACCCCCTGACCTCGGACGTGGGGTAAGTGGCACGCAGTGGAGAGTACCAGACTGCGACGGCGCAGGAACGGCCGAAAGGAGCTACCCCGTGTCCGAGGTCAGGGGCGGTGGTCGGGAGGACCAACCCCACGTCCAAGGAGCTGTGGTTGCGCGGGCGCCGGAGGGCCTAGAGGAGCTATCCCACGTTGAAGGTCAGGAAAGGTGGCGGTGAGGAGAGACTGCTCGTCCAAGGTAAGGAGCAATGGCTGCGCTTTGCTGGAGCAGCCGTGAAGACATACCCCACGCCCAAGGTAAGAGAAACCCAAGTAAGACTGTAGTTGTTGAGAGAGGGCATCAGAAGGCAGACACACTGAAACTATACTCACAGAAAACCAGTCAATCTAACCACACTAGGACCACAGCCTTGTCTAACTCAATGAATCTAAGCCATGGGGCAAACCAAGATGGGCGGGCCATGGTGGAGAGATCTGACAGGATGTGGTCCACTGGAGAAGGGAATGGCAAACCACTTCAATATTCTTGTCTTGAGAACCCCATGAACAGTATGAAAAGGCAAAATGAAGGGATACTGAAAGAGAAACTCCCCAGGTCAGTAGGTGCCCAATATGCTACTGAATCAGTGGATCAGTGGAGAAATAACTCCAGAAAGAATGAAGGGATGGAGCCAAAGCAAAAAGAATACCCAGCTGTGGATGTGTCTGGTGATAGAAGCAAGGTCCGATGCTGTAAAGAGCAATATTGCATATAAACCGGGAATGTCAGGTCCATGAATCAAGGCAAATTAGAAGTGGTCAAACAAGAGACGGCAAGAGTGAATGTTGACATTCTAGGAATCAGCAAACTGAAATGGACTGGAATGGGCGAGTTTAACTCAGATGACTACTATATCTACTACTGCGGGCAGGAATCCCTCAGAAGAAATGGAGTGGCCATCGTGGTCAACAAAAGAGTCTGAAATGCAGTACTTGGATGCAATCTCAAAAACGACAGAATGATCTCTGTTCGTTTCCAAGGCAAACCATTGAATATCATAGTAATCCAAGTCTATGCCCCAACCAGTAACGCTGAAGAAGCTGAAGTTGAATGGTTCTATGAAGACCTACAAGACTTTTTAGAACTTAAAAAGATGTTTTAGACCCCAAAAAGATGTCCTTTTCATTATAGGGGACTGGAATGCAAAAGTAGGAAGTCAAGAAACACCTGGAGTAACAGGCAAATTTGGCCTTGGAATATGGAATGAAGCAGGGCAAAGACTAATAGAGTTTTGTCAAGAAAATGCACTGGTCATAACAAACACCCTCTTCCAACAACACAAGAGAAGACTCCATACATGGACATCACCAGATGGTCAACACCAAAATCAGATTGATTCTATTCTTTGCAGCCAAAGATGGAGAAGCTCTATACAGTCAGCAAAAACAAGACCAGGAGCTGACTGTGGCTCAGACCATGAACTCCTTATTGCCAAATTCAGACTGAAATTGAACAAAGTAGGGAAAACACTAGACCATTCAGGTATGACCTAAATCAAATCCCTTATGATTATACAGTGGAAGTGAGAAATAGATTGAAGGGCCTAGATCTGATAAATAGAGTGCCTGATGAACTATGGAATGAGGTTCGTGACATTGTACAGGAGACAGGGATCAAGACCATCCCCATGGAAAAGAAATGCAAAAAAGCAAAATGGCTGTCTGGGGAGGCCTTACAAATAGCTGTGAAAAGAAGAGAAGCAAAAAGCAAAGGAGAAAAGGAAAGATATAAGCATCTGAATGCAGAGTTCCAAAGAAGAGCAAGAAGAGATAAGAAAGCCTTCTTCAGCGATCAATGCAAAGAAATAGAGAAAAACAACAGAATGGGAAAGACTAGGGATCTCTTCAAGAAAATCAGAGATAGCAAAGGAACATTTCATTCAAAGATGGGTTCGATAAAGGACAGAAATGGTATGGACCTAACAGAAGCAGAAGATATTAAGAAGAGGTGGCAAGAATACACAGAAGAGCTGTACAAAAAAATCTTCACGACCCAGATAATCATGATGGTGTGATCACTGACCTAGAGCCAGACATCCTGGAATGTGAAGTCAAGTGGGCCTTAGAAAGCATCACTACGAACAAAGCTAGTGGAGGTGATGGAATTCCAGTTGAGCTCTTTCAAATCCTGAAAGATGATGCTGTGAAAGTGCTGCACTCAATATGCCAGCAGATTTGGAAAACTCAGCAGTGGCCACAGGACTGGAAAAGTCAGTTGTCATTCCAATCCCAAAGAAAGGCAATGCCAAAGAATGCTCAAACTACCACACAATTGCACTCATCTCACACGCTAGTCAAGTAATGCTCAAAATTCTCCAAGCCAGGCTTCAGCAATACATGAACCATGAACTTCCTGATGTGCAAGCTGGTTTTAGAAAAGGCAGAGGAACTAGAGATCAAATCCCCAACATCTTCTGGATCATGGAAGAAGCAAGAGAGTTCCAGAAAAACATCTATTTCTGCTTTATTGACTATGCCAAAGCCTTTGACTGTGTGGATCACAATAAACTGTGGAAAATTCTGAAAGAGATGGGAATACCAGACAACCTGATCTGCCTCTTGAGAAATGTGTATGCAGGTCAGAAAGCAACAGTTAGAACTGGACATGGAACAACAGACTGGTTCCAAATAGGAAAAGGAGTTCGTCAAGGCTGTATATTGTCACCCTGCTTATTTAACTTATATGCAGAGTACATCATGAGAAACGCTGGACTGGAAGAAACACAAGCTGGAATCAAGATTGCCAGGAGAAATATCAATCACCTCAGATATGCAGATGACACCACCCTTATGGCAGAAAGTGAAGAGGAACTAAAGGGCCTCTTGATGAAAGAAAAAGTGGAGAGTGAAAATGTTGGCTTTGGAATGAATGATGCTAAAGCTGAAACTCCAGTACTTTGGCCACCTCATGCAAAGAGTTAACTTATTGGAGAAGACTCTAATGTTGGGAGGCATTGGGGGCAAGAGGAGAAGGGGATGACAGAGGATGAGATGGCTGGATGGCTTTACTAACTCACTGGATGTGAGTCTGAGTGAACTCCAGAAATTGATGATGGACAGGGAGGCCTGGCGTGCTGTGATTCATGGGGTTGCAAAGATTCAGACACGACTGAGCAGCTGATCCAATCTGATTCCTTTTATGTGACTTTTTCACTGTACAAATATGACCGTCTTGCCTCTAGGAGTAAGAGACAATCTTGATTACACAGATTTCTAAATTCTAATCTTTTCCATTCCCTCCCCAGCAATTGTTGAAGTATTGGCCAAGTTAAATTACTACCCAGAGAAGATCTTAACAAATGTGTGAAAACTGGTATAGTTCAATAATTTATGGTCCCTTGATTGGAGTTACTTTGCTTAATAGATGGATAGTTGGATGTATATCCCATGTTGGCATCAAAAGCTTCTGAAATCATTCTTGGGATCCTTATCCTGAGAACTAACTCTGGTCTGGGATCATGCCTTTTTGCCAACAGATCACAGACTAAGTTTTAGTGTGCTGCTCCTCTGTGTGAATCAAGGAAATACCTTGGGTAAGCCAAGGCTGAATGGTCCAAGGGTATATTTTTTTCTTATGAGAACTGAGACAAAGAGCAGTTCCAAGGACATGCTCATTAACATATTAAATGTTTACATACATGTTCTTGATTTATGAATGTTGGAAATGGTATACTGTAGGTAATTTGTGAGAAGATGTTGCTATCTTTGGGATGTACTTGAAATTCAGGGGCGCTGGACACTCCACTAAAGCCCATTTGGCTGGACTTTTTTATGTATGGGAAAACAGTGAAGTACTTATAGAAATCTCAGCTGGGGAGACTTCAAGACTAAAATGGCCAGGTCAAAGTTCTTCAGCAAAACTGGGTAAGTTAGCCCAACCTGCTTCTTATACCCCACTGACAAAAAGACAAGAGAGTGACAAAGAGATGGAAGAAATTATTACAGATTTTATAATTCAAAATAAGGAGAGATTCTTTAAAATTTTTATTTATGAGGAACTTTTAATATAGGTTAATAAGTTGTTTGCTTTTAAAGACAAGGAATTAAAAGAGCATGATCTAAAAGCCATGTTATTCATGCAAATTTTCTGCAAGCTAATTGAGTGTTTAAGAGGTTTTTAAGGTGTTGCAAGATCTCAAAAATGATTGTTTATAAAAGGTTTCTCACAAGCAGCCAAATAAAAACCCTTAATTGAAAACTTAAATCTTCTTTGGTTAAAAGGTGTAAAAACAAATTATTTTTTAAATGTCTGTTTGCACGAATGAATATGCATAAGAATATTTTGTGTTTTGTGCACAAATCTAAAGACATAACTTTTATTGGTATTGTGATTAAATTGTAAAAACCCAATAATCCTAAAGTGGTACAAATTAAGTTGTTTTAACTACTAATTTTGTATTTCAGCATACCCCCACAGGAGCAAAAGAGTGAACTTTTAAGTTCCAAAACAATGGCAGCAGCCAGACAAAAAATTGTTGTGATTAAATAATTATAAAATGCTTGTCAGGGCAGCAAAGGAGACTCAGACGTAAAGAACAGACTTTTGGACCCAGTGGAAGAAGGTGAGGGCAGTATGATTTGAGAGAATAGCATCGAAAAATATACATTACCTTATGTAAAATAGACGACCAGTGGGAATTTGATGCATGAAGCAGGGCATCCAAAGCCAATGCTCTGGAACAACTTAAAGAGATTGGGTGGGGAGGGAGTGGGAGGGATTCAGGATGGGGGTGGTGGAAAACATGTATACCTATGGCGATTCATGTTGATGTATGGCAAAAACCATCACAATGTTCTAAAGTAAATGTACTCTAATTAAAATAAATAAATTAACTTTAAAAAAAATGCTTGTGTACCCACAGGTGCACACACATAGCTACACATCTGGTAACAAACACACAGTTTCTCCATACCTCACACTTAAGTGAGGAAAGAGTCACTTTGCATCTTCATGGGCCTGGTGGCTCAAATGGTAAAGAATCTGCCCTCAATGCAGGAAACCTGGGTTCAATCTCTGGACTGGGAAGATCCCCTGGAGAAGAAAATGGCAACCCACTCTAGTATTCTCGCCTGGGAAATTCCACGGACAGAGGAGCCTGGCAGGCTAAAGTCCATAGGGTCACAAAGAGTTGGATATGACTGAGTGACTAACACTTTCACTTTTTTGCATCTTTATTCCAAAGACCTTGGTTTCTGGGCTGATAATAAGGAGTAATGCTACTCCTTTATCTTTTTTGGTAGAGAGGAAAACTCAGAGTTTTGGGGGGGTTGTTTTGATGTAAATTTTAATTTTAAGTTTTAGAACTTTCATATTAAATGTTTAAGTTCAAAGGTAATGAAATATATGACATAATGAATCTAGGAGCACTAATATTTCTTACTGTGGAAATGTTCTTACTTAATAAGTGAAATAATAAAGAAAATTTATTGGTAAAAATTTTAATGAACTTCTTTTTTTTTTTTTTTTTTTTAAGTGACTTCATGGTTCACATCTGAAGGGAAACCGTAGATCCTACAAAATAAAAAATTGGGAATACCTGGATAACCATGAAGATATCACTTACCTGGAACCTGACCTCCTGGAGTGGAAAGTTAAGTGGGCCTTAGGAAGCATCACTGCAAACAAAGCTAGTGGAGGTGATGGAATTCCAGTTGAGCTATTTCAAATTCTAAGAGATGATGCTGTTAAAGTGCTGCACTCAATTATGTCAGCAAATTTGGAAACCTCAGCAGTGGCCACAGGACTGGAAAAGGTCAGTTTTCATTCCAATCCCAAAGAAGGGCAATGCCAAAACATGCTCCTTTCATATGGTAGTACAGTAATGCTCAAAATCCCCCAAGCTAGGCTTCAATAGTATGTGAACCCCAAACTTCCAGTTGTATAAGCTGGATTTAGAAAAAACAGAGAAATCAGAGATCAAATTGTCAACTTTTGTTGGATCACAGGGAAAGCAAGGGAATTCCAGAAAAACATCTATTTCTGCTTCATTGACTATGCTAAAGCCTTTGTGTGGATCACAACAAATATGTGGAAAATTCTTAAAGAGGTGGGAATACCAGACCACCTTACATGTCTCCTGAGAAACCTGTATGTGGGTCAAGAAGCAATAGTTAGTGCCCTACATGGAACAATGGACTGGTTCAAAATTAAGAAAAGAGTACAACAAGGCTGTATATTGTCACCGTGCTTATTTAACTTCTATGCAGAGTACATTATGCAGATTGCTGGGCTTGATGAATCACAGTCTGGAATCAAGATTGCTTGGAGAAACATCAACAACCTCAGATTTTCAGATGATACCACTCTAATGGCAGGAAGTGAAGAGGAACTTAAGAGCCTCTTGATGACAGTGAAAGAGGAGAGTGAAAAAGCTGGCTTAAAACTAAACATTTAAATAACAAAGATCATGGCATCTGGTCCCATCACTTTATGGCAAATAGATGGGGAAAGAGGAAGCAGTGGCAGATTTTATTTTCTTTGGCTCCAAAATCACTGCTGATGGTGACTGCAGCCATGAATTTAAAAGATGCTTGCTCCTCGGAAGAAAAGCTATGACCAACCTAGACAGCCTATTAAAAAGCAGAGACATCACTTTGCTAACTAAGGTCTGTATGGTCAAAGCTATTGTTTTCTCAGTAATCATGTACGGATGAGAGAGTTGCACCTAAAAAAGGCTAAGTGCCGAAGAATTTATGTTTTTGAATTGGATGCTGGAGAAGGCTCTTGAGAGTCCCTTGGACTACAAGATCAAATCAGTCAATCCTAAAGGAAATCAACCCTGAATACTCATTGAAAGGACTGATGTTGCAATTGAAACTTGAATACTTTGGCCACCTGATGCAAAGAGCCAACTCGTTGGAAAAGACTATGATGCTGGGAAACATTGAAGGCAAATGGAGAAGAGGGTGGTAGAGGATGAGATGGTCAGATATCATCGACTCTATGGACATGAATTTGAGCAAACTCTGGGAGATAGTGAAGGACAGGGAGACCTGTTGTGCTGCAATCCATGGAGTCAACTTAGTGACCAAACAATAACAAGCAACACGATATAAAATACATATACATGCATATAGATAGATAAGGATATATCATCTGTCAATGGACATTTAAGTTGCTTTCATATCTTGGCTATTGTGAATAATGCTGCAGTGAATATAGGGATGTATATATCTTTTCAAGTTAGTGGAGGTTTTTTTGGTTGGTTTTTTCCTCCCTTTGGAAAAATACCCAGAAGTATAATTACTAGATTGTATGATAGGTCTGTGTTTTTTTTTTTTTTTTTTTATTTTGGGGGAAAAATTCCATACTGATTTCCAGAGTGGCTGCACCAGTTTACATTCCCATCAACAGTGCATGAGGGTTCTGTTTTCACATCCTCAACAATACTTGTTTGTTGTCTTTTAGATAACAGCCATCCTGACAAGTGTGACTTGACATCTCATTCTGGTTTTGACTTGCATTTCCCTGATGATTGGTGATGTTGAGCATCTTCTCATGTTGACCATCTGTATGTCTTCTTTGGAAAATGTCTATTCAGAGCTTCCCAAGTGGAGCTAGTGGTAAAGAACCTACCTGCCAGTGCAGGAGACTTAAGAGACTTTGATCCTTGGGTTAGGAAGATCCCCTGGAGGAGGGCATGGCAATCAACTCCAATATTCTTGCTTGGAGAATCCCCATGGACAGAGAAACGCGGCAGGTTACAGTCCATAGGGTCACAAAGAGTCTGACACAACTGAAGTGATTTAGCATGGATGCATTTCCATTCTTTAGTAAGACTGTTTGTGTTCTTGAAGTTGAGTTGTATGAGTTCTTTGTATATTTTGCATATTTACCTCTTTTCAGATGTATCACTTGCAAATATCTTCTCCCATTTAGTAAGTTGCCTTTTTGTTTTGTTGATAGTTTCCTTCACTGTGCAAAAGCTTTTCTAGTTTGATGTAGTCCCATTTGTTTTCGTTTCTTCTGTCTGAGAAAACATACCAAAAAATAAAATTGCTGAGATCCATTTCAAAGATCAAACTGATCTTTCTTCTAGGAGTTTGATGGTTTCAGATCTTATATTCAGGTCTTTAATCCATTTCCAGTTTATTTTTGTCTATGGTGTGGTAAAGTACTCCAGTTTGATTCTTTAGCATGTATCTGTCCTGTTTTCCCAACACCATTTCTTGAAGAAGCTGTATTTTTCTTTTTGTATATTTTTGCCTCATTGTCATAGATTAGTTGACCATATAATTGTGGGTTCATTTCCAGGCTCTCTATTCTGTTCCATTGATCCATGTGTCTGTTTTTGATTACTGAAGCTTCGTAGTATAGTTTGAAATGAAGGTGTGTAATACCTCCAACTTTGTTCTTCTTTCTGAAGAATGTTTTGGTTATTCAGGTCTTTTGTGTTTTCATACAAATTTTAGAATTATTTCATCTACTTTTGTGAAACATGCCATTGGGCATTACCATAGGGATTGTACTGAAGCTGCAGATTACTGTGGGCAGCATGGTCATTTTAATAATATTAAATTAGTTCTTATAAGTCCTAGATGAAAAATATAAAATACAATTCCAAGAAAGCATTTCTTTACATTGTTTTAAATTGTGATATTTGTGATAACTTTTCATTACAATATTAATTTTATTATATTTTAATATTAAATTGCTTTTAAAATTCTTAACTGGCTTTTGGGGCTGTAGAATAAATTTATATATATATATATATATGAAGAGGAACTAAATAGCCTCTTGATGGAAGTGAAAGTGGAGAGTGAAAAAGTTGGCTTAAAGCTCAACATTCAGAAAACGAAGATCATGGCATCCAGTCCCATCACTTCATGGGAAATAGATGGGGAAACAATGGAAACAGTGTCAGACTTTATTTTTCTGGGCTCCAAAATCACTACAGATGGTGACTGCAGCCATGAAATTAAAAGACGCTTACTCCTTGGAAGGAAAGTTATGACCAACCTAGACAGCATATTCAAAAGCAGAGACATTACTTTGCCAGCAAAGGTTCGTCTAGTCAAGGCTATGGTTTTTTTCTGTGGTCATGTATGGATGTGAGAGTTGGACTGTGAAGAAGGCTGAGCGCTGAAGAATTGATGCTTTTGAAGTGTGGTGTTGGAGAAGACTCTTGAGAGTCCCTTGGACTGCAAGGAGATCCAACCAGTCCATTCTGAAGGAGATCAATCCTGGAATTTCTTTGGAAGGAATGATGCTAAAGCTGAAACTCCAGTACTTTGGCCACCTCATGCGAAGAGTTGACTCATTGGAGAAGACTCTGATGCTGGGAGGGATTGAGGGCAAGAGAAGAAGGGGACGACAGAGGATGAGATGGCTGGATGGCATCACTGACTCAATGGACATGAGTCTGAGTGACCTCCGGGAGTTGGTGATTGGACAGGGAGGCCTGGAGTGCTGCGATTCATGGGGTTGCAAAGAGTCGGACACGACTGAGCAACTGATCTAATCTGATCTGATATATATATACACACATGTCTGTATACACACACACACACATATACATATTCAAAGACTTTTTAAAGGTAACACTGAACTGCCTTAGATGAAAGATTTAAAATGACACTAGGAAATATACATTTGTATATAAAAAATATCTATAGTTAAGGAGTTATTGGGGCATCCCTGGTAGCTCAGACAGCAAAGAATCTGCCTGTAATGCAGGAGACTCAGGATCAATCCCTGGATTGGGAAGATCCCCTAGAGAAGGGAATGGCTACCCACTTCAGTATTCTTGCCTAGGAATTCCATGGACAGAGGAGCCTGGCAGGCTACAGTCCAGGAGGTCACAAAGAGCCAGACACCACCAAGCAACTAACACTTTGAAATTTTTTTAGACCAAATCTAATATAAGATTCTGTATCAATATTAGTTCATCTGTCAGATACATCCATGAGTGGTAGGATTTATACTTCTAGATAATATTCACACAAGACTGGGATAGACTATATCATTAATGACCCTGAAGACCAAGTTTCCCCATCCATATCCATGCCCTTGTCAAGACCCCTCCCATGTTGACTTTGGTCTTGGCCTTGGGATTTGATTTGGTGAAAGAAAGTATAATGCAGTATAAAACTGGAAGAGGTTTGTTACATACTTGTGTACTGAGTCCTGACCTCTTGGAATGCTGCTGTAGACGCCTAACCGGGAAGCCCCATGCAGCCTCTTTAAGGAGAAGTGGCCACGAGTATTACATGGGCTCTTTTCAAAACCCAAAACAGAATGGTAAAATAATGTAAGGTGAAGAGGAAATTAAGACATACTTAAATAAGACTTTTTTTAAAAAAGCGTATAAACTTTTAATAATATTGTGGTAAAACAACGTATTACATGGTATATTCAAGTTAGTTAGAAAATATTTTTAAAGATGAACCTAGAATTTTCCAGGAGTCAAAGGTGCTTTTCAAAACATTGTGAGGACTTGGAAGCCAGTTTAAAGAGTCCACACAGGTTAAAAATGTGACAGGTTTTGCTTCAAAAAGGAAATCAGGATTACACTTAATTTTTTAAAAGACTGTAAAAAGTCATGAATCCATAATGATACTCAAAAGAAAACAGAATTTATTTTCCTTTCAAATACTTGGTACTTTATTCAAGTAAATCTTATTCAGAGAAGGAAAAATATTGTTGTTGAAGTTTAAATGTAGATCTCTTTTCAAGATAGGATAAACATACACAGGATAAGAGAATCTTAGTGGCATGAGACAGACAAGACTCGCTTCCCCTGAAATATAAATAGGTTCATGAGTCTTCCTGTCACCCCCTCAGCACCCACCCACTTACCGGACATTCATCTACTTCAGTTCAGTTAGACAGTTCAGCCGCTCAGTCATGTCCTACTCTTTGCGACCCCATGTACTGCAGCACGCCAGGATTCCCTGTCCAACACCAACTCTCAGAGCTTACTCAAACTCATGTCCATTGAGTCGGTAATGCCATCCAACCATCTCATCCTCTGTTGTCCCCTTCTCCTCTCACCTTCAATCTTTCCCAGCATCAGAGTCTTTTCCAATGAGTCAGTTCTCCGCATCAGGTGGCCAAAGTACTGGAGTTTCAGCTTCAGCATCAGTTCTTCCAATGAATATTCAGGACTGATTTCCTTTAGGATTGACTGGGTGGATGTCCTTGCAGTCTGAGGGACTCTCAAGAGTCTGCTCCAACACCACAGTTCAAAAGCATCAATTCTTCCCCACTCAGCTTTCTTTATAGCCCAACTCTCACATCCATATATAACATGACTACTGGAAAAAAACATAGCTTTGACTAGATGGACCTTTGTTGGCAAAGGAATGTCTCTGCTTTTTAATATGCTGTCTAGGTTGGTCATAACTTTTCTTCCAAGGAGCAAGTGTCTTTTAATTTCATGGCTGCAGTAACCATCTGCAGTGATTTTGGAGCCCCCCAAAATAAGTCTGTCACTGTTTCCATTGTTTTCCAATCTATTTGCTATGAAGTGATGGGACCAGGTGCCATGATCTTAGTTTTCTGAATGTGGAGTTTTAAGCCAATTTTCTCACTCTTCTCTTTCACTTTCACCAAGAGGCTCTTTAGTTTTTCTTCGCTTTCTGCCATAAGGGTGGTGTCATCTGCATATCTGAGGTTATTGATATTTTTCCCGGCTTGTGCTTCATTCAGCCCAGCAGTTCTCATGATGCACTCTGCATATAAGTTAAATGAGCAGGGTGACAATATACAGCCTTGACATACTCCTTTCCCAATTTGGAACCAGTCTGCTGTTTCATCTCCATTTCTAACTGTTGCTTCTTGACCTGCATACAGATTTCTCAGGAGGCAGGTCCAGTGATCTGATGTTCCCATCTCATTAAGAATTTTCCAGTTTACACTGTGTGGATCACAATAAACTGTGGAAAATTCTGAAAGAGATGGGAATAACAGACCACCTGATCTGCTTCTTGAGAAATCTGCATGCAGGTCAGGAAGCAACAGTTAGAACTGGACATGGAACAACAGACTGGTTCCAAATAGGAAAAGGAGTTCGTCAAGGCTGTATATTGTCACCCTGCTTATTTAATTTATATGCAGAGTACATCATGAGAAACGCTGGACTGGAAGAAACACAAGTTGGAATCAAGATTGCTGGGAGAAATATCAATCACCGCAGATATGCAGATGACACCACCCTTATGGCAGAAAGTGAAGAGGAACTCAAAAGCCTCTTGATGAAAGTGAAAGTGAGGAGTGAAAGAGTTGGCTTAAAGCTCAACATTCAGAAAATGAAGATCATGGCATCCGGTCCCATCACTTCATGGGAAATAGATGAGGAAACAGTGGAAACCGTGTTAGACTTTAGTTTTCTGGGCTCCAAAATCACTGCAGATGGTGACTGCAGCCATGAAATTAAAAGACGCTTACTCCTTGGAAGGAAAGTTATGACCAACCTAGATAGCATATTCAAAAGCAGAGACATTACTTTGCCAACAAAGGTTCATCTAGTCAAGGCTATGGTTTTTTCCTGTGGTCATGTATGGATGTGAGAGCTGGACTGTGAAGAAGGCTGAGCGCCAAAGAATTGATGCTTTTGAAGTATGGTGTTGGAGAAGACTCTTGAGAGTCCCTTGGACTGCAAGGAGATCCAACCAGTCCATTCTGAAGGAGATCAATCCTGGGATTTCTTTGGAAGGAATGATGCTAAAGCTGAAACTCCAGTACTTTGGCCACCTCATGCGAAGAGTTGACTCATTAGAGAAGACTCTGATGCTGGGAGGGATTGAGGGCAAGAGGAGAAGGGGACGACAGAGGATGAGATGGCTGGATGGCATCACTGACTCGATGGATGTGAGTCTGAGTGACCTCCGGGAGTTGGTGATGGACAGGGAGGTCTGGCGTGCTGTGATTCATGAGGTTGCAAAGAGTTGGACATGACTGAGCGACTGATCTGATCTGATCTGATCTGACACAGTCAAAGGCTTTGGCATAGTCAATAAAGCAAAAGTAGATATTTTTTGGAACTCTCTTGCCTTTTCTATGATTCAGCGGATGTTGGCAATTTGATCTCCTTTTCCTCTGCCTTTTCTAAAACCAGCTTAAACATCTGGAAGTTCACAGTCCACATACTGTTGAAGCCTGACTTGGAAAATTACTTTGCTAGCATGTGAGATGAGTGCAATTGTGTGGTAGTTTGAGCATTCTTTGGCATTGCCTTTCTTTGGGATTGGAATGAAAACTGACCTTTTCCAGTCCTGTGTCCACTGCTGAGTTTTCCAAATTTGCTGGAATACTGCGGGCAGCACTTTCACAGCATCATCTTTTAGGATTTGAAATAGCTCAACTGGGATTCCATCACCTCCACTAGCTATGTTTGTAGTGATGTTTTCTAAGGCCCACTTGACTTCACATTCCAGAATGTCTGGCTCTAGGTGAGTGATCACACCATCGTGATTATCTGGGTCACGAAGATTTTTTTGTATAGTTCTTCTGTGTATACTTGCCACCTCTTCTTAATATCTTCTACTTCTGTTACGTCCATCCCATTTCTGTCCTTTATTGTGCCCACCTTTGCATGAAATGTTCCCTTGGTATCTCTCATTTTCTTGTAGCGATCTCTAGTCTTTCCCATTCTATTGTTTTCCTCTATTTCTTTACATTGATCATAGAGGAAAGCATTCTTATCTCTCCTTGCTATTCTTTGGAGCTCTGCATTCAAATGGGCATATCTTTACTTTACTCCTTTGCCTTTCACCTCTCTTCTTTTCACAGCTATTTGAAAGGCCTCCTCAGACAACCATTTTGCCTTTCTGCATTTTTTTTTCTTGGGGATCGTCTTGATCCCTGTCTCCTGTTCAATGTCACGAACCTCCATCCACAGTTCTTCAGGCACTCTGTTTATCAGATCTAATCCCTTGAATCTATTTCTCACTTCCACTGTATAATCATAAGGGATTTGATTTAGATCATACCTGAATGGTTCATTGGTTTTCCCTACCTTTTTCAATTTAAGTCTGAATTTGGCAATACAGAGTTCATATCTGAGCCACAGTCAGCTCCCAGTCTTGTTTTTGCTGATTGTAGAGAGCTTCTCCCTCTTTGGCTGCAAAGAATGTAATCAATCTGATTTCGGTATTGACTATCTGGTGATGTCCATGTGTAGAGTCTTCTCTTGTGTTATCAGAAAAGGGTGTTTGCTGTGACCAGTGCATTCTCTTGGCAAAATTCTGTTAGCCTTGGACCCGCTTCATTTTGTAGTCCAAGGCCAAATTTGCCTGTCACTCCAGGTATCTCTTGACTTCCTACTTTTGCATTCCTGTAATGAAAAGGACATCTTTTTGGGGTCTTAATTCTAGAAGGTCTTATAAGTCTTCATAAAACTGTTCAACTTCAGTTTCTTCAGCATTACTTGTCAGGGCGTAGACTTGGATTACTGTGATATTGAATGGTTTGCCTTGGAAACGAACAGAGATCATTCTGTTGTTTTTGAGATTGCACCCAAGTACTGCATTTCGGACTCTCGTTGACTATGATGGCTACCCCATTTCTTCTAGGGTATTCTTGCCACAGTAGTAGATATAATGGTCATCTGAGTTAAATTCACCCATTTCAGTCCATTTTAGTTCACTGATTCCTAAAATGTCAATGTCCATCCTTGCAATCTCCTGTTTGACCACTTTCAATTTGTCTTGATTCATGGACCTGACATTCCAGGTTCCTATGCAATATTATTCTTTACAGCATCGGACTCTACTTCCATCACCATTCACATCCACAACTGGGTGTTGTTTTTGCTTTGGCTCCATCTCTTCATTCTTTCTGGAGTTATTTCTCCACTGATCTCCAGAAGCATATTGGGCACCTACTGACCTGGGGAGTTCATCTTTCAGTGTCTTATCTTTTTGCCTTTTCATACTGTTCATGGGGTTGTCAAGGCAAGAATACTGAAGTGGTTTGCCATTCCCTTCTCTAGTGGACCACATTTTGTCAGAATTCTCCATCATGACCTGACCCGTCTATCTTTGGTGGCCCTACATGAAATGGCTCATAGTTTCATTGAGTTAGACAAGGCTATAGTCCATGTGATCAGTTTGATTAGTTTTCTTTGATTGTGGTTTTCATTCTGTTGGCCCTCTGATAGTTAAGGATAACAAGATTATGGAAGCTTCCTGATGGGAGAGGCTGGCTAAAAGGAAACTAGGTCTGGTTATGATGGCGGGCCGTGCTCAGTAAATCTTTAGTCCAATTTTCTGTTGCTGGGTGGACCTGTGTTCCCTCCCTGTTGTTTGACCTGAGGCCAAACTATGGTAGAGGTAATGAAGATAATGGCAACCTCCTTCAAAAGGTCCCATGCATGCACTACTCCAATGAGTGCCCCCAATCCTGCAGAAGGCCACCATGGATCCACGCATCTGCCAGAGACTCCTGGACACTCAGAAGCAAGTCTGGGTCAGTCTCTTTTGGGGTCACTGCTCTTTTCTTCTGGTTTGTGGTGAGCACAAGGTTTTGTTTGTGCCCTCCAAGAGTCTGTTTCCCCAGTACTGTGTAAGTTCTGGCAGCTCTGTGGTGGGGTTAATGGCAACCTCCTAAAAGAGCGCTTATGCCATACCCAGGTCTGCCACACCTAGAGCCCCTACCTCGGCAGCAGGCCACTGCTGACCCATACCTATGCAGATCAGATCAGATCAGATCAGAACAGTCGCTCAGTCATGTCTGACTCTTTGCGACCCAATGAATGGCAGCATGCCAGGCCTCCCTGTCCATTACCAACTCCTGGAGTTCACTCAGACTCATGTCCATTGAGTCAGTGATACAATCCAGCCATCTCATCCTCTGTCGTCCCCTTCTCTTCTTGCCCCAGTCCCTCCCAGCAACAGAGTCTTCTCTAATGAGTCAACTCTTCACATGAGGTGGCCAAAGTACTGGAGTTTCAGCTTTAGCATCATTCCTTCCAAAGACATCCCAGGGCTGATCTCCTTCAGAATGGACTGGTTGGATCTCCTTGCAGTCCAAGGCACTCTCAAGAGTCTTCTCCAACACCACACTTCAAAAGCATCAATTCTTCAGCACTCAGCCTTCTTCACAGTCCAACTCTCACATCCATACATGACCACAGGAAAAACTATAGCCTTGACTAGACGAAACTTGTTGGCAAAGTAATGTCTCTGCTTTTGAATATGCTATCTAGGTTGGTCATAACTTTCCTTCCAAGGAGTAAGCGTCTTTTAATTTCATGGCTGCAGTCACCATCTGCAGTGATTTTGGAGCCCAGAAAACTAAAGTCTAACACTGTTTCCACTGTTTCCTCATCTATTTCCCATGAAGTGATGGGACCGGATGCCATGATCTTCGTTTTCTGAATGTTGAGCTTTAAGCCAACTCTTTCACTCCTCACTTTCACTTTCATCAAGAGGCTTTTGAGTTCCTCTTCACTTTCTGCCATAAGGGTGGTGTCATCTGCATATTTGCGGCGATTGATATTTCTCCCGGCAATCTTGATTCCAACTTGTGTTTCTTCCAGCCCAGCGTTTCTCATGATGTACTCTGCATATAAGTTAAATAAGCAGGGTGACAATATACAGCCTTGACGAACTCCTTTTCCTATTTGGAACCAGTCTGTTGTTCCATGTCCAGTTCTAACTGTTGCTTCCTGACCTGCGTACACATTTCTCAAGAGGCAGATCAGGTGGTCTGGTATTCCCATCTCTTTCAGAATTTTCCACAGTTTATTGTGATCCACACAGTCAAAGGCTTTGGTATAGTCAAGAAAGCAGAAATAGATGTTTTTCTGGAACTCTCTTGCTTTTTCCATGATCCAGAAGATGATGGTGATTTGATCTCTGGTTCCTCTGCCTTTTCTAGAACCAGCTTGCACATCAGGAAGTTCATGGTTCACATATTGCTGAAGCCTGGCTTGGAGAATTTTGAGCATTACTTGACTAGCGTGTGAGATGAGTGCAATTGTGTGGTAGTTTGAGCATTCTTTGGCATTGCCTTTCTTTGGGATTGGAATGACAACTGACTTTTTCCAATCCTGTGGCCACTGCTGAGTTTTCCAAATCTGCTGGCATATTGAGTGCAGCACTTTCACAGCATCATATTTCAGGATTTGGAATAGCTCCACTGGAATTCCATCACCTCCACTAGCTTTGTTCGTAGTGATGCTTTCTAAGGCCCACTTGACTTCACATTCCAGGATGTCTGGCTCTAGGTCAGTGATCACACCATCATGATTATCTGGGTCGTGAAGATCTTTTTGTACAGCTCTTCTGTGTATTCTTGCCATCTCTTCTTAATATCTTCTGCTTCTGTTAGGTCCATACCATTTCTGACCTTTATCGAGCCCATCTTTGAATGAAATGTTCCTTTGCTATCTCTGATTTTCTTGAAGAGATCCCTAGTCTTTCCCATTCTGTTGTTTTCCTCTATTTCTTTGGATTGATCGCTGAAGAAGGCTTTCTTATCTCTTCTCGCTATTCTTTGGAACTCTGCATTCAGATGTTTATATCTTTCCTTTTCTCCTTTACTTTTTGCTTCTCTTCTTTTCACAGCTATTTGTAAGGCCTCCCCAGACAGCCATTTTGCCTTTTTGCATTTCTTTTCCATGGGGATGGTCTTGATCCCTGTCTCCTGTACAATGTCACGAACCTCATTCCATAGTTCATCAAGCACTCTATTTATCAGCTGTAGGCCCTTCAATCTATTTCTCACTCCCACTGTATAATCATAAGGGGTTTGATTTAAGTCATACCTGAATGGTCTAGTGGTTTTCCCTACTTTCTTCAATTTCAGTCTGAATTTGGCAATAAGGAGTTCATGGTCTGGGCCACAGTCAGCTCCTGGTCTTGTTTTTGCTGACTTTATAGAGCTTCTCCATCTTTGGCTGCAAAGAATAGAGTCAATCTGATATTGGTGTTGACCATCTGGTGATGTCCATGTATAGAGCTTCTCTTGTGTTGTTGGAAGAGGGTGTTTGTTATGACCAGTGCATTTTCTTGGCAAAACTCTATTAGTCTTTGCCCTGCTTCGTTCCGTATTTCATGGCCAAATTTGCCTGTTACTCCAGGTGTTTCTTGACTTCCTACTTTTGCATTCCAGTCCCCTATAATGAAAAGGACATCTTTTTTGGATGTTAAGTTCTAAAAGGTCTTGTAGGTCTTCATAGAACCGTTCAACTTCAGCTTCTTCAGCGTTACTGGTTGGGGCATAGACTTGGATTACTGTCATATTGAATGGTTAGCCTTGGAAATGAACAGAGATTATTCTGTCGTTTTTGAGATTGCATCCAAGTACTGCATTTCGGATTCTTTTGTTGACCATGATGGCCACTCCATTTCTTCTGAGGGATTCCTGCCCACAGTAGTAGATATAATGGTCATCTGAGTTAAATTCACCCAATCCAGTCCATTTCAGTTCGCTGATTCCTACGTCAGCATTCACTCTTGCCATCTCTTGTTTGATCACTTCCAATTCGCCTTGATTCATGGACCTGACATTCCCGGTTCCTATGCAATATTACTCTTTACAGCATCGGACCCTGCTTCTATCACCAGTCACATCCACAGCTGGGTATTCTTTTTGCTTTGGCTCCATCCCTTCATTCTTTCTGGAGTTATTTCTCCACTGATCTCCAGTATCATATTGGGCCCCTCTGACCTGGGGAGTTTCTCTTTCAGTATCCTATCATTTTGCCTTTTCATACTGTTCATGGGGTTCTCAAGGCAAGAATACTGAAGTGGTTTGCCATTCCCTTCTCCAGTGGACCACATCCTGTCAGATCTCTCCACCATGGCCCGCCTATCTTGGTTTGCCCCATGGGCATGGCTTAGATTCATTGAGTTAGACAAGGCTGTGGTCCTAGTGTGATTAGATTGACTAGTTTTCTGTGAGTATGGTTTCAGTGTGTCTGCCCTCTGATGCCCTCTTGCAACACCTACTGTCTTACTTGGTTTTCTCTTACCTTTGGCATGGGGTATCTCTTCACGGCTACTCCAGCAAAGCGCAGCCATTGCTCCTTACCTTGGACGAGGGGTCTCTCCTCACCACCGCCCTTCCTGACCTTCAATGTGGGATAGCTCTCTCGGCCCTCCTGCACCCACGCAGCCTCGGATCCTTGGACGTGGAGTTGGTCCTCCCGGCCACCGCCCCTGGCCTCGGGTGTGGGGTTGCTCCTCCCGGCCGCCGCCCTTGGCCTCTTGCTTGGGGGTGTAGTGTAGCTCCTCCTGCCCACCACCCCTGACCTCGGACGTGGGGTAACTCCTCTCTTCGCCCTCCCTGACCTCGGACGCAGGTAACTCCTCTCTGCCGTTCTTGCGCCGTCTCAGTCTGGTACTCTCGGCCACTGCCCCTGACCTCGGATGTGGGGTAACTTCTCTTGGCGGCCGCCCTTCAGGCATGGTGTCCTCCTGGCTTCTGCCCCTGACATTGGACGTGGGGTGGCACGTTATGCAGGAGACACTCAAACACAGTTCTGGCTCAGTCTGTTCGGTCTCTGGTTCTTGGTGCGCACAAGGTTTATTTGAGCCCTCTGAGTGTCTCTGGCAGGTATGGTGTTTGATTCTAAATGTGATTTCACCCCCCTACTGTCTTGCTGGGGCCTCTCGTTTGCCCTTGGATGTACAGTATCCTTTTGTGGTGGGATCCAACATTCTCGTGTATTGTTACCAAACATTAAGGAAGTGGAGCAAGGCATTCCTTTCTTCATAGGCATTGGAGGTCCTTCCACTTGACCCTAGGTCTTTAGATTGTGAAAGAGAATTTAAAATCTTGAGGCCAAGTGGATTTTACCTTTTAATAGATTTTAATTTGTGGAAATGATTTTTTTTTAATTTAATTACTGGACAGTCGTCTTACCAGCTGTGGTGAGGTTGCTTGCTATTTGTGATTACTAAAGATGCTGAATGAAGGTCAAGGGGTTCTCATACTGAGTCTTTCTTTACCCTGTACCCAGATGGGGGCTGGAAGAATTGTTGTGCCAGTGCCAAATAACACATTCCTGTTGAGCCTGTCTGCTCTGACCTTTCTCAGGGAATGAAATCAGAAAACAGTTCATTTACCAGTTTCTTTTTTTTTTTTTTTTTAATTTAAGTTGTTTTCAAAGTAGTACATGATTTAAAGGGTTAAATGGGTTCAACAAGACATTCCCTCAAAATAGTCCCTTCCAATTTTTAGGTCATTCCACCTGTCTAGATGACATGTTTGTATTTCTACTTCTTAATGCCTTTTTAGTCATCATCTATTGACTTCCCAATAGGAAGGAAAGGATTTAACACACTCCTCTGCACTTCCACTGCACATATACACTCTTAGTCCTTTTATCCTACTAGTAGTTATATTTTGCTCAATTTGCCCAATCAGCAGGATGTTATTGATGTAATAGATTAATGTGGTGTTCAGCAGGATGTTCAGAAAGTCCAGATTGCTCCAAGGATATTTTATGATAGAGAGTAGGAATGTTAACGTAGCCTTGGGCCACTCTGTAAATGTGAACTTTTACAGAGTTCAAGGTCTGTAAAAGTTCAAAACAAGGTCTATTTCATGGGAATGCCAGCTGTTTCTGATCTTTGCTTTTGATTGGAACAGAAAATAATGCATTTACTAAATCAATGATGTATACCAAATACCTCAGGCTGTATTAATCTACCCTAGCAAATATGCCACATCTGGGTATAGCAGCTGCCATCAGGGGTACCAATTGTTTGAGCTTCTAGTAATCTACTATTATTGTTCAGGGTCCATCTGTTTTTTCCAGGGCCACATGGTAAGTCAAACAGAGATATGATGGGAATCAGTACCTCTAAATTTTTAAAATTCACTAATTTCTGCCACATCCCTACTCAGAGACAACATTGATTTCCCATACCATGTTTGGCTGGAGAGGAGAGGTGTTATCAGAAGCTTCCTTTTGAACTTCTGAACTAGGATAGCTTTTACTCCACAGGTGTTTGTACCAATTGCCAAATAGGTCAATCCCTTTACATATGTGGGGACTAGGAAAAATGACCACTGGGTGGGGCCACACATCCAATGGGCCAGTTGGACCTTGACATGACCCCATTTATTAACTGGCCTTTCTGTGTCCTCAGTCTGAGGGCCATATGATGCTTCTGGTCTCTGGATATCAATGTCAGTTCAGACCCTGTGTCTGGCAGTCCTTGAAATGTCTGGGTATTCCTATTTCCTCAAGGTATAATTACCCAAGTAAATGACCAAATATACTTCAGGGGTGGACTGGTGAAATCATTACTATTTATACTTGTTGAAGCATATCAGTGTCCTTCCACCCAAGGTCCTCTTCAGTCAGGGGGTTCTAGATCTATAAACTGGCTTAGCTGTGGAAACTGATTAAGGAATTGTAACTTTACTGGGTTACAGACCTTAATCTCTTGGTCATTCTACCCTTGATTTTTCTGCCGATACAAGCTAGTAGGACCTTCGTTAGCTGTCTTATCTATTTTGCCTCTAAGAACACCATGTTTTACTCACTGGCTCCATAACTGTGTGCGTCATGTCCACATTATAATAATTGTACCCCCTGGCTCCTGGAAGTTGAGTACTGCTGCTGAGCCTCAATTTGGGGGCATCTTGTCATCCCCACTGCTATCAGGGAGCCAAGTTTTGAGAAACCTCTGCTACCTTCAACCATGACTTGCAGAGAGTCACCATTGAACTTTTTAATGTGCTTATGCCCTTTGCGCCAAAGTCTGCATTATAGTCTTGGTGAATACTGTGTCCTTTGGGCCACCCTTCAGAACATAATTATCATAAACTTCTGGCTGCACTGTAGTATAGCACATTTTAGCACACCCGCTTGCCAGAGTCTTTTAATCCCTTCTTGTCCTATCTGCCTGCCTTAGCACTTCTGGCATTTCATTCAGTGGGGATTATAGATTTCCCCATGTTCCTAGGAGCCATCATAGTAGCATATTTTGAGAGAAAGCCCATTTCTGCTTTTTAGGATATAGACATTATGGCTGGAACTTAAAACAGCTATACTGGACCATACCTAGAAGCCACTCATTGAGAATGGAGGAAATTAGGTCCCCGATAGTCATGGAATCACCATATGAATCTAAACTGCCTCCTTTGCACTGTTTATCACTGTTTATGTGATAAAGAGATAAATATTCATGTTGGCTAAGTTTATTTAATTTATATGCAGAGTACATCATGAGAAACGCTGGACTGGAAGAAACACAAGTTGGAATCAAGATTGCTGGGAGAAATATCAATCACCTCAGATATGCAGATGACACCACTCTTATGGCAGAAAGTGAAGAGGAACTCAAAAGCCTCTTGATGAAAGTGAAAGTGGAGAGTGAAAAAGTTGGCTTGAAGCTCAACATTCAGAAAACGAAGATCATGGCATCTGTGCCCATCACTTCATGGGAAATAGATGGAGAAACAATGGAAACAGGGTCAGACTTTATTTTTCTGGGCTCCAAAATCACTGCAGATGGTGACTGCAGCCATGAAATTAAAAGACACTTGCTCCTTGGAAGGAAAGTTATGACCAACCTAGATCGCATATTCAAAAGCAGAGACATTACTTTGCCAACAAAGGTTTGCCTAGTCAAGGCCATGGTTTTTCCTGTGGTCATGTATGGATGTGAGAGCTGGACTGTGAAGAAGGCTGAGCGCCAAAGAATTGATGCTTTTGAACTGTGGTGTTGGAGAAGACTCTTGAGAGTCCCTTGGACTGCAAGGAGATCCAACCAGTCCATTCTGAAGGAGATCAGCCCTGGGATTTCTTTGGAAGGAATGATGCTAAAGCTGAAACTCCAGTACTTTGGCCACCTCATGCGAAGAGTTGACTCATTGGAGAAGACTCTGATGCTGGGAGGGATTGAGGGCAAGAGGAGAAGGGGATGACAGAGGATGAGATGGCTGGATGGCATCACTGACTTGATGGATGTGAATCTGAGTGAACTCTGGGAGTTGGTGATGGACAGAGAGGCCTGGTGTGCTGCGATTCATGGGGTCGCAAAGAGTCAGACACGACTGAGCGACTGATCTGATCTGATCCGAAGGACACTTGAAATATTCTGCTTCTCATAGGTTAATCTATTTGATCCCTATAAATTTATGTTGCATGAAACCTTAAAAGATATACAGTCTTGGCTTAGTTGAAGAATTTGGGCAATGTAGAATCTGGGCAGTAAAGACTCAGATATCACAAGATGGAAAACTGGTGACCCTTGTTGCCCAGCTGCAAGATTATTCGTGGCATGATGGAAAATTGGAAAAATTTATGAACTTGGTATTTACTACCTTTTTATTGCCACTTTTAGCAAAGTTCTGTGAGCAATGAACTCAGATCTGAGCTAACCAATTTTGCAAGTACAGATGGAAAGAAAGGTACATTGCTTTGCTAAGAGGGAAACTCTATGTATTACCTAAGTAGATTAAGAATGGATTTGGAGCATTAAAGGCCTAAAAAAAAAAACCCAGCAACTTGTTATACACCTCCCCATCTAAGCACATAGAAACAGTGCCTGTGAACAAAAGCCTTGGAATGAACTCTGCTTGCACTCGGTTATACAAAGTTGACAAGTATTGAATTAAGAATGCTGTCAACCTGTTGAATCCCATTGTTTCAGATGCCTCCTAGTTAACTTGTCATTGAGAGCTACAGTATAGCACACAGAAACAGTGAAATAAAAGAATCTTTGGGCTTGAAAACTATACCTAGGAAAGAACAGTGGCTTTAACTTCTCCCACAAAGAACTGACTGAAAGCAAAAGGATCAGAAACACTTTAATTTTTGCATGAATTTTATTGCCAGAAATACTCCAAGCCTGATATGGATGTTTGTCATTGCTACTGACAAGCACAGCTGTGGAAGTGTTTGGCGTTTCTGAAGCAGCATTAGCAGACGTCTCGGTATTCAACCACTAGTTTTGTGGGCCTTAAGAGGCAAGACTTAGGATGTATTCTGTTGGTATTGGGTACAGTGTGGTCTTGAGTTGGCAACACAAGCAGCTTTCTGATGCTTGTGATTTCCCATACAACGCAGGGCCAGTTCAGTTCAGTTCAGTCACTCAGTTGTGTCTGACTCTTTGCGACCCCATGAACCGCAGCACGCCAGGCCTCCCTATCCATCACCAACTTCCAGAGTTTACCCAAACTCGTGTCCATTGAGTCGGTGATGCCATCCAAACAACTCACCTTCTGTCGTCCCCTTCTCCTCCTGCCCTCAATCTTCCCCAGCATCAGGGTCTTTTCCACTGAGTCAGTTCTTTGTATCAGGTGGTCAAAGTATTGGAGTTTCAGCTTCAGTATCAGTCCTTCCAATGAATATTCAGAACTGATTTCCTTTAGGACTGACTGACTGGATCTCCTTGCAGTCTGAGGGACTCTCAAGAGTCTTCTCCAACACCAGAGTTCAAAAGCATCAATTCTTCAGTGCTCAGCTTTCTTTGTAGCCCAACTCTCACATCCATACATGATTACTGCTAGTGTGGTTTAGAAATCATCCTTTCTTGAAATCATAGAAGAGTCACTACACTTTGGCGGCCTGGTTCTGCGAAGACTTTGGTACTATTCCTGAAAAATTATTTTAGAATCTCTTTAATCAACACTCCTTAGTATTCAAGGGGCTTCCCTGGTGGCTCAGTGGTTAAGAATCTGCCTGCAAATGCAAGAGACCCAGGAGATAATGAGTTCAATCCCTGTATCGGGAAGATCCCCTGGAGGAGGAAATGACAACCCACTCCAGTATTCTTGCCTGTAGAATTCCATGTACAGAGGAGCCTGGAGGGCTACAGTCCAAGAGGTCACAAAGAGTCAGACATGACTGGGCACACACAGATGACACCCAAGTATTCAATGCTTTTCCTGCTTATACCAGGGGAAGGATCCTATTCTATGCAACTGAATGTTGATGACTGATACTGTCAATTGTGTAGGAAGAGTAGCGGCTGCTGACACTAGGATCTTAAATGTAACTGGAGACTAGAATTAGGAAAATTAGAATCAGATCAGATCAGATCAGTCGCTCAGTCGTGTCCGACCCTTTGCAACCCCATGAACTGCAGCACGCCAGGCCTCCCTATCCATCACCAGCTCTCGGAGGTCACTCAGACTCACATTCATCGAGTCAGTGATGCCATCCAGCCATCTCATCCTCTGTCGTCCCCTTCTCCTCCTGCCCTCAATCCCTCCCAGCATCAGAGTCTTCTCCAATGAGTCAACTCTTCGCATGAGGTGGCCAAAATACTGGAGTTTCAGCTTCAGCATCTTTCCTTCCAAAGAAATCCCAGGGCTGATCTCCTTCAGAATGGACTGGTTGGATCTCCTTGCAGTCCAAGGGACTCTCAAGAGTCTTCTCCACACTTCAAAAGCATCAATTCTTTGGCGCTCAGCCTTCTTCACAGTCCAGCTCTCACATCCATACATGACCACAGGAAAGACCATAGCCTTGACTAGGCGAACCTTTGTTGGCAAAGTAATGTCTCTGCTTTTGAATATGCTATCTAGGTTGGTCATAACTTTCCTTCCAAGGACTAAGTGTCTTTTAATTTCATGGCTGCAGTCACCATCTGCAGTGATTTTGGAGCCCAGAAAAATAAAGTCTGACACTGTTTCCACTGTTTCTCCATCCATTTCCCATGTAGTGATGGGACCAGATGCCATGATCTTCGTTTTCTGAATGCTGAGCTTTAAGCCAACCTTATAGAAAACTATAATTGGTATTTAAACTCCTAGAGTCTGAAGCAGAAGAAAAGATTGAGATGAGGTGGTAAGAATACACAGAACTATACAAAAAAGGTCTTAATGACCCAGATAATCACGATGATGTGGTCACTCACCTAGAGCCTGATATACTGGAGTCTTTAGTCAAATGGGTTTTAGGAAGCATTACTACCAACAAGGCTAGTATCACAAAGAGTCGGACACAACTTAGCAACTGAACAACCACTACCACCATTCTAGATGATTTCGTAAAGTCTTGTGGATTTAAACACCATTTGGTGACTCTCAAATTTTTATGTCCTAATCACAATGCTCTATGGATCCCCAAACTTGAAATCTGTTGGCTCAGTATCCCTATTTGTGAAACAGACATCTCAGTCTTTATGTCTAAGAACAACCACCCCTCCCATCAAATCCACTATTACCTCAATGCTTTCCATTTTAGCCAGAACAACCACTATCCTATCACTTTGGTTTAAAACAAACAAAAAAAACCACTTTGTTTTTTTCTTACCTATCAGCAGATCCCATTGGCTTTACTTCGAAATATATTCTAACTCCTACTCATTCTCAACATTTCCACTGCTATCACCTTCTAATTTATTCGAGGGTGCCAATCTAATTTATTCCCTGGGTGATCTTCCATCTTGCACTTTAGAAAGTTAACAGTCTACCACCACAAGCAGCCATTTTAGATTATCCACACTTCAGCTCAAAAACATCAAACGGCTCCCATCTCCTTACCCTGCTTAATAAGAGTCCTGACCATGTCACTAATCTCATTTCCCACAGTCATTAAAACTCTCATTTCCCACAGTCATTAAAACTAGACTAACTGTGCTCTAAGCACCCTGGCCTCCTTGCTTCCTCCGAAAACACCAAGCACATGAACCCTGCCTGGACCGTTCACCCTCAGGTTCTTCCAAGGCTGGCTGCGCTTTCATTTAGCTCTCTACTCAAATGTCAAGACTCTAATATTATTACCCAAGAGAGCACACTCCTTAGTTCCTTTCCTTGTAACTCACATCAAGAATGCCTGTACATACTGGGCACCTAAAAACACGCTTGGTTAAATGAATTTGGATTGTACTTATCCTTCACTAGACTTTGTGAGGTACCACACCGAGGTAGGCGTACAACAGACAGCAGCAGAAACCCGGTAAGGCCTGCCTTGCCGTTTTTGAGCGCGTTAGTAAGTACTGGCGCAGGATCCCCTTGCAGCTCCGTCAGCCAGAGCTGAGCCTTAAGAATGCTCTTTCGTTTTCTTGTCGTCAGGAAGGGGAACGGGTAAGCAAGCGGAAATGAGGCGCAGAGGGGCTGAAAAGGGAGTCTCAACTTTGTAGCATTCAGTTGGGAGAGAATCTACTATTATTTACTGCGGCGCTTGTTTTTCCTGGGTGACCTAGGACCTGGGGCTGCGATTCGATACAGAAACCCGAAGCGCAACGGACTAAACAAGGAAGACGGCCATTTTCAGAAACTAATCTCCGAGTAACTCCGCCCCGCAGTGTACGCAGGAAACGGGGGCGGGATTTATTGTGGGCCTAGCTGCGGAAACCACAGGCTCGCGACCGTCCCACCTTCGAGGATTCACAAAACTCAGAGCGAAATTTAACAGTCGGCAGCGAAAGCGCGCACTAGAGAGCCAATGAGAGTCCAAGGAAGGGAACAGCGCCTGAGGAACACTCTGTATGTCCAATAATGATTGGCTGGAGTCCTCCTCTCTTCTTTATGGTATTGGCTAAACTGTTTTTCTCCGCCCACCTAGTCTGCTTTTTTGCCTAGGTACTTCTGATTGGCTCCTCTTGGGAGGCGGGTGGGCAGGATTGGGGATCGTCATCACGGATTGGTGGATTTGAGTACCTGGCGGCTCCTTCCAGAGCAAGGAGTCCGTCCCATCTTCTCTCTGTCCCGTCTCCCGACCCGTACGCTTTTCCCTCAGCTCTCGCGCACGAATGGTTAAAAAAAAGGCGGGGGGAGGGGGGTGTGTGTGTGTTTGAGGCTCGAGCCCGCCAGCCAGGCCTCTAGCTCCCAGCGCGCGCCCTCCGCGAGGACCCGCGCGAGCTGCCCGTGACGCTGCCTGCGCTGTTTGAAACTGCAGAACCCGTTACGATCTTGGGGCAACTACCGTTCCAGCTGGTTCCGGAGTCCGGGCGTGTCAGAGGGGCGAGTGGCGGTCGCGAGGCGGCTCTGGCCTTTCGCGTCTCCGCAGCGTGGAGACCAGAACCGGCACTTTCGTAGGACGCCGCCTCCAATCGCGGCGCTGGCGCGGGCGGAGGCTAAAACACGGGGGTCCTGAGACAGAGGAAAACGCGCCAAGTTCCCGTCGGTGGTGGAGTGAGGAAGACCCTAGCGGTTCGGGCGCCCGGCTAGCGGAGCCGCTTCTGGCGCTCCTTGCCGTCCCGGGGCGGGGGCGGGCGCGGGAGGGCGCCGCTCCGGGGATGTAGTTGGTGCCCGCTCCAGGCAGGACCGAGCTGCACCCCGGGTTCCCGCTCTTGAGCGCGAATGGTCACTTACCCCGGGGAGGGCGATCGGGTCAGCTTTTCTGAGGGTCGGGGGCCCGGGGCAGGGGCTAACCTGTCGCACCCGCACTCAGCGGGTTGGACTCGCCGGCGTCACCGCCGCGGACCTCGCTCTGGGCCATGACCAGGTAAGGAGGGCCCGCAGAGGAGGGGCCGGTTCCCGGGCGCCGCGTCAAGTTCGGCCGGCGCCCAACGCGGCCGCGGGGAGGACCCCCGGCTCCTTGGGTTGCCGCGTCCCCGCCCAGCTGCCAGCCGAGCCCTCCACTCAGCGGGCCATGCCCCTTCCAGCCGCCACTGGGGACTCGGGCAGGTGCGGGCCGGGCGTAAATAGGCCAACTCCGCGGGCGAGGGGCCGGGCGTTATGGTTTTGCTCTCAGACGCCTCCCGCCCGGTGCCCGCCGCGTTGACGGGCACGGACAGCAACACCGTCCGTCATCTCCTCAGTTTCTTTTCCGATCCTTCAGTGTAGGACAAGAAATGTTCGCACTCAAACGTTGTTCTGTGTCGGTGATTGCTAAATCTTTACCGCGCAGTTTGACTTTCAGATGTTCTACAAGTTTTTAGAACACGTGTCTTAAACCTTTGTCGAGGATGTTATCCTAGTTTTACATTTTTCGTGAAAAGTTAAGGATTGAGTCGTGCCGTATCAGAGGAAAGAACCTGAAACTAATGGGACTTCGTGCTCACACTGTCATTGGGCCAAGAACATTTAATGTTCGATGTATTGTGTTTTCTGCGAAACTTGACTTAGAGAAACATTTTTGACGTAACAGCCTCCCAGTGATAGGACAGCCAGGAGCAAGAAGTGATATAGCTTAAGCTATGGCACCTGGTAAACTGATACAGTCTAGGTAGGGCTGGTGTTTAATCATTGCTTTGAGGAGCCTTGAGGATTGGTTTATTGATTAGGATTGATAGTTATTTCAGCTGCTGGGTCGTTTTGTTGTTGTTCTCTTTAAGTCCGATTACTCTCTCAGAGAATCCAGTTTGCATCGTTTATTAGAATTGGCTCCGAAGAAAGACTTTTTACAAGAATCACAAGTTATGCTTAGGGATCCCTGACACTGTAGTGCAGGCTAGTTTACCATTAGTTATAGCATTTCATGGGGAAGGCAATGGCACCCCACCCCAGTACTTTTGCCTGGAAAATCCCATGGATGGAGGATCCTGTTAGGCTCCAGTCCATGGGGTCGCTAAGAGTTGGACCTGACTGAGCGACTTCACTTTCACTTTTCACTTTCATGCATTGGAGAAGGAAATGGCAACCAACTCCAGTATTCTTGCCTGGAGAATCCCAGGGACGGGGGAGCCTGATGAGCTTCTGTCTATGGGGTCGCACAGAGTCGGACACGACTGAAGCGACTTAGCAGCAGCAGCATAGCATTTCATACGAATAAATTGAGTTGGGAGTGTGGAAATTGGTTTGCTTTCTAGGTTTTCCTGAGATGTCTCAAAAAAGGGGCATGTTTCACTGCTGAGTTTAGTGTTGTGAATTCCCACTTCAGAGGCAGCTGAGCGAAATGCTTAAGGGTGTGAGTTTAGTTCATCCTTTACCTGTATTTGAAAATCATTGCTGAGCTTTTGGACTCTTAACTGATTTTCTGGTAATAGATATTTATTCCTAATATCTTCCTAATGAAAAACAGGACTGAAGTGTAAAATGACTACCACAAATACAGCCTTTTTTTAAAAAAAAAAAAAAATCCAAGTTTTATTATAAAACAGGGAAGAAAGTTTGCACAAGGGAAGCTTTTCTTTTTTCCTACTTCAAGCAGTATTTTAATTCTATAGTTAGAAAAATTTTGGAAAGTCAGTATATTTTGGTTTCTAGTGCATAAGAATACAGCAGTTTTTTACACCATTATCTCAACTTCGAATAGTTTCTTACACAAGTTTTTGGGTGTAAACACTAGGTATAGGCCTTTACTTGTATGTAGATTATACTTTAAGTAGATTATTCCATATAACTAGAAGAGACTTTGGAAGAACTCAAGTCACTTCCAGCACTCCTTTGATTTCCCATTCATCCTTTTTCCCACCTTGTACTGTTGCTCAGTGTTTTCTGGATGAACTAATAGATGATAAAGTTTTTACCCTTTAATGATTATACTTTACCACACATCTCTTACTAAAGTGGGGCATTTTGTGATGCTCCCCTTAAATCTAATCTCAGGCTAATAAAAGTTCAGTATCATGACTTTTTTTTGTTGTTTAAGAGTTAAGGACAAATGGCAGCTTGCTCATTTAAGCAGTAAACATTGGCTGCCTCTTATTGGTGAGCATTGGATTTTCCAATACAAGGTTCTAATTAGTACCATTCCTTGGTAAATTTGTTTTCAGAAATGATTTTATTGCCTACAGTTGATAACTGAAAACTAATAACCTTTTCTCTGATTAACAGATATGATTGGTGATTACAAGATCCCTGTATAAGTTAATTCCTGTCAACTGCTTGGGATTTGAGGAGAAAATGCCTGGTGTCATACCTAGTGAAAGTAATGGGCTTTCAAGAGGTAGTCCATCAAAAAAAAACAGACTTTCCTTGAAGTTTTTTCAGAAAAAGGAAACCAAGAGAGCCTTGGATTTCACAGATTCTCAAGAAAATGAAGAAAAGACTTCTGAATATAAAGGGTCTGAAATGTATGTATGTTATTTTTAGCTTTTCTGTACTTTAAAAAATTGTGTATCAATGAAAAAGCAAGGAACTTGGTTTGCTTTCTACAGCCATTCTGACCTGACAGTCCATAGAGGGACATAAAAACACACATTAGTGAGAGACAAGTCTAGCAGTGTAATAGTAAAAACTGGATAAAACTGCTGGTTCCCCACAGAGATCACATTACAGTTAATATTATAACTCACTGAAATTGTGTTTGTCCAGTTAGACTAACTTACAGAAGTATTTGTTGACTAAAATTATTTTTCAATTTAAACCTGATTATAGTGCAATATGTTTTATGTAAGGGTAAAGAAATTTGTGGTGGTCTTTTGGTTTGGAAGACCTGACAGTTACCTGAGATGCACTTTGTAGTCCTACCTAGTACATGAGTTCTCAAACCTAAAAGATATGTTTTTGATGAAATAAATCCTTCAGTGACTGAAAAGCTATCAGAACAGAATGATATTCGTTTCACCAATAGTGTTCTAGTTGGAGTCTACACTTTGCTCTAAATTCAACTCACAGTCACTCTGCTATATCACTAATATATATTTGGTCCCCTGTGTAATTTTCCTAGTGTTGGTATTTACCAATAATCAGTTTAGGAGATTATGTATAAATCTCTTGTTTACCAGCTTTATGCCTATAAACACCTTACGGTATTAAGAATAAAAGCCAGCAGCTGTAAAATAAATAAAAATGCTGTGAAGACTGTTTGTTAAAATGAGGTTAAAGAATTACAAACTTGAACAATTCATTTTTAAGTGAGGGACAGCTGTATAAGTATCTTCATAGACTTGGTTTCCTCTTAATCTTTTATTAACAGAATTTGACTTAGTGCAGCCTCTCCCAAATATTGTCATATTCCCAGGATTCTGTTGAGTTAAACTACTTGATTAAAATGTCATGTTGGCTGAACAAATCATAGTACCAGTTCTGCAGTTTTCTACTTTGTAAAGTGGGATTAGCAGACCTTTAGTGTAATTTTTTGAAGCTTGTTGGCTGTAATATTGTTAAAGTGCTTGTAATACTTTTATTCTGGATGTACAGCAGTTTTTACACCTGTAAAGATTAATTCTGTTAAAATGCCATCTGAATAAAATACATGTACTTATCTACAACTTTTGGGAAAAGACTAAGTCTAGGGAAGTAGTATTTCTACTTTAAGATTTTACTTCGTTATCCATTTCTCTTCTCTGTACTTAATAGTGATCAAGTTGTTCCTGCGGCACAGTCCTCACCTATAAACTGTGAGAAGAGAGAAAACTTGCTGCCATTTGTGGGACTGAATAATCTCGGCAATACTTGTTATCTTAATAGTATACTTCAGGTAAGTTGACAGTTGTGCTATATCATAAAATTTTAGTATGCAAAGAATAATGTAACAGTGTTTTCTGAGAATCTAGGTTATTGGAAGATTTCAATTGTCCATACTGTCTTTGCCATTGATTTTAAATAAAACATAATGGGGTAAAATAATCATGATTCTAAATTGTACGTTATAAATTTCCTTTGAGGTAAGAAAAAATGATATATTAACACTGGGATAGCAAAGTTGAGTAGATGTTGGTTAAATTGAAGATACCAAACCTTTAGTTTTCTGTCCAGTTGATTCTATGTGATATGAGAAGGGGACGACGGAGGATGAGATGGTTGGACAGCATCATTGACTCAATGGACCTGAGTCTGAATAAGCTCTAGGAATTGGTGATGGACAGGGAAGCCTGGGATGCTACAGTCCATGGGGTTGCTAAGAGTCCAACAGGATTGAGCAACTGAACTGAACTGATACATGTTTTACTCCTTGAAACTATGTTTCATGTTAAACACTTAAGGCTCAGTGCCTTGCTACAGAGGAAAGATAGCAGGCTACTATGCAATGGCACCCCACTCCAGTACTCTTGCCTGGAAAATCCCATGGATGGAGGAGCCTGGTAGGCTGCAGTCCATGGGGTCGCTAAGAGTTGGACACGACTGAGCGCCTTCACTTTCACTTTTCACTTTCATGCATTGGAGAAGGAAATGGCAACCCACTCCAGTGTTCTTGCCTGGAGAATCCCAGGGACGGGGGAGCCTGGTGGGCTGCCGTCTATGGGGTCACACAGAGTCGGACACGACTGAAGTGATACATCATCATCATCATGATGAAAGAGAACAATTTTGACACACATCTTAATCTCAAAATTTTAAGTAATACTTATTTGAACATGCTCTTCAAAAAGCATGATAGCATTTTAATGATTTTTAGGTATATTGTTTTTGTAAATACTCAAAACAGTCTCATTTTATAGGTATTATATTTTTGTCCTGGTTTTAAATCTGGAGTGAAGCACTTATTTAATATTATTTCAAGGAAGAAAGAAGCCCTAAAAGATGAAGCCAATCAAAAAGATAAGGTAAAATATAAAATTAACAAAACTCACTTGCTTAGAAATGAAAAAGTAATAAATACACAGAGGATTTGGGAGAAGGACCAAGATTATTTCTCTTAAATTTACATGTGAAAATTAAATTTCTTATTGGCAATTATTTTTCATTCTTGTGGGGTAGGCAGTTTGCTTAATTATATCGCCTTTTATATTTTTTTCTCCAGTCCTCTTGATTTATTATCAGTAAACACATACCACCATAACAATATATTGTACCCTTTTACCCTATTGTATTTTCAGATTGACTCATTTTTACTATTTATGTAAATTTGAAGAAACCTTTGACTTACATAATTAAAAAACCATTATCACCCACATAATAGAAAGTAACCAAAAATATGCTTAAATTTTTTTTGAAGTTTATTTTGTATACTTCCATAAAATTAGTCTTATGAAATTAGAGTTAGAAAAGCTAGTATTGTCTAGTGAGAAAAAGGGGTAAGTTACTTAATTTGTTCATAAATAAAAATATTTGTGTGTTTCTTTACAGGGAAACTGCAAAGAAGATTCTTTGGCAAGTTATGAACTAATATGCAGCTTACAGTCCTTGATCATTTCAGTTGAACAGCTTCAGGCTAGTTTTCTATTAAATCCAGAAAAGTACACTGATGAACTTGCTACTCAGCCAAGGCGACTACTTAACACACTCAGGTATAGCCTATTATATGATTTTAGGATTCCAATTTAGCTACTTACTACTCTCTTTGGAGGAGACTGCTATGTGGACAATGGGGGGAATAAATGGCAAGGAAAACAGGAACTACAGGTCAACAGTCCTGATATCCTAGAGGCTCAAAAGACTGGAAATTTTTCCTAAGATTGGTACTAAATTCATTAAATCTGAATTTGTATGAGTTTATATTCATATTTACCTGTAGTGTGCATATTCATACATTTCTGTAGAAGTAGTAATATGTATAATTAGGGAATACTGTCCCTATTTTGTCAGTGATACGTATTTTACTTATGTGCCAGGTTTTTTTAATCTGAAAATTTCTGAATTTCAGATAGAAATCCTTTGGTCTGTATCCAAAATATTATACACAAGAACAACAAATTCCAAGCCTTCTATTTTTGTTGTGTATTTTTGTTGTGTGTACTCAGAAGAAAACTATTAACTGAAATAGATTTCTTTGTAGTATTGTCTTTAAAAAATGAAACTTTATCCTATATATAAAAAGGCTTTATCCAAAATATTACAGGGTTTTAAGTCTTTAAAAATTATTTCATCGTTTAGGAATAGACCTAGATGTAACATATTGCCACACATTTGTTAAGAGGCAGTGTAGCCTGGTGGCCAGGAGTATGCTGAAGCCTGACTTTTGCATCTCTGTGACTGACCCAGAGAAGTTATCTGTAAATAGTGGTGATATAACAGTTACCTCATAGGGTAATTGTAAGGATTACACATATAAAAAGCATTTAGAAGGAATTCCCTGGTGGTCCAGTGGTTAAGACTCCATGCTTTCATTCCCAAGGACTTGGGTTTAATCCCTGGTCGGGGAATGAAGATCCCACAAGCAGTGCAGCTTGCCCTTGCACCACCTCCTCCAAAATGAAAAGTTTGAGACTCTCCCAGCAGTCCAGTGGTTAAGACTCTGCACTTCCACTGCTGGGGGCACAG
Organism: Tragelaphus eurycerus; assembly: GCA_935064755.1. Taxonomy (NCBI): domain Eukaryota; kingdom Metazoa; phylum Chordata; class Mammalia; order Artiodactyla; family Bovidae; genus Tragelaphus; species Tragelaphus eurycerus. Next base: position 5,538,763 of record CAKXYN010000092.1, on the reverse strand, counting down.
ATTTGATCACTAGTCAGGGAATTAAGATCCCACAAGCTGTGCTGCAAGGCCATAATATCTATCTATCCATATATAAACCATTTTGAATAACATGTACATAGTAAACATTGTGTACATATTAGCTATTATTAACAATATTTAGGAGATTAAAGTATTTGATGATGAAAACAATATTAAATTTGTTTTTAAGTTAAAAGTTTAGGTAAGGAGTTTCAGATTAGTAGCTGAATAAATGTTTCTGGACTTCAGTAGTTCTGTAATGGCAAGGTGGTTTTTTGTTTTGGTATTATATCTTCAAAACTAGAATAGATGAAATGAAAATTTTTATTTATAGGGAACTCAACCCTATGTATGAAGGATATCTACAGCATGATGCACAGGAAGTATTACAGTGTATTTTGGGAAACATTCAAGAAACATGCCAACTCCTAAAAAAAGAAGTAAAAAATGTGGAAGACTTATCTACTAAGGTAGAAGAATATCAGAAAGAGGAAATGAGTGATACTAACAGCATGGAGATGGACAATATGAGGCATTCTGAAGACTATAAAGAAAAACTCCCAAAAGGAAATGGGAAAAGAAAAAGTGATGCTGAATTTGGTAACATGAAAAAAAAAGTTAAAATCTCCAAGGAACACCAGTCTTCGGAAGAAAACCAGAGACAAACCAGATCAAAAAGAAAAGCTGCAGGTGACACATTAGAGATTTCTCCTAAAATAATCCCCAAGCACATTTCTGAAAATGAGAGTGCAAGACCCTCCCAAAGGAAATCAAAAGTTAAAATAAATTGGTTAAAGTCTGCAGCTAAGCAACCCAGCATTCTTTCCAAGTTCTGTAGTATGGGTAAAATAGCAACAAACCAAGGATCCAAAGGACACTGTAAAGAAAATGAATATGACCTTGAAGAGGACTTGGGGAAGTATGAAAATGATAATACAACTAATGATTATGAACTTGAGTCTCCAGGGAATAATGATATGCCCATTAATGTTAATGAAGTTAAGCCCATAAACAAAGGTCAGTATAATTTATTCTTGAACATTGATAGGAAGATTAACAGCTGCAGAATTGGAATTTTCTTAGATGCATATATATCTGGTATAAGTTTTAAGAGAAGTTTAACATAATGAGAACTAGTTCTTTAAGCACTGCACTTATATGTATTTTGTGTGTGTGTCTTAAGGTAATACTTTATGTTTATAAATTAGGGGAGTTTAATACATCTTAATGACAAGGGAGTATTTTATCCCTTTATATATGCAGTATTTGACATAAACTCATGAAAGAAATTGCATTTACTAAGTAGTTATACTTGAACCGGATTTCTACTTAGGTTCACACAGATCTCAGGGAAAATTTGTAGAACTGACACACTTTGGGATATCTTTGGGAAAGGAGTTTTAAGACACAATTGTGTTGAAACTTCATTGAGGTAATAGTAATTCATATATTCAAAATTTTCTGTACAGTGAGTTTATACTACATGATTGTCACTTCTTAATGCTAATAAGCAAGTTGAAATGTGAAAATCAGCCTTTTATTCATGGTCTACTTTAAATGGAATAATGGTTATTTGGGCTGTACTGGAAAACTCATCTGTATAGATTTGTATTTTCCTTTTTTTGTTTTAGGTACAGAGCAAATTGGTTTTGAGCTAGTGGAGAAATTATTTCAAGGTCAGCTGGTATTACGGACTCGTTGCTTAGAATGTGAAAGTTTAACAGAAAGAAGAGAAGATTTTCAAGACATCAGTGTACCAGTGCAAGAAGATGAGCTTTCCAAAGTAGAGGAGAATTCTGAAAGTAAGCAAAATCTGAGTCTTGCACGGATCATGGGATAATTTCAGTTTTCCTCAACAAAACAGTCTAATAAGTAGCTTATATAATTATTGAGAAAAAGAAACTGTCTTGTTAATAGTTATATTTAAAAATTGTGGCATCTTTATTTTGATGTATAGAGTATGTTATAACGAGAAAATGAAATGCTTTAATAAGTTAATTTTTGGCTACCCAAATATCTGAGCTGTTGAGGATATTTTTGTTGACAACATATTTTAACCTAATGTTCTATCTTGTGTAAACCACAAAAAGAAGAGTAATGTCATGGGAAATGAATGAGACTGGTTTACCTGTTTTAGATACTGTAAATCGACTTAAGTATAAACTCAAATCTGTCTCACATGGAGTCAGAGTAGGCTTATCTTGATTTTGCTGTCTCTTTTTCCTCAATATTTTTTTTTACCAGATATGAAATGTTTAGAGGTATGTGCTCTGTTGAAGAAAGTTACTAGTTTCTGAAACTGAAACGAAATCTCTTCAGTTATTATTTAGGAAGGATTAGTCAATTAAAAATGCATGCTAATTTTGAATATAAAAAGTTGTAGCTTAGCTTTTCAGAGATTTTTCACTTGTGAGTGACAGGATTCTCCTGTGTAGTTTCTCCAGAGCCAAAAACAGAAATGAAGACCCTGAGATGGGCAATTTCACAATTTGCTTCAGTGGAAAGGATTGTAGGAGAAGATAAATATTTCTGTGAAAACTGCCATCATTACACTGAAGCGGAACGAAGTCTTTTGTTTGACAAAATGCCTGAAGTTATAACTATTCATTTGAAGTGCTTTGCTGCTAGTGGCTTGGAGTGAGTATTTTAAAGTTTTATTCAAAATACTATGATATTTACTACAAAGGAAAAAAAAAAAGATCATTTTAACTCTTGCTAATATTTCTTAGGCTATCAAAATCATTTTATTCAATAAATAACATAAAATATGTCTTATTCATGTGTGTGTGTGTGTGCGCGCGCTAAGTTGCTTTAGTCATGTTCGACTCTTTGCAACCCCATGGACTGCAGCCCGCCAGGCTCCTCTGTTCATGGGATTTTCCAGACAAGAATTCTGTAGTGGGTTGCCATGCCCTCCAAAGGATCTTCCCAAACCAGGGATCAAACCCATATCTCCTACACTGGCAGGCAGGTTCTTTACCAGTAGTGCCACCTTGGGAAACCTCTTATATGGGTTTTACAAGTATACAGAGGTTGTATTAATTATTAGTAGTAGGTAATGAATTAACTAATACATAACCAATCAGAGGGTTGCTGCTCAGACACAATTCTGATGACAAAAAACAAACATCATTGGAATACAGACCTTACTCAGCTTCACCACTCATAGGGATTGTCCTGAAAACCTCTTTCATCTCTTCCTGCTGTCAGCATCCAGCTACATATGATTTGTTCATTTTCATTCCTTTTTAATGGATTTGATTAAAGCAAGGAACAAATTTAGTTTATACATCAGCATTTTTTTTGAGGGGAGAGAAACAAGCAAAATTTTAGTTTTAAGGTAAGTAAGCCAGGAAATAAAACAAGTATGAAGAGATGTTTTGATAGTTGAACATTTAAGTATTTGAAAGATTTTAAAATTCCAGTTAATTTTAGATAGACTTTTCTGGCATGCACATATAATGTCCTTGTAGCTTTTATTCCTTTCTATATTAATGAATTGTTTGAAGAACTTCCCAGGAGCTCTCCACACATTTTATTTTGCCAGAAGATGACACAGTTCTTTCTTTCAGTGGACTTTTTCTTTGCTACAGTATATAGCTTTTTCTTTTCCCCAAATCTTGGTTGTAGAGACAGACTTCACACTAAAATGATTTATTAGATTTACAGGAAAAGAGATTTGAAGATCAGTGGTTTTTTTAAATGTCATTTTCTTACTGTACAAAATTAGGAAAATAAAAGGGGGAAGTGCCATATATCCTACACAGTAGCACCTATTAGTACTGATTTCAGTATTTGTGTAAATGTCATACAAAATTTGGGTGGTGTTTTCATTTTGTTTTTATTCATATGACCATAAATATTAAGGGTTTGTTCAGCCTTTTTACTTGGTTTCACATTGGGTGTAAAACTGAATATATAAAGTGGAATCCCAGAAAACTTTTTTTTTTTTTTTCCTTCCAAAGGTTTGACTGTTATGGTGGTGGACTGTCCAAGATCAACACTCCTTTACTGACACCTCTTAAACTGTCACTAGAAGAATGGAGCACAAAGCCAACCAACGACAGCTATGGATTATTTGCAGTTGTGATGCATAGTGGCATTACAATTAGTAGTGGGCACTATACTGCTTCTGTTAAAGTCACTGACCTTAAGAGTTTAGAACTAGATAAGGAGAATTTTGTGATCGACCAAACGTGTGAAATAGGTAAGCCAGAACCACTGAATGAGGAGGAAGTAAGGGGTGGGGTTGAAAATTATGACAATGAAGAAGTGTCTATTAGAGTCAGTGGAAATAACCAGCCAAGTAAAGTTTTGAGCAAAAAAAATGTAGAAGCTGTTGGACTTCTTGGAGGACAAAAGAGCAAGGCAGATTATGAGTTATACAACAAAGCGTCTAATCCTGATAAAGTTGCCAGTACAGCACTTCCTGAAAATAGAAATTCTGAGACTAATAATACTAATGGGACCCATGAATCTGATAGTAACAAGGAATCCAGTGACCAAACAGGCATTAACATTAGTGGTTTTGAGAACAAAATTTCATATGTAGTGCAAAGCTTAAAGGAGTATGAGGGGAAATGGTTGCTTTTTGATGATTCTGAAGTGAAAGTTACTGAAGAGAAGGACTTTTTGAATTCTCTTTCCCCTTCTACATCTCCTACATCTACTCCTTACTTGCTATTTTATAAGAAATTATAGAGTGATTGTATTTTCCTTGTGTATATATTAAACAGACATGGATAAACATTGGTAAATTGATTACATCAAAGTAGCTTATCTTTTGAAGCTATTGGATATTATTGGTCTCTAGGTTTTTATATAAATAGTGAAATTTGAATTATTGAAAACCATGTTAATTTTTAGAATTTTTCTTAGTAGAGACTAGTGATACATTAGCTTCTGGGAACAAACTTGTATAGGTTCTTAATTGAATTATTCAAAATGGAAGCATTTAAACACTTTTGAATTTACATCTATCTTTTGTGTTTGCTTTTAAAAATAAAGTGCTTGTATTTGTATCTCCATATTTTGGAGTAATTATCTACATGATGTTTATAGGTCTTATGGTTTTTCAGCTAAGAAGCAGAATCTCATTTCAGTACATACAGTTTTGTAAATCATAAACCAAACCTTAGATGGGCTATATTATAGGCACAAACTCTGGAATATGTATGTATTCACACAGTGTACATTTTGTGCCTTGAATCATTTTGAAAAATATCTCAGAAAACCTGTAGAGTCAGTTCTCTTCTATCTTCAGAATTTTATGTGTATTTATGAAAATAATTCTGTATCCTAGTAAATCTTTTGGGGCATGGACTAATTTGTATTCCTTCATAGTCATACTCTGCAAGATCTGTATATAGTACATCAAACTTAGAGGTGTGACCTTAAATTTAACTTTTTTAAAAACCAGGACAATAAAATGTAAACTGCTTAACAACAATGTATACAAATGCTTGAAGAATTTTTTACTTGCATATTTTTTAACCATATATATAGCTGGATTCTCCTTAAAAAAAGAATGTGTGTATATATATATACACACAAACACACTATAAACATATATACATAGAAGAGAATAAACATGCATAATTACCTTTAATAATACTCAATAGTTTCTCACAGTTGGAGGTGAAGAAATTTTCAGATAGAAATTGTGCTTATTGGTCCATCTTAACTGTCATACCTAGTTTTCCTTTAAAGTAGATGTATAACTTAAAGGAATCCCCAAACTGAAGAACTTAAGGCTTTAGGCACAGAAAAACTGGGTTAAATTTTCACTTTAAACATTAAATTGGTAAATAATCAATTATGACTTCTTAAAGGATATTCCTGATATTAAAAATCCAAAGAATATATAATTCTTGGAATAACAGTGCTATACCCCACTTCAACAAATAAGAGTACCAGTCAACTAATAAATCTATACAGTTAATGTCTTACAAATTCTTTTACAAGATGGTGCGAAATAAGAGCTCAGAACACCACCCATAAGCATTGAGGGAGTAGGAGTCACTAATAGACCTTTAAACATCCTTAACATTACCTTATGAGCTCTGATGGAGTAGTTCTAGGACAGAACTTGGGCTTCTGTAACACTCAAGAGACAGCTATGGTTAAGAACTAGTATAGATTGCTGACACAAAAATTTTATCTTTTAAGAAAACTGAAGAACACAGTAAGCTAAGTTAGGAAGTGTTCAGTTATACCAATGTTTTGAGAGGAAGCCTCTTGTGACTCCAAGTCAGACAATGATTATTGCATGATCATTAAGTCATACAAATCTTAAAAAAAGTTCTTGATAGTGACTGAGATGGGTGGCAATCCAAATTCTCATATATGTATAACCTTATGAGAAATGACCTAGGAATTACTTAATATTCTTCCCCCACCCCCCACCCTTAAGAGGAGACTATGTAAATAAGTTACCTTTTTTTGCTTGCTTTAAAGAGTTTCTGTCCTTAACTCTGCCTTTCCTTATTGTCCATCTGGATCCTCTATTCTCATATATTTTTGAGGTTATGCTTTTCTGACTCCCTAGTTGACCCATTTTGGTTCACCTGTAACTCACCTGAAAAACCTTTCTGAGATTATCTTTGAATTGATGTAGGTAAGAGGAATTTTAGATAATATTGCTGGGTTAAAAAGATAGGCCGGAGCAGGGAATATCAGCCATCATATCTATGCTCTTAGAAGAATGAAAGTACCATGTTTGATCAGTTCTTCAGTGATTCATGTAAGTGGTCAGTAGATCAAAGGGACAGATTACAAGTGATCTTTCCTAAAACTGCACAAAGAAAAAATGTTCAGACATTTTCAGAAATCCTTAACACACTTCCTTGGAAAAGCCTGCCAAATATATGTTGGAAAAAACCTGAATTAGTTTTTCATATCATAAAAGTTGCAATTTAATTAGCTCTCAACTTTAATTGACAGGTAATTTTACCTTTTATACATGTACTTTGTAAAATCTATACAAGTATCAAAAAATATAACTTCTTATTCACCTGATAGATTAAAATCAAACACTCTTATTTTTATGGTGATGTAAATAAGTTTAAAGCAGATTTCTAACATCAGTTTAGATCACTAAAAACCGATGAAATGACCGATGTAATTTGAAACAGGAATCATTCATTTTAGTTGCATAAGAGTAAAAACTGATGAGATGATGGGCTTATTTAATATGAAACAGGAGTCGTTCATTTTTGTTGCTAAGAGTCAGCTCATACTATCATTATTATAAGGTTGAGTCAAAGATCAAACTGGGTATTAGCTATCCTAGTATATAATCATTTATAGAGAGAAGTTATCAGGTAGTTACTTCTGCAGTTCTAAATACCATTTTGGGGTGTCTAGAAAATACCTTAGAAACCAGTCTGAAGACTTAAGCCACTTATCAACTTATTTCCACCTATTTATTTAATCTGGAGCTATTATGTGGGTCCATAAAGTGACTGTCAATTATGATTTTCATTTTGCTATTTTTGCAACTATTTCTTGAATCAACTCTAACTCATTCTCTGCTTTTATCAATAAAAAAATTTTTAAGTCTTTTAATTAGTGTAAACGTTCACATATTTAATAGTACCTTTAAAATAAGCATTACTACATTTAAAATGGTTCCAAACAAATCTATAAATGGTAATATAAATTAAAAAATACAAACTTAAAGTAAATAAATTTAACGTTAGCTATGGTATAAATAATGGTAAATGTAAGTGTACCTTTGAGTCATTAAAATGTCTTTTTAAAAAAGGACAGCATATTACCAGAACATTAGAAACCACAGCCATGATTCTCAAACTTCACCAATTGCCATTTGATATTATTTTGGCCACTGCATTCTTCCATGAGTAAATTAATGCTATAATTTCCAGAATTAAGTCCCAAGTCTTTTTCAGTAGCTCTTAAATTCTTTTTACACTCAGTGTTGAATACATGGCTTTTTTCAAATGACTAAAACAAGTGCATTTAAATTAGAGATCCATTTTGCGCAGACTCATTCGACTGAAGGAATCTCTGGAGAGAAAATGAAAAAATATGAGTAAACAATTTTTATATAATCGTTGAAAATGTTTACATGCTTTCGGCCAGATATCTCAAAGTTTTGCCACCAAAAGCTTATTAATAACTTTAAAACTTCTGCAAGCAAAGCTCTTCACTTTCAAGTTACATGCTCATCCTACACACTATTGCTCCATATATTCTAACTTGCAGACTTCTCAATAGATTTGAAGTGACACTGTCCAGGTCATTGATCATTTATTCATTTGTCCAATAAATGTACTAGATATTTGATTAAACAGGTACTAAGGGGTAATGGGAGAGATTTCAGGAGATTTCAGAGATCAGATCAGATCAGTCGCTCAGTCGTGTCTGACGGGTTAAAAGGCAAAACACAGGTATTTTATTTAAAACAGTAAACTCTAAGCCTTAAATCAGTGGTTCTCAAGTTTTGGGCATTTAGGTCCTTTATACATTCTTAAAATTGAGGACCCCAAGGAAGCTTTTGTTTATGTGGATTATTTATTGATATTTATAATAATAGAAACTAAAACTAAGACTATTTTAAATTATTTCATAAAATAAACCATTATACATTACTATAAATAGGATTTTCTACTAAAATTTGCAATAAATTTTAGAAGAGTTTAAATTTAGAGAATTATTTTTAAAATAATTTTTAAGTTTAAAAATTATTAAAATAATTTTTTAAATTTAAATATTTGAAAATAATTTTAAATTCAAATTTTTAAGTAAATTTAGAAGACAGTTTGCTTATCTTTCCTGACATTAATGTTAATGTCTTAAGATTTACAATTTCTAGGAAAGGAGAGGACAGATACAAAGAGATTGTATTCAGCACTGAATCTCAAAATTTGGTTTTGGTGTTTTTGTTTTGGGAAAATAGCAATCTTGGAAGATAGTTTATCAAGAAAAAGTATTTTCTAAACTCCAAAAAACTGTCTGCAAATACTAAAAACTAAAGCTTGGAGGAATAACCATCATAGAAGGCACAATTCAGGATACTGGGGTAAGGGAAGCTTCCTTCAGACAGAAACAATAGTCTTTCCACTAAAAGGAGTTTGAGAAATTTGATGGAAGTGAGACTAGCATTAGGGTACCTCACTATTTTAGGGACCCAGCACTCTATCCCAGGACCTTTGACCAATGAATATAAGACTGGTGAAAGTAGGTAGAGGCAAGAAGTAGTCAGACATTCCAAAAAGACTAAAAAGAAAGCCAAAAGTGGAGGGGACTAGTGTTGCTTCCCAACAAGAGTTTCAAGAGGAAACCACCTAGGCTGTCTTGCATCATTTTAACAATAAAGTAAAGTCGCTCAGTCCTGTCCAGTCCTGTCCGACTCTTTGCGACTCCATGGACTGTAGCCCACCAGGCTCCTCCATCCATGGAATTTTCTAAAACAGGACGTTTGGTCTCCTGTTCCTGTACATGGTCTGTCTACATGTTCCCTGCAGGGGACATGACATACAGCATGCATTTGGTATACATTTTCAGAGGTTTAGAAGTACACAAATATTCTATCACTGAAGAATAGGGAATATTACCAGATAATCAAATAGCCAGCTTAATTTTCTTATCAATAGTATACATGCTGTGTATATAAGCAACTTCAAATGCCTTCCAAATATTTGATCAAGTAAGTATAATAGCTTCACTGTTATGATTTTTTAAAAGGGGGATGGTAAAATATTGGTGCTATAATTATTCAAGAGATGTATGTACATTTTGATTTAAAAATGCAAAGAATCAGTTTACTTTTAGCAGTTATGCCCTGTCCAGAATTCAGGGGTTAAAAGTAAAAATATTAAGAGCTGTCCTTGGAACTTTACATGCCATTTAATTTCCACAACAACCTCTTCAAGGCAAGTATTATTTTACAGCGAAGTCTAAAATTAGATTAAATTATCTACTCAAATTAGGATCAGTTGTAGAAAATTCCTAGTTAGTTCCAATTCTAATTTTGTCACACTGAGAAAATAAAGGAAAATAGTGAAGCTTTCTTGATACTCAGTGCAGTTAGCTGTTTTGATCCAAATCTAGAAGGACATATTATATACTATTTACTGTCAGCGATAATGGAAATGAATACCTGGCTTCAGTATATTCTAGCAAATCGTCTCAACAGAAATACCAGAAACTTTGACACGACATTAAAAGAAACAGTTTTAAGAGATAAAACGTATGTGTGTTGTCCTGGTTAGTATGAGAACTTGACTTTATTATTCTCTTTATCACAGACTTTTTATCTGGTAGGCTGATTCAGGTATAGCTGATAGAAGGCTTACAAAAGTTGGACTTGTTAGGTTTCAGAAGACATAATATTTGAAGCCATTTAATACAAGGTAAACAAATTCACTTATATAATTCAAGTGGATTTCATTTTTCTGAAGATACAAAATAATAGAAAAAAACATGCATACCTGTGGCAGGTAACAGGTAATACTGCCTTGTATAACTGAGGGATCTTTCGGTTTATCAGAGGCTGTAGGGCCTCTTTAAGGCGATGATAATTTCTCTCCAGTTCCCTTTGATATTCCTTTTGATCTGGCCCAATTAAGCTCTTATTTTTCCTTAAGGCATCTTCACACCTAGGGAAAACAGTATGTCAGCAAAAGATTTCTTCTGACATAGTTTGAAGGCTTACTGCTATCTATCTATCTCTATATATATATCTCCACTATGATGAGGGCATTCAGTTTTTCTGCTTTATGTGAAACATCGTCTCCTGCAATTAGGTTTAGGGTAGGGAAGCAGGGCTCAACAGAGTTTCTTTAAAATCTAACTTCCACTTCCAATTTTCACAATTGAAAATTATGTATTTTTTAATATTAAATCTGACACCCCCTCCCCCCCACACACACACATATCACCACTAGACTATAAGTTCTTTAAGGTATATAACCATACTTATTTACTCAATGGCCTCTGGCACAGTGGTTTGCCTGTATTCAAATAGAAGTTTCTTAAATTAATAGATGGACTTCCCTGATGGCTCAGTGGTAAAGAATCTGCCTGCCAATGCAGGAGATGTAAGTTCAACACCTAGGTTGGGAAGATTCCCTGGAGAAGGAAATGGCAACTCACTATAATATTCTTGACTGGGAAATCCAAGGTACACAGGAGCCAGGCATGCTATATACTCCATGGGGTCACAAAAGAGTAGGCCATGACTTATTAATGAAACAAAAATTGAATAGATTGAGATTGCTTATTCAATTCAGATATTAAAAAAAAAAACTATCTGGACTCCAATAGATAAATAGAAAAAGTATGTTTAAAAAAGTGTACATATCAATGCTTGTAGAATGCAGCTAAAGTGATACTTAGAGGAAAATGTATAGCCTTAAATGCTTATACTAAGGAGAGAAGGCTAAAACTGAAGAGCTAACCAATTTGAAAAGAATAAACTCTAAGGAAGAAAATAAAATTTTAAAGTATGATAATTCTGTATTTAAAAAAATGCAGAAGTTGGTTGTTTGAAAAATCTAAAAAAATAGACTAAACTCTGACAAGAATAAATGAAAGAAGGCCAGGTATCCTCTTCTAGAAATGAAAAATGAGACATCAAATATAGCAGAAGTTTATAAAGGCACAGAGGATATTAGGTATAATTTTAAAGTAAATAAATCTGAAATTCTGCTTTTCTAGATTTACCGAAACACTCAAGTAAAAATATGAATAATCCAAAAACCATTAAATACATCAAATCAGTCAAATCACAAATCTACCCACAGAGAAAACATAAATAGGCAAATTCTACTTAACAGTCTAAGGATAGATAATCCCATTGTAGCATGACAATTCTGAATATATAAGAAACTATTGTAGACTATAGGAGGAATAAAAAACTATTCCTGAGAAGAGTTTCAAACTCACTTTTCAAGGCTGGGATATCATAACTTAATGGGGGCTATAAGAAACAACTTGTAATTCAATCCCATCCATGAAAACAGTTGCAAAACTCCCAAACAAAATAAGAAAGTGTCCTAACACTATTTTACATCCCTACTCCCTACACACAACCCACTTGATACAATTTTAAAATACTGTCATGACAAACTTGTAGCATAGCTAAAAATTGGTGGGAACGTATTTCACCTAATTAAAAATATCTACAAAATACATGAAGAAAACATTATACTCAACGATCAAAAAATTTCTTTTAGATCAGAAATAAGAAAATGATGCCCTCTATCATTATTCCTATTCAGCATAGTTTATTAGAGATCCTAAACAGTACAGTAAGAAAAAGGTTCTACATATAAATTATTAGAATTAACAAGTGAATTTGGCAATATTCTCGTGTAAAGCACGTAAAAATAAATTGTATTTCTGTATGCCAGCAAATAGAAAATAAATTTATTTTTTTAAAGTATTTATTTGGCTGTGTTGGGTCTTAATTGTAGCACATGGGCTAGGTTGCCCGGCAGCAGCTGGAATTTTCCCAGACCAGGGATCAAACCCATGGCCCCTGCTTTGCAAGGCAGATCCTTTACTACTGGGCCTCCAGGGAAGTCCCCCAATATATAATTTTTAAAAATACCATTAACAAAAGTATACAAATATCAAATACCAAAGAATAAGTGAAAAGATAAAAGTTTCTATAGAAAAATTTTATAAAAACATTTAGAGGATATAAGTAAATGGAGAAATATACTGTATTCATAGACTGGAAGAGTTAATTCTCTTTCCTTGAACAAAATATGAGAGGAATTGGTCTATCATATATAAAAGTTTATTATAAAGCTGCAGTAATTAAGACAGCATATTAGTCAGAGAGAAATAAAACAATGGAAGAAACAAATCCTAGAAACTGATGCACACAAAGTGAGCACTTGATGTATTAACAGTGCAAAGCAGTGGAGAAAGGGTAATCTTTGAAATAAGTGGTGCCAGGTCAACTGCACAACCATATGGGAACAGAAATCTGACTGCTATCTCACATCATATTCAGGTATCAGTGTGGACAAAAATCAAACTGGCCCCCACCTTGAAGCATATGCAAAAATGAATTGAAAGAATTGTTTTTAAAAGTAAAAAGGCCTTTTTTGCCTTCTTCGCCTTTTGTTTGGGCTATACTTAATTTGAGAGATACTATTATATAGATGTTTAGGAAGTCAACATACTCTGACCTTGGGTAAAACATTTCTTAAGACACAAAAAGCAACAGTCATAACAAGAAAGATTGGATTATTTTGCAATATTAAATTTAACAACTTCTGTTTATTAAAAAAAAAAAGTGCTAAGCCCCAAGTTCAGAAAAGATGTCTGTGACGCAAATGATAAAGGATTACTTTTCCAGTATGTAAATACCCTTAGAAATCAGTAAGGAAAAGAAGTCAATAGGAAAATGGCAAATAAAAAACAGAACTTTGAACATTACAGAGAGGAAAGAGAAACAGCTAATAAACACATGACAAGACATTCAACCTTGCTGGTAATCAAGGAAAAGCAAATTTAAACTATAATTACATATTATTTCATACCCACTAGATTGGTAAAAATTAGGTTGTCAGATAATATCAAAAGCGTCTGCCTACAATGCGGGAGACCCAGGTTCAATCCCTGGGTTGGGAAGATCCCCTGGAGAAGGAAACCCACTCCAGTACTCTTGCCTGGAAAATACCATGGATGGAGGAGCCTGGTACACTCCAGAGGATGGCAGAGTCGGACACGACTGAGCGACTTCACTTTCACTTTACATTGCAATAGGAACTTTCCCAAACACAACTGGTGAGAATTTAAATCCGGCTTACACACATTGGAAAAAGATGTGGTATTATCTGGTTGAAGTTGAACCTATGGATATGCCATGATTTATTTACTCTTCTGTTGATGGATATTCTTGGTTGTCTCCTGGTTTTGTGTTTTGTTATCGTTTTTTAGTTATAAAGAATACTATTTCTTTAACTACTTCTGGATGTACAAGAGATATTTCTATGGCTTATATACCTGAGTATGTAGAGAGTAAATAAAAAAAAATGTTTATTGTTTTTAGGAATAAAAGAATGCAAACTGAAGTACCATTTAAACTGATTAACAAGAGACGCCGTATTTACATAGCATTACATAAAGTAAGGTGTACTGCAACTAGTAGTACATTTGCATTCTTGGCATTGTTACTACTTAGAACTTTTGGGAACAGATTACATATTAGGAGCCAATAAAAATGCTCATGTACTTTGGCTCAGTAATCTTGAGCTTAATACTTCACTTTGGCAAAAGAAAAAAATACACTTCATTGCTATACCACACTTAAATTCAACTTAAATTCAGATATTTGATGAGATAATACAACTATTAGAATAATAGTTTTAAGCTTAATTGAAAAAATAAGAATTTAAGATTATATATATTACAGTTGTGGTAGAACAAATATGCATATTAACATAAAATATATACACACAAAAATCAAAAAGACAGTATTCGTTATGACTTGTAAGGTTTAAACCATGTAGTCTGGCTTTCTGCCTTATTGTAATTTAAAAGAGAAAACCTTCTTTATATTAACCCTTAAGGAGACCTGCAAACTATCATTACCTTATCATAAATAAACACAAAGAAGAGGACATCTGTTTTAGAATTGTAGTAATAGTAAAAATTCCCCCAAAAATAGAAAGAAAATAAGCATTATTAGCACCTATGACCTAAAGAAGTATGTACTGTTCCAAGATCATCCAGCTCACAATCACAGTAGGGTTTTTTTGGTTCATATTTGAAACATCCCAAATAATAAAATCAATGTTTAAAAAATTTTTGTCAGAGTATACTTGATTTACAATGCGGTGTTAGTTTCAGGTGTACAGCAAAGTGAATCAGTTGTACATATACATATATCCACTCTTTTAGATTCTCTTCCCATATAGGTCATTACAGAGTATTGAGCAGTTTCTGTGCTATTCTATACATTAGGTCCTTGGTGGTGGTGGCAGTTTAGCCACTAAGTTGTGTCTGACTCTTGCAACCCCATGGACTGTAGTCTGCCAGGCTCCTCTGTCCATGGGATTCTCCAGGCAAGAATACTGGAGTGGGTTGCCATTTCCTTCTCCAGGGGATCTTCCCAACTCAGGGACTGAACCCAGGTCTACTGCACTGCAGGCAGACTCTTTACCAACTGAGCTATAAGGGAAGATATTTTATATATAATAGTGTGTATATGTCAGTCACAACAGAAGTCAGTCAATTCTACAAAAAGAAGCTTGCTCTCTTTACTCTGGTCATTCATCTTCAACATACATTAGAAGCCATGTTTTCTATAACCAAACGCGTAAGGTCATCTAGCTCAGTAATCAGATTATAAAATCCCAGACTTCCAATGAAGCTATCTGAAGTTTTAAAAAAGATGTTTACCATGTTCATGCAGGAGTAACTGATAACAATTAATGACAGCTATTGCAGTGAGAATAAAATACTGTCTTGAGAGACTTGAACAAGTTAGCATTCCTCCTATTTTCCTGATGACAAAAGTGCTGTAATGTGAAATTACTGCTACCCAAATAAACCCTTTCAGTGAATGATTTGATAAGAGAAACCACAGTTCATAATATGATAAGAGAAACCAGAATAGGAAGTCAAAGACTGGCTTCTGACTATGGTTCTGATGCTGCTTCGCTAGTTAACAAGTCATCTACTTAATGGTAATTAGTCTATTTCCCAGTGTTTGACTACTTGTCTTCAGAGACTACAGTTCCAGCTTCATTATTCATCTTTCTCAGAACAGATCTAAACTTTGCTCACGCTGGGTTTTTTGTTTTTAGTATACCCCTCCCCTCTTTTCTGACTGAAAAACTAATATTCAAATTTCAAGGTCCATTGTTTTTGTTGTTCAGTTGCTCAGTTGTGTCTGACTCTTTGTGACCCCATGGACTGCAGCACGCTAAGCTTCCCTCTCCTTCACCATCCCCCAGAGCTTGCTCAAACTCATGTCCATTGAGTTGGTGATGCCATCCAACCATCTCATCCTCTGACGCCCTTATCTCCTCCTGCCTTCTATCTTTCACAGCATCAGGGTCTTTTCCAATGAGTTGGTTCTTTGCATCAAGTGGTTAAAGTATGGAAGCTTTAGCATCAGTCCTTCCAATGAATAATCAGGGTTGATGTCCTTTAGGATGGACTGGTTTGATCTCCCTGCAGTCTAAGTGACTCTCCAGAGTCTTCCCCAATACCACCATTCAAAGGCATCAATTTTCTGGCACTCAGCCTTCTTTATGGTCCAACTCTCACATCCATACATGACTACTGGAAAAACAATAGCTTTGACTATATGGAAATTTGTTGGCAAAGTAATGTCTCTGCTTTTTAATATGCTATCTAGGTTGGTCATATTCTTCCAAGGAGCAAGTGTCTTTTAATTTCATGGCTGCAGTCATCATCCACAGTGATTTTGGACCCCAAGAAAATGAAGTCTGTCACTATTTTCATTATTTCCCCCACCTATTTGCCATGAAGTGATGGGACTGGAGGCCATAATCTTTGTGTTTTGAATGTTGAGTTTTAAGCCAGCTTTTTCACTCTCCTCTTTCACTGTCATCAAGAGGCTCTTTAGTTCCTCTTCACTTCCTGCCATAAGAGTGGTGTTATCTGCATATCTGAGGTTATTGATATTTCTCTCAGCAATCTTGATTCCAGACTGTGATTCATCCAGCCCAGCATTTCGCATGATGTACTCTGCATAAAAGTTAAATAAAAATGGTGACAATATACAGCCTTGACATACTCCTTTCCCAATTTGGAACCAGCCCATTGTTCCATGTTCAGTTCTAGCTGTTGTCTTGACCTGCATACAGGTTTCTTAGGAGGCAGGTATTCCCATCAGTCTAGTATTCCCATCTCTTTAAGAATTTTCCAGCCTGTGATCCTCACAGTCAAAGGCTTCAGTGTAGTCAATGAAGCAGAAGTAGATGTTTTTCTGGAATCTCTTGCTTTTTTTATGATCCAACGGATGTTGGCAATTTGATCTCTGGTTTCTCTGCCTTTTCTAAATCCAGCTTGAACATCTGGAAGTTCTTGGTTCATGTACTGTTGAAGCCTAGCTTGGAGGATTTTGAGCATTACCTTACCACCATGTGAAAAAAAAGACAATGGTATGGTAGTTTAAACATTTTTTGGCATTGCCCTTCTGTGAGATTGGAGTGAAAACTGACCTTTTCCAGTCCTGTGGCCACTCTGAATTTTCCAAACTTGCTGACATATTGAGTGCAGCACTTTCACAGCGTCATCTTTCAGGATTTGAAATAGCTCAAGTGGAATTCCATCACCTCCACTAGCTTTGTTCATAGTGATGCTTCCTAAGACCCACTTGACTTCATACTCCAAGATGTCTGGTTCTACGTGAGTGAACACACCATTGTGGTTATCCCATTCATTGAGATCTTTTTTTGTATTGTTCTTCTGTGCATTCTTGCCACATCTTCTTAATATTTCTGCTTCTGTTAGGTCCATACTGTTTCTGTCCTTTACTGTGCCCATCTTTGCATGAAATGCTTCCCTGTTATCTCTAATTTTCAAGGTCCATATATGATGTTAGGAGAAGGGCATGGCAATCCACTCAAGTATTCTTGCTTGGAGAATTGCATGGACAGAGGAGCCCATCAGGCTATGGTCCATGGGGTCGTGAAGAGTTAGACACAACAGCAACATATAATACTTTGTACTCTGTACTTTTGTTTATGATGTTAATTCCTGTGTGAAATATTCCCCGACATCACCATGTAAAATGATCATTCCCTCTTTTGTGCTCATAATGTGAGTGAAGCAGGAATCAGTATCAAGTTGTTGATTTTTTTCCCCTATTGTTTCAAAATTATGCAGTTACTGAACACCTATTTATTATGTGCCAAATGTTATTTGTGAAGCAAAGAGGTTAACGGCAGACCTGAGGTTGCTATTCTAAAAAGGCTTGTTTGCAAGGTTGGCCCTGGGTTACAGTCTGGGAATCTGGATTTGGGAAGGGTTCCTATCATATGCAGAAACAGTGGCTCACTTTGCCTGAACATTTTATATAAACACTATAGTTTCTGTTAAATACCAGCTTTCCTTTTGGGAGTCTGGAATTTGGTAACTGTCAGGGAGAAGATACCTACATGACTCAGTTCAGTTCAGTTCAGTCGCTCAGTCGTGTCCGACTCTTTGCAACCCCATGAATCGCAGCACACCAGGCCTCCCTGTCTATCACCAACTCCCGGAGTTTACCCAAACTCATGTCTATTGAGTCAGTGATGCCATCCAGCCATCTCATCCTCTGTCGTCCCCTTCTCCTCCTGCCCCCAATCCCTCTCAGCATCAGGGTCTTTTCCAGTGAGTCAAATCTTCGTATCAGGTGGGCAAAGTATTGGAGTTTCAGCTTCAGCATCAGTCCTTCCAAAGAACACCAGGACTGATCTCCTTTAGGATAGACTAGTTGGATCTCCTTGCAGTCCAAGGGACTCTCAAGAGTCTTCTCCAACAGCACACTTTAAAAGCATCAATTCTTCAGTGCTCAGCTTTCTTCACAGTCCAACTCTCACAATCACACATGACCACTGGAAAGACCATAGCCTTGACTAGACAGACCTTTGCTGGCAAAGTAACGTCTCTGCTTTTGAATATGCTATCTAGGTTGGTCATAACTTTCCTTCCAAGGAGTAAGCGTCTTTTAATTTCATGGCTGCAGTCACCATCTGTAGTGATTTTGGACTAGCCCTCAACAAAAAGCCTGGTTAGCACCTGAGTCAGCTTGCCAGGTGGACACGATTTCCCCCATGCTGCCACGATTCTTTGCTGAACAATCAGCACGTCTATGTGACCACCCTCGGAGAGGACCCATGGAAGCCTATACCTGGTTTACTCCAGACTTCACCCCGTGCCCTTTCCCTTTGCTAATTTTACTTTCTACTCTTCCATTGTTAACAAACCATAGCCATGTATATGACTATATGCTGTCCACTGAGTCCTCCTAGCACATCATCCCATCTGGGGGTGTTTTGGGAGGCCCCAATTCATCCAAGTATTATTTCATCTAATTTGTACAATCTCCCTGTGTGAGGTAGATATTATATCCTTACTTCATACATTAAAAACAGAGGATCATAAAGATTAAGTGACCTGGAAAAGAGACATATAAGGATAAGATCTGAAGACAAATTTTTTGCTTCCAAGTTTGCTATTTGTATGTTTTCTGAGGGAAGAGAGACAGAAACTCTCACACTGAATGTTCAAAATAAATAACAGCTTTCAAAGTTAACTAGTTAAATGTCAAACTAATAATAGTTTCAAGTTAAAGATTGCCTGAATCGAGGTTTCTCTCATTTTCAAAATTTAAAACATGGCATTACATAGAGAATTGGGGGGCAGGGATATGCATATATATATATATATATAAAAAGTACATATGGAGTAGTAAGGTAAACTACATCTCATTGTGAACCATTTTCCTATAGTTTCTCCTTTCAATAATCCCTTAAGACTCATATCAAACTGTGGATTAGACATTCTCAATTTGAGTATCTTTATGTAGAAAACTTTGAATACCTTTTAGTAAAATCTTTGAAGCAAAGTCGCAGTTTATTATGATGTCTGAAGAGCTTTGGATCACTGGGTATTTCAGATAGGAAAACCTGGGCAACTTCCAAAGGCCCCTGTAAAATAAGAAAATAAAACAAAAAGTATGTTTTTGTTTTTTAAATATTCACAGAAATAGAATTTACCAAATCCATTTTTCTTAGCACCAAGATGGGCTGCATTTAAGCTTAATACATATTATGACTATGCCTATATTAAAACTTTTCAGAGACCAATTCTGACAATATGTTTATAGTTTCTCCTGATGCCAAATCTATACTTTTGCCCACAGCAATTAACTTATTATTTCATATTTCAAAGAAAATGAGTAGGAGACAAAGCACTAACTATTGTATTCCTTAATGCCTTTTGCTTTGTATTTTTTATATTCTTTATCTTAGATATAACAGTTATCAGGCTATGGACAATCAGCTGTCAGCCCACTGATTATTACACACTTTATTTTGCGAAAACAGTTTCCCCCAAGCATTCAGAATATTAGGAGGATATTTGGAATTAAAGGTAATCTTTTGTGAGTAAGTTACATTATTTGGAAGTAAAAACTCCAAATCACATATACTTTTAGGAGGTAAAGGCCTTAAAATCTTTATTTCAGTTTGACCTCTTATATTTTCAGTGTCTATGCAACTACTTCTAACATATTTTCACTTGATGTAACACATTTGTGATTTCTGGAAAATATAATACTGTAATCATTTCAAATTCCATTTATAACTAAAATCACACAGTATTAGCAAACACTCCCACCTGATTCACTGTTGTGCCTACAGACCCCTGGAGCACCATCTGAAGCATTTTTGGGTCTGCTGGATCTTGATGTGTTGCAAATGCCAACTCCTGAGTTTTTTTCTGCATGTCTTCAATAGCAACTTCAATTGGTGTTAAGATGATCTGAGTGAAATAACATCTAATTAGGCCAGTGGACTGACTGAAAAATATTTAGTGAGCTTTATACACAATCAATTAAAATAAGAAAAAAGTGGCAACTATAAAGTATTATGTAATAATATATCCTGAAACTTTGGATCATTAAATAAAAAAAAAAAAAAAACTTTTAAAGCATAAGCTGAGGGTGAATGAGGGACTTAGAAAAGCTGAAAGTTAATGACTTAAAAATGGGTCAAGTTCTAGTATGTTACCATACACAAAGCTATGTCCACATTGTTCTCACACGGCTTCAATGTATTTGTCCCACTAATTCTATTTCCCTCTTTGGAGTCTTACCTCTTCTTTGTGAGTGACATTGACCCTTGTCTTAATGTAAGGAAAGGCATGAGAAGTAGTCAGAATGGTCTTCCGTTTGAATTGTTCATGAAGTTCCCCATGGGCTCGACCATCTAAAGTGAAGGGTGTACAGTACATGAAACGACGAAGATTATAATTTTTGTCAAAGTATGTGATTCTGTCCTTCATCTCATATGTGTCAAAGTATGGTTCCACGTAGGTAATCTGAATATAGGCCTGAGAAATGAAAAAGTCCTTCATTTATTCACTGTTAAATTATTGTTTAGTCTTTCTCCAACAAAATCAGAGTCTCAAAGACGCATCTGTGGGGCATCACAGTCTGTCAATCATACCTTGTTAGAATCTAATTTACACTTGTCCACAGGATTAGAATCTTTGATTACTTCAACTACATCCTCTCCAAATCTTTCTCCATAAAACCCCTAAAATAAAGAAAAAGAAATCTTTCACATGAAGTTAACAGTAGTAGAAAACAGAGAAGGCCTCTGAGGGAGACTCCTGAAACTCCTGAACAAAATGAAGCCGTTTAGTAAGTTCTTATAAGATGGTGTCAATGATTACAAAATAATAATTATTTACATTAACAGAATTTATATTTAGTCTATCAAATTAACAGGGTCTCACTCCATATTTATTTGATATTATTCCCATTTACTCACTTTAAACAACACAAAATAAAAAAAAATAATTTTCACCAATGAAAATATAGGATTCCACAAGAGATCCTCAAGAAAACCAAAAAGGGAACAGAAAGAAAAGACAGAAGAAATTCATTATATTTGATGTGTATAGGATATTGGACTTCCCTGGTGGCTCAGATGGTAAAGTGTCTGCCTGCAATGTGGGAGACCTGGGTTTGATCCCTGGGTCGGGAAGATCCCGTGGAGAAGGAAACGGCAACCCACTCCAGTACTCTTGCCTAGAAAATTTCATGAACTGAGGAGCCTGATAGGCTACAGTCCATGGGGTTACAAAGAGTTGGACACGACGGAGCGACTTCACTTTCAGAGTCTGATGATGTAACCTGACTTCTTACAGACATGAGTCAATGAACAAGCATTCATTTTTCTGAATGATTAATGTAATGTTCCAGAATTTCCAAATAAAAACATTAACTTGTTGAAGTTCTGTATAAGTTCAGATTTTGAAAAGGTAACCCTGGGTCAGGAATGTAGTGATTTTCCATATGACCCTGAGTGGCAGCATGGGCAAAAGATGGAGCTATTCAAAAGGAAAAATTAAGTCTGAATCCTCAAAGGAGAACAGACACTCCTACCTCAAATATAACTTTTATGACTCAGTAAGTTTGAAAAATACTGTCTCAAAATTTCCCAAGACTTAATAGGCTTTTGAAAAAATAAAGAAGTCACAGCTAAAATCAGTTTGTGGAAGTTCAGCCCTGTGAAGTCACTAGTAAGAACAGAACGCTGAAGAAATTAACATCATCTGAGAATAAAAACCAGCCTACACTCTTCTGTCTATACCAATCACCTGGGGATTTGTTAAAATGCAGATTTTAATTCAGAAGGTCTGAAGTGGGGTCTGAGATTCTGCATTTCAAACAAAACTCCCAGGTAATGTCAGTGCAGATTCTGTCCATGGACCACACTTGGAGTAACAAGGACAGAGAAAGATTGGAAAGAACAACTATAGCAGAAAAGACAGGTTAGTTTCATAAACATTAAAGTTAATCATTTATTTTGAAAATTAAGTATCTGTATAAAGGTTAAAGGATTCTAAGAAGTATTTTTAAAGTATAATTTCAAGCTTTTAAGTTAGAAAGATTACTTCGCTGGGAATCAGTTAAGCCAAAAAGATAATGCACTTGGGCCAGAAATACCTTGGGGTTCTAGTTCCATGATTATTAATTCCTTCCAACCTTTTCTACAAAATGTGGATAATACTATATACATTTCTCCACAAATCATGGTAATTCTGAAAGATACAGGGTTTCTAAAATATGTGTGAAAAGAGATCTTCGAAAAATCAAGTTAATAATAATATTTTACTGTTGCTATCAAAGATTTTAAAAATTCAAGAGAATATTATTGTACCTATCAAAAATCCTTACACCCTAAAGGAATATAGATTATTTGGCAGGATCTGGCTTATTAAAGAATTAGATCTGGATCTGAAAAGTCTATTCATCAAAGAAAATACAAATTAAGGATGACATTTTGAACCACCACAGTATTCACCTCCAATCTGTGAGATATCTCTGCGAGTTTGGTTATTGCAGGTTCCTTGTAAACAAATTCTTGTTCATCCAAATCCCCAAACTTAGTTCCATAAAAACCAACACGAAAATAGGTGCCAAACATCCGCTTACCATCCTAGGTGTAGGAAAACAGAGAAACTTTAATACAAAGACTTTTTGTCATGCACATTCTGCTTAGATTGCTACGAGTATAAAATTCTCAAAACAATGTCAAAAGTTTTCATTCAAAACCACAATATTTTATTATTTCTCAAATGAAAGTAAAAACAAAATAATCTTTTCTTCATTATTTCTAACAAATAACATTGTGTAATTAGGTCTTTTACCGAATTACATATGGCATATATTTTTCAGGGACTGTACCAAGTGACATCCCATATAAGTCTATGTTTTTCTAAGTCCATACAATTGAGATAAATTAACTTATTTTCTTTATTGCAAGAAAATTTGCTTGGTATAAAATAAACTGTGTTTTAGTTAACCTAAAGTAGAGCATAAAGTTAAATTTAAAAACAACACTAACATATTCAGTTACCATTATTAGCCTTTATATTACTATCTCTTTTCATATTTTAAATGAGATCATAAAAGTTAGAAGCCAAGTGTAGCATCTGGCACAGAGTGGATGATCAGTAAATGTCAAGATCATCCTGAAGCACTGAAGCAAAACATTTACAATTAGTATCCCTCTGCTAATAAAAAAAATACTGTTAGGTGTAAGAGTAACTAGAAATGGAATTAGGAAAGAAAAAATGCATAAATGAAAGAAGAAAAAAATTTGAGAAGAGTTGGTTTTTCTAAAGTACCCAAACCACCCACTGCATACATTAACCACACACATTCATCCCAAGTACAAAGTATGCTAAGGTCACCTTAACTCTTACAGAGATTTGAAAACATATTCTCTTGATAAAGATAAAATACTTGGAAGCCTTTTATGCTCTTCTTACATTTTATATACAAAGATGTTTCAAAGGATTTTGTGGTACTGCCTTTATACACAGCCACACATGACTGTTTATATACCTCAATTCTCTTTAAGGCTAGTAAGTTTCATACTTATTATTTCTTTATTTACTTCTTACTGCAAAGGCTTACTCCTTGGAAGGAAAGTTATGACCAACCTAGATAGCAAATTGAAAAGCAGAGACATTACTTTGCCAACAAAGATCCGTCTAGTCTATGGTTTTTCCAGTGGTCATGTATGGATGTGAGAGTTGGACTGTGAAGAAAGCTGAGCACCGAAGAACTGATGCTTTTGAAGTGTGGTGTTGGAGAAGGCTCTTGAGAGTCCCTTGGACTGCAAGGAGATCCAACCAGTCCATCCTAAAGGAGATCAACTCTGGGTGTTCTTTGGAAGGAATGATGCTAAAGCTGAAACTCCAGTACTTTGGCCACCTCATGCAAAGAGTTGACTCATTGGAAAAGATTCTGATGCTGGGAGGGATTGGGGGCAGGGGGAAAAGGGGACGAGAGAGGATGAGATGGCTGGATGGCATCACCGACTCGATGGATGTGAGTTTGAGTGAACTCCAGGAGTTGGTGATGGACAGGGAGGCCTGGCGTGCTGCGATTTATGGGGTCGCAAAAAGTCGGACACAACTGAGCGACTGAACTGAACTGCAAAGGCAAAGGGGTATGTAAAATAAGTTACAAATGAAACAGATAATAAAGCAAAATGGAAAATTCTGATCCTCAATTTACCAGCCTTCTGATAATAAAAACAAAACCAAAAAACATACAATTGACTAAAAATAACTCCACACTTTGTCCGGAAGAAATATAGTTTTAAAGAAAAATGTGTCTAGAGTTAAAGAAGGTTTCTAATAAAAAAAAAATTGTTTCAACTATTTCAAACTTTAACAGACAAAATTAACTGACTTCTATAGCAAATGAAATTTCTCTAGATAGGTTAAATATATTCAATCAAAATTCTGATTAAAACCATCAACAAGCCAATGGAGCAATATTTAATATAATCAAGAAATGAAGGCCCCACTGCCTGGAAAATAAAAAAGGCATTTGAGAAAATTAACAATTTGTGATTTTTTTTTCCAAAAACATACCATACATGAATATATTTATTTACTCTTTGGAAGCACAAATATTAAAATGTTATCCTGGCTGTACTCTCTCAGAGCTTTCCAGTTTAAGATTTCTATTCCAAATCTTCAGTATTATGACCTTTTAATTATTTGAAAACTGCTATTAGAACTTGTTTCCCTTAAACTTTCCAGTCCTCAATCATCTTCATATGATTCACACTATGCTATCTCCACTTTATTAGTCTTTTGATGGCACCTTTTAAAGTGTGGTATCCCAGAAACAGACACAACATACACTGATCTGATCAGTGTAGAGATCAGTGGGCTCACTGACTCCCGGGATGTGGACTTAAAATCAATTAATGCAGCTTAAAACTGAACTAGTTCCTGAGCAGCCATTTTAAACTCTTTTTATTCACTTTCTCATACTATCATTCAGTTCAAGGAAAAAAAAAATATTGAGTGCTTATAATGTGTTAGCCACTGTTCATCCTCAGTTCAGTTCAGTCACTCAGTCATGTCCGACTCATTGTGACCCCATGGACTGCGGCACGCCAGGCCTCCCTGTCCATCACCAACTCCTGGAGTTTACTCGAACTCATCCTCAGGAATAGGACAATAAAAATAAGTAAGACTTGGCTCCTCAAGAGAGTAAAAAAAATGTATTCAAATAATTATAATACAAAAGGTTATAAGCTCTAATAAAAAGTGTCTTGAGAAAGGAAAGATAAATCCTGTTGGAGCCAGGTCACAAAAGAGGTGACACACAGAAAGGATTCTGTAACCTAAAAGAATGGCTGAGCGGATGCGGGAGGGAAAGAAAGCACATTCTAGGGGAAGGGGAGGGAAGGAGGGTGGAGAGGAGGAGTGGGGTGGGAGGGACAGAAGAAGAATAAAAATGAAGGTAAGAGTCATTAAATAGCGTATAGGAGGTAACCATGCATCCATTCACATATTTATTGAAGGTTTACTATGTGTCTACAAACTGTTTAGACACTGGTGATATATCTGTGAACAAAATAGAGTGGTCAGGCAGGTCTCACCAACAGGTGACATGTGAACAAAGATGTGAAGGAGGTGTAAGAGTTAGTCATGTGACTCTCCAGGAGAGGTGCATTCCAGGCAGAGGAAAGAGCCAGTGCAAAGGACAGGAGCCCCCCTCCTGTGTTTGAAGAACAGGAAAGTGGCTAGAGTGGTAAGGAAGAATATGCAGCAGGGAGAAGATCAGAGGAGATAAGACCAGAGAGGAGTTACTAGAACTGAAAATGAGTGTGTGCAGTAGAAAAAGGAGATTTATTTTCAACTTACAAAGAGTTCCCTAATGTAAAACCATTGACTCTATCATGTTCATGAACGTTTACTCATATAACTTTATCTTCAAGAAAGATATCACTTTATCTTACTTCCTCTTCAGAGGTTTGGACTACAGGATGATAACCATTTTTCCTCTGAATCTAAAAAAAAATAGATTTTCTTACAATCTAGTCTATATTTTTCTAGCAGTATCTTCTTTTAATGTCATGAATTCTTTCTGAACTTCCCACCATTCCCACACTCCAATTATTCTTCCTCAGCAGTACTTACTGATTCCACCATCCTGTGTATAATGAAACTATGTCCCAAACAAGGAAATCCATCTACTCATCTATCCATGTCTCTAGTGGTTGAAATCTCCTATGACAAATAAGTTTTTTCTAGTTTTGTTATCTTTATTTAGCAGGAAACATTCAGTTGGGCTATTGTATATTTCCACACTGACATCACTTCCAAAACTTCTTTCATCTTCACCCATAGTTCTCTAATACATTTCTCTCAAGTTAACTGATTTTTCAGATAGGCAGACCAGTGTTTCCCAGGGGTAATCTCCTTCTCTTCTATTAGATCTATTCCCCTTAAAGAACATACACTTTTATCAGTTTATTTAGTCATAGAGCTTGACCTGGGAACCTAACACCTCTTAGATTTCACAGCTAAACTGTTAAGATTTCAAGTAATTATAGTGACAGTAATGATGAAGATAATAATAATAACAATAAAAATAATAATCGCCAACATTTTTAAAGTCTTGAGAATCCCAGGGACGGGGGAGCCTGGTGGGCTGCCGTCTATGGGGTCGCACAGAGTCAGACACGACTGACGCGACTCAGCAGCAGGGCTACCTTGGTCAGCTGGTAAAGAATCCGCCTGCAGTGCAGGATACTGGGTTCGATCCCTGGGTTGAGAAGATCCCCTGGAGAAGGGAACGGCTTCCCACTCCAGTATTCAGGTTTGGAGAATTCCATGAACTGTGTAGTCCATGGGGTCACAAAGAGTTGGACACAACTGAGTGACTTTCACTTCACTTCACATGTACTAGATACTGGTTATCCACTTTACATGGGTTATGCCAATTCTTACCACAACTCTCAGATATCATTATTTTCACCCTCTTTTTATAAATGAGGAAAAGTAATTTGCCCAAGGTCACACTGCTAGCCAACAGTGGAACTCAGAGTTAAATTCTAGTATATTTGACACCTGAGTCCAAGCTCTTAATTACACTATTTAATCCCTGTATTCTATACACTCATATACAAATATGAGGACATAAGTATGATCCCTGAGCCATTTTTCACTTCTCTGATGTCTTCCTTGGGAGTTTTTGAGAATTTCCCTGGGTAACTGAGATTTCCTGGGTCCCTTCCTTCCTAAGTTTTGTCTTCCCCTATATCACAATACTGCCTCCACTGAAATTGTTATTACATGTTTGCATCTCCTTTCTGCACATTCCAGTATGAAAATCAGGTTGATGATTTTCATAAACTTACCAGATATATTCTTCTAAGATATATCCTACCACATTTCTTATCAGATGTTCAATTTTAACCTTTGTATGTTCCAGTCCAGGAAAAAATAATCAGGTCCAATGTCATCTAATAAATAAATGTTTGCTGTCCATATCTTTTTCTCATTAGAAATAACATAAAGGGCAGAACCCAGCCAGTAGTACCACATCATCAGGTGCTTAGTCATGGATCTATTCCAAATATTAGGGAGTCATCAACTATCAGAAAGTACCTCTTCATAGAGTTCTTCTCATCACATTTTCCTTACTTTTGTCATATCTGACTTCACCTCTTTGCCTTTCCTGAGATAAATACTCATGGATGTTTTATCCCTACACAGGTCTAGTTTCTTCTTTAGTGTCACATTTTCACACTTGACTACTTGTTGTAAAAGTTTTTGCTTTTTTTTTTTTCATACTCTTTCAGCCTCCTGCCCCCCATCACCTATTAAAACTTGCTGTTTCCCATTCTACTATTTACTCACTTAGATGAGTTTATTTATCTCATGCAACCTCAGCATGCATGGATTGTGTTTAGTTGCTTAGTCGTGTCTGACTCTTTGCAACCCCATGGACGGTGGCCCGCCAGGCTCCTCTGTCCATGGAATTCTCCAGGCAAGAATACTGCAGTGGGTCGCCATGCCCTTCTCCAGAGCATGGATTAGAGCATATAAAAATTCAACAGGAGACACTGCTCCAGAACTATGGCTAGTATTTCTCAGCATATAAAAACCAAAATATTGGCTCATCTTCATGTCCATCCAGTACAATGAAAAGAGTTAATATATAGTTATCTTGCATGCTTGAATCTCAAAAGTTAGAATACCTCATTTTTCTTTAGTGACTTAGTAGAGAGACTTCAGCTTAAACAAGCTAAGCCCATCTTCTCAAGCCTTGCTGGAGACTATAATATATACCTACTAGAGTGGTGATATTTCCCCTTGGATGGTGAAATATGTTGTAATTTTTGAAGAAAAAAACAGAGACAGTGTTATATGACTATGTTATCAATAGTTGGGGAATGATTATTCTGAACATAATAAACTTGCATTAATCTATTTCTGAATACAAACTGTTCACTATTTGATAAATGGATAAATATATCTTTTAAAATAAAATATGTGCACACAAAATATAAAATGGCTATAATTTTCCATATAGAAATTCAATATTTCTTTTCTCCAAAAATAATTTTAAAATGCAATTATAAGTAAGACATTTTTAAACATACTTTTTTCCTATTATTTTAAGAAAAATAAATGTACTTGGGAAACAGAAAATAAATAGTAAACAGTCATTCAGATATTGAAATTGGCAGAGCAAGTAACAGTTACCGTGATTTAAGAAAGGTTCATGACTTGCTATTTTATATGGTAAATATTTTACCAAATTTGCTACCAGGTTTTAGAGTTATCTTTTACACACACATACACAAACTCACACACACAGCTCTAAAAAGCTTTGCCAACTCAAATGATTTGTACCAAATCAAGGAGCACAGTGAAAAATGAAACACAGTGCTAATATATAAGCTCAGATCAAGGAGGGAGCTATCAATTCAAAGACCCTTTCTATAGTGTATCAGATATCCTTACTGGATCTCAATCCAGTGAGAGTTCCTTAAGAATACTAGGAAATTAGCTAGGAACCATAGCTTTTAGAAAAAATGAAATTACTGAAGTTTTCCCAGAGTCAAAAAGAAAAATATTCACAAGATAGGAACTTACCACAATAGACAATAGTAAAAGTAGGGAGTAGGGTCAGCAACCAGGGGCAAGAGAGAAGAGAAAACAGAAAGCATTTTAATTAGGGAAATTTCAAAACAAATAAGCAGCAAATGGTAGCAAACATACTTTTAAAATGCAAGCATCCACTTAAGTTTTACAAGGGAAAAGCAAAAAACAAACGTGCAACAATTTTAGAAGCTACAAAGCTAAAGGTCCAGTGAAAGGTAGTGACAAGAATATAAACAAGAAAATAAAGTCCGTGTGACTTTTACCATGCAATAAATATGATGACAGAATATTAATCATAACCAGTGAAAATTATACCTTTCAGGGGTCGATTTAGCATCAAGCAGACTAGTAATAAACTGCTCAGAGGTTCAATGTCTCTTCTTTCATGCTTACTTTTCACCTACTTCCATTTTGTGTTAGGAAATCCATAAGTAACTTTATGACTCAGAGATAACCATGGAAAGTGTCTATGTAAGTCTTAACTGAGACACAAAAATGAGACATTCTACACTGAGTATAAAAAAAGTCATACACATTTAATCTGGGGAACTAAGGTAGATTAAAAGTACTGGTTTCATCTGAAGAAAAACAAAAGGTGGCAACTAATTCAGAAATGGAAGAGAATGCAAGAGTAACATTCATTCTGAAGGTTTTCTAGCTGGGTCTCAAAACAAGAACTGCAAAACCAAACAGAGAAAGCCCAATCTGTTTAATCAACATAAACCTGACTACAAAGTGAAAGGCAAAGCAGAAAAATTAACAAATATTAATATTCAGCTTTAAATAAATTGTCATTAATACCTTGCTTTACCTCATCAAAATGAATTATTTTGTAGAAATTTTTATTTTATAGAATTCTTTTTTTCCAGAAAGATTTTTTTAAAAGGTAATCAATTCTTTCTGGCATTTTTCAGGTATGATTTGATTTATATATAACTTCATGAGCCTAACTATTATACTTACTCCCTAAAAGGAAGCATACACAGTCTTCATTGAACACAATTATCAAACATTGTCAGAAAATGAGGTCAAATTAAATTTCAAGTTCTCTCAATCTGTTTTCCCTCCCCCCAACAAAATTCAAATGACAAAAGTGAACTTCATTCCTCAGTAGTACTTATACTCAAGGTGAAGTGACTCAAGATCAAACTAATATACTCTTTTATCAATTCCAAGATGCACATTTTTTTGCCCATATTTTACTATCTCTGTGGTTGGCATTCATTTTTCAACTGATGGGATGTTGGAGTTTAATACACAGGGATTATTTGTTTTTCTGATCTTTCTTAAAGGAATGTGGAATAATGGGATATCTTACAATTGATAGCATCTTAGATCAGAAGAAGTATTTTATATTTACACCTCTGAGCAATAACACATAAATCGACCTCTGTAGAATGAGGTGAAACAATATGGTTAAACAAAGGAAATCTTGTGTGTAAATGCTGATGAAAGAAAATGCTTCAAAGGATAAAAACAAACTAAAGTGATGACAAAGTGGCTCATTTACCAAAGAATATCATTAGTGTAACATATGGATTTCCATGCACTGCCTACAACCTCTTAATAACAAATTTCTTAACATAACTTACAGTATTTTAACAAAATTTCTTTGGTTAATGAATTCAGTTGACAGCAGACAGCAACAGAATGCCCACAGCTAGCACATGTGGGCAAAGCATTGGCATAAGAAATCTGATCAAATCAATCTATTAGTGTCTTTAACTAACTAAAACATTACCTACCTCCCAGCCAGTACTCTGTATAATAAAAAAGTGAAAAAGGGCAAGTCATAATAAAAAAACTGTTTAAAAAGAACAAAAAAAGCCAAAGGAAGTTCAGTAGTGTAAGAAACCATATACCATAAATTCTTCTCCATACAGAAAACACTAGGGTATTTTAAACACCATATTCCTTCATTAAGACCTATGATAATTTTATAAATTGCTTGTTCAAAACCTAGAAGCTAAAATTTCACCATTTAAAAGTTTAAGAAGTAAAAAGTACAAATTTAGGGGAAAGAAAGCTAAGTGCTTGTTTCATTTGTGTCTAAATTAGATCACTAACTAATGGGTACTGCACCTCACTGAAGTACCCAGGGTAAGCTGGAATAGAAATGGAAATTTTGCCCAAATGTCTTTGATACAAATGGATGAAAGTTGCTTGGAAGCTGCTCGCTCTAGTGGAAGCTGCTCACTCTAGATGTTCCAGGCCTGACCTGTGTAATTTGCAATTTGTGTAACATATGGGAAGCTGCGATGAGATTTAACAGTATAACTGATTATAAAAAGATCCACCTGCTATGATCCAGAATTCTAATGATCTTTCGCAACTCCAATATTTAATTAAATGACAATAAAATCCTGGCTTAACAGGATAGCAGCCCTATTTAAGACTAAGTTTTTCAGATTATATCAATTCATCTAGAACAGCTTAGTCAAGGCAAGAAAGAGGAAGTCAAGCTGATAAGACAATAAAGTGGGACTAATACTGCACGCGAAAGTGGAAAAACAATACTACACTTCAATTCCTCGGTGATGGCAGCAGAGATAGCAGCACAGAGAGCACAGGAAAGGGAACAGCGCGGAGGAGGAGGACCCTTGACACAGCGTTTCAGAGCATTTCAATGGAGCCAACGACTCAGCTTCAGGGAAATCAACTGCTAGTAGTCTACTTCATTTTTAAACCGAGCTTATTTTAATTTTAAAGATAATATGTGGATCCCATGAAGTAAAAATCAGTACTGAAATCATACTATTATAACTGAATAAATAAATAAATACAACCATTTATTACTTTCACTAAATATTACTTTTACACTAGAAATATGTCAGAGGATGACTGAATAAAAATATCTGGAAAAAAGTTAAAAGTTCAGTTGAAATCATTAAAAATATTAGGAGTTTATTAAGCTTTCGTATCATTTAATATAAAGTCAAATATAAAAACACTTTTGGCAAAAAATTAATAGAAATCAATTAAAAAAAATCAAATTCATAACTATTACCCACACTGTGAAATAGAAAGTAACTCACAACTAAAAAAAAATTAGCACTACTAATAATTCAAAAAAGTGAAGAAAAAAGAGAAGCTATGTGGGAAGGTTATGATGATCATAATCTACTTTAGGTTAAATTCATTGTTGTTAATGAGTCTTGCTTTGGCCATGAACCATCATTTTGACACTGTTCATTTGTAACTTGATTAAAATGATCATTTCATGGAATCTAGTTTGACATTAGTACAAAGCAACACTAAAGCTTATAGACAGTTTTTTCCACTTAGACTGAAGTTAGAAAGTGCAATTGTTACCTGATGAACAATTTTGCTGAAGGCTTCCTGAAGTTTTCCATGAATCGTGGATAGTTTCTTTGCATCCCGATTAGCTTCATGAATAGGAATAAGTACTTTGTATACTTCATTAACTGCTTCATACATGCCAGCCTATAAAAATAATAAGAGATTGCTTTCTTTTACATAGATAAGAGTGTGAAGTGTAATTTATGAACTCACAATATTTCCAAGGCAATACTACTCTTTTCCAATAGGACATAAAAACAAACGCTACTGATTTTTAATTTGATTAAGACCTAATAAAATAATTTTGCACAATATATTATTTCTTCTATTGAGTGAAAACATGTGTGTATTTGTGTTTTTGTATTTAAAATATACACATGTACATATATGTATACTTATACTTCTATATAATTTGAACTGGACATTCTGCTTTTACTACTCGGTAATTACTTAACTAAAATAAATGTGTGTTATGTGTATGTCCTTATATATGCATATAAACTTTTGCAGAAACAAATTCAGAGCAGACACATAGAAACCCAATTATTACAAGTCACAGATACACAAATATCACATAAACCTATTGCTTCCTAGGACACTAAAATTATTAACTTTCCCTAAATATTAAATTGGCACAGAAAATCTTAAGGGAACTCTCCTATGGAAAAATCACTGATCTTTAACAAAACATAAGAAGATTCTGAGCCACTAGATTTTATTCAAGTAGGGGTTTTGGTTTACTAGGGGTTGGCCAAGTGTTGCTCTGATTATAATCAGAATGAGGGACAAAACATGTTTATACTGCTATCCCCTTTTCTTGTAATGGATTGGTGGCTGTAGTGAAGGAAAAGAGAGATTTTCCAAGAGTCACTAAGTTCCCACTGCTTCACAAATCAGCATTTTCCCAAGAAAATAAACATATGGTTCTTATATTTTCTAGTCAGCTCATAGGAGTATATTTAAGCAATCATGTAGCTGCAACAGTAAAATATATTCAGTGTAACTAAAATATCCCAGTAATTATTTTAATTAATATTAAATAGATTAACTGAAAAAGAATGAAATTCATAGTTAAATGCTATTGCAAAATAGAGGCTTCTGTAACATAAGCCACTGTAACCCAATCTAAATTCACTGCTGTGAATTATTAAAATTACACACATATACAGAGAATGTATATTTATTAAAATATTCCATTAATAGCAAAAACTTTTTTCCCTACTAGTTCAGATCCCTTAAACTGAAGCTCAAGGAACAGAGATCTGGGAATGGAATCAGGACAATCAAGGTCTTCAAAAACAAGAAATTTTAAAGAGGACAAACACCTAATGTTCTTTGAGTCTCAGAATCATTTTTACATGAGTTACTTCTAAGTGCCTATAATGATGAAAGGATGGTAACAGCAAACCTACTAAAACTTACTTGGAGCCAGGCACTGTGATTAGCACTTTACATAGGTTAATTCATTTAATCCTGACAGCAGTCCTTGAAGTACATACTATTATTAGATGCATTTAATGGATAAGAAAAGTAAGGCCCTGGTAGGTTGAGTAATTTGTGCCTGAAGTGCTTTAACTACTAAGTGCTTAACTACTAAGATGGCAGAGAAAGGGGCTAGACACCTCCTAAATCTATACCCATAACCAGCATATTGGTGGGTAGGGTTAAGGCCAGGAGAAGCAACAACCGATTCCCAATAACAGTATGATGGGGAAGTAATGACTATTACTTAACTACATCAGGAAATAGTACATTACATCAAGCTTCCCTTTTACCCTAACATGGACCTCAGATCAGATCAGATCAGATCAGTCGCTCAGTCGTGTCCGACTCTTTGCGACCCCATGAACCGCAGCACGCCAGGCCTCCCTGTCCATCACCAGCTCCCGGAGGTCACTCAGACTCGCATCCATCGAGTCAGTGATGCCATCCAGCCATCTCATCCTCTGTCGTCCCCTTCTCCTCCTGCCCTCAATCCCTCCCAGCATCAGAGTCTTCTCCAATGAGTCAACTCTTCGCATGAGGTGGCCAAAATATTGGAGTTTCAGCTTTAGCATCATTCCTTCTAAAGAAATTCCAGGATTGATCTCCTTCAGAATGGACTGGTTGGATCTTCTTGCAGTCCAAGGGACTCTCAAGAGTCTTCTCCAACACCACAGTTGGACCTCACTCTCTTGCAAACCTTGGTGCTGGGACACTGAACACTCATCAGAAAACTCACAGAAAGGAGGTGATGCTATCAACATGGCTGAAGAAAGTAAGCAAGGATTCAGCGAGCTATTTTTTTTTCCTTCATCAATAAATATCGCATCTCTGATCCATATGACTGCTTCAATTCTTCATATACAGATGAGAAGGGACAAGGACTGGACTTCTAGCATGGTAGGGAAGTCAGACGAGGGATCTAGGACGTAGTTCATAAAGTTCCTGAAACCACTTCAGTGTCTACCCAATAGAGCTCATTATGCCACCAATCCGGTGAGAGGCCATAACTTTCCTGAGCACCAGAGGCTTTTTAAGGTTTTAGAAAATGTTTGGTGGTAAAAGTTTTCTTAAAAAAAAAAAAAACCTCTTACAGACTAAGTGTTGGTTCCCAAACAAGCAGATGAAAAACACTGGAGGAAATGACAGACTATTAAAATAAAAAGGAATAAGCAATGCTGAATGTGAAAAGAAAATCCATTACTAGAGAGTTCTTAAGATATTTAGAGAAAATTATCATAAATGAAAAGCACAGTCATAAGCAGAAAGCATAAATAGACATGTCACTAATAACTAAGAAGTACGTAATTGTGGGAAGAAATGAACAAGAGTCATCTACCATAGAGAAAGAAGCAGCTGCTTGTTCCAGTAATCCCACAAGTCCTGACTCAGTAAAGTACTTTCCAGAGCAGATACCTTCTTCATCTGGAGATACCACGTCATCTGAGACTGCAGATTCTTCTAAAACATTAGAGGAAATATTCTAGGAGGAAAAAAATGTTTAGGTTTGTGAAATGAAATTAATTTCTTAACATGAATGATATATATGAAGTAATTGAAGATGAAATATAGCTATCGGCTTATTTTAAAAAAGGTGGGTAGTCAACGCAAAGTTAACAGACAAATCTCCAAAAACTTCTTGTATTGTGAAGATGACAATAAAATGTAACACCACTGCTAGCTAACTTTTCCATTAATAAAAAGCTATAAGAAAGAAAATTTTAAAAAATCATGGGCTAAGGAAAATTGTAATATGACATAGAACACCTAAGGTGATTTAAACAGTGTTTAAATTTAATTGATGTTGTTAAAACTCCCTACCAGGGAAACTGAGATACAAAAATGGTCTCAAGGCTTGCCTAACACATCAAATTAATGAAAACACTCAGGTATAATAAAAAGCCCTCTTATCCAATGAGATTGGGATCCGTCATTACTTCTGAAAAGGAAATGATACATACATACCTTAAATATTTTATTTGAACCTAGATAGTCACACATTTGTCAATTTCTTGAAGTAGATCTAAGGCCTTTTCTTCGTGTATGGGTCTCCAGATCAGAGTTCCATGTAATCTCTCTTGACTAAATACCCAGAATGTAACCTCCATTTATGATTTTCAGTTTTGGTTTCTTTAGAGTAAAAACTTGAACTTAAAAGATTATCAAATTATCCTAGATTTCGTGGAGATTTTCCCTCAATCTTTTTCTATTTGTCTTGATCTCTTTGCAAAATATTCAGCTTATTAATAATTTTCACAGAAACAATAACTCACTTTCTTTTTGTATTTCGATTTATCAGATAACATAATATTTAAATAATTTTTATTACTTCCCAAACCTGGAATTAAGAGGCTTTGAAGAAAAGCAAAGCATAATTGACTCTTGGTAGGCAAAGAATTCAGCCAGTGGGTCAGAGGTATATAGCCCTACTAGAGCATCAACTATCATCTCTGAGTCATATCTTAGCATATTTTATATAAGCATAAATAATGGAGAATGCTGGTATACCTGGTATTTTAATTAAAAGCCAATTAAGAGTGTCCACTATCCTGATTTTCAATATTTTGAATGTATTTCATAGATGCTATGAAGTCCATAGCAGTATAGGCAAAGACAATAAATATACTTTACACAGCACTGATAATGTACGGGTAAGAAAACATGAAAGAGAATTAACAAGAAATACTCTTTAAAAACATATTAATGAAAGTGATAGTGAAATGTTAATTCATCTTGTGAAGCATCACTTTCAGCCTATGCTTTCATTATAAGCTGAATGAATATAAACAGCAGTGAGAAAAGTTAAATCCAAAAAAGGACATACCTTGATTAAGGCAGATTCCTACCTGAAATGTTACACATCCCACGGGAAGATACTTCCGGTCCTCCAACATGCTCAGATATTCAGCGACAAGTGCTGCTGAGTGAACGAGGCACTGGGCAGCTTCAGCATGATTGCTGCGCTCCGAGTGTTTGCCAGCCATGTTCTGCAACCAGGTCAGCCGCAGATCTGGAGAGGTCTGGTAGCCCTTGGCAATTCTAGTTAGAACAGAAATTCTCAATTAGCATTGGCTTCCTAATCTGGAAGGGAGTTCAAATTGCTTGTTTAGTGTGTAGGCTTCTATTACTGAACACAACCTATTAAGACAAGTTTTTGGGTGGTATGAACATGCTTTTGAGTGTTCTTAGAGAAATAATTGTGGACCCATGGAATGGTGAGAATCAGGGGTTTTTTTGTGGGGGTACGGGGGAGCTTAAAAAAAAGATATTTTATATGAAAATCTGCCCTTTAAGGAAACAATCAGTAACAATCTGGGAATTTACATGTTTATTATGGGGCTCTAAATAAGTTTTATATTCAAGGAAAAAAATTTATAAAAGATTCTTTCATTGTATAACCTTAATTTTAAAGGAAATATTTTATTCTTGTCTTTGTTGCTGCTGCTAAGTCGCTTCAGTCGTGTCCGACTCTGTGCGACCCCATAGACGACAGCCCACCAGGCTCCCCTGGCCCTGGGATTCTCCAGGCAAGAACACTGGAGTGGGTTGCCATTTCCTTCTCCAATGAATGAAAGTGAGAAGTGAAAGTGAAGTCGCTCAGTCCTGTCCGACTCTTAGCGACCCCATGGACTGCAGCCCACCAGGCTCCTCCATCCATGGGATTTTCCAGGCAAGAGTACTGGAGTGGGGTGCCATTGCCTTCTCCGATTCTCGCCTTTAAGAAACTCCAAAACTGTAAAAAATGAAGGTCAAATGGCAAAGAAAAAGTCAAGCTTTACTTACATCTTTGAAGATACAATAGGAATTACAAAATTCTAAAAATAGCCAATAAATATATCAGCCTATAGGCAAAAACCATGTCTAACATTAGTAAAATTAATGTTGTAATAAAGTATTAAATACACTATGTTTTCTTCTTAAAGAACTAATTTTTACATTTAAAATGTGGGTCTTCAGCCTTCCTAGGAACTCTAGGGCCCAGGATGCCAAGGTCTTAATTATGTCATTATTTTAAAAATTTTGTTTTTGATAATCAATAAATACACTGAACAATTATTAATAATTCTTAAAAGAAGAAGTGTCATAGGGGATCTGATAAAGCACATTTTGATTTTTTAATTATCATTGCCATGCCTTGCTAAGTCGTTTCAGTCATGTCTGACTCTTTGCATCCCATGGACCATAGCCTGCCAGGCTCCTTTGTCCATGGGATTCTCCAGGCAAGAATATACTGGAGTGGGTTTTAATTACCATTAGAAAATGACAATTTTTGTATTCTTGTAAACTCATGTTTTCTGTGTATCATATTAACTTAAGCCCCATTATACAAGACATAGGGCTTCCCAGGTGGCTCAGTGGTAAAAAAGTCTATCTGCTATTGCAGGAGATGTGGGTTTGATCCCTGGGTCAGGAAGTTAACTTGGAAAGGGAAATGGCAACCCACTCCAGTACTCTTGCCTGGGAAATCCATGGACAAGGAGCCTGGTGGGCTACAGTCCATGGGGTCAAAAAAGAGGTAGACACAGCTAAGCAGCTAACAACAACACAAGGTATAAGTGAATTAAACAAATGTTACCTGTACATTAGATCAATTAACATTTCGGGATCCTCCTGGTGTTCCTTCATTTTAACAGTATCAGAAAGGATCATATGGAGATTAAAAACCAAATCTTGAACCTGTAGCAGAGAATTATATGAAAAGCATTCTTCAGCTGTCATTTATTCACAACCATTAAATTAGTTTGGAAGATATTTCAGATTTGAAATCTACAGCTTTCAAAACAAACAATTTTGATATAGTTCTTAAGAGTGTGGGTATGCTGGGGTAAGATGGGCGAAGTGTACATTTTATACAAATTCATCAGCAGACTATTTTTTCACTTCTCTCACCCAGAAACAAGTAGAACTACTAGTAGAAATAAAAAACATATATGGATATAAGGAATACAAAACGAAATTCTGATTTTCAGATTTTCTCAAAAGGTAGTCTGTATAAACTTAGTTTTTGAGGCAAACTATTATTTCACAAATCAGTGGGAACACTTTCATCATAAAGTTTTTTGTTTATCCATACTGTCTAGTGTTCTTTTTGGCACAAGTTCACAGAATTAAACATCAAAAATATTAACCGTTCTGAGAAGGAAGGGTGGTTTATTAAAACAGAGATTCAGTCCTATCTATGACACATATGGATCGAAAGAAAAATACAGATTCTGCCAGGAAAAACTATAGTTTGACTTAACAATTTGGAAAATGCCTATTTACAATTCCTATTTCAGTTCATGCTCTAAAAAGCAGCATTTCTGACCTGATCAGGAAATGTTGTTTCCCTCAATTCCAAATCTTCTTCAGCATATGTCAGTATAGTCTTTAAAGAACGTCTTAAGAATTCTTCATTAAAATTCTGAGATGTGCCCACCAAGGAAGACAGTGACATGGTTACCTGCATTTTAACCCTGGCGAAGTTCTGTAACAGAGAAATTGCCAGGCAAGTATTTAATAAAGGAAAGCTTAAAGGAGAAGTGTCTATTTTTTTGACTTCCTATAAATAAAAAGTTAGTATAAAACATCATTCTAGAAAAAATATTTTTGAAAAAGTAATGAAATGTGTAGTATTGAAATCCTGTTTTTAAACGGACATAAAGCTTAGAATCTTCCTGTGTTAACAGCCTACAAAACAAGGTTAAAAAAAATTGCGGGTTAGACTTGAATTAGAAGTTGTGCCTAGACTTTACATTGACCTTCTATGCTGCTGCTGCTGCTGCTGCTAAGTCGCTTCAGTCATGTCCCACTCTGTGCAATCCCATAGACGGCAGCCCACCAGGCTCTGCTGTCCCTGGGATTCTCTAGGCAAGAACACTGGAGTGGGTTGCCATTTCCTCCTCCAATGCATGAAAGTGGAAAGTGAAAGTGAAGTTGCTCAGTCGTGTCCGACTCTTTGCAACCCCATGGACTGCAGCCCACCAGGCTCCTCCATCCATGGGATTTTCCAGGCAAGAGTACTAGAGTGGGGTGCCATCGCCTTCTCCGACCTTCTATGAGGTACATATTATTAACAATAACACTATTTTTACAGATGACGTTAAAGAACTTGACCTACATCACAAAATTCTTAAGTGTCAGATGTGGTCACTATACTCTACCTGATTTAATTATGTCCACTGCTATGATAAAAGTATAACTTAAGTCATATCCTGT
Organism: Tragelaphus eurycerus; assembly: GCA_935064755.1. NCBI lineage: Eukaryota > Metazoa > Chordata > Mammalia > Artiodactyla > Bovidae > Tragelaphus > Tragelaphus eurycerus. Next base: position 5,498,122 of record CAKXYN010000092.1, on the reverse strand, counting down.
GCAAAGTAACTTAAAGGTATATTCTTTGGAATGATGACTATAAGAGTTTACATTCTTCCTTTTTTAGTGTAAATTCATTTCTGTTTCACCATTCCCCACTATGAAACCACTTTTAAGAGGTTATCAGTGACAACTTCTGTTGTTGTTCAGTTCCTAAGTGGTGTCCAACTCTTTGCAACTCCAAGAACTGCAGCACGACAGGCTTTCCTGTCCTTCATTATCTCCTGGAGCTTGCTCAAACTCATGTCAGTTGAGTGAGGCAGTGATGCCATCCAACCATCTCATCCTCTGTCATCCCTTTCTCCCCCTGCCTAAAATCTTTCCCAGAATCAGGGTCTCTTTCAATGAGTTGGCTCTTCGCATCAGGTGGCCAAACTACTGGAGCTTCAGGTTCAATTTCTCCAGCACCACAGCTCAAAGACATCAATTCCTCAGCATTCAGCCTTCTTTATTGTACATCTCTCACATCTGTACATGACTACTGGAAAAACCATAGCTTTGACTATATGGACCTTTGCAGGCAAAGTAATGGCTCTGTTTTTAATACACTGTCTAGGTTTGACATTACTTTTCTTCCAAGGAGCAAGTATCTTAATTTTGAGGCTGCACTCACCACCCACAGTGATTTTGGAGCCCAAGAAAATGAAGTCTGTCCTATTGATTAAATAAATGGTGCTGCTATTGTAGTCAGTTACACAGGCCCAAAACCAGGAGTCATTCCATAGCCATTCTGCCCATTCATTATTCATACTATAAACTCAATCTACATCATCTTCTAATCTGTTCCAATCTGTTCTTTCCCCATTCTCAATGCCATTGCTTTACTTTATGCCCTTATCATTTCTTACCTGGATTACTGAAATAACTTCCTAACCAATCTTTCTTTTTCCTTACCCCCCAAGTAGCATCAGGGCAATTTTTGTAAAATATAAATCTGAATGTACATATCAGTCTTCTTAAAATACTTCAATGGCTGCTCACAGCTTTGCAGATAAAATTCATGTATTTGACCAAATAAACCTGCCAAACTACATGTGGGAACTGAGAGTACAGTGATAAACAAGTATCTGTCCTATGATAGCTTAGTCTAAACATTTCAATTACAATTTTATCTCTTATTACTCTCTCTTTGAGCCATAATAATTAGGAAGTGCTAAAAAAGTTTCCTTCTCTGTTTGCCTGTTTCCTTCTCTCGTCTCAATGCCTTTCTAATTACGTATGTGCCATTTTTCTTACCTAAAAAGTCTACCCACTACTTCTCCATCTGCATGGGCAATTCTTCATCCTTAGTTCAGGCATCTTCTCTTTCTGAAACCCTCCTTGAGAGTATATGCTCTTTTTCTCTGTACTTATACAGTCCCCTGTGCTTACCTCTCAGTATATCAACAGTAAACACATATTGAACATTTGCTCAGAGCCAGTTACTGATATGATAAGTGTGTTACCTAATATTAATTTATATAATCCTCACAAAACCATCTGGAGAAGGCAATGGCCGCCCCCCTCCAGTACTCTTGCCTGGAAAATCCCATGGACGGAGGAGCCTAGTAGGCTGCAGTCCATGGGATTGCTAAGAGTCGGACACAACTGAGCGACTTCACTTTCACTTTTCACTTACATGCACTGGAGAAGGAAATGACAACCCACTCCAGTGTTCTTGCCTGGAGAATCCCAGGGACGGGGGAGCCTGGTGGGCTGCCGTCTATGGGGTTGCACAGAGTCAGACACGACTGAAGCGACTTAGCAGCAGCAGCAGCAGCAGCACAAAACCATCTAAAGTAAGTACTTATTACTACTTTCTGAACATTACTAATGTTCATCTCCTACTCTAGTAGATGCCAAGCTATTTTAAAATAAGTTTCCTTTTATCTATGTTTGCCCAATGCCTACCACAGTACCTAGAACACAATTTAATATTTAGTTCTAATATCTCTTGAATATACAATCTATATAAAATCGTGCCAGGTATAAATCACCTATTCCTTTCTAGAGGTACTACATGACATTAACATGATAAATTACCCACTTTTAATCCTCCTGTATTAATATAAAGCTTTCCTAAAATAACAGAGGAAAACTCCAAGTGTAGTCAAATTTTAGGGACTCTTATTTCAAAAACTAAGTAAGATCCATAAAGTAACTAGATTCTTTGTTCTGAATTAGGAGAGAAGGCTTGGCTTCCAGTAAAAATAGGACAGTGTGAAACAGCAAGTTCCTATTCTCCTGCATTTCATATAAAAATAAAAGATGAATAGAAAAAAAAGTCCATAAACTCTATTTCAGCAAAATGAGGAGACTGATATATACATTAGAAAAATGCCTGAGGGCTGCCAAAACAAGCTAAATAGGAAGCAGCTTCAGTGGAAGGCAAGGAGGGGATGGCTAATAGCAAGGAATCCTAGGGTGCAGATTTAAGAAATAATGGGAAAAACACTTCTTTTAAATTTAAATAAGAAACTCACTTTGAAGTGATAAAACTATCTGTCTTGAGAAAAAAAAAACCAAGAATCTCAAAGGGCTAGACAGAAATAGACTGTCCTACAAATACCTGGGCCAATATAAGCTGCCTCATTCTATGTTAAGTAACAAAAAGGTAAAGATCAGTGAAAAAACAGATAAAGAATACTTAATAGGAAAATGTGGTCATGAAACAGATGAAAATTCTAATTAAAATATTTTACTTTGAATTATAAAAAATTTATGAAGCCATTAACTTTAGGAAGGAAAAGAAACCATAGAAATATAAGGACTCAAGGGAAGCCACTGTGATAGCTAAGAACCAATACCCACTAGGCTAGTGACAATACTGCCTCCACTGAGAATGTATGATTAAAGACATAGAGGACTGAAGGTACTACATAATTATAAAGGTACCCACTAAAGCAGTATAAACTTTAAGGTGAACTGACTATGTACAAGATGAAAACAATGAACAAATTTTTTTAAGGAGAGGAGTGGGGAAGCATAACAGAATAATACAACACAAATCCAGGATGTAGCTGATATAATAACAAGTATGAAAGGTTTAATTCAACTTAGAAACTGAATTACAAAGCAAAACCCAACTCTATGTTGTAGATGAGACACATTTAAAATAAAGTGATTCAAAAAAGTGAAAAAGAAAGGACAGGCAAAGATAACCTAAGCCACATTCAAAGTAGAAGGAAAGTAGAGGTCAATACTACACAAGGCAGAAGTCAGGTCAAAAATATAAAAATTTTAAATTAAGCCATCTCAGAGTCTTTTTCAATTCTAAAGGGAATAATTCATAGTAAGACATAATAGTTACGAATAATAGTTATCAATATACCAAACAGTTATGAATATCACTATACCAAATAAGACCAAAAGGAGAAATAGACAATATGTAGGCTTTAAATCATCTCCTTTAGTCAACCAAAGAGATGAAAATAAAGCACCCCTTCTTTTTAAATGCTTGTGTAACACATTTATAAAAACATTTTATGTCTGAATACACAAACACACACATGCATAGTACCAAAATGGAGACATAGTAATTGTACTATGATCATTCTGCAGTAAAACTAAAAATTACCGGGAATTCCCTGGCAGTTCAAGGGTTAGGACTCCATGCTTTCACTACTGAGGGCCTGGGTTCAGCTTGGTTGGGAACTAAGATCCTGCAAACCACAGGATAGCCACAAAACAAACAAAACCCAAAAATTATCATCAAAACTTTTAAGCTCTGTAAGGTGATCAAACCAGTAAATCCTAAATGAAATCAATCCTGAATATTCATTGGAAGGACTGATGCTGAAGCTGAAGCTCCAATACTCTGGCCATCTGATGCGAAGAGCTGACTCATTAGAAAAGACCCTGATGCTGGGAAAAATTGAAGACAGGAGGATAAAGGGATGACAGAGGAAGAGGTGGTTTGATGGCATCACTGACTCAATGAACATCAGTTTGAGCAAGCTTCGGGAGATGGTGAAGGACAGGGAAGCCTGGTGTGCTACTGTCCATGGGGTCGCAAAGAGTAGGACATGACTGAGCAACTGAACAACATCATCATCAAAACTTTAAAACTTCAGGTTAAAATGAAAATACAAACTGAAATTACAAAATATGTATTGAATAGAAACCAAGAATACTAAAAATACTAGGTATTAGAACCAATGAGACATCAAAAGAGCACAACGCAATATTCTAGACCTTAAATAATTACATGAGTAAGAATAAATGAACTAAACATTGGACTCAAAAAGCTAGGAAAAATACAATACATAAATCTATAATCAAATAAAAAACCATAAATGGAGATATGGAATTCTTCTAAGACTGGCATATAATCATGAAATATCGAGCAAAGATGTCTAAACTTAATTTTTCTTCTTATTACTTCCACTTCACTTAATGATAATTACAATTTATAGTCGCTCAACATACATTTGTAGTTTAAGTCTGTACTACTATACATTATTCTTAGCATACAAAATAAAACTGGAGATTTGGATTTTTATGTTATCCACAGAATGAGAAAAAGAAACAGTATTAAGATTAGACTCAAAATACACCCCAAAATGCTATGCTGTCCCCAACCCCACTTAATAGATACCTACAGAAGTTATAGTTCATTATGAATCCAAAGATACAATCCTAAGATGAAACACTTACATTCCCAATCTCAAAATTCTGTCTCATAAGCAGGTAAAGGGAGGCACTAGCATGTGACCGTATGGTACTGATGCTGCTGCTACAGTGCCGCAGAAGCCGGAGGCAGAGGTCAGCACACTGCTCTGTTTCTTCTTCAAACAAGAGCTCGGGGAACTGTAAAGAAACAATACCACCACTGAATTTATGTAGTAGAAGCTTCACACATGTGTTAATAAAGCCTGATGAAGAGATTTGTTAGTGTAGCCAGGAATTGAAAGCATGTTTAAGAGATAATATTTGCTACTGGTTAATAAAATGGACCAGAGAACTAGACAGACTGGGTTTGAATATGGACTATGTTAGTGCTGTGACCTTGGACAGGTTTTCTCTTCCATAAAATGGGCCTAATAATACTACCTATGTCGGACTGTATGACTACCTTAGATTAGATAATGTGAATAAAACACGTACTATAGTAACACATAATAAGTCTACGATAAAATTTTTTATTAATTTTTATTGAAATATAGTTGCTTTACAATATTATGTTAGTTTTTTGCTGCACAGTGTGAAGTGTTCTTACTATTACAAAATGGTATATGTTATCTTCACTGGTTAAGTTTCATCTTATAAGATGAAATAGATACCTTCAAGATTAAGTATATAGATTTTCAGAGGAAAACAAACATAGGAAATAAATATTTGAAGTAGTTAAACAAAACAAGTACTTTTCTTTCCATTTACCTAGGATAAGCTAATTTCAATGGACTGAACAACTGACACACTAATTCTTGGTAATTCACATCAATAAGAAATAGGTAAGATGAAAACACAAAAAGCCCAATATTTAAAACAGGCTATTAATTTCAGGCCCTTCTCCACATCAGAACTACTCTTTTTTTTTTTTTTTTTTTTCAATCCAGAAAACAGGTTAAAGGTAGCCCAAATAAGAAAGAAATAAACAGTAGAGGAAAGGCAAAAACGAATCAAGTCTTAGGTTATTACTAAAATTTTATCTATAAATATATTTAAGATATAATCAATGAATGTATCAAGTGATCGTAGACAATGTTAGTAAAGAAAACAAAGTCTGACAAGACAGCAGGCACAATAATAACCCACCTTTGAAACCAGGGCTCTCTGGGTAGCAAAACAGTGCTGTAGATAAACTGCACTCTGGTTACAGGCCATGCTGTGTAGTAGCACTTTTAGCACCCCACCAAGGATGCTCTCTTTGGATTCTGTTACAGAAACTGTCTGCAATTTTAAAGTAGAGATGTTAACTATAATATGGTTAGAGACAGAATTATGTAAAAATTAACAAATAAAAATTTTAATAGGAAAAAGATAATGTAAGATCTAGAAGCTCCTTAAGGAAAACAAGCTGCAAGGGATTTTGATAAGAAAAGGGGAATCTAGAATTTAAATGAGAAAAAAAGAGGAGCAAGAACATAACTTTTAGGATCTACTGATATGCAAATATAATTATATGGTTCAATAAATACCTTTTTCCCCAACCCTAATTTACCAAATCTATACTAGTTTAAATTCCTCTAATTAGTGTTTTTACCTGAACAACAATCTCTAATGTATCCAAAATGATTAGATTTGCCTCAGTAGCCAGATTGCCGTCAATCAGCGCTTCGTGTTCAATCTCTGCTCTTGACCTAAAACAAGATTAGAAAAAATGATATTTTATCTTTTAGAAAATCCAATAGATCTGAAATTCACAAAAGACTTAAAGATGCACAGAAATTTAAAAAACCTTGGAATCATTTTTCTTTTTCAGGGGAAGAGTTTTTCCAATAGTTGCCCGAGTGCGAAGTTATTAAGTGAATAAGGAAAAATATTCTGCATGTTTAAAAATGTTGTGTTTTAATCTACATTTGTCAAACATGCCCATACAGACTTTCTCAGCCCATTACAGTACTACAGTGCCACTAAAGGCATAAATACTTAGCTTTCAGAGAGAGTTACAGCAAATGCAGGAAAACATTATTTTGTTCTAAACGGCACAGACACCAGGTGGTGCTATGTAGGCTTGTATTTAGGGCAGCTTTCCTGTAAAGCAGTACCCAAAATGTTGAGTATTCATGTTACCATTTCAAGGATTTTCAACATATTTATTTAGGATAAAAGGACTTTCTTAAAAATAAAACTCTAATTTTCTAAAATTTCTGATACAAAAATTTTTATACAGAAAATGAGTAACTCTTCAGTGAGATTCTGGATGGAATTACTCATTAGAAATAAAACTTGATGTAATAAAGTGGTTTACTTGAATACTAATATTTACAAAAGTATTATTTAATTAAAATGTAATGACTATATGTGATTTATGAGTAAAGTTGACATTTATGGAAACTATATCCACATAGACCAAAAAATATATATATAAATCAAAGCAAAAATACAAGGACATATTAAATGCTAACTTTTCAAAGTCAGCTATTAATTAAAGTCTGAATCTTTATTACTACCACTAAAGAGAAGAGTTTATGAATTTACATTTTATAAATTTTAAGGAGAAAATACATTAGAATTAAATTGCAAAAGAATTATAATGTTCAAACTTAAAATTCCAGTGAGATTTTGTGAAGACACATGAAAAACAAGATGTTTAAACCAAAAGAATCAGGAAAATATCAAAAAGAGAAAGAAAATGGCTTCCTTAGAACAAAGTAAGATAAGCAAAGAGAACACATAATACCAGTGCAGAAGTAAAGCAATATACTAATAACATAGTATTTCAGTGCTGTGTGATTTTAAAAAAAACACAATACATATGGAAAAATAATTAAAGAAATGGACTTGTACAAAAAAGACAGAAAAGCAGACACTCAAACTTTAAGAATTTTTAACACAGTTATATACAGCATCTGGGAGAAGGCAATGGCACCCTACTCCAGTACTGTTGCCCGGAAAATCCCATGGATAGAGGAGCCTGGTAGGCTGCAGTCCATGGGGTCGCTAAGAGTCGGACACGACTGAGCAACTTCACTTTCACTTTCCACTTTCATGCATTAGAGAAGGAAATGGCAACCCACTCCAGTGTTCTTGCCTGGAGAATCCCATGGACGGAGAAGCCTGGTAGGCTGCAGTCCATGGGGTCGCACAGAGTCAGACACAACTGGAGCGACTTAGCAGCAGCAGCATACAGTATCTGCTCTGGTCCAAGTATGTGTCTTTCCTGCCAAATTCATACAATGAAAATCTAATGCCTAAGGTAATGGTGTTAGGAGGTGCAGCTTTTGGAAGGTGATTGGAAAATCAGGGCAGAGCCCTCATGAATGAGATTAATGCCTCTATAAAAGAAGCCCCTAGGAATTCCCTTGTCCTTAAACCATAAGGGAACACAGCAAGAAGCCTATAAACCCAGAAAAGGGCCTTCACCAGATACTGAATCTGTTGGTGCAATGATCTTGAACTCCCCAGCCTTCACAACGTAAGAAATAAATTTCTGTTATTTAAAAGCGACCCAGTGCGTGTTATTTTGTCATAGCAGCCTAAAGAGACTAAGACAAGTTCTGACAACCATAAACTTATCTATGTGGTACTGATTCTGCTGCTTCTGTCTCTGCTGGCTCCCACAGGGCCTTGCTTTCTGTGTTTTATGATTTTACTGTGGGGAGAGCTGGTTTCCCTGGTAAAGAATCTGCCTGCAAGGCAAGAGATGTGAGTTTGATCCCTGGGTCAGGAAGATGCCCTGGAGAAGGAAACAGCAACCTTGCATTCTTGCCTAGGAAATCCCATGGACAGAGGAGCCTCACAGGATGCAGTCCACAGGGTTGTAAAGAGTCAGACATGACTGAGCTATTGAATATGTAGGAGAGCTAATATTTCTGAAAGCTTCTCTCTGAGAATCTTCTAAAGTTTGGATGGAAGATGGTTCTCAGGGTGACCAATTTAGGACAGGACTGGGTAGAGGGTCCCTGGGACAGTCACTGCTAAAATTAAAAGTACTAGGCAAACCCAAATGAGTTGGTCACTATATTCTCAAAGTTTTAGGGGCCTATCAAGTTACCTGAGGGCCAATTTGAAATTAGAAATTATCAGGAAAAGATTGCAGCCCCCTGACACGATGCCAAGCAGTTTTCAAGCCAAGCAATTTTACCTGTGGTTACCTGGGCAGTGAGAAGGGTTTATTTCCAGTTCCCCTTATGAAGATGCAGTCCTTTAGAATCCTGGACTCACGAAAGTGCATTTTTAGTTGTTTTTGGCAATAGAGTGGCCAGTTAGTGTACCTAGTTTGTCTCCATACTAGAAACAGAAGACTTGTGGTGTTTTGTCTTTCTTTAACTATATTTTAAGCTCTAAGAGATCAAAGATTTTCTAATTTTTTATAATCCTTGAAATATTTAGTTTCAGTGTGACACCCAAAATAGTGACATTTCAAAAATAGTTGTTTAATCCATTTTCCAGGGGCGGTTGTAGGGAAAAATAAGGTGACATTTAAATAGGTAAATTTAGCTTTACTATACCATATAAAAACTTCTTCCCCCAAATTGTTTTTAATCCAAAATCGAAAAATTAAATACAACTGTTCTGACTTCTAAAATTTGAATGCCTAATTATATACAGTAACACTAAAAGTAATCATTCTGCTCTTGCACTTCAAATTCAACAAGCCCATCAGTAAGATAAAATAGAAGGTTTATTACTTGTCAAGCTTCTCAGTGTTCTGACGCCAGTGAGTCATATCCTTTCTCCACCTCAGATTTTCTTGACTTCCAAAGGCACTTCCAGATGGGCTTCTCTCTGTCAAACAAATTTCAAAACCTTCTTTAAAAATGTTATTTCAGTTAGACCACATTCATGTATATTTGCAAACATATAAGAAATATTACAGGGCTTCCCTGGTGGCTCAGTGGTAAAGAATCCACCTATCAGTGCAGGAGACATGGGTTTGGTGCCTGATCAAGGAAGATCCCACATGCTGCAGAGCAACTAAGCCGGCCACAACCACTGAGCCTGCGCCCTAGAGCACAGGAGCCGCGGCCACCGAGCCCACGTGCTGCCACTACTGAGGACTGCTCGCCCCAGAGCCCGCACTCCACAGCAAGGAAAGCCAGCGAAATGAGACGCTCACAAATCGCAACTGCAGAGCATCCCCTGCTCACCACAACTAGACAAAAGCCCATGCAGCAGCGAAGGCCCAGAACAGCCACAAATAAATAAATCAAATTTAAAAAAAGAAATACTACATAATGTTAATAATTTTATTAACACAGACATTTTATCCTCCGTACAAGTGGAAAAACCTGACAATGGTGCTTTTTATGAAAAATTTTCACAACAGTTACGGGATATATTTGCTAAATGTAATATAAAAAACCCAAACACTTTTTTAAATAAGCAAACTTTTAAATTCTGACTTTCTGAAAATCTTAACCATGGTTTATAAGACTACACATGATATGACTTTATCTTCTCCACCTTTGTTTATACTAGCACTATTGTGCGGGGAAGGCAATGGCACCCCACCCCAGTACTCTTGCCTGGAAAATCCCATGGATGGCTCCAGTTCATGGGGTCGCTAAGAGTCAGACGTGACTGAGCGACTTCACTTTCACTTTTCACTCTCATGCATTGGAGAAGGAAATGGCAACCCACTCCAGTATTCTTGCCTGGAGAATCCCGGGGACGGAGGAGCCTGGTGGGCTGCCGTCTATGGGATCGCACAGAGTCGGACACGACTGAAGTGACTTAGCAGCAGCAGCAGCAGCAGCACTATTGTGTGTGTGTGTGTCTGTGTGTGTGTGTGGTTTCAGTACACACGCTCTTGATCTAGGATGCACACAACAGTGATTGGTCCTTTTACCTGGTTGTTTTTCACACAAGTTTTCACTGGCCAGTTATCCATCACCTCTGCTGAAAGGCCTTCCTCAACTTTCCACCACTTCCTTTCAATTTACTTTATTTCTCTCCACAGCACTTATGACCACAAAAAGAAAAGCTACAAATTAAGGAAGGTTCTGAAAGTAATTATTTCTCTTGGTCCACAGAAGGCAGGAGAGGAGAACAGAGGGGCTCTCCCCCAGGAGAATCAGAAGGCAGAGTGAATGGTATGGGGTCCTTTAAGGGGCAGCAGCAACAGAAGTGGTTCAGACTAATCTAGCACAAGTGGAAAACTCATTGAGAATTGTGGAGAAATACATATATTTAAACAACAGAATCAAGTCATGACTTCAAGCTTTCAACTAGAAGACTACTACTCCTCTTTGAAAAACACGAGACTTTGGCTGGGAGGATGGAAAGTAAAATCAAAGAAAAAATGCAGAGTTCAAACAGAAATTTTAAAAATACTGAGAAACAAATATAATTTGACACACAATAAAGGATTAGTCCAGATATTCCTTCTGCTTTCTCTCCTTTTCCTTCTCTTTCTGTCCCTCTTTACTTCTTCAATTTTGAAACCTCTGTCTTTAAGGAATTTTGTGAAAGCAAAAAGATTTGTCTATCTTAAGACAGTTAACAAAATAAGTATCTGTGATCTATCTTCTTGTTATCATTAACTTTTTTTTTTTTTTTCAGGAAACTTTCTCTCATCTCCTTAGTTAAGAATGTCTCTATCATTAGGTGACCTAGCTTGCTTATTAAGTGTCCAAATATAAATAAGAATTGCAAACGGAATTATTTTAAGAAGATGAGAACTTCAATTATTTTTTTTAAAGTGAGACACAATTGACATACAATATTATATTGGTTTCTTGTGTATAAAATAATGATGCAATACATGTATATATTACAAAATGAGCATCACAACAAGTGTAGTTAACATCCATGACCATGAGTAGCTTCAAATGTTTTTCTCTTATGATAAGAACTCTTATGATGTACTCGCTTTGCAACTTTCAAGTATACATTTGTTAACATGCTATAAGTTACATCTTTAGTATTTAAGAATTTTAAAACTGTGAGTTTGTACCTTTTGACTCCCTTCACTCATTTTGTCCATGCCTATCCTGCATCTAACTGTTCTCTGTACCTATGAGTTTGGGGAAAGTGGGGCTTACTTGTGGTTTTTCCTTTTTTAGCTTCCACATACAGAACTTCATTTCTTACATTTAAACAGTGGTTAGCTGTCCAAAGACTACACATTTAAAAATGTAACAAACATATTGTTAAAAGCTCCATTTCTTTCAACAGTAAGTCTAGAAAGAGCTATGGTATAATATCAGATCAGATCAGATCAGTCGCTTAGTTGTGTCCGACTATGTGCGACCCCATGAACCGCAGCACGCCAGGCCTCCCTGTCCATCACCAACTCCCGGAGGTCACTCACTCACATCCATAGAGTCAGTGATGCCATCCAGCCATCTCATCCTCTGTCGTCCCCTTCTCCTCCTGCCCCCAATCCCTCCCAGCATCAGAGTCTTCTCCAATGAGTCAACTCTTCGCAGGAGGTGGCCAAAATATTGGAGTTTCAGCTTTAGCATCATTCCTTCCAAAGAAATCCCAGGGCTGATCTCCTTCAGAATGGACTGGTTGGATCTCCTTGCAGTCCAAGGCACTCTCAAGAGTCTTCTCCAACACCACACTTCAAAAGCATCAATTCTTCAGCGCTCAGCCTTCTGCACAGTCCAGCTCTCACATCCATACATGACCACAGGAAAGACCATAGCCTTGACTAGGCGAACCTTTGTTGGCAATGTAATGTCTCTGCTTTTGAATATGCTATTTAGGGTGGTCATAACCTTCCTTCCAAGGACTAAGCGTCTTTTAATTTCATGGCTGTACTCACCATCTGCAGTGATTTTGGAGCCCAGAAAAATAAAGTCTGACACTGTTTCCACTGTTTCCCCATCTATTTGCCATGAAGTGATGTGACCAGTTGCCATGATCTTCGTTTTCTGAATATTGAGCTTTAAGCCAACCTTTTCACTCTCCTCTTTCACTTTCGTCAAGAGGCTTTTTAGTTCCTCTTCACTTTCTGCCATATGGTGGTGTCATCTGCATATCTGAGGTGATTGATATTTCTCCCGGCAATCTTGATTCCAACTTGTGTTTTTTCCAGTCCAGCGTTTCTCATGATGTACTCTGCATAAAAGTTAAATAAACAGGGTGACAATATACAGCCTTGCTGTACTCCTTTTCCTATTTGGAACCAGTCTGTTGTTCCATGTCCAGTTCTAACTGTTGCTTCCTGACCTGCATACAAATTTCTTAAGAGACAGATCAGGTGGTCTGGTATTCCCATCTCTTTCAGAATTTTCCACAGTTTATTGTGATCTACACAGTCAAAGGTTTTGGCACAGTTAATAAAGCAGAAATAGATGTTTTTCTGGCACTCTCTTGCTTTTTCGATGATCCAGCGGATGTTGGCAATTTGATCTCTGGTTCCTCTGCCTTTTCTAAAACCAGCTTGAACATCAGGAAGTTCACGGTTCACATATTGCTGAAGCCTGGCTTGGAGAATTTTGAGCATTACTTTACTACCGTGTGAGATGAGTGCAATTGTGTGGTTGTTTGAGCATTCTTTGGCATTGCCTTTCTTTGGGATTGCGATGAAAACTGACCTTTTCCAATCTTGTGGCCACTGCTGAGTTTTCCAAATTTGCTGGCATATTGAGTGCAGCACTTTCACAGCATCATCTTTCAGGATTTGAAATAGCTCCACTGGAATTCCATCACCTCCACTAGCTTTATTCGTAGTGATGCTTTCTAAGGCCCACTTGACTTCACATTCCAGGATGTCTGGCTCTAGGTCAGTGATCACACCATCACGGTTATCTGGGTCATGAAGCTCTTTTTTGTACAGTTCTTCTGTGTATTCTTGCCACCTCTTCTTCATATCTTCTGCTTCTGTTAGGTCCATACCACTTCTGTCCTTTATCGAGCCCATCTTTGCATAAAATGTTCCTTTGGTATCTCTGATTTTCTTGAAGAGATTCCTAGTCTTTCCCATTCTGTTGTTTTCCTCTATTTCTTTGCATTGATCACTGAAGAAGGCTTTCTTATCTCTTCCTGCTATTCTTTGGAACTCTGCATTCAGATGTTTATATCTTTCCTTTTCTCCTTTGCTTTTTGCTTCTCTTCTTTTCACAGCTATTTGTAAGGCCTCCCCAGACAGCCATTTTGCTTTTTTGCATTTCTTTTCCATGGGGATGGTCTTGAATATAAAGAACACTAAATTAAAAGTCAAAAGATCCTGGTTCTGTCACTTAGTTTATGACCTTAGGCAAGTTATTTACCTCTGAGAGTTTTATTTTAAAGATGAGGATAATTATTAGGTTTGATATAATTAAATGACCTAGAAAGTTAATTTTCATACTTTATAGAGTTGTTGTACATACATATTAAATGAATTAAAAGAAAAGCAATAGATACATGATATAAGCCAGGCGTGCTGCAGTCCATGGGGTCACAAAGAGTTGGACACAGCTGAGCAACTGAACTGAACTGAAACTCTATACAACTAAAGTGAAAAAACAACACTATTAATTTCAAAGGCAAAGACTGTCTTATTCATTATTAAATTCCAAACACACACAGATTATAAAAGATACTTTTTACCTAAATAAAGGATCATTAAGTTAAATGGCCAATCAAAAAACAACACATATAAAATATTCATGTAAACATACACTCACATTTTAAGTCAACAACATATATTGAGCTGTTAGCATATGTCATGCACACAGATGACTAAGCCATGTCCTTGACCTTAAGGTGCTTTCAGCAATAATACTGCTTCACAATTTACGAAATGTTCATACACACACACACACGTTCACCACAAAGATGATAAGATCAATTAGTTACACTACCTTTTAAAATCTCAAACAAGTGGATGAGGAAAGGGAAAGTGGGAAGATTAAGTGGTTGGCCAAGATTATATGGCTAATGGGTAGCAGACCAGGGATTAGAAACAGGCTTCAGATGCAATTAAATTATTTTCTCTTCCTGATACTTGAGATAGTATTTTTGCCTAATCTATGGGATATATTAATTCACTGCAAAAGTAGGAAACTAAAGTCGTGTTACAAAGGATGTACAGCCAAGAGAGAACAACAATGTAAGCTATAGATTCTGTATGATAATAAGGCATCAGTGTAGGTTGATCAATTGTGATAAGTGATGGCAACTCCTATATGAAAAGCTATAACAAGGGGTGTCATGCATGAGTGAAAACAGAGGATAAATAGGAAATGTCTGTATTTTCAGCTAATTTTTCTATGAACCTAAAACTGCTCTTAAAAACACCTATTTTTAAAATAAGGGAAACAATTAATAATCACACAAAGGTTAGAAGAACAAACAGATTATCCAGAGCAAAGTGGAAGTATGTTCACTCTAATTAAATAGGAATTCTAACTTGCAAAGACATGGCCATTCAAGTTATTTCACAGCTACATTAAAACACTGTTTTAAACATGCATAATTGTCATTGAAGACTTGTAAAAATGATCACTGTAATAGTGTTCAGGGAATCTGAAAAAATTCTCACCAGAAGGAGAAGACATTGTGTACGTACCAAGCTGTCCTCGGCTTCGGCGCACCATTTCTTGCCTAGCACCTATGCTTCCAAGAATAGCTTCCTCAAGCTTTGCTCTCATGTCTTTTGATTTCTTAAAGGTCAAACTATTCATTCTTTCAAATACTTTCTTTCCCTAAAATTTAAACATTGGAAAAGAAGACACAGTAAGGAAATTTTCTTCTTCTTTTCCACATTATGTTCCCTCTTGCTCTTCTTTGCAGTGGCACAATGATCACTTACTTTGTACTCAAAGCAAGATACACAAAGATAAAGCAGATCTAATAGTCGGTTTAGCTGCAGGACTGAGAGATCTGTAAACCACTTCTGTAGAACTGTCTCATCTGCATTCTTGAGAACCCAAAGCAGACAGATCAAAAGACTCCGACTTGATTCTGCTGAAAAGGTAGTGTGTTGTCTGCCACTCTGAAAATAAAAGCCAGTAAAAATGAGACAGAATGATCAAAGACCACTTCTTTTTTCAGTTGTCAGTTGTTTTCTTCTAAAAGCAGTGTGAAAGTAATTACTTTAAAATCAAATATTTTGAAAGAGCCATTTGATTTAGGCAATATTTGTGTAACTCATACATAACCTTATACTTGAGGTTCTGAAACTTAACCTTTCCTAGCCAACAGAAAATTGTTTACAGGGCTTACAGAAGACTGTAAATAAAAGTTAACAGGAAACATGAAGGAAAAAACTAAAAGGTTCTATTATTAAAAAGTACGTCCTATATTAAAAACTATGATACCTAAAGAAGACAATCAAAAGGGAGGGGTTATATGTATACCTATGGCTGATTCATGTTGAGGTTTGACAGAAAACAACAAAATTCTATAAAGCAATTACCCTTCAATAAAAAATAAGTAAATTTTAAAAAAGACACCAGGCCTCCCTGTCCATCACCATCTCCCGGAGTTCACTCAAACTCACATCCATTGAGTTGGTGATGCCATCCAGACATCTCATCCTCTGTCGTCCCCCTTTCCTCCTACCCCCAGTCCCTCCCAGCATCAGAGTGTTTTCCAATGAGTCAACTCTTTGCATGAGGTGGCCAAAGTACTGGAGTTTCAGCTTTAGCATCATTCCTTCCAAAGAACACCCAGGACTGATCTCCTTTAGGATGGACTGGTTGGATCTCCTTGCAGTCCAAGGGACTCTCAAGAGTCTTCTCCAACACCACAGTTCGAAAGCATCAATTCTTCAGCGCTCAGCTTTCTTCACAGTCCAACTTTCACATCCATACATGACCACTGGAAAAACCATAGCCTTGACTAAACAGACCTTTGTTGGCAAAGTAATGTTTCTGCTTTTCAATATGCTCTCTACGTTGGTCATAACTTTTCTTCCAAGAAGTAAGCATCTTTTAATTTCATGGCTGCAGTCACCATCTGCAGTGATTTTGGAGCCCCAAAAGATAAAGTCTGACACTGTTTCCCCATCTATTTCCCATGAAGTGATGGGACCAGATGCCATTATTTTACATAAATGTAAATAAATTTAAAAATTCTAGTGAAAGACAAAAATGAACAGACCAGATTTTAAAAATCTAAGACAAAATACAACTACATGAATTAAATAATGAAAATGTTAGCTATAAATCGTAGTATGTAGTTAGAAGAATAATTAATGGAAAATATTTACAATTAAAACAAGTATCAAAGAAGGAAGGATGAAAATTAGCGAGTAAATAAGAAAAAAGAACATCAGTATAAACCAAAAGAAAGTAAAAGTAAATAGTAAACATTCAAAAGTGGGGCTCAGCATTGACCCCAAATGTGTTCTTTATACACACTAAAGGAATATACAAATTTCTATTGAGACGGACTTAAAACAAAAGACATGAAAAGCCAGTCACAGAAATGAAAATGTTTACATCTACTATAAATGTTATAGACTTTTTAAAAATCATGGAAGATATCTGAAACAATTTTGTATGCCAAGAAATTTGAGTAAATTTCTACTAGAATAAAATTTACAAAAACCAGTGTAAAAAGAAATAGAAAACTTGAACAGTCCTACAATCATTAAATATATAGATAATTTTAACACTTTCAAAAAAGATTACTGCAGGTACAGATGGCTTCACTCACAAGTTCTCCAAATACTCTAGGAAGAAATAATTTCAATTTTAAACAAGTATTTGCAGGGAACAGATAAAATGGGGAAATCCCCTAGCTCATTTTCATCAGCTAAACTACCTGATTCCAAAATCTGAATAGAACATTATGATTTACTAACACACATACACAATCTTAAAATATAGCAAATCAGATCCATTAATACACAATCACAAAAAAGTTAAGTTTAATTCAGGAATTCAAGGTAGGTTTAACACTAGAAAATCAATTGAAAGATTTAAAAATAAAAGATAAAAAGCAAAATAACATGACAGTCTCAATGGTGCAAAAAAGCATGATAAAACTCAACAACTATTCATAATTACAAAAGTAAAACTCTTAGCAAACTAAGAACAAGAAGGGGACTTCCATAATATAATAGAGGGTATAAAAAAAAAAACCAACCCCCAAAACCAAAACCTTTAGCACCTATATTTAAGCATGAAATGTTACAAGCTTCCCTTTTATGATGCCAACTACCACTACTTCTATTTAACACTGTACTCAAGATTCTAACTCATAAACAAACTATGGAAAAACACTGAAAGGAATAAATGAACAGCTATTATTCACAGATGATATAATTGTATACATAGGAAAAAAAACTATGCCTATGTTATTAATTTAGCAATTCTTCTGGAAATAAACATTATTGTTCAAAATCAATTCTATGTCCACACAAAAGCAATCAACAATTAGGGAGTTCTCTGATAGTTTAGTGGTTAGGATTTGGTGTTTTCACTGCCATGGCCCAGATTCAATTTCTGATCAGAGAACTGAGATTCCCCCAAGCCGTGGGGCATGGTCAAAAATAAAAGATAATCAGCAATTAGAAAATAATTTATGAAAAAGATGACATTTATGAGACTATGAGAACATGATGTTATATATATACTTATATGTGTATTATATATTATCATACTGCATAACTTTATAATATTACTAAAATACTTTTAAAATATCAAGGACCAACAATATACCTACAAAAGATGTTCTGGGCCTCTTTGGTAAAAAGGTATAAAAGTTTATGTATATAAAAACATCAAAGAAGGTCCAAATAGTGGGGAGATCTAACATATTCAAGGATTTTGGGATTTATGGGTGTAAAAATATTAATTTTTCTAAAAACTGACCCATAGATTCAATACAATCTTATTTTAAAATAAGACGCTCTATTCACCAAATTCACAATTAAGTGTGTGGAAAAAGCAGGTTACAAAAAGAAAGAAACCTTTGAACCACTTATAATTGGCAATGGACTTAATCCTGACATATGAGCTACTATAAATTATAAACAAAGGCAGACAATCCAACGGAAAATGAGGAGTCAGTGTTCTATATTTTGTCCTGAATGGTGGTTACAAAAGTATTACTTTAAAATCTTTTGTAAACATCTACATTTATGTTTCATGTACAGTATATTTCACATAAGTGAGGTTTTAAAAAAACAAAAAGCAAGGCCAATAAAATTGAGAATAGTGGTCATTTTGAGGGGGAAAAGGGATTGAATTGAGGGCAAACTGGGAACTTTCAAGAAAACTGAAAAGTTCTACTTCTGAAGCTGAGTGGTAGGTACGCTGCTGTTTTTCCTATTATATTTTAACTGTACAAGCACTTTATATACGTATATACAATAGCAAATGCAAGTAAAAGGAAAAACTGACAAATCAGAATTCATCAAAATTAAAACTTTTGCCAATTCAAGTGACACTATCAAGAAAATGAAAAGATAATCCACAGAAGAAAATATCTGAAAATCACATATTTGATAAGGAATTTATGTCAAGAATATACAAAAACTCTTTCAATAACAACTCAAAACAAGAAGATGAATAACACAATTTTGAAACATTAAAGGGTGTGAATGGACGTTTCTCTATGTAAGATACATGAAAAGATGTGTATTATACACAAATAAAATGATACTCTCAATATCAGTAGACATTAGGTAAACACAAAGTAAAACCACAGTGAGACACCACATCATACATACTAAGGTGTGAAGAATATATAATAAAAAAGAGAAAATAAAAAGTGTTGGTGAGGATTTAGAGAAATAGGAATCTTTATTAATTGCTGGTGAGAATTTAAAATGGAACAGCTACTCTGAAAGAGTTTAAAAGTTTTCTCAAACTATTAAAGATATTAATACACACGATCCAACAAATCCATTCTGAGGTATCTACCTAAGAGAAATGAAAACATGTGTGGACACAAAGACATGGACACAAGTGTACCTAGCAGCATTATTCCTAACAGCCAAAAATTGGAAATGAGTCAACTATTCATCAAATGATAAATGGATAAAAAAAAAATCTGGTATATCAATATAAAGGAATATTATTTGGCAATAAAAAAAAGTACTGATATATGCCACATCATGAATGAACCTCAAAAACATTATTGCTTAGTGAAAAAAGCCAGCCATAAAGATCACAGTGCATAATTCCATCTATATGAAATGTCCAGAATAGGCAAGTCTCTGCAGGTAGAAAGGTTAGTTGCTGCCTAGGACGATGGCTGTGGGGCAACAGAGAGCGAAGGCTAATGGGCCTCAGGGTTCTTTTGGAATGATGGAAATGTTCTAAAATCAGATTGTGGTGATAGATGCCTAACTCAGTACAGATACTAAAATCCATGAAATTATACACTTAAAATGGATGAATCTTTTGATATGTAAATTATCTCAATAAAACCTTTTTAGGAGTTGTCAAGGAGGCCAGCTTCCATAAATATGACTGCAGCTTTTTGAAAGAAAGTCATTTAAAACTTCTAGAAGTTGATGTTGCTCAACTAACAATTTGTCTCCTCCCTGCGACCATGTTCTTCCCTCTTTAAAAGAGGAAAATTACAGAGGAAAATGATTATCAATTTGTTTAAATATGAAAAAGTATGAACCTTCACAGATTAAAAATAAATATTCTCAACAGCTAAACAACTGAGATTATCTCTCTTAGGACTGATAAAGAATGAAATGGATTTTTAAAATGAAGAATAGAGCCTATAAATTGAAAATAAGGCAACTTTCAAAATTCTGAATGAGACAATAGAGTTTTTATACCAAAAAGATTGAGGTAATTAAGAGTTTTTCAAACAACTTAGTATAATATACAAAATATTTTCAGAAAAAAAATATTTTCACAAAATAAAACTCAGAGTACTTTTGCATCAGTTAAAATAATAATCTGTTATTGAAGAGTATATCCTTGTAAATATCTGTCTTTCCAGATAAAACTTCTGTAGGAGGGTGTTTTTACCGTTGACGTGAGGAGGAAACTGCCGGGCCTTGTTAGTTGAGGAACTGATGTTCCTGCAATTGCCATGGCAACTGTCTGGCTTATCATGCTTCCACTCTCACTCTCATAATCATCAGTAGCTATACAGATTGGTCTTCCTCGTTGATTGTGAGTTTCTGGAAAAAAATAACCCATTAATAAATAAACTTCTCTTTAAGTAACAGCTATTAGGCATGCAATTCCTTTTCTATTCTCCTTTACTCTTCAAAGGAAAATCTATTAACATATACTGCGTATTATTATATTTTACCTCTTTTAAATAATAGTTTAAATATTTTAAACACTAACTCATTCTTATAGTACTATTTAGAGTTTTGTAAGGAACACTCAGTTCAGTTCAGTCACTCAGTCATGTCTGACTCTTTGCAACCCCATGGACCGCAGCACTTGCTAATAAAAGAAGATATATAGTAACAACAATATAAATTTCTGCCTTCAGATAAGGAAACCCACTTTAATGATCAAGTACTAGGAAAACTACTCAAGTATAAGTCTATCAAAGGCAAGGAGTTGGTTATCTTTGTATCAGCAGCATCTACTGATGGTACATATTAGATACCAGTAAAAATTTTTTAATTGACCTGGAAGTACTTTATCAGGCTAACTGCTAGTTCAATGCAACCTATTTTCTTTAAGAGAAATGAAGGAATTTAAATATATTCTAAAATTGTAAAGCAAGAATAAAACTTTATGGGTTACAGTTTTTAAAAAGCAACATAACTTAAAATTATTAACCAGCTATTAGCAATATCATTCTTGCTATTCAGGTGAATATTAATTTCAATTTTATGTATATGAATAAAATTGAGACTGAGAGTGGTAGATATCTGGCAAGTTTTCTCATATTTTTTTTTTTCCAGATAAACAGTATACACTCACACACACACACACACACAATTCTCTTTCCTAATAGGTAGACATGTGAGTGCATGCTCAGTCCTGTCCAACTCTTCCCAACACCATGGATTGTAACCTGCCAGGCCCTTCTGTCCATGGGATTTTCCAGGCAAGAATATTGGAGTGGGTTGCCATTTCCTCCTCCAAGGGATCCTTCCAACCCAGGGACTAAATCCATGTCTCCTGGTCTCCTGAATTGGCAGGCAGATTCTTTACCACTGAGTCACCTGGGAAGCCCAATAGATAGGTATAGAAATGCTGTAAAACCATTTTTTTTAATGCATCATAAGAAATACTTACAGAATCCTTGCAGTGAATTTTCTCACAAAGTCAAAAGTTTTTTTTCAAAATCTGTTAAGTATTTACAGTGTACCTACATCATTGTGAGTTTTCTTATATTTCTTTTCCTAAAGTAAGATCATTTGCAGATTTTTTCTAATACTTTTAAACACTGAGATGAGATCTGCCTTCAGAGTTTGTCTTAAATATACTAAGTACCTGTAAAATCATATAGCTGAGGAACAGTTTCCATGATAATACCAATCAGAGGTAGATACAACATAGCCACTCGAGCCTTTGTCTGAGGGTCAGAGTACCGTGGATCTGAGTCGTGACTGGATAATAAATTGTGTACCATATTGATGACTTTCTTATGCAATCCAAACAGTCTATTTAAAAAGAAGATGAAGAAGGAGTTGCAGTAAGGTCACAGAGATTAGTTAACATCTTTAGAGCAAACAGTAAGTCATGGTACTGAATCAATTTGTTCAACTTCTTAACTGTGCCACATATTTGCATGTATTCCTATAAAACATTTTTCAGTTTAAAATTAACAAATGTTCAAAAAATAAATAAAATAGTGAATGTCTCACTGTATTAAAATAAGAAAGGAGGGAAAAGGAAATGCTATATAAATTCACTTAGAAGTAAATCTGAAAATTTTTCATTAATTCCTTAGAAATTAATGTACTTAATAACTTTAGATCCGTTACAGTTATATTTTAAAGCAAAAGAGTTTTACGTAGCTGTAAATTTTATTTCATCAAGTGAAATCTTTTCACATTTATCTAAAATGAACTTTTATTTCCTTTTGCAAAGAGGAAAAATCCTCTACCTATGGATTTTGTAGTCCACAACAAGAGTTGTCTTTGATATCTCTGTTTAAACTGACCCTCCATGCTCATTTGGGCCCTTACTACTGTCCACACTTCTAAGCCCAAGTTTCAACTGGGCTACTACAATAGCAAGGATCACTCTCCACACTCTTTTGGCTTCTCTTCTTAGACTGAAGCTGCTTGATGATGCAAACCATTCTAATGTAAAATGTCTCCAACTTCAACTGCCCTTAATGCTGTACCTAGCAGGTATTTCAGATCTCATTCTTTCTCCTTAAGCCTCTCACCATCAACCTCAATGGAAGGCCTTACCTCTAACTTTCTTCTTCAAGGAAAGAAAAGCCATTCTAAATATGCTCTGGCCAGATATGTCAATGCAGCTCCATCTTTACAGCTATCAAATCAACTTTCCTTTTATCTCAGAGAAAGTTGTACCTTCTTTCAGAAAGTAGTTTCCCCTTATGCTCAGTGAATCTCCCCTTTCTTCAATAGCTTCAATGAACCCCTTCACTAAGTTCTTCCCTTGCAAATACACCTTCACTTAAAACTAGTTTACTCGGGCTTGTATATAGTATTCTTCTTATATGATTTATCTAGTAATAAATTTCCTGAAGGTACAGTCTATATCAAGCATTTTCTTCCATTTACTTCCTAATATCTACTCTCTTTCTCTGAAACTACAAGTGTTTTGAATGCTTACGATGTGGTACTGTAACAGTTTCATCATTTAATAGCTAAATTTTCAAAGATATTGAACCTCTGTTTCCCTATGTATAAATAACCTACCTCATAAAGTGGCTGTGAGAATTAAGTTACATCATTTATGTAACATGCTTACCACAATGCTTTGCACACTGCATCCTTTAGTAAATATTAGCTTTTCCCCTTAAAATCACATAGCAGATTTAAAACCAGGTATTCTTTCTCTAGGGCTTCTGATCTTATCTACCATTTTACATAGCTATATATGAAATCTAGCTGGAGATTCTTCTTCCTCCCAGATTTTTATTCAGAAAATATATTTTTAAATACTGTTGAGAACTCCATCTAATGGACATAGCTCAGATTTCATTTTCTAGCTCTCTACTTGACACTTTGTCACTTTTTATATTTTCTTCTCCCTATTTTCTCTATATAGCTCCCACACTCTTCATATTCTCTATCATTCTTCCCAAGTTTCAGATTCTGATCATTTGCCTTTTATGTTCTCTTTTTCAACTTGTATCACCAATGATGATTCCCAAACCTGGGTATATTAATATTTAGCATCTCTCAGCAGCTACGGGCCACAGACTTCAATCTATCTAAACTCTATCCACTCATCTTCATTAAGCCTTTTCATATGTCTACAATACTCAGACACACACAGCCTTTACACACACACACAAACACATGAACACAAACACACGAATGTGCAGGACACATGCATGCCCAAGACCTGTCAGATCTTATGCTAGATGTTGGAGATAAGACATCCTATCTTATCCTATCCTTCTCCCTATTCTTAAAGAGCTTGCTTTAGCAAGAGAGAAACACAGATACAAAAATAATAATTCAGTGTTACAAATGTTTATAACAAAGGTGCTAATCTTCTTCAGAACTAAGTTCTGTACTACAAAATTTGCATTTAACCATAGTATATTGTTTCAAAGTTGTAACTTTCTAACTACAATGAAAATTTCTAGAGAGCAAATCTTTGGTCAATATTAGAACACATTACTGCTACTCAGGGAATTATTTATGATTACTTAGCAAGCAAAAGGAGTAAAAACATTCTTCTTAAGGGTCTATCTAAGACGATGTATGCTGTTTTTATCTATGCAAATGTGAAAAAAATATAAAATATAGAGATGAGATGTGAGTCTCAAATAGTCAATCATTCATTCACTGAATTAACATATACTTACCAAGTGTCCACTCTGTACCAGACACAATTCTAAGGCAGTGGGAATACAGCAGTGAACAAGAAAGAAAAGTGCTGCTCTCATGAGCTCATATTCTAATGGGAGGAGACAGATAATGAACAAACGAGCAAATTTCAGGGAAATGCTTTGTAGAAAATAAAACAGGCTTATATGGTTAAGAATAATTGTGGCAAGGGTAACACAGCTATAATTCAGATTGGATGGCCCAATGACATCTCACTGAGAAGATACTGTTTGACTAGAGACCTAAAGAATCACAAGGAAGAAATGCCTCTGTGTGGAAATCTCAGGGCAATTTCAGCATTGCTCCAGGCAGAGGAAAATCTAAGTGCAAAGACCCTAAAGTGGGACTGGGTAGGCCCATAAGGGAAATAGAAACAAGTCCAGGATGGCTACATGTTAGTATATGAGGAAGAAGGGAAGTGACAGTGTAGACAAGAGTTACATATACAGGGTTTTGAGGTTCATTACTAAGTCTGAATTTTATTTTAAATTATATTTTAAAAGCATACACTTTTAACTATTTTTAAAGTAAGAAGTGTGTGTTTTAAAATACATTGAAGAGTTTTAACCAAGAAAGTAATATAATTTAATTTTCATTTCTAAAAGACCGTTTAGGTTGCTGGGTAGAAAAGGGATTTTAGGGAGGGAAGAGCGGAAGCATGATTAGGGGAGTAGCAGTAAAGAGGAAGGGAAGTAGCTGGACTTGGGCTATATTTCAGAGGTGGTCCTAAAGCACTTGCTAAGGGACTGGGTGTAAGAAAGAGTGAGAAGACGAGAGAACAAACAGCAGTAACAGCTTATAATCCTGTATATTACCATTTAAAGCTATTCCAATTACCTTTTAAAACTCAATAAACAAAGAAAAAGTAGTGGTGAACACAGTTATCACTGCTTTCAGACTTTACAGGGTCAGAAAGTATCTAAAGAGCCACCTTGAAGACCAGCTTGAAGAGTCAAAAGGGCAGTAAAGAGGTCAAGAGGGAGGGGACATATGTATATCTATGGTTCATTCACGTTGATGTATGGCAGAAACTAACAAAACGTTTTAAAGCAATTACCCTCCAATTAAAAATAAAATTTTTAAAAAAGAACTCTGAATACAGCATACAAATTTTTTTTTAAAAAAGAAGTCTTTCATGAGCCCTACATTATTCCACACAAATGTATCTATTTTAACAGAACTGATCCTTGACTTTGAGAAGGAAACCTCATCACAAAAATGGTTGACTGTTAGAATTCTCTATTCTTTATCAGACACCACCGAATACCTACATAACATCTCAGAGCAGCCATAGAGAATAGACGTATGGACATGGGGAGAGAGGAGGAGAGGGTGAGATGTATGAAGACAGTAACATGGAAACTTACATTACCATATGTAAAAGAGATAGCCAACAGGAATTTGCTGTATGGGTCAGGAAACTCAAATAGGGGCTCTATATCAACCTAGAGGGGTGCGATGGGGAGGGAAATGGGAGGGAGGTTCAAAGGGGATATATGTATACCTATGGCTGATTTATGTTGAGGTTTGACAGAAAACAACAAATTTCTGTAAAGCAATTATCCTTCAATTAAAAAATAAATAAAATTTTAACAAAGGTTGACTGTTAGAATTCTCTATTCTTTATCAGACACCACTGAACACCTACACAACATCTCCTTCACCTGTCTTCCTCCCTAATGGAATGCAAAAATGTTCAGCTAAATTCTCCAAGCCAGGCTTCAGCAATATGTGAACCGTGAACTTCCTGATGTTCAAGCTGGTTTTAGAAAAGGCAGAGGAACCAGAGATCAAATTGCCAACATCCGCTGGATCATGGAAAAAGCAAGACAGTTCCAGAAAAACATCTATTTCTGCTTTATTAACTATGCCAAAGCCTTTGACTGTGTAGATCACAATAAATTGTGGAAAATTCTGAAAGAGATGGGAATACCAGACCACCTGATCTGCCTCTTGAGAAATCTGTATGCAGGTCAGGAAGCAACAGTTAGAACTGGACATGGAACAACAGACTGGTTCCAAATAGGAAAAGGAGTACGTCAAGGCTGTATATTGTCACCCTGTTTATTTAACTTATATGCAGAGTACATCATGAGAAACGCTGGACTGGAAGAAACACAAGTTGGAATCAAGATTGCTGGGAGAAATACCAATCACCTCAGATATGCAGATGACACCACCCTTATGGCAGAAAGTGAAGAGGAACTAAAAAGCCTCTTGATGAAAGTGAAAGTGGAGAGTGAAAAGCTTGGCTTAAAGCTCAACATTCAGAAAACAAAGATCATGGCATCTGGTCCCATCACTACATGGGAAATAGATGGAGAAACAGTGGAAACAGTGTCAGACTTTATTTTTCTGGGCTCCAAAATCACTGCAGATGGTGACTGCAGCCATGAAATTAAAAGACGCTTACTCCTTGGAAGGAAAGTTATGACCACCCTAGATAGCATATTCAAAAGCAGAGACATTACTTTGCTAACAAAGGTTCGTCTAGTCAAGGCTATGGTCTTTCCTGTGGTCATGTATGGATGTGAGAGCTGGACTGTGAAGAAGGCTGAGCGCCAAAGAATTGATGCTTTTGAACTGTGGTGTTGGAGAAGACTCTTGAGAGTCCCTTGGACTGCAAGGAGATCCAACCAGTCCATTCTGAAGGAGATCAGCCCTGGGATTTCTTTGGAAGGAATGATGCTAAAGCTGGAACTCCAGTATTTTGGCCACCTCCTGCGAAGAGTTGACTCATTGGAGAAGACTCTGATGCTGGGAGGGATTGGGGGCAGGAGGAGAAGGGGACGACAGAGGATGAGATGGCTGGATGGCATCACTGACTCGATGGATGTGAGTCTCAGTGACCTCTGGGAGTTGGTGATGGACAGGGAGGCCTGGCGTGCTGTAGTTCGTGGGGTCACAGAGTCGGACATGACTCAGCGACTGATCTGATCTGATACCTTCATGTCCCTGAGACTCAGAAGAAGCTGACTCTATTCCCCTAGTTCCTGAAGTCAATCCCATCAGACTAGCCTTGCCATTTTACAGTAGCCAGTCAACAAGCTGTTTCATTACTGAGATGAGAAGAGATTAATGTTAATCAACTGTTTCCTTAATTGAGAAGGTCTACCAAAAAAAATCACATGAACTAAACATTTTTTAGTGACAGTTGATTATTATTTAGGCATGTAACAAACCACCCATGAACCAAAACCTGTCTAAGCACCACATGTGAGTAAAAGTGATCTAACTCACCTGGGAACCTGGCATTGCTCTGGTGTCTAATAGTGCAGGACAGGCAAGTGAGTCAGACCAGTCCAAAGAAAGATGTGCACGGCATGCTTGGGAAGAGGGGCTTTTTCCCCTCTCTGCTCTGCTGGACACGAACAAGTAAGAATTTAATCCTAATTGGCAGAGCAACTATCTTATAGTCATGAAAGGCATACTAGCCTCAGGATAAAGCTGAGGCTCCTAGCAGAAATAAGATATAAAAGAAACAGATCCCTGATAACATCACTGAGCTGGTGGTTATACTGTGCTAAAACCTTGCCTTTCTTCCAAATATGAAATGATAACTATTCTTCCTTTAATAAAACAGGCAAGAAGAAAAGTTTCCCATTTCTGGTAACCAAAATTATTCTGATACATCAAGTAAAAATATTGGAAATATAAATTCAAATGACTGAGATTTAAGTTACTAAGGAAAGGTAGTATGTTTAGAAGTTGCTTTCAGAGGGATTCTTTTCAAACAATGGATCCTCTTCCCCCACAAATGACATTATATTCATTTAACAATGGCAAAATAAGAGAGTGGTAGCAAGCAGGGGTGCAAGACCCAGAGTCTCACCCACTAAGCCTGCCCTCCCCTATTCCAGTGTCTGTACTCACAACCCCATCCTACATGGAAACACACAAAGAACCTTTTCAGAACCCTACAGTTCTGCAGAGCACAGTGGGAAAACCTGCTTCTTAGTAATACATCCCTAACATGAGAAACTGCTGTTATAAAAAAACTCATGACTTTCATTTGCATAAGATTTAGCCTTTCACAATTTATTAAGCATTAACTATGTACCTATTGCTAAGAACTTCACAAACCTCATTTCATTTGCTCAATAAATACATCATAGGATTCTTATAAAACCTGCTCAAAATATCTCCTTTTGTTCTCTGGAACTCTTACTTCGGGTTAAATTGCATTACAAACTCCTTAATGATCCTACTATGAGGAAAGTTGGAAAAAAAGAGCAATTATTACCCAAATGAGTTATGGTCATAAAAACTTTTGAAAACAGCTATACACTAATAATGAGAAAACACAAAGAGAAATTAAGGAAACAATTCCATTCACCATTGGAACGAAAAGAATAAAATACTTAGGAATATATCTACCTAAAGAAACTAAAGACCTATATATAGAAAACTATAAAACACTGGTGAAAGAAATCAAAGAGGACACTAATAGATGGAGAAATATACCATGTTGATGGATCAGAAGAATCAATATAGTGAAAATAAGCATACTACCCAAAGCAATCTATAGATTCAATGCAATCCCTATTAAGCTACCAATGGTATTTTTCAGAGCTAGAACAAATAATTTCACAATTTGTATGGAAATACTAAAAAACCTCAAATAGCCAAAGCAATCTTGAGAAAGAAGGATGGAACTGGAGGAATCAACCTGCCTGACTTCAGGCTCTACTACAAAGCCACAGTCATCAAGACAGTATGGTACTGGCACAAAGACAGAAATATAGATCAATGGAACAAAATAGAAAGCCCAGAGATAAATCCATGCACCTATGGACACCTTATCTTTGACAAAGGAGGCAAGAATATATAATGAATATATAATGGATTAAAGACAATCTCTTTAACAAGTGGTGCTGGGAAAACTGGTCAACCACTTGTAAAAGTATGAAACTAGAACACTTTCTAACACCATACACAAAAATAAACTCAAAATGCATTAAAGATCTAAACATAAGACCAGAAACTATAAAACTCCTAGAGAAGAACATAGGCAAAACACTCTCCGACATAAATCACAGCAGGATCCTCTATGACCCACCTCCCAGAATACTGGAAATAAAAGCAAAAATAAACAAATAGGACCTAATTAAACTTAAAAGCTACTGCACAACAAAGGAAACTATAAGCAAGGTGAAAAGACAGCCTTCAGAATGGGAGAAAACAATAGCAAATGAACAATAGCAAATGACAAACAACTAATCTCAAAAATATACAAGCAACTCCTACAGCTCAATTTCAGAAAAATAAATGACCCAATCAAAAAATGGGCGAAGAACTAAATAGACATTTCTCCAAAGAAGACATACAGATGGCTAACAAACACATGAAAAGATGCTCAACATCACTCATTATCAGAGAAATGCAAATCAAAACCACTGTGAGGTACCATTTCATGCCAGTCAGAATGGCTGCGATGCAAAAGTCTACAAGCAATAAATGCTGGAGAGGGTGTGGAGAAAAGGGAACTCTCTTACACTGTTGGTAGGAATGCAAACTAGTACAGCCACTATGGAGAACAGTGTGGAGATTCCTTAAAAAGCTGGAAATAAAACTGCCTTATGACCCAGCAATCCCACTGCTGGGCATACACACCGAGGAAACCAGAATTGAAAGAGACATGTGTACCCCAATGTTCATTGCAGCACTGTTTTTAATAGCCAGGATATGGAAGCAACCTGGATGTCCATTAGCAGATGAATGGATAAGAAAGCTGTGGTACATAAACACAATGGAGTACTACTCGGCCATTAAAAACAATACATTTGAATCAGTTCTAATGAGGTGGATGAAACTGGAGCCTATTATACAGAGTCAAGTAAGCCAGAAAGAAAAACACCAATACAGTATATTAACGCATATATATGGAATTTAGAAAGATGGTAACGATAACCCTGCATGCAAGACAGCAAAAGAGACACAGATGTATAGAACAGTCTTTTGGACTCTGGGAGAGAGAGAGGGTGGGATGATTTGGGAGAATGGCATTGAAACATGTATAACATCATATAAGAAACGAATCGCCAGTCCAGGTTTGATGCGGGATATAGGATGCTTGGGGCTGGTGCACTGGGATGACCCAGAGGGATGGTACGGGGAGGGAGGTGGGAGGGGGGAGTTCAGGATGGGGAACACATGTACACCCGTGGCGGATTCATGTTGATGTATGCCAAAACCAAAGTATATTGTAATTAGCCTCCAATTAAATAAATTTAAATTTAAAAAAAAAGAAATTCAGAAAAAAAAAAAAAACAGCTATTAAGATAGAAATACCCTACAAGGATCTTAGATAACAACACATTTATAGAAAAGCTGTTTCTGCAAATTCAAATCATCAGACAATGAACTCTTCTTACTATATCAATTTCCAATAATTCTTTAAAAGTGTGGAAGTTTTTAAAACAAGTTTACTTGTTTATAGAGCAAGTTTTGAAGTACATGCTATGTATTATTATGATGGCAAATGACAAATTTTACTCCCAAAGAATCAAACAGATTAGTCTATTTTTCTTAACTGAATTGTGCTTGTTGCGTATCAACAAATCTGAAAGTCCATCTACTAACATGCACAAATATTTCAAGTACTACTAAGAAGGAAAAAAATACTACCAACTAAACCATGATACAACATGATACATGCTAACTTCAAGACAAACATCAAATTTAGAGATGACAAAAAATGTCTTTCTTAAAACTGATAAAATACAGAAAAAACATGAGTATGGAACTTAGTGAACAGAGAAGTAGAAGAAGAATGGTAAAGAATATTCTCTTGTGTCCCAGAAAGTTAAGTGGGATACTTCTGTTCCACTGTCCAAAATCAAACTAATACTGTACACAGCAAAACTGGTCTACTCACCCTTCAGCATCAGGGTCCAAAATGACAGCCAGCTCTGTTAACACAAGTCCTGCCAAATAATGCTGTTGGCGGAAAGGCACAGACAATTCAAACATATTTGCAATCTTCTGGTCTTGGACATTGGTGGAAAATCCAGAACTCTGTTTGGGAGTGAGGTAGAACAAAACTATAATAGCTATGCAACAAAACATTCTATAGACAGAGCATTAAAACAAACGAGATGTGAGCATCATCTGAGAGTGAGACAAACATTTTAAGTTTATTTTTACATTGCTAATACTGGAGAAAGCACCTGCTCTTACTTTTGGTATAGGAAACTATGATGAAACAACGTTTTAAATTATTTTCAATTTCCTTTTTCTCATATTAAATTTTTTTCATCTGATTTTTCCTTTATACTTTTAGCCACTAAATATTTCACTATCATATTTTGAATGGAAAAAAGAACTAAATCTATATGATGCATTATGTACTCACTGTTGAGTACAAGATAAATATTCATAGTCAAAAGCTATTGGTTTCCAGAGAAATTTCAAATACTAATGAAGCTGTTTTTTTCAGGGAAAATACTATCTCTAGAAAATTACTATTATTTTTTGGTTCATTCAGAGTTTTTACAAGTTTTCTAATACTGCAAAATAGCATCCTCCAAGATATAGTTCAAGGCAAGAATGTCCTCAAGCTTATCACCCTTTAATCCATATTCAAGACCAACAATGCGAGGTTTCTTACAACAGACTTCAGATTTCTCTATGGAGAAATCACCTTCTTAGTAAGTATATACAACTATTCAGGTCCCTACCTCCCAAAGAGTGATGTCTCTGTCATCTACTAGAATCTGAAAATTACGCAGCTAGATGAGAAAGTAGGGGACGACGGGACATTAGAACAAATTCTATTAATTTCTTGGCTGGAGAAGATGTTCAGCAGGGAGTCAAGTATAAACAAATGTGTTTCATTAAAGGTTTAAGGAACTTTACCTATGATTAATTTGTCCTTGATTGTGTAGCCACATCTTTGACAGAGGATGGGGGAAGAGAACAAAAGACTAGCCTCATTAGTTATTAGAAGAAACGTGTCTTAGCCAGGTAAAAGTATGTGGAAATAGGCTGATCCTTAAGAATTTTTGCAAAGGTCAAAAATGAGAAGTTGTGGGTGATCTCTGTGTTTTTCAGTCTTTCTAAGTAAAGTTTAAAATTTTCTTTATCAAACATCTGAGATTGATCTAGTGTAGTACATTACTTTCAAGAATTAAAAATCTCAAAAGCAAACTTAAAAAGAGTTCAGATCACCTTTGACTTTAGACATTAAGAATATAAGGAAGGGACTTCCCTGGTGGTCCAGTGGCTAAGATTGCGTTCCCAATGCAGGAGGCCTGGATTCAATCCCTGGTCAGGGAACTGGATCTCACATGTCCCAAGTAAGAGTTCATATGCCTCGACTAAGACCCCGCACAGCCAAATAAACAAATTTTTTCAAAAAAAACAAAAGCTTAAGGAAGTAGCTTGTTTGTCTTAGGAATTATATAGTAAAACATTTCCCTAGGAGGCAACATCTAGGCTCCTCTGATACTAAAACCACAAAATCCCTTCATTTCAATCTGTATGACAGGACACATAGTAATTGCTATGATAATCCTTTGTCATCTTTAGAGCAATTATTAGGCACCCTGTGAAAACCCATGAACAACACCTAGTTTCCTTTGGGTTTTCTGGATACAAGAGAGGCAGGCAGGGCTTTGCCAGGACTGCATTGCTGTTTTACTTCTTTCTCTGCTAATTATACTTCATTCCCTTTCCTTCCATAGGTACTGACAGCTAATAAACATCTTGCCCCCCAAATGCAGTCTGTGTCTGCATCAAGAAAACCCAACTTGTGAAAACATCAAGTGAGTTTATTATGTAGATGAATTCACTCCCTTGTGCCCAAATCAGTCAGAGGCGTATAACAAAATGGTTAGAACTTAGACCTAGAATAAAGCCAACATGTGCCACAGATCAAAGCCTAGTTCTGCCAGTTTCTACTATGTGACCCTGGGTAAGTTACTGATCTTTCTGTGTTTCAGTTCACCCGTTAAATAATAATAATAATAATAGAATGTACCTCTTAGGGTTGCAATGAAGAGTAGTAAATGATTAATATTTATAAAGCACTTAATCATTTACTACTTACAAAACCCTGAGTATGGAGCCTATCACACAGTTATTATTCAGTAGTGTTACTTTTCACTTTTCCCAGCATTTAAAATGCTTTTTCCGCAAATGCAGCCTTAAAACAATTTTTTTCATACATTTTGCATACCTGAGACGTTGCAGAAGAAACAGAAGGTGATGGTGATGCAGGCGGAGTGAGCAGGCTGCAGGGTAAGTTTAAGGTAACATAGTGCTCATGGCTACAGATGATTCGCAAAAAATCAAGCCTCAAGGACACCAGGACACTTGGACTTGGTAATGAATAAAGCTTTGAAGATACCTTGTAAGCATTGCAGAAATTAAAAAACAAATACCAATTGAACATATCATTTCTCTAATACCAATACCAGAATGATGAATTAAAGAATTAGAAAACAGTACTCAATGGACAGCTTTGGGTTTTGTGGTTTAAGTAACAGTGTCAGCTTTTTCCAGAGTTAGTGCTAAAATAAAAAAACTGAGAACTACAAGATTTACTGTATAAATCCACTGACAAGGTGCATTCTTAAAGCCACATTGTTATATTTCCACTACAGCATTAATATTTCCACCTCTCAAGGATATTCTTTCTGAAGAAAAATTATACTATCAAATTAACTTCATAAAAAAATTATCCATTCTTTTTTCAGCACTTTGTGCTAAGCTATATTTATAACTATCTGTTTTCCCAACTACACCATTATTTACTTGAGGAGACAGTTATAAACTGACTTATTTTAAGAGTTCTAGCATCCCTAGAGTCTAGCTTAATGCGTGGCAAATGTAGGAGGTTAATAAAGAATAAAGACAGGACAGGTTTTGAGAGCAATAATACATGAAATTTCAGGGGAAACATTAAGAATAATACATAGTGTGGCAAATACTTGCCAACAGATCAGTGCCCATGCATAGTTTCAACTTCTCTATTAAAAAACAAAACAGGGATTTCCCTGGTGGTCCAGAGGTTAAGACTCCAGGCTCCCAATATAGAGGGCATGGGATTCAATCCCCAGTCAGGGAAGATCCCACACGATGCATGGCTCAGCCCAAAAAGAAAGAAAGATACATACAATAATGGCATCCAATTGAACAGATTTTCAAAATTCTAAGTATTAGACTGGCAAATAGCATTTTAAATCAGTAGTTCCCCTAAATTAATCTGTGCACCAGCAGGGAAGTACTTTACAAGCACTGTTTCCCACACTCCCTACCCCACCACCAGGATTCAAACTTCTCAATAATGCTGGGATGGGACACAAGAGACCTGTATATTTTTAAAGCTGCCTTAAAAGGCAATTCTAGGATGATTATATAACTTACTACCCAAATGGTCTATCAGGACAAATAATTAATGTCTTCTAAAAGCCAGGTTTCATTAATCAGCTGAAAATTTTAACATAAAACCAGCTGTTTGTAGAAAAGTTCCAGGATATTTTTAGTTTAGAAAAGGCAAGATGGTGGTATTTTAGACTTGGATAAACATCTGCCCATGATTCTAAACTCTACAATGTCTAGGGCTTCATCATGAGGAATACACAGCAAAATGCAACTGCTTTAAAAATCACTTAAGATAGAAAAGGTTGGGTTAGCTGTTCATTCAGTAAAAATGCTACTCTGGCATGACAACCTGGGGCTGTTTTACATATAGACTACTGACTTGATGGTATACTTCTAAATGGGAATCAAAGAGTCATGAGTGGGCCAGTAAAACTCAAGGAAAAGATGGCTCTACTGATAGCAGCTTGCCATAATTCTATGAACTGATAAATGTGATTTATTTTTGCCTTACTAATAAATATACCACTTTTTAAAAACATCACTATATAAATGTATTCATGAAAGTTTCTTAGCTCTAGCCCTTAAAGAGCAAACACAGATTTTAAATTATTTCATTACTAATCATTACTAATTATACTTTACCTGTTTATAGCAGGTCTTTATAAGGCTAAAGACAAATCCTCTGTCCATAACAGATAAC
Organism: Tragelaphus eurycerus; assembly: GCA_935064755.1. Lineage (NCBI taxonomy): Eukaryota > Metazoa > Chordata > Mammalia > Artiodactyla > Bovidae > Tragelaphus > Tragelaphus eurycerus. The sequence goes on along the minus strand of CAKXYN010000092.1, from coordinate 5,462,648 downwards.
AGATCATTGAGAAAAAATGCAAGGCTTGTGTTGAGTCTCTCAACCATTTCTGTGTCCTGGGAAACAAAATTAAAAAAGAAAAACAAAAGTATGGTAGTTTAACATGTGCCTGAAAGACTGACTTAGTTTTTAAAAATAAGTTATCATTACCTTCTGAAACCGTGAAACTATATCACTAGCAATTGTGCTGACAAGAGCAGCAATGTCATCCATGAAACGCTCTGGAAAACGAGTCTTCCTTGGTGCGTCAAGTTTATCATTAAAGTATAAATGATGCACCATGCTCTTTACCTGAAAAAATAAATAAGCCATTAGTTCAACTTCTTTTTTAAAAAAACATTGAAATATAATTGTTTTACAATGTTGTGTTAGTTTCTGCTGTACAAGGAAGTGAATCAGCTATGTGTATACATATATCCCCTCTGTCTGGGACCTCCCCTCACCGCACCCCATCCCACCCATCTAGGTCATCACAGAGCAGCAAGCTGGGCTCCCTGCGCCACAGAGCAGTTCTTATGGGGGTGACTACAGTTACAGAACTCTCAACTTTAGGGTCATTTCTGTCAATATACCACATGATTTAATAGAAGGCCAAAATACTCTTCACTCCTCAAAGATTATGAAAAAGTTCCCTACAATATTTTGTATGTTGTAAAGAAATATCAAACAACATACAACTCAATCTCTGTAACACCTTCATAAAACTATTCTGGCTATCAATGGGAAAAAAATTCTGGGTATGTCAACAGAAAAAAATTTGCATCCTTTGAAATTACTTTAAGTTAAATCTTTCTAAGACTCAGCGACTGTGCCATTCCATGTCCCCTGCAACTGGTAGCTTTGAGGGATCAGAAATCTTGACTGCATGTAGTATCTTTAGCACTTAGCACCCCGTGGCATATGGTGGGTGTACATTAAATATTGATGAATACATATTAAGATTAAAATGTTAGATAAAAATCAAAGTAATTTCAATTTACAAAATACTTTTAGATATAAATTCTTATCACAGTGTGTACAATAAAGAACTTTAAATTCAGGGAAATTAATGACAAGATTTTACAGTTGGTAAATAGTACAAACAAGTCAAACTGTACCATTTTGACTATTTTGTGTTTTAAGAAATCTGAACATACATGTAAGGCTATTGATTTTATATTAAAAGCACATGAATTACAATTTGATGTTTAGTCTCCAGGGGGAAAAATGTGTTGCCTGTCACTAACATATGGTCCCTGATTTATTTTTCTGCTGATTAGCAAATGTCAAGAAGAAATGTCTTTTTAAGAAAAAAAAAAAAACTTTTACTGAAGTATAGTTGATTTATAATGTTGTGTTAGTTTCCGGTTACAGCCAAATCATTTAGTTTTGTATACATTCTTTTTCATACTTTTTCCATTATGGTTTACTTCAGGATAATGAATATAGTTCCCTGTGCTATACAGTCGGGGAAGGCCATGGCACCCAACCCCAGTACTTTTGCCTGGAAAATCCCATGGACGGAGGAGCCTGGTAGGTTCCAGTCCGTGGGGTCGCTAAGAGTCGGACACGACTGAGCGACTTCACTTTGACTTTTCACTTTCATGCATTGGAGAAAGAAATGGCAACCCACTCCAGTGTTCTTGCCTGGAGAATCCCAGGGACAGGGGAGCCTGGTGAGCTTCCATCTATGGGGTGGCACAGAGTCCGACATGACTGAAGCGACTTAGCAGCAGCAGTGCTATACAGTGCGACTGTGTTATTCATCTACTTTATATATAGTAGTTTGTATCTGCTAATCAGAAACTCCTAATTTATCCCTATCCCATGCCCTTTCCTTTGTGGTAACTATAAATTTGTTTTCTACCTCTGAGCTGTTGCGGTTTTGTAAATAAGTTGATTTGTAGCATATTTTAGATTCCACAAATAAGTGATATCATATGATATTTAACTTTCTGACTTACTTTATTTAGTATGGTAATCTCTAGGTGCATCCATATTGCTGCAAATGGCATTATTTAATTCTTTTTTAGATAACATATGATATTTAACTTTCTGAATTTATTTAGTATGGTAATCTCTAGGTACATCCATATTGCTGCAAATGGCATTATTTAATTCTTTTTTATGGTTGAATAGTATTCTACTGTGTATCTATACCACATCTTTTTTATCCATTCATCTGTCAATGGACACTTAAGTTGCTTCCATGTCTTGGCTATTGTAAATAGTGCTGCTATGAATATTTGGGCGCATGTATCTTTTCAAGTACTCTCGCCTGGAAAATCCCATGGACAGAGGAGCCTGGTGGGCTGCAGTCCATGGGGTCGCTAAGAGTCGGACACAACTGTGCGACTTCACTTTCACTTTTCACTTTCACACATTGGAGAAGGAAATGGCAACCCACTCCAGTGTTCTTGCCTGGAGAATCCCAGGGACGGGAGAGCCTGGTGGGCAGCCGTCTATGGGGTCGCACAGAGTGGGACACGACTGAAGCGACGCAGGAGCAGCAGCAGCAGCAGACTTTTTAATGATGGCCATTCTGACTGGTGTGAGATAATACCTCATTCAGTTTTAATTCAATACTGAGAATGACTGTAGGTGGCATACTCTAGAACCTCCACAGTTTCTTTTCTATCTTTTGTTGTTGTTTTGCTCTTGTTTCTTATTATTTTACATAATTTTGGGGAAGAAAAAGTTTCACTTTTTCTTTCAGCTTTCTATAGATAGAGAGGAAGGGCCTGAGTGCCAGAATACCTGAGTCTGAATCAGAGGTCTGCTGTCTACAAGCTATATACACTTAAACAAGATCTTAATCTCTCTGTGCCTTAATAATCCCTAGGCCATAGGTCTGACCACATGGTGTGTGTATGTACACTGCTTTTATGCATATATGTTTTTGTGTTGTGTGTATAAATATTTACAAAAATATTAATTCATTTATTTGTTTTTAATATTATTTACTGAATTAAGAAAAACATATTGTTTTTTATTGGCTGTAACCACCATTTCCCTTTTAAGAGCTTTCACCATTTTATTGCTTTTATGGCAATAAAAGCATAATAAAAGCAACAGGTATCTATAAAGCTCTTTTCATCTGGTATTGCCATTATACACTAGTATGTTTGGACTAAGAGAGAACGTATCACAGGTTAAAAAGATAGCTAGCTTCTCCAACTATTCCTAAAAACAGACTTAAAATTAGCTTTATAACTCCATCTAAATAGTGCTGATTATCCACAGTGTTATTTAGAGATATAGCAAACATAATCTTTCTTTGCAGGCACATGTAAAACCGTAACATGGACAACAGAGAAAGATTTTTAGGACAGTAGCAATGAGCCAACACAAAATTATTCAATAAGGAAAACAGTATTACAAAATGTGTTTAGTTTGCTCACCATTAACTCAAAAAAGAACCAGGCTTGTTGCAAAGCTGATTCCCGAACACTGCCACTGCAAACAACCCACTGCAAAGCCAGCTCCTCATGAAAAAGCTATCCAGAAGTAAATCCAAAGTTATTATCAATGCCAGGTCTGCTGATAACACAAATCAAATAATAATGCAAATACAAATGAAGATATAATGAGGATAAGCAAAATAAGGCGTGTGAACCATTCAATGATGCAGTGAGGACACCCATTAACGAAACGGCTGTTTGTACATGTAAGACAGAGGCATGTTGAACAGCTGAAAAAATTACATGTTATCTTGCAGTAAAGTGTAATTTTAAAAGGACAGGTGGGAAAGAGCCTCCTAAATTGTACCTGCAAACAGAAACGAGACCAAAAGCTCACAGCTACAAGAAAATCTGGCTTTTGTCTCACATATATATTTCAACATATGCAAATACATTCACAAACTTTGCTGGTACAATTTAGGAAATACCTTTAAAAATTTAAACTTTGATATCAGCCATCAATTTTCAAGGTCTCAGGTATTTAAAGTAATTTTATTAAAACAGCAGAAATTTTCTGCCTTATAATGGATATGCATACAAAGCATTTGCAAAATAGTGTATATTATGAAAAAGGACTAACAAAACTGTGCATAAGGGAAGCAAATCAACATATCTTACTAAGAGTGACAATTTTTCTAACTCATCTTCCTTTCCCTGGAGATTTAAAACACAAAACAGAAGCAAGTTACAGAAATAGAATTAAGAGTTGATACAATTTTTTGGTACTAAAATTTGATGATCAAATTTAAGTCACTAAACCAAAAATATTCATCCACAAAGATAGAAGCATTATAATAATGTAAAAGGGCCTGCAAGGGAGAGGCATGCCCAAAAAGGCATCAGACAAGCAATGCTTGCTCAAATGTATCTTTAAAAGCAATCCAATTATTTTAACATCTTGTTCTGGCTATGTAAAGAAACCTTTCATCTACTTAACTGTTGGAATTATTTCCCCCTATATGAATTGTCTTCATATGAATCTACCTTTTTAGTTGGTAAGCGTCCCGTTAATGTTTGTAAGAAACTTGACGTCTCTGTGTGCGAAGACATACGATTACAACTTCGATCCATAGCCTATGGAGTGAAGATGAATGAATGACGAGATAACATTAAAGTCTGCTGTGAATGACTTTGCACCTCAAGGATTACATACAGTTTTTTAAATAGAGCTTTACTGTGGCTTCAACAACCATCTATTTTATTGCTCATCCCATTTTCACCATTTAAGTTGGTTTATTGACAATGTATTAGAAGTATCAAAATGGCTTCTATGTATTTTATCCTTAAAAGGTAAATATTTTAATAATTGTATAAATTGAGAGTGCTGCAAAGAATGAAACTTTTATCTCTGTGATATATACACATGCATGTATCTAGTAAGAAAATGCAAAAAGTAAAAACATACTTCTCACTGGTCTCAGACCAAAAAGACAAATAAAGAATTTTATATTTAATTTAAAAAATTAAAAGTTTAGAATGGTTTCTTTTATGTTTCACTGTCATCAAAAATTATGATTCAGATCTGCCATATACTATATTAAATATAAATCTTTTATAATAATAAATTTGCAATTAAAATTTTCCCTCAAGAATGAGAGAGAACGTCTTCCTCTAAAGCCAGCACACAGGTGAGAAGTATATTTTGAGGAATCATGCAGTATTAGCTACCAAGCAACTAGACTAAAGTAAGCAAAACCTAGTACAAAGAGGTTACAACAAATTTCATACTTTGCAACACAGTACAGATTAAAACAGATTTTTGTTTCTGGTACTTAATCTTACAGCATGGGGATCATATACTGTTCATATTTACTTTCAGCTTATTAACAACATTTCTAGTCAGTGATTATGAAGAAAATGACAAGATAATAAATGCTAAAGGAGAATGATACAATAGCTACACTTTAAACCAAAAGCAAATGAAAAACTGTCAGGTTTTTTCCACACAAAATTTTTTTTTTTAATTCTTCCTGAAGATGTGGTACCCCGAGGGTAGAAACTGTTATCAAAGCCATCAATTACACAAGCAGCAGGCACTGAAACATCAATGGGGTGTACAACGAAGGAAGGAGGAGACAGCAAACAGGAAAGGAGAGTATTACTGGTGCAACTGGTGGTATTCATGCATAGCAGTTGGAAAATGTGCTAAGTAAACAAAAAACACACTTTTTAATGATTAAAAAGCAAGCCACCAAAATCATAGTATATACTAAGAAGTAACGTTCTAAAGGGAAACATCAGCAGCCAAAAAAGAAACCTCTAACATAAACACCACCTGTGTTGATTCTGCACTTGGACTGGGGTTGGATCCCCATGGGGCAGCTTTTGGACCACCAGTGTTAACCCAGGAATTGGAGCGATCTAAACCCTAAGCATATAATAGAAAGCAGTTGGAAAGGAAAGAAATATTACATGTGGCATGCTATATTCTTAAAGAAATCCAGACTTTCCAATGCAAACATGTTTTTAATTAGTACTGTTAAAGCAACCAAAATTTTTAGGCATCTATAGAATATTAGTTGATCAAAATCATCTTATTACATAGTAATTTTTTAAAATCACAAAGAAAATTAAGCATAGTATTTAATGGTAATTTCTTATATAAAAGGATCAACTTCAACTATCAACAAAGTTCCCACAGCAACCATCCCCCACAAACTCTCTTTAAAGATGGTACAAGCTAGCAACAATTTCCTCTAAATCTAACTGAGGTTTAAAAGAAAAAAGAAATGACATTCCATTCTTGTCTAAAAGACTTTAAATTTTACTCCATCTGTCATCAACTGAAAACATCTGTGCAGCAATACTCTCTAACTGTATTTGAACTTGCCTCCTCTTTCACTCTCTTTTAGGGACCAATAAGAAAAATTAGGCAAAAATTAAGAAAGAAAAAAAAAGATGCCCAATATATGCGCCTTCCTAAAAATGACAGTAGATTTGGAGCTGTCGTCAGTCTTATTGGGCTTGTTGAAAGTAAACATAATCAGTTATTATTTTATATAAAAACTGTAAGAAAAAACCTTATGCTGTGGCTGTCTGTAAGATTTGTATCTTCATCATCACTATCATCCGGAGAAGGCAATGGCACCCCACCCCAGTACTCTTGCCTGGAAAATCCCATGGACGGAGGAGCCTGGTGGGCTGCAGTCCATGGGGTCGCTAAGAGTCAAACACGACTGAGCGACTTCACTTTCACTTTTCCTTTCATGCATTGGAGAAGGAAATGGCAACCCGCTCCAGTGTTCTTGCCTGGAAAATCCCAGGGATGGTGGAGCCTGATGGGCTGCGGTCTATGGGGTCACACAGAGTCAGACACGACTGAAGCGACTTAGCAGCAGCAGCATCACTATCATCAATTTCAAGTTAATTTTAATATATATGATTACAAGTGACTTCCCTGGCGGCTCAGACAGTAAAGCGTCTGCCTACAATGAGGGAGACCTGGGTTCAATCCCTGGGTTGGGAAGATCCCCTGGAGAAGGATATGGAGAAGGCAACCCACTCCAGTATCTTGCCTAGAAAATCCCATGGACGGAGAAGACTGGTAGGCTACAGTCAGTCCATGGGGTCACAAAGAGTGGGACATGACGGAGCGACTTCACTTTCACTTTCACAAGTGAATTATGTCTATCTTCTCTGAAAGAGGTTATTATGTCCCTAGGTAAAGGGAACTGGATAGCATCATCGACTCAATGGACATGAGTTTGAGCAAACTCTGGGAAATGGTGAAGGACAGAGAAGCCTGAAGTGCTGCAGTCCATGGGGTCGCAAAGAGTCGGACATGACTAAGCGATGGAACAACAAAAACGGAACTGGGGCTTTAATTCAGTTTCTTAAACCTGATCTATCAATTTGAATTATAAAATTCAGATTCCGGGCCCTCCCCCCAGAAATCCTGATTCAGTAATCTGGGCTGGGCCCTGGAAATCTGCTAATAGAACTGAACAAGTTATAAGAGTTTTTAGAGGACTGCTGAAGACAACACAAGACAAGCCAAGTAGAAATATTAGGGCTGAGTATGAGCCTAGACAGAAAGCACCAAAGAGGACAGGTAAAAGAAAACAAAGAGTAAACAATGGTAATCAAGTCTACGCAGACACTAGTATCACTTGGGAAGGTCAAGGACAACCACCACAACACATGTGCAGGGCCCTACCTACTAAGCAGTCAAATAAGAATCTCTGAAGGTGAGGCCTATGCATTGATACTGCCAGAAGGAGGAGACTGAAGGAAGAGAGAGGGAAAGAGGAGAGGGGAGGAGCGAAGACACACTACCAGCCCTCAAAGGCTTATGTCTATAGGGAGAATATTTCCCCTCCTTTTTTCTCTATTTTTTTCCAAAAATACAGAGAAGTTGACATGATGATACAGTAACTACCTATTTCCCCTCATTTTTGACACTGAATGTGTAAGAAGGGAGTTAAAGTTGAAATGCAGGTTCTACTGCTTACTAATTGCAAAATCTAAGGTAAATCAGAGATATCAAAGGAAAATTTCATGCAAAGATGGGCTCGATGAAGGACAGAAATGGTATGGACCTAAAGGAAGCAGAAGATATTAAGAAGAGGTGGCAAGAATACACAGAAGAACTGTACAAAAAAGAGCTTCACAACCCAGATAATCACGATGGTGTGATCACTGACCTAGAGCCAGACATCCTGGAATGTGAAGTCAAGTGGGCCTTAGAAAGCATCACTACGAACAAAGCTAGTGGAGGTGATGGAATTCCAGTTGAGCTCTTCCAAATCCTGAAAGATGATGCTGTGAAAGTGCTGCACTCAATATGCCAGCAAATTTGGAAAACTCAGCAGTAGCCACAGGACTGGAAAAGGCCAGTTTTCATTCCAATCCCAAAGAAAGGCAATGCCAAAGAATGCTCAAACTACTGCACAATTGCACTCATCTCACACGCTAGTAAAGTAATGCTCAAAATTCTCCAAGCCAGGCTTCAGCAATATGTGAACCGTGAACTTCCTGATGTGCAAGCTGGTTTTAGAAAAGGCAGAGGAACCAGAGATCAAATTGCCAACATCCGCTGGATCATGGAAAAAGCAAGAGAGTTCCAGAAAAACATCTATTTCTGCTTTCTTGACTATGCCAATGCCTTTGACATTGTGGATCACAATAAAGTGTGGAAAATTCTGAAAGACATGGGAATACCAGACCATCTGATCTGCCTCTTGAGAAATTTGTATGCAGGTCAGGAAGCAACAGTTAGAACTGGACATGCAACAACAGACTGGTTCCAAACAGGAAAAGGAGTACATCAAGGCTGTATACTGTCACCCTACTTATTTAACTTATATGCAGAGTACATCATGAGAAACACTGGACTGGAAGAAACACAAGGTGGAATCAAGATTGCTGGGAGAAATATCAATAACCTCAGATATGCGGATGACACCACCCTTATGGCAGAACGTGAAGAGGAACTCAAAAGCCTCTTGATGAAAGTGAGAGTGGAGAGTGAAAAGGTTGGCTTAAAGCTCAACATTCAGAAAACGAAGATCATGGCATCTGGTCCCATCACTGCATGGGAAATAGATGGGGAAACAGTGGAAACAGTGTCAGACTTTATTTTTCTGGGCTCCAAAATCACTGCAGATGGTGACTGCAGCCATGAAATTAAAAGACACTTACTCCTTGGAAGGAAAGGTATGACCACCCTAGATAGCATATTCAAAAGCAGAGACATTACTTTGCCAACAAAGGTTCGCCTAGTCAAGGCTATGGTCTTTCCTGTGGTCATGTATGGATGTGAGAGCTGGACTGTGCAGAAGGCTGAGTGCCGAAGAATTGATGCTTTTGAACTGTGGTGTTGGAGAAGACTCTTGAGAGTCCCTTGGACTGCAAGGAGATCCAACCAGTCCATTCTGAAGGAGATCAGCGCTGGGATTTCTTTGGAAGAAATGATGCTAAAGCTGAAACTCCAGTACTTTGGCCACCTCATACGAAGAGTTGACTCATTGAAAAAGACTCTGATGCTGGGAGGGATTGAGGGCAAGAGGAGAAGGGGATGACAGAGGATGAGATGACTGGATGGCATCACTGACTCTATGGATGTGAGTCTGAGTGACCTCCGGGAGTTGGTGATAGACAGGGAGGCCTGGCGTGCTGCGATTCATGGGGTTGCAAAGAGTCGGACATGACTGAGTGACTGATCTGATCTGATCTGAAGGTAAATCACCTAATCTCTTTTTCAGTTTCTTAGCTACAAAATAGGAATAATGATGTGTCTCCTTCAGATTGTAAAAATCAAATTAAATAATAGAAGTAAATCACTGAATGTAATGCCTCAAATATAGAAAATCCTTAAAAAATAGTTTTAATAAAACTTGCCCTAATGTTTTTAATGCTTCCTAGCAAAGTAAATTGGGCAATATTCAAATACTATAGAATTATTTAATCAGTAAGTTTGTTTAAAATAAAATACCCCTATACAGACTTCTCAGAACCTCATTATATTATTTCAAATAAAAGCAAATTAGCACACAGTATGCTTTTCAGATATTAAAACAAAAACTTTCAGTCTCTCAAATTATGTCACCAGCTATGCTAGAAAAATAGCAAAATATTATTTTTAATTTTAACAACAAAAAGTTTTTAATATTATTTTAATAACAGAAAAACAACTGTGCTCTCCCCTACCACGAATTTCTACAAAAAGAAAAACAGTAACTTTGTTGTACACAAGTTTACTTTTTAACCTCTTGCTTAAAAATTTCCTTTATAAGACATGTGCTAATAAGTAATGTGAGAATAAACAATAACCCTGTTTGTACCATTAATTATAAATTATATTCACAATATTGAGACTCTGAACAGTTATAATCATATCCAGTCAAAACTAACAATTTAAAGAAAACTGGTAGCCAATTTATTTGTAAAGCAAATTATTTCCACAATTTAAATGTCATAAAGTTACGAATTATATAGAACAGCCCTCAGTTAAACAAATTCATCACTGATATTTACAAATATAGTAACTCTGTTTATGGATCTCCAGTAGCAGAAGAGATTAACCAAATGTGTATGCATGTGCATGAAAGTGTTTTTGCTCTGTTTTTCCCAAATCTCTGTAATCTTATTGTTTTGTCCCTTAGATGCAGACAGGATCCTTGCCTGAACAAGTAAATTTCACTTGCCATCAATACTCATGTTTTAATACAAAGACTTGGCTTTATATCCACAAACCCTCAGCATAGTGGGTTTAGTAAGCTATGCACACAGTAAGCTCTCAATATTTGAAAAATAAATGAAAAAGTAGGAGACAATACATTAGAAAGAAACTAATTATCAAGGTAAAATTGCTCTGGAATTTGACTTACTAAAAGCAATGAAGTTCAAACCTGATGTAACCATATATTGGTATTTACATAACTGATTGTTAAAAGAACATTGCTAGGATAAAGAAAGATCAGTTGTGGCAAAATAATTATGAAAAGTCTCACAAGTATGGTTTTATAGACACTAGAGTAACAAAAGCCTGTTTATAGTATTTTTTAATTTTAGTAGTTTCACATTTTGTATTACGAAATGAAGTCTAACTGAAACGTTCATAAAACTAAATTTCATAAAACTAAAAGTATTTAATTAATCTTGCTAGCAAGGAGGCAAACAAAAGCATAATTCATTTTTTTTAAGTTGTTTACTCTTGGTAGAGATACTCAATGCTTACTAACATTCTTTCATTGGATAAAGATCTTTTGAGCACCTTTATAATGCTGGACATTATAGCTAGATACCTTGGTGAAGAAATATCTCTGCCTTCATGGAGCTTATACTCTAATCAAAGGAGACAAACACTGAAAATAAACATAATAGGTAACTAATCTATATTTGCTACATTAAAGGTAGTCAATGTTATCAGTCAAAGAAACAGAGTAAGGGATGAGAAATCCCTGGCACAAGGCTGAGGAGAAAGACACATTCAGACACTTAAATAAGCTGGCCAGAGAAGAGCCCGTGGAGAAGGCAGTCCTTTGTATAAAGCCTTAGGGAAGCAGGGGAGTTAGGATCTCACTCTGAGAAATGACATAATCCAACTTAAGTTTTGTTTGTTTGTGATTTAAGCTTTTTAAGCAGCATTCTGGCTGCTACTGTGTGAAGCGAGTATAGGCTGAAAGCACAGAAACCATCTTTAAGGCCATTACATTAATTCAGGAAGAGACGATGGTAATTCAGACCAAATGGTAGCAGCAGAGGTGATAGGAAGTGGCTCTACTTTTAACATACGCAAATCTGAACAAAAGGGTTTTAAAAATGCAGCTGAGTTTAGAATTCCAGAGAGAGATTTGAAATGTAATTTTTGTTAACTATCACAATATAATGATACTTAAAACAACTGGACTTCATAAGATCACCAAGTCGGGCCGTGAAGAGAGAAAGGAAAACAAGACAAGGGGACTAGAAATAAGGACAGAAAGCTGGGGCACTTCCAAATTAAGAGATCAGAAAAAAAAAATCTATGAAGGAGATTAAGCAAGTGTAATAAGTAAAGAGGAAAATCAAGAGAGTGTAGTGCCCTACAAACCAATTAAATAGAATAAATCAACAAGGAAGGAGAATTACTGTTGTCAAAGCTGCTGTAAGATAGTGGCTCAATGGCTTCCCTAGTAACTCAGCTAGTAAAGAATCTGCCTGCAATGCAGGAGACCCAATTCAATTCCTGGGCTGGGAAGATCCCCTGGATAAGGGATAGACTACCACTCCAGTACTCATGGGTTTCCCTGTTGGCTCAGATGGTCAAGAAACCACCTGCAATGCAGAAGACCTGGGTTGGGAAGATCCCCTGGAGGAGGGCATGGCAACCCACTCCAGTATTCTTGCCTGGAGAATCCTTATGTACAGAACAGCGTGATGGGCTACAGTCCATGGGGTCAAAAAGAGTCAGACACAACTGAGGGACTCGGAGACACAGGTTCAATCCCCTGAAGGAGGAAATGGCAATCCACTCCAGTATTCTTGCCTGGAAAATTCCATGGACAGAAGAGCCTAGAAGGCTACAATCATGGGATCACAGAGTCAGACACGTGACCAAGTGAGCACACATACACATAAGGTAAAGTAGGTCAAGTGTTGAGGCTCAACCATCAGATTTAAGAGTATGGAGTGCCTGGAGAGCCCTGACAGCATTCAAAGAGCTTTTCCAGTGGTCATGTATGGATGTGAGAGTTGGACTGTAAAGAAAACTGAGCGCCAAAGAACCGACGCTTTTGAACTGTGGTGTTGGAGAAGACTCTTGAGAATCCCTTGGACTGCAAGGAGATCCAACCAGTCTATTCTAAAGGAAATCAGTCCTGGGTATTCATTGGAAGGACTGATGCTGAAGCTGAAACTCCCAATACTTTGGCCACCTCATGCAAAGAGTTGACTAGAGTTGACTCATTGGAAAAGACCCTGATGCTGGGAGGGATTGAGGGCAGGAGGAGAAGGGGACAAGAGAGGACGAGATGGTTGGATGGCATCACCGACTTGATGGACATGAGTTTGAGTGAACTCTGGGAGTTGGTGATGGACAGGGAGGCCTGGCGTGCTGCGATTTGTAGGGTCGCAAAGAGTCGGATACGACTGAGTGACTGAACTGAACTGATGCATGGAAGATCAAATAAATATGTCTGAAGTAGGACAATGAGAGTTAAGGGCTTCCCTTAAGACTCAGTAGTAAGGAACCCACCTGCCATTGCACTTGACACGGGTTCAAGTGTGGGGAAGATCCCCTGAGGGAAGGAAATGGCAACCCACTCCAGTATTCTTGCCTGGCAGGTCTCATGGAGAGAGGAGCCTGGTGGGCTGCTGTACATGGAGCCAGAGCAGAGTTGGATATGACTCAACAACTAAACAACAACCAACAAATGGGAGTTAAAGAACAAGAATAAAAGAATTGAAGACAGCAAGCATAGAAAACTCTTTTAAGGAATTCTATAAAAGGTAGAAGAGAAATGATGAAGAAGCTCCTAGAAGAAATACTAGAGAAAAAGAAATTTTAACGGGAGAAATAATAGCATGCCTGTACGTGGATGGGATGATTTCGTAGACGGGGAGAAACTGAAGATGTAGGAGAGAGAGAAACAAGGTTGGAGGGAGGACCCTGAGCAGTGAGAGGGGATGGAAGGTTGTACACAAACAGAGGGGTGGGCTTAAAGAGGTGGGCAGGTCGTCCACGACAGACGCATTAGTAGTAGGTGGTAGGAGATGGTGGTGCTTACGAGATGTGATGGTCAAAGGTTAAGAAAGTTTTCCTCTAATGACCTCAATTTTGTTAATGAAGTAGGAGATAAGGTGAGAAGGACCGGTGGGGAGCTGTTAGAGGATCTGAGGTACAAAAGAAAGCATGTAACCTTTTTCTGGGACAATGGGAGAGTAAATGGAATAAAGAAATATACTACAATTGCTTGAAAGCATTTAGGGTTCTCTTAACCTCAAGAGAGCCTTTAATTTCAAATGAGACCAGTCATGGCATTTCTCAAATCAGGTTTAGCAGCAAAGGCAGTCAATGAAATTCAACTACAGTTTGAGGTTTGGATTAAGCAAGTAAAATGAAGTGAGAGGAAGATAAGGGAACTGAGGCCTATGTATAAAGGTAATAATTATAGTGACTGCTCATGGAATTTAAGCTGGCTAAACTGGATGAAAGAACATTAACAGGGTGAGGTATAGTAAAAATATCTTACCATCAAGTGACTGGAGGTGCAGAGTAATTGTTGGAGATGGGGTACTAGACAGAAAAATATGAGCTAATGATTAGAGAACAAGACGCATGAAATTGAGATTATGAGGATTAAAGTTATTCGTCATGACAAGACCGAGGGTACGAGCATGGCTAAGGCAGCACCAAAGACAAAAGTCATTAAAGAATTTCTTAAATTTCCAAGTCAACAGAATCAGAATAAATGAAGAGCAGGTATAAATAAACTTCAGATTCCTTATAATTTTCCAATGAGATAAAAGTTATACACCATTATTATTAGGGATTATGACTAAAGGGTAGGCCAAAATGAAGGTAGTGATCAAAAATTTTGCAATAAAAAAAAGAACACAGAAAAAACATTTAAATAAAATTTGATTAGGACAACACTATACTGTCATAAGACAAAGTCTCATCTTACAATGGCTTTCTCAGAAGTTTCCATATATCATAATATCAGAAGCAAGTTTACATCATTATTATGTCCCATTTTATGAACCACTTGAAAAAAGGCAAATAATCATTCCAATATATGTACATCTTTGTTGTAATATCATGATGCTATAATCTATCAAACACATCATATTAAAGGAAAACACCAGAATTATGCTAAATCTTATAGAAATTAAAAGGTGTTTCAAAAGTAGAACCTTGAGGAAAATGGCATCTATAGCGCTTTAACAGGAAAACCTCTTATAATTCACAAATGGAATTCATTCTACTGAAGAACTAAACTTACAGTAAATTATGCTGTGTTACTTCTATTACAGTGAGAAAAGATCAAGAATGAAGACAAAGATAAAAATCCTTTTCCTAGACATGGAAAGATATGTGGGGGGAGAAAAGCTTTCTCTTTAGCAATTAGGAACTATTACTCTGCAGGATTCATGTAAATACATCTGTACAACACAAAAAGTGAAAGTTTGTTTAATTAGAGTAACATCTATTTGGATCTTTAAATTATTGAAATTCACATTTATTTTTTAAATTAAAAAGCCACAAAATATTCCTTTCACTTTCTCACAGACCAGAAATTACTTTAAAAATATATTTTTGGTCTGTGAGAAAGTAAAGTTACTTAAAAGGCACTTTAAAATGAGCAGTAATAAAGTTTATTAGAAATTTCTGAATGCAAATTTCTATAACTGTATGAATAGATTTTAGTAATTCTGATGTGTTTGGTCAATATCCAAGTATTTCACATAACAAACAAGCTCAGATCCTTTTTTTAAAAAGTCTATTATAGGTCAGACTAAGAGTTAAACACAAGACTGTAGAACATTTACTAATTCTTTCTCATATCCCAATCAAGAGACTAAATGCCAAAGAAAAGTTGGCTATGATTCCATTAACAATGGTGTCTTCCTCCTTTCCAATAGCAAAAAATCTACTTAAGATGGTTTGGTCAAAACACAACATAATATGATTACTTGGCCTCAATCTTACAGCTCTTTTTTCCACTTTAATTTTCAAAGTGAGTCATTTTTGTACTTTAATTATAGTAAGGCAATGACTACTTGCTCCTTAAGTATATGTGAGGGGGAGGTAATAAGGATGGATGCTTAAATAAAACATGGCTGGATCCTATTGTCGCCAACCTCTCCCTTGTTTGGAATAATCATTAACCATGATTAACTAAATCACATTTTTCTAATCCTGGAGCACCTTACATAGAGTTTTCCATGTGAAATATAGCTCTATTACCAACTAATTGTTAATCATTATTTTTTATATTTTTAGAGAAGTGAGACTCATATTTCAAGTCAATAATATGGTCCCACTGGACAGCAGTCACAGGTCTCTTAACCCTGTAGAACACCAATATAACCATTTTTCACATGATGATCAGACAGACAATGAGTTGTATGTGACTAGTCATTCCGGACAAATTTTGAATTTGGCAGATTTTCTTAAGCATAGTGCACAAATCAGTTTGTAATAGAAAGCACACTAATAGAAACATCACTTATGCGTTCACTGATAGAAGAGAAACATAAAATTTATTACTAATTCAAATATATTTTAAATTTTTTATTGCTAACTCAGATACATTTTAAGAATAAAGTAAAACAACTGGATATTTCTTATTTGTTCATGAACTGAAAACCAAATTTATAGATGTATATCTTCAGTTTACCTTACTGCTGATGATTGACCGTACTTCATCATCTGGGGACGTGGGAGTTCCAGATATATCTGGATTACTATTACTAAGGCTCCGAGAACGATTTAAATTAAGGCTTGCAGGTCTCACAGCAGATCTAGCCATTGTGGCATAATGCACTGATCCTCCCAAACCCCCAGGACCTAGAGTTGTATATAAAATAGCACATAATTAAACAGTTAATCGGGAAAGGACCTGAAATAAACAGTTAATTGGGAAAGGACCTGAAAAAGTCTCTTCCACTTTATAAAATTCCATAAAGATAATAAATTGCTTTTATTTCTAAATGAAAATAGTAGAAACAAGAAAACCACTCCAGACCTCATGAGAGCTATACAAAGATAATTTTTTTACAGCAGTTGACAAAACCCTGTGAATTATAAATACAACCATTATCTCTTCAATGTTTCTACATTTTGTATTACATATAGAATAAAAAACAACAGTAATAAGAAACATATACAAACATCATTTCACTTATGTATGAGGGTATCTAGGACCCAAAGTGCTCCAGCTAACATCTTTTCCTTTTTTCCCACCCCCTCCTGCTCTGCCCCTTGGTACACAGTCACGAAGAGGGAGACCCAATTTACCATCAGTACCTCTTCAATGAAGCTATGGCTATATCTCTATCTTCATCAGTGGTAACTTTAACTATAACAAAATAGCATCTTTATAACATATATACATAAATAAAGATAATTCTCCTAAAAGCCCAAGTTATACAAAAAAAGCAAAGAACCCCTTTTCTGTCTGAAAACAAGCCTGATACCATCATTCAACCAGGATCTATAAATATAAAGTACCCAACAAATGTAACTCCATTTCTTAATGAAATCTTTTTAAGTGTCATATCGGCAAATGACATACACTTGTCAACTAAGTAATTTATAGTCTTCAGGTCAGCATGTGAAAAAGACATTTTGCAAAATCTGTGAAATTCTAATACTGTACTAAATGAAACAGTAAATGGAGCATCATTACATATAGTCCATAATCACTTATATACTCAGAGACAAATTTAGAAATTAAGATAGGAAATAATGAACAAGATTACGAGAGTCAATCAGTTCTCTTTTTGCAATTAATAAAATGCACTATAACTTAATTATTATACCTAGTTTTCCGAGTGAATGTCATAATTTCTTGTCATCATTATTTATGTTAACACTGACAATCGCTGAAAAAGGGCACTTACCATTTTCACTAGTGATGCATGATGAGACTCTTACAAATATGTGAACAAGTTGAAAAGTATGCACAACATAATCATTAACCAACTAACTAAACGACTAAAGGGTGATTCAAACACTCAGATATCCCCCCTACCACCACTACCACCAATGTCATATAAAACACAAGTAAGTGACGACTTTGGGCTCTAGTATCCAGAAAGGCTATATTATTTTATTGACCATGAAGAGACCAGAACTTTTCTAGAGGATCATCCTTTAAATCACTGCAGGTTTCACAAGGTTATCAGTAAACTACTGAGCCACCATATTTTTTCTTTAATGTCCAATAACACTCTGAATGACAAATATAACATTCTATTTATCTTAACAGGAAATGAGAAATGCTTCCAGAAACAGAAGTTATTTTCAAGGTTCATTTCCCAAAATTAATTCAGCTAAGATCTAATTCAAATTAAAGGAAGCTGTACAAATAATGACGCTTTAAAATGTAACCTATTTATCCCTTTAACTCCAGTAACTAGCATAGTCCATGGCACTCAGCAGGCATTCAACAAATGTTTGTTGTTGAATAAACGCATCACACTATGCACTTCAAGATTATTTCAGTCCTGCTTATAAACAATAAACACATAATCTATGCAAGATAGTTTCATAGTAAAAAAGAATAAAATACCTGGTGATGGGGAATTAGGGTAAGTATTTGGCAACCGAAAAACATAATAGATATATGATGCAAGAAGGCAGTTTCTGCCATGCTGGTCATGATTTCCTTCCAAGTTTTTGTGAAGCCGATTTATAATTGATGCCATAGCTTCAAATGATGCTTGACCTAGATTAACTTTTAAGAAGGAAGAAAATATTTTTTGCACTAACACTTTTAGACTTTAAGTTATAAAACATCAAAGTTTTACCTCCATTGTATACATTAAGTATAATGACTACACACATTAAGTGTTTAAGATGATATCTGACATTAATTTTATGGTATCTATTTATGATATTGTATTAACTCGGACAAAAATATTTCTCTCAACAAAATGATAAAAATATAATGTTACTAATTTTACAGGAAAATTACCTGATTTTGCTTACTCCAAAAAAAAAAAAATCATCAAACAGGTACCCACCATTTTGTAAAATAATACAAAGTATATGATAAGAAAATAATCTATCTTGTTAGAACCTTTGAGAAGTAACTTCTCATTTTAAAGATGATGCTGAGAAACTAAATATCAAGCACATTACTTTTGCTTAAAAATAAGCACATTACTTTTGCCTAAAAAATAAAAATTAACAATAAAAGTGGATTATGAAAATATTAACATGAATAGAGCTGATAAGCTACTTAACTGAAAACAGTATCTATAAAAGGATTAGAAGGACAAAAGGATAGAAAACCAGGATGAGGTAGACCACTGCACATTACATGCCAAGCTAAGTAATACCTACTCAGCCATGCAAGTCAGTATATAACAAGAAATTTGCAAAAACTGGAAAATTCTGATAGCACAGTGAATAAATGGATAACCTAAACAGCTATTCTGAACAACAGAGCCTCACATTTTATGATTTATTTCATCAAGACAGGAATTTATGAAGAGATAATGAGGCCAATTAAGTTTTCCTAAAAGTGGAATAATCAGACAGAGTGGTCATTTAGGAAGATTAATCTCTATATACTGTACTAGAAGAGAGACTGGAGAAACAGAGAAACTAGAGAGACAGAGAAACCTAAGCAGGCTTTAGAAATCCTATCTGTATTCCTGGTTGACTCCTTTTCCTTTTCCTTATCGTAGCTATTTTGGAGGAGGGCATGGCAACTCATTCCAGTATTCTTGCCTGGAGAATCCTCATGGACAGAGGAGCCTGGAGGGCTACAGTCCATGGGGTCGCAAAGAGTCAGACACGACTAAGCGACTAAGCACAGCACACTGTAGCTGCTACAACCATCCTTCTCAAAACTAGGTCCACTTTAGTCCCTTCTCAGCAAATCTTGTTTTTATGTCATACTAGAAATTTATAAAGCATCAAAGTCCTGAAGTTGTTACTATAAATGTGTTAGAATCTGAAACAATTTTTAGTTCCTTTCCAAAGGAAGCAGTGCTTGTCTCCTAAGTAAGAATGATCTATTCACCTTCATTTTTTTACTTATAAGCGTGCTTCACTAATTGAACCCTTGTGCACCTCTATACAGATTCTCAAAGCATATGACTCTTTGACCAAAATTATTCTTGCTAATTTCACCAGTGAACATTTCTTCAGAATAGTAAGAAAGAGTGAGACTTGGAGTCAGTTGCTTGGGTGTGAATCCTTGGGCAAATTTTTAAGCATATGCTCACCATTTTATTCATGAAATCATGAAATGTATACCTACATCTAGAATTGTAAAGATTTCATCAGATCAGATCAGATCAGATCAGTCGCTCAGCTGTGTCTGACTCTTTGCGACCCCATGAACTGCAGCACGCCAGGCCTCCCTGTCCATCACCAACTCCCGGAGGTCACTCAGACTCATATTCATCGAGTCAGTGATGCCATCCAGCCATCTCATCCTCTGTCGTCCCCTTCTCTTCCTGTTCCCAATCCCTCCCAGCATCAGAGTCTTCTCCAATGAGTCAACTCTTCGCATGAGGTGGCCAAAATACTGGAGTTTCAGCTTTAGCATCATTCCTTCCAAAGAAATCCCAGGGCTGATCTCCTTCAGAATGGACTGGTTGGATCTCCTTGCAGTCCAAGGGACTCTCAAGAGTCTTCTCCAACACCACAGTTCAAAAGCATCAATTCTTCGGCGCTCAGCCTTCTTCACAGTCCAGCTCTCACATCCATACATGACCACAGGAAAGACCATAGCCTTGACTAGGCGAACCTTTGTTGGCAAAGTAATGTCTCTGCTTTTGAATATGCTATCTAGGTTGGTCATAACTTTCCTTCCAAGGAGTAAGTGTCTTTTAATTTCATGGCTGCAGTCACCATCTGCAGTGATTTTGGAGCCCAGAAAAATAAAGTCTGACACTGTTTCCACTGTTTCTCCATCTATTTCCCATGAAGTGATGGGACCAGATGCCATGATCTTCGTTCATACACCAATATAAATAAAGTATGCTGTGCTTAGTCACTCAGCCGTGCCCAACTCTTTGCGACCCCATGAACTGTAGCCCGCCAGGCTCCTCTATCCATGGGGATTTTTCAGGTCCGAATACTGGAGTGGGTAGCTTTTCCCTTCTCCAGGGGAATTTTCCCAACCCAGAGATCGAACCCAGGTCTTCTACAATGCAGGTGGTTCTTTTACCAGTTGAGCCACAAGGGAAGCCCTTGTACACTATACACATAATTAGTCTCCCGGGGCTAATTATTCAGTAAGTCAGACCCTTACTCATTTTTAAATGCTCAACCTACAATTGACCTCTACTCACAAGTCATCATAAAAACATCTCAAGGAGCTGAATACCCTTCTCCTTTGTGCCACCTCTTAATTCAAAATTTCTATAACAAGTTACCTGAAATTTCTTACAAGCTCAACTACTTTGCAGGATTTGGGTGGACACTGTTAGCAAAAGTAAAAGAATAAATCTTGGGAAAAAGGCAGGAAACAAGAATAATTCTTTTTCCTTCCAGAACAAGTCACAAGAAAAAGAAGAGAGAGATTTTGAGTTACTGAAGAAAATATCAGCTATAGTATACAGAGGATTGCAAATGAGTGAAAATATAGATTACAAATCCTTACACAAACACAAATGATTTATCTGTTGCATGTTTTCTTAACTAGTCTGTGAGATCCATAAAATCAAGAACCATGCCTTGGTCAGTGCCCATCAGTGTATAGTACATATTAAGTGCCTAATAAATATTTGGTGAGTGAATAAATATTTGTTCTCATAATTTGAATAGAGGTGTATGGCACACTTTAAAGAAACAAAGAAAGTTATTATTTTCCAGCATTAGAAACGAGTAAGTAACAACCCCCGTCCCGCCCCTCCCCAAATCAAACACAGTCCTTACAGAGATAGCAAATAGGAATCATGGTTCTTAAGTTAGAAATGTCAAATGATAAATTTCATGATTCCCTAAACACAGGTAAATTACCTATTTGGCCAGCAATGACAGGAGGTCTAACTACTAAAAGTATCAGTTTATCAAGCAGGAGATGAAGAAATCGGACCACTGGTTCCAACTGAGATGAATTCAATGCTGAAATACTGCTCTTCAATTCATTTTCTAAATTATTTTCCATGATTCGCATGTCTCCAATTCGGACTGGGAACATGTGTTCATCCAGAGCATTTACCAGAGCAAAAAACTTATCAAGATAAGGATCCTAAAACAAAGAAGGAACAGAGGCACTAAACAATCTTAGCTTTGTAAATACACCTAACTATGGACCTCTGGTATCTCATATTAATTGATAACACAAAACAGCACACATTAGTATACACATTGTTTCCAATTACACAGTATTCTATTCTCATCTGTTATTATAATGTAGCTGCTTCAAATACTATTGATTACTCAAAAAAAAAAAAATCTATTGATATCAGGATTTTTTTCCAGTTGTTTAATCTGCCTTATTGTTATAGAGCTCAATTATTATGGCGAGTGTGTTAGTAACCTACCTGTGCCCATTATTAATTTATTACCTCTTAGCTCCATCCAACCCCTCCACCCATCTTTTCCACATTTTGCAATCCTGAACCTAGACTCTTCAATTCAAACTACATTTGTCCTTTGTCAGCTGGCTTGTGTTAGGCTCTGACAACAGAGGGTATGGGAAACAGTCTTGCCAGGCTTGAGGAGTTGGAAGGGAGTCTTCTTCTCCCTGTTTGCTTTCCTGATGGTGGCGAGTGGATGCGCAAGCTATGGCTCAGAGGCGAGGGTCGTAGGCAGCAGGGTGCCTCTCCGGCTCCACAGCAAGTCCCTCTATCCAGTCTCCTCCACACCACAGCACAGCAGGTGCGGTGTGACTGTGGCAGCGGTGTCCCTCTCCAGGGGTCTGACTACTCTCACCCTTCAAATCTTCCTCTAGGTTTCCAAGCTCCTTCCTCCCCTATCACTCTGTAACTGCTCTCTGTTACTGAGTCTCTTCTAACCCATTTATGGAGTGAGTCACCTTTAACCTAGTTAACATTTATGTACAGATTTTCTCCATTCCATTATTGGCAGTTTCCATCTCCTGACTAAATCCTAACTGCTATTCTCTAACCTCTTTCTGTGCTGACAGAACCACAATCTTTATTTAAAGCAGTAATGTGCCTGCTCTTTGAGCTTTCTTCGTTATCTATTAGATGACCACATGCTATCATTTTGACCAAT
This sequence comes from Tragelaphus eurycerus, assembly GCA_935064755.1. Classification (NCBI taxonomy): domain Eukaryota; kingdom Metazoa; phylum Chordata; class Mammalia; order Artiodactyla; family Bovidae; genus Tragelaphus; species Tragelaphus eurycerus. The sequence continues at coordinate 5,439,854 of CAKXYN010000092.1, read as the reverse complement.
GAGATGTGAGAAAAAGTCTACTAAAACTCTGGGGAGACTTTTAGTTGGTTAACAATGAAAACAAATTTTAAGAAAAGGCACTAATGCTAAACAGCTTTGCAATTATCATCTTAATACTGTTTTAATTTGATATGTTTTAAATGAATAAAAGTAACTCTATTGAACTCTGTATATAAATTTTGGTCAATTTTAAAGAGATACAAATGAAGTTACAAAACATCATAAAAAACACTTACTGTCTTCAATTGAGCCTTTTAAAAAAGATTATAATACATGATGCAATTTTATATTACATAGCTATAAAATTTATAAACTTTTGAGTTTCAGTCATATCTGAGACTGTCAGGATGCTATACATTACACCCTCCCAGTCTATTCTTCCTCTACTTCTATAGATTCAAAATCATCTATATGAAATATTTTGCCCGAAATCTTTGTTACATTAAAGACAACACATGTATCTGCCTCCCTAAAAACAAAGTTGGAAGTAAAAGATACATTACCAACACTAAAAAAGAGAAAACTAACAATGATTAAAGGATTCAAAGCAAAAATGAAAAAGAATGTGTTTGTACACTTAAGAAGATATCATGTGATACTAAAATTAATTTTATTACAGGAAGGAATGTGTTTCAATAGTATACTATAATGCCAACCTTCTCATTATCAGAAGAGTAAGTTCTATAGGAAACACAAAAACACACGACATATCTAGTAACAGAAAAGTAAAAACTCCACTGGAGCATTATTTTACTGGGATCTACCTATATATATATTCTACCTTTTTTGCTGTTGTTTTAAAATATATAATATAGAGACACTCTATCTTCTTACTTTTCTCTATCTCACTGTGCAGAGAAGAGTTAACATAGCAAGCTTAAGACTGCTACCATTTCAAAGGCCTGATTTCAAGGTTGGCCCTTGGCTGGTTATCAGGAAGTTGGATATTAGGAAGGTTTCTACTGACAGGCGAATGCTCACTACACCTAAACTGTTTGTGCAAGCAATACGGTTTATGCTTAATACTTGCTTTCGTCCTATGAACCTAGCATTTTGGTATGTGTTAGGCAGTGGGTGTCTACGAGACAAGCCTATGGTAAAACTCTGGGAACTGAGGTTCCCCGGTAGACATTTCACATATGCTGTTTCAACTTGCCCTGTGTGACTCCACTAGGAGAAAACTCTTGAAAGCCTGAGTCCTATTTCCTCCAGACTGAACCTCTTGCCCCTTATTTGATTTTGCTTTATGTCTTTCACTAAAATAAATCATAGCTGTGAATATACTCTCCACTGAGTCCTGTGAGTTCTGCTAGAAAATCACAGAAGTTGAAGGTAGCCTTGGAAACCTCCACATACCCTTTCAAGTTGGAGAACCCACATATTCTATTTTAAACATCCACCTCTTCTCACTCTACATTTTCTCCCTGGAAAATCATATTCACTAGCACAATTTCAGCTATCACATTTATTCTGTTACCTCCCAATCCTAAACTCATTCATCACAAGTGCCTACAGTACATCTTTATTTGAAGTGCACAGGCACTTCAAACTCAAAATTAAACTCCTTATGGTCCCATAATTTCACCCCCTTGGTATGCTCCTAAATTTACTTCTCTCGTGTTTACTTTTAAGTTAGAAATCACCATCCACCCTAAATTCTGTGGCATTTAAGGTTGTTCATAATCTTTTATCAGCCTGGTCTTCTATGTCCATGTATCATGATTTTCCATGCACTTTAAATTGCATTCACAACAGATTACCTGCCCTTGCTTTATTTTTGGCTGCACTGGGTCTTCATTGCTGTGTACACTCTCTCTAGTTTTGGCGAGAGGGGGCTGCTCTTTGTTTGGGTGCACAGGCTTCTCATTGCAGTGGCTTCTCTTGCTGCACAGCCAGGCTCTAGGTGCACGGGCTTCAGTAGTTGTGGCACACCAGCTTAGTTGGCATGTGGAATCTTCCCACCAGGGACCAAATCATGTCCCCTGCACTGGCAGGAAGATTCTCATCCACTGTGCCATCAGGCAAGTCCTGCACTTACTTTTCATTAACTGCACTGTCTACCTTCTCTTCTACATATGATAAATATCTACTCACCAACGCAGTAACTCAGTTCCCAGCAAAACTGAAAACTCTCTGTACTTGAAAAAATTTAGTTCATATATCTAACATAATACTAGCTTTATTGTATTATGATTATTTTTGCATTTCCCTCTATTTCACTGTAAAGTCCTTGAAAGGAAGGCTCACTCTTTCACAGGTAACAACATCCCTGACCACATGGAGCTTGCAATATAATGGGAAAAAGAAGATAAACAACAGATATGAATGAATATATATGCACATGGAGAGATAGAAAGAGTGAGACAAAGCTTTTAAAAGTACAAGAGCATGCCAGTGAAAATAATAAGCAGTAATGAGTGCAGTGTAAGACGACCCAGAGTGATGGAGCCGCTATGTTTAAGAGTCACATGCAAAGGCTTCTCTTTATGAAGAGAAGTCAAATGAATGTCAGAGAAAAAGCGTTCCAGTTACAAATGAGTAAATACAAAGTCTTTCAAAAGACCTTCACACATTCCAGAGATATAGAGAAAAATATGGAGACCCCTAAGGACCTTTTCCATTTGAAGTATCTAAGTCTATGAGAAATAAAATGAGCTGGAAAATAGTTTTTCAACTCTAATTATCCTGCTATGTTCTAGAAACTTAGGGAGAAAAAATCACTTAATTGTTCAAAATGAAGTTAATAACATTCTGAAAAGGAAAATACTTGCTTTTGTTGACATTAAATGATATTTTGCTGATTCCTTTAAAAAGTTACTTCTAAACCTATATATTTTAAACTGATACATAGTTTCAAATGTCGTAACAGAAAAAACTGATTTAAATTCAATTCATTTAAGTGAAATGTGATCATAAAAATTATTTAAAAACCACTTACTTGTGTATGGATAGATGAGACAGCAACAACTTCAACATTAAAAACACCTTTGTGATTATCTACCCATTTCATGCCAGGTAGGGGAACCTATAAGACATTGAATACAATGATCACAGATGTTGATTATGAATGCTGATCAGATCAGATCAGATCAGTCGCTCAGTCGTGTCCGACTCTTTGCGACCCCATGAACCGCAGCACGCCAGGCCTCCCTGTCCATCACCAGCTCCCGGAGGTCACTCAGACTCGCATCCATCGAGTCAGTGATGCCATCCAGCCATCTCATCCTCTGTCGTCCCCTTCTCCTCCTGCCCTCAATCCCTCCCAGCATCAGAGTCTTCTCCAATGAGTCAACTCTTCGCATGAGGTGGCCAAAATACTGGAGTTTCAGCTTTAGCATCATTCCTTCCAAAGAAATCCCAGGATTGATCTCCTTCAGAATGGACTGGTTGGATCTTCTTGCAGTCCAAGGGACTCTCAAGAGTCTTCTCCAACACCACAGTTCAAAAGCATCAATTCTTCGGCGCTCAGCCTTCTTCACAGTCCAGCTCTCACATCCATACATGACCACAGGAAAGACCATAGCCTTGACTAGGCGAACCTTTGTTGGTAAAGTAATGTCTCTGCTTTTGAATATGCTATCTAGGTTGGTCATAACTTTCCTTCCAAGGAGCAAGCGTCTTTTAATTTCATGGCTGCAGTCACCATCTGCAGTGATTTTGGAGCCCAGAAAAACAAAGTCTGACACTGTTTCCACTGTTTCCCCATCTATTTCCCATGCAGTGATGGGACCAGATGCCATGATCTTCGTTTTCTGAATGTTGAGCTTTAAGCCAACCTTTTCACTCTCCACTTTCACTTTCATCAAGAGGCTTTTTAGCCCCTCTTCACTTGAATGCTGAAACAACTATGAATTATGAAACAAAAATTACAATATCTCAATAAGAAAAAATACTATGGAAATTTATTTTATGCACTACAAACAAATGTAAAACTTATATTTTGTTCGTATTACAAAATCAATGTTTCCTACAAGAGAAGTAAAAGGCTCAAGGAGCAAAAAGCAGAAAATATGCCTTCAAAATTCTAGCTTCCTAGAAACATATCCCTTTATATCATTCCAAATCTTCCCTACAAATATATATTTTTATATACACCCTCACATAGGTGATACCAAACATATTTTGAAACCTGCTTTTCACCTATCACATTGTGAATCTCTTTTAATGCCAATAAATTCACAACTATAATATCTTGTTGGTTTATAATATCCTATTTTCTTTATAATAAAAACTCTTATATTTTAATTTGGCTTTAAAATATTCATAACCTAAGGAAGTCTGTTGTTTTAAGGATTAGGAAACATTTTTTTACTGACATAAATTGCTTGGAGTGTTAATTAAAATCATATCACAAAAAATTATTTTTAAAAGACAGTACATCAGTTCTATTCTTCCTGATAAGTACAGCTAAAAACCCGGAACATGATACTTGAAAAAAGAAACATAGAGACTGAAAGGGGAAAGGAGGCAGATGTGCTAGGGACCTCAGGATCAAAGGAACTATAAGGTTTCCTGAGTTTTATTTTTCTCTCATGTATCCTGGACTAGTTTGCTAGAGAAGCTGGTAACCCAGAAATGCTAAAAGGAAAAGACAAAAAGTCTGCTCCCTCTAGCCAAACCCAACAATTGGCCTAATCTGGCCAAAGCCAAGAAAACAAACCGCAGCCCCATTCCACCTCCATGTCTGAGTCTTTGCAACGCTACGGACTACAGTCCAACAGTCTCCTTTGTCCATGGGATTCTCCAGGCAAGAATACTAGAGTGGGTTGCCATGACTGCTTCCAGGGGATCTTCCGGATCGAACTCACATCTTTCATGTCTCCTGTAAGTGGGTTCTTTACCACTAGCACCACTTGGGAAGCCCCATGCACAGTGGGGAGTGTGAATCTTTCCCTCCCCTTGGCAACAGGACTTCTCACTACTGCTAAAACACAGACTGACGTAAGCTCTAGAGTCACAGCATAGTACCCAAATGTTTAGGATATAACAAAAAATCACACATTATATCAAGAACCAGGACAATTTCTACTTAAATGAGAAAAGACAATCAACAGACTTCAATAGTTAGATGACACAGATACTGGACAGATCTGACAGGAGTCTAAAGCAGCCATCGGGGGAAAAGGCTACACTAACAATTACAAACATCCTGGAAACAAATGAAAAAAACAGAATGTCTCAACAACAACAAAATAGGCAGACAGGCTTTCTTTCCCATGGTTTCTTATTTTTATTATATGAAGAAAATAAAACCAAATAAAGTCAGTTTTTTATTACAATTCAACACTAATTGAATTAGTGTTGGTAATTAATGCAGGTAAGAAATGTGGTATCTTTACTGAGGTAAATAATGAAGGCTTTGAAACTTTTTTTAAACAAAAGCTGGTGGAGTATATTGTAACTACTCAATGCAAGAAACAGCACTAGCTCTTACAATGCAAAATACTCATTTTCAGCTTTAAAAAATAGGACACCCAAGTAAACAGTGAACACATACTTCTTTAAAAACAGTCTGTAGCATAAATATCATTTGGGCACTTGTAAGAAATGTAAATAATCAAACCCCAGCCCAGACCTTACGAATCAGAAACTCTAGATTGAACAACTGGTAATACTACAAATACTCCAGGTGATTTTGATGCATGCTAAAGTAAGAACTACTCTCATAAAATATTCTAACAAGCAGTGTGGCAACAGGAACAGCATAATAGCAGACATTTCTTTAGTACACTTCATGTGCCTGGCATTATTCTAAGTTCTATGTACTGCTAATCATTCAGTCATCAACACAATCCTTTTTGTAGGCATTACTTATTTTTCTCAACTTACAGATGAGAGAATTCAGGCAGAGAGTGTCTTAAGTCAGGTTGCCATAACAAAATACCATATACTGGTTGACTTAAGTAACAGAAATTTATTTCCTCACAGCCTGAACACTACAAGTCCAAGATCAAGGTGCTACCAAGGTTAGTTTCTGGTGAGAACCCCTTCCTAGCTTGCAGATGATCACCTCTCACTATCTCCTCACACAGCTGAGAGAGAGTAAGCTCTCTAGTGTCTCTTCTTACAGAGTACTAACCAGGCCCGGGCCCCACCCTCATGACCTCATCTAACCTAATTACCTCCCAAAGGCCCCCATCTCCAAAAGCTGTCACACTGGGGGCTAGGACTTCAACAACTTAGCAGAGTAAGAAACCTACCTGAGATCACACAAGTGAGCAGTGAAATCTTGGAAACCATACTACACTGCCTTTCAAAGAGGTGTATGAGATTAGGAAAAAAAAAAATCAACAACATATAAAGGCTTCAAAGTATTCTACAGAGTAATTTTAATTATAGGAGAAAATAATAGTACTTCACTATATACATTTAGAGATAGAAGTTTGAGAAAACTACCTTTGTAATGAAAAACTCATTTCATTGAATCTGGAGAATTTCAACATGAGAGATACTGACCTCAGGAGACAGTACAGAATAAGCCTGTGGTGGTTTTTCCAGTGAGACTGGTAGGCAAAACTGCCCAGTCTTCAATCGTCCATTCTGAAGCATTGGTATCCACTTTTAAATAAAAAAGAAATAACATTAATTTAAATGTTTGTTATTAATATTACTTCAAAAATATGTTTCAAGAACTTGCTATAAGCCAAATTCATCTCACATCACTAAATATCAAGGGATTTAATTAGGTAGGTAATAATAATAATTAGGCCTTTATAATTCATCTAAAGAAGTTTCCCCATGGCTTGAGAAGGATCCCCAAGCCATTATTACTAACTATTCAATATTTAAATCTTTGGCAGTTCCTTATTAGGCAAAGGAAAGTTGGCAGTAGAAAAAGGCCATAAGTGAATCAATTTTAAACTGGGGTAATGTGCCAATGTAAATAGGGAAAGAAAGATTTGATTAAACATAAATGTTGAAATAAAACTAAAGAGTATGACAAACTTATTTTCTAACATTTAGCAAAATTCATGTCATAAACTGAAGACAAAAAATACGAATCAAATGTTAGTTTTTCTCTTTTGGGTGAAGGCATGCCTTTCTGACAAAACTGTGATTAGCACAATATGATGTATTCATCTTAGGTTTATAATTCAAAAGCAATGATTTTCAAAAAATGCTCAAGGGTTTTAATTGCTTTAACTAATGCAACTGAAAGGGGTTTTAATTACAGAGGTCTCTTTTAGTTATGTTACATTCAAACCATTTTCTTCTGAAGAACCCTTAAAACTGTTATATTTACACAGTAATATTGGATAAATATACAATAATCAGGACCAACACCTAAGTGTTTAAACATGTTAGTTAATTAAAGACATTAGTTAACTATATTAATAAGCATTTTCTTGTTACGATGACCCTTCCCAACCAATGAGGAGAATCAGATAAGGAATCCTCAAATAATAATGGACACAAAGTATATCTTAAATATTATAATTATTTTTATGATCAAAGAGCCAAATATTTAACAAAAATATACTTACTGTGTATCCAACAGGAGTTTCAAGAGGAGTATTTTGTTTTTGTTGACAACTAACATGATAAAAAGTAAAAAGCAAGTGATGATGGTCAGTTAAAGTAGCAGGAAGTTTAACCTTGATTTCTTCATGAAAATCAGGAGACCTTCATACAAAAAACAGAACAAAACAGATCAATAATCAATAATGTGTTCAAAATAAATAATTACTGCATTTCTATACCTGAGTAATTTTTAAATTTCATGATTCGTGCTTAATTTTTCTTCTAGTCCAAAGTATTTTTATTTCCAAACTCTAAGTAACTAACTCCTACACTTCCAGATGAGGGAGCTGTCACTGTTTCTGAAATTTCTATCCCATTTTCATTAATGGGTTGAGTAATCCTACTATTTGAAAATTCATTAATAATCACCACTTTGATGCTGAGATCTTCATTAGATTGGAAACTGTATAGGAGAGTAAACTAGGGCAAGGCTTTCTATTTTATAACCAATCTAGATATGTATTACATAGAAAAATAAGTTTTTTATAGTATATCTCATAACCATACCATAGAAAAACATTTTTCTTTTATAGGAGTACAGCTTTATATTAAGACTAATTTGTTTATCCTTCTATTTAAAAAAAAAAAGAAAAAAAAGAAATGTTTAGACAATCTGATATCAAGATGGGCTCTCTATAGAATTTCCTTGTATTTATTATCCCATTGCTAAAGAAATAATGTTACCAAAAACATGGACTATTTATTGACTGACAGCTTAAAAAAAAAAAAGAAAAAGAGAAAAAAGAACAGAAAAAGAAATCAGAGAACACCCACAATTGCATGTGTCCCACTGCTTGAAAGTGCACACAGCTACTATAGGAATACAACAAATATCATATTTGATCAAACCAATAGTAGTTGCATCTCAATATTTATTGAGAGTGGCCCGTATGGGCATTTCTATGGTATAAGCATATGCATTTCTATGGTATATCATAAATAGCACTATGACTGCTATTTATGATATAGAGCTAAAAGGGAGAGAACCTTAGCATCCGAACCTTCTGTATTTGGTTAGTAGCTCTCAGAGTTATATACAATGAAAATACATCCAAACTGTATGGCTCCAACTATCTTTAAACCAACTAAGGATTTTCCTCTGATGCTAAATATGTCAAATATTCTTCCATCTCAAATAAGCTTCAAAAACACTTAACAGGTAAGGGGCATAAAGTTTTTAATACCCATAAGAAAGGTAGTTAATGCTTGCCATTTGGTAATTTGATGACTTCAGTGAATATAAGATGCTATAGATCGTATAACTTACTAATCACCACTGAATTATGAGAAAGTTGTATTTACTAGTAGTGTTAGACTCTTATCATTTTAATTCTACTAATGCTAAGAGCAACAAAATAAAGACTTAGCCACAAACTGAAATTAAAACCTTCTTTCTCCATGTTTCCTGGTATTTAGTGTTTCAGTTCATTTCTTTCCTGAAATCATTATGTGAAGGTTCTTATGGAAAATTAAACATCTAAGAGTTATTCATCAATAAGTATTTTTATTTACCCACCATTAGGCTAATAAGCACTGTGTGATTTTTATGGTGGTTTTAAAGATGAATAATTTTTAAAAACCCTCAAAAATATATATTTAGCAGAAGTATAAGTAAAACAAACATATATCAACAGCTATGCTATAAAGCAGGGGTTGGCAAACTATGGCCACAGGCCAAATCCAGTTCATTACTTGGTTTTGTACAGCCTACAAACTACAAAATGATTTTTGTATTTTTAAGTGGTTAAAAAATTCAAACAAATAATATTTAACTTAAAATATTAAATGAAATTTAAATTTCAGGGTCCATTAAAAAATTTTATTGGCAGACAGCGAAGCCCGTTTACTTGCAACTTACTGTGCCATGGCTACTTTTGCACTACAACAACAGGGCTGAGCAGTTGCAAAAGAGCAGATGGTGCACAAGTCCTAAAATACATACCATTTGACCCTTTTTAGAAAAGTTTGCTGACCCCTGGTATAGAGCATATAAGGTTAAGTGCTTCAAGAGAAGAGCTAAACAGATTATTTCAAGTTTTGGATCAAGGAACTGTCATTTAGGAAAAGATACATGATATAGGCCTTAAACTATGAGTAGTTCAATAAATAGAGAGAATTAGTATTATAAAAGAAAAAAAGATCCAAGAAAGGCCCAGAAACAGGACAGCACAGGATATGTTTGTAATGGAGCAGAAATATAAACATTAAGACATAAAAGATGATTGGATTAGAGACATTAAGAAGGAAGTTAAGAATATTTTACATTCTGAGTCAGAGCAACTGGAAAAATGGTAGTACCCTTAATAAAAACAGGGAGAGACTGGTTTAGGAAGAGAGCCAAGAATAAACACATGGAAATTAAGAAGGAAGCAGGCATTCAAATGAATGCACCTAAAAGATCTGAAAATGCACATCTATAGCTCAGAAAGAAGGTTAGGACGGAAAATAAAGAGTGAGGACAAGCCACACAAAGGTAAAAGTAGTAGTGGTTTCGTTGAGTGTAATTGTGGAATACATACAAGACTATTTTGGGAGAGAATATTATAGAAAAAGAAGGTTAAAGGCAAAACTTTAGTGTTTTGTGTGGAAGCCGTATGTTTTAAAGAAAAAGAAAAATTAGAATAATTATTATAGAAAAAAAAGTAAACCGAGAGAGGGCCATAAAATAAAGGTAAGAAAGAAGAAAGTTGTAGGGAGGGTAAGAAAAAGCCATGCTACATAACAGCAGTGAATAAAGACTTTTGTTTTTGTAAGTATAGAAGAAACAAATTTTGTGGCAATGAGATGGAGCCAACGAAGCAGAAGACCAATGATGTTAAGAAAAGGAATAACTGATGGAGTCACACTCTGAAGAGGCTGGATAAGATTCTTTGAGAGCAGAGATGAAAAGATCCACACTGAGTGAGGGAGTGGACCATTACCAACTTCATAACAGAGGAAAGGCAGATCCACACAGAGATAATCTGAGATGAAAAGCAAAGAAGTTCACAGATATCAAGTCAGATGGTTTCAATTGACTTCGTAAAGCAGGAACACTACGAGCAGCAAACAGAAAGAGGTAGGAGCTAAAGGAAGGGGAAGAAAAGCTTAAAACAGCTACTGCCAAATGGGAGAGAGGGTAAAAAAGTGATGCCAACAAAATTTACCAAAGAGTAGTGGGGCCAAGAGAAGGTAAAATACTGTAGCCTCATCACGTGATAAAATAACAATAATTCGTGATGGCCTCAATGGGCACAATTTTGATTTTTCTTCAATAGCATCCAATAATTAAAAAAAAAAAAAAGGAAGGGTTAAGGTAGGAGCAGGGGGAGGTGAGGGAGGGGAAGAGGTAGGGATGGTAGAAGAAGAGGAGGAGGAGAAGGTAGAGGAGGAGGAGAAAGAAAGCAGAAATTATGTTATCCAGAGTTAATCAATTTTCCAAAGAACTAAAATGGAAAGTCACTAAGGCAAAGATTTATTGGATGCAGCACCAATTTACTGGATGTTGCACTTGGGTGCAAGTTTAGTAAAGAGATAAGTAAAACTACCAAGTGTAGGTGAAAACAATAGAGAGAGACCAAAAGACCAGAGGCCACAATGGTAATCAATAACAATATAATAAAAATGAAAGGATCAGATAATTTGACAGAAAAGATGTTTTGTATATAAAGTCTTAACTTCGAGATGTCTGTGGAGAGAATGTATATCTACAGGTTGAAATTTAAAGCTCTGATGTTGGCTGTCTTGAATTTGCACATTCAGTGCAGCAAAGCATTCAGTAAACACACTAATGTGAGAGCTAACAATGCCACTGAGAAGTGAGTAACTTTGAAAGAAATATTTGAATTCAGTACCTGTTATGATATACTACGGCTGTATAGGCTTCCTTTGAAAATTCTGAACAGCTAGATTTACCAAAGATTACCTGTAACAAATAACAGCATGTTGAAACTTTGTTGTAATAAATGCTGGATGTTTCATATCTATGTAAGAATTGGTCTGATTTAATAACTGAGAACAATGGGCAAAATCAGCCCAATGAAGAACATGTGCCTATAAGTTCAATTGCTTAACTGTAAATTTCTTTTCAACTACACACCCATCTGACATTCAAACATTCAGAAAGTTTCTATCCATTATATCTATTGGGCAATAAGGTACATTTCTTTCTTTTTTCTTGAAGAAGGTAAAGAATTTATCTTAAAATCTAGCTGTAGTACATAATTTGGAATTTATATAAGAGTATGATCCTAGAATGGTGACAAAATCTACTATACAAATTGGTGGATTCTCTACTAAAACAACAGTCATTCTGAATGTCAAATATAAAGAATTTATATTAAAATATTCTAATTTTGGTCAATCTCTGTATCCTTACTGTAAGCTACTCTACAATGAAAGAAGCGCTCCAGTCTTCTATTCTTACTTATGCTTTTTTTAATCCACCACATTAAAAAAAAATTGCCACTTTTAGAGACTGGATGTTTCTAAAAGTTTTGGCAACATTTTAGAAGTAAAATAATTCAGTCTTATATATCCGTCTCGTGAATTCTACCCAACCATGCTATGGTTAATTAGTGCAGCTGATTAGATAAATGTCTTATTGATGTCAAGGTCACAGCTATGATTCCAATGTGGCAGGCTTACAATGTTATCTAGTCACAAATTAAACCTTTAAGTCTGGCCAGTCATTCTACACATGCATGAATAGGTATGTGGACAGGTCATCATACTTCTATCACACAAGTGGTAAAAACGACTCAAAGTTTACTCCTCATGGGAAGGGGTTAACTGGCACTGTCCTTAAATAAAAAGAACATAATAACAGATATCTATGTTTCTTTTTTGCAGGTCCTTTTAAGAGTATGTAAAAGTACAATAATTATGACTCTTCTAGATATGTCTAATTTCAAAAATTTTCTAAGAATATCTTACTATGTTTTAATAAAAATGTTGCTCCAGTGCCAGAATTATGAAATTTATGATTTTATCATATCAATGCTATTTGATCAAAATTTATCTTAAGACCCGTTTTAATAGTCATTTTAAAAAAATAAGCAAATACAAAAATAAGCAAATGTCTGGTTATATATTCTTTCAAACCACCGACTCACATAAACATAAAAGCATTATATTTTCATAACATTAATAATATACAAGTGAATGGAATGCAGGACATTTTTCCCCCTCTGAGAAGCTATTGTTCTTCACAAAGTAATTTATTTTCATAACATGCATGAAATAAAGTGGAAAGTGTTCCTTTGACCACTTAACATGTATTTGTAATCATTCATCAACATGAACTGAGCATCAATTATGTCAAGCACTATGACAGGCATCAAGATACAGATATGAGTAAGACACGGTCCCTGCCCTCAAGGAGCTCACAGTCTAGTGGACAAGGTAAAGAAATAAACAAATAATCACAAAGGAAGCAGCCTGTAAAAGAAGTGAGAAGACACTATGGCAGTGCCAAGATAAAGAGTGGTCTAACTGCCAATATGGCTGGATGCAGCTGGGGCACTGCAGAGGAGCCATATATATGCTAAGACAAGGAAGAGTTTGTTAGGCAAAAAAGAAAAACAAATTATTTTACATACACTATGTTTGTCATAAGCTCAAATTCATATGACCATTCACATATAGGATAATAAAGCATCTATTTTCACAGTCCAGTATCTTTTCATCAACAATGACGGTACATTCAATCCTTCAGCAGAAATGAAGAGCTAATTAAAAGCATGAAATGCTCATTCCAAACCTCAAAACTAAATTCTACATTTACTGAAATATTTTCTCAGCATGCATTATATGCAAAGACATGAAAAAGCTGCCATAGAAGAATACAAAGATGAATAATTTGTGCTTGTTGTTATCAAGTTCTATAAATGCTGATCAAATTGAGGCTATAGTGGAAATGAAAACAGTTTTCTTACTAAGTAGAAAATCAAAAGAACTTGATTCAAATAACTCACATAGAAGGCCAAAATAAAACTGTAAATAATGCACCTGTTCTTAGCTCATTTTCAATCCACAAAGGTTCTCTCAGAGGGTGAACATATATAGGTGATAGGTATGCTCCTACTCCATAAGTTAAAAATCTACTTTCATGGAACTTACATTTATTAGTGTCCCACAAGTCCTCAATGAGCATGTGGGCAGTCAAGACCCTCCACAGTCTGGCTTCAGTCTACTATTTCTGACTTATCTTGCATTGTTCTGGCTCACTGGCAACTCACCATTCTACCTCTGCTGAAGAACATTCTCCAATATGAACTGCCTTCCTTTCCCCATGGTCTAGAGCCACTGCTATAACATTTTAACCACTTCTGAGGCATCCTCTCCTTCCTCTGAACATCTAGGTCTTTGAATCCCTATATACTATCAATCTTCTAATAATTAGCACATACCTTAGGTTCTCAGTATTGGCTGAAAAATTTAATCCCTTGAAAGCGTTAGTCCCTCAGTGGTGTCTGACTCTTTGCGACCCCATTGACTGTAGCCAGCCAGGCTCCTCTGTGCACGGAATTCTCCAGGCAAGAATACTGGAGTGGATTGCCTTTCCTTCAGCGGATCTTCCCGGCCTAGGGATTAAACCCAGGTCTCCAGGATTGCAGCCAGATTCTTTACTGACTGAGCTACCAGGGAAGCTGTAATCCCTTGGGGGGATTTAAAAAAATAATGGTATCTGTCTGGTATCCCTCCCCAGAGTTTATGCTGTAATTGGAATGAGATTCAGTCTGGGCACTAGCACTTTCAAAAGCTTCCTGCATGAGTGTAAAATGCAGCCAAAGTTGAGAACTATTGCCAGAGGTTCTCAACCAAAGTGAGAAGAAACATACAAATTCGAATTATCAGGAGAGCATTTTCAGCCCCCATTTACTGCCCACCACTTTCCACCTCCCTTACCTGCCCTTTTATTCTGAAGGAGGGGAATCAGAATCTCAGATGCAAGCAAAGAGAGGAGCTATCTGTGCTCTGTTAGAGCACCCTAGGTGATTCTGATCTGGCCCTTTTATGAAGTTCACTATTTTTGAACCTTATGCGTTGTTCTTATATCGTCTATATTATAAATCTTATTCATCTTTGTATCTCTGGAAGTGCCTAGCATATACCAAGTCCTCAATAAACAAGACTTCAAGTAAACTCATTACTACCTGTATAGGAAGTAATGAAGTCAGAAATACAGTTTACAAGATCACATTAATTTCCAGTTTAGACCTGCCAACCAAGTGATACCACGCGCCCTCCCCCACCCCGCCCAAAAAAAAGTCTGTTTGAACCACATATGAAGAATAGAAATTGTAAAGAACATTTCTTACCGGCATGGCATTGCTAGGATCCTCCCCATACATAAACTGGACTTTCACTGTTATATTTCTGGCAGAACCTTGACGGTTGGCAAAATTAAGACTCTGAGGGTATATGTAGAGAAGGTTTCTGTGAAGGCAATAGTATACATGATAGTGAACATATCTGAAAATACTATGTATCACTAGTACACACTACAAAAGAAACAAATGAACAAATACTGAATTATTAGCATTTGCTCTATAGACACTATGCTATTTTTACATACAATGTTAGATTTGATCCTTAGAGTAATCATTCAAACAGAGAGCAATCAAATATACCCCCACTTTACAGATGAATTGAGGCCCAAAAAAGTTAAGAGATTTTTCACATACAACCAAGTGGTAAAGCTGAAATCAGAATACAGTTCAGTCATACTTCAAAATGCAAGTTATTTCCTCTAAAAGAGGCTTCTGAGAAATAAACAAGTGAGGATAGAAATATTATTAAGAAATTAAAAGACAGTTCTAGTATTATCTTACAGGATGACATTTATAAATAAGGCTTTTTGTATAAATGTGATCAAGGTTTTAAGAGGCATAATATTCTACATTATTGTTCAAAAATCACATTGGCAATATGGTAGGCATAACAGTATTAGATAGCTACTATGAGAAAATCACATATTACTCTATAGTCAAATGACGTAAGCCCAGTTGCATCTTACACGACTGCTGGTAGCAGCTGCTGCTCCCAATACAGAGATGAGAAATAATTCAAGAAAAAGCATCAAAATAGAGGGCTTCAAAAGAAGTAAGAAAAAATAGATTACGGCTGATTCATGTTGTTATACAGCAGAAACCAACACAATATTGTAAAATGATTATCCTCCAATTAAAAATGAATTTTTAAAAAAAGAAAAAAATATAATAAAACCCTCCTAATCAAATACTGGGGCAATGAAAATAGGTCTGAATTTTCTGGAAGGTGGTAGGATAATACAGACATTTTAAATGAATATACTCTTTGACCTAACAACCCCATCTCTAGTCTAAGGAAAGAACCACACATATGCACAAATGGGTGTGTTCAAAGAAATTCATGACATTGTTTATATTAGGAAATAGTTATAAAGAATTATAAAGAAATATGTTCATCAGTACCAGGCTAATTAAGACATACTAATAAGACAAATACCTATAAGAATCCCTAAAATGAAAATGTACAGCAGTATTTATTAATTCAGAAAGAGATATCCAGCATGTTGAATGAAAAAAAAGCAGGTTCCAAAGCAGGATGTATACTGGCATTAACCTACTTATGGAAAATTGTGAAGAAATAATGGCAGAAAATGTCTCTAATCTGAGGAAAGGAACAGATATCTAGTTCTAGGACATTCAGAGAGTCCCAAAGATGAACTCGAAGAGACCCACATCAAGGCACTCTACACTTAAAGTGCCAAAAGTTAAAAATGACAAGATTAAAAAGAGGTAAAAGGCGTCATCACACATTTAATGGCAGGGAAATACCTATAAACAAGAACATTTCAAAACAATGCTGTGTTGCGAGAGAAGTGTGCAGTAGCTATGGGAGAAAGAGATAGGTACTTGGTTGATCATGATGAAGTCTTTTCATCTTCTACCACTGCTATGGCATTTGTTGAAGAAACTGAATTACTTTTGTGTAGATTTTTCCAGAGGCTAGATTTTATTGACTGCACCCTATGGTAACATTTAACATGTTCCTCTGTGTTTTCTATAAACTGAAAGTTGAGTCTAGATCTTTGGTCAAATTTCAGGGACAAGACCACTTCATAAATGATACTGTATCCTTCTGTCAGGAGGAAAATGTTTGGTTGTTGTTTCTCTTTCTGTGCAATTAGTAGATAATGATGATCCATGCCTAAATCCATTAACTCATTAAGAGTTGCCAAAAAGTAATATTCTATCACTGTTTCTATATTTATAAGCTGAAATATCTCTATGAAAAGCACTTTTCCTTATCTACTATTTGCTTTGCCAGTGAGCCATTCATTATATGAGAAGCAAGAATAAATGCTTCATTCTTTTCCATTATCTGCCATTTTTCGAAAATAATCAGCTGGTACATTACATTCCTCTAAAAGGGATCAATTTTTTTAAAGCATCACTTATAAATTAATGGACCAAACATATTAACAGATTTAAATATTTTGCAGTTACTATCTTAATTGGTGTTCAAATTGTATCATCCTTGACAAGTGAAAAGATCAATTCAAACTGGCTCATAATCCCTTTGATTCAGTCATACTAGTCTTCCACAGCTTCTTGCTAATTCCAGGCTCTTCTTGTTTCAGGCTCTTCTTATATACTTTCTTTCCAAATGTGGAATCAGCTATTTCTCCAAGAAGCTGTGGTTTAAAGAGTGGAAAATGTTTTTCCAGGCCACTAATTGTGAGTTACTCATTGTTTCTTCTTTTGAAAGGGTTAGGGGAGAATGCTTTTAACATGAAATATACCTAAATTCAAAGTGATAATTCACATTCAAGAGTACAAGGCTTTTATTTCTTTTCTATCTTGCATCTATACCATTTTTCCTATGCTGAGAATCACTGCCAAGGACATTAACTATGAGAAAACTAAAATATCATTTAATTACTCATTGCGTGTTATTCAAACAAAGGAGTCTTAAGGAACTCCAAGATCTTGTGGTCATTCAGAAGAGGATAAGCCTACAAAGAAGACTGGTCAGTCACCTACAAAGCAGCAGAAGGAAAACCTTGAGAGAACAGTGACATGGAAGTAAAAGGAAGAAATTACAAGTAGAATTAAAGAGTTAAGCATCAAATGCTATTCAGGGACCACATGAGGAAAGAAATGAAAAATGTCAACTAAATTCAGCAACATCACATAAACACACCACAGCTTCTCTATCCATTCATCTGTTGATGGACACTTAGGTTGCTTCCATATCTTGGCTATTGCAAATAAGACTTTCATAGACCAACTCTTTACCTTTTTTCTGAAATAACTGGTAGAAATGTAAAGCACCATAGGTATGCTCTTAAAGTTCTTACCCTTTTAGCACTACAGGAAAAATTATTAATCAAATCCAGATGGTGCTAGTGGTAAAGATTCACCTGCAATGCAGCAGACACAAGAGACATGGGTTCAATCCCTGGGTTAGGAAGATCCCCTGGAGGAAGAAATGGCAACCCACCCCAATATACTTGCCTGGAAAATTCCATGGACAGAGGAGCCTGAAGGGCTACAGTGCCTGAGGTCACAAAGAACTGAACACAACTGAGCAACTGAGCACAAGTTACTGATAATTTTAGGCTGAAAACAGACAAAAGTAAGATTCAAGAGTAGCAGGCATTAAAAAAATGAAGCCAGTAAAATTCTGAAGAGTAGAGCAGAGAAAGGGAGAAAGATATTTGCAGACAAAACATGGGGATTTGGGAAGCTTTTTAAGACTGGAAAGGTTGAAGTGTGATTATATCCTATTGGAAAGAATGTAGGTGAGACAGAGTTTGCACACACTAAACAAGAATGTAAGATTCCTGAAATGGTGGGAGAAATCAGGATCCAAAGCCCTTGAAAACAGACTGGCCTTTATTATGCTTATAATTCCTCACTGTGACAAACATTTACTGAGTATATTTTCAGTATACTGCTGCTGCTGCTGCTGCTGCTAAGTCGCTTCAGTCGTGTCCACCAGGCTCCCCCGTCCCTGGGATTCTCCAGGCAAGAATACTGGAGTGGGTTGCCATTTCCTTCTCCAATGCATGAAAGTGAAAAGTGAAAGTGAAGTCGCTCAGTCGTGTCTGACTCTTAGCGACCCCATGGACTGGAGCCCACCAGGATCCTCCGTCCATGGGATTCTCCAGGCAAAAGTACTATACTGAAAATAAGGGAGTTCTTGACTTCACAGAACTCATGTCTGGAGGGAGAGTCAAACAGGCAAATAATTATAATGCAGAATGATAAATGCTACGAACACTGAATGTCTTTGGGGGCCCACAAGGGGACTTAAAAACTAAGGAATCTGCCCACAAATTTCAATAAGAAAACTGCAAGTTTAAGATAGACAGGCAAAATGCACAGCACAGCAAAACACATCATACTTTCCTCCCACCCCTCAATTTCTGCATTCGGATTACTACTGTTTGAGCTTTGTGGATGTGGACATAACCAGTCCCTTTCCATCTTTCAAGTTTTAGAAAGGCTCACTTTCCTTCTCAAACATCACATCACTTTGTTATTCCATTCACAACTCAAATAATCTGCTTAAAATAATCCTAACTTATCTTGTTTACGTATTATTTCTTGTTTATATATCTCCTTTACTTAAGGCCAAACTCCATGAGTGCAAGGACCTTATCTATCTAGTTAGCTGCTCTATTTCTGATGCCTAGGATAGTTTCTCCTATGAATAAATCATTGACTGAATGAATGAATAGTACAGAACTCACATAAATATTTACTTAACTCTTCTGGAGTTTGGATTTTCAAGTGAAATGGGAATTAACTAAACATTAAGCTATGCTTAATTTTCTAATGTAAGTAATACAATTTTAAATTCAATTTGCCTCTGAAGGTGAAACGCACGCATTTAGACCAGATTCTTTTGACTACTAACTCCACTAATAAAGTTCCACATAAACCTAGTAAGTCTTTACTCTGCATTTGTAATACTCCTTCAGAGGAATTTTAAGTTAGCATAGAGAAGGTAGATCAATAAAAAGTGCTGAGTTGTTGAGATACCTGACTAGCCTTTTTTAACGCTGATTTCATATTTCACCACTTTCTCAAAATAAATTCTAGATTAAATCCAAGTTTTAAATAATAAAAATAAAATTAACAGGAAAGCATTAAAGAGACATTTCTGAGCATGAGCCACAAAATATCATAAAAGACAAATTTTAAAGCCTCTACAGAGCAGGGGACACCAAAAACACAGTGGAAGACAAAGGACAAACTGGAAGAACACTGATGTTACATAGATGACAAAGAGTTAATATCCATCACATGTAAATAATTCCTAAAATTGGTCAGAAAGAGACAAACAAACATGGGACGGGGAGTTTGATGGGGAGAGGGAGACTTAGGCAATACCCAGATAATTCACAAAGAGAGCAAGACAGAGAGACAGCAAAATCAACTAGATATATTTGCCTACCAGGTTTATCAATATTTTTTATCTTGCTCATTCAAAATATTGGTAAAAATTAATGAGAAACTCTCATATCTTTTTGGTAGGGATGTAAACTGGCACAATCCTTTTAGGATAATCTGCAAAGAGAAATCTACTTTGAAAGTTAACATCTATGAACTTATCATATGAAAATATTTATACACAAATATAAATATATTTTCTATGCATATTGTTTATAATAAGAAAATTACAAGCAACTTAAAAGTATTATTGATAGGGAGATGATTAAATTAAAGTACATCTATATAATAAAACACTGTGCAGCCACTGAAAAGGATATGGTAAATACATAGGCACTTATATGAAAATAAATTTAAAAATGTTAAAGTCTTGAATCAATGTACATATATAAAAAACATGAGCTATATATAACATACTCTCATTTGTGTTAAATAAAAATTACATTTAGCCAGTCATCCAAGGGAACTGGTATGATATACCCCAAAATGTTAATAGTGAAGAATGAGGATTTTAATTTTTAAAAATTTTAAAATACCTGGGTTTCCACATTAAGTACTTTCAGTATAAAAATTAAACATTTATTAATGCCAGTTAATGGACATGGGAAAAAAAGCTAAGATAAATAAAATGATTCCTTCAAAGGTCACTCACCTTCTGGACCTTTGTTGTCCAATAATACAGTCTAGTGAGAATACAGGGCTTCCCTGGTGACTCAGATAGTAAAGAATTCTGCCTGTGTTACAGGAGACTGGGTTTGATTCTGAGGTCAGGAAGATCCCCTAGAGAAAGGAATAGCTACCCACTCCAATATTCTTGCCTGGAGACTACAGAGTACTTTACATGGACCTGTTCTAACTGACATATCCTGAAAGTATAAAATACATAGTAGATTTGGAAGATAGTATGAAAAAAGAATATAAAATACCTAATTAATCATTTCATACTGGTATGTTAAAATGGTAATTTTTGATATATCAGATAAATAAAACATATGTTAAAATTAATTTCACTCATCTCTTTTCAGTTTTTTACATAAATAACTCACAATGTACTTCCATTGGCCACTACTCTTCTAGAAGAAAAGGAAACTAATATATTACTTTTTCATTAGTTCATATAAATATTTCTATTTATAAATATTTTTGTCAGTTACTTTTAGTCTTTCTACCAAATATATTAATTCAAAAACAAATGACCACAGTTAAAACGGAAAAAATTAGTAGGGACATACTATATTCAAATTAACAGGGATACAAGATCCAAAATGCCTTGTGTTTTATTTGGAAGTCAAATCTCCATAAGATTGCACAACCCGGGAGAGGATAAAGGACTTTGCTTCACTTTTTAAACAAAGGTCCTAAATGTCCTAAAATTCCATGCAACTAAGAAGTTTTGAGTATTACTTCGTAGAAACTGGGAATCCTTAAATTAGGTCTTAATTTTGCTTAGGTTCTTATTTTCTTTAGCATAAAAATATTAAGTTTTTATAACATTACTGGTTATATCTGGTTAGGGTTCTGTTTAAACACATTACATTTCCCACGTTGACACTCTTCCACAGCTTGTAATTAGACAATTTATTTATTTTAATTATATTTCATAACATGTCAAACTACTATAAGAAAAAAATTACCCAGATATTTCTACCCAAAGACAATATCATAAGACAAGAATATGCAACCACTGCCTCTAATCTCTTTTAGCATTATATGTGAAGCGTTACAACTGTAACTTCAACAGAAAGTGTTAATATTCCAGCACATTAACTAAAATAAAAAGAAATTCCTATACATAGCCTTTCTTTGGTATTATTATCCAGTTACTTTCATACACTGGAAGGGACTACTTTTCAAATTCTTTTCATTGTAAAGAACCCCCAATTCTAAAAAGGAATATCTATTACATGCAAATTTTGTGTTTGAAAAACTCCCATGTTAAGACTTCTCATTATCTTACTCATTCAATAAAAATTTATTGTTTCTCCAACATGTAAGGAATTTACTAAAGTGCTCTATGGAATATAAATTAAAAACAGATACAGATTTTACCAATAAACAGCTTAGAGTACAATAGAGACAAGAAGTTGGCCGTCTCAATTGCCCCTCAACTAGAAGGTGGATGAAATATCAGGGTCAATAGTTTCAAGCAAGAAAAGGAGACAGTTCAATTAAGCCAAGTTTCGAAACATGCTCTTCAAGACCAATGATCACAACACTAACATATCCCTTTTAAAAGGGGGGAAATTCAAATTTTTTCACTAGTTCAACATACACTTCTATAATTTCATAACATGTACCAGTGGTAAAGGTAAAATGAAAATGAAGACGAAGGAAAAATGTTTTGCTTTTCTTCTTCACTACTGGAAGTATTTGTATACTTTTATTTACTTGCATTCTTTATTTCTCTTACAAACAGAAATACTTATATTATTTCTATATTGGACACTTAGAAAAAGTAAACTCAAGCTAAACCAAAGAAATAATTCCTTGTACTTACCAAGGTTCAAGAGACCAAAGTAAGAAAACCCAGATTCTAGAAAAATTTCCCAACTTATGTCATCTTAACATAAGATTAGATAATATTTATCAATAAAATATCACTGTACTACTACATAAATGCATTGACTTTCTAATTACAAAAGAATAGCTAGTACATAATACCATGCTGTATTTATTAAACACTAGGTATTGTTTTAAGTTCTTTAAAATATTAATTTTTAAACTCTATAAAGTAGATATTATCTTCAATTGATAGACAAGAAAAAAGGGGTACAGAAAAGCTAAGTAATTTCACAGAACTAAAGAACAGCAGAGTCAGGATTCCAATTCAGCTAGTCTCCCTCCAGAATGAAACTCTTAACCACTATGGGTTACTACATCTACTGTAACCATTCTATCCAAAAGCCCTTAATGCTAAATGATCAAAAGAAAGGATTTGTTAAATTTAGATCATGAATATTGTTCCCAAGTTCACAAACTACAGAAAAATTTATAATGGGCAAATAGTTCTTGACACTGGAACCACATAATCTATTGGTGTTCCAGTGAGTACAGGGGAAAGAGGCTAGAACACAGAGACATAGAATATAACAGAGAAAAAAGATAAAATATCTTTTACGATATGGGATTTTGTGATTATATACAAACACGGTTTAGATAGATCTAAAGCAAAAAAATATACAAATAATTATAGTGACAAATAATAAGGAATAAAAAATCATACATTAGCTCATATAGAGTAGCATAGGAATACAGCATTAACATCACCTGCAGATGAGGAGGAAGGCTTCACAGAGAACACATTTTGGGGGATCATCACTGTTTCAAAAAAAAAAAAACTGAAATACTGTTCTCCAAAGTGGCTGTACTAGTTTGCATTCCCACCAACAGTGTAAGAGGGTTCCCTTTTCTCCACACCCTCAGAAAGAAAAACACAAATACAGTATACTAACGCATATATATGGAATTTAGAAAGATGGTAACAATAACCCTGTTTACGAGACAGCAAAAGAGACACTGATGTATAGAACAGACTTTTGGACTCTGGGAACGGGAGAGAGTGGGATGATTTGGGAGAATAGCATTGAAATATGTATAATATCATATCTGAAACGAGTCGCCAGTCCAGGTATGATGCCTGATAACGGATGCCTGGGGCTGGTGCACTGGGACGACCCAGAGGGATGGTATGGGGAGGGAAGAGGGAGGAGGTTTCAGGATGGGGAACACATGTATACTTATGGCGGATCCATTTTGATGTATGGCAAAAGCAATACAATATTGTAAAGTTAAGCAAAATAAAATTTAATTAAAAAAAAAATTCCAAAAAAAAAAAAAACTGAAATACAATTTAGGAAATGCATACTTGTTTCATTATTTTTTCCTCAGCTTTAATGATGAATTTATCTGTCAGAAGAGTTTGATATTTACTTGTAAATCTCTTTAAAAATCATGATAAATTAAAATGAGCTTTTAAAAATAGGTAGATCTCCTAACACTAAAAATGCAGTTTACAATACAGCAAAATTAAATACAATAACATTTTAAATAATCAATTAAGGTTGTTGCTCATTTCTTTGATTTCATTTAGCACTGATCTAACTCAGTCTGGAAGGTTACATTCATACAAGTTTACACAGCTTAATGATTAACTATATTGACCCGCCAACCTTACTGTGTCTGTGGCAAATAGTGTTATATAGAGAGTTCAGAAGTCTTGGTATGCTCCCAGGAAAAAAAACAAATTCCAAATCGCTTGAAAGTGAATAATTAGGATAAAAATGTACACTATCAAGCTCTTTCTTTTTATTGCTCCTCTAGTTATTTCTTCCAGAACTGACCAAGACTATACATCACTTGATTCTATATCTCCAGAGCCAAAATCAAGATTTGCTATGTTAGATGATGTAAAAATTTTAGCCAATGGCCTACTTCAGTTAGGACATGGTCTTAAAGACTTTGTTCATAAGACTAAGGGCCAAATTAATGACATATTTCAAAAACTCAACATATTTGATCAGTCCTTTTATGACTTATCACTGCAAACCAATGAAATCAAAGAAGAAGAAAAGGAACTTAGAAGAGCGACATCCAAGCTGCAAGTCAAAAATGAAGAAGTAAAGAACATGTCACTTGAACTCGACTCAAAACTTGAAAGTCTCCTTGAAGAGAAAATTCTACTGCAACAGAAAGTGAGATACCTGGAGGACCAATTAACCAATTTAATTAAAAATCAACCTCAAATTCAGGAACACCTGGAAGTAACTTCACTTAAAGTAAGTAGAAACTAAAGAGCATGATTAAGCTTTCAATGTGGATCTTTTCAAAAAAATATTTTAAGACATGCTACTTGAAATACTTAGTTGAACTGCTGAAACACTATATTTTTCTCATTAAAAAAAAAAGCCTCCAGGAAATAAATTTTTCTATTATAATTTCAAGCTGGTTTTTGTTTCCCTAACATTATTTATGAAAATAACTGAACTTTGCACTTCAGATGAAAATTACAAGTCAGTTAAGCAATGAAATTTAGAAGACTAAACTATTACAATACTGTGAATTACTGGAGGCGAGTAAAAAGCTAAAGGAATATAACTTGTGTAACTATTTTATGTTTAAAATGTATAGAAGTAATACAGTAAATAGAAAACACTAAAATGCTGGGGTTTTTTTTTCCCCACGTAATTGAAGTAGTTTAAAGTTTAGGAAATCAGATTTTAGAGATGGTACAGTTTAAATAAAAAAAAAAAAAAAACAGAAGCATGTACTATGTGAAAGAAGCATGCAAGGGGAAAAGGTTTGCAGGTATTCATTTTTCTAATATACTATTAGTTTAAAAAATTAGACTGTGACAGTCCTATAGGAAATTAAAAAGTCTAGTTTAACAGGAAACAAATATCTAACCATACAATCTATATCCAGACTTTGGTAGAACAGCAAGATAATAGCATTAAAGACCTTCTTCAGATTGTGGAAGAACAATACAGACAATTAAACCAACAGCAAAGTCAAATAAAAGAAATAGAAAATCAGGTAAGTCAATATCTTAATAGTATGTCCAATCTTTTACATAAAAATAAGGTTTATGAAAATATGGACCCTAAAGTTATTTACAATAATTATAGCTGGATAATGAATAAAAGGATCACATCAGCATGACTGTTAAGTTTGCAGGCTCTGAAGCTAGTAAACTATCTGGGTTTGAATCCTGGTTCTAAAACTTTTGTGTGGCCTTGAATAAATTATTTAACCCCTCTCTCAGTTTCCTCCCTCTCTGTTTCTTCAGTACTCTAGGTAGATAATAAGAGAACCTGTCTTATAGGATGCCTGTGAGAAAAAGAAAGAATTCATGCAAAGTATATCCTCAATAGAGCAGCCAAAGAGATTCATTTAAAATTTAAATTACACTATGTCTCTCTCTTTGGAGAAGGCAATGGCATCCCACTCCAGTACTCTTGCCTGGAAAATCCCATGGACAGAAGAGCCTGGTAGGCTGCAGTCCGTGGGGTCGCTAAGAGTCGGATATGACTGAGCGACTTCCCTTTCACTTTCATGCATTGGAGAAGGAAATGGAAAACCACTCCAGTGTTCTTGCCTGGAGAATCCCAAGGACGGCGGGGCCTCGTGGGCTGCCGTCTCTGGGGTCACACAGAGTCGGACACAACTGAAGCGACTTAGCGGCAGCAGCAGCATGTCTCTCTTTGAAACCCCACAATGGCTTCACATCTCACTCACAGTGGCCCAAAAAGACTCGGAAGATTCTTAATCATCTCACCGACTTCATTTCCTCTACTATAGCCATACTAGCCTTTTTGCTGCTACTCAGACACATCAAACAAGTTGCTATCTCAGGGCCTTTGCCTATGTTGCTCTCTGTCTGGAATGCTCTTCATCTTGGTATTGGCATGGCCCACTCTTATTCCCTTTAGGTCTTTCTCAAATACAAAATTCTCAAAGAATCCTTCCCAGATAATTTAATCAGAAATTACAATCCCCTACACCCATGCTTCGGGGAAGGCAATGGCACCCCACCCTAGTACTTTTGCCTGGAAAATCCCATGGACGGAGGAGCCTGGTAGGCTCTAGTCCATGGGGTCGCTAAGAGTCAGACACGGCTGAGCGACTTCACTTTCGCTTTTCACTTTCATACGTTGAAGAAGGAAATGGCAACCCACTCCAGTATTCTTGTCTGGAGAATCCCAGGGACAGGGGAGCCTGGTGGGCTTCTGTCTGTGGGGTCGCACAGAGTCGGACACGACTGAAGCGACTTAGCAGCAGCAGCAGCAACACCCATGCTTGAAACTTGCTACCTCTTTCATTACTCTTTTTTCTCTTAACACTTACCTTTATTTAATATATACATTTGGTTATTCTGTCTGTCCCTGCACTAGAATGGAAGATCCATATGTACAGAAGTCTCTCATTTTTTTTAATTGCTGTGCTAAGCTAAGTTGCTTCAGTCGTGTCCGACTCTGTGAGACCCCAAAGACGGCAGCCCACCAGGCTCCCCCGTCCCTGGGATTCTCCAGGCAACAACACTGGAGTGGGTTGCCATTTCCTTCTCCAATGCGTGAAAGTGAAAAGTGAAAATGAAGTCGCTCAGTCATGTCCGACTCTTAGCGACCTCATGGACTGCAGCCTACCAGGCTCCTCTGTCCATGGGATTTTCCAGGCAAGAGTACTGGAGTGGGGTGCCATTGCCTTCCTCTCATACACAGTAAACAATAAATACATGCTGAGTTAATAAAGGTAATGTCACATTTAGTACAAACAAGTCCATAAAAACTTGCTGTGATTAATATAATTATTAGAAGCTACATGCCTAATAATTAAAGTTTAATACCCAACAGTATAATTTAATCTACAATATAAATAACTGGCTAGGTGAGGAACGGAGATACCTGTTTGGAATAAAGCCATGCCAAAATAAGCATTCCAATATATACTACCATAGTTCAAAAATATTAATTAGTAATAATACTATTAAACAGCCATTCAGGAATTCCAAAAATAATACAGACTTAAAGAAACTGGTTAAAAAAATAGATGCCAAGGACTATAAAACAAATATTTTAATTTCCACTAAACAAACACATTATGTTTTAGTAATTCTATGACTCATAATTTTAGTAACTTACTTTTGCTGATTTATCAATCATTATTTAGTAGGGTATTTTTGCTAATTGTCCAAAAAGGGGTTTTTTCCAACTAGTTTTAATTCCCATAATTTCTGTCTTACTGTATGTTATTTGTCTCTTTTTTACTACATATTTTACTATGAGTAAATGAACCCACTAACAAAAGTAAAATGTCACTATTATAAAATGGTATACATCTTGTCTAGTAATAAAATGTATGAAGAATTTAAAACAATAAATTTCTAAGTTGGAAGAAGTCTTAGATCATCTGACACAACTTACTCAAATTTAAATTTACAAACCAAACTCTAAAGTTAAGTTACTCTAAGACCACAGTCACTTAGTAGAAAAGACAAACATAAAATAAGCGAACGTGACAAGAGAGCCTAGTGAATTGTATCCTAAGAAACGCCATTTATGCTGACATCAAAAAACTAACACTATTAACACAAGATATTATATTCTCTGCTTTTTTCAACTAACACAAACTATCAGTCAATAAATTGCAAACCCAGCACAACAGACAATGAAATATTGAATATATGAAAAGCAAACAAATAAACCTGTCAATTTGCTACCTCTACAAATACATTTACATGTCAAAAACTATCAAGAAAGCAACCTTGTTCAAATTACTATTATTATATCTTAAGACCTACAACTGAGAATTATAAAATTTGAAATCTGCCTCTGTCACTGAACAGAATATATATTACATTCATATAAATAAATAGAACATATTAAAATACTTTAAGCAAAGTCTCTGCCTTTGGTCTTGCTGTTTTTTGATCAATTTCTGTTTTTTGCCTTGGTATCTTTCTCTATTTTTTGAACTCATTAAATAATGTGCCTAATTAAATATTTAGAGAACAGAAGTCTGTATAATATGTATAGCATTATTTATCCTTCTTACCATTGAAAACAATAATATATTATGAACTCAGATTTCTCCTAATTAAATATTCAAATTTTTAAAATTAGATTTGTATTCTTTTATCAGTTAAGAAGAACTGGTATTAAAGAATCCACAGAAAATTCTCTTTCTTCTAAACCAAGAGCACCAAGAACTACTCCTTCTTTTCACTCGAATGAAACAAAAAATGTAGACCATGACGGTAAGATAATTTGCTGTGTTTCTGTCTTGAAGCTATTATTATCAAATTTTTCTTCTATCTTTGACATTTCCATCAAAAATCTCTATTCTCAGGGCGTGTTCTAGACTAAAAGAGAGTAAAGAGATACATTCAACAAATATGTGTCAACCTAAACTGAACCTTAGTGATTTTTTTAAACCCAATAAAATATTCTTAAGACAATCAGAGAAATATGAATATAGACTTGCTATTAGGTAATAATCATTACTTAGATGGAAAATGGTATTACAGTTATGTAAGAGAATAATCTCATGTTTAAGAAAATTTAAAAGATGCATGCAAAAGTATCTAAGGGATTAGGGTCATGATGTTTGCAAATGACTTTCAAATAGCACAATAAAGTTCATATTTGTTTATAAAGGAATAAGGTAAAATGTTAATAATTGTTGAATATGCATGGAAAGATTATGGCATTCTCTTCAAGATTTCTACTTTCCATACAAAAAGCAAAAAGATGGGGAGACAAAGTCTCCACTCTCAACCAAGCTTCAACAAAATGATATATTTTCAAAACACATTTATTTATAATGTAATTCATAGAGGGGAAAAAAGGTCTTTGTTAGTTTCTTCTATATATGTTCACTCTTTCCACATTAATCTGCTGACAACCCAGTATACACCAAGCACTATACTAATATCTCATATGTGGAATTTTATTTATGTTTTTCCTAGGTCTAGGGGAAAGGGCACTTAAAATTCTCATTCTGTCGCTTTCTAAAAAAAAAAAATCAGTTTGGTAATAACTATTTGATATTCATCATATAACATGCTATCTAATAAAAATGTTTTAGCATAAAATAGCTTTTCAATAACACATTTCTAAAAAAGGCTAAAGATGACAGTCACAATTCTACAGAATTTCAACTAAAATCTCAAGCTCTAAAGATATCATTCTCTACTAATGCATCTTATGTAATAATATTTTATTGATTCTAGACATTCCTGCTGATTGTGCCATCATTTATAACCAAGGCAAACATACAAGTGGCATCTACTCCATTAGACCTAGCAACTCTCAAGTTTTTAATGTCTACTGTGATGTTAAATCAGGTAAAACCAGCCTAAGAGAAATAGACAATAGTAAGTAAGCTAAGGTAACTTACTACCTATTAGTAAGACTGCTGCTGCTGCTGCTAAGTCGCTTCAGTCGTGTCCGACTCTGTGCGACCCCATAGACGGCCGCCCACTAGGCTCCTCTGTCCCTGGGATTCTCCAGGCAAGAATACTGGAGTGGGTTGCCATTTCCTTCTCCAATGCATGAGAGTGAAAAGTGAAAGTGAAGTCGCTCAGTTGTGTCCGACTCTTAGCGACCCCATGGACTGCAGCCCACCAGACTAATTCTCTTATTTTTGTCCTGAACACAAATAAAATAAAATATATAACACAAGTAGTTATATATATCTAGATCTAGATATATATCTATATATCTGTATCTAGTACATATATTTGTACTAGATCTAGTACATACATTTGTCTTATTTATATATTTACTTATGCATTCATTCGATGTCCATCTTTTTTTCTAAAAAATAATCTAAAATGACTGCTATCAATAAGTTTATTAAGACAAATTAATTGGTTGCCCTTCATTTAACTTCTTGGGCCCACAATAAATAATAAAATATTACCACAACAATGTTAATAACTACCTTATACATCCACCAATAAAAACCAAACAAAAAAACAGTATTTTGTTACAACTATCAGCATCAGTCTACTGAAAATACAATTTGTTCATTATATTCAGGTAGTTCATGGACATTAATTCAACATCGAATAGATGGATCACAAAACTTCAATGAAACCTGGGAAAACTACAAGTATGGTTTTGGGAGACTTGATGGTAAGATGACTTCATACATTAATTCACTTGTTAACTAAAACATATGTATTAAAGATCTATTAATAAAGCCCATTGTGGATTTGGCATTAAAAATACAATGAATGAGGTACAGTCCCAGCCTTGTTAGAAATTATTAGCAAATAGTTACATATTTTTAAGTACTGAACTTATTACCACTATCTTTTTTTGAATTATACTTTCTATAATTACATCTCTGTGTATATACTTAGCACAATTTAACTGGATGGCTTCTGATTATCATAATTATGATTTTAAAAGATGATTTTGATTTAAAAGTACTATATGTTTCAAATAAGTAGTAAATGCTATGAATGAGCTACAAAGAAAACCATCCTTATCAGTGGTCAATCATGCTTTCTTATTAACATTTTAGATATCAACTATTTGGAAGCTGAAAGGTACAAAGAAGTTGTCAACTGTCAGATCTAAACAAAATGTTTAGATTTCAATTATTTAAATATTATAAATGTATATTATACAATGTGTGGTTTAAAATAAATTTAGGTAATTCAATGCAAATTATTGTATTTTGATCACAAAATAAATAAGGTAAAAAATACAATAAGCTAAATAAAAATAAGATAGAGGTTTAAAATCCAAAAAACACACTATAAAAATCCATGAGTTATGCTATGTACTCATTCATAAAATGGGTAACATCCATTATTATGGCAAGTTTTTAAATATTCAGTACTATTTGACTACTTAAACAGTTTTAGATTCAAACTACCAATTAGATCCCAAACTAAAAGGTATGATATGCTTTGTAGGCTCAAGTCTTCTCCTAAGAGTGACAGTCCAGAATACTCATTTACTTCTTCAAAGAAGTAAGCCATTTGTAATTTGCAATTCTTAAAATGAAATATACTGATTCAACAGCAGTAAAGAAATTCTTTTTCCCGTTAAATGCTTTAATAAAAGGGATAATTAAAGAGAGATTAATTGTGGTGATTAAAGAGAACTTTTTATATTTATGTTATGTTTTTCATTCCAAATAAAATTTTTTAAACTACAGCAAAAAGTTCTTAAGAATAATGCTTTTTATTTCAAAAATTTTTTTTTATTTATTTCCTTCTCTTTCTACAAGGAAAACATATATACCAGGAAAATATCAAAGGCCAGGACTATATGAGAGGAAAATAACATTATTATCCAAGTCTCTAGAAATACTTAACAAATCTCTTCATAGTATATGGGTATTAAAAAAAAAAACCAGATGATTATAAAGCCAGTATACATAAGGACCCAAAAGTTAGATAACATTTTACCAATGACCAGCCCTATAAATACTTATAATAGTCTAATAGGTTTCACCTGTGAAATATGCCTGATAATATCCAGTTTAGAAAAGATAATCAGACTCTAGGCAGCCCATTCATATTTTCACAGTTGTTGTAATATAACTGTCTTCAATAAAACTGTTTTTAAAACAAATATTTTAAGAAAGTCTAAAATAATCAAAGGATTCCAGATGAAAACAGTTAAGCTACTTACAGCGAAAAAATAAAAACAAAAACTCTCAAAACAAATGGTCACTGCCTCATCTACAGTTAACAATCCACAGATTTTCTACAACTTTTTTTTTTTTTCAGGAGAATTTTGGTTGGGTTTAGAAAAGATATACTCCATAGTAAAGCAATCTAACTATATCTTAAGAATCGAGTTAGAAGACTGGAAAGACAAGTATTATACTGAATACTCTTTTCACTTGGGAGATCATGAAACCAACTATACACTACATCTAGCTGAGATTTCTGGCAATGGCCCCAAGGCATTTCCGGAACACAAAGAGCTGATGTTTTCTACTTGGGATCACAAAGCAAAAGGACATTTCAACTGTCCAGAAAGTAATTCAGGTATCCTCTTCCTAATATCAAAACTTTATTTTCATATATCATATATCAAAATATATCATATATCAAAATATATCATATTTCATATATCAAAATATCTTTCCAGAGGAATAGCTAATATCTTTCAATGTCAACTCTTTAAAATACGAATCCAAAATAAACATTTTCTCTGTACCGTAAATGTCTCGTAACATATGTGGTAATTTGATTCTAGTTCAATTATGCATTTTACCTCTAACCTTTCTCAGATATTTTATTTTTGATCAGATGTACGAGACATATAAATCATTTAAAATTGGAAACTATGCATATAACTAAAGATGCACTCACCGGGTAGCAACTATATATGAGTCTGTATCTATTAAACTGTGTATCTATCCTTTTTAGGAGGCTGGTGGTGCCATGATGTATGTGGGGAAAACAACCTAAATGGTAAATACAACAAGCCAAAAGCAAAAGCTAAGCCAGAGAGGAAAGGAGGAATATGCTGGAAGTCTCAAGATGGAAGGCTGTACTCCATCAAAGCAACCAAAATGCTGATACATCCATCAGATTCAGAAAATTCTGAATGAACTGAGGCAAATGTAAAAGCCAATAAATTAAACATTAAACTCATCTCATATTACAATGGCTTAGAAATCCAGTATTAAACCCCTAATAGAAGGTTTAGAAATAAATTCTTTATATTAAAGCCACTACCAACTTAATATTAAACATATCATCACATCACTTCAAAGAACACCATTTACCGTTCTCAATCAAAATATATGAATCATTTATTCATATATTTTGTGATGTGTGAATCAAATTTTAGAATTTAATTCTAAAGTTTAACCACTGGATGAAATTTCAAAACATCATTCTAAATAAACAACATAAAAAAATTTTTTATGTTTAAAGTCATCTTGTTAGCTAACTGCACAACTTCTCTAGTTAAAAAAATACTTTTCTTGCTAAAATTCTAAACTTGAATAAATATAAACAATAATTGTACAATTCTTAAATGATGTAATATTAATTTCAAAACTAAAATTAAATAAGTTGACAGTATATGTGAAAATCAGTAACATGGATTTTAAAATTGATACTAATTTTGCAACAAAATAATTTGGAGTAAATGTTTGGTATGATTTATTTATGAGGCCAAATTAAGCAGGATGAAATACTGTATTGAAATAGGCTCACACTGTTAAATACAGTAAATATCAAGTATCATTGTACCTTATTTGTTAACTTGTCTGGACTCTATACATATTTTAACTCCTGAAAGTGAAAGTGAAAGTCACTCAGTCATGTCCCACTCTTTGCAATCCCATGGACTACACAGTCCATGGAATTCCCCAGGCCAGAATTCTAGAGGGTAGCCATTCCCTTCTCCAAGGGATCTTCCCAACCCAGGGATGGAACCCAGGCCTCCTCACTGCGGGCGGGTTCTTTACCTGCTGAGCCACCAAGGAAGCCCAAGAATACTGGAGTGGGTATCCCTTCTCCAGCAGATCTTCCCAACTCAAAAATCGAACCAGGCTGTCCCGCATTACATACTGTCTGGACTCTATACATATTACAACTCCTAATGTTGTGAAAAACAAATAATTTTAAGGTGATCTTGTCAAAATACAGTAAGAAAGAATGTGTTTGTGACATCAAATTAAAGTTTAATCATTTATTTCCCTTGGACACAGTGTGAGTCTAATACTAATTTGGAGGTTTTCAAAGAGAATTAAGAATCATAAAAAGTTACTGAATGATTAAACAAACAGTCTGAGGAATGTTAACATTTCCAAATTCATTAAAGACTCAGTCCTCTAAATTACAGACATTTACATTCTTGTAGTTTTCTATTGACATCTAATAAGAGTATGATTATGCTATTTCTAATTTAAATAATTTAAATTCTAAATACTCAAGGATAATTAGAGGATATTCTGACCATAATATCTTTTGTCACTATTTATTTTTTTAAGTTTCTAAAGAAACCATCAAAGAGAAATAAAATCTTGAATTAAATTCAATTTTTAAAGACTAATTTTTTTAAAAAAAGAAAAAAAGGATAGTGCTGAAGTTCTGTCATCATTGTCACTCAGTCACCCAGTCATGTCCAGCTCTTTGCAACCCCATCGACTGCAGCATGCCAGGGTTTCCTGTCCTTCACCATCACCCAGAGCTTGCTCAACGTCATGTCCATTGAGTCAGCAATGCCATCCAACTATCTCATCCTCTGTTGTCCCCTTTTCCTCCTGCCTTCAATCCTTCCCATCATCAGGGTTTTTTCTACTGAGTGGGCTCTTCCCATTAGGTGGCAAAAGGATTGAAGCTTCAGCACCAGCATTAGTCCTTCCAGTGAATATTCAGATTTCCTTTAGGATGGACTGGTTTGATCTCCTTGTTGTCCAAGGGACTCTTAAGAATCTTCACCAACACCACAGTTCAAAAGCATCAATTCTTCAGCATTCAGTCTTCTTTATGGTCCAACTCTCACATGCATACATGACTACTGGAAAAATCATAACTTTGACAAGACAGACATTTGTTGACAAAGTAATGTCCCTGCTTTTTAATATGCCATCTAGGTTGGTCATAGTTTTTCTTCCAAGGAGCAAGGGTCTTTCAGTTTCATGACTGCAATCACCATCTTCTGTGATTTTGGAGCCCAAGAAAATAGTCTTTCACTGTTTCTGCTGTTTCCCCATCTATTCGCCATAAAGTGATGAGACTGGCTGCCATGATCTTCATTTTCTGAATGTTGAGCTTTAAGCCAACTTTTTCACTCTCTTTCACCTTCATCAAGAGGCTCTGTAGTTCCTCTTCACTTTTTGCCATAAGGGTGGTATCATCTGCATATCTGACGTTATTGATATTTTCTCCCAGCAATCTTGAGTCCAGCTTGTGCTTCATCTAGGACAGCATTTTGCATGATGTACTCTGCATATAAGTTAAATAAGCAGGGTGACAATATATACCCTTGACATACTCCTTTCCCATTCTGAACCAGTCTATTGTTCCATGTCCGGTTCTAACTGTTGCTTCTTGACTTACATACAGGTTTCTCAGGAGCAGGTAAGGTGATCTGATATTCCCATCTCTTTAAAAATTTTCCAGAGTTGTTGTGTCCAAGTTATGTAGGACTCATATTAATCAATAAACATTCACCATTAGGTATTTTAAATTGTTCAATATATATTTTTAGTATATGACACATTCAAATATTTATGATCTATGTGGATCCTACACAAATATTTTGTTCCGAAACATACAAAGGAATAAAGGCAGGAATTAGTTTTCATTTTCAGAACCACATTCAAGCTGTCAAAATTGACCTTTGAAAGCAAGAGTGCCAAAATGGCCTTTTTTTTCCCCAAAAAAGTAGGAAGCTTTCAAATGTAAAATAATGTTATTTAATATAACAATTTTTTCTGTTTTCCGATTTTTAAAAATTCTCATACAATGTGCTGCATTTTGTTTCTTTCAGGAATACTGAGTTTTTTCCTGCATATAAAGCTCAGATTGAGAGAGAATTCTGTTAGAAAAAGGATTTTTTTCTTTATGCTTCACAAAATTATGTCCTCGATCCTCACTAATTTGCCAAAATGGTTCTAATTGCACCACTAATACAACTGTCGAATCCAGTGACCTCTCAGTCCACATTCCCTTTGATTTCTTTACTATTTACTAATAACAATATTCTCTTCTCAAACTTGACCTTCAGTTGGTTTGCTTCCACAGTACTACTACTCTCCATGTTTGCTTTTGTTTCCGGCTGAGCCAGCGCAGCGTGCAGATTCTGACTTCCTCTGCAGTAGAAATGCAGAGTCTTAATCACTAGAAATTAAAGTAAAGTAATGCTCAAAATCCTCCAAGCCAGGCTTCAGCAATATGTGAACCGTGAACTTCCTGATGTTCAAGCTGGATTTAGAAAAGGCAGAGGAACCAGACATCAAATTGCCAACATCCGCTGGATCATCGAAAAAGCAAGAGAGTTCCAAAAAAACATCTATTTCTGCTTTATTGACTATGCCAAAGCCTTTGACTGTGTAGATCACAATAAACTGTGGAAAATTCTGAGAGAGATGGGAATACCAGACCACCTGATCTGCCTCTTGAGAAATCTGTATGCAGGTCAGGAAGCAACAGTTAGAACTGGTCATGGAACAACAGACTGGTTCCAAATAGGAAAAGGAGTACGTCAAGGCTGCATATTGTCACCATGTTTATTTAACTTATATGCAGAGTACATCATGAGAAATGCTGGACTGGAGGAAACACAAGCTGGAATCAAGATTGCCGGGAGAAATATCAATAACCTCAGATATGCAGATGATACCACCCTTATGGCAGAAAGTGAAGAGGAACTAAAAAGCCTCTTGATGAAAGTGAAAGTGGAGAGTGAAAAGGTTGGCTTAAAGCTCAACATTCAGAAAACGAAGATCATGGCATCTGGTCCCATCACTACATGGGAAATAGATGGAGAAACAGTGGAAACAGTGTCAGACTTTATCTTTCTGGGCTCCAAAATCACTGCAGATGGTGACTGCAGCCATGAAATTAAAAGACACTTACTCCTTGGAAGGAAAGTTATGACCAACCTAGATAGCATATTCAAAAGCAGAGACATCACTTTGCCAACAAAGGTTCGCCTAGTCAAGGCTATGGTCTTTCCTGTGGTCATATATGGATGTGAGAGCTGGACTGTGAAGAAGGCTGAGCGCCGAAGAATTGATGCTTTTGTTTTTTGGGTTTTTTTTTTAGCTATTTATTTATTTTTAAATTTTTTTTATTTTTTTTTTTTTGCAGGGGAAAATGGACAAAGGAAAGGATCAATGCGAGTGGGAGGGAAATGGGAAGAAAGAAGGGGAGTGATGGTGGGGAAGAGTATATATAATTTCTTAACCAATGGCTTTCTGTTTTTAATCACAAAGAACACTTAAAAAAAATCATGTTGAATTCATCCTATATTAGGAGGTTTGTTCTCGAAATGAAAAGTTCAGAAAACAAAAAGTCCAGTTTGGGTGTCCTCATCTTTAGGCACATCTTGGTATTTTGTATTGGTAGGTCTATCTTTACCACAATATCTTATTTAGGACAGGATCACATTTGTCACCTCTTCCTCCCTACTACCCAAAGTGGTACCAAACCCATAAAATAGTCAATAAACCTTTACAGAATGAACAAATAAGTCTTTTTTTTTTTTTTTTTAAACTCTCCTGAGTGAACTGAATTTTTTGAGGCTCATAAGTAAATATGTTTTGCTCTTTACTTTGTCTATTACAGCCAGATTATATGAGTGGGGTATTAAAGTCTCCCACTATTATTGTATTGCTGCATATTTCTTCTATCATATTAATTAATGTTTGTCTTAGATATATCAATGCTCCAATATTGGGTGCATATATATTTATAATTGTTATAACTTCTTTTTGGATTGTTCCTTTAAGTTGTTATGTGTAACCTTCATTGTCTCCTTTTCAAGATCTTTAAAGTCAATTTTATCTGATATAAGTATTGCTACTCCTGTTTTCTTATGGTCCATATTTGCATAGAAAATCTTTTTCCAGGCCTTCATTTTCAGTCAGTATATATCCCGTATTTTAAGGTGGTTCTCTTGTAGACAACATATATAGGGGTCTAGTTTTTGTATCCATTTGACCCATTTTAGTCTTTTGGTTGTCTCTTGTAGACAAGGTATGTAGGGGTCTTGTTTTTGTATCGATTCGGCCAGTCTTTGTCTGTTGATTAGGGCATTCATCCCATAAACGTTTAAAGCAATTATTGATAAATAAGATTTACTTTATTGTTTTGGGTTCGAGTTTATACACCCTTTTAGTGATTTCTATCTAGAGAATGTCCTTTAGTTTTTGATGGAGAAATGGTTTAGTGGTGCAAAATTCTCTCAACTTTTGCTTATCTGTGACGCTTTTGATTTCTCCTTCATATTTGAATGAGATCCTTGCTGGATACAATAATCTAGGCTGTAAGTTATTTTCTTTCATCACTTTAATTACGTCTTGCCATTCCCTCCTGGCTTGGAGAGTTTCTATTGAAAGATCAGCTGTTATCCTTATGGGAATTCCCTTGTGAGTTATTTGATGTTTTTCCCTTTCTGCTTTTAATATTTGTTCTTTATATTTAATCTTTGTTAATTTGATTAATATGTGTCTTGGGGTGTTTCGCCTTGGGTTTATCCTGTTAGGGACTCTCTGAATTTCTTGAACTTGAGTGGTAATTTCCTTCTCCATTTTAGGGAAGTTTTCAACTATTATCTCCTCAAGTATTTCCTCATGATCTTTCTTTTTATCTTCTTCTTCTGGAACTCCTATGATTCGAATGTTGTAGCGTTTGATGTTATCCTGGAGGTTTCTGAGATTGTCCTCATTTCTTTTGATACGTTTTTCTTTTTTCTCCTCTGATTCATTTATTTCTAGAATTCTATCTTCTAATTCACTAATCCTATCTTCTGCCTCTGTTATTCTACTATTTGTTGCCTCCAGGGTGTTTTGGATCTCATTTATTGCATTATTCATTATGTGTTGACTCTTTTTTATTTCTTCTAGGTCCTTGTTAAACCTTTCTTGCATCTTCTCAATCCTTGTCTCCAGACTCTTTAACTGTGATTCTATTTTGATTTCGAGATTTTGAATTAATTTCGCTATCATTATTTGGAATTCTTTATCAGGTAGATTCCCTATCTCTTCCTCTTTGGTTTCGTTTGGTGGGCATCTGTCCTGTTCCTTTAGCTGCTGGGTATTCTTTTGTCTCTTCATTTTGTTAAAATTGCCAAGTTTAGAGTGTCCTTACTATATTCTGGTAGTTTGTTGAATTCTCTTTATTGAGGCGGTTTACAGGTCTTTTCAATATCTGATCTCTGCCTTGTTACAGAGGGGGCGGAGATGAACACCCAAATCTAAACCGGCCAGTTTCAGGCACTCGGATAATCCTTAGAAGCACAGACTTGGTTGAGTCTGCCTTTTATGCCCTTCCCAGATCCGAGTAGCACAGGTGATGAAATGTTCAGCGAGCGCAGTTGCTGCGACTTATCGCCTCTCCGCCACTCAGTTTTCTGGGTATACAAACAGCGCACTTTCTCAGGCAGATGTTGACCATCCAGAGCCCCAAGAAGCGTGAGTCAGCACAGAAACCTACTCACAGTTCCGTTAGACAGTGTCTCTCTAGGGCTATAATTGCCCGCCTCTGGCCCTGGCTGCCTGTCACCGGAGTGGGACGGCCTGCAGCCGGCCAACTCTGTGCAGCCCTTTGTTCCGTAGGTAGTCCTGGTGGTGTTTTAAGTTAGGGCTGGCTTTTGATGTAGTAGATAACCGACAGTCTGGTTATTTCGCTCAGATAGCGCCCAAGATAGCCAGGCCAAATCCTTTCTCAAAGCAATGCAGGCCTCGCCACTCCTCCTAGCCCAGCCCCCGCTTGCCAATAGCAAATGCTGGTGTCCGCGCCACTTCTCCGCAAAAGGAGTTACCGCAGGGCTCGTTTTCTCGTTTTGAAGACAATGAGTTGTCTTTCTAAGTGCCTGATGTCCTCTGCCGGCATTCAGAAGTTGTTTTATCGAATTTATTCAGCATTCAAATGTTCTTTTAATGGATTTGTGGAGGAGAATGTATTCTCCCCGTCTTACTCGTCCGCCATCTTAGCTCCTCCAGAATTGATGCTTTTGAACTGTGGTGTTGGAGAAGACTCTTGAGAGTCCCTTGGACTGCAAGGAGATCCAACCAGTCCATTCTGAAGGAGATCAGCCCTGGGATTTCTTTGGAAGGAATGATGCTAAAGCTGAAACTCCAGTATTTTGGCCACCTCATGCGAAGAGCTGACTCATTGGAGAAGACTCTGATGCTGGGAGGGATTGAGGGCAGGAGGAGAAGGGGACAACAGAGGATGAGATGGCTGGATGGCATCACTGACTCGATGAATGTGAGTCTGAGTGACCTCCGGGAGTTAGTGATGGACAGGGAGGCCTGGCGTGCTGCAGTTCATGGGGTCGCAAAGAGTCGGACACGACTGAGCGACTGATCTGATCTGAATTACTGGAATGACAGGCAAGTCCCTGGGTCCATCTTTAATGCCCTGTTTCTTCCTAGTATTTAGCACTGTGGACCCACGTACAATATTCAAACATCTATTCAGACACCAGAAATTCTATCTACTCTCATGGATTCATTTATTTTCCATGAATAAATTTCCCAAATCTATGTATCTCTCTCTCTTTCTCCAATTCCCCTTCTCCCCCTTCTTCCACTGCCACCTGCCATTTCTCCTTTTGATATGCTACAGCCTCTTCAAACTGAACTTATTAAATAACAAATCCATCAAAACCTTACTGCCTCTGTTGGTCCTCCCTTTTACTTTTTTACATTCTCCTCATTTCTTTATATACCTTAAATGGCACTACCATACTTCCAGAGGATTCACAAGACTGCCAAAGGGTACTAAGAACCCCAGTTCTAAAGAGAGATCTATCATCATATGATAACCTAGTTGAAGAAAAATTAATTACATGGCTCTCATGTCATAATATAAGTGGTACAGTCTTCCTGTGCTGCTGCTGCTGCTGCTAAGTCACTTTAGTCGTGTCCCACTCTGTGTGACCCCATAGATGGCAGCCCACCAAGCTCACCCGTCCCTGGGATTCTCCAGGCAAGAACACTGGAGTGGGTTGCCATTTCCTTCTCCAATGCATAAAAGTGAAAAGTGAAAGTGAAGTCGCTCAGTCGTGTCCAACCCTCAGTGACCCCATGGACTGCAGCCTTCCAGGCTCCTCAACCCATGGGATTTTCCAGGCAGAAGTACTGGAGTGGGGTGCCATTGCCTTCCTGTGCTACCTTGAAGTACATATAGGACCTTACCAAGCAGAAAGGTTTAGGGAGGCATTCTAGAAAAATGAAGTGGCATTAGGAAAGTATACAGTGGGGTTTCAAAATAAATAATTTTGATTAGAGCCGAGGGTTTGTGTTGGGCAGGAAATGGTTAAACAAGTATTTTGGGGTCAGGTATTAGAAACCCTGAACACCTGGAAGAGATTTGGATCCTGCTTTGTAGGCTTATGTGCCTCTAATTGGGGTACACATTCTTATGAGGACACAGCTAAATGACAAATGCAAGTCCATGGGATTAACATGACACATCTCCCAGGAATATCACTTTTTTTGTTTTAGGGAGGAAATAATTATTTTTATATGAAGTGGATTTATGAAGTACAAAACAGAACTCATGTGCAATTTTAAGGTAAGATTCTTAGATTTAAGATAAAATCCTAATAAGATTCTAATATCTTTCTCTTTCTCCCTGGCCTTTGGCTTCTCTTCATTCCTCAGCTATTTGTAAAGCCTCCTCAGACAACCTTTTTTTGTTGTCTTTGCATTCCTACATTTCTTTTTCTTTGGGATGGTTTTGGTCACTGCCTCCTGTGATGCTTCTGAATTCAGTGCTGGAGAAGACTCTTGAGAGTCCCTTGGACTGCAAGGAGATCAAACCAGTCAATCCTAAAGGAAATCAACCCTGAATATTCATTGGAAGGACTGATGCTGAAGATGAAGCTCCAATACTTTGGCCACCTAATGCAAGGAGATAACTCATTTGGAAAAGACCCTGCTGCTGGGAAAGATTGAAGGCAAAAGGAGAAGGGAACAGCAGAGAATGAGGTGGTTAGACAGCATCACCAACTCAACAGACATGAATGTGAGCAAACTCTAGGAGATACTGAAGGACAGGGAAGCCTGGCATGCTGCAGTCCATGGAGTCACAATCAGACGTGACTAAGCAACTGAACTACAGCAAAGCAAAGATCATCTCACTTCCTTCACAAATATCCTAGTAAATGGAGGCTTTTCTCT
This sequence comes from Tragelaphus eurycerus, assembly GCA_935064755.1. Classification (NCBI taxonomy): domain Eukaryota; kingdom Metazoa; phylum Chordata; class Mammalia; order Artiodactyla; family Bovidae; genus Tragelaphus; species Tragelaphus eurycerus. The sequence goes on along the minus strand of CAKXYN010000092.1, from coordinate 5,397,564 downwards.
GAAACCTTGCAGCATCACTGTCTGGACCCCTTCAACTGGCACTTAGCAATTAAAGACAGAAAAATAAATCTGGCAAATTATAAAACTAAAATACTGAAAAACAGTAGCAAAAATAACAAGAGCACCAAAGATAGCTTATTTACTTGCTTTTAGTGAATTACTACAAAATGTCTACACCAAGAGATTACACTGAACTAGTATAAATTTTACTGAGAGCAAGTATATACATTGCTTGTGTCAGGGTTACTTACTGTAGTATAATCTATTTACACACTGTCAATCTAGTATCAGCATGTTTTCATGCTTGTACTTTTTCTTCCTAATAGCATAACTCATGGTAATCGATTAACTTATTCATTAATCAAAAATACATTCATGAATCAGTATTTATTGTGTATCTAATTACTTCCTTATAAAGTCTGTTCCAAACATATTGTTACATATTCCACATTCTGTTAGAATAATCAAATGTCTTTTTTTCCCCATAAGAACCACAAGCACTATACTTATGCATTTACTACTAAGTGATCACCCAACATAGTTCTGAAAATGGAAAAGAAAGTAACCAAATGCTGGCCCTTTTATCAAAGTCCAAAGTGTTTTCATGGCAAATCAAACAGGGCAAAATTACTCAATTGGTGTGAAATGTGCAGTTCAAGGTCATGAAAATAAGATTAAAATCTCCCTAGTAAGCCTTTATAAAATGAGGTTTCAATGACATTTTAGAAAATATAAAATCAAGGATTCTATCCCAAACATAAAAGCTATTTTTCTAAATTCATATGTGTAATCCCAAGGACAATCATATGTCTAACAACATGATTACGTTTATTTGACAAAGCAATAACCTACAACCTAAAAGATTTAAGGCTCTGTTTATCTTTAAATAAGCAACTAAGCCTAACACTAATGACTAACTTTTATTGAGCATTTAATATGTGCCAGGTACTTTCCAACACCTTAATCCATGGAGATACTGAAAGCTCTCAGTATAATGAGTAAACCAAGAACAAAAAAATACATCGGAAATTAGAACTCCATTGCAAAACAAATGCAAACAGAATTTCTAGGAAAATGTTGCCAACAGGCTCCAAGACAACAACTCTACAGTAAGCCAAGTAAGCCTTGAAAACTTTCCTGCCATACTAACTAATAATTTAGTTGCAAAGGGACTAAGAAAGGTACAAGAGAGGAAATAATCTGATGGGTTTTACTGTAGTGCAAGAAGCTTTACAGAGAAGACAAGTATTTTTTTTCAAGGTTTATGCAAGTGTATGTATTTTTTTAAGGAAGAGGATATCAGAGTTAAATCTTCACCTTCTATAGCAATTAGTAGGTATTTTAAATTGAAAGAGAATCAAGAAATAGCGGCATGAACACGTTATTTAAAAACAACAAAAGAAGGAGCAAAAATTGACAGACCATAAAGTCACTATTAACAATAGTGACTGACAATAAAAATTAGACATCAAGGTAGGGAAAGGATGGTTAAAGATGAAGGACTTCTGTTTTTAACTTTAAGCCTTATGGCACAAAGTGAACTCTACGTACACTCATATAATTTGTTTAAAATCTAGATATATATTTAAAAGATAAATAGAAAAATGAAAGAAAAGATGCTTCAAAGTCCCCAATTTTCATTTCCCCTGTCTCTGAAATAATCCAAGTAGAAGAAAGACAGATATACACAAGTTAGGAATGTTCTGCATGAGAGTCATATACAAGGTAAGAGTTAGGGTTGATAACATCTAAGTTGTTCAATACCAACTATGGCTCACTTCTTTATTCCATGTTCTTTTAAGTAGTCATATATATATACACACATATATCTATATATATAATAAAATATATATAAAATTTATAGGCTGGATGAAGCACAAGCTGGAATCACGATTGCCAGGAGACATATCAATAACCTCAGATATGCAGATGACACCACCATTATGGCAGACAGTGAAGAACTACTAAAGAGCCTCTTGATGAAAGTGAAAGAGGAGAGTGAAAAAGTTGACTTAAAACTCAACATTCAGAAATCTAAGATCATGGCATCTGGTCCCATCACTTCATGGCAAATAGATGGGGAAACAGTGGAAACAGTGACAGACTTTATTTTGGGGGGCTCCAAAATCACTGTAGATGGTAACTGCAGCCATGAAATTAAAAGACGCTTGCTCCTTGGAAGAAAAGTTATAACAAATCTAGACAGCATATTAAAAAGCAGAGACATTACTTTGCTAACAAAGGTCTGTTTAGTCAAAGCTATGGCTTTTCCAGTAGTCATGTATGAATGTGAGAGTTGGACTATAAAGAAGGCTAAGTGCCAAAGAATTGATGCTTTTGAACTGTGGTGTTGGAGAGTCCCTTGGACTACAAGGAGATTCAACCAGTCCATCCTAAAGGAGATCAGTCCTGAATATTCACTGGAAGGACTGATGCCAAAGCTGAAACTCCAATACTTTGGCCACCTGATGCAAATAACTGACTCATTTGAAAAGACCCTGATGCTGGGAAAGACTGAAGGCAGGAGGACAAGGGAATGACAGAGGATGAGATGGTCGGATGGCATCACTGACTCAACGGACATGAGTTTGAGTAAACTCCAAGAGTTGGTGATGGACAGGGAGGCCTGGTGTGCTGCAGTCCATGGGGTCACAAAGAGTCAGACATGACTGAGCAACTAAACTGAACTGAAAACTTATAGGAGAATATTTGTATCACCTGTTTCTTTTTTTTAAAACCTTTTTTTTTTTCTTTTACACATGTTTCTTTTAAAAGCAGTACATATTTCATTTACCTTATATTCCAGGAGTTTTACTAGCATTAAATGCCAATCACATGCAATAGTTTATGCTCTATACCCTCACAAAAGAAGACAGGTATTATCATCCCCACGTTTGATAATAAAACTGAGTGCCAATAAACTAAGTCATTTGTTCTAAGCTACTAAGCAGTAAACAGTGGAGTCAGATATCGTACCCATACCTGTGCGACTCTAAATCCCATTCATAACACTATACAGTGTCGTGTTTCTTAACACATTTAATAAGTATTACTGTGTACTCTCCATGTGCTAGCATACTATTCTACATGCTGGAGATAAAGTGGTAAACAATAGACAAGCCCTTGCCCTTTACAGTAATTACATTCATATAATAATTCAATACATGTTGTAATGCCAGATAATGATAAATATAAGGAAGGGTAAAAGCTGGAGGAGAGAAGCAATGGATCTTTTAGGTAGGGTGATGAGAATGACCTTTAAGTAGATAGATATATGACTGAATAAGGAATCAAGTCATGTGACGATCTGGAGAAAAACACAACACGCAAAGAGAAGAAAAAAATAAAAAAATCTTGGGCAGAATTTTGTTTATTCAAGGATGAACAAAAAGGCCATTCAGGCTAAAATGAGCAAGGTAGAGATTAGTAGGATACGAAGTTAGAGAAAGGCAAGAGTTAGATCATATAGTCTTATAGTCTTCATTATTTTTCTGCTTAAAATAGAAGACACTGGAGGACTTTAAGACACAGGACCAAATGATCTGATTTATATCTTTTAAAAATCTCTCTGACTACAATGTTGAGAACTGACTGAAGCATGTGTAGAAGTAAGAAGATCAAATTTAAAAATGTACACAAAATTCTAGATCAGCAGCCATCCAGTATTCTAGTAGTATCTAGTTCTATTGATTATCAACCATTTGAAATGCAGTGCATCTGAACTGAAATGTTTTAGTGTAAAATACACACCAGATTTTGAAGATAAAGGAGTGGAAAAAAGCAAAAGAATTTTTGACATTTACAATATGGTATGATCGGGGAAGGCACTGGCACCCCACCCCAGTACTTTTGCCTGAAAAATCCCATGGACAGAGGAGCCTGGTGGGCTCCAGTCCATGGGGTCGCTAAGAGTCTGACACGACTGACCGACTTCACTTTCACTTTTCACTTTCATGCATTGGAGAAGGAAATGGCAACCCACTCCAGTGTTCTTGCCTGGAGAATCCCAGGGACGGGGGAGCCTGGTGAGCTTCTGTCTATGGGATCGCGCAGAGTCGGACACGACTGAAGCGACTTAGCATAGCATAGCATATGGTATGATACTATCTTAGATATACTGGATTAAATAACCTACGATTATAATTAATTTCACTTGTTTATTGTTTTAATGTAGAAACTATAAAATTGAAAATTACAAATGTGGCTCCCATTATATTTCTGTTTGACAGTGCTGATCTGAATGGTGGCAAGTAGAATTTCAAAGGTGGAGGAGGTAAGGAGCATTAGATTTGGGATTCATTTTGAAGCAGAGCCTACAAAACTTCTTGGAGGAGTAAATGTGAGGAATACAAAAAAAGAGAAATCATTTTGATTCCAAACACTTTGTCTCAGCAATTGGGTAAATGGTGATGAAATATACTAAAGTGAGGAAGTTGAGGCAGAAGCTTGTGTTGGAGGTGCCCTGCTGGATATCCCAACAGACATGTCAAGTCCTAGTCTCAGCATTCACAAACAAAGGGAGCCTCATTCATACAGAGAACATGTAAATGGTACCGCTGGAGTTATGCAGCATTCAGTCTAAAATCCTATCCAACAATCCTATGTCGAATATTCTGAGTAATACAGAATGTGAAAGTGAAGTTATTCAGTTGCGTCTGACTCTTTGCAACCCCATGGACTGTAGCCTACCAGGCTCCTCAGTCCACAGAATTTTCCAGGCAAGAGTACTGGAGTGGATTTCCTTCTCCAGGGGATCTTATAATACAGAATTACACCAAATACTGTTGATTAATTATTAGAACACAGTACAGGTACATACATTTAATTCATGTGTAATGTTAGATTCTGCTAATAAGAACATCTGAGGAAATACAGTAACTAGAAGTTCAAATATTTTAACCTAGCAACCCACAATTCAAATGTTAGCTCCAACGCAGTTAGGTATGAACTCTCTATTCCCTCAGTTTATTCACTTCTAAAATGAAGGTAATACCTACCTCAAGTTATAAGGATTAAATAAGATATAGTATGTAAGGTCGGGGAAGGCAATGGCACCCCACCCCAGTACTTTTGCCTGGAAAATCCCATGGATGGAGGATCCTGGTAGGCCCCAGTCCATGGGGTCGCTAAGAGTCGGACACGACTGAGCGACTTCACTTTCACTTTTCACTTTCATGCATTGGAGAAGGAAACGGCAACCCACTCCAGTATTCTTGCCTGGAGAATCCCAAGGACAGGGGAGCCTGGTGAGCTTCTGTCTATGGGGTCGCACAGAGTCGGACACGACTGAAGCGACTTGGCAGCAGCAGCAGCAGCAGCAGTATGTAAGGTAATTAACATACCTATTACACAGTAAGAGCTAAATGCATTACAGCTATTAGCAAAATCATAAAGTAAGAAATGAAATAAGCAGCAAAGCTACAAAGGATTTTGCAAGACTTTCATTCTATATCAATATTAGAATATACAGTACGTTACTTCAGGCATTCTCCAAAATTAAAATGCGTTACCTGTAAGTAGTGTTTGGAACATAGACATCCCTTGCAGGAAACTCCAAAATTTCTCTAGTAGGTCTAACTCTACTGTCAGGGTAAGGCTTCACTTGAAGCAGCTCTGGGGTCAGGCAGTAATGGGGATTTTCAGGTGCAGGAGAAATGTCTATCTTCAGCTGAGCTGCATACAAAAAATACATTATAAAAACAATGTAAACATGTCATACAGAGTGAAGTAATTCGGAAGAAGAAAAACAAGTATCCTGCGTTAATGCATGTGTATGGAATCCAGGAAGATGGTATAGATGAGCCTGTTTGCAGGGCAGGAACAGACATGCAGTCACAGAGAACAGACATGTGACGTGGAAGAGGCAGGAGGGAAGGAGAGGGTGAAACGAACTGAGAGAACTGAACTGACATATACCCCCATGTGTAAACACACAGTGGGAACCTGCTGTATAACACAGAGAACTCAGCCCGGTGCTCTGTGATGCTGGCGGTCAGGGGGAAGGAAGCTCAGAAGGGCGGGGACAGATATACACACAGCTGATTCACACTGTTGTACAGGAGAAGCTAACACAACACTGTAAAGCAATTATACTCCAATAAAAAAATTTAAATAAAATAAAAAATATAATAAATAACAACTTCACACTGAAGTATTTTTGGAAGGACTTAAATCCTATTTCTTCAAGAAGACTGGAAAAAAACAAAATTGCTATCACCTCAGACCTCTAAATTATTTATTTCATCATATCAAATCTCAAACTACTAATACACACATAAAAAGGTAAAATAATAAATGCTTACTGAATGAATGAATGGAAAGGAAGAGGCAAAGGAGAAGAAAAAAAACACAGGAATCTTAGAGGGAAACAAGCCAACATTTCAAAGATTAAATGATTTAGCTTAAACTTTTGTGCTCATGCTCAGTCATGTCCAATTCTTAAGAGACCCTAGGGACTATAGCCCTCCAGCTCGGTCCATGGGATTCTCCAAGCAAGAATACTGGAGTGGGTTGCCATGCCCACCTCCAGGGGGGTCTTTCCAACTCATGGATCAAACCCGCATCTCCTGTGTCTCCTGCATTACCACTGGGCCACAGGAGAAGTGCCAGTTTAAACGAAACTTGGTTGCTGTTCACTCGCTCAGTCATGTCTGACTCTTTGCAACCCCACGGACTGCAGAACGCCAGGCTTCCCTGTCCTTCACCATCTCCCGGAGTTTGCTCAAACTTGGTAGACTTCAAAATAGTTTTACTCTGGAATAGTTTGCTCTGATCACAATATAAACCTATTTCTGAGTATCTATCATTACATGTTATTTTTCTTCCCTCTAGAAAATAATTTTAAGCCACAATATTATTCATTATTCTCCTTTCAGTACTCAAATTATCAAAGGTACTGAATCCCTGCATCCAAACTGTTAGACTACATGAAAGTAGAACAGTAAAATGAAGAAAACTGACAGGTATTAAGCACAGAAAGACATACAGGTCAGATATGAGAAAAATGAACACATTATTACAAAAAATAAAATTTTTAATGATGTTAATAGCTGTCATCATGTCTACACAAAAATGTTTAAATACCCGTAATAGGTCTTAGTCGCCGTAAAACAGAAGATGGCCTTCTCATATCAGCAAGGAACTTGTACAGATCTTCATCACTTAAGCGATCTCCTTCCTAATATTAAAAATAGAGGAAAAGTATTTGATCAAAAAAATATAGTAAACTGAAAATAAATTTATATTGGCTGTTAATTAATCCTGCCCCCTTCCTTCAATTTAGTCTGAATGAAAAGTTAAATTAACACAATTATGACTAAAAATAAATATGCTAAATTATTTTCTTCTCTCTCTGCTTTTAAATCATATTAGGCTATAATATTGCTATCTATGTTTTAGCTTTATAGATTTATTTACAGCTCATTATCTATGTTTATAAGGTACTACAGGGCATTCTAAAATATAGAAAAATCAATGCAAGTTAGAAGCAGATGAAGACATGAATGCAGACAGAAAAGACATATATATGTGTACATATACACATATATACCTAAATGACAGTCTTTAAATTTGTTCCCCTTGCATTTTCATTTGTCTTTGCAACTTTATATTGCCAAAATATAAAAGCAAAATACAGAGCATTGGCTAAATTTGAAAATTAAAAGAAAAAAAGAACAACAAAAAACTACCCTTAAAAAAACCATAACTATCCTGATAATATGACTAAAAAGAAAACTCCAAAAGGACCTCAATCAATGGGAAGACACACACAAAAAACAAGACCAGGTCTAATTAACAAAGAATTTCCAATTTATTGTAATTTTTTTCTTACAGTTAAAATAGGCAGTGATTGACTTTTATTTAAGAGTCAGTCTTTAGATTTTATTAATCCAAACCTTCTGCATTTGACATCTTATTTTTTTTAATCCATAGTTCATATAGTATCTTTTTATTTTATTTGGTAATAAAATATTTAAGGCTCCTTTATTACTGTGAGTTCACCTTGAGCCAGATGCCAGTAGTTCCCTATTGTATTCTAAGCAGGATACAGAATGGATCTTCTTTTATCCCATTATTTTAAATAGTGATTTTTACTTTTCAAGTGGTTAGAGATTTTTGTTAATACTTATATAAATGGTTTTTAGCTTTACTGAGTTATAGTTGGAGAATTTGACTTCATGAAGATTTTTTCGGTGACCGAATATATGACTGCTGCTGCTAAGTCACTTCAGTCGTGTCTGACTCTGTGCGACCCCATAGACGGCAGCCCAAAAGGCTCCCCGTCCCTGGGATTCTCCAGGCAAGAACACTGGAGTCGGTTGCCATTTCCTTCTCCAATGTGTGAAAGTGAAAAGTGAAAGTGAAGTTGCTCAGTCGTATCCGACTCTTCGCGACCCCATGGACTGTAGCCTACCAGGCTCCTCTGTCCATGGGATTTTCCCGGCAAGAGTACTGGAGTGGGGTGCCATTGCCTTCTCTGGAATATATGACTAAACTATTGTAAATGTTCTATCAGTCACAGAAACAGTATATTCTCTCCTTTTGAGTATAGAAATTAATACGGAGCTTTAAATTTAAATAGCCCTTATTTAGAATACATTCAGATTATCTCAAGACTCAGTTATTTCTGTCTACTTAACTTGTTAAACCAATTATATTAATGGCTTCCATTCTTTTTACTCCCTGTTTCCATGCCTTTTGCTGCATGGGACATAATTCCCTTCTCTAGGGTTGCCCACTCCAGTGTTCTTGCCTGGACAATCCCAGGGACAGGGGAGCCTGGTGAGCTTCCGTCTATGGGGTCACACAGAGTCGGACACGACTGAAGCAAATTAGCAGCAGCAGCAGCAGCAGGGTTGGCCATATGACTTGTTCTAACCAGTAAACAAACATTTTATAGAGACTTGAAAAATGCTTGCAAAAGTAAGCTTGCTTCCTCTTTGGAACTTGTCACTGCCATAAGAACACGACCCAGCTGGCCTGCTAGGTGTTAAGAGTGAGCAACACGTAAAAAGTCTGAATCATATCAGTTTTCGCAGCAGAAGTCAGTCTAAATCAACTGACTCTTATCAATCTCCAAACATATGAATAAGCCCTAGCTGACATTCCTCCACACTGCATGTTCACTGCTATATGCTCCTGAAGCAACACATAACTTCTATACCTGTCAACAATAGAGCAAATATCCTTATAATGTATGAATTTTTGTTTTTAAATCTTTATGCATTTCTAATCATGTTGGCCTGACACATTTCAAATCTGTACATAAACACTCCTGATAACTATATCAAATCATGGACAGTAATCACTCATCAATTAAAAAAACAAAATGAGAAAAAAAGTTTCCTTCTGTATCTTATTTAGGAGAAACTTATACCTTGAATTCTACTTTATTAAACTTTTAATGTCTGCTTTTTTACGGTATCAGGAAAGTGCAAATTAAGTAAAAAAGCAGACATTAAAAGTTTAATAAAGTAGAATTCAAGGTATAAGTTTCTCCTAAATAAGATACAGAAGGAAACTTTTTTTCTCATTTTGTTTTTTTAATTGATGAGTGATTACTGTCCATGATTTGATATAGTTATCAGGAGTGTTTATGTACAGATTTGAAATGTGTCAGGCCAACATGATGTTTATTTAACTTATATGCAAAGTACATCATGAGAAATGCTGGACTGGAGGAAACACAAGCTGGAATCAAGACTGCCGGGAGAAATATCAATAACCTCAGATATGCAGATGACACCACCCTTATGGCAGAAAGTGAAGAGGAACTAAAAAGCCTCTTGATGAAAGTGAAAGTGGAGAGTGAAAAGGTTGGCTTAAAGCTCAACATTCAGAAAACGAAGATCATGGCATCTGGTCCCATCACTACATGGGAAATAGATGGAGAAACAGTGGAAACAGTGTCAGACTTTATTTTTCTGGGCTCCAAAATCACTGCAGATGGTGACTGCAGCCATGAAATTAAAAGATGCTTACTCCTTGGAAGGAAAGTTATGACCTCCTAGATATCATATTCAAAAGCAGAGACATCACTTTGCCAACAAAGGTTCGCCTAGTCAAGGCTATGGTCTTTCCTGTGGTCATGTATGGATGTGAGAGCTGGACTGTGAAGAAGGCTGAGTGCCGAAGAATTGATGTTTTTGAACTGTGGTGTTGGAGAAGACTCTTGAGAGTCCCTTGGACTGCAAGAAGATCCAACCGGTCCATTCTGAAGGAGATCAGCCCTGGGATTTCTTTGGAAGGAATGATGCTAAAGCTGAAACTCCAATATTCTGGCCACCTCATGCGAAGAGTTGACTCATTGGAGAAGACTCTGATGCTGTGAGGGATTGAGGGCAGGAGGAGAAGGGGACGACAGAGGATGAGATGGCTGGATGGCATCACTGACTCGATGAATGTGAGTCTGAGTGACCTCTGAGAGCTGGTGATGGATAAGGAGGCCTGGCGTGCTGCAGTTCATGGGGTCGCAAAGAGTCGGACACGACTGAGCGACTGATCTGATCTGATCTGATCTGATACACAATATTCAAGCTATTTATAAAAATGCTTATAAAAGTCATACACGTTAAGTTAAAAATTACAAAACTGCACAAAAGTTAAGTGTAAGTGCTTTCCATTCCTCCATATGTCCAGAAACCATCATGTTTTAAGTTTTTATAATTACTTTGTTCCAGTTTCCAGTTACTAGTCATCAATAGGGTTGTATACATGATGAATGCTCAAAAAATATGTATTGAATAAGTAGGTAGGTGGGTGGATTGATGCTCAGTACATCGTGAATGCTTAAAAAGCATGTGTTGAAACAACAAGTGGGTGGGTGACTGGATGACTTGTTGATTTGAGATTACAACAGTAGTTCAATAATAAAGTAGGCTGAATTAAACCAAAAAGGAACTGAGGAAATAGTGGCAGAAGTGGAAGACCAATTGAAGAAGGAAAAACAGAAATGTACATCTACTGCCCTCTTTCCACAGCTAAGTTTGGCCTATTACCTCATCCAAGTAACACTATGGCATTTTCTAGACTCTTTCTTGCACTATTACCACAATAAGAAGACCCTTACCACTTCAGACACTTCTCACCGGCTTTGTTTTCCATTTGAGTGTCTCAGAGCAGCTACCTGTGAAGGCTACTGATACATAACTGTGAGAAGGGCTTCAAGTAGGTGCTGCTGCTAAGTCGCTTCAGTTGTGTCCGACTCTGTGCAACCCCATAGACAGCAGCCCACCAGGCTCCCTGTCCCTGGGATTCTCCAGGCTATAACACTGGAGTGGGTTGCCATTTCCTTCTCCAATGCGTGAAAGTGAAGTCGCTCAGTCGTGTCTGACTCTTAGCGACCCCATGGACTGCAGCCTTCCAGGCTCCTCCATCCATGGGATTTTCCAGGCAAGAGTACTGGAGTGGGGTGCCACTGCCTTCTCCATCAAGTAGGTGACTACCTGTTAAATCACAATCACAGGTTGTGCTGCCCTAAACACCTTGCCCTCTCAAGTTACAAAGTGTAACTAAGCCAGGATTTTCTCCTCCTATTTACAGTAACACCTCAGAAGGAGAAATTTTGAGACAATACTTAGCCTTTTCCTTTAATCTGCTCCAAAATATATGCATGGTACCCTTCGACAGTTCGTCATCACATAAATACAAATTTTTCTCCCATTCTTATTATAGTTCTGGTTGTTTGGTTACTTTAGACAGACTTCCAAAATTTTCTGATCTTAATTCAGAGTATAAAATTCATTTTACATCAAAATCCAGTAGCACATACATCACGTAAGGACATACAGACAGGTGTGCACACACGTAAAACTTAGAGAGAAAAAGCCTACTGAAGCAATACTTAACTTCATGAAATACAATGCACTATTAATTTTTTATTCAACTTGTTTCTTTTTTTTTTAAGTTGAGTGTTATTTACTAAATTTATACTACCATTAATCGATTATGACCAGCATTTGAAAACTATTGATCTGACTCACAAGTTGAAGTACAGAAAATATACTTGCAAAGAACAAAATATCTTTGATCAAGAACTGTTTAGACTTATAAACTCACCTATAAAAATAATTTTAGCACAAAAATAAACTACTAGAGCCTGAAACTTCTATTACATATACCATGGATGTGGTATTTCAGGTTAAAAAAACTGGGGTGGTGAGGACAGACATAACCCCACTAAGTTTAATTGACTAAGAAAATTCATAAACCATTAATGCTTAAGAAAAGTTAAAATATTAAAATTAAGAAATAGGGTACAGATGCAGATGACTGATTTTGAAGCATTACTAGTCAACATCAACATTTAAATAAATATGATAAAACAATATATATAATATTATTTTTTCTTATACTTTTTATTTTTATTCTTAATGCTTTTTTAACTTCTTGAAAGCACAATCAACTATTACATGTGCAGGTACTACATGGACAATTATGATTTTTCTGGAGTCAAGAAAAATTTATGTACAAGTAGCCCACTAGAATTCCTCCATGACAGAACAATACCTGCTTAAAGAAATTTGTTACTGTGAGAGTAGCAGGTCGAAAGCTGGTCAAGTTACAAGCATCATCTCCACTTGTTGTCCTTTCAAGTGATCTTCTCCCAACAATACTAGAATTCCTCCTTTCGGACCAAGACCCCTTTCGTTCTACCAAGGAAAAAAAGCAAGATATTCATTTCCATGATATTTAAAATGTATCAGCTTTACAAACACAGGAAAATATCCACTAAAGGTGAAAAGTGTCCCTTCCACATATTGATTACAGTAGAAGAATTTAACTTCTGGAGAGATCTGTAAGGAAACATTTCACCTAAATCTTTGGGTTCTCTCTTAAAACTTCTCCAGTGTAAAATAAATCACTACCACGTAAAGATTATGCAAATAACCAAAGATGAGCTATGAAAAGCACATAGAGAGGCACTATGTATTTACTAGAAAATATTCACATAATGTAAATTTTAGTCACCTTATAATGGTCTCGCAGTCTTAGCACTTGAGTTTGAAACAGAATTTAAGATAATTTGCATTCAAAGTCTTAGTAAGATAAACTTATTATTCAAAACCAATAGAGTAACTATGTTGAAGATCAACAAGGAAATAGAAAACAAACAAAGCTATACACAAACTAGAACTAAAAGTCATCTAAAGTCTATACTACACTAAGCAAAAGCATAATATAGATTCTTCTCAAGCACACACAGGAAATTCTCCAAGACAAGACTATACACTAAGCTATAGAACAAAACACAATAAATTCCAAGTGACTGAAACCATCTAAGTTATGTTTTCCAAGAGTAACAGAAATTAACCTATAAATCAATCACAAAAGAAAATTTGGGAAATTCATAAGCATGTGGAAATTAAACAGTGCACTTCTGAATAACTGATTAATCAAAGACAAAATAACAAGGGAAATTAAAAAACACTTAAGATATAGGAAAATGAAAATATAAAATCCCCAAACATTTAATATATCACTAAGGAAGCTCTCATATGGAAATTTATAGTTGCAAATGTTTATATTAAATAAGAAAGGTCTCTAATCAGTACCTTAAATTTACATCTTAGGAAACCAGAAAAAGAAGAGAAAGCTAAATCCAAAGCAAACATTAGAAAGAGTATCAAAAAAAGACAACAGTTGAATGGAAATAAATGAAATATAAACTAGGAAAACAATAGGTAAAAAAAAAAATCACTGAAACCAAACATGGACTCTTCAAAAAGATAACATTTTTAAAACTTTAACTAAAGTGATGAAGAACAAATATATAAAAAGGACTCAAATTACTTAAATCAGGAATGAAAGAGGGAACAGCACTACAAATCTTAGAGAGAAAAAGGATTATATTGAAATACTACAAATACCTGTAGGTCAACAGATTAGACAACAATAAGATAATTTAAAAGAAATGAGTATTCTTCTAGAAAGATATACATTACTGAAACTGACTCAAGAAGGGAGAGAAAATATGAATAGATCTAAAATAAGAGATCTAATTAGTAAAGAAAATACTTACCACAAAGAAATGACCAAGCCAAAATGGCTTCACTACTGAAAACTTTCAAACTTTCAATGAAAAATTAACACCAGCTGTTTACAAACTCTTCCAAAAACAAAACTAAGAATTCTCAATTCATTTCTATGACACCAGTATTATCCTGACACCAAAATCAGAAATTACAAGGGAGAAAAACTATACACTAATATCCCTCAGGAACACATTAATAGAAGCAAAATCACTAATCAAAATACTGGGAAACAGGTTCTAAATAAACATCTATAAAAATTATTAACATATATCATGACCAAGTGGGACTTCTCCCAGAAATTTAAGATTAGTTTAACATCCAAAACCAATCAATTGATGCAATACACCATACAAAAAGACTACAGGACAAAAACCAGACAAGTCATCTCAATAAAAGCAGAGAAATCATTTTATTAATATAAAATCCAATATTCTTCCCTGATAAAAACACTCAAAAAATTAGGACTAGAAAGAAACTTCCTCAAAATACTGTATTACATCTATGGAAAATCTACAGCAAACATCATACTTGATAGAGAAAGGACTGAATGCATTCCCTCTAAGTCAGGAATAAGCTGAGGACTCATACACCGGGTTCTTATCGAGATAGCTAGAAAAGAAAAACAAATAAAGACATTGAAATGGAAAAGGAAACAGTAAACCACTTTTTTAAAACTTATACACTAAGTTCTTGTCAAGATAATTAGAAAAGAAAAATAAAGACATTGAAATGGAAAAGGAAAAAGTAAACCAATTTTTATTTGCAGATGACATGATCTAGTATATAAAATCCAGAGAAGAAAAAAAAATAGAGTTAAAAGATTCAAAAAGGTTTCAAAGTACAAGATCAATATTAAAAAGCCAGTTGTATTTCAATCTCTAAAAATGAACATTATAAAAATGAAATTAAGAAAACAATTCCATTTAAAATAGCATCAAAAAACAAAAAAACACATGAACATACATTTAACAACAGAAGGGTGAGACTTGTACACTGAAAACTACAAAACACCATTAAAAAAACTTAATAAGATCTAAATAAATGGAAAAACATTTCATGGATTGGAATACTTATTATTGCTAGAAGGGAAACTCTCCCCAAATTGATCTACCAAATCAGTGTAATTTCTATCAAAATTCCAGCTGCTTTTGTGCAGAAATTAATGGCAGATTCTAAACTTCTTATGAAAATACAAGAGCTCAAAATAGTCAAAAGAACTGGAGGACCCACATTCCCAATTTCAAAATTTACTGCAAAGCTAAAATTATAAAGAGAGTATAAAAATAGCATAAGCTTAGACATATCCATCAATGCAACAGAAAAGACAGTCCAGAAATAAACCCACATATATACAGTCAATTGATTTTCAACAATTATGCCAAGACCATTTAATAGTGCAAGAATGATCTCTTCAACAAATAGTGTACGAACAACTAGATATCTACCAGAAAAGATGAAGCTAACCCTTACTTCTTATCATGTACAAAAATTAACTCAAAATGAACTATACCCAAATGTAAGAGTTGTAATTATAAAACTCTTAGACAAAAACACACAAGTAGCTCCTTTTCAGTCTTGAATTAGGTAATGCTATCTTAGGTATAATAGCAAAAGTACAAGCAACAAAAGAAAAAAAATCAAAGAAATTGAACATCAAAATATAAAATTTCAGTGCTTCAAGCAATGCCATCAAGTGAGTAAAAGGACAATCAGAGGATAGAAGAAAATAATCTTCAAATCCTTCATTAGATAAGGGACTTGTATCCAGAATATGTAGGACAAGAAGCAACAGTTAGAACTGGACGTGGAACAACGCACTAGTAAAAAACTGGGAAAGGAGTACGTCAAAGCTGTATATGGTCACCCTGCTTATTTAAATTATATGCAGAGCACATCATGCAAAACGCTGGGCTGGATGAATCACAAGTTGGAATCAAGATTTCCAGGCAAAGTATCAACAGTCCCTGATATGCAGATGATACCACTCTAATGGCAGAAACTGAAGAGGAACTAAAGAGCCTCTTGATGAGGGTCAAAGAGGAGAGTGAAAAAGCTGGCTTAAAACTCAACATTCAAAAAATGAAGATCATGGCATCCAGACCCATCACGTTATGGCAAACAGATGGGGGAAAAGTGGAAAGAGTGACAGATTTTATTTTCTTGGGCTCTAAAATCACTGCAGATGATGACTGCAGCCATGAAATTAAAATACATGTATCCCTTGGAAAAAAAGCTATGATAAACCTAGACAGTATATTAAAAAACAGAGAGATCAATTTGCTGACAAAGGTTTATACAGTCAAAGTTTTGGTTTTCCAGTTGTCATGTATGGATGAGAAAGTAGGACCATAAAGAAGGCTGAGCACTGAAGAATTGATAATTTTTAACTGTGGCACTAGAGAAGACTCTTGAAAGTCTCTTGGACAACAAGACCAAACCATCAATCCTAAAACAAATAAACCCTGAATATTCACTGGAAGGACTGATGCTGAAGCTGTAGCTCCAATACTTTGGCTACCTGATGCGAAGAGTTAAACTCACTGGAAAAGACTCTGACGCTCGGAAAGACTGAGGGCAGAAGGAGAAAAGGGGTGACAGAGGATGAGATGGTTGGATGGCATCACTGACTGAATGGACATGAGTTTGGGCAATCTCACAGGAGATGGTGAAGGACAGGGAAGCCTGGTGTGCTGCAGTCCACAGGGTCACAAAGAGTTGTACATGACTTACTGATTGAGCAACAACAAACCTAGAATATATAAATGTTTATTTATATAGTCATTTATAAATTATAACTATTAATTATAACTTAATGATAAGAATACAAAAAAAGCTAGTTAAAAAATGAGCATCAAGTAAATAATAAGAAAAAAGTCATTAAAAAGTGGGAAAAAGATATAATTATATATGTCTCCAGAGAAGATGTACAAACAATAAACTCAAACAAAATGAAACTCAACATCATTAGCTATCAGGGAAAGGCAATTCCAAACCACAATGAGATACCATTTCATCTGGATGGCTATATTCAAAGGACAGATAATAAAAGTACTGGCAAAGATGTGGAGAAACTGGAACCTTCATACACTGCTAGTGTAATTTTTAAATGGTGTGGCCACACTGGAAAACAATCTGGCAGTTCTTCAAAAGGTTAAACAAAGAATTATATTACCATAAATTTCATTTTTAGCTATACGTCCAAGAGAAATGAAAGCGTATGTCCACACAAAAGTGCGTACATGAATTTTCCCTGCAGCATTATTTATAATAAACAAAAAGTTGAAACAATGAAACAATCCAAATGTCCCTCAACTGATGAATGGATAATAAAATGTAGTATATCCATTCAAGGGACTATTATTCAGCAATAAAAAGAAATAAAAGATTGATACATTTACAACATGGATGAACCTTTCAAACATTATGCTAAGAAGGTAGTCAAAAGATTACATATTGTATAATTCTATCAATATGAAATGTCTGGCACAGGCAAATCCATACAGACTAAATAGATAACAGGTTGGTTAGCACTGAGTGTGGGGACTTGAGGAGGATGAACAGTGACCACCAGTGAGTATGAAAGTGTTTCAAAATCAGATTGTGGTGACAGTTGCAGAACCTTATGAGTATAACAAAAAACACTGAATTAGAAACCTTAAATGGGTAAATTATATGTGAATTACATCTCAATACACATGTTAAGGAGAAAAAGAAAACCCTTTCAATGCCTCATTACATTGCAAAGTTGACAAATAAAACAAGCCTATGTAAGCAAAAACTATAGAACTATTTTGTATAAAACACTTACCTCCAGTGCTTATTTCTACCTCTGTAGAATCTCTTTCCAAACTCCCAGCGCTGCTAACAATATTCATTAAATGGATTGCAGTCCAAGCAAAAGGCATGCGATATTTCCCAAGTCTTTGACAAAACTGATCAGCTTGACTTTTCAGCTTCTCCAATTTTTCCTTATTCTGTAAAACAAAACTTTATACATTATATGATTATGCTCAAAAGAAATGAATTAAAGGCTATATCATAATATATAATGGAAAATATAAAGGTTAACAATTTTCAATTCTCAGCAAGATGGAAAAACAATCCATACCTTTCAGCAATCAATTAACAGTGTCTGCGTATATGCTAATTTGCTTCAGTCATGTCTGACTCTTAGCGACCCTATGGACTGTAGCCTGCCAGGCTCCTCTTTCAATGGGATTCTCCAGGCAAGAACACTGGAGTGGGTTGCCATGCCCTCCTCCAGGGGATCCTCCCCACCCAGGGATTGAACTTGCGTTTCCTGCCAATTCCTACATTGCAGACCAATTCTTTACTGCTGAGCCACTGGGGAAGGCCCAATTAACAGTGTATTAACTACTAAAGAACCTTAACCAGTTCTACAAACGCATCTAAAAGTCTTTAAAATTTGTTTGTGATGATCTTATTTTGGGATAAAAGAAAGGAGAGCAAGTGTCAAGCATGTTAATGTACTGCATGTACTATTTTACGAAAGAAATATAGCCATGTTCTAGTCATCAACTGTCAATCACAAAATATTCTAGGTTATGACTTCTTAAATTTTTTATTCTATAAAACTGGGAATAGAACTGCCTTACGATCCAGCAATCCCACTGCTGGGCATCCACACTGAGAAATCCAGAATTGAAAGAGACACGTGTACCCCAATGTTCATAGCAGCACTGTTTACAATAGCCAGGACGTGGAAGCAACCTAGATGTCCATCCACAGATGAATGGATAAGCAAGATGTGGTACATATACACAATGGAGTATTACTCAGCCATTAAAAAGAATACATTTGAATCAGTTCTAAGGAGGTGGATGGAACTGGAGCCTATTATACAGAGTGAAGTAAGCCAGAAACAAAAACACAAATACAGTATACTGACACATATATATGGAATTTAGAAAGATGGTAAAAATAACCCTATTTACGAGACAGCAAAAGAGACACTGATGTATAGAACAGACTTTTGGACTCTGGGACTGGGAGAGGGTGGGATGATTGGGGAGAATAGCATTGAAATATGTATAATATCATATCTGAAATGAGTTAGTCCAGGTATGATGCCCTATAACAGATGCCTGGGATTAGAGCACTGGGATGACCTGGAGGGAGGGTGTGGGAAGGGGGGAGGGAGGAGGGTTCAGGATGGGGAACACGTGTATACTGGTGGCGGATCCATCTCGATGTATAGTAAAAGCAATACAATATTGTAAAGTTAAGCAAAAAAAATAAATAAAAAATTAAAAATTAAAAAAAAAAAAAAGATGGAAGCATTTGGGCCACTTTGAAATAATCACTAACTTATGACAACTATGATGTAGAAGTAGGTAGGCCACAAACAGACCAATAATAATATGACCAGAATTGTGATAAAAGAAGCAACCAAAAAAAGTACAAGGGAACTAAAACCTTGAAAAAGACTAATAATCCAAGCAGTACATGCTTATCTGGAAGACAACCTGAAGCTGGCTCAACTTTTAGGCTATCCCTGAAACAAACACTAATGTGGGCTGCAATAGTCAATCCATAGTTCAAGGGTGAAAATCTACACCAAAATCTCTCATGTGCTCTTTCCATATAAGATGCCAGTGAGATCATACTCTAATGGCAGTGTCCTACCATGGGACTTAGGACTGAGAAAAGATGAAGGGATATCGAAATGATAAGAATGTTTTTTGCTATATCTATTATACCTCCAAAATAGGTCCTTGCTTTAGGAGTACTTACAGAGAATTAAGGACCCATATTGAAATTATGTAAATACATAAGGGAAGAGTGAAATAAGCCACAATGACACATCTATTAGTTTCATATAACAGAGAAAATTTAATTTGTAAAATGACAACCTGGGGAAAGCCGGAATTCTTTAACCCTTCTTTCAACCAGATATCTAGGATCAAGGAATCAGAGAACATCATGTGCTCAGAGGTACCCATATTAGCAAAAAAGGCTCAATTTCTGTTATAAATCTCAGAAAAACAGAAAGCAACAATTTTCTAAATTTTGGTGATTTGTTCAATACTACTCAAGCACACTTCTCCTGCCTGTTTGACATTAAATCATGTGTTCAAAGATCCAAAAATCACCTTTTATTCTTATACCTAACTCAGAGTACCTAGAATTTGGCACCAATTATTCACCAACTATTTTTGTTTTATAAGTTTATCCAAATTCTATAAATTTGTTATCTGATGGCAAAGGGGAGAGTATATTTTCTATTTTTACAATATTCCTTAATTATCTGCTACTAGACTGATATCCAAAATACATCTGCTTTGCTAGAAAAAGTTTCATCAAAATCACTGTTTGGTTAAAAAAAAAAAAAAAAAATCACAGTCCAGTGGTTTGAATTCCATAAATCCAGTGCAGAGGGCATGGATCCCATTCTTGGCTGGGAATTCCAAAAGCTGCAAAGCGTAGCCAAAAAAAAAAAAAAAAAAAAAGAAATCACTATTTTGTAAATACAGAAAATTTTCATTATTTAGGAATTAAACTGAATTACTTTCTCTCCAAGAAAAAAAATTTAAGAGTCAACTAGTTTGGGGGTTGGGGAGATGTCAAAGAATAGCACAGCACATGACTCAAACTAGATGACAAAGGACATAAAGAAGAAAGAAAACAAGCAGGCCATCAGAAAAAGAAAATTTTAGTAGTAAAATCAGTAGTAAAATTATTTAATATGCTCAGTATGGCATCCTCTCAGATTATAATTTTGGAGATTAGAGACTATTTATTTAGGGTGGGGTTTGGTGATCTGTGGGGAATGGAGAGTGACTGCTAATGACTATGAAAGTGGGGGGAATAAGAGGCATGAAATTCTACCTTGGTGGCATCTGCTTCTTTGAAAATCATATACGGTTCTGCACACTCTCCAATGTCTCCTTGCTGCAGCACTTTTTCTAGCTGTCAAAGGCAAAAAAAGGAAAGATAAATTAAGCTTAAAAATAAAAGCAATCAGCCTGGAATGCAAGGATAGTTCAACATATAGAAATCAATCAACTTAATACATCACATTAACAGAATAACAGAACAAAACCACATGAACATGTTAATTATTGCAGAAAAAAGAATTGGACAATTCAACACACTTTCATGATAAAAAAAAAAAAATTCAACAAACCTGGAAAAGAAGAAAACTACCCCAATAAGAGCCCATCTATGTAAAGTCCACATCTAACATCTTATTCAATGTTGAAAAACTGAAAGCTTTTCCTTTAGAATCAGGAACAGGATAAGAATGTCAACTTATGCCAATTCTACTGAACAAAATACTGTAAGTCTGAGCCAGAGCAATGTGACAAGAAAAAGGAAGCCCAAAAAAGAAACAAAAACATTCAAATTAAAGAAGGAAGAATTTACATTATCTCTGTTTACAGACAACATGATCTTTTACAGAGAAAATCCTAATATTTCACAAAAAAATGATTCAGTTCAGTTCAGTTCAGTCGTGTCCAACTCTTTGCAACCCCATGAACCGCAGCCGCCAGGCCTCCCTGTCCATCACCAACTCCTGGAGTCTACCCAAACCCATGTCCATTGAGTCGGTGATGCTATCCAACCATCTCATCCTCTGTCATTCCCTTCTCCTCCTGTCCTCAATCTTTCCCAGCATCAGGGTCTTTTCCAATGAGTCAGCTCTTCGCATCAGGTGGCCAAAGTATTTGAGTTTCAGCTTTAGCATCAGTCCTTCCAATAAACACCCAGGACTGATCTCATTTAGGATGGACTGGTTGGATCTCCTTGCAGTCCAAGGGACGCTCAAGAATCTTCTCCAATCCCTCAGTTCAAAAGCATCAATTCTTCGGCACTCAGCTTTCTTTATAGTCCAACTCTCACTTCCATACATGACCACTGGAAAAACCATAGCCTTGACTAGATGGACCTTTGTTGGCAAAGTAATGTCTCTGCTTTTCAATATGCTCTCTAGGTAGGTCATAACTTTCCTTCTAAGGAGTAAGCATCTTTTAATTTAATGGCTGCAATCACCATCTGCAGTGATGCCCAGAAAAAATAAAGTCAGCCACTGTTTCCACTGTTTCCCCATCTATTTGCCATGAAGTGATATAACCGGATGCCATGATCTTAGTTTTTACAACTAATAAATAAATAAATTCAGCAAAGTTACATGATACAAAATGAACAAAAATTAGTTGTATTTCTATACCCTAACAAGCAATTCAAAATGGAAATTAAGAAAATAATTCCATTTATAATATCAAAAAGAATAAAGTACTGAGGTATAAACCAAAAAGCTGAAAGATTTGTAATCTGAAAACTGTAAAGAGTTAAATAATTTTCTACAAGAATGCCAAGACTATTCAATGGGGAAAGAACATTTTTTCCAACAAATGGAGTTTAAAAAAATCCTGAATTCCTAAATGCAAAAGAATAAAGTTGAACCCTCACATTATATACAAAAATTAATTCAAAACAGATCAAATACCGCCCCCCCCCAAAAAACCCCTAAAACTATAAAACTCCTAGAAGAAAAATAAAGAAAAAGCTTCATGTGATTAGATTTAGTAATAGATTCTTGGATTTTACACAATAAAAGCAAAGGCAACAAAAGTAAAAACCATTAAACTGGATTACATCAAAATTTAAAACTTTTTTATATGATAGGACACAATCAACAGGGTGAAAAGGCAACTCACAGAATGAGAGAGAAAATATTTGTAAATCATATAACTGATAGAGAATTAATATTCAAAACAGATAAAGAAATCCTACAACTCAATAAGAGAATAGCAAATAACCTGATTTTAAATGAGCAAAGGATTTGAACAGACATTTCTCCAAAGAAGCCAAACAAATGTCTAAGAAACATATAACGAACACGCTCAACATCACTAGTCAGTTTTGCTGTTGTTGTTTTAGTTGATAAGTCATGCCAGACTCTTCTGTGACTCCATGGACAGCAGCCTGCCAGGCTCCTCTATCCATAGGATTTCCCAGGCAAGAATACTAGAATGGGTTACCAATTCCTTCTCCAGGGGAATCTTCCTGACCCAGGGATCGAACTGACATCGCCTGCACTGGCAGATGGATTCTTTATCACTGAGCCACCTGAGAAGCCCTTCACTAATCACTGGGCTTCTCTGGTGGCTCAGCGGTTTCAATGGGCTTTCCTGTGATGCTGGTGATTTAACTGAACGATGTATGTAAATCAACTGACCAACCTACAGACTCCTGAAAGGAGCACTAGCACCCAACAGAGTACAACCCAGATCAGCTGACCACCAGACAACTTAGATGCATGAACTCAAAAAATGCTTACTGCTGGATGCCACTGAGATTTTTGTCTTTTTGTTCTTGTACAGGAATAATTAACTAATATATATAGACCAAGGTAATTTTTCTTTCAAAAAACAAAATTATATTGCTGGACTATGATAAAAGAAAACTTTTAAATATAATTTCTTTAAAATTTGTATATATCTTAACTTGTTCATATTTTTGAAATTACACAAAAGTCTTTTTCTATTTATATACAAACTTTTATGTGTGTTTTTAGGTATATGTGTATTTATTTTACACAATTGGGACCATATGGTATGAACCATCTCATTTTCAAGCAGACAGTATTCCAATCATCATCACTATCTTTCTAGTTCATTCCCTCAAATATGTTCTATTTTATGAAAACTTACTATTTTCCCATGTAAAATAATGGTGTATACACATTTATCAATTATTTTAATATCTAGAACTTTACTTATAAGTGACTTTCTGAAGACCACTGCTGCTAAATCTTTGCTTGGAGAATTGTTCATTGTAACTAAGATTTATTTTAACCTGAATTCATAGGAATCTATCCACAAATTAGGACATTATTCCTATGGGTAAATAAAATTCATTTCATGACAATCTACTTTATAACCTTATTATAAAATTCATTACCTTTTTATGATAATTTTAAGGTAAAATGATTAAAGACTATATTTTAGGCAACTCTCAAGTCAAGGTCAAGTTAAGGTAAATAATTATTAAGTTATCCTAAGCTAGGTAGCTTAGTAATATTCAAATTTTAGTATCTGTAATCCTTATTCCTAATTGATTGATAGTCAAATCATAATGCTCCATGATTTCAATGATTTAGATTTTAGTATTTATATAATTTAGGAACTGCATGATAAAACCACAGTTATAGCTCCATATCCAAATAACCATAGATGGTTAATTTAATATGCCAACACAGCTAAGTTATCAAACACCAGTCAAGATGCTGCTGTGAAGGTATTTTTTTAGAGGTGATTAACTTTTAAATCAATAGACTGAGTAAAGCAGATTACCCTTCATA
The DNA here is from genome assembly GCA_935064755.1 of Tragelaphus eurycerus. Lineage (NCBI taxonomy): Eukaryota > Metazoa > Chordata > Mammalia > Artiodactyla > Bovidae > Tragelaphus > Tragelaphus eurycerus. The sequence continues at coordinate 5,373,204 of CAKXYN010000092.1, read as the reverse complement.
ATGTGGGTGGGCCTTATCCAGTTTATTTGAAGACCTCAAGAACAAAGACTAAGGTTTCTCAAAGATTGATTCTCAAGACTACAACAAAGCAATCCTCAGTGTGTATATGTATCTTCCTCCTACTGATCTGCTTATTTAGAGAATTCTAATAAAGCTTCCCATTCAAGAAAAATTTAGGTAGCAGCTATAGTATACATCCAATATTATGTTAAAAAATATTAACATTGAAAAAATAGGCAAAGATAAAATATTTGACCTTAAAAAGCTTGTGATATTGACAGGCAGACAAGTACACAGACATAACACAAATAAACAAATTACTTAACATTATTCTCACCTTTATTACAAGAAAAACATCTTGGGAAGGATAAGTGATAGAAAAAATAGCTGATCTTGCCAGGGTGGTAATGGCAGCAGGTGGTACATGTGGACGTAATAATCCTTTCATCTGCTCAGAATTAAGGTCAAAATAGAAGTTTTCTGAAATCTAAAACACATATTCATATGTTAAATTTAAAACCTGTGTACTTTATAAACACTCAAAAAAATCATAAATATTCAGTCTTAAAATATTACAGATATTAAACAATTATACTAACATACAATGTACCATACATTTCATTGTCAGTGGAGATATATAAAGATATTTACATATCTAAATCAAAGAAAAAAATTAATGCAAAAATATATTCTAAAGAACCATATCCCATATTCTTTTAGTAAGAAATTTAACTTCTGATAAACTATATAAAGAAACTATTATTAAGATGAATTACCCCAAGTTGAGTCTCTGAAAACTTAAATAACATTTCAGAAGATGTGATTTAGGAAATACAAGATGCTGGAGTAGAGTCCCACTACAGAAATCCACAATATGCTGACAGCAGAGGTCATTAAAGGCATTTCAACTTTCTCCTACATGGTAGGCTTAGAACACTAAAAATGCTGTATGATAAGTCCTCTGAAATACTCCTAAGTGTAACAAAGATATAACAGCAAAACCAAGAGCAATATTTTAGACAAGAATATTTAAAATAACAATAAATGATAATAACAGCTAGTGAGAATTTAAAAATTACATCAACAAAACTTCACTGTCACCATCAATCTAACTCTTTATACATCATTTGCCTAAGATGCTTTTCTTGTATTTTTTTCTATTTCTTACACTAAAAGAAAGTTGCTCCTGCTACTTCTTTTTGGAACTCTTTCAATGAAACAAAAATAAGTCAACTAAACTACTTTACAGTAGGAAAATAATGTCTCACAGTTCCATTTTCTTTTTTAAAAAAATCCATGTTTAATAGTAGTCTCAAAAAATCATTATCTCATGAAACAAATTAGAAACAGGTTCCAGAAACTCTGACTGTGACAAAAGACTACGTTCAAATTATATAACCTTACCTTTTTCTTTTCTTTCACATCATATAAAGCCAAACTTGCAAAAATGGGTTCAATTTCGATCTCAAACCTTTAGGAAGAAGAAGGATGAGTTTTAAATATATACATAAAATACACAGTTCAAATGAAATTCTCATTCCAAAAATAAATTCTCTCTATACCTTGTACTTTTATATACCTGTGTCATACCACCTATACTACCCATCTTCCTTGAACACACTTTTCCATGTGTACCTTCCACAGTCTAAATCAACTATTAGCACATACTTCAAAAAAAAAAAGTCCACCCCCTGGTGGCGCTAGTGGTAAAGAACCCGCCTGCCAATGCAGGAGACATAAGAGACGTGGATTTGATCCCTGAGTGGGAAAGATCCCCTGGAGAAAAGCATGGCAACTCACTCCAGCATTCCTGCCTGGAGAATCCCATGGACAGAGGAGCCCCAAGGGATACCATCCACAGCATCACAAAGAATCGGACACTACTGAAGCGACTTAACACACACCATGAAACAAATATAAAGTCAACTCAGGAAAAAGATACTATTGATACTCCTCAAGCCAAGAACAGTGTCTGATAAATACTACAGATTTCAGTGAATGTTTTTTCAAGTTTTAAGACAATTATATAACTGAGGCAAAGAGTCATCTTCACCTGTGAGCCAAAAGTGCTCTGAAGTTCAGCTTCACAGGTAAGGTTAAATACTTGGAAGCATTTAAAATTATGTATAGAATAATACTTTTCGAAGGGACACAAACACAAGTATAAAATCCACTAGGATTTTTTTATACTGGTACTGAAAACATTACTCCAGAAAACAAAAGTTATATAGTAAACAAAATAAATACTCACTTGAGTGATAAACATTTTACAAGAAGTCTTTGACCAAAATGTTCTTTGGGCACATCAGGAACACTAAGTCGTTCTATTGGCTCTTCCTGCAAATTGACAAGCAACACCCAAGTGAACATGCTTACCATGTTTCAACCCTTTACAATTTATTATTTAAGAACTTATTTTATTAACCTACTACTTTTAGTCTTCACAAGTAAGCAAAGAAAAGAATGGCCTATTTATCCTCAAACAAAAGTCATTAGATTGTAAATGTGCTCAATTATATTTCATTTACAAAAATCAAAGCTATATTTCCATTAAGTTTTATTCCTTACATTTATCATAAAACTATTAATATATACAGTTCATACTCCCAAAACATCTATCTCTATAATGTTTTGCTTCTTTATCCAAATATCTATACCTCATCTGGTGATGGATGCAAGGCAAAGAGTTCCTTGTGACGATTTGATTTCCTTTGGTCATCATTCTGACGGTCTATTTCTTCGTTTGGAGTTCGATCAAGTAAATTGGGAAGCAAAGCATCAGGAAGTGAATTTTTCAAGTCAAAAATACTGCAGGCCCAGCTACCCCTTGGAGTATCGTCTATTGACATTGAACGTCTTTTAAGATCATCCTGCCATGCAAAACATTCAATATATTAATCAATGAATAAAAAATAAACTATTTTAAAAGAATGCCTTATAGTCATTTAAAAATAAAAGTATTACTTGTTCATCCTGGTAGTTATTGCCATCTGGAGCTTCATCAGATTCAAACACCTGCTTTGGCAAACCTTTTTGCCTTTCTTTCTGTTTATCTAATGTATTAGGATTAAATCCTGTTCCCAGTTTATGATATCTATTCAAAATAAAATAGTTAAGTAAACATCAATTTTCTGAAATTTTTTCATTTTCATCATCATTATACAATAAGCTAACTCTTCTCCATACCATTTCTTTACATAGTAAGAATATATTCTGGTAGTTTTGAGTATATTAAACATTTAAGAAGAAGAAGTGAAGTTACCCAATCATGTCCGACTCTGAGACCCCATGGACTGTAGCCTGCCAGGCTCCTCCACCCATTGAATTTTTCAGGCAAGAATATTGGAGTGGGTTGCCATTTCCTTCTCCAGGGGATCTTCCTAACCAAAGGACTGAACCGGGGTCTCCCACATTACAGGCAGACTCCTTAATGTCTAAGCAACCAGGCGAGTCCCATTAAACATTTAACCAAAGGTTTAAGAAAACATCCATCCAAAGAGTTCCTTTAATCCAACTAGACAGTAGATTATGAGTTTCCAGAGGTAAATCATAATGTCCTTCTTTTCATGACAACCCTGTGGATATACTGTCTTTTGAGTTGTACTTTCAATTAAGAAAAGTAGTCAGTAAAAGGAAATGATGGAACGCCAGGTTAAAAATGAAAGAGTAGAAAATGTAAACTGCATTCATAACAGTATAAATTTTTAAAAGTCAAAATATAGAGAAAGCATTGAACCATAAAGTTACAAACAGCCAAAAAAAAATTTTGCTATATCTCATTATGTATAAAAGATCTCAAGCAACCTAAAGCTTCAGACTTCTAAAATGAAAAACAGCAAGATCTACACCATTGTGTGTGTGTGTGTATATATATATATATAAATATATATCTACTTAACATATATTGTTATATAATATATATATTAGGCTAAGAACTCTTAAATTAATATAAGCTTTTTTCCAAACAACCCAATATCCAAGATTATCAGAGACACTACAATCAAGAGCATTTACCATGCCATACCTCATATAGTCACACTGGGGGAAATTTTAATTGAAGTATAAACAATTATAATTACCAGAGGATATTACAGAGTATCAGTCAATTGATGACACAGTAAATAAACATACCCAATACAAATTAGTCACATTGTGTCTTGTTGCTAAAGGTATTGAAACAGCAGCTATATGATGTTCATATCATAGCATAATCATAGATTGTTTACCATTTGAGCCACCAGGGAAGCACTAGGTTCTCAAGTCCCCACTACTCAAGCTCTTAAAATAGGGATACTTCTACTCCCATGTCTAAGCATAAAGGCATGCTGCTGCTGCTGCTGCGTCACTTTAGTCGTGTCCGACTCTGTGCAACCCCATAGATGGCAGCCAACCAGGCTTCCCGTCCCTGGGATTCTCCAGGCAAGAACACTAGAGTGAGTTGCCACTTCCTTCTCCAATGCATGAAAGTGAAAAGTGAAAGTGAAGTCGCTCAGTGGTGTCCAACTCTTTGTGACCCCATGGATTGCAGCCTACCAGGCTCCTCCATCCATGGGATTTTCTAGGCAAAAGTAGTGGAGTGGGGTGCCACTGCCTTCTCTGATAAAGGCATAGGAGGTTTTAAAATAATCAAATGTCCAACATTTACCCCAGGTCCCCCTTCTACTGCCTGTATTCACTGAGCCTAACATTGTATTGAACCTTGGGCATGTATCTTCTCCTTGGATTATTTTGTATTGTGGTTTTCTATTGTTTCCAATCACACCTATCTTTTCTATTTCAGGGATACTTTAAAACTTTTAGACTACCAAAAGTACCCCTTTCATCTTCCATTTACCACTAAAAACAATATCTAGTGTAACAGAAAAAAATATAAGCATTAGAGTCTGATGGGACCTCAAAGAAATTACTTAACTACTCTAAGCCTAAGTTACCTTATCTGTTGGAATCTTAAATGAGCATAAAGTACCCAATAAAATGCCCAGTATATAATGTTAACTACCATACCCTCTTGGCTTAAATCAAGGTGAGCAATTCCATGATTACAGTTAAGTAGATTCCAGATTCCATGAGCTTAATATATTTTGCAACTAATCTCTTTTTGATAACATTTCTGATTATAAGCTTCCAACATACAAGCAGATGTAAAGACTTTTGAGTTATCTGACAGAGGAACGGTATTCTTCAGTAATCTGTAAAATCTGGCTATTGAAATACTTATCAAAATTGTAAGTTCATAAAAACAGCTCTTCTTTATAAAGGGTAGCAGACTGTGATTTTATTAGGTCACACTAAAACTAAAAAGCATGTCAGCAGTATCCCCAAGAGTGATGCTTAGCACAATATTAAACGCAGTGAAATAAGACAGAAGGGCAACACAATAAGCAATGAACACATCACTGTTGCTAGTACAATTTAGCACAGAAAACTTCATTTCTCAAAAGTGTAATGTCTTAATAGAATTTTTCACTACTTCAGTAATTATTCTTCCTTTAGAAAAATAGAATGAGGCCAAGAACATTCAGCACAAAGACCCTCTTCACTATGCAAGTTAGCAAAGGAAAAGTAATTTTATTTCTTAATCTGACTTGATATTTCAAACACCATCCACTAGGAACAAATTCTGTGGCAAAACAGTATTTTTCCAAATACTTACTTGACTGGATATACAGGTCAAGGACCTATAAACATTCAGCAGGTTAATAAATGGCCGAGACCTTTCAAAAAGCCTGATCTAGACCACTGGCTGTTAAATTTAACTTAGTCAATCAATAAATTGGATCCATTTGACAAATATAAATTATTCATCAATATTTACCCATGATTTCCCAAAAGAATAATACAAGTCATTATTATTACATATTATTAGTAATTATTAATGATCTGTGATAATAGAAATACTATCCCCAATTCAGTTCAGTTGCTCAGTTGTGTCCAGCTCTTTGCGACCCTGGGACTGCAGAACGCCAGGCCTCCCTGTCCATCACCAACTTCCGGAGCTTACTCAAACTCATGTCCATCGAGTATTATTTTACAAGGAAAATAAGAGAAAGTTAAGTGTGGAACTTCTAAGGAGAAAATATCCATATGCAAAGGTTCTTCTATTACTTTTTCAGCTATTTTTCAAATGAATTTTCAGTTCTCATAATTAGTAGTAACCAACCTTAATCCATTTATAGATCCTGCTCAGTATTTTTAAATATCAGGATGAATATACAACTTACTTTCTGATCACAATTGCCCAGTCTTCTGTATAACTTCTAATACAATCTCTAACATGTGGATCCATTTCACTGTTTTAAAAAAGAAAATATATTTATAATTTAGACAGGAAAGCACTGATGTTTATGAATTTTGCTGCTGCATTTTTTTGAATACCACCACAAGAAGCAGAATCCGAATAAAATAATGGAAGGCAGTTGTTTTATAGTTACACTAAAACCAGAAATAGGTAGATGTCTCCTTACCTTTCTTCAGGTACAGCTGAAACAAGAGTTCTACAGTCCCTAGGACTATAAACCACTTCAATATCATCTGGAGGGAATTCAACCAAATCCCTTAAAGGTCCGGAATCCACAGCTAAAGGATGAGTAAGGAGGTAATCTTCCAAATCCACTGGGTCCACTGCTTCAGTAAGCGGCACCTTTATAAAGAGGGGTGGGTGACAGAGGTGGGTAGAAAGGAACAGATGGATACAAGAATTTTAAAACTTTAAATAAAAGGGATTTATTATTTTTAAAAATATATTTTTCTCCAGTTATCTCTAAAATGTCAACAGATATTCAGCCAGATGCACTAAAGAAACCACAGGTGTTGGCCTTCCTATAGTTCTTTGTGCTTGGGTCAAACTCTCTTTTGATTTTCTTGCTTCGATTTTGCCCTTAACTCCCACATAAAAACAGTAAGATAATTAACAGGTTTATAATACTTAACAATGACAAAATGCTCATTGAAGGAATTCTTTTTTATAATTTGGAATTTTCATTTCTAAGTTTCTTAATGGTGTCTTTATTGTTACTGCTGACTACTCTAGTAAAAACATGGAACAGACTGCGGTAGGCTGAAAAATGGCCCTCCGAAGATCGCCACATCCCAATCCATGAACCTTAAATGTCAAAGTAAACAGATAAATAAAATACAAAATAAAACACTGTTTGAAGATACCATTAAGGATCTTAAAATAGGGACATTATCCTGGATTATCTGAGTGGGTCCAAAAGGCAATCATATATATGCTTATATGAAGATAGAGGGAGATATGGGCCACACTAAGGGGAAAACCATATGAAGAAACAGAAAACAGATTTGAAGATTCTCGTCTTCATGATAGAAATGATATAGCCACAAGCAGCCATCAGAATCTAGAAGAAGCAACAAAGTGATACTAAAAGGAGCCTCTGAAGAAAATGTGACCTTGCCAATACTCTGATTTCTACCCATTGATACTGACTGAAAACTTCTGGACTCCAGCATTTTGAGTACATTTTTGTTGTTTGAAGCCACCTAGCTTGTGGTAATTTGTTACAGCACCCAAAGAAACTAACACAGACCATATTAAAAGTATTATTAGCAATAACAGAGTATTTGTGGCATTCCTTAGCCAAGCTGAAATAATAGTTTTTGATAAGGTATTCTACTTCTTGTCTAATTCAAGAAAGAAAAATTATTCAGGCAAAACTATAAAGAATCTTATCTTTTCATATATTAACATAAAAAGTGTGCAGCTGTAGATCAATGAAAATAAGAAAATGTTATTTTTCAAGATATTCAATTGGGTAAAAAATACTGCAACTTGCTACCATGCAAGTTCACATTACTACAAAGAAGGTGCTTTAATCTAAACTTCTCTGGACTGAACAACTAAACAGAGTTGTTAAAACAACATTTTAAAGATATTAAGTAAAATACTGAATAACTATAATATCATCAACACTCAAAAAGACAGTAACAATTATTGTCATTATCTTTAGGTGTTTTCTCATTTATACCTCTCTCAAATCTTAAGTTAGAGATAATTACTATTTCAGTTCTACAAATAAAGGCAATTGTGGTCAAAGAAGTTAACTTCTGGAAATAACAGCCACAAAATGATGGAGCAAAACTTCAAACTGAGTCTTCAAAGTCTAAAATTCACAGTTTTCTCTCATAAGCATTGTATCTCACTATTTCATCAAGTACATAAATACACTATCATGACATTCTTTGTAGAAGCAAAGAAGCAACTCATCAAGGAAAGGGAAATCTTTTTCAATTACTGTTGCTGGAGAAGTTGGATAATTATATGGGGGGGGAATGAACCTCAATTCTTACATCACAACATATACAAAAACTAAACTGAGATGGATCATAGATACAAATATAAATGCTAAAACTACAAAGCTGCTAGAAGAAAGTAGAATATCTTCAGAATATAGAAGTAGGCAGAGGTTTATATTTAGGTCTTTGATCCATTCTGAGTTTATCTTTGTGTATGGTGTTAGTAAGTATTCTGATTTCATTCTTTTGCATGTAGCTGTCCAATTTTCCTAGCACTATTTATTGAAGAGACTCTCAACACTAAATGACAGAGAAGATAAATGATCTTGTTTACCAAAGTCACAATGAAAGTCACTGGTTTTCAAGGTGTACTGTTAGCCAGACTTGGAACAAGGAAATAAGTGTATGTTTGCTACCACTGTCTCCACTCTCCCTGCCTCCCATCAGAGACAATTGCCTGGGCTAGTTTTCGGATGTAGTGATAAGATGCTTACAACTATATATTATTTTACAAGACTCCAAAGAAAGATCCTGTATTTACAGATCCAAGGGAGGAGACTGAAAAATGATTTTATAATAGAAAGTGACTAGACAGTAAGCAGGGTTAAAGGGTGACAACAAGAACCAACAGTGAAGCACTAGAATCTCTCACAGGCAATGTGAGACACTGTCTTCCTTCAATAGTCACTGTATTGGAACTGTCACTGACGTGTTTAGTGTTAAGGTCTCTTTCAAACTCTTCAGGTATACCACCAAAATTCTTGTATTTGATTAGTGGTTATTTTGGGCTACAGGGAAGGGGGGTTAATTAAAGGGTGATAGCCAAAGATTTCTTTTTGAGGTAATGAAAATGTTTTAAATTGACCATTATGATGGCTGCACATATCTGTGAATATATTAAATCCATTGAATCATAAATTAAATGGGTGAACTGTATGGTTATGTAAAATAAATCTCAATTTAAAGCCATTAAAAAAATTGAAACCATCTAATCATACACAGAAAATATAGAAGATAGGAAAAACAAGTATACAAGGAAGAAATTTCAAAAAAGTTGAATCAGAATCTAATCAGTTACAGGAAATATAGGAAATAGAAAAACAAGTCTACAAGGAAGTATACATAAAATCCAAAAGGCAGGAAACTGTAAGACAACTAATCCAATTTCCTCAACAAGTCAATGGCATAAAAACAAACTTAAGAGTTGGGGGAGGGAGTAGTAGTCTACTGTATAGATACACTACAGCTTCTTTATCCATTCACCTGTTAATGGGCATTCAGGTTGCTTCTGTATATTGGCTACTGTCAGTAATGTTGCTAGGAACACTGGGGTGTACCTTCTGGAATTAGTGTTTTCATTTCTTCAGATAAATACCCAAAAGTGGAACTGCTGGACCATATGGCTTTTTGAGGAACCTCCATACTGTTTTCCCCAGTGGCTATACCACTTTACATTCCCACCAACAGTGCTCAAAGGTTCCCTTTTCTCCATATCCTGGCCAGCATTTACTATCACTTGTTGATGATAAACAACATCAAGGTTGGTTATCATCAACCTTACCACTTTTTGATGCTGCTGTTAAGCCGCTTCAGTCATGAGCACTTGTTGATGATAACCATTCTAACAGGTATGAGGGAATACTCTCATCGTGGTTTTAATTTCCATTTCCTTGACGATTAGTGATGTTGAGCACCTTTTCATATATCTGTTGGTCATCTGGATGACTTCTTTGGAAAAAATGTCCATTTAATTCTTCTGCCCATTTTTAATTGGATTGCCTTTTTGCTATTAAGTTGCATGAGCTCTTTATATATTTTGGATATTACCCCCCTTATCTGAAATATATTTTGCAAAATTTTGTTCCCACCGTTGTTGTTATTCAGTCACTCATATATGCCCAACATCTTGAGACCCCATGGACTGCAGCATGCCAGACTTCCCTGTCCTTCACTATTTCCCAGATCCTGCTCAAACTCATGTCCATTGAGTCAGTGATGTCAGCCAATCATCCTGTCCTCTGTCGTCCCCTTCTCCTCCTATCTTCAATCTCTCCCAGCATCAGGGTCTTTTCTAATGAGTCAGCTCTTCATATCATGCGGCCAAAGTATTGGAGCTTCCTTCCAATGAATAGTCAGTGTTGATTTCCTTTAGGATTGACTGGTTTGATGTCCTTGCTGTGCAAGGGACTCTCAAGAGTCTTCTCCAACACTACAGCTCAAAAGCATCAATTCTTTGGTGCTCAGCCTTCTTTATGGTCCAATTCTCACATCCATACATGACCACTGGAAAAACCATAACTTTGACTAGACAGACCTTTGTTGGCAAAGTAATGTCTCTGCTTTTTAATATGCTGTCTAGGTTGGTCATAGCTTTTGTTCCAAGGAGCAAGCGTCTTTCAATTTCATGACTGCAATCACCATCTGCTGCGATTTTGGAGCCCAAGAAAATAGTCTTTCACTGTTTCCATTGTTTCCCCATCTATTTGCCATGCAGTGATGGGACCAGATGCCATGATCTTCATTTTTTGAATGTTGAGTTTTAAGCCAGCTTTTTCATTCTCCTTTTTCACCTTCATCAAGAAGCTCTTTAGTTCCTCTTCACTAAGGTGGTGTCATTTGCATATCTGAGGTTATAGATATTTCTCCTGGCAATCTTGATTCCAGCTTGCGCTTCATCAGCATGGCATTTCACAACAATGTACTCTGCATATAAGTTCAATAAGCAGGGTGACAAAATAGAGACGTGATGTATTCCTTTCCCAATGTGGAACCAGTCCGTTGTTCCATGTCCAGTACTAACTGTTGCTTCTTGGCCTGCATACAGATTTCACAGGAGGCAGGTAAGGTCGTCCGGTATTCCCATCTCTTGAAGCATTTTCCACAGTTTGTTGTGATCCACACAGTCAAAGGCTTTAGCATAATCAATGAAGCAGAAGTAGATATTTTCCTGGAATTCTCATAGGATGCCTTTTGTTAATTGTTGCTTTAGCTGTGCAAAAGTGTTTAAATTTGACATAGCCCCATTTGTTGAGTTTTGCTCTTGGTGTTTGTGGTTTTGGTATTATATCCAAAAAAAAATCATTTCCAAGACCAAAATCAAGAAGCTTTTTCTCTACATTTTCTTCTAGGAGTTTTATACTATTACCTCTTCTGTTTAAGACTTTGACCCATTTCAAGTTAATTTTTGTGAGTGGTGTAAGATAGGGGACCAATTTCATTGCTCTGTGTGTGTCTATTTAGCTTTCTCAGCACCATTCATTAAACAGACTATCATTTCCCCATTGGATGTTCTTGGCACCCTTGCAGATATTAGATCACCATATGAGCAACATTGCTCATATGGTGCTCATATGGTGATCTAATATTCTTTCAACCATATGTTGGCGGATATTATGCTTAGTGAAATACATCAGACAGAAAAAGACAAATATTTTACAATATCACTCATATGCAGAATCTATAAAATAAAACAAACTAAAGAATATAACAACAATAGCAAAAAAAAAAAAAAAAACAGACTCACAGATATAAAGAATAAACCAGTGATTATCAGTGGGGAAACAGAACCAAGTAAAGGGGTAGGAGATTAAGAAGTAAAATTACTATTATAAGGCTTCCCTGGTGGCCCAGTGGTAATGCAGAAGACATGTGTTCAATCCCTGATCTGGAAGATGCCACATGGTGCAAAGCAACTAAGCGTGTGCACCACAACGACTGAGCCAGTGCTCTAGAGCACAGGAGGTACAACCACTGAGCTCACAAGCCACAGCTATTGAAGCCCACACAGCTGAGAGCCCGTGTTCTGCAACAAGAAGCCACTGCAACAAGAAGCCTGTGCACTGTAACTAGAGAGCAGCCCCTGCTCAAGAAACTAGAGAAACACCCACACACCAACAAGGACCCAGTACAGCCCAAAATAAATAAATTACTATTATAAATAAGCTGTAAGAATATACTATACAGCAAAGGGAACAGACTCCATTTTTATAATAGCTATAAATAGTACAACCATTAAAGATAGTGAAACACTGTGTTATACACATGAAACTTATTTAGTATTATAAATCAGCACTATTTCAATTTAAAAAAAAAAAGAGGAAGGAGAAACTACCCTCTTTTTTTAAATGCAAGTGATGTAAGACCAAATTCCATCTGTGGATTTTGTTTGATCCTGATTTGAATAAATCAACTACAAAAAGACAAGTGAAATAATTGAGAAAATTTAACATGCACTGGGTAATAGATGACACCAAAGAATTACAGACTGTCTGTTTTGTTGTGTGATAACAGCATTGTGGCTAAATAAAAAAATGTCAATGTTTTTACTTGTCTTCTACTTCTGTGTATGCTGGCAGATTCCCATAACTTGAAAAGAGAAAGAATATAAGAAGAAAAATTGAAGTCAGCAAGTTCTGACAACTCTTTGAAGGAATTCTGTTGCAAAGAAGAGCAAAGAAATACTGAAAATGGGAGCCTGATGGAAAAGTGGGGCAAAAAAACAATTCTTTTAAATGAGAGAAATAGCAGCACATCTGCATGTTTGTAAACTGATGAGAATGTAATGATCCAGTAAACAGTAAAAGTAATGACATAAAAGAGCAGGGAGAATTACTAAAGTACTGTATTTTAGTAACAGAGAAGTTGGGATCTAGTTCCCTAGCGGTATATCTAGAGTAACTGGTGAACAGACAGACAATATGGGTACAGAAGGTAATAGGTGAAAACACGTGGTGGTAGGAGTACGTGGATGCCCCTGACTGCTTCAATTTTCTCAGTGAAACAGGAAGCTAGGTCATCCTAAGACTGAAAATAGAGAAGAGTAATTAGGACTTTAAGGGAAGAGTAGGAGGCATGAAATGAGTCAACTAAAACAGCAGGAGAATGAACAGACTAGGAAAATAAAATATTTTTAGTTTAAGCAATGCAGAAGTCTTCATGCATTAGTGGTCATATATGTAAAGTGAGACCAGTCAGTCAGACCTGTGTATTCTTCCCCAGCCACACCCAGCTGCATGAGTGCTGACATGAAGTAAGCAGAAGGTTGGGTTTAAACAGCACTGAAGTGGTGCCAATGACATGAGAAGTTAAGGAAATTAATGGTATATGCAAAAGTGTAATTATAAATTTCAACAAATAATTTAAGTTTGGTAAGGAGAAGAAAAAAAGAACATCAAGGAGAAAAGGACCTAAAAGCATTAGCAGGATCAGTTGAAGTCAGAGCACCAGAATAAGAGGACAAGTGAGAGAAGCAGCGGTGGTCAGAGAATAAGAATTGTGGAACTGAGAGTACATAAGGCTTAGTCATTCATAATGACCAAATCCAGGGGTGACTATGGAAACGAACAGTGAAGGTGTAACACCCAACACAGGAAATCAGGTGAAAAGAGGAGTTCAAGACACTCAAGAAGGTATTAGAAGGACCATCTTTGCGCACACTGAAATCATCCAGAAATCTACATATTATAAACTTTCTCCAATCAGTATGTTACTGTTGTTACAAGTAAACTTCATATCTTAAAATTTAATAACAAACATTATAAACATGTCACCACAAGCCATTCAAACTACTATGCTCTGGCATACCATGTTTGTTCAATAATGGGTACCATTTCACAGATAAAAAGAAAGTTTTAATATAACTTTACCCAACTCACTCTTAACTACTTTTTCAGTTTTTGACAAATGGAGCATGTTTTTAATTCATATTCCTACTACAACTAAGTATCAGGGTTTTAATTAAAATTGATTATCCTCACGCCAGCCTCTTGAATTAAAAAAAAAAAAACAACAACATATATTTATATCTCTGACACAGCTCCTGGCTTAAAGCAATAATTCAAAACTATATATTCCTTTCTATCGAAGGAGATAGATAATACTATGAATCTACACAATTATATAAAATTTACTTCAGTATCTATTGGGGCTTCCCTGGTGGCTCAGAGAATAAAGAATCTGCCTGCAATGTGGGAGACACAGGTTTGATCCCTGGCTTGGGAAGATTCCTTGGAGAAGGGAATGGCAACCCGCTCCAGTGTTCTTGCCTAAAGAACTCTATGGACAGAGAAGCCTGGCAGGCTACAGTCCATGGGCTCACAAAGAGTCAGACACAACCAAATGACTTACTTTCACTACTTTCAGTACCTATTATTTCTAGAAAAGATTCCTGAATTTTCATGTATGAATCCACCTTGGGCCTGAGAAGTTCTATTTATACAATTCCAGAGTTGATTAAATCCTGAATATAAAGTTTTGGAGTTGATTAGGAAATCAACACTTCTATAACACCTCCCAACACCCCCCTGACTCAAATTTCAGAAAAAAAGTGAGGTAGCAACCAATAAGGTTGTTAGTGATACTAATGATGGAACCCAATTTCCTGGCACTTCAGTTCAGTTCAGTCGCTCAGTTGTGTCCAACTCTTTGCGACCCATGGACTGCAGCACGCCAGGCTTCCCTGTCCATCATCAACTCCTGGAGCTTGCTCAAACTCATGTCCATTGAGTCAGTGATGCCATCCAACCATCTCATCCTCTGTTGTCCCCTTCTCCTCCTGCCTTCAATCTTTCCCAGCATCAGGGTCTTTTCAAATGAGTCAGTTCTTCACATCAGGTGGCCAAAGTATTAGAGCTTCAGTACCAGTACTTTCAATGAATATTCAGGACTGATTTCCCTTAGGACTGACTGGTTTTATCTTGCAGTCCAAGGGACTCTCAAGAGTCTTCTCCAACACCACAGCTCAAAAGCATCAATTCTTCAGCGCTCAGCTTTCTTTATAGTCCAACTCTCATATCCATACATGAATACTGGAAAAACCATAGCTTTTGACTAGGTCTGTTGTTTCATGTCCAGGTCTAACTGTTGCTTTTTGACCTGCGTACAGATTTCTCAGGATGCAGGTCAGGTGGTCTGGTATTGCCATCTCTTTCAGAATTTTCCACAGTTTGGGGTGATCCACACAGTCAAAGGCCTGGCTCCTATCTTTCCACTGTTTTTCATGGCCTAGGCAGAATGTAATGGTAACATACCATATCTTACTGACACATTACTTACTGTGGTATGATGAGATATATTGCCAACAATGTTGAGGTTTTTGAGCAGCTGGGGAGAGCCACTATACTGTCCGGAGATCTGCTTCCTGACTTCAGCAGCCACAGTTCTGCAACAAAAAAAGCAAATATATTGTTTGCAAAAAAGAAATCAGCCTAATTTAAAATGGGAGAAAGCTAAGTATATTAAAAGTTCATTTAAAGAATAACAAAATCTAAGCATAGTAGTAAGGTTATAGATTCATAAGCTAATTTAGTAAATACTGCTTATAATTATAGTAGAACGTCTTTATAATGCTGATGCAGGGTACAAAACTAACAGTCAACTTACACAAGGCTTCTTTTTGTATATGACATTTCAAGGAAATATTCTGGCTTATGATAGAGCTGAAAGCTATAAGAAGTATATATTATAAAGTATATAAATTTTAAGGATATAAAATTAATTCTAAAATACTTTATAAACAATATTCAGGCCCGATAAAATTATTCCCTATTTTTACTTAACTAATAAAAACTGTCTGCATACTCTGGTATTAATGGCTTTCTATACTTCGACCCTAATCACCTCTTCAGCTTTCATATTCTATCTCAAATTCTTCTCAATGAACATAAATTGCTTCCTAGAATGCTGCTTCTCTCCTGTACCCGCAAATTCAACTCAACTATTTTAAAGGTAAAACTCAAATGGCAAGACTTCCATAAAAGCTTCTTGACTCACCACAGCTAAAATAATATCCTTCTTTAAAACTCAGAGCATTCATCATAACCTAACTCGCATTTTTCTCCTTCCTAGTTATTTTTTCCACATTCGTGTATGCCCTATATAAACAGAGGCAATGGTTTCGTTTACTGCTATTTTCCCTAAAATATTTGGCATGTGGCACTTAAAACAGAGAAATGTTTTTTCCCCTCTGGGCCAGCTTGATGATACTTTTGTTCTGGAGTGTTCTTAAATTAATGGTTGAATTCAGAGCCCTAAACATCTTAATGCCCATTCAAATTTCCAGCTGAATTTCTAGACAACCTCACTTTCCAAAAATTATCTGAATATTATATGATATAGTCTTTAGCCTCTTCTCTTCCATACTTCCTTACCTTTTTCATATTCAACCACTCCCCACATACCTCTTGAGCACTGTTATGAGCTGACTACTCAATTAGAAATTTTTGATATAAAGGTAAAAGAGTTATTTTTTAAGGCTCAAGGCTGAATTAGCTCAACTTTTTCTTTACTTGAAGTGCTTTAGATCATATTTGTGTTTCATAAAAAGTTAATTTGTTATTTATAATTGCCAAAAGTTGGAAGCTTATTCAACAGGTAAAAAGATAAACAAATTGTAGTACATTCACACAATGGAATACTATTCAGCAACTAAAAAAAAAAAAAAAAAATGTGCTAGCAAGCCAAAGAGATGAGACATGGAAGAACCTTAAGAGAATACTGCTAAGCGAAAGAGACAAGGTACTATATGATTCCACCTACATGACATTCTGGAAAAGACAAAAGTATGGAGAGGAGAAAAAAAAACAAAAACAGCGGTTGCCAGGGGTTATAGGAGGAAAGAAAAGGAAGAGATGAATAAGTAATGCACAGGGGACTTTTAGGACAGTGAAACTATTCTCTATGATACTATTATAATAGATATTATAATAGATACATATACTGTACATTTGTCAAAACCTAAAGAATGCACAACACAACACAAAGCGTAAACCCAATGTAATTTTTGGACTTTAACTAATAATGTATTAGTATTGGCTTATCTATTATAACAAAGGTTTCACATTAATCCAAGATGTTAATAATAGGGGATACTTGGTTGGGGTATAAACATGGGTGATCTCTTCACTTTCCACTTTTCTTTAAATCTAAAACTTCTACCCAAAAAGTCTTAAGTTTTTTTGTTTTTTTTTTAAAGCAAATGAATAAAAAAGACTGACAACAGACAAGGGAGGAAGAGAAGAGCATGAAGAAACCATTAGAGGTTAGAGATGAAAGCTAAAGAGAAAAGGTAACCTTTGAAGGAGAATACAGATCGAGGAGAGGGCAAAGGGCAAAGTCTGTAAAGCACTGGCTGTGAGACGACAGGAACGTTTACTTCAGTTTATGGCTCCCCTCAGGTCTTTTAACGACGCCTATCCACTGTGAATGTTCATCAGGTTTAAAGGCCTTACAACCTCCTGATGGGTTGCCAAGACTGAGACGAAAATATGAAAATGCTTTAAAGAGAGAGAGAGAGAGAGAGGCAGAGAACAAATATTATATCTCTAACTTCCTCAGTGCTACTTAACTCAGTCTACCAACCTCAACACTACCTCAGCGTTTTCTGTTTTTCAGTGTTTCTGTGGCTAAACCATGAGTAATCTGAATTGTAAACTGCTATATTTCATTAAGGTCAAGATCTCATTAATTGTTAAGGCTTGCTGTTATTTCAGGTACAGCTAAGAAAGAAAAGCCTCATTAATTAACCATTACACCATCAATTAATTGAAAGACATACTCCGATTTCACAAAAATGGTAAAAAATGAAATAAAACTTAAAATATTACTTCCAAAAGAGACAATATTTTGCTTAATAACAGAGACATGCAATCTCCACATTACAAATATTTGTCTTATGTGTATAAGACATTTCCCCCAAAGAGAAAATCAGCAAAAATTTGTAAAATAAGAACCATTTCCAAACTGAGATATAATGGTAATAAAAATATCTGCAACCCAGCAAAGGATGTATTTATATTAAGACCCTCTACATGAAAAGATTTCCTCAACAGTAATTGAGGAAATTTTCCCAAACAGAAAAGTCTCTCTTAACTACACCATGGTCCAAAGAATGCATGACAAGTAATGTAATAAATATAGTTCCTGATATCAGTTAAAAGCCTTTATCATAGATACTTTTTTGATAATTTTTCCTATTCCTAATGTAGCTCATATAGTAAAGCAATACAAGAAATTCTTTTTACTTCTAATAAGCTATTAACATCAATAGCAAAGTGGAAAGAGGTCAAAAATCCCACAGTTACTTATGCTCTTAAATTATAATAGCAGAATATCTTCTTCCCCTCCCTGAAGAACATGATCCAATATTTGACCTATTTATCTCCTTACCAACTCTCACCAGCTCCACAAACTCCCTTACTATGTCAACATGCATTACAGTTTTTCCAACAAAAAATGCACTCACTAAGACCATTCATCATGAGACATTAGAAATAACAAACAAAGCGTTCACATTCTGAGGGAAAATTATGTTGCATGTAGCATTTCATCTAACCTCATCCCACTTTCAGATGCCCGATCAACCATGATTTCCAAATGTCTCAAGCCTAATCTGGGCCTCTCTCATCTCTACTCATTCTTCATGGGTCCAGAGGAAACGCCCAGGTGAAGATGATAGGTGGATTCTTTACCACTGAGCCACCTGGGAAACCAAAAGAGAGTTTAGACTAAAATAAAATAAGTTAGTTGAGCTACTCCTATAAAGTTTACAAAAAAAAAAAAAAAGTCTGCAATGTAATATGTCAAATAAAAATAATATCTCTTGGAACTGGTACTGTTTACACTGAAGACAGAACTCAGGGAAGAAGTGTAAGGGAATATACTATGGAATATACCAGGTAAGGGAACATATCAAAGACAAGGCAAAAGGGCTAACTAAAAAGCCCCAAAAGAAAAAAAGGTAAGAACAGATGGTACTCCAATGCTGTGACTATACAAGTCCAAGACTGATGACCAACAGGCTGAATCATAGTTGGACCATTGTGTATAGTTGCTATTAAAGACAAAAAGAGGCAAAAATAAATAAACAAATGCAACACTGTATCACTTTCTAAGTATTTGTGCAAAATTGGGGGCAGGAAGAGATGGGGACGCCAGAGGATGAGATGGCTGGATGGCATCACTGACTCAATGGACTTGAGTCTGAGTGAACTTCGGGAGTTTGTGATGGACAGGGAGGCCTGGAGTGCTGAGATTCTTGGGGTTGCAAAGAGTCGGACACGACTGAGCAACTGAACTGAACTGAACTGAATCAGACCTATATAATCATAAGTTTACTTTTTAAATCTGTGAGTCTATTTCTGCTTTGTAGTAACTTCATTTGTGTGTGTGTGTGTGTGTGTGTGTGTGTATGGTTATCAGGGGAGGATGAGATAGGAAGGGATAGTTAGGGAGTTTGGAATTGACATATACACTGCACCCCACCCCAGTACTTTTGCCTGGAAGATCCCATGGACGGAGGAGCCTGGTAGGCTCCAGTCCATGGGGTCGCTAAGAGTTGGACACGACTGAGAGGCTTCACTTTCACTTTTCACTTTCATGCATTGGAGAAGGAAATGGCAACCCACTCCAGTGTTCTTGCCTGGAGAATCCCAGGGACAGGGGAGCCTGGTGAGCTTCCGTCTATGGGGTCGCACAGAGTTGGACACGACTGAAGCGACTTAGCAGCAGCAGCAGCAGCAGCAACACAACACTGTTAGTCAACTATCAGTTCAGTTCAGTTCAGTCGCTCAGTCATGTCCAACTCTTTGTGACCCCATGAATTACAGCATGCCAGGCCTCCCTGTCCAGCACCAACTCCCGGAGTTCACTCAGACTCACGTCCATCGAGTCAGTGATGCCATCCAGCCATCTCATCCTCTGTCGTCCCCTTCTCCTCCTGCCCCCAATCCCTCCCAGCATCAGAGTCTTTTCCAATGAGTCAACTCTTCGCATGAGGTGGCCAAACTACTGGAGTTTCAGCTTTAGCATCATTCCTTCCAAAGAAATACACCAATATAAAATAAAAAGTTTAAAAACAAGCAAAAACAAACCTGTATATCTAATATCTAGATCACAAAAAATACAGAAAACAGTATTAACAATACCAAAAAAGGCAATTAGACAAAAACCAAAAGAAAAGTCATGTCTCTAACAAGTCAACATGATGAATAAATAAACGCAGTGGGCTAAGCTTTAGCACAAAAAAAGACATAAGGCTAAAAATTAAAGTCTATTCAAAAAGAGAAAGAAAGACTTAAATATAACCAAATACAATGAATAGTTCTTAACTGGATCCTGGTTTGAACAAGATATTTCTAAGGATAATGAGAAATTTGAACACGGACAAGGTATTACATAATTAAGAATTAGTGTTTTTTTAATGTGGGAAACAGTGTTATAATAATGGAGGAAAATGTCCTTATATTTTAGAAAGGCAAATGAGGTTTATAATTTACCTTAAGGGCTTAAAACTCCCCAGTTATTACTACTCTGCCTTAACAGAGAAAACTAGAAAACTAAATAGGGAATACAGGTATGGCAAATATTTCTTCAAGAAGTGTATCATATCTTCTGTACCTTCCTGACTGATTAATTCTGCCTCTTTTACTCAGGTTAGACACTCATCCTCTGTGCTTTCAAAGCACTATGTTTATCCTCATTCATTCAAAGCAATGGAGTTTCCAGGAGGCTCGTTCAGATAGGCAGCGGACTAGTCAGACTGTTTTCCATGGTGGAATGAGAACCTGGCATTGCAGAGAGTTTGATATCAGCAATAGGAAAACCAATGTTTGTAAACATTCTCTTGAAGCACATAAATTGCAATGTAGGTTTTTACTAGAATGGTAGTAATGCAACCCACAAACGTAAAGGTATGGTGGGGGAAAAGAGTCTGGTGAAATATGAAAGATTTGGCTTCTCAGACCTGGCACACTCACTTTTCAGAGGTACCTTTGCAACCTCCTTGAAGAATGACTGAAGCCAAGGAAACTTTAATTCTGACAGGAGTATGTCTCTTTTTCTGTATAAATGTCTCAAAAGACGTTAATTTCTGCCATTAAAGAAAATGTGTATTGTTTTTAACTGTCTGGCGGCACTTTCCTATAAAAAACTACCTCACTGTGATAACTGAGTAAATAAATAGCATGTATCAAACTGTTCTGAAATCTATTTACCTGTCTCCTTACAAGGAACTAAGCAATTAGTTTTACCTAGCTTAGTACCCTCTAGGTGAGTGCCTAGAACACTCTGGGTGCTTAATAAAGTTTAAAAACCTGAAGTGAAAAATATGAGACAATATAGAAATTCAGAAAATTCAACAGCGGCCACAGAACTGGAAAATGTCACTTTTCATCCCAATCCCAAAGAAAGGCAATGCCAAAGAATGTTCAAACTACTGCAGAACTGCACTCATCTCACACGCAAGCAAAGTAATGCTCAAAATTCTCCAAGCCAGGCTTCAGCAATATGTGAACTGTGAACTTCCAGATGTCCAAGCTGGATTTAGAAAAGCAGAGGATCCAGAGATCAAATTGCCAACATCCGCTGGATCATCAAAAAAGCAAGAGAGTTCAAAAAAACCTACTTCTGCTTTATTGACTACACCAAAGCCTTTGACTGTGTAGATCAAAACAAACTGTGAAAAATTCTTCAAGAGATGGGAATACCAGACCACCTTACCTGCCTCCTGAGAAGTCTATACGCAGGTCAAGAAACAACAGTTTAGAAGTGGACATGGAACAATGCACTGGTTCCAAATTGGGAAAGGATTATGTCAAGGCTGTATTTTGTCATCCTACTTATTTAACTTATATGCAGAATACATCATGCAAAATGCCAGGCTGGATGAAGCACAAGCAGGAATCAAGACTGCCAAGAGAAATATCAATAACCTCAGATATGCAGATGACACCACCCTTATGGCAGAAAGTGAAGAGGAACTAAAGAGCCTCTTGATGAAAGTGAAAGAGGAGAGTGAAAAAGCTGGCTTAAAACTCAACATTCAAAAAACTAAGATCATGGCATCCAGTTCTATCACTTCATGGCAAATAGATGGGGAAACAACAGAACAGTGAGAAACTTTATTTTCTTGGTCTCCAAAATCACTGCAGATGGTGACTGCAGCCATGAAATTAAAAGACACTTGCTCCTTGGAAGAAAAGCTATGACCAACCTAGATAGCATGTTAAAAAGCAGAGACATCACTTTGCCAACAAAGGTCTATCTAGTCAAGGCTACGGTTTTTCCAGTAGTCATGTATGGATATGAGAGTTGAACCATAAAGAAAGCTAAGTACCAAAGCTTTTGAACTGTGGTGTTGGAGAAGACTTTTGAGAGTACCTTGGACAGCAAGAAAATCAAACCAGTCCATCCTAAAGGAAATCAGTCCTGAATATTCATTGGAAGGACTGATGCTGAAGCTGAAGCTCCAGTACTTTGGCCACCTGATGTGAAGAACTGACTCATTTGAAAAGACCCTGATGCTGGGAAAAATTGAAGATAGGAGGAGAAGGGGAAGATAGAGGATGAAATGGCTGGATGGCGTCACCAGCTTGATGGACATGAGTTTGAGCAAGCTCTGGGAGTTGGTGATGGACAGGGAAGCCTGGTATGCTGCAGTCCACGAGGTCACAAAGAGACAGACATGACTGAGAGACTGAACTGAGAGAAAAATTCATAATTCCTCCTCCCAAAAAAGTAGTTCAATAAGAATGCTAGAATGGAACAATTGATATGAACTTCTTGACAGCAGGAATTACATCTTATTAATCTTTACATCTTCAATGTCTAAGATAATGAGACAATGGCAGGGGGAGAAAGTAGAATGGAGAGACAAGTATAAGAGTGGAGAGAAAGAAAAGGAGGTAAGAAAAAAGGATGAACTTACAGACTTACCCAGTATATGAACTTTCCAAATGCTTATCAGAGTAAACTAACCTATAAGTATTCTTGGTTTCTAATTGATTGAAAGGAGACAAGAAGTATACCTTTTTATCTATTACTGTCAAATAATCAGGTAAGTGCTTGCTGGGGAGGAAAAAAGTCTGAATCAGCAGAGGAGTTCTAAATGTATATAACTTTTTCTTTAAGAGCCTAGTAACATCATTACTATCCCATTTGTTAAGTGGTAAATTTAAAAACTACTACTGAATCATAATGCTCTCCTATTCTATGTGAAACTCTTCTTTTAAACAATGTTTTAATAAAACAACATGTTTACTTATCTCAAAGTAGTCTCTAATATGTCTTTAGCAAATCTGCAAAGGGCTGGTTCCAGAACTACACTTAAAACTCTTTACCATTACATAAATACAGTTACTATGAGAAGTAGAGAAAATAAGATTTCCCACTATGGAGAAAAGACAAAACAACTTGATAAAAGAAGACATCTTTAAAAAAAAAAAAAAAAAGGAAAATGTACATGGTACTGCGGCATCCCAGGTGGCACTAGTGGTAAAGAACCCACCTGCCACTGCAAGAGACTTAAGAGATGAGATGTAAGAGATGCAGGTTGGATCCCTGGCTGGGGAAGAGCCCCTGGAGGAGAAGCTTGGCAGTGCATGGGGGTCGGAGAGTCTGGACACAACTGGAGTGACTTAGCATGCACACACATACACGGTATTAAAAACTCAAACTTGCACTTCCCATGGTGGTCTAGTGGTTAAGACTTCGTGCTCCCAATACAAGGAGCATGGGTTTGATCTTCCCTGGTCCGGGAAGATTCCACATGCTATGTGGTGCAGCCAAAATTTAATTAATTAATTAATTAAATCTCCAACTTCACAAAGAAGTAAAAACAAAAACAAAAGGTCTATTTCTCTACCCTTTCCAATCCCCAATCCCATTCCCCACATGTGACCACTTAATGTTTTCTTAGGGAGCCTTCAAGAAAAAGATGTGTGTGTATAAGAAATTCTTACTTTTTAATACTCACATATAACATCATACATAATTCTTTTCTTGGTATCTTACATTATACACTTAATATATCTTGAGACTCTTTCTGTATCAGCACACAAAATTAATAATAATATTCTATCAATGTTTACCAAGCACTTACAATGCACCAGATATTGTTTACAGTGTAAAATTTCTTATACCTCATTTAATCTTCAGAAAAACTCTATGAAGTGGGCACTATAAGAGGATACTGAAATTTCAAGAAGTTCAGATCATATTAACCAATAAGGAATAGCCCTAAGATCTGAACTTAGAGCACTTACTCTTAACCACTTTTCTCCTCTTATCTAACACTGTGTCCATGAAATGGATAAACTGCAACATATTTAACCACTCTCTACTGGTAGACATTTAAGCTATTTCTGGTCTGCAAAATTCATCACTAGAATGTAAGCTTCATTGAGAGATTTTGGTCTAAATCAAGAATTACGGGTGATTTTTACTTTCTCTTTTGGGCCTTTGTATTTCCAAATTTCCTGCAGTATTATACATTAATCTACAGCAAGAAAAAATAGGCATTTTTAGATAAATGTCAAAAATAGAGCAACTTTCCCAGGCTTATAAGGTAGACGCTGCGTTCGAATTCAGATCCATAAAACTTTGAAGGCCTCTTTCCATGGAAGGAAAGTTTCTAAAGGTATATAATTCTAATTATAGTTCATACTGGGCTTCTCTGGTGGCTCAGTGGTAAAGAATCCACCTGCCAATGCAGGAGACATAAGTTCGATGCCTGGGTCAAGAAGATCCCCTGGAGAAGAAAGTGGCAGCCCACTCCAGTATTCTTGCCTGGGACAGTCCCATGGACAGAGGAGCCTGGCAGGCTACAATCCTTGGGGTCACAAAAAAGAGTCAGACACAACTTAGAGACTGAATGACAACAAATATTTCATATTAATGATTTCTCTATTCTCCAAAATCTAGCCTATGAGGTCAGTTAAAGATACCCAGCGAAAATGTCTGATACACATTAACATATTAATAGGAACACTATAATAATTACTTCTACTGGTATGATTGCTTTCCTATCTTTCATGAATGGTTAAATAAAACTCCCACCTGAGGCACTGTCATTCATAAGTTATCCTGCATTAAATTCTTTATGAATCTACATCCAGAGTGGACCAGTAATGACTAAAAGTCCAAGAAAACAAAAACACATACAGGTTGATTTGTGAAACCAAAGAACAGAAATAATCCTTCTTTATAATACACTTCACATTTAAGATAGAGTTTCTTTGGGGGAAGAATAAAAAAAAAAAAAAAAAGGATGTCAGATGACCCATGTATCCCATCTGACCCTATCTGGGGATAATATTTAAGTTAAAGATTCAGAAAGCACTGTATTAAAAAGACTTGGAGGTTTCCATCATTCTGATGTACAGCATTTCACTATTATCTCAATTTCCTCACCTAAAACATGGCACTAACAATGCTCCCTACTTCATGGAACATATTAAACATAGAAAAAAATTTAAAATCTTAGTATTTGTAAAAATTACAAATCACTGACCTTAAATTGGCTACTAAAAAGAAAACTGAAGGGGGAAAATCCATACTGTAAAAAGTCAAAATCCTCCCAAAAGGAGGTAAGTATACTTTAATTCCACTAGTTCAGGAAAATAAAGCCAGAATCTCCTTACCCATAAACTATAACACTGTATACCAAGGTAAGATAACATATAAATTATATTCTGGTGTAAACTGTATACAATTAGTTGTTAAACTCTGTTCAGCTTAAAGACTTCTCAAATCTTTGTCCCCTGCTTCAGTTTCCTACACTACCTGCCTCAGTTCAGTTCAGTTAAGTCGCTTAGTCGTGTCCAACTCTTTGCAACCCCATGGAATACAGCACGCCAGGCCTCCCTGTCCATCACCAACTCCTGGAGTTTACTCAAGCTCATGTCCATCGAGTTGGTGTTGCCATCCAACCATCTCATTCTCTGTCGTCCCCTTCTCCTCCTGTCTTCAATCTTACCCAGCATCAGGCTCTTTTATAATGAGTCAGTTCTTTCCATCAAGTGGCCAAAGTACTGGAGCTTCAGCTTCAGCATCAGTCCTTCCAAAGAATAGTCGGTGTCGATTTCCTTTAGGATGGACTGGCTGGATCTCCTAGCTGTGCAAGGGACTCACAAGAGTCTTCTCCAACACCACAGTTCAAAAGCATCAATTCTTCGGTGCTCAGCTTTCTTTATAGTCCAAATCTCACATCCATACATGAATACTGGAAAAACCACAGCTTTGACTAGATGAACTTTTGTTGGCAAAGTAATGGCTCTGCTTTTTAATATGCTGGCTAGGTTGGTCATAGCTTTTCTTCTAAGGAGCAACCGTCTTTTAATTTCATGGCTGCAGTCACCATGTGCTGTGACTTTAGAGGCCAAGAAAATAGTCTCTCACTGTTTCCACTGTTTCTCCATCTATTTGCCATGCAGTGATGGGACCAGATACCATGATCTTAGCTTTCTGAATGTTGAGTTTTAAGCCAACTTTTTCACTCTTCTCTTTCACTTTCATCAAAAGGCTCTTTAGTTCTTCTTCACTTTCTGCCATAAGGGTGGTGTTCCTCTGCATATCTGAAGTTACTGATATTTCTCCCGGGAATCTTGATTCCTTCCTGTGCTTCATCCAGCATGGCATTTCACATGATGTACTGTGCATATAAGTAAAATAAGCAGGGTGACAATATACAGCCTTGACATACTCCCTTTTCCTATTTGGAACCAGTCTGTTGTTCCATGTCCAGTTCTAACTGTTGCTTCTTGACCTGCATACAGATTTCTCAGGATGCAGGTCAGGTGGTCTGGTATTCCCATCTCTTTCAGAATTTTCCACAGTTTGTTATGATTCACACAGTCAAAGGCTTTGCTGGAGTCAATAAAGCAAAAGTAGGTGTTTTTCTAGAATGCTATTGCTTTTTCGATGATCCAACGGATGCTGGCAGTTTGATCTCTGGTTCTTCTGCCTTTTCTAAATCCAGCTTAAACATCTGGAAGTTCACAGTTCACATACTGTTGAAGCCTGGCTTGGAGAATTTTGAGCATTACTTTGCTAGCATGTGGAATGAGTGCAATTCTGCAGTAGTTTGAACATTCTTTGGCGTTGCCTTTCTTTGGGATTGGAATGAAAACTGACTTTTTCCTGCCCTCTGGCCACTGCTGAGTTTTCCAAATTTGCTGACATATTGATTGCAGCACTTTCACAGTGTCGTCTTTCAGGATTTGAAATAGCTCAAATGGAATTCTATCACCTCTAGTAGCTTTGTTTGTAGTGATGCTTCCTAAGGCCCACTTGACTTCACACTCCAGGATGTCTGGCTCTAGGAGAGTGATCACACCATCATGGTTATCTGGGTCATGAACATTATTTGTGACATTATCTGTTACATAACATTATCTGTAGGCAGGTAATAGTTAAATGTTTAACTTAAACTTTTATAGTTAACTTAAATAGTTAAACTTAATAATGACAGCTTTCCTCCCAAGACTGGAATGAAAGCAAGGATGTGCATTCTCACCATTTCTATTCAACACTATACCAAAGGATCCAGGCAGTGGAATTCAGGAAAGGAGAAAAGGAAGAAGGAAGGAAGGAAGGAAGGGAGAAGGGAAGGGAAAGAGGGGAGAGAGAAAGAGGGAAGGAAAGGGAAGAAATTAAAGGCATTAAGATTGGAAAGGAAGAAATAAACTCTTTACTCACAGGTAATACATCAAAAAGTTTAAGGAATCCACCAAACATCTCAAGAATAAATGAGTTCAGCAAGGTCAGAAGATACAAATTTAACATTCAAAATTCAGTTGCATTTCTACATACTAGCAAAAAACTCACCAAAAATAATTCTTTAATTCCATTCATGATAACATCAAAAACAATAAAATACTTAAAAATATATTTAACAAAAATGTAAGACTTACACACTGAAAAATTTTACTAAGAGAAATCAATAAAGCTCTAAATAAATGAAGACACAGCCTGTTTTCATGGATCTGAAGACTTAATATTGCTGATGGCAACTCTCCCAAGCTAATCTACAGATTCAATGTAATCCTTAGCAAAATCCTAAAAGAACAGTTGCAGCATTGGCAAAATTCATGTTGATACTGATCCTAAAATGCCTGCAGAAATGTAAAAAACAATTTTAAAAAAGAAAGTTGAAAGACTTACACTTCCAGCTATCAAATTTTACTATAAAGTAACAGTAATCAGAACAGTTTGATATTGCAAAGACAGATTAAAGATCCATGATTTCTCACAAGGTATGAAGTCAATTCATACCTTGCAAAGATGGTCTTTCCAACAAAGACTACTGCAACAACTGAACATTCACATGCAAAAGATGAATTTAGACCCTCATCTCATGCCATGCACAAAAACTAATGCAAAATGGATCATAAACCAAAAGTAAAAGCTAAAACTTCTAGAAGAAAACAGAGAAGGAAACCCTAAGCATGAATTATGCAGTCTTAGATAACAACACCAAAATCAAAATCCACAAAAAGAAAATTACTGAATTAGACTTCATCAAAATTTAAAGTCTTTGTGCTTCAAAATTCACCACTAAGAAAATGAAAAAACAAACCAGACAGGAGAAAATATTTGCATGCTGCTGATACTGCTGCTGCTGCTAAGTCACTCCAGTCGTGTCCGACGCTGTGTGATCCCACAGACGGCAGCCCACTAGGCTCCCCCGTCCCTGGGATTCTCCAGGCACGAACACGGGGAGTGGGTTGCCATTTCCTTCTCCGATGGATGAAAGTGAAAAGTGAAAGGTAAGTCGCTCAGTCGTGTCCGACTCTCAGCGACCCCATGGACTGCAGCCTACCAGGCTCCTCAGTCCATGGGATTTTCCAGGCAAGAGTATTGGAGTGGGGTGCCATTGCCTCATGTGTCTAAAAAAGGACCTGTATCTAAAATGTATAAAGAACTCTTACTACTCAGATCAGATCAGATCAAATCAGTCGCTCAGATCAGATCAGATAGTCGCTCAGTCGTGTCCGACTCTTTGCGACCCCATGAACTGCAGCACGCCAGGCCTCCCTGTCCATCACCAGCTCCCGGAGGTCACCCAGACTCATACCCATCGAGTCAGTGATGCCATCCAGCCATCTCATCCTCTGTCGTCCCCTTCTCCTCCTGCCCTCAATCCCTCCCAGCATCAGAGTCTTCTCCAATGAGTCAACTCTTCGCATGAGGTGGCCAAAATACTGGAGTTTCAGCTTTAGCATCATTTCTTCTAAAGAAATTCCAGGATTGATCTCCTTCAGAATGGACTGGTTGGATCTTCTTGCAGTCCAAGGGACTCTCAAGAGTCTTCTCCAACACCACACTTCAAAAGCATCAATTCTTCGGCGCTCAGCCTTCTTCACAGTCCAGCTCTCACATCCATACATGACCACAGGAAAGACCATAGCCTTGACTAGGCGAACCTTTGTTGGCAAAGTAATGTCTCTGCTTTTGAATATGCTATCTAGGTTGGTCATAACTTTCCTTCCAAGGAGTAAGCGTCTTTTAATTTCATGGCTGCAGTCACCATCTGTGGTGATTTTGGAGCCCAGAAAAATAAAGTCTGACACTGTTTCCACTGTTTCCCCATCTATTTCCCATGCAGTGATGGGACCAGATGCCATGATCTTCATTTTTCTGAATGTTGAGCTTTAAGCCAACTTTTTCACTCTCCTCTTTCACTTTCATCAAGAGGCTTTTGAGTTCCTCTTCACTTTCTGCCATAAGGGTGGTGTCATCTGCATATCTGAGGTTATTGATATTTCTCCCAGCAATCTTGATTCCAACTTGTGTTTCTTCCAGTCCAGCGTTTCTCATGATGTACTCTGCATATAAGTTAAATAAACAGGGTGACAATATGCAGCCTTGACGTACTCCTTTTCCTATTTGGAACCAGTCTGTTGTTCCGTGTCCAGTTCTAACTGTTGCTTCCTGACCTGCATACAGATTTCTCAAGAGGCAGATCAGCTGGTCTGGTATTCCCACCTCTTTGAGAACTTTCCACAGTTTATTGTGATCCACACAGTCAAAGGCTTTGGTATAGTCAATAAAACGGAAATAGATGTTTTTCTGGAACTCTCTTCCTTTTTCCATGATCCAGCGGATCTTGACAATTTCATCTCTGGTTCCTCTGCCTTTTCTAAAACCAGCTTGAACATCAGGAAGTTCACGGTTCACATATTGCTGAAGCCTGGCTTGGAGAATTTTGAACATTACTTTACTAGCGTGTGAGATGAGTGCAATTGTGCAGTAGTTTGAACATTCTTTGGCATTGCCTTTCTTTGGGATTGGGATGAAAACTTACCTTTTCCAGTCCTGTGGCCACTGCTGAGTTTTCCAAATTTGCTGGCATATTGAGTGCAGCACTTCCACAGCATCATCTTTCAGGATTTGGAATAGCTCCACTGGAATTCCATCACCTCCACTAGCTTGGTTCATAGTGATGCTTTCTAAGGCCCACTTCACTTCACATTCCAGGATATCTGGCTCTAAGTCAGTGATCACACCATCATGATTATCTGGGTCGTGAAGATCTTTTTTGTACAGTTCTTCTGTGTATTCTTGCCACCTTTCTTAATATCTTCTGCTTCTGTTAGGTCCATACCATTTCTGTCCTTTATCGAGCCCATCTTCGCATGAAATGTTCCTTTGGTATCTCTGATTTTCTTGAAGGGATCCCTAGTCTTTCCAATTCTGTTGTTTTCCTCTATTTCTTTGCATTGTTCGCTGAAGAAGGCTTTCTTATCTCTTCTTGCTATTCTTTGGAACTCTGCATTCAGAGCTGACTATACAGCTATATATTTAAATGATTATAGTGATGCCACACAACTTCAAATGACTAATTTCAAAGAATATCAGTTGTTTTGGGGACCAGCTCTCTGATCCTCCTTCTTTTGGTTATAAACTCCTTTTTGATAAGGAACTCATTCTTTGAGGTTGAGTGTTGCTGACACCATCATATCTCTCCCCCAAGCCATAGAGGACATACTACCCAGGACTGGTCAGAGTCCCCTGCATCCCTAAATATAATAATTGGTTCAAGGAAGGATCATAGTAATGTAATCTAAGCCAGACCAATAACTGAGTTCCTAAATCTTTTCTGCCACAACTAAACTTTCAGGATTCAAGCCTGGGACTGTCAATTCCCACCGTAACCCTTGTGTTACAACCCTGCGGAAAATCTAGCCAAGACAAGAAGATAAGAAGCCTATGTTAACATCACTGGACTGAATTAACCACTGGACCGAATGTACTCAGTTACATTAGTCAGCAACTTTTTGTATGTGCAAATTAATCTGATTTGAGGTTCTGTCACTTGAAACCAAGACTCTTCTATAAAAGGCCACTGAAAAAGTAGTTGGACATCTCAAGTGGTTGACAAAGGGTCCAAAAGACGCAAGCCAGAAAGGAAAGGGAACTAACTGAGTTAGGAAGATTCAGGAGGAAAGCAGGTAGATAAATTTCCTCTTCTTTCAGAGTCCCATCTGCAGATGTGAGTAACTGTTCTGCTGTCCAATGATATCCTGTATGGCCTAGCAAGCACACGTGCCGAACAATCTCTTCCTAGCTATTTGTGAAGCAGTGGCCAACAAGATAAGGTATTATCTTACATTGTTTCCCATCTTTCTCTGCTTCACTTCCCTTTTCTCTTCTAATGCTCTAGGATTATGCCTCCCAGAAAAAGTCTCAACTCTTTATCTTTGTCTCAGTATCTGTTTTCTAGGGAACACAAACCAAAAGATCTACAAAAACCTACAGTAACCATAAGGCTTAATACTAAGTGAAAACACTTAGAGATTATAAACAAACTGAGGATGTTGTTATTCAGTTGCTAAGTTGTGTCCAACTCTTTGCAACCCCATGCTGCTGCTGCTGCTGCAAGTCGCTTCAGTCGTGTCCGACTCTGTGCGACCCCATAGACGGCAGCCCACCAGGCTTCCCCGTCCCTGGGATTCTCCAGGCAAGAACACTGGAGTGGGTTGCCATTTCCTTCTCCAATGCATGAAAATGAAAAGTAAAAGTGAAGTCACTCAGTCGTGTCTGACTCTAGCGACCCCATGGACTGCAGTCTAGCAGGCTCGTCTGTCCATGGGATTTTCTAGGCAAAAGTACTGGAGTGGGGTGCCATTTGGCCTGCAGCATATCAGGTTCCTCTGTTCTTCACCATCTCCCAGAGTTTGTTCAGATTCATTCCATTGAGTTGGTGATGCGATCTAACCATTTTATCCTCTGCTGCCCCCTTTTCCTATTGCCTTCAGCATCAGGGTCTTTTCCAATGAGTCAGCTCTTTGCATCAGGTGGCCAAAGTATTGGAGCTTCAGCTTCAGCATCAGTCCTTCCAAAGAATAGTCAGGATTGATTCCCTTTACAATTGATTAATTCGATCTCCTTGAAGTACAGGGGACTCTCAAGAGTCTTCTCTAGCACCACACTTCAAAAGCATCAGTTCTTCAGTGCTCAGCTTTCTTTATGGTCCAACTCTAACATCTGTACATGACAACTGGAAAAACCATAGCTTTGACCAAATGGACCTTTGTCGGCAAAGTGATGACACTCAATATTAACACAATGTTAAATAGAAATGATATGAAAAATCTATACAGTAATGCAAGGTAATTAATTGCAGACCAACACAAAAAAATAAACCAGCTACAAGCTTTGAAAAGATACAATAAAATCCTTAATTTTCATATGATACGGCTATGTACATGGAATAAACAAGGCCAAAGAGCAGTAAGTAGGTTGACTGCAGCCTAATCTTCCCCTTCAGCTTTAGTCTGTCCTGTAACAGAGGTTTATCAAGTACAAAGTTAGAATATTAAGCCTCCTGAAAAAGACTGACCCTGTGTTTTCCTGAGAAAGTATAACCGTTCTGGTTCAATCAGTCCCACAATGCTGTTGTATAACAGCTTGAGGACCATCCAGAGTTTAAGAGCCTGTACCCATTTTAAAGAATCAAGGATTATTATTAAATTTCGATGAAAAAAATTTTTTTCCTGGGTAAAGAGTATAATTATTTTTATTTATTATTTCATTATTTTCTTCAAGGTATACTTTCATTTTTTTATTGTAAAGAAAAATTATAAATAAGAAACAAAACAAAAGATACAGACTAACAGTAAAAAAAAAAACTAGAGCAGACATTATCAGTGTAAAATAGCAACCAATGTCTATAACTAAGTAAAACTACAAATTGTCAGTATATTCTGCCCCTTAAAACCAATTCCTTTGTGCAAAATTAATTTGATATAACAAATCTGGAGGGAAAGGCTGCCCATCGCTGTACTTAGGTCTGTATTTTTTCTTTTTTTTTTTTAACTTATTTTAATTGGAGGCTAATTGCTTTATAATACTGTGGTGGTTTCTGCCATACATTCACATGAATCAGCCACGGGTGTACATGTGTTCCCGTCCCTCCCTCTCACTTCCCTCCCCATCCCATCCCTCTGGGTCATCCCAGTGCACCAGCCCTGAGCACCTTGTCTCATAAAAGAAAAAGAAAATACAAAGGGATACACATTTTTAGGTTTAACAAGAGTTTAGCAAGATATACTATTATTATTTACTAGTCACTAAGTCATGTCTGACTCTTTTGTGACCCCATGGACTATAGCTCCCCAGGCTCCTCTGTCCATGGGATTTTCTAGGCAAGAATATTAGAGTGGGTTGCCATTTCTTTCTCCAGGGTATCTTCTCAACCCAGGGACTGAACCCATGTCTGTCTTCTGCACTGGTAGGCAGATTCTTTACCACTGAGTCACCTGGGAAGCCCAGCAAGGTATATCACTGATATACACCTAAAAATAAATCTAACAAAAGATGTGCAAAACCTTGCAGAGAAAACTATAAAATTTCATTGTGTGATAAAAAGTGAAAGTGAAAGTGAAGTCACTCAGTCCTGTCCAACTCTTTGCAACGCCATGGATAGTAGCCTACCAGGCTCTACGGTCCATGGGATTTTCCAGGCAAGAATACTGGAGTGGGCTGCCATTTCCTTCTCCAAGGGATCTTCCCAACCCAGGGATGGAACCCGGGTCTCCTGCATTGCAGACAGACACTTTACTGTCTGAGTCACTAGGGAAGCCCTCATTGTGTGATATAAAGACCTAAATAAATGGAGATATATACCACAATATGATGTATTGTGGTGTATGTATTTTCATGAATTGGAAAGTCAATAATATAAGAATATCATTTGTCCCCCAAATTAATGCATAGATTCAAAGCAATCCCAATCAAATTCTAAAAGGACTTGGCAGTTTTTCATGTGGGCGGTGGGGCGGGGGGTGGGGGGGGGGTTGTTTTGTTTTTTGGAGGACCTGGAGAAGGAAATGGCAACCCACTCCAGAGTTCTTGCCTGGAGAGTCCCAGGGATGGAGGAGCCTGGTGGGCTGCCGTCTATGGGGTCGCACAGAGTCGGACACAATTGA
The DNA here is from genome assembly GCA_935064755.1 of Tragelaphus eurycerus. Taxonomy (NCBI): domain Eukaryota; kingdom Metazoa; phylum Chordata; class Mammalia; order Artiodactyla; family Bovidae; genus Tragelaphus; species Tragelaphus eurycerus. The sequence goes on along the minus strand of CAKXYN010000092.1, from coordinate 5,338,747 downwards.
AGCAACTTAGCAGCAGCAGCAGCAGAGGACCATCCAGAGTTGAAAAGCCTCTGCCCATTTCAAAGAATCAAGGATTATTATTAAATTTTGGTAAAAAAATTTTTTAAAGAAAATACAAAGTGGGTTGCCTTTTTGTATATGGTATAAAGTACAGTTGCTTTACAATGTATCTTAGTTTCTGTTGTATAGCAAAGTGAATCAGCCATACATACACATATAATCTTTCTTCTCTGGATTTCCTTCACATTTAGGTCACCAAAGATTTGGGAGCTTTTGTTTGTTTTTGGTAGATTCTAAAATATACACAGAAATTCAAAAAGCTAAGAGCAGCTGCTGCTGCTGCTGCTAAGTCGCTTAAATCGTGTCCAACTCTGTGCAACCCCATAGATGGCAGCCCACCAGGCTCCCCCATCCCTGGGATTCTCCAGGCAAGAACACTGGAGTGGGTTGCCATTTCCTTCTCCAATGCATGAAAGTGAAAAGTGAAAGTGAAGTCGCTCAGTCATGTCTGACTCTTAGCGACCCCATGGACTGCAGCCCACCAGGCTCCTCCATTCATGGGATTTTCCAGGCAAGAATACTGGAGTGCGGTGCCATTGCCTTCTCCGAAGAGCAGCTAGAACACTTTTTTTAAGGTGGAAAGAGTTATCCTACCAAATTCCAAAGCTTATTATAATGAAAACTGTTTATTATTAATGAAAAGATGTATAACCAGATCAATAGAACAAAATAGAGCCCATAAAAAAGACCCAGAAATAAGGACACACACACATTTAGAGAGATGGCAGGACAGATCAATAGCGAAAGAAGAATCCATTCTGAAAAAAAATAAAATTTCACTCCATACACATATCAAGTCCAGGTGGAATATAAACCTAAATACAAAGGAGCTAATTACAAAGTTTATGATAAATATATGATATATGAATGACCTCAGGGTAAGAAAGTATTTCTTAAATAAGACCCCAAAAGTACTATAAATTTTTTTTAAAACTGTTATACTGCATTAAAGCTTAGTTTTCAAAAGATTCCAGAAAAAGGATTAAAAACAAACCATACTATATGAAGATATTTGCAAAATATAAAATCAATAAATAACTAATCTACTGAATATATGTAAGGTACTCACAAAAATCAATAAGAAAAAGAACCCAAAGGGAAGAAACAAAGAAAGAAAATGGCAAACTATTTAATTAGATAATTTACAAAAGAATAAATCCAAATGGTCAATACACATACAAAAACAGGGCTCAATCTCATTAGTAATCAAATAAATATGCGTTAAAACTTTACACTAAGATAGCACCATGCATCCATCAGACTGGCAAAAATGAGAAAGTTAGCAAAACCAAGTGACGGTAACTATGTAAAGCAACATTGTGGGAGTGTAAATTTGTACATCTATCTTAGAAAAGTTTGGCATTGCCTAACCAATTTGACCAGAGAAGGCAATGGCACCCCACTCCAGTCCTCTTGCCTGGAAAATCCCATGGATGGAGGATCCTGGTGGGCTGCAATCCATGGGGTCGCTAAGAGTCGGACACGACTGAGCGACTTCACTTTCACTTTTTCGCTTTCATGCATTGGAGAAGGAAATGGCAACCCGCTCCAGTGTTCTTGCCTGGAGGATCCCAGGGGCAGGAGAGCCTGGTGGGCTGACGTCTATGGGGTCACGCAGAGTCGGACACGACTGAAGTGACTTAGCAGCAGCAGCAGCAACCAATTTGACCATAAATAAAATTGCTACAACAACCAATCAAGACCCAGCAACTCCACACCTGAGTATACCCTAGAAAAACTCATGAACATATGTACCAGAGTATATGTGTAGGAATGCTCATAGCAGCATTGTTTCTAATAGTCAAAAACTGGAAACAGTCCTTTTTGTCCCTTTCCAGCCTTCAAGATGTCGAAGCAAGGACATGGTGGGTCCTCTGATACAAAATTCTGATTTCCTTGGGTCTTCCGGTTGGAGCCGTGACCAACTGTGCTGACAACACAGGAGCCAAAAATCTGTATATCATCTCTGTGAAGGGGATCAAGGGACAATTGAATAGACTTCCTGATGCTCATGTGGGTGACATGGTGATGGCCACAGCCAAGAAAGGCAAACCAGAGCTCAGAAAGAAGGAACATCCAGCAGTGGTAATTAGACAACGAAAGTCATACTGGAGAAAAGATGGTGTGTTCCTTTATTTTGAAGATAATGCAGGGATCACAGTAAACAATAAAGGCGAGATGAAAGGTTCTGCCATCACAGGACCAGTTGCAAAGGAATGTGCAGACTTGTGGCCCAGGACTGCACCCAATGCTGGCAGCATTGCATGATTCTTTGGTGGATTTGTAAAAAAATAAAAATTATTTGCTCCCCCCCAAAAAAAGTGGAAACAAGCCAAATGTCCATCTACTGTAGAATGGTAAACTATGGTTATGTTTATACAATGAAAAATATTAAGCAATGAAAATGAATGAACTTCAACTGCTTGTAACATCATGGCTGAATCTCACAGATACAATTTTGAGCAAAAGAAGACAGAACAGCATACAAACATACAGTATAATTCTATTTAAATGAATTTAAAAATTTTCTAAATTAAATTACTTATGGATGCATTCATAGGTAGTAAAAATAAAGAAAAGCAAGGAAATGGTTATCCCAAATGTCAGGACAGCAGCTTGGAGTACTCTGAACCAAAGGGTAAGATTTAAAAGAGAAAAGACAGCATATATCAAAAACAACAGAACTGTTATAGAGATGGAAATGAGCAGAGAATTGTGGGGGTAAAGTGAAAACACCAGACTGACTAGTCCAAAATGTAAGCTCAAGAATAAGCAACAAGAGAAAGACCAGATTATAGATGACTTTTAAAATGCAAGCAGGGGTTTGGATTTAACCTCATAAGAAGTCACTACGTATACATTTTTGAACATAAATATGCCATGATAAGGAAAAGGCAATGGCACCCCACTCCAGTACTCTTGCCTGGAAAATCCCATGGATGGAGGAGCCTGGTAGGCTGCAGTCCATGGGGTCACTAGGAGTAGGATAAGACTGAGCAACTTCACTTTCACTTTTCACTTTCATGCATTGGAGAAGGAAATGGCAACCCACTCCAGTGTTCTTGCCTGGAGAATCCCAGGGACGGGGGAGCCTGGTGGGCTGACCTCTATGGGGTCGCACAGAGTCGGACACAACTGAGTTTAGGGAGACTTAGCAGCAAAGCAGCAGCATGCCATGATAAAAGCTGTGTTTTAGGGAGAATTCATTTGAAACACATTTGAATTACAGGAGGGAGGGACTAGATACGCTACAAACTTATTGTGGTTATCTATAAGCAAGGTTATGAAAAATGATTCAGGGGGCAGGGTGGTATTCCTTCATACACTTTTTAGATGTCCAGTTTACACAAGATTATGTGCTAAGCATTGGAGATAAAAAGACCTAGTGTGTGTGTGCTCAGTTGTCTCCGACTGTTTGCTAACCCCCTGGACTGTGGCTTGCCAGGTTCCTCTGTCCATGGAATTATAAAGATTAGATGGTTAAAAAAAAAAAAAAAAGATTAGATGGTAAAGTAAGAAAGAAGTTCCTCACGTATACTTTTGAAGACCCATCAAAGTGGGTGATTTGAGGATAAGGAGGGATTATTGATGTGTAGTTGCTAAGCTGTGTCCACAACGCTTTTGCAACCCCATGGACTGTACAGAAGTACAGATACCCATGGAGCCACCAGGCTCCTCTATCCATGGGATTTTCCAGGCAAAAATACTGGAATAGGTTGCCAATTCCTACTCCAGGGGATTTTCCCAACCCTGGGATCAAAGTGGCGTCTCCTGCACCGCCAGGCAGATTCTTTACCACTGTGCCACCTGGGAAGCCCAAAAAGACCTAGACCAGTCCTCAAAGAGCTCTGAAAGCAGTATAAAAGACGGGGAACTGAAAAAGGAGAGCAAGCATGAGAAATTAAAAAATAAAAAACTGTAGCACATGAAATCAGTGATGAACAAAAGAAAAAAGTCAACCATTCCTAATTCTCAAGAGGTCTACAATTCAAGTACACATAAGGCAGCATGGTAAGCACTGCCATATGGCTACAAGATTGACGAGGAGAACAAGGAAGAAGTAGTCGTGACTGTACCACATACGTGTGAGAAAGGTGACTATAAAAGAAAAAGGAATGATTGGTTGGCAGCTAGAAATGCCAGAAGACTCGACAGTTCTTTGTTTTATGATGAGAAAGGCATGATAAGCCTTATGGCTTAAGGGAAACATCCATGAAAAAGAACAGACTGAAGATGCTACAAAGGAAAGGGAAAATTGTGAGATCAAGGTTAGGAGTAGGTGGCAAGATACAGGGTTCAAAATACAATAAAACAGGTAAGTTTTAGGGACAAGACACCTTTCGGGTTCAAGAGGACAGTAGAATGACATACTGGGACAGTCATATGTCAAGGTTAAAATGAAGGACTCATGTGGTATGGGGGCTTCGCATATGCTAACGGTAAATAATCTGCCTGCCAACGTAAGAGATATAAAAGACACAGGTTCAATTCCTAGGTCAGGAAGTTCCCCTGAAGGAGGGCATGGCAACCCCCTCCAGTATTCTTGCCTAGAGAATTCCATGGACAGAGGAGCCTAGCAGGCTACACTCCATGGGGTCACAAAGAGTTAGACACAACTGAAGCGACTTAGCACAGCACAGCACCATGTGATATGGTCCCAAAATTTTCAGTAAAAGATGGAGTAGGTACACAAAAATAGTAAATAAGAGAAATTATTTGGAATAAACCTCATTTCAAATGAGAAGACATTAATTAATAAAAGATCAACTCTGGACTACTTTAGTCTCCTTCTAACACTACTCTGCATCTCAGGAGCAAGAAATAGGTTAGATATTCAGCATTAACAGTTAGGGAGATGAGCACAACAGGAGGTCAGGGAGGTGGTATGTGTCTAAAGTGATGACACAGGCAGCACTGAAATAGTTGATAATCTGTGGAAATGATTTACTTTGATCGGGAATGAGAAAATGAACTGAGCAAAGTAAATTAAAAGATTGGGCCTATCCAGCCAGGGTTATGAACAGATTCAAGACTAAAAACAACTGAGGTTATAAATAAGCCTATATCCAGAAAATCCCACTCATGTAAGATTTTCCTCAGAAATAAAGATCTGATGAAGTCTTTCATTCAATTCTGCTTCTTGGGCAGCAAAATGATACCAAATTAACAAAGATTAAGAAAGTAAGGGTAACTCTGGGGATACTAATAGCAGCACTGTTAGAAAATCTAGAACTATCACAGAAAATATCTTGCAGAAAGAAAATACAAATAGTAAGGGTTTAACATCTGAAATCAGAGGACTCAGATTTGAGGCTCAAATAAGAAATAATCTCATTCTCTTAGTAGGCCTCAGTTCTGCATCTAGATTATAGGAACGGTAAGTAAGGAATAACAGCAGCAGCTAACATTTTTTGAATGCTATGTTTCAGACACAGGTTTGTGTTTTACATGTATTATCTCAATTAATCCTCAAATTAACCCTATAGAGGTTTCTAGCTCCACTTTACTGATAAGCAAAACCAAGGCAAAGAGGTTAGATCAACTGCCCAGAATTACACAGCTATTATCCGTATAAGCAGAATTTCAACCTGAGGGATATGACCTAGAGCCTACCTTCTGTTCTATGTTCTTCTGCCTTCTGGGTTATGAAGATGAGAATGTGGTAAAAAGTGTTTTAAGTATACACAAATGTTCATCATTACAGCTGAATATCAAGTGACAGGACAAAATAATCCAAACAAAATGCTAAATCATTTATCTACAAACAACATTCCATAAATTGCACCCATTATACATTGCTGTTGTTCAGTCACTAAGTCATGTCCGACTCTTTGTGACCCTATCAGTTGTAGCCCGCCGGGCTCCTCTGTCCAAGGGGTTCTCTAGGCAAGAGTACTGGAGTTGAGTTGCCATTTCTTTCTCCATGAAATCTTTCCAGACCAGGGACTGAATCCACATCTCTTGCACTGGCAAGTGGATTTTTTTCCAACTGAGCCACCTGGGAAGCTCATTATATATGAGGGAGTGATTACAAAGGTTAACAAAGCATATGTCTTGTTCTCCAAAAGTGGGGAGAACAGACAAGAGGCAGTACTTGACATGAAGTCTGCTTTTCTATGATGAGCTGAGGTTAGTAATGCAATCAGTGATACAGAATAAAGAGCTTCAAGAAATCATCAAATCACAGCCTCAAAAAAACAACGGCACTAAAAGCAAAGGGCTAGGAAATAACTGAGCCAGAAAACAGACCAGTATAATTCTTTTTAAAAGTTTTTAAAAAACCATAAACCTGTGAAAAAGAAAAGTAAGTTTTCAGATAGCAACAGGCTTTTCACAGAGCAACAAAGTTCATACAGGTACATCATAAAAAGGACTATTACTTCCAAGAAATGGTCCTAAGCCATTTTATAAATCCCATAATAATTTTTAAAAAGTGATACTTACTGGGCACTCATTATCAAAAAAGCACTTATAAGCATTTCACAGGTATGAATTTATTCAACTCTTGACAACCATCCTATATGGTGAGTCCATATACCATTAACTCCATTTTATAGATAGGGAAAATGAGGTAAAACTGTGGGGGAAAAACTTGCCCAAGTTTACTCTATGAGGGGCAGTGCTAGGATGTCAAACCAGGCAGTTTGTTTTCAAACTGTACTATACTTCCCATGGAAATTAAGAAGCAGAACAGGAATTTATTCAGCCGTATTTTCCTAGGAGGAAAGTATCTTTCATTCACAATGACCAGATAAGTTGTTCTGTCCTTGGTCTTCCCTCCAAATTAAGTCCAAGCATTCCTCCTGAACTACCTCACCTACTCCTCTGCTTTAACTACAGTCTACTTGCTGATTACTCCCAAATCTAGACCTCCAACTCAATCTCTCTTTGGCAGCTTAAACCTGTACCAACAGCCTCAGAGACTTTTCTCTTTGAGTGCTCCACTGCACTTCAAAACTACCAAGTCCAAAACTGAATTAACATCTCCAGTACACCACATTTCCCACTCTCAGGCCCCTTTCTCCTCCTGCACTCCCTTACCTCAACAATTGCCTCTAACCCATTTGCTCAAATCAGAAACTTGGATGTCCTCCCAGACTCTTCAGTCTTCCTTACCTTCCACATTCAAACAATCACTGCACCCCTATGTCTAAATATCTCTCCAATCAATTCATTTATCTTCATTTCTATTGCCTCATGTACTTTTATAACTTTACAAGGCAATGTTAATTTGAATTTTTTGTTGTTTTGCAAAACCGGTTATCTTTTTTTCTTGTGTTGTCATGTCTATCTGAGGACAAATTCCATGACTGGAGAACAGACACTGTATACATTTCATACCTAACTCCCTAATGAGCACTTTCTTGATCAGCGCAGTGTTCTCAGAGATAAGCTTTTGGCCCTATTTAAGAGAAATTAATACTTAGCATGCATGTCAAGTAATATATCTATTTTTAAATGGCACTACCTTCAGAAACAAGATCAAATTATTTTACAAAAAAAGAACAAAAGTAATAATTTCCTATTAAGTAATAAATTCCTATTAAGTCTATCCCAGCTCCCTAGATTATACTACTTATTTTAAGAGTTCAGTGATAGCTAGCAGGAGCCATACACCATACTAAAACCTTTACACCAATTATGCCACAATGTTTACAACAAGTCTATGAGCTGGGTACACTTTTTTAATTTGTTTTTATCCATTATCCAGACCAGCTTAAAACTAAAGCTTAAGAGAACTTAATCAATTTGGCCAAGGCGTCAACTTAGAAAGTAACAATCAGGATTTCAGCCCATGTCATACGCTGAGCCTCTATGCTCTTAAGCATTTGCTATTTTGCCTCCTGAGGAAATGAAATATGTTTTAAAGTTCGAAAGAAAAAAAAATAAGCACAAAGCTTAAAGAGATGTTAGTTTTAAGTGAAAAACGTAACCAAAATAGAGTAACACTATGGAAGTTCAGATAGTTAAGAAAAGACTTGCTTGGCAGGCAAAAAAATCTTTAAGAAATAACAGTAAACTAAAAAGATCCAGAGTCAAGGAAATAGAATTGTCTAAAAAGTAATATTTTCGAATGTTTCTTTTCTTGCAACTTCATGATTAACAGAATGTCTAGTGTCGTATACATTCGTATATTTCACAAAGTCTACAAATATTAGAATCCTCCACCGTAATTCAATTTTTAGTTTTAGAGAGGAGAAAGGCGGCAACATTCTCACCACAAGTAGGTAAAAGAAAACTCGGCCTTGATCGTTTACTTTTTACGTCTAGACTCCTAAAACACGAGTCAAAGGGCCGGCGTATAAAGAACACTGTCTATCATCCATCTTTCTCCGGAGCTACGAGAAACACAGGGTAATTTACATTCATACGCTACTAGGATCAAGCTCCAGCGTACAATTTGGCAGATCCTGCAGCTGCACACCGAAGGTGCAAGCACAGGTTCTCAACTTTTTATTCTGGCCGTACGTTTTCCATTCTGGGTGCAGGCGCCCACTCTGAACAAGACCCCTGGGTGCCAAGAGGATTCGTGTCAGATTTCTGGGAAGGGTGAAGGGGCGTGAAGGAGGGGCGGCCTCCCTCCTCCACCGGGAGTCTGCCGCGCACCGAACCTTTTGTTGGGGTGGAGACGAGGGCGGACCCCCCGCACCCTCCTGGGGAGAACCGAGGGTGGGCGGAGAGAGGGAAAGGGCCCCGGCCAGCCCGGGGGTGGGGACACAAAGAATTCGGGAAGCGCGGAGCGGCCAGCCGCCGAGCTCACCCCGCCTGCCTTTCAATAAGCCGCCGCCAAACTCCAGGCCCGGGCGGCCGAGGAGCCGGCGGAGGCGGGCGCGCGGGGCTCTCTGCGCCCCCGGGGTAGGCGAGGCCTGAGGGCCGAGGCAGGAGCGCCGCGCGAGGCCTCGGCAGCCCCGGCGAGTCCCCTCGGCCCCTCCGCCCAGCAGCCGACCAGGCCGCGGGATCCCGGCGCCCTCGTCGCCACACCCACCCGCCTCGTAGGCCGGGCCCGGGAGGACTCTCCGGCTCTTCCTCCGGCTGCGCGGCGCGCCACACGCCCCAGATTTACCTGCTGATCTTCTGGGCGAAGGCGCGGCGCTCGGCCATGGCTGCTAAGGCGGCGGCGGCGGCAGCGGTCTGGGCGCGGACGGGCGGGCGGGCGCGTGCCTCCTCGCTCGCGCTCCCTCCCTCGCCGCCTCCTCCAGTCCCGGCTCCGGACCCGGGAGGCTGGGGCTGGCGGCCGGAGCCGGGAACGAGCCCAGCCGTAATGCTCCTGAGAGTCGCGCAGCAAGAAACCGCTCCTCCCCCAGCGCGTCAATCCCCGCGGGAACCCGGGCTTCAGAACGCAGCTCCGGCCTGCGGGACCCAAGAGAAAGAACGGGGCGTGGAGGGACCCAGCCGCTTGCCGTGACCGCACGATTGCCGCGGGGCCCACATGATCAGAAGGACGCTGAGAGAGGCCAGCGACCCGGCGAGGCTCAGGAAAATAAGATAACCGAGCGCGTGGGGGGAGCCTAGCTCTCCCAAAAAGGAAGGGAAGGAAATGGAAGTTAGGCTTGGCCGAGGGGGCTGTGCTCTGCCGCCCGGGATGGCTGGGTCCGTGTTCTTGCAGCGCCCATCTCCGAGCAGTTGAAAGCACTTTCTGTTCTGCTGCGACCTTGTGAATGGGGTCTCACTGGAGAAAGAATGGGTTTTCTTATAGAAAAAGAGCCAGAAAAGAGCTTTCTCCTGCAGAGGTCACGATAATAATAGTTGCTTGTGGTCCTAAGCCAGGCCCTGGGTTAGAGTTTTACACACACGATTTTACTTAATCTTCACAACAGCTCTTGGAAATAAGTTGTTACTATCCCCATTTTAGAGAAAAGGAATTTGATTCAGAGAAACTAAGCGAGTGGCCGCAGGTCACACAGATGGTAACCTCTTCAACCCAAACTCAAACCCGGAGCCCAAGCCTTTTCTTTGAGGACAAGTGTTTCTGCGGTAATAAGACTTCCTGAATCTCTTTCCCCTTTTGAATCTCATTTTCCATTTGTATGTGTTGAACCAGATGAGTTCTAATGTACTTTGCCATTTTGACATTCTGCTAAGTAATCTGAATGGTTACCAATCAAACTAATCTTGCCCATCAAGTCTATAAAATAGGGACTGGTAGAAATCCTGTTTCATTATTCTGTTGTAATCCCATAGTGTCTAGTATATTTGGCTCCTAATGCATATTTGCTGGTTACTAATGTTACAGTGAAACGAAGAAAAAATACCTTAATTTTAGTAGCTTTCTCTTAACTGTTGCAAGACTTTAATATGTATATTTGTGTGCATGCACACGTGTGTGTGCTCAGTTGTGATTGTAGCCCAACAGATTCCTCAATCCATAGTATTAGGGGAGTGGGATGCCAGTTCCTACTCCAGTGGATCTTTCTGACCCCAGGATCATCCCCATGTCTCTTGCGTCTCTTGCATTGGCAGACAGATTCTTCACCATTGTGCAACCTGGGAAGCCCTCCCTCTCTTTTACAGCTGGCAAATTATCAACATGGTGTTAGGTCATCTGTAGAGTCACACATTGAGTCAGAGATAAAAGCCTCAGTTAGTCAGATCCATAACTTCCTGTCTTCTCTTCTTGTTCTAACTGCTGTGGAAGACTTCATTCATTTGTATAACAATGCTCATTCCTGGAAAGAGAGTCTATTAAAAAATGTACATATATAGCCTCTCCCAAAGTGTAGTCCAAACTGCTGCTTTCAGGAAGTTTGAGTTTGTTGGCAAACATTAGTCAAGACTAACACTGTATCTTAGCCTTTAAGACCCTCCACCCATGATAGGAACCTAATCATATGCTGCCACCTCGTTACTATGTGACCTTGGGCAAGTTACTTGATCTCAACTCTAAAATTGGGTAATAACTGTACCTACTTGAGAGAGTATCATGAGGATTCATTAATTCACATGCAGTTCTTAGAACAGGGCCTGGCATATGGTTAAGTACTATATTAGCTGCTGTTAATATTATCACTCTTATTATCATTATTCATCCTACCCTTAAGCTTGTCCTGGGTGCTTGATAATCACTGAATCGTTTGTCTGCTCTCATGCTGCCAGCCAGATGTTATATGCCTTTATCTCTGCTCTCCAAACATCTTTTCAGTACTCTCTCAGAGAACTAACCACATTCTGCTTTGAATGGTTCTTTGTGTACATGACTCGCTAGTTGCCAAAGTGTCTGAAAGGACATTACGTGCACTGTGCAGCTTGCTGGGAACATTTCAAGCAGGAAGAGGACAAGCTGTAAACAGGCTACACAGAGTCTGGGGAATACTTCAAGTGAGAATGGTGGTCCCTACCTCTGGAGAAGAGCTAATATCACAGACAAGCCCAGTGTGGCCAGAGTGGGCAAATATTCATGTCCCACAGGAGTCCAATCTCAGGGAAATGTTTGGAGCTCAACAGAAGAACGGAGAGCGGAATATTTTTGGTTGATCAGCATCCAAGCTCCCCACGCTACACCCAGCATGCACACGTATGCATGTGCGTGCACACACACACTGGCATCAATCGCCATACTCCTGTACAGCTGATTCCCCACCCCGGTTTCAAGGATAAGCCTTGATCTAGGCCTGGCCAAGCCAACCAGCCCATTCCCCTGGCCTCTGTGTCTGGTTTTGGGATAACCAAATGAGTCAAGCCAAGATGGTTGGGCCCAATCAGAACTAAAAATTGCATGTGTTATACCAGTGGCCTCCACTCAAAGAAGGCCTTCCTAAGAGTGAACTCAGTCACAGCAGAGAAGAAAGCAGAAGATGGAAGGAGAATACTTGAGCTTTGGACTTTGCAGTTACATGAACTAATAATGTGCTGGGGGGAGAAGTGTTGGTTTTGTTTTTTTTAGTTTTTGCTTAAGCTAATTTAAGCTGTGTTTTCTGTCATTAGCAAATGGGGAAAATTAGTACTACAACAGGAAAAATTCAGGGCAGTACATATAAGTTCTAGACAGTATCACTTCTCAGCATCAGGTGAAGACAAGATATTCATTTCTTTTTTTTTTTAATAGTTATTTATTTGGCTGTACCAGGTCTTTAGTTGTGGCATGCAAACTCTTAGTTGGCGTCCTGTAGGATCTAGTTCCCTGGGCCCCTACATTGGGAGCACAGAGTCTTAGTCACAGGACCATCAAGGAGGTCCCAAGATGTTCATTTCATATGAGGTGGTGAAACTGGGTGGAGTTTACTTCATGTTTAACCCAGTTAAAACTTTGTGGAAAGCCTCATTGGAACTCTGGGAGCACCAATAGCCTAGCCATTGACTAGGGTTCAAAACCCAAGTGCCTCCCTGGTGGAAAGATCCTAGCGAAGGAAGTACTTATCGGGGACCAGGACCAATGTGGCAGCATAGCCCCCAAGTCATTAATTTTAGGTAAGAAAGCCTCAGTACAGTTTTCTCACTAGATAAACAGCTTTCTAAAGTCTTTGAAGCAGAAAGACTTAGGGATAGAGAAGGAAAAAAAGAGGAAAAAGAAAGAAAGGTCATATTGGTTTCACATTCTAACTTTTATCAAGCTCGAGTTTCCCCTATTAAAAAGTACCAAGGAGGACAGCAGTTGTGGCAAGGTCAAGGTTCTAAGGCCACAGTACAAACAGGCAGTTTTTGTGTCATGAGGAATAAAGGGGGCTTCCCAGGTGGCAGAGTGGTAAAGAATTCATCTGCCAATGCCAGAGATGAAAGAGACGCAGGTTTGATCCCTAGTTTGGGAAGATCCCCTGGAGAAAGAAATGGCAACCCACTCCAGTATTCTTGCCTGGAAAATCCTATGGACAGAGGAGCCTGACAGACTACAGTCCATGGGGTCGCAAAGAGTCAGACACGACTGAGCGACTGAGCACCCACACAAGAAATGAAGTTTTAGTTTTGCAGGTAGAATGTGTTCTCTTTGGGGATTTGGGGGAGGGTGGGGACCAGTTCCTCTTTTTCAGGCTTTTGCTTTAATTAAGCACCACTGGATTCATGCAATAAGAGTGACATGGTGTTCCATCTACTGAAGGCTCTGGGAAGGCTAAAGGGGTGTGGCCTGGGGGGAAGGGAGGACTGTGCCATGCCACTTGGGCTTGCCTCAGTCCCAAACTGAAGCCTGGGAGTTGGACACAAAGCCCAAGGTGGAGATGCTTTGGCTTGTCCTCAGTCATTTGCGCATGTGTGCTCAGTTGCTCGGAGAAGGCAATGGCACCCCACTCCAGTACTCTTGCCTGGAAAATCCCATGGATGGAGGAGCCTGGAAGGCTGCGGTCCATGGGGTCTCTGAGGGTCGGATACGACTGAGCATCTTCACTTTCACTTTTCACTTTTCATGCATTGGAGAAGGAAATGGCAACCCACTCCAGTGTTCTTGCCTGAAGAATCCCAGGGACGGGGGAGCCTGGTGGGCTGCTGTCTGCGGGGTCACACAGAGTTGGACATGACTGAAGTGACTTAGCAGCAGCAACAGCTCATTGCTAAGTCGTGTCCGACTCTGTGTGACCCCATGGACTGTATCCCCTCAGTCCAGTGGATTTCCCAGGTAAGAATACTGGACTGGGTTACCATTTCCTCCTCCAGGGGATTTTCCCGACCCAGGGGTCAAAACTGCACCTCCTGAGACTCCTTCATTGGCAGGTGAATTCTTTACCACTGTGCCACCTGGGAAGCCCCTCTGGTATCACTCTCTTAATACCTAGCAAATGTGATTCAGGGATCCTAACCTGACCACACTTCACAGCTAGTAGCACTCATGTCTACCCTGTTATAATACCTGATACATTACTCAGTTGTTGCCTATTTATCTACGTACTCCATCAGACTTAATCTCCTGTTCACTATCATATTTTCAGTATCTAAAACACTACCTGATCGATTACAAGCACTCAGTAAATATTTCTGAGTGAATGGATGCCATGGACTACAGTATTTTGAGGTCATAATTATGAGATCCCTAATTTACATTTTCCTAAAGCAGAGCTTGAGACACAACTTGGAAGCAGGCAGTTTATTAGAGAAGATACCCTAAGAAGCTGGAAAGAAGGAGTAGAGAGAGTGGACCAGAGGATAGAAAATTAGTAAAGAGGGCATTAGTAGCTCTGTGAGCATCAAAGCTCAATCCTGCCTACCATTGTCAAGAGAATTGTTTAGTATACACTCCAGAACTGGCCCTCTGAGGTTGAGTTATTTAGCTACCCTTGGTTGAAGGCTGACCCTAGGGACATTAACACTCCCACACTCTGCGCTCCAAAAAGTTGATAACGGTAAAAAAAAAAGATACGGTAGGTGCTTCAGATGGGAAGCCATCTGTGAGCATAACTGTCCACCAGGGCTGCCACTAAAATCAGAGATGAGCTGTGGGGAAGAAGTATGAAGCACCAGTAGTTTATATTACAGAACCCTGAAAGTGACACAGAGACTACAGTAACAATCCTCCTAGAATAGAATATATTTGCTCTTCATGGTTCTTTAGCTGGAAATGGCCAAAAGGCTAGACTATCCCAATCAACATGGCCTGAAGTATAGGCTCAGTGCCCCCTTCAAAAACAACCCCATGTTATGTCTTTTCTGAATGAGCTGTATTTAAAGGTAGTCATACTTGATGAGGGAAAGTTCTTCTTTTAGAAGAATTCGAGCTAACAGCTGCAGAGGTAGTACAGACTCTGGTGAAATAGTGAATCTAGACCTGCACTATCCATTAACCACTTGCCATATGTGACCATTTACATTTTAATTAATTAAAGTTTAAAAATCACTTTTCAGTTATATTAGACATTTTTCAAGTATTCAATAACCACATGTGATTAGAGGCATAGGACAGTTTATAGATAGAACATTTCCACCATCATAGATATTTCTATTGGACAGTACTGACCCAAACATTATAGCTGATAAAACATTAAATAAGAGACTGTTGGGGAATTTTAAATGGTTGGGTCAGGCCAATAAGAACAGAACCCACTGATTAGTCTTAATATCCAAAAAACTCAATCAGTCTCTATATTCCTCCTCATATGATATAAAGATGAGATGTTTACAATGTATGCAGTACCACCTATGAAATATTTCTATCAGAACTTTAAACCCAAATCTTATTAAGCCTCTGGATCTAATTATGAGCCTATAAAAATATAGGAGCTTAGGTAACATGTTAAGTAATATCCTAGGGTTGTAATTTGCTTCCCAGGTGGCTCACTGGTAAAGAATACACCTGCCAATGAAGGACCTGCAAGAGACACGGGTTTGATCCCTGGGTGGGGAAGATCACCTGGAGAAGGAAAAGGCAACCCATTCCAGTATTCTTGCAGGGATAAACCCATGGACAGAGGAGCCTGGCAGACTACAGCCCATGGGGTTGCCAACAGTTGGACCTGACTGAAGCAACAGCACATATGCATGCCGGGTTGCAATTAGCAAAACTGAGGATATGACAAGTACTACAGGACATAATGACCTGGTTCCTTCAAGAAATAAATGGCAAGGAATTTTTAAAGGATTGAAAATAGAATAAAAGCACAAGAAACAAAAGGTGAATTGGACATCATCAAAATTAACAATGTTTGTATTTCAAAAGACACCACCATCAAGAAAGCTTAAAAACAAACCAAAGAAAGGGAGAAAATTTTTGCAAATCTTTTATTTCATAAGAGGATTATGTCTCAAATATATATAAATAATTCTTATATGTCAATAGTAAAAAGAGAAATAACCTACTTTTAAAATAGGCAAACAATTTGAATAGATGTTTCTCCAAAGAAGATATGCAAATGGCCAATACATATATGAATAATGTGTTCAACATCATTAGCCATGAGAGAAATGCAAATCAAAACCACTGAGAAATATCACTTCACACCCATTAGGATGACTAGAATCTAAAGGACAGACAGATATTAGTAAGTGTTGATGAAGATGTGAAGAAATTAGAATCCCCTTATATCACTAATACAAATGTAAAATGGTCCTGCCGTTTTTTGGAAAATAGTCTGTTAGGTCCACAACATGTTTCTATATAGAGTCACCATGTGACCCAGAAATTCCATTCTTCCATATATACCCAGAAGAAATGAAGATATATGTTCACACAAAAATTTGCTCATGAAATGTTTATAGCAGCATTCTTCATAATAGCCAAAGAGTGGAGACAGCCCAAATGCCAATCAATTAATGGATGGATAAAATGTTGTATATCCATATAATAGAATATTACCTGACAATAAAAATAAAGTACTGATACATTCTACAATGGATCTTGAAAACATGCTAAGTGAGAGAAACCAGACACAATGGGTCACAATTTATATGAAGTGTGAAATAGACAAAGCCACAGAGACAGAATGTAGATTAGTGCTCCCCAGGGGCTGAGACAAAGGGAGAATGGAGAATGATTCCTTATAGGTGTAACGTTTCTTTGGGACGCAGTTAAAATGTTCTATAATTAATTGTGATAGCTGTACAACTCTGTGACTGTAGTAAAATCTATATAAATTTGTATGTGTGTTTATTTTCTAATTAATTTTTATTGGAGCATAGTTGCTTTACAATGTTATGTTAATTTCTACTGTACAGCAAAGTGAATCAGCTACATGTATACATATATCCCCTCTTTTTTTGTATTTCCTTCCCATTCTCATTACTTGTCTGTTTTATACATAGCATCAGTAGTGTACGTATGTCAATCCCAATCTTCCATTTCCTCCCACTAGTTCCCTAAAATCTACTTAAATTTTACACTTTAAATGGATGGATTGTATGAAATGTGAATTATATCTTGAACTGACTTTATTCACAACACTCTGACACCAAATATGAGGAGATTTTTTTTCCCACACAAACCAATTCTCCAACTCTTTGAACATCAATTGCGTGCCTGTAGTTCATTTCAGTTCTGACACTATCTACCTGGGATTTGATTGACCCTACAGATTAATCCTGCTTAAGCCTGCAAGATTACCCCCTACTAAGATGACAGTTTCAAGTCAGAGGTCACTACTTGACTTCAGACCAACCGGCTGTAAGTTCAGTAGGTTACCACAGTTCGCTTTCCAGTTTCACTAATTTGCTAGAAAGGCTCACAGAACTCAAGTAGATTCTTTACGTACTATGACCAGCGTACATAAACACTACAAAATGAACGTTCAGATAGAGATACTTAGGGCAAGATCCAGAAAAGGCCCAGCACAGGCCCTTCTGTCCCTGTAAAGTTGGGGTGTACTTGGCAGGTAAAGTGTCTATCAACTCAGAAACTCTCCAAACAATGTCATCTAGAGCTTTTATGGAGGTTTTATTATGTAGATACAACTGATTAAATCATCTGCTACTGGTAACTGACCTCAATCTCCAGCTCCTCCTCTCCACAGAAATCTGTGGATAGAGATGAAAGTTCCAAACCTGTAATCTCCTAGTTGGTTCTTCTGGCAACCAGCTCCCATCCTAATGCAACCTAGAGATCCACCAGGAGTCACCTCATTACCATAAACCCATACAATTGAATTTTCCAATCCCAAAGAAAAGCAATGCCAAAGAATGCTCAAACTACCACACAATTGCACTCATCTCACATGCTAGGAATGGAGAAGGCAATGGCAACCCACTCCAGTACTCTTGCCTGGAAAATCCCATGGACAGAGGAGCCTGGTAGGCTGCAGTCCATGGGGTCGCTAGGAGTCGGACACTACTGAGCGACTTCACTTTCACTTTTCACTTTCATGCATTGGAGAAGGAAATGGCAACCCACTCCAGTGTTCTTGGCTGGAGAATCCCAGGGACGGGGGAGCCTGGTGGGCTGCCGTCTATGGGGTCGCACAGAGTCGGACACGACTGAAGCGACTTAGCGGCAGCAGCAGCACATGCTAGTAAACACACAATTGCACTCATCTCACATGCTAGTAAAGTGACAATCAAAATTCTCCAAGCTAGGCTTCAATAGTACGTGAACCGTAAACTTTCAGATTTTCAAGATGGATTTACAAAAAGCAGAGGAACCAGAGATCAAATAGCCAACATCCATTGGATCATGAAAAAAGCAAGAGAGTTCCAGAAAAACATCTACTTCTACTTTATTGACTATGCCAAAGTCTTTGATTGTGTCGATCACAAACAAATTGTGGAAAATTCCTCAAGAGTTGGGAATACCAGACCACCTGACCTGCTTCTTGAGAAATCTGTATGCAAGTCAGGAAGTAACAGTTAGAACTGGACATGGAACAACAGACTGGTTACAAATGGGGAAAGGAGTAGGTCAAGGCTGTATATTGTTACCCTCCTTATTTAACTTATATGCAGAGCACATTATGAGAAATGCTGGGCTGAAGCAAAAGCTGGAATCAAGTTTTCAGGGAGAAATATGAAAACCTCAGATATGCAGATGTACCACCCTTATGGCAGAAAGTGAAGATGAACTAAAGAGCCTCTTGATGAAAGTGAAAGAGGAGAGTGAAAAAGTTGGCTTGAAACTCAACATTCAGAAAACAAAGATCATGGCATTTGGCCCCATCACTTCATGGCAAGTAGATGGAGAAACAGTGGAAACAGTGGCAGACTTTATTTTGGGGGGCTCCAAAATCACTACTGGAGAAGGCAATGGCACCCCACTCCAGTACTCTTGCCTGGAAAATCCCATGGGCGGAGGAGCCTGGTAGGCTGCAGTCCATGGGGTCGCTACGAGTTGGACACGACTGAGTGACTTCACTTTCACTTTTCACTTTCATGCATTGGAGAAGGAAATGGCAACCCACTCCAGTGTTCTTGGCTGGAGAATCCCAGGGACGGGGGAGCCTGGTGGGCTGCTGTGTATGGGGTCTCACAGAGTCGGACACGACTGAAGTGACTTAGCAGTAGCAAAATCACTACAAATGATGACTGCAGCCATGAAATAAAAAGATGCTTACTCCTTGGAAGAAAAGTTATGACCAACCTAGACAGCATATTAAAAAGTAGAGATGTTACTTTGCCAACAAATGTTCATCTAGTCAAAGCTATGGTTTTTCCAGTAGTCATGTATGGATGTGAGAATTTGACTATAAAGAAAGCTGAGTGCCAAAAAATTGATGCTTTTGAACTATGGTGTTGGAGAAGACTCTTAAGAGTCCCTTGGACTGCAAGGAGATCCAACCAGTCCATCCTAAAGGAAATCAGTCCTGAATGTTCATTGGAAGGACTGATGCTGAAGCTGAAACTCCAATATTTTGGCCACCTGATGCAAAGAACTGACTCATTTGAAAAGACCCTGATGCCAGGAAAGATTGAAAGTGAGAGGAGAAGGGGATGACAGAGGATGAGATTGTTGGATGACTTCACTGACTCAATGGACATGGGTTTGAGTAAACTCCGTGAGTTGGTGATGGACAGGGAGGCCTGGTATGCTGCAGTCCATGGGGTTGCTAAGAGTTGGACTTGACTGCGACTGAACTGAACTGAACTGATACAATTGAACTGAGATTCTTACGAATAACAAAAGATGCTCCTAACACATCTATCACCCAAGAAATTTCAAGGATTTTAGAAGCTCTGTGTGAGATAACAAGGACAAAGACCAAATATACGTGTATCTTATTGCATCAGATATCTCAATAAATCTATCATTAAAACACAGAATAAAATAGATGTAAGTAGAATACTGTATCGGAGAAGGCAATGGCACCCCACTCCAGTACTCTTGCCTGGAAAATCCCATGGATGGAGGAGCCTGATAGACTGCAGTCCATGGGGTCGCTAAGAGTCGGACACGACTGAGCAACTTCACTTTCACTTTTCACTTTCATGCATTGGAGAAGGAAATGGCAACCCACTCCAGTGTTCTTGCCTGGAGAATCCCAGGGACGGGGAAGCCTGGTGAGCTGCTGTCTATGGCGTCACACAGAGTCGGACATGACTGAAGCGACTTAGCAACAGCAGCAGAATACTGTATTAGGGTTCTCCAGAGAAATAGAACAAATTGGAGAAAGAGTGAGAGAGAAAAAAGAAGAGAAGGGAAAGAGAGTTCCTATAAAGAATTGGCTGGTGTCATTCCAATTCAAAAACCAGGAGGCTCAAGATTCAGGAAGAAACAATATTTCATTTTAAGGTAGAAAAAAACACAAGTCCTAGCTGGAAAGCCATAATCCCTCTTATTCCGCAGAAGTTGTGTTTTTGTTCTATTTAGGCCTTCAACAGTTTGAAAGAGTCCTATGGATATTAAGGAGAACAGTGTGCTCAGTCTATTTATTTTTTAAATAATTTTATTTTTGACTGCGCTCAGTCTGCATTGCAGCCCCTAGTTGTGGCAAGCAGAAGCTACTCCTCAGTTATGCTGCACGGGCTTCTCATTGTGGTGGCTTCTCTTGTGGAGCAGAGGCACTAGAGTGTGCGGGCTTCAGTGGTTTTGGTTGAGGCACACAGGGTCTAGAGCACAGGCTCAGTAGCTGTGGTGCATGGTCCAAGTTATTCCACAGCATGTGGCATCTTCCCAGACCAGAGATCAAACGCAGGTCTCCTGCATTGGCAGGCAGATTCTTAACCACTGAGTCACCAGGGAAGCTCTCAGTCTATTTAAATATTAAACGCATCCAAAACCACTGCCACAGGAATACCCAGATTAGTGTTTGGTCAAATATCTGGGCACCTGATGACCTTAGCCAAACTGGCACATAAAATTATCCATCACACATTCTAACCCAAATACAATGTGTATAGTTTTGGGGTCCAAAGAAAAAGACTGTAAAATAATACACTTCTGTGAAATACTCAGCAGTTTTTGATCACTGACTGGGTATTAAGTGATATTGAGAGTTATTATTTTTTGGATATCTTCCATTTGTTTCTTCAGAGTCACTCTCTACCCTCCTCTCTTCTCCAGAAGGCTGGCCTCTGGAACACACTCATGTGCACACACACACACACCCACCCACACACACACACACACACACACATAACATATCAGTAGGCTCCCATGCTCTTTATCTATTAGATGGATTTGGCCAGTGAGAAATCCTGCAAGAGAACACAGAGAGGGAGGGGTGTAATGTCTTTCTCCTTGAAGGGAGGATTACTGTTGTGTCTCCTCGCCAAAGGTCATTGCTTTTTTCAGAGTACTCCACCCTATAGATTTTCTTCTGCTGGGTTCTGGTAACCATCACCTCCCCATATTCTTATGGGTCTAGAGGTGGTGCCAACATAGTCACTTACCCTAGGTTAGTGCACTATATACCTTGTGGTTTCTCTGTACCCACAACCTTTAAATAAACATTCCTAAAGTTATCTTATTTGAGTGTGTCACTGGTTTCCTGTGGAAACCTTGATTTAAGTGTGATAAGAGTTTTGTGGCTATATAAAAAAAAGTGTCTGTGGCAGGGGAGTCTTGTATTCTTTTATGATACTGTCTGAAATGTTAATTGATGAACTGATATAAAGTCTGGAATTTGCCTTGAACATAATCCAACATTATTAGTATTTCAGAATTAATAGGACAAGAGTTTCAGAATTAATAGGCCAAAAAGTTGCAGAGACTTGTACAACAATATGAATACTACTGAACTTTACACTTAAAAATGACTAAGATGGTAAATGTAATGTTATATAGTTTTTACCACCACACAAAGAAGGAAAATCCAACATGGGCTTGTGTTGATAATTCTTGAATCTGAGTGATGGAAGCATGGGAACTCATTACCTCATTCTTCATAACTTGAAAAAAAGAAAAAAAAAGCCCCAAAGAGTATGATATCAGAAAGAAGAAGATGACCTGCTGATCACAGAAAACGGAAAGAGACTTGAAGTCTCAGAGAATGAATTTATCATGTTCAGTTCAGTTCAGTTGTTCAGTTGTGTCTGAATCTTTGCAGCCTCATGGACTGCAGCACACCAGGCTTCCCAGTCCATCACCAACTCCTAGAGCTTGCTCAAACTCATGTCCATCAAGTTGATGATGCCCTCAGACCATCTTATTCTCTGTCGTCCCCTTCTCCTCTCACCTTAAATCTTTCCCAGCATCAGGGTCTTTTCAAATGAGTCAGTTCTTTGCATCAGGTAGAAGTATTGGAGTTTCAGCTTCAGCATCAGTCCTTCCAATGAATATTCAGGACTGATTTCCTTTAGGATTGATTGGTTGGATCTCCTTGCAGTCCAAGGGACTCTCAAGAGTCTTCTCCAACACCACAGTTCAAAAGCATCAGTTCTTCGGTGCTCAGCTATCTTCATGGTCCAACTCTCACATCCATACATGACTACTGGAAAAGCGATACCTTTCACTAGATTGACCTTTGTTGGCAAAGTGATGTCTCTGCTTTTTAATATGCTGTCTAAGTTCGTCATAGCTTTTCTTCCAAGGAGCAAGTGTCTTTTTATTTCATGGCTGCAGTCACCATCTGCAGTGATTTTGGAGCCCAGGAAAATAAAGTCTGCCACTGTTTCCATTGTTTCCCCATCTGTTTGCTATGATGAGACTGGATGCCATGATTTTAGTTTTTTGACTATTGAGTTTTAAGCCAGCTCTTTCACTTTCATCAAGAGGCTCTTTAGTTCCTCTTTGCTTTCTGCCATAAGGATGTTGTTCATCTGCGTATCTGAGGTTATTGATATTTCCCCCGGCAATCTTGATTCTGGCTTGTGCTTCATCCAGCCCGGCATTTTGCATGATGAACTCTGCGTATAAGTTAAATAAACAGGATGACAATATATGCCTTGATCTATTCCTTGCCCAATTTGGAACCAGTCCATTGTTCCATGTATGGTTCTAACTGTTGCTTCTTGACCTGCATACAGATTTCTTAGGAGGTAGGTCACGTGGTCTGGTATTTCCATCTCTTGAAGAATTTTCCACCATTTGTCGTGATCCATATAGTCAAAGTCTTTGGCCTAGTCAATAAAGCAGAAATAGATGTTTTTCTGGAACTCTTTTGCTTTTTCAATGATCCAACAGATATTGGCAACTTGATCTCTGGTTCCTCTGCCTTTCCTGAAACCAGCTTGAACATCTGGAAATTCACGGTTCACGTACTGTTGAAGCCTGGCTTGGAGAATTTTGAGCATTACTTTGCTTGCATGTGAGATGAGTGCAATTGTGCAGTAGTTTGAATATTCTTTGGCATTGCTTTTTTTTGGGATTGGAATGAAAACTGACGTTTTCTAGTCCTGTGGCCACTGCTGAGTTTTCCCAATTCGCTGGCATATTGAATGCAGTACTTTAAAAGCATCATCTTTTAGGATTTGAAATAGCTCAACTGGAATTCTATCACCTCCACTATCTTTGTTGGCAGTGATGCTTCCTAAGGCCCACTTGACTTCACACTCCAGGGTGTCTTGCTCTAGGTGAGTGATCACACCATCATGGTTATCTGGGTCATTAAGATCTTTTTTTGTATAGTTCTTCTGTGTATTCTTGCCACCTCCTCTTCTTAATATCTTCTGCTTCTTTTAGGTCCATATCATTTCTCTCCTTTATTGTGCCTATCTTTGCATGAAATGTTCTTGAAGAGATCTCTAGTCTTTCCCATTCTATTGTTTTTCTCTGTTTCTTTGCATTGATCACTGAAGAAGGCTTTCTTATCTCTCCTCGCTTCTTTGGAACTCTGCATTTAGATGGGTATATCTTTCCTTAGAAAGCATCACTAGGAACAAAGCTAGTGGAGGTGATGGAATTCCAGTGGAGCTATTCCAAATCCTGAAAGATGACGCTGTGAAAGTGCTGCACTCAATATGCCAGCAAATTTGGAAAACTCAGCAGTGGCCACAAGATTGGAAAAGGTCAGTTTTCATCCCAATCCCAAAGAAAGGCAATGCCAAAGAGTGCTCAAACTACCGCACAATTGCACTCATCTCACACGCTAGTAAAGTAATGCTCAAAATTCTCCAAGCCAGGCTTCAGCAATATGTGAACCGTGAACTTCCTGATGTTCAAGCTGGATTTAGAAAAGGCAGAGGAACCAGAGATCAAATTGCCAACATCCGCTGGATCATTGAAAAAGTAAGAGAGTTCCAGAAAAACATCTATTTCTGCTTTATTGACTATGCCAAAGCCTTTGACTGTGTAGATCACAATAAACTGTGGAAAATTCTGAGAGAGATGGGAATACCAGACCACCTGATCTGCCTCTTGAGAAATCTGTATGCAGGTCAGGAAGCAACAGTTAGAACTGGTCATGGAACAACAGACTGGTTCCAAATAGGAAAAGGAGTACGTCAAGGCTGCATATTGTCACCCTGTTTATTTAACTTATATGCAGAGTACATCATGAGAAATGCTGGACTGGAGGAAACACAAGCTGGAATCAAGATTGCCGGGAGAAATATCAATAACCTCAGATATGCAGATGACACCACCCTTATGGCAGAAAGTGAAGAGGAACTAAAAAGCCTCTTGATGAAAGTGAAAGTGGAGAGTGAAAAGGTTGGCTTAAAGCTCAACATTCAGAAAACGAAGATCATGGCATCTGGTCCCATCACTACATGGGAAATAGATGGAGAAACAGTGGAAACAATGTCAGACTTTCTTTTTCTGGGCTCCAAAATCACTGCAGATGGTGACTGCAGCCATGAAATTAAAAGACGCTTACTCCTTGGAAGGAAAGTTATGACCAACCTAGATAGCATATTCAAAAGCAGAGACATCACTTTGCCAACAAAGGTTCGCCTAGTCAAGGCTATGGTCTTTCCTGTGGTCATGTATGGATGTGAGAGCTGGACTGTGAAGAAGGCTGAGTGCCGAAGAATTGATGCTTTTGAACTGTGGTGTTGGAGAAGACTCTTGAGAGTCCCTTGGACTGCAAGAAGATCCAACCAATCCATTCTGAAGGAGATCAGCCCTGGGATTTCTTTGGAAGGAAAGATGCTGAAGCTGAAACTCCAATATTTTGGCCACCTCATGTGAAGAATTGACTCATTGGAGAAGACTCTGATGCTGGGAGGGATTGAGGGCAGGAGGAGAAGGGGACGACAGAGGATGAGATGGCTGGATGGCATCACTGACTCGATGAATGTGAGTCTGAGTGACCTCCGAGAGCTGGTGATGGATAGGGAGGCCTGGCGTGCTGCAGTTCATGGGGTTGCAAAGAGTCGGACACGACTGAGCGACTGATCTGATCTGATCTTTCCTTTTCTCCTTTGCCTTTAGCTTCCCCTCTTTTCTCAGCTATTTGTTAGGCCTCCTCAGACAACCATTTTGCCTTTTTACATTTGTTTTTCTTGGGGATGGTCTTGATCACTGCCACTTGTACAATGTCACGAACCTCTGTCCATATTTCTTCAGGCACACTGACTATCAGATCTAATTCCTTGAATCTATTTGTCATGTAGCCATGAGATTAAATTCATGAGAGTGAATTTATCATGTAGCCAGACTAAAAGGCCTAAGTAGCCAGGGGTTAAGGAAATAAAGCAAGTAGAGGAAATATTTGGTCGCAGGGCCAGCTTGAAACCAGTGTCAGTGGTACCCTATGTACCATTCATTTTTCATATCACTGGATGAGAATGTGAAACCTGCTTGGGATTATCACTCTGGATCTGGGTCCAGCCGAGGCCAGTGTTCTTAGGAACAGTAGAGCGGATCTGTATCAAGCAGTCTGACACAGAAAGGAAGCAGAAGCTCCAAAGTTCAAGAGAGTTAGTCATGCGAAGGTTCTGTCAGGTACAAGACCATGTGTGTTGAATGTTGTGGGGAATGACTAAGAGTAGAATGAACAGCTGAACATCTGAAAGAGACACTTGATACCCTTGAGATAAAGAAGTATCTTTCCTCTGGTACCTGGGGAGGGAAGAAAAGGATGGAAAAATCACAGAGCATTTTAGAGGTAGAGATAAGGAAAGTGAGGCAGCTGTCTTCGGATAGCATTTCATTTTCTCACTAAATATCACCATGTAATCCTGGTACGTTTATTTTCAATCTCTATTTAACCAAAGGTGACCACCACCATACAGTCATCACAAAATATAACCTATCAAGTGAGTACCTGTCTCATATCTACAGGTCCCTCCCGCAAGCTTGGGAAAGGCTTATACAGAACGTGTACACCAAGGGCAGGAATTTTGGCAGCTGTCTTGGAAATCTGCCTCCACAACTAGAAAAGAAAGGGAATCTTGGATATGTGGGGCCATTGCTAAAACTGGTTCAGTTCTGGATAATTGTTAAGGTAGTAAATTTTCTGTTATCAGTATCATATGGCACTGGAACCAGTATGAAAAAGAGTTGTAGAATATTCTTTTTCTAAACATTCCTAAGTATTGCATAGTTTCTGTTTAGGGATTACTGGGTGTGGCCTTGCTTAAAGGTAGATGATTACCTCTTAAGAATGCTGCCTAACCCCATAATTATGTGATTCTGAAATAGAATGTCATCTAGCACCTTAATTTTGGTTTTTGCTATTTTAATCTATGTATAATTTGCTTTAAAGTTCATTGCTTTCTTTCCTAGCTTAGCTCTATAAAGCTACACAATTGTTTTATAATAGGTGTGATATTATATCAAGATATTTCTGAATCAGATTCTGACTGCTCCTGTCTCTGCTGATGGCTCAAGTACATTACCTAATATCACTGAATCTCACATTTTCTACTTCTCAAACAGAGATCATAACAGATATTTCTGAAAGATTGTATGGAAATAACTGATGCTACAAAAATAGCTTAAAAGCTGTAAGTAGAAAGAGCTTAAATATTACTATAAAAGCTCATTTTTATTTGGCATGCTTTTTCAAAGTACATTTTTAAAACAAGAATTACCTCTGTTGTTGCTCTTCAGTTGCTAAGTTATGTCCAACTCTTTCTGACCACATGGATTGCAGCACACCAGGTTCCTCTGTCCTCCACTATCTCCCAGAGTTTACTCAAATTCAAGTCTATTAAGTCAGGGATGCTACTAACCATTTCATTCTCTGCCACCCCCTTCTCCCTTTTGCCTTCAATCTTTCTCAGAATCAGGGATCTTTTCCAATAAGTTGGCTCTTCACATCAGGTGGCCAAAGTATCAGAACTTCAGCGTCAACATCAGTCCTTCCATTGAATATTCAGGGTTGATTTTTTTTAGGATTGACTGATTTGATCTCCTTGCTGTTCAAGGGACTCTCAGGAAAAACTATGTCGTTGTTCAGTCACTCAGTCGAGTCTGACTCCTTGTGACCCCATGGACTGCAGCACCCCAGCCTTCCCTGTCCATCACCAACTCCCAGAGCTTGCTCAAACTCATGTCCATCAAGTCGGTGATGCCATCCAACTGTCTCATCCTTTGTCGTCCCCTTCTCCTCCTGCCTTCAATCTTTCCAGCATCAGGGTCTTCCAGCAAGTCAGTTCTTTGCATCAGGTGACCAAACTACTGGAGCTTCAGCTTCAGCACCAGTCCTTCCAATGAATATTCAGGACTGATTTCCCCTACGATTGACTGGATTCTCAAGAGTCTTCTCCAGGACCACAATATCAAAGGATCAATTTTTTGGCACTCAGCGTTTGTTATGGTCCAACTCTCACATTCGTACATGACTACTAGAAAAACCAGACCTTTGTAGGCAAAGTGATGGCTGTGCTTTTTAATATGCTGTCTAGGTTTGTCATAGATTTATTTCCAAGGAACAATCATCATTTAATTTCTTGATCACCTCGCCAGCCCTTTAAGGTTGTCAGCCCCTTAATGTTCTAAACATTTGTGTACTACTTTTACATTCTTCTATAAGATGTATTTGTAAATCATAAACCTGGAAGAAACCTGAGACCTTATCTAGCTTAAGTGAAGTGGGGTGAAACGATTTCCAACTAAAACCATCGAGGAAGTGACAGAACCAGGCATAAAACTCAAATGCTATTTTCTTGACTCCATGGTATCCATTCATTCACTGACTTATTCACTAACTGAATAAATATCTTCTGAGTGCTGCTGTGTGACAGGGTTTGTCCTAGGCCGTGATGATACACAATTAATGAGAAAATAATCCTTGCTTTCCAGGAAATTGGTAGGGGAGGAAGGTGCAGGGGAAATAAATAAACAGACAATTCTTTGATAAAAAGTAAATGGCACTCCATTCCAGTACTCTTGCCTGGAAAATCCCATGGACCGAGGAGCCTGGTAGGCTGCAGTCCATGGGGTTGCTAGGAGTCGGACACGACTGAGCGACTTCACTTTTCATGCATTGAAGAAGGAAATGGCAACCCACTCCAGTGTTCTTGCCTGGAGAATCCCAGGGATGGCGGAGCCTCAAGGGCTGCCGTCTATGGGGTCACACAGAGTTGGACACGACTGAAGAGACTTAGCAGCAGCAGCAGCAGCATGCACAAAATACTTTAGGAAAATGTAAGAGGGGACCAGTTCTTGAGTGGGCAAGAAAAAACTTCCAAGAGGAAGAGACCTGAGCTCTAAAGGACAAATAGAAACTAGTCAGGCAGAGACATCCGCTCCTCCTGGGAGCAGACACAGATGGAGAGGGGATGTTTAGGGAAAAAACAGCATCCTACCCTGGATGTGTTTGTTGTAAAAAAAAGAAAGAAAGAAAGAAACTAGTCAGGCAGAGAAACTAGTGCGTGTGGCAGAGTAAACAGCATGTACAGGTGCACTGAGGCATGAGAGCTTAGCTATTCTGTGAAGCTGAAAATGGTTCTAAGTGATTTGAGCTCAGCATATAAAGTAGGGAATGGTAAGAGGTAAGACTGGAGAGAGAAAGCAGAGGCCGGATTATGTAGGGTTTGGTGTGCCAGGTTAAGGAATGTAAAGTACACACTAAAAGAAATGGCAGTTTAGTTCGGTCCCTCAGTCATGTGCGACTCTTTGCAACCTCATGGACTGCAGCACACCAGGCTTCCCTGTCCATCACTAACTCCCGAAGCTTGCTCAAACTCATGTCCATTGAGTTGGTGATGCCATCCAACCATCTCACCCTCTGTCATCCTCTTCTCCTCCTGCCTTCAATCTTTCCCAGCATGAGGGTCTTTTCCAATGGGTCAGTTCAACCTGATCACATGGATCCCAGCCTTGTCTAACTCAATGAAACTCTGAGCCATGCCATGTAGGGCCACCCAAGATGGACAGGTCATAGTGGTGAGTTTTGACAAAATGTGGTCTACTGGAGAAGGCAATGGCAAACCAGTTTAGTATTATTGCCTTGAGAACCCCATGAATAGTATGAAAAGAAATGGCATGGGCAGTTAAAAATGACAGGGAACAATCTGGTCAAATTTGAATTCTACAATGAATGCTCCAACTTTGATGAAGAAAACAGATTAAAGAGAAGTTAAAAGTGGGGACAGGAAGACCAGTCAAAGCATTGTTGCTTTAATCCAAGGGTTTCACTCTACAGATCTGATTACTGTAACAGAAACCCAAATAATACAGGTTTTTACAAGATAAAAGTTTTTCCACTCTTAGGGCATAAGCAATCCAGGGCTGGTAGAACAGTTCCAGGACATGGACTGTCAGATGTTGTCCTTATTTGCACATTCTAAGACAATTCACAAATCCCATATATGCCTTATAGTCTAAAACATAGTAAAATGGAGAAAACATTATGTTTCTCTTTACGTTTATGACCTAGAGCACTGACATCATCTCAGTTTATATCCCATTAGCCTGAATGTAGATACATAGGAAATGTCCCTCAGTCATGATACATACATAGATAGCTAGGAAATGAAGTTTATATTCTGTGAGGCCATATGTCCAGTTAAAAAACAAAGGTTTATTATCATAAACAAAGGGAAGAAGGAATTTCCTGGGAGACAAGTAGAAGCTTTCTATCATAGTAGGTAAGGACAAAAGGACCTGATCCCTAAATCCTCCTGTAGATTCAATGCAATTCCAGTCAAAATACCAGTGGTATTCTTCACAGAAATAGAAAAAACAATCCTAAATTTGTATGAAACCACAAAAGACCCCAAATAACCAAAGCAATCATAAGAAAAAAAGAACAAAGTAGAAATATCACAGTTCTTGTCTTTAAACTGTACTATAAATCTACTGTAATAAAAACAGTATGACACTGACACAAAAATAGACATATAGGCCAATGGGAAAGAATTAAGAGACCAGGATTAAACCCTTGCTCAATGGTCAACTAATACCCAATGAGGAAAGAATAGTCTCTTCCGTAAATGGTTTTGGGAAAATTGGATATTAGATAAACACATGTAGAACAAGGAAATTGGACCCATATCTTGCACCACTACAAAAATTAACTTCAAATGGATCAAAGTCTTAAACATAAGATCTGATGCTATAAAACTCCTTAAATAAAACCTAGAGAAGTTCCTTGTCTTGGAAATAATTCTTTTGGTTTATGATACCAAAAGTACAAACAACAAAAACTAAAGTCAACAAGTTGGGACTACATCAAACTTAAATGCTTTTGCACAGCACAAAACCAAAAAAACAGTTAATAAGAGTAAAAGGAAATCTATAGAATGAGAGAAAAATTTTACAAACTATTTATCAGACAAGAAGTTAATATGCAAAATATATAAAGAACTCATACAACTCAATAACAAAAAGATAAATAGTCAAATTAAGAAATGGGCAGAAGAACTAATTAGACATTTTCCCCAAGTTATCCAAATAGCCAACAGCTAAATGAAAAGTTGCTCAAGATCACTAGTCATCAGGGAAGTGCAGATTAAAACCACAATTAGTTACTGCCTCACACTCATTTGAATAGTTATCAAGAAGACAAGAGGTAACAAGTTCTGGCAAGGTTGTGGAAAAAAAGGGAATTTTATGCAGTTAGTGAAAATGTAATATGGCACAGCCACTGTGGGAAAAACTGTGGCAATTCCTCAAAAAATTAAAAAAGAACTTCCATATAATCTAGCAATTCCACTTCTGGGTATTTATCTGATGGAAACAAAAAAATGGATTCTAAAAGATGTATATATTTTCATGTTCAATGCAGCACCATTTATCGCAGTCAAGCTATTGAAGCAACCCAAATGGCCACTGGTAAGTGATGGGATAAATAAAATGCCCTACATAAATATAATGGAATATTATTCAACCATAAGAAAGAAGAACATCCTGCCATTTGCAACATGAATGAAACGAGCACATTATGGTAAGTGAAATAGAGAGAGACAGACAAGTACTCTGTGATATCACTTATATATGGAATTTTAACAAGCTAAACTTGCAAAAACACAATAAAAAGGTGGCCACCATGGGTTGGGTGTAGGAAATAGGACAGATGCTGTTTAAAGGGCACTAACTTACTATGAGTAGTACATAAGCCCTGGAGTTATAACTCCAGTACAGTGAATATAGATAGCAATATTATAATCATCAAACTTGCTAAGATACTAGAATTTAAGTATTCCAACTACTAAAAAGAAAAGATAATTACATAATGTGATAAAGGTTCTAAGTGTCACTACAATAGCAATCATATTACAATACAGAAATGTATCAAATTAGCTTGCTTTACCCATGAACAGAAGAGCCTGATGGGCTACAGTCCATAGGGTTGCAAAGAGTTGGACACAACTGAATCGACTGAGCAAGCACACACACACACCTTAAATTCACATGATGTAATAGGTCAAATATATTTCAGTTGGAAAAAGAAAAAAATTAGAAAAGAACCTGAAGTAAGGCAGTAGCAGTGACAGTGAAGGGAAGTGGACAAATTTGAGAGTTAATTAGGGGGCACAGTTGACTCAGCTGTAGATTGGCTATAGAAGGAAAGGGACAGGATGGTGCCAGTAATGATACACAGGTTTCTGACTTGGGAACCTGGGTGAATGATGGTTACTATAAAAAATTAGGGAAGAAGTAAAGAATTCAGTTTTGCACAAAGGGAGTTTGAAGTATATACAGGACATTTAGGCAAAAATATTCAATGGTCAATTTTGGAATCCAAAGTATTTATGTGAAAATTTAGTATAGGAAAGAAGATGTTATTTGTGATATGAGAGCAGGAAAAATATATCAACCAAGGGAAAGAAGAAAAGGCTGAGAGCAGTAACTAAATTTTTAAAGAGAAAAGTGGTAAAGGGATACTAAAGAGGACGATAGGAAGAAAGGCAAAGAAAATAAGAGGAAAAGGAGATGTGGCATCTTAAAAGCCAAATATGGAGAGCTTTTCACAAACGCATAATAAAAATTATTCATACTCAGCCATAAAAAAGAGTGAAAATTTTCCATTTGCAACAGCATGGATGGACCAACCTCGAGGGCATTGTGCTTAGTGAAATAAGTTAGATAAAGGCTGTATTTTTTCACTTATGAAAAGTAAAAGTGAAAGTCACTTAGTCGTGTTAGATTCTTTGCAACCCCATGGACTATATACAGTCCATAGAATTTTCCAGGCCAGAATACCAGATTGGGTAGTCATTCCCTTCTCCAGGGGATCTTCCCAACCCAGGGATCAAACCCAGGTCTCCCACATTGTAGGAGGATTCTTTACCAGCCGAGCCACAAGGGAAGCCCATGTGAGATCTAAAAACAAAATAAATGGTTAAGTTTAACAAAACAGAAAAAGACTCACAGATATAGAGGCCCAACTAGTGGGTACCAGTAGGGAGAGGGAAGCAGGGAGGGACAAGATAGGGGTAGGAGATTAGAAGGTACAAACTACTATGTATAAAATAAATAAGCTACATAGTTGCAATTTGCAGCACAGGGAACATGCTGCTGCTGCTGCTAAGTCACTTCAGTCGTGTCCGACTCTGTGCAACCCCATAGACGGCAGCCCACCAGGCTCGCCTGTCCCTGGGATTCTCCAGGCAAGAACACTGGAGTGGGTTGCCATTTCCTTCTCCGATGCATGAAAGTGAAAAGTGACAGTGAAGTCGCCCAGTCATGTCCGACTCCTAGCAATGCCATGGACTGTAGCCCACCAGGCTCCTCCATCCATGGGATCTTCCAGGCAAGAGTACTGGAGTGGGGTGCCAATGCCTTCTCCACAGGGAACATAGACAATATTATATACCATCTTTAAATGGATATAATCTATGAAAATATTAAGTCATAATGTTGTACATCAACAATTAACATAATATTGTAAGTCAACTATATTTCAATTAAAAAATAATAAAATTTAAAACTAAAAGTTATTCAGGAGCATTATTGGAAGAGTTCCTAAGGAAAATAATGAACAAGCTGGAGATTTCCAAGAAGAAGGTTGAGCCATTACTTATTTGAGGCAGGGAATCTAAGTAAAAGCAATAATGGCACCAATTTTATAGATTTTGGGGAGGATAAAATTAAATAATTCAGCAACTTGGCACATAGTAAGTACTCAATAAGTATTAGCTATCCTTGCTGTTTTTGTAATTATTAGAACCATTATTTTGAAATCCACTTAATAACTATGGGTTTTCTACCTCCTGTTTCATGTCCTTTCATCCTTTTCCCCCTCTCCATTTCTCACCCTGTCCTTACCACAATAAATAATGCCTAGCATGATAAGAACACTGTGAAAAACTTGAACTCTATTAGCAACCCTTTTGGTATGGTCAAGTCAGTGGATCAAAAACATTCACATATAATGAAATCAACTACTACCTATAAAGACTGATCAAGCGGAGTCTACCTATTTTTAGAGCTTTTCTTTGATATATTTTTGTTCTTTCTGCAGTTACACATAGCCTTATTGTGTGTCTCTTCACATGTTCTAAAAGACATCACATTTACCAGAGGACTTCATAGCACAGTAAAGGACATGGGTGATGATGAGACATTCTTATGCTACCACCTTAGAATTTTTAAAAAATTTCATTAAAGTTCAGTTTCCTTATTTGTAAACTTGGCCTTATAATAACACAAGAGATAGTAACATCAAAGCATTTTATGAGTGCTTTTGCCTTTTGGAATTCACTGTTCCACTTGAAATGTTTCAAACTTCTAAAGAAAAAAAATTACAAATTCTCTTAAGGTAGAACAAATATAAAGAATAACAATTCTCTTTTCCCAAATGTAGACATAACTCTTAACATTCCGTAAGTAATGTTATATTTCATTGTGCAAATGATGCAACTAATCCTCTATGTTCTTTATATATCTGAAAGAGGATGGATAGGAGTCAGGGTGGAGGGGCTTGTGAAATCTTAGCTTATGAATGGCTCAGTACCTAAGTTATTCTTTATTAAAAAAAATAACTTGTACCAATGCAATTTCTCCCTTAGAACTTTTGGCGATAAAGAACAGAATGTCTCTAGTAAATAGGATGAGTAAGAGAGAAGATCACCATAGGTAGGGATGGGTAAAACTGAAAACAGAATAAATACGAGTTAGCCAGAAGAGACGGAGAAGGCAATGGCACCCCACTCCAGTACCCTTGCCTGGAAAATTCCATGGATGGAGGAGCTTGGTAGGCTGCAGTCCATGGGGTCGCACAGAGTCGGACACGACTGAAGTGACTTAGCATAGCATAGCCAGAAAAGACGGGCTTCCCTGATAGCTCAGTTGGTAAAGAATCTGCCTGCAATGCAGGAGACTTTGGTTCGATTCCTGGATCAGGAAGATCCGCTGGAGAAGGGATAGGCTACCCATTCCAGTATTCTTGGGCTTCCCTTGTGGCTTAGCTGGTAAAGAATCCACAGGCAACGTAGGAGACCTGGGTTTGATCCTTGGGTTGGGAAGATCCCCTGGAGATGGAAAAGGCTACCCACTCCAGTATTCTGGCTTGGAGAATTCCATGGACTGTATAGTCCATGGGGTTGCAAAGAGTCAGACAAGACTGAGTGACTTTCATTAATTCAGCCTGAAGAGATTAGATGATAAGGCTAATAGGAAAGAAAGCTGAGTGGAGCAATAGCTAGAGATACCTTCCTGATAGACTGTTTTAATCTGCATTGTCCAGTATAGTAGCCACCAGTCCTAAATGACATTGAGCATGCTAAATGTGACTAGTCTAAATAGAGATGTGCTATACAGCAACCCACTCCAGTACTCTTGCCTGGAAAATTCCATGGACAGAGGAGTCTGGTAGGCTGCAGTCTGTGGGGTAGCTAAGAGTCGGACATGACTTCACTTTCACTTTTCACTTTCATGCATTGGAGAAGGAAATGGCAACCCACTCCAGTTTTCTTGCCTGAAGAATCCCAGGGATGGGGGAGCCTGGTGGGTTGCCGTCTATGGGGTCACACAGAGTCAGACATGACTGAAGCGACTTAGCAGCAACAGCATACATGTAAAATTACATTGGATTTCAAAGGTTTAGTATGAATAAAAGATTTTAAATTTTGTCATTAATAATTTTTATGTAGATTACATGATATGTTCAATATATGTGACTAAATAATATATATTCAGTTCAGTTGCTCAGTAGGGTCCGACTCTTAGCAACCCCATGGACTGCAGCATACCAGGCCTCCCAGTCCATCACTAACTTTTGGAGTTTACTCAAACTCACGTTCATTGAGTCGGTGATGCTATCCAACCATCTTATCCTCTATCATCCCCTTCTCCTCTAACCTTAAATCTTTCCCAGCATCAGGGTCTTTTCAAATGAGTCAGCTCTTCACATCAGGTGGCCAA
The DNA here is from genome assembly GCA_935064755.1 of Tragelaphus eurycerus. Taxonomy (NCBI): domain Eukaryota; kingdom Metazoa; phylum Chordata; class Mammalia; order Artiodactyla; family Bovidae; genus Tragelaphus; species Tragelaphus eurycerus. The sequence continues at coordinate 5,303,274 of CAKXYN010000092.1, read as the reverse complement.
AGTATTGGAGTTTCAGCTTCAACAGCAGTCCTTCCAATGAATATTCAGGACTGATTTCCTTCAGGATGGACTGGTTGGATCTCCTTGCAGTCCAAGGGACTCTCAAGAGTCTTCTCCAACACCCCAGTTCAAAAGCATCAATGCTTCAGCACTCAGCTTTCCTTATAGTCCAACTCTCACATCCATACATGACTACTGGAAAAACCGTAGCCTTGACTAGACGGAACTTTGGTGGAAAGGAATGTCTCTGCTTTTCAATATGCTGTCTAGGTTAATCATAACTTTTCTTCAAGGAGTAAGCATCTTTTTATTTCACGGCTGCAGTCATCATCTGCAGTGATTTTCAGATCAGATCAGATCAGATCAGTCGCTCAGTCGTGTCCGACTCTTTGCGACCCCATGAACCGCAGCACGCCAGGCCTCCCTGTCCATCACCAGCTCCCGGAGGTCACTCAGACTCGCATCCATCGAGTCAGTGATGCCATCCAGCCATCTCATCCTCTGTCGTCCCCTTCTCCTCCTGCCCTCAATCCCTCCCAGCATCAGAGTCTTCTCCAATGAGTCAACTCTTCGCATGAGGTGGCCAAAATACTGGAGTTTCAGCTTTAGCATCATTCCTTCTAAAGAAATTCCAGGATTGATCTCCTTCAGAATGGACTGGTTGGATCTTCTTGCAGTCCAAGGGACTCTCAAGAGTCTTCTCCAACACCACACTTCAAAAGCATCAATTCTTCGGCCCTCAGCCTTCTTCACAGTCCAGCTCTCACATCCATACATGACCACAGGAAAGACCACAGCCTTGACTAGGCGAACCTTTGTTGGTAAAGTAATGTCTCTGCTTTTGAATATGCTACTAGGTTGGTCATAACTTTCCTTCCAAGGAGCAAGCGTCTTTTAATTTCTTGGCTGCAGTCACCATCTGCAGTGATTTTGGAGCCCAGAAAAACAAAGTCTGACACTGTTTCCACTGTTTCCCCATCTATTTCCCATGCAGTGATGGGACCAGATGCCATGATCTTCGTTTTCTGAATGTTGAGCTTTAAGCCAACCTTTTCACTCTCCACTTTCACTTTCATCAAGAGGCTTTTTAGCCCCTCTTCACTTTCTGCCATAAGAGTGGTGTCATCTGCATATCTGAGGTTATTGATATTTCTCCCGGCAATCTTGATTCCAACTTGTGTTTCTTCCAGTCCAGCATTTCTCATGATGTACTCTGCATATAAGTTAAATAAACATGGTGACAATATGCAGCCTTGACGTACTCCTTTTCCTATTTGGAACCAGTCTGTTGTTCCATGACCAGTTCTAACTGTTGCTTCCTGACCTGCATACAGATTTCTTAAGAGGCAGATCAGGTGGTCTGGTATTCCCATCTCTTTCAGAATTTTCCACAGTTTATTGTGATCCACACAGTCAAAGGCTGACTATGCCAAAGCAGTGATTTTGAAGCCCCCCAAAATAAAGTCTGCCACTGTTTCCACTGTTTCACCATCTACTTGCCATTAAGCAATGGGACCGGATGCCATAATCTTTGTTTTCTGAATGTTGAGCTTTAAGCCAACTTTTTCACTTTCCTCTTTCACTTTCATCAAGAGGCCCTTTAGTTCTTTTTTATTTTCTGCCACAAAGGCGGTGTCATCTGCATATCTGAGGTTATTGATATTTCTCCCAGCAATCTTGATCCCAGCTTGTGTTTCTTCCAGTCCAGCGTTTCTCATGATGTACTCTGCATATAAGGTAAATAAGCAGGGTGACAATATACAGCCTTGACCTACTCCTTTCCCTATTTGTAACCAGTCTATTGTTCCATGTCCAGTTCTAACTGTTGCTTCCTGATCTGCATACAGGTTTCTCAAGAGGCAGGTCAGGTGGTCTGGTATTCCCATCTCTTTCAGAATTTCCCACAGTTTATTGTGATACACAGAGTCAAGTGCTTTGGCATAGTCAATAAAACAGAAATAGATATTTTCTGGAACTCTCTTGCTATTTCGATCATCCAACAAATGTTGGCAATTTGATCTCTGGTTCTTCTGCTTTTTCTAAATCCAACTTGAACATCTGGAAGTTCATGGTTCATGTACTGTTAAAGCCTGGCTTGGAGAATTTTGAGCATTACTTTGCTAGCGTGTGAGATGAGTGCAATTGTGCAGTAGTTTGCACATTCTTTGGCATTGCCTTTCTTTGGGATTGGAATGAAAACTGACCTTTTCCAGTCCTGTGGCCACTGCTGAGTTTTCCAAATTTGCTGGCATATTGAGTGCAGCACTTTCACAGCATCATCTTTTAGGATTTAAATAGCTCAACTGGAATTGCATCACCTCCACTAGCTTTGTTTGTAGTGATACTTCTTAAGGCCCACTTGACTTCACATTCCAGGATGTCTGGCTCTGGGTGACTGATCACACCATTGTGATTATCCAGGTCATGATGATCTTTTAGGTATAGTTCTTCTGTGTATTCTTGCCACCTCTTCTTAATATCTTCTGCTTCTGTTAGGTCCATACCATTTCTGTCCTTTATTGAACCCATCTTTGCATGAAATATTCCCCTGGTATCTCTAATTTCCTTGAAGTGATCTCTAGTCTTTCTCATTCTATTGTTTTCCTCTATTTCTTTGCACTGATCACTGAGGAAGGCTTTCTTATATCTCCTTGCTGTTCTTTGGAACTCTGCATTCAGATTGGTATATCTTTCCTTTTCTCCTTTGCTTTTTGCTTCTCTTCTTTTCACAGCTATTTGTAAGGCCTCCTCAGAGAACCATTTTCCTTTTTTGCATTTCTTTTTCTTTGGGATGGTCTTGCTCCCTGTCTCCTGTACAATGTCACGAACCTCTGTCCATAGTTCATCAGGCACTCTGTCTATCAGATCTAATCCCTTAAATCTATTTCTCACTTCTACTGTATAATTGTTAGGGATTTGATTTAAGTCATACGTGAATGGTCTAGTTGGTTTTCCCTACTTTCTTCAATTTCAGTCTGAATTTGGCAATAAGGAGTTAATGATCTGAGCCATAGTCAGCTCCTGGTCTTGTTTTTGTTGCTGTATAGAGTTTCTCCATCTTTGGCTGCAAAGAATGTAATCAATCTGATTTCGGTGTTGACCATCTAGTGATGTCCATGTATAGAGTCTTCTTTTGTGTTGTTGGAAGAGGGTGTTTGCTATGACAAGTATGTTCTCTTGGCAGAACTCTTATTAGCCTTTGCCCTGCTTCATTCTGTACTCCAAGGCCAAATTTGCCTGTTACTCCAGGTGTTTCTTGACTTCCTACTTTTGCATTCTAGTCCCCTATAATGAAAAGGACATCTTTTTTGGGTGTTAATTCTTGAACATCTTGTAGGTCTTCATAGAACCATTCAACTTCAGCTTCTTCAGCATTACTGGTCGGGGCATAGACTTGGATTACTGTGATATTGAGTGATTTGCCTTGGAAACAAACAGATTATTCTGTTGTTTTTGAGACGGCATCCAAGTATTGCATTTCAGACTCTTCTGTTGACTATGATGGCTACCCCATTTCTTCTAAGGATCTTGCTCACAGTAGTAGATATAATGGTCATCTGTGTTAAATTCATACATTCTAGTCCATTTTAGTTCTCTGATTCCTAAAATGTCGACCTTCACTCTTGCCATTTCCTGTTTGATCACTTCCAATTTGCCTTGATTCATGGACCTAACATTCCAGGTTCCTATGCAGTATATTGCTCTTTACAGCATTGGACCTTGCTTCTATCACCAGTCACATCCACAACTGGATGTTGTTTTTGCTTCATTCCAGTCCAGTACTCTTGCCTGGAAAATCCCATGGACGGAGAAGCCTGGTGGGTTGCAGTCCATTGGGTCGCTAAGAGTTGGACACGACTGAGCGATTTCACTTTTCACTTTCATGCATTGGAGAAGGAAATGGCAACCCACTCCAGTGTTCTTGCCTGGAGAATCCCAGGAACGAGAGAGCCTGGTGGGCTGCCATCTATGGGGTTGCACAGGGTCGGACATGGCTGAAGTGACTTAGCAGCAGCAGTAGTAGCAGTAGCAGCAGCAGCTTCATTCTTTCTGGAATTATTTCTCCACTGATCTCCAGTAGCATATGGGGCACCTATAAACCTGGGGAGTTCATCTTTCAGTGTCCTATCTTTTTGCCTTTTCATACTGTTCATGGGGTTCTCAAGGCAAGAATACTGAAGTGGTCTGCCGTTCCCTTCTCCAATGGACCACATTTTGTGAGAATTCTCCACCATGACCCGTCTGTCTTGGGTGGTCATACATGGCATTGCTTATAGTTACATTGAGTTAGACAAGGCTGTGGTCCATGTGATTAGATTGATTAGTTTTCTGTGATGGTGGTTTTCAGTCTCTCTGCCCTCTAATGGAGAAGGATAAGAGGCTTATGAAAGCTTCCTGATGGGATAGACTGACTGAGGGGGAAACAGTCTTGTTCTGATGGGCGGGGCCATGCTCAATAAATCTTTAATCCAATTTTCTGTTGATGGGTGGAGCTTGGTTCCCTCCCTGCTATTTACCTGGGGCCAAACTACGGTGGAGGCAAATAAAATAATGGTTCAGTCCAGTTCAATTGCTCAATCCTGTCTGACTCTTTGCGACCCCATGGACTGCAGCACGCCAGGCCTCCCTGTCCATCACCAACTCCCACAGTTTACTCAAACTCATATCCATTGAGTCAGTGATGCCATCCAACCATCTCATCCTCTGTTGTCCCCTTCTCCTCTTGCCTTCAATCTTTGCCAGCATCAGGGTCTTTTCAGCTCTTCACATCAGGTGGCCAAACTCCAGTACTGGAGTTTCAGCTTCAACATCAGTCCTTCCAATGAATATTCAGGACTGATTTCCTTCAGGATGGACTGGCTGGATTCCTTTGCAGTCCAAGGGACTCTCAAGAGTCTTTTCCAGCACCTCGGTTCAAAAGCATCAATTCTTCAGCTCTCAGCTTTCTTTATAGTCCAACTCTCACATCCATACATGACTACTGGAAAAACCATAGCTTTACTAGATGAACCTTTGTTGGCAAATAACATCTCTACTCTTTAATATGCTGTCTAGGTTAATCATAACTTTTCTTCCACGGAGTAAGTGTCTTTTTATTTCATGACTACAGTCATCATCTACAGTGATTTTGGAGCCCAAAAAAATAAAGTCTGACACTGTTTCCACTGTTTCTCCATCTACTTGCCATGAAGTGATGGGACCAGATGCCATGATCTTTGTTTTCTGAATGTTGAGCTTTAAGCCAACTTTTTCACTCTCCTCTTTCACTTTCATCAAGAGGCTCTTTAGTTCTTCTTCACTTTCTGCCCTAAGGGTGGTGTCATCTGCATATCTGAGGTTATTGATATTTCTCCCAGCATCTTGATTCCAGCTTGTGCTTCTTCCAGCCTAGCGTTTCTCGTGATGTACTTTGCATAGAAGTTAAATAAGCAGGGTGACAATATACAGCCTTGACCTACTCCTTTTCCTATTTGGAACCAGTCTGTTGAAAAAGATCCCATGCATGTATTGCTACAGTCTGTGCCCCCAACCCTGCAGCAGGCCACTACCGACCCATGCCTTCAGCGGAGATTCCTGGACACCCACAGGTAAGTCTGGGACAGTCTCCTGTGGGGTCACCGTTTCTTTCTCCTGGATCTTTGTGCACAAGTTTCTGTTGTGCCCTCCAAGAATCTATTTCCCAGTCCTTTGTAAGTTCTGGTAGCTCTATGGTGGGGTTAATGGCAACCTTCTCCAAGAGGACTTATGCCATACTCACACCCAGAGCCCCTGTTCCTGCCGCAGACCACTGCCGACCTGTACCTCCACAGGAGATGCTCAAACACAGTTCTGTCTGAGTCTCTGTGGGGTCCCTGGGTCCTGGTGTGCACAAGGTTTCTTTGAGCCCTCTAAGCGTCTCTGGAGGGAATGGGGTTTGATTCTAAAGGTGAATTCACCCGTCCTACCGTCTTACTGGGGCTTCTCCTTTGCCCTTGCGCGTGGGGTATCTCCTCACAGCTGCTCCAGTGCCTACCATCTTACTGGGGTTTTTCTAACCTTGGACTTAGGGTATCTCCACACAGCCCATCCAGCGAAGCGCAGGCGCTGCTCCTGACCTTGGACGTGGGGTATCGTCTCAAGGCGGCTGCTCTTATAATATAATCTTCTAATACTCACGCTGCTTGAGCTTCTGCCTCCACCACAATCCAAGGCTCCGCGGCCGGAATAATCCAAGCAGTTTTCCACTCAGTCGCCTCAGCAGCTGGCAAGAGCTTCGGTGGACTCCGCAGCCAGCCAAGCATAGATGTCGAATAATATATATTAGGAAAATTAATTTCAGGTGTCTCTTTTTTCTTATTTATATAGCTAACAGAATATTTTATTTTAAATTACATATGTGGTTCACATTTGTGGCTTTCACTGTGTTTATACTGAACAGCATTGGTTTGAGCAGTAGGATCCAGCCATGCATAAATTACATTAACTCTGGATTAACACGTCAGTAAATTCTTATTTTTGCTTAAGCCGTTTTGAGTTGAGTTTCTGACCCTTGCCACTAAATGATTCTGATTAGTATATTTGCTAAAAAGAAAAAAAAAAAATAGTTCATCAAATAAGTTGTTTACCATACTGAGAAACTGGAGAAGATGCTAGAGACATAGCAGTCTAAAAACCTGATTTCCTGGGAATTCAATAATAGAGCATTTTGTTCAGGCAGTAGTGCTTAAGAGTAGGGGGGATAATCACCTAATTTCATTATGCCAAGAATCAACCTAGTTATTAAAGTATCCTTGGTTGTTTAGGTTGACCAGATACAAATTTTTAGTCCTTTATATTTGATGTATTTTTAAGGCTTACATTGTGGGTGAGCATTCTAGTCCAAAAGAACTCTATCTCTGCTTAGGTTGGTTCTTCATATGAACCCTCTATAGACAAAGGCTTATGCGTGGAGCTCTTATAATCTACGAAAATGTCATTAGCAAAAAAGGATTGTTTTAGTTTTCATTCTTTATTTCTAGTTTTATTTGTGTTTTTGCTGGTGGGTAGATTTTTGTTTTAGAATGATATAAACTACAAAAGCACTAACAGACACAATGAAGAGTTTTACCTGCTTCATACATAAAAAAAAAAAATCTGTTTGTAGAGAAAATATTCTAGATATAAACTTCTAGATAGCAAAGAAAGTACTAAGAGAGTATCCTCGTAACAAATAGCATAATCTAAATTAAATCAATTTACATTATTTTCCAGTAGAGTTATAGGTCACAAATTCATGTAGAAGTTTTTAATTTATTTGAGCTAAACAAGAAAATCTCTAAACCCAGTGAACCTTGGAAAACATGCATCAGAACTATAATAGAAACATAGCTGGGTTCTTTTCATAAATCTGTTATCCAGCCACAAAACATTCCACACCTTTGCCAATGATGAATTGAAATCAGCAGAGATGGGCTAAGATGATAAAATTGTGTTCAGGAAGATGCCTATGAGGGGGAAAAAAACAGATATCTTATGTTGACTCACAGACAATCCCATACATGGAACATTAACTTTAAGAATGAGGGGACACAAAATGTCTACAAAAGTAGGATTTTTTTATTTGTTTTTTGCCAACGTATCTCTCATCATGCCTGACTTCAAAAAAGACCTTAGGGCTAAGTCAAGTTTTCCTCTATGATAACCAAAAGAGATTAATAAACTGAAAGTAATCACTTTCACACCAATTGTCCTCGTTATTATATCTCTGAATTTCAAGGAATTTATTGAGTGACCAAATTATTTTAAAATATGCAGTGTTTCATATGAGAAGTGTATTTTTTTATCTAAGTGATAAAGATGTCTTAAATTAAAAGTTTAAAATGTTTAAAAATTAAGTTTAATATTATCTCTTTACAGAGAGTCATTTTCATGAAAGCACAAATACTTTTTAAACTCTCCCAATGTTGAATACCCCAAATCACTAGCTACTGATGCTGCTGTTACCAGTTACTGTTATTAAATCCCAGGGATTGTGCTTGGTATTTTATATAAGGTTTGTTTGTTTATTTTGCTTGTTTTTTTTTTTTTTTTTTTGCTGCACCATAAAGCTTGCAGGATCTCAGTTCCCTGACCAGAGTCTGAATCTGGGCCAAGGCACTGAAAACTGGGAATCCTAACCAATAGGCCACCAGGGAACTCCCTACATAAGTTATCTTTCATCTTTGCAACATTACAGGCCACATTATCACCATATTATCATGTTTAGTACTAAAAAAGAAATGTGATTCTCTGAGGCTAGGTGGCATAACCAAGACCCCATAGCCAGGACTCAAAACCCAGAACTAATGTCAGACTTTGGGCTCTTTCTACTGTTTTAAGTTTTTCTTTACTTAGTTGTTGGGACAAACTTTACTGAATTTGAAGGGCTAATAACTGGCCTTTTTTTCTCACTTGATTTCTGAATCAATGGGAAAATAAGTCATGAGTAATTCATGTGGGAGTCAAAAGAAATCACCTTTGTTACGAATGAAGGTTACATTGGAGGGTTCATGTCTGAGCAAGTGGGCTTCTTAATACTGCTGCTGTCCAATTGCTGTCATGTCTGATCTTTGTGACCCCATGGACTGCAGCATGCCAGGCTCCTCTGTCCTTCACTATCTCCGGGAGTTTGGTCAAACGAATGTCCATTGAGTCTGTGATATTATCTAACCAAATCATCCTCCTAATACTGAGTCTAGCATTATTCAGACGTATGTCCCCAGTTGCAGGCAGTGCTGAAACTTACAGACCTTTCCATTAGCCCCAGCGTGGTCGGTGCCTGTTCCCGGAAAAGGAGCAGAGAGATAAACAGGTACTGTCTCTCTCTCTCTCTCTTTAACTGTATCCCAAGAAGAAGAAGCTGAGCTGTTCATGCTCCACTTCTCTTTTCAAATATCACCCCCAAGGTGGAGTGAGTGTGGGGTTGGCAGAAGATCACAAACTCTACTCATATACATGCTAATGGGCTCCTGTCAAATGGAAAAAAACATCAGAAGCTGGGAAATGTATCTTCAATAAAGCATACTCACAGGTTAAATACATCTATTTGTCTATCTAGAAGGTCTCAATTGATTGATTTATAGATCTTTCTAATAATCTTGATAAAAATTTATTTTTACCATTGCCTTATAAAGTACAAGAAATTACCTTGCCTATACTCAGAGTTTTAATAGTATCATCACTTTATCATTACAAAGCAATTATTCTAAGCACCTACCTGTATGTAACCTTGGGATAGATACTTTAATCTGCCATTTTACCACTGCTATGATTTCAACAGAGGACATTTATTTTAATAGATTATGAAACATGAGAGTATAGATGAGCTCAATGCTAATGAAAACTCCCAAAGGCCTTTATCTATCTTATTCAGCACTGCTCCCAAGCTTATTGCATGGTACATAAAGGGTCTCAATAAATATTTATTGAATATATGAACATACTTTCTAAAAAATCCCACATTTATTTAGATGATCCACATTGAACTTGGTATTTATTGTTGTTGTTTAGTTGCTGGAAGTCATGTCTGACTCTTTTGCTACTTCATAAACTATAGCCCACCAGGCTCCTCTGTCCTTCAGATTTCCCAGGCAATAATACAGGAATGAGCTGCATTTTCTGCTCCGAGGAATCTTTCCAACCCAGGGATCGAGCCCACGTCTCCTGCTTTGGCAAATGGAGTCTGTACCACTGAGCCAACAGGGGAGCCTAATGCATTTACAGGAGAGCTTTAATATTTGCAAAGAAATATGTTCTGGGAGACTTTTCAAATGGGAAAATTCTCAGTACTGTATGAACATCTAAGCGAGAGAGGAAAGGCAAGAACAGAAGAGACAGTTAAAAGAAAAAGTGCAATGCTCCTTTTCCAAATGGATATTCACACATATTCTTCTCTCCCCAGCATTTTTTCCACTCCTCACTCTGACTTTCCCTTGCTCTTTCATTTCTTTATACTCTTCTCCTTCCTATCTTTCTCTTCCTCTTCTTCACAAAAAGAGGGGCAGGTTTTATGCAGGAAAGAGGTATATCAATGAGAGCTCTATCTACATTAGAGGAATCAGGTTTCTCTGGAATGGGGAACTTGAGCAAATTGGAGAAGACTAACATCTGCAGCTTTCTAAATCAATCATGATACCAGTATTTCTCAGCACACATCTTGCTCAGTATAAATAAGGGATTTTTAGGTCCATAATGGCTTATTTAACTTATATGCAGAGTACATCATGAAAAACACTGGGCTGGAAGAAGCACAAGCTGGAATCAAGATTGCTGGGAGAAATATCAATAACCTCAGATATGCAGATGACACCACCCTTATGGCAGAAAGTGAAGAGGAACTAAAAAGCCTCTTGATGAAAGTGAAAGAGGAGAGTGAAAAAGTTGGCCTAAAGCTCAACATTCAGAAAACTAAGATCATGGCATCTGGTCCCATCACGTCATGGGAAATAGATGGGGAAACAGTGGAAACAGTGTCAGACTTTATTTTGGGGGGCTCCAAAATCACTGCAGATGGTGACTGCAGCCATGAAATTAAAAGACGCTTACTCCTTGGAAGGAAAGTTATGACCACCCTAGATAGCATATTCAAAAGCAGAAACATTACTTCCAACAAAGGTCCGTCTAGTCAAGGCTATGGTTTTTCCTGTGGTCATGATGGACTGTGAAGAAAGCTGAGGGCCAAAGAATTGATGCTTTTGACCTGTGGTGTTGGAGAAGACTCTTGAGAGTCCCTTGGACTGGAAGGAGATCCAACCAGTCCATCCTAAAGGAGATCAGTCCTGGGTTTTCATTGGAAGGACTGATGCTAAAGATGAAACTCCAATACTTTGGCCACCTCATGTGAAGAGTTGACTCATTGGAGAAGACCCTGATGCTGGGAGGGACTGGGGGCAGGAGGAGAAGGGGACAACAGAGGATGAGATGGCTGGATGGCATCACCGACTTGATGGACATGAGTTTGGGTAAACTCTGGGAACTGGTGATGGACAGGGAGGCCTGGCATGCTGCGATACATGGGGTCACAGAGGCGGACAGACTGAGCAACTGAACTGAACTGAATGGCTCTGATCAAGACTATAGGCAAAACTCAATGTAAGTATAGTTTGCAGATTCTCATTTACTTTCATATCTGCTTCTTCACCTCTACTCCTCCAAAGATCTATGCTATTCCCCTGACCAAAGCCCCCATCCTTTTTCTGGTTTGTCTTCTCCATAGCACCATGTTAAGTATACATCTGTCTTCCTTCCTGCTTCTATTACTCCATGGCATTAGATAGAATTGTAGGAGTGTATTCTAGCTAGTTTCAGCAGAAAAGAAACTTATTAAAGGACATTAAGTAACTCACAGAATCTCATGAAAGATGGGAGAACCGGGCCTGGAAGAACAGTGTCCAACTCATATGGCAGAAGCCTACTAAGGAAACCCCACAGCTGCTACCACTGACTCTAATCTGGGACAAGGACCTTTCCAGTAGAATCTCTGCTACCGTTCCTTGGGAATCTTAACACCCCTGCCTCATTCTTGCTAGACTGGATACTACCTACTAAGTAGTACTACTTACTACTACCTGGATACTGCTTTCTTACCTCTCTAGCTTCCCTTTCAAATGTGTTAGCTGCTCAGCCAGTCTGCTCTATCTATGGAATTCTCCAGGCAAGACTACTGGAGAGGGTAGCCATTCCCTTCTCTAGGGGATCTTTCTGACCCAGGGATCAAACCTGGGTCTCTGGCATTGTAGGAGAATTCTTTACCATCTGAGCCAAAAGGGAAACCCAAAGAACTCTGGCACAAATGTATCTGATTGAAGGAGCCTAACTTCAAGGAAGGCTGAGGAAGTGAAATTTAGCTTCCATTTAATAGGGTAGAGAAATCGCCAAATACAAGAGTATTCAGAGGTTCTGGGCAGCCAATAAGAATAATAAAGGTGCAGTACTCTGTTCCAGTTAACTTCTCAACCCTTACGAATCTGAGCCAGGTACAGTATTCAGCAGCTTGAAGTAATTCACACATAAGTGTGGATGACTGTTGGTGTCCAACTTTGAGAGTTAGCAATTTAAAACTTACCTTACTAACTCATATAAACCCTCAGTTGTTAAACTACCTATATGAAAAAATACTTAAAAAAAAGAAAACTTCCAGAGTTCCTTTTATTTCTTCATTCAATTCACATTTTACTGAGCTTACAATGTGCCATATAGTAGGTTAAGTTGAGGAGACCTGATCCATGCCTGTAGAATTTGATAATCTCATTGGGGATAGAGAAAAATTAATACATAGAAAACAATGCAGTAAATGAAGAAGTATGATTTAATAACTATTTTATTACATATATATATGCATATATAAAGCATGCCTAAAATGTATATTCCCTACATGTGTGTATATGTAGAAGTGTATATGTATTGTTCAGTCACTGAGTCAAGTCTGACTTTTTGCGACCCCATGGGCTGCAGCATGCCAGGCCTTCCTGTCCACTGTTTCCTGGAGTTTGCCCAAGTTCATGTCCATTGAAGCAGTGATGCCATCCAACCATCTCACCCTCTGTTACCCTCTTCTCCTTCATACACATATTAATATTCATATATGTATATATACACATATGAGCTTTCTGGGTGGCTCAGCAGTAAAGAATCCACCAGTGTTGCAGAACATGCGGAAGACACTGAGGGTTCGATCCCTGGGTCAGTAAGATCCCCTGGGGGAGGGAATGGCAACCCAATCCAGTATTCTTGCCTTGAAAAATCCCATGGACAGAGGAGTCTGGCAGGCTACAGCCCATAGCGTCACACAGAGTTGGGCACAACTGAAGGGACTGGGCACACATATACACATACATAATATTTCTATACTGTGTATATGTATGTCTGTGTGCATGTGTAGATGTGCATACTATGTAGTATTCCTATATATTTTAAGGCAGTCTGGGAAAGTTCCTTGGAGGGCAACTTAATCATACATAAAAATGAAATAATTTCATAGTGAAGATGGGCAGGGTATATGTATTTGAGGAAGATTTTGCAACTTGATTTTACTAGAGGAAAAACTAGCAGGAAAAAAAGAGGTGAAAGATGAAATGGCAGAGACATAGGTAAGAGAAAGATGAAGATACACCTTCCTATTTTATGTTATTAAGCTTAACCTTTTCCCTGAAATTGATGGGAAAATTCAAGTGGGGGAGTGCAAATTGGGTAAATGTGGTCAAAGGTACAAATATTTAGTTATTAAATAGTAAGTACTGGGGATATATGACATGATGACTATATTTAACAAAACTATATTGTATATTTGAAAGCAGAGACATTACTTTGGCAACAAAGGTCCATCTAGTCAAGGCTATGGTTTTTCCTGTGGTCATGTATGGATGTAAGAGTTGGACTGTGAAGAAGGCTGAGCACCGAAGAATTGACACTTTTGACCTGTGGTGTTGGAGAAGACTCTTGAGAGTCCCTTGGACTGCAAGGAGATCCAACCAGTCCATTCTGAAGGAGATCAGCCCTGGGATTCCTTTGGAAGGAATGATGCTGAAGCTGAAACTCCAGTACTTTGGCCACCTCATGCAAAGAGTTGACTCATTGGAAAAGACTCTGATGCTGGGAGGGATTGGGGGCAGGAGGAGGAGAAGGGGATGACAGAGGATGAGATGGCTGGATGGCATCACTGACTCAATGGACGTGAGTCTGAGTGACCTCTGGGAGTTGGTGATGAACAGGGAGGCCTGGCGTGCTGTGATTCATGGGGTTGCAAAGAGTCGGACACGACTGAGTGACTGAACTGAACTGAACTGAACTGAAGAGAGTAGATCTTAACAGTTTTCATTACAAGAAAAGAAAAATTGTAACTATGTGTGGTGATGTATGTTAACTAAACTTATTGCAGAAATTATTTTGCAATATCAAATTATTATGTTGAATACCCTAATACTATAACCATTGAATACAATGGTTATACCCATTGTATAACCCTAAACTAATACAATGTTATATATTTATTAATTATATCTCAATAAATGTTTTAATTAAATAAATAATTCAAATAAGGGATAAGATGATCAAATTTGTCTTTTAAATAAATTACTCTGGCTGGTGGATGGAAGATGGATTTGAAAGGGGCCAACACTGGAAATCTGGAGAATGTAGATTGTTGGCAGCCATCTAGTCAAGAAGTTTCAAGGGCCTGAGCTAGTGATTTTAAAAATAGAAAGGAGGCCTCAAAAAAAAAAAAAAAAAGAAAGGAGGGGACTTGGCTAAAAAATGATGTAAGCTTGGTCTTGAAGAATGACTAGGCGTCAACCAGGCAGAGAAGTGAAAGCACATTCTTAGAGAGGTGTAGAGGCAGGGAGGTATGGAAAAGCAAGAACTGCTCTGAGAAGTGGAAAATAATTCAATGTGACTAGAGCACAGGACCACTATAGGGAACTGTCAAAGTAAAAACAGTGCTGGATGGTAGTTAAAATAGTGAAATTGTTGTCTAATCCAAGTTCATGTGCCTGATGAACACATGGTGAGTCCAAACAAAAATGCCAGTGTCTGGAGCAGAGAAGGCTTACTACAGACTGCCAAAACCCAAATTCCCCAATAGCTTGGGGAGAAGTTTGCAAAGGTAAGATTTGGGGTGAGGGCTGCAAGGTATGTGACTTTCTTCTGCTTGGTTGGTAGTGAGGTAACATTTCAGGAATGTCAGTCTTCTGGTTCCCGCCGGTCTGGGGTCTGTGTGCTTGTAGTTAGCATGAAGTCACCATCCTCCACCTGGGGGCCCCTTGATTCTCCAGGCAAGAAAACTGGAGTGGGTTGCCATTTCCTTCTCCAATGCATGAAAGCGAAAAAGTGAAAGTGAAGTCGCTCAGTCGTGTCCGACTCTTAGCGACCCCATGGACTGCAGCCCACCAGGCTCCTCCATCCATGGGATTTTCCAGGCAAGAGTACTGGAGTGGGGTGCCATTGCCTTCTCCGTTAGTTTCATTAGAACAACTCAAAGATATGTAAGAGATTGTTATCTGTTTCCTATCAGGGGGAAATAGGAGTCCTCTGACTCTGTTGTCCTGTGAACTGCTTGAGCTTACTCTTTGAAACTTGGGGAAGGCCTAGGAGAATAAAGTTTTCTTTTTCTTGTAAATATAAGAAACAGAGGACACAGAAGGACTTTTGTAAACTGTGAGGGCCTTGTATGGTCCTGCTCTGTTTCAAAAGTAGATTTTATTCAGGAACTACTAGGGGAAAGGGAATCTCAGGATAGAACTGGGGTCCATTTGGAATATGAGGGAAAGTGGGGATTTACAGCCAAGGAATGGGGTGAGGATATGAGGGGAAGGGTGTCAATCCGTGGATAGAAAATTACTGAGGGGGTAGGATAACTCTTGCTGAACTGACCTAATAGTATTCTTGCTGACGCTAGGACAGAGTGATTAGGTATCACCTGGTAGATGGTGGAGGATGACAAATTTGACCGGATTTTAAGGGTAATCAGCTATCAAGGGTGGGGGATTCTCTCTAAACTGATGTAGCAGATTCTTTCTTTTGGCTGCTCCACATGGCTTGTGGGATCTTAGTTCTCTGACCAGGCATCAAACTCAGGCCCCAAACTCGGGCCCCAGCAGTGAAAGCACTAAGTTCTAATCACTGGACTGCCAGGGAATTCCCAGCGGTAGCAATATTCTCGATAAAAATAGGTGGTGTGGATCCAGCAAAATCGGACCCTGAAGCCCAAGGTCAAGACCTAGTTTAGAAGAGGGCTTAGAGGAGCCTAACTTAAGTTTGCTCAAGGAGAGAGTCTTTGTCCGGCTGAGGCTGACAAAGCTGTTTGACAAAGCATAGAATCAAAATCCAATTCTATGTCATGCTGAGGAGTTTGGTTTCCTTGGCAGCTTATGCTTGTATATTATCCACACCTACCTTTTCCTTCTTTGTAAGAAAGAGGCTCTGAACTTCATAAGGTGCAATAAAATCAAGGAGTCATTAACAGGAGGGCCACAACCCTTCCAGAAATACTCAGAACCCTAATCAAGAACCCTCACACTGGGAGGACTTATAGCTTTTTTGTCAACTGCCTTTCAGTCCTGCCAACCTCCAGGCCTGAATTACCTCTGAGTGTTATCTGAACACACACTGTCCCTGAAGCCCCTAATTTCTTTACCCTGACTGTGGCTTTAGTGAGTCTATTGTTGGAAAAGGAAGCATTTGTGCCTCAAGTACAGGAAATCACCAAACAATTAACTTCCAGGGACTTGTGCAGCCTGGGCCAAATGCCTCAGTGTGATTGTCTTTGTTTCTTGTCAGGCTATTGAGGAAACATTTTACAGGCCGGAATCTTGGCTTCAGTGTGTTGTTTTGAGTCAATGGAGTCAGCCATGAGACCTCACACAGTAATAACTATCTATAGAAAAATGTGAACCTAGCAGTCAGAGGTCTGCCACAGAGAAGGGAAGTTTTCAGAGGGGCAGAGAGTTTTCTCGAAATACACTGTAGTTTGGATATTCAGAAGTGGGAAGGGCCAATTATACAGACCAGAGAGAAACTAGTGTGGGAAGCGAGGCAAAGGAAAATAGTTATTATATTTTTGGTACGGGAAGCCCATCCCTTGCAGGCAGAGAAGCTGGTATGTGTTTCACACAAGGCCAGCCTTATGGGTAGGCAGAGACAATTGAGGAGCATTAGATAGGCTTCTCTGACAGTGAGTTCTTAACAGTATGTGAAGTATATTTATTTATACACCATTTTCTACAAAATATTTGAGAAAGTTTTTAAAGGCACATATAAAAAAGTGCTTGCTAATTTGTTTCAGTAGCGTCTAACTCCTTGCAACTCCATAGACTGTAGCCCGCCAGGCTCCTCTGTCCGTAGGATTCTCCAGGCGAGAATACTGGAGTGAGTTACCAAGGCCTCCTCCAGGGGATCTTCCTGACCCAGAGATCCAATCCGCATCTCTTATTGCTTTGGCAGGTGATTCTTTACCACTAGTGCCACCTGGGAAGCAACATAATAAAGTGAAAAAGTGAAAGTCTCTCAGTCGTGTCTGACCCTTTGTGACCCCAGGGACTACACAGTCCATGGAATTCACCAGGCCAGAATTCTGGAGTGGGTAGCTGTTCCCTTCTTCAGAGGATCTTCTCAACCTGGGGATGGAAGCCAGGTCTCCTGCATCACAGGCAGACTTTACCAGCTGAGTCATCAGGGAAGCTCATGAATATTGGAGTGGGTAGCCTGTCCTTCTCCAGTGGATTTTCCCGACTTTAGTAAATTATAAATAAAAGAAGAAAAAGGGACAAAATGAAGACTAAGAAAAGAAAAATGTTAGAAGGATTATCTTGTCAGAGACTCCAAAACAAAAGACTGAGCTAAACCATGTCCAGGTTCATGATGCAGAGAAAATAAGAGCCAAGGTATGAATAATATTTTAAAGAAAAAGAAAAGTGAAAGTGAAGTCACTCAGTTGTGTCCGACTCTTTGAGACCCCATAGACTGTAGCCTACCAGGCTCTTCCATCCATGGGATTTTCCAGGTAAGAATACTGGAATGGGTTGCCATTTCCTTCTCCAGGAGATCTTCCGTACCTAGGGACTGAACACGGGTCTCCAGCATTGTAGGCAGACGCTTTACCATCTGAGCCACTAAGGGAGTCCATAAAATAATATTTTAAGCCCTTAATAAGTGAGTGATATTTTATGTCACTCAGTTTGTGGTAATATTGCTTCACAGCAATGCTGCTGCTAAGTCCCTTCAGTCATGTCCAATTCTGTGTGATAACTAATAAAACTAAGGTGTGGGGAATATCATATTTTGAAACTTTTCTCATTTAAGTCCTTTATTTCTCACCTATCAGGGTTGCTAGTTCAATCAAGTTACTTTTAGAGGGCGCTAGCTCATTCTTCACAAAAGGACCCTAGTTCAGTTCAGTGCAGTCACTCAGTCGTGTCCGACTCTTTGTGACCCCATGAATCACAGCACGCCAGGCCTCCCTGTCCATCACCAACTCCTGGAGGTCACTCAGACTCACGTCCATCGAATCAGTGATGCCATCCAGCCATCTCATCCTCTGTTGTCCCCTTCGCCTCCTGCCCCCAATCCCTCCCAGCATCAGAGTCTTTTCCAATGAGTCAACTCTTCGCATGAGGTAGCCAAAGTACTGAATTTTAAGCTTCAGCATCAGTCCTTCCAATGAACACCCAGGGCTGATCTCCTTCAGAATGGACTGGCTGGATCTCCTTGCAGTCCAAGGGACTCTCAAGAGTCTTCTCCAACACCACACTTCAAAAGCATCAATTCTTCAGTGCTCAGCCTTCTTCACAGTCCAACTCTTACATCCATACATACACTGGAAAAACCATAGCCTTGACTAGACAGAACTTTGTTGGCAAAGTAATGTCTCTGCTTTTGAATATGCTATCTAGGTTGGTCATAACTTTCCTTCCAAGGAGTAAGCATCTTTTAATTTCATGGCTGCAGTCACCATCTGCAGTGATTTTGGAGCCCCCTCCAAAATAAAGTCTGACACTGTTTCCACTGTTTCCCCATCTATTTCCCACGAAGTGATGGGACCGGATGCCATGATCTTAGTTTTCTGAATGGTGAGCTTTAAGCCAACTTTTTCACTCTCCTCTTTCACTTTAATCAAGAGGCTTTTGAGTTCCTCTTCACTTTCTGCCATAAGGGTGGTGTCATCTGCATATCTGAGGTTATTGATATTTCTCCCAGCAATCTTGATTCCAGCTTGTGCTTCTTCCAGCCCAGCGTTTCTCATGATGTACTCTGCATATAAGGTAAATAAACAGGGTGACAATATACAGCCTTGACGTACTCCTTTTCCTATTTGGAACCAGTCTGTTCCATGTCCAGTTCTAACTGTTGCTTCCTGACCTGCATACAGATTTCTCAAGAAGCAGGTCAGGTGGTCTAGTATTCCCATCTCTTTCAGAATTTTCCGCATCTTTTTTGTGATCCACACAGTCAAAGTCTTTGGCATAGTCAATAAAGCAGAAATAGATGTTTTTCTGGTACTCTCTTGCTTTTTCGATGATCCAGCAGATGTTGGCGATTTGATCTCTGGTTCCTCTGTCTTTTCTAAAACCAGCTTGCACATCAGGAAGTTCATGGTTCGCGTATTGCTGAAGCCTGGCTTGGAGAATTTTGAGCATTATTTTACTAGTGTGTGAGATGAGTGCAATTGTGCGGTAGTTTGAGCATTCTTTGTCATTGCCTTTCTTTGGGATTGGAATGAAAACTGACCTTTTCCAGTCCTGTGGCCACTACTGAGTTTTCTAAATTTGCTAGCATATTGAATGCAAGACTTTCACAGCATCATCTTTCAGGATTTGAAATAGTTCAACTGGAATTCCATCACCTCCACTAGCTTTGTTCGTGGTGATGCTTTCTAAGGCCCACTTGACTTCACACTCCAGGATGTCTGGCTCTAGGTGAGTGATCACACCATCATGATTATCTGGGTCGTGAAGCTCTTTTTTGTACAGTTCTGTGTATTCTTGCCACCTCTTCTTAGTATCTTCTGCTTCTGTTAGGTCCATACCATTCTATCCTTTATCGAGCCCATCTTTGCATGAAATGTTCCCTTGGTATCTCTAATTTTCTTGAAGAGATCTCTAGTTTTTCCTGTTCTGTTGTTTTCCTCTATTTCTTTGCACTGATCTCTGAGGAAGGCTTTCTTATCTCTCCATGCTATTCTTTGGAACTCTGTATTCAGATGCTTATATCTTTTCTTTTCTCCTTTGCTTTTTCCTTTTCTTCTTTTCACAGCTATTTGTAAGGCCTCCTCAGACAGCCATTTTACTCTTTTGCATTTCTTTCCAAGGACCCTAAGCCTTATCTAATTCAGGAAGACTGATAAGGAGAAGAGGTGTATAAAGAATTCTCAATCCATTGATTTTATGCTGAGATGCACATTGTCTAAATCTATCCATCTATTTACCTATCTATCATCTATTTTAAGGTGGCTACCTCTGCTGAAAATAGCATCTGCTGTGTGTCAAATTTGGCAACTGATAATGAAAAATATCTACTTCTGCTTTATTGACTATGCTAAAGCCTTTGGCCAGAGAAGGCAATGGGAAGCCACTCCAGTACTCTTGCCTAAAAATTCCATGGACAGAGAAGCCTGGTAGGCTGCAGTCCATGGGGTTGCTGAGGGTCGGACATGACTGAGTGACTTCACTTTCACTTTTCAGTTTCACACATTGGAGAAGGAAATGGCAACCCACCCTAGTGTTCTTGCCTGGAGAATCCCAGGGACAGGGGAGCCTGGTGGGCTGCCGTCTCGGGTCGCACAGAGTCGGACACGACTGAAGTGACTTAGCAGCAGTAGCAGCATCAGCAAAGCCTTTGACTGTGTGGATCACAACAACCTGGAAAATTCTTAAAGAGATGGGAATACCAGACCATCTGACCTGCCTTCTAAGAAGTCTGTATGCAGCTCAAGAAGCAACAGTTAGAACTAGACATGGGACAGTGGACTGGTTCCAAATTGGGAAAGGAGTACATCAAGGCTGTATTTTGTTACCCTGCTTGTTTAACTTATATGCAGAGTACATTGTGTGAAATGCTAGGCTGGATAAAACACAAATTGGAATCAAGATTGCTGGGAGAAATATCAATAACCTCAGATATGCAGATGACAGCATCCTTATGGCAGAAAGTGAAGAGGAACAAAAGAGCCTCCTGATGAAAATGAAAGAGGAGAGTGAAAAAGTTAGTTTAAAACTCAACATTCAAAAAATGAAGATCATGGCATGCAGTCCCATTATTTCATAGCAAATAGAAGAGAAAACAATGGAAACAGTGACAGACTTTAGCTTCTTGGAAGAAAAGTCATGACAAACTTAGATAGCATATTAAAAAGCAGAGACATTAGTTTGCCAACAAAGGTCTGACTAGTCAAAGCTATTTTTTTCCCAGTAGTCATGTATGGACGTGAAAGTTGGACCATAAAGAAATGGCTGACTGCCGAAGAATTGATGCTTTTGAACTGTGGTGTTGGAGAAGACTTTTGAGGGTCTCTTGGACTGCAGGGAGATCTAACCAGTCAGTCTTAGGGGAAATCAATACTGAATATTCATTGGAAGGACTGAAGCTGAAGCTGAAACTCCAATACTTTGGTCACCTGATGCGAAGAACTGACTCATTTGAAAAGACCCTGATGGTGGGAAAGATTGAAGGCAGGAGGAGAAGGGGATGACAGAGGATGAGATGGTTGGATGGCATCGACGACTTGATGGACATGAGTTTGAGCAAGCTCTGGGAGTTGGTGATGAACAAGGAAGCCTCGTGTGCTGCAGTCCACCGGGTCACAAAGAGTCGAACACTACTGAGGGACTGAACTGAACTGAACTTTGCTACAGAGAAATGTTTATACCTTAGTATTCAGTCCCCAGGTACACATAAAGCTATGCCATCAAAATTCCTGCAACTTCCAGACCACTGTGAGGAAGGAGAGGCGCAAAACCACACAGCCAAAGGGCCAAGCACTCTGCATCTGCTTACTCTGGATAATTCATCTCGTCTCTGAATGCTGGAAGCTCTTTCTCTTTATGCCAATCTAACAAGCCTCCAAGGATCTAGATTTCAAAAACAAACATCATTCTCTTAACTAGGTGAAGGAAGCCTGCTGCTGCTGCTGCTGCTAAGTCGCTTCAGTAGTGTCCGACTCTGCGCGACCCCATAGACGGCAGCCCACCAGGCTCCCCTGTCCCTGGGATTCTCCAGGCAAGAACACTGGAGTGGGTTGCCATTTCCTTCTCCAATGTATGAAAGGAAAAGCGAAAGTGAAGTCGCTTGGTTGTGTCTGACTCTTAGCGACCCCATGGACTGCAGCCCACCAGGCTCCTCTGTCCATGGGATTTTCCAGGCAAGAGTACTGGAGTCGGGTGCCATTGCTCTCTCTGGAAGGAAGCCTAGATCTTACCAAATAGAACACAAAATCCTGGCTACTCTCCCCTCTCCCACCCCCACAGTCCCCCCAGAAAAGGAGAGAAAATAATGTCTCATTCCTTTGTGATGATTCTACAGAAACTAGAAGTCATTTAATTTAACCACCTAGTCTATTGGGCAAGATGAAAACACACACTCCATTGTTAAGTTCTCAATATTGTAAATGAGTCTATTTCTTCAAGCAAAACAGTACCCCTCCAAGGCTCAAATTCTACAGGGGACTTTTCCCTTCAAGAAATAAGAGGATAGCAGTACTAAAATTTGCAGATTCTCATCAACTTAAGGTCTGGATGTTGGTGAAACCCTTATGCGGTGACCCTGGGCTGGGCTCAGTTAGGGTATAGGGTACAGAACTCCATTACATCTGAGATATGAGAGGATTGGATATGTGGTAGAAATTGTATTGCAGAGGGACACGTAGACATCATAAAGGAGATAGATTAAAACTGGATCAAATATACACAAGCTTTAAAAAAAAGCTATATTATTTACCACCATCGTCTTGACTGCTATGGCTTCTGATGCTTTTTAAATTTTTTTACTTTGAAATTCACTGGACAACATTCTAAACCTTTATATAACCAAATCTGGGTTCTTCCAAAGAGATACGAATTTAGTTTATCAGCAGTTCAAAACATTTTTTTTTCTTTCTCTTTTTCCACTATCTCTGATATTGCTGTATTAGTCCTCCCACTCAAAAGCCAAGAAAGACAATCCAACTACTTCCTCCTCCAGCATACTTGCAGGAAAGAATAGAAACAATTCTATCAACTCCAGCTGGGGCAACACAAATGCCAGAAAGCTTTTCTTAGATTTTTTTTTTAGCCCTTCGTGACTCTCACTGTAGTTGCTTTCCAACGATTCAGTTTTCTTTTTCTTGAATTCTGTTCTTGCTACAGAAACCCTCAATTGTCTAACACTAGTGGCATTTAGTAATCTTTGCCAAGTTTAATTCCAATTCTGTCACTTGGAAGGTTTCAGTGACCCTGGAAGAAGGTTTTGTAAAGCTCCTTATTTTGTGCAATAGAAATTTGCTCAGGAAGTGTGAGTCAGGCCCCGCCCCCTCCCTCACAGCAGAATAGAATTGATTCCCTTTTTTTTTTTCAGGCTAAGAGCTGAAGACAAACCAAAAAGTATGACCATTACCCTTGCTCCTACGCCAGTACAAGTTAAATCTGCAGGATTGCAAGAAGCAGCATTTATCTAAGGGAAGTATATGTATCTCTGATAATATTCAAGGTCATTTTAGGTGGTAAGCAGGCAAATTTTTTAGTTTAATAATTATGTATTCATTTTAGGGTGTATTGATGCTAAAGCTGAAACTCCAGTACTTTGGCCACCTCATGCGAAGAGTTGACTCATTGGAGAAGACTCTGATGCTGGGAGGGATTGGGGGCAGGAGGAGAAGGGGATGACAGAGGATGAGATGGCTGGATGGCATCACTGATTCGATGGACGTGAGTCTGAGTGACCTCTGGGAGGTGGTGATGGACAGGGAGGCCTGGCGTGCTGCGGTTCATGGGGTTGCAAAGAATCGGACACGACTGAGCGACTGAACTGAACTGAACTGAGAAAAGTATAACAACATTAATCCATCATTTCATGGATAGTATTATTTCCCATTAGACTAACTAATAATGAAAGAAGTTTCAGTGAAAATATGAAGTAAATGATCATATGATTGGCATGCATATCCTGAAGGTGGAACGTTAAAAATGGTGTATGAACAGCTGATGTTTATGAACATTGTCCAATTAAAATATACTCAAAATAGTCTTAAGACAAAATTGTTTTGAATCCCAGCACTGTTACTCTGTAGCTGTGAGCTTGGTAAGTTTGCAAATTTTGCTGAACCTCAGTGTCTTCATTTTGTAATGTAAGGATGCTTTCTACCTTACAGAGTTGTTGAGAGGAACCAAGCTACTGGATTTAAGTGTATTTTTATACTAAGCATAGTGTGTGCTTATTAAATGGTAAACATTGTATCTGATTCCTCTCCACTCTGTTTATTGTTGTTTATCTTAAGTAAAGATCTTGTAGCCACAAAGCAAGTAATTAGCATTCCTGTTCAACATTAGTGTCAGAGAATACTGCTGCCCTTGAGAAATAGGGAATGTAATGAATAGGGCACTGTTTTGAGAATCAGGAGATCTGGCTTTCACCCTGGACTTATTGCAGCAAGTGACTTAACTTACAAAGAGACCATGAAAACAAACCTTATGCTTGAATAAATAAACCATCTCAACTCTTTTCCTTGATGTGTTTGATTGTCATGAGGTTGTTTTCAGAACTAGGAGACTGTGACTCAAGTTCAGTTCAGGTCAGCAAGCATTTTTTTTTCTTAGCATGCAGTCTGTGTCAGGCATTGTGAGTTCTCAGATATAATAATAAACAAGGCAAACTCCCTGAGCTTTCATTCACTCATTCAGTAAATGTTTCCAGAGTACCTAAGTAGGTAATAAAAACCTTGCAAGGGTTGGGAAGTCAAAGAAAAACAGTTACTGCCCTCATGGAAATTATAGGGACAATTATAGACTGATGTATTACTAATTGTTTAAGAATTAGCTCTATAATAAAGAAATTAAAAAGGTAGATAAAGGGCCTTCCCTGGTGGTCCGGTGGTTAAGATTTTGCGCTCCCAGTGCAGGGGGTACAGGTTCGATCCCTGGTCAGGGAACTAGATCCCTTATGCCAGAACTAAGAGTATGCATGCCTCAACAAGAGACCACACATCTCGTGCAGCCAAGTCAATAAATATTTTAAAAAGGTATGTGCATGTGTGTATTAAAGTTTGTTAAGACAAAGAATGTGTAGCATACAATTTTTAAATAATATATATGCCTTTTTGTAGAGTCATTATAACAAATTGATTCTCACAGAATGATTTTGTAGATTTTTGCAAAATTCTTTTACACAGGGCCAACCTATGATTCGGAGAAGGCGATGGCACCCCACTCCAGTACTCTTGCCTGGAAAATCCCATGGACGGAGGAGCCTGGTAGGCTGCAGTCCATGGGGTCGCTAAAAGTCGAACACGACTGAGCGACTTCGCTTTCACTTTTCTCTTTCTTGCATTGGAGAAGGAAATGGCAACCCACTCCAGTGTTCTTGCCTGGAGAATCCCAGGGACAGGGGAGCCTGGTGGGCTGCCGTCTATGGGGTCACACAGAGTCGGACACGACTGAAGTGACTTAGCATAGCATAGCATAGCATAACCTATGATTGCAATTGGCAAATGAGTGGGGTTCCACCTGAATGTTGGTTAATATTTTCATTTAAGTTAACAAGATAAAAGTGAAACAAGAAAGAGAAATGTCAGAACTTCATTTGTTTGTCAAAACTGATTGCCTTGATCAATGAGATAATAGTTTCCAAATACTTTTGAAAGACTATATCCTCAATTATTTTGTAGTGTTCACAATCTAACCATTACAGACACATTACAGACACAATCTAACCATTGCAGACACTATACACAATCTAATCATTACAACACACCTTTAAGTTTAATTTTATTACAGCACACTTTTAATTTATTTATGTAATTGCAGCCATAAAATTAAAAGACGCTTACTCCTTGGAAGGAAAGTTGTGACCAACCTAGATAGCATATTCAAAAGCAGAGACATCACTTTACTAACAAAAGTCCGTCTAGGCAAGGCTATGGTTTTTCCAGTGGTCATGTATGGATGTGAGAGTTGGACTGTGAAGAAAGCTGAGTACCAAAGAATTGATGCTTTTGAAGTGTGGTGTTGGAGAAGACTCTTGAGAGTCTCTTGGACTGCAAGGAGATCCAAGCAGTCCATTCTAAAGGAGATCAGTCCTGGGTGTTCATTGGAAGGACTGATACTGAAGCTGAAACTCCAATATTTTGGCCACCTCATGCGAAGAGTTGACTCATTGGAGAAGATCCTGATGCTGGGAGGGATCAGGGGGCAGGAGGAGAAGGGGACAACAGAGGATGAGATGGCTGGATGGCATCACCAACTCAAGGACATGAGTTTGAGTGACGTCCGGGAGTTGGTGATGGACAGGGAGGCCTGGCGTGCTGCGATTCATGAGGTCGCAAAGAGTCAGACACGACTGAGTGACTGAACTGAACTGAACTGAATTAATTATTAATATCTTCTGTATCACTTAAGTCTAGACAATGAAAATAACATAAATTCCTTATTTGTATCATTTTCTGATTTCTATGCTATAAATACTCCCACTATGACCACTTTTAAGCTGCTAATATAACTTCACTGAATATGGAGTTGGGAAGCATCACTGCATGAATGTGTACACAGTTGTGTCTGGCTCTTTGCGACCCCATGGACTGTAGTCTGCCAGGCTCTTCTCTCCATGGAATTTTTCAGGTAAGAATACTGGAGTGGGTTGCCACTTCCTCCTCCAGGGGATCTTCCTGACCCAGGGATTGAACCCGCATCTCCTGAATCTCCTGCATTGGCAGGCAGGTTCTTAACCACTGAGTAACTTGAGAAACACATCATTAAAATAGATGTAAATAATTTCAAGAACACAGATAATAAAAATTCACTAAAATCATGAGGAACTGATAAATTTTGAGTATTATATATTTTTAGTATAAATTATTTAATTGTAAGTTGTAAACTACAAGAAACATTGTAAGCTTATTTAATTTTTAGTAATGATTAACAACCAGCTCACAAATTCCTGAACATAAAACATCTATTCTTGCGAGCCAGTATGAACTAGCTGCAGTACTGTTGGAGATGTTATAATATCTTGAAATATGAATACTTGTGCTTTTTTCCTATACTTTCTTGTAGCTGATTATTTCCCTGTAACTCAGAGGTAGCCATGTTGCCTTGAGAAGAAGTATGACAATCATAGTGCAAAGGAGACAAAGGTTTTGGCTGTATATGTTAGATTGAACACATGTATTCACCACAGATTTCTCCTGAAATCCCCATAAAGGCATAAACCAAGAAGGACCAAGAGAATGGGAGAGGAGACAATATAACAAAATTTGCAGCATGGAAGCAGATGAATAACTCACAGCTAATATTCCTAGTCAAGGGAAGGCTCAAATCTAAATTTGCAGAAGGGAAGGTACTAACAAGCTGATTCGTGCTGTGAACTCTCAAAAAGCTCAAGAATTGGAAAATAAACTTGGAAGGAAACCCTGAGAAAGTAGGATCAAAAAATAGAAGTTTAAATTTAAAAAGATGGAAAATTGAAAATATATGAAAATCAAGAATTTCAGAAAGAAAAACACAGAGAAAACAGAGGGGAAGAGATTGATTATCAAAGTCATAATTCAAGCAAGTTTTCCACAACTAAAAAGACATAACTTTCAAGAGTTAAAGAACTCACTAAATGCTGAGCACAATAGCTTTAGGAAGACCATACTGAGGCATCTCATGAAAAGTTTTATTTACTAGGGACAAAAAGAAGTTCCTAAACATTTCCAGAGGGAAAGAGAGGCCATAAAGAGCTAGAATTAGGAAGGAATTGACTCTTTCACAAAGCTTCATCCAAGAAGACAATGGGGCAATGTCTCCAAAATTACAAGGAAAATGGAGTCAACCTAAAATTCTATATTCAGCCAGATTGTCAAGTGTGAGGATAAAGACATTTGCAGATGTTCGTGTTGTGTTTTTTTGGCCGCATCTCAGGCAACTTACCTGATCAGGGATCAAATCCATACCCCCTGCAGTGAAAGTGCAGAATCTCGACTACTGGACCATCAGGGAAGTTACAGATATTTGTGCTCATAAGGATTGTACTTAGTATGTACCTTTTGTCAGAAATTATTGTAGAATGTGGTTTGCAAAGCAAGGGAGCAAAACCAGGAAGAAAAATGTGGGATCCAGAAAACAGAGGATCCAGCACAGGAAAGAGAAGGGAATCGTCAGAATAAGCATGAAGGAGATCCAAGAGCAATAACTGCTTAGTATTTCTAGAGAACAAACTGTTCATTTGGAGGGAGCAGGAAAGCAGGGGGATCCATCAGGGATGTTGCTGTCTAATGCATAAAAATAAAAACAACCTGATGTACTTGCACATCATGAAAGGAAATGTATAATTCTGGAGGAACTTTAGAGGATGAGTCAGTTATAGGAATATAGAAAACTAAGCCAATAATAAAGGTAGTTTTTAATTGCAGAAAAAATTAAAAAATTGTACAAAAAAGGAAGTGTAGTTGTTTTGCACTGCTTGGTCATGTTGAGTTAATTAAAAGTTACGTATAGTATAATCATATAGGTAGAAATGAAGGAGGAGAAGAATGCATGTGAAGGGGTGAAGTAGGGCATGGGTGGGCAGTGTTATAAGAGAGCCTAATTGTTACCCTCCATAGTAGGAAGCTAAAAGATATGAAACTGAGCAATCTCAAAATAGCAGCAATACAGGGATGTCACTGAGAAAGACAGAAGCAAATACTAGAATATTCAGCTAATATAATGGAAAAAAATGTTGCATTTGAGAAGTGGTACTCAGGGTAGAAAAAAAGGAACAGTATACCACTTTTTCCCTTTATGAGTCTTACAGTATTATTTAACTTATAGAACTCTGTTCAAAGATAAACTATTGTTTTAAATAAAAGAACAACAAATACCTACTTTATTTTTTCCAAATAGTCCTTTGAAAAACAAAGTGAATGAAGTGAGGAAAGTGAGAGTGGTATATAAGGGAAAACTTCAGCCCTGATGGTTATATGGTTCTGGACAGTGGTAATTAGCATCAGAAATAATCACGTGCATGCTCAGTTGCTCAATTGTGTCTGACTTTTTGTCAACTCATGGACTGTAGTCCACCAGGCCCCTGTGTCCACGGAATTATCTCTGCAAGAATACTAGAGAGGGTTGCTATTTCCTTCTCCAGAGTATCTTCCCAACCCAGGGATTGTACCTGTGTCTCCTGCGGCTCCTGCATTGAATTCTCCTCAGTGGTAAAGTGGATTCTTTACCACTGAGCCACCTGGAAAGCTTAAAATAATCACACCCATAACTTTTATAAAGAAAAATTATAGGGAATTGAGGACACATAATAGGGGAACTCAATCCCATCTGGAGTTTGTGGAAGGTTTCCATGTAGAAGCTTATAGTTCAGCTTCTACATGGAAAGAAGAAGCTACATGGCAGCTTCTACATAATCTGCCAAGGAGACAGATTATGAACAGACAATTTCAACACAAGGCAGAAGTAGAAAGGACAGAAGTACACATAGATGGCCTTGGAGCACAGAGGAGGGGATATAGCCCAGTCTAGATAGGTCAGTAAAAACTTGCTAGAGTGAAGAATGACTAAAGGCATGCAGGAGGGTTGCTGCTGCTAAATCGCTTCAGTCGAGTCTGACTCTGTACGACCCCATACATGGCAGCCCACCAAGCTCCGCCATCCCTGGGGTTCTCCAGGCAAGAACACTGGATTGGGTTGCCATTTCCTTCTCCAATGCAGGAGGGTAATGAAGGCTATAAAACAATCAACCTGAGCAACTCAGCTCTTTTTGTGTTTTAATTTTTTAACTTCCGTGGTAATATTTTAACAAACAACTCCTCAACAAAGACAAACAATGCTTTTTTCAAATCACTGTACATTTAATATTTCATTTAATCCTCAAAACAACTCAGTATGGTTGACAGATCATTTTTCAAAATGCTACTTGAGAAATAAAGATATGAAAGAAACCAGACACTGACTGACCGAGCCTCTTTTATACAGCTAGTTAGCTTTATATTTGAGATGAGAATTGAAGGTCACATGAAAATTGTCTGAGAATTCAAGGTGGTAGTTTCTTATAGTTACTGATGGGTGAGCCCCCAAATTAGATTTTTAATATCTACAACATTCGTATCTCTCCCTGAACCTGTTGGGGTCACCAATGCCGCATGACCCTACTGGAGGATTAATTGTTCCAACCCTAATACTTTGGTGAGTTTTATTTCTAAATTAAAAATCGAGGTGTGTAATCTAGCAAAAGATGTTTCACTAGAATGCATGAATTTATTTACAAGAAAAATCTTCAAGAAACATAAAAGTTAAAATCCGACAAAGGAATGACCTTTGCTATGGAAAAACAAAAGAAAAATGAGGTCTTTCTGAAAAATCTGGGACACTGAATCATTAGCAATATGCTTCCCCCCTAGGGATATAGGTCACTTTCAATATTTGCCAAAGTATTAGATCAGCCAGGCAGTAGAAAACATTTTTGAGCTTAGTAACCAAGCTGCTTCGACGTCTTTTGGTAAAAGTTTAAAACGTCTCTGGCACCATTTTACAGAACATATATATTTGGTATGTGACATCTCTCCCTAACTATATTTTTGAGACAATAACCATCTATTTAACAATTTTTATTTTGTATCTAGGGGCTTCCCTGGTGGCTCAGTGGTAAATAAACTGCTTACTAATGCAGCAGCTGCTGCTGCTGAGTCGCTTCAGTTGTGTCCAACTCTGTGCGACCCGAGAAGGCAGCCCACCAGGCTCCTCCATCCCTGGGATTCTCCAGGCAAGAACACTGGAGTGGGTTGCCATTTCCTTCTCCAATGCATGAAAGTAAGAAGTGAAAGTGAAGTCGCTCAGTTGTGGCTGACTCTTAGCGACTCCATGGACTGCAGCCCACCAGGCTCCTCCGCCGTGGGATTTTCCAGGCAAAAATACTGGAGTGGGTTGCCATTGCCTTCTCCAAGGCTACAGTCTACGGGTCTCAAAAGAGTCAGACACGACTCAGAGACCAAACAACAATAGTTGTGCTTCTAGTAAGTGTACCATGTATAAGGTTGTTTTGTTGCAAAATTGCAGTGATTAGAGCTCTGTAAGAGGGTTTGGGGAAAGAGGAGGAATTTGTAATCTGAATAGGAAAATCTTAATTATTCAACTGACTAAAAGTATGTCAGTCTTCTCTGCTTTGCAAATAAACTAGAAATCAGGGGTAAACTTAGATCAAGAACAAAACCTCAGACATCTCTAGGCAAGAATACTAGAGAGGGTAGCCATTCCCTTCTCCAGGGTATCTTCCCAACCCAGGGATCAAACTTGGATCTCCTACATGAAGGTGAATTCTTTACTGTCTGAGCCACCGGGAAAGCCCAGTAACTAAGAAGACAGGCATTAAAAAAATAATTGAAGCACATTTGCTATAGGGTGGAAAATGAGAAAACACAGATACTTTTTTTTTTTAAGAATTAAAAGCTACCTGAAATCCCACCAACCAGAGATAAGGATTATTAAAATTTTAAGAAACATCCTTCCATACTTTATATGTATATATCCATCTATACAATAAAAACTATATATTCTGTTTTATAACTTGGAATGGAAATTTTAAATTTTTAAAAAAATTAATCAATATATCACAAGCATATTTCTATGTCAAGTGCTGCTGTGGCTGCTAAGTCACTTCAGTCGTGTCCGACTCTGTGTGACCCCATAGACGGCAGCCCACCAGGCTCTCTCGTCCCTGGGATTCTCCAGGCAAGAACACTGGAGTGGGTTGCCATTTCCTTCTCCAATGCATGAAAGTGAAAAATGAAAGTGAAGTCACTCAGTTGTGTCCAACCCTCAGCGATCCCATGGATTGCAGCCTACCAGGCTCCTCCATCCATGGGATTTTCCAGGCAAGAGTACTGGGGTGGGGTGTCACTGCCTTCTCACTATGTCAAGTGAGAAACTAAAATGTCCTGTTAGTTATTACATAGTGTGTTATTAGATTAATTTATCAAATTTCCATAGAAAGATCTTTATTTAGGGATATCAGAAAATCTGTTTTGATATATATGAACATTAAAATGGTAGACATTCTTATAACCAAAGTGTTTGGGATTCCTTGTTAGTTTCTGAAGATAACCTCAGAAATGGAATTGTAAGTTATATTGGTGAAGATTCTTTGGTTGCAAGCAACAGAAACCCAGGTAGAACTAACTTAAGGAAAAAGGAAGAATGCGTTGACTCACATTCATTCAAGAATCTTTTTGAAGTAGCACAGCTTTTTTTCATTGGAAACTATGAGGATATGTTATTTATTTTCCAAGTTGGAAAACAGATCTGCTCAAAGAAAGCTATAGGAAATGTTTTTGTGTTGCTACAGTTCCCACTTCAGACTGTTCCTCATTTCTATACTCTGATGAGTAGTCAGCTAAACAACAAAGAGGAACCCTGCAGATCTGCAGTGCACTCTCTCAGTGCAGCAATCTCCTCTCTAGTGTGCTGGCTCTGAGAGTTCTAGCTGCCTTGTCCTCCCAGGACCCCAACTCCATCTTCTCAACTCAGAGAGATCGTGAGGCTCCACTCGGGTTCCCCCTCTTTGCAACGTGGTACGAAAACTCTCCCAGTGTTAAAATGGGGTAATCATAGAGCTAATTTTGTTTGTTACCTCTCTCAGAGATCACATCATTCTGTACAGATGTCCAATATCTAAAAACTATTTTTTTTCTCATGTATTTTCTCTGTCTTTTAAATTGTTTCAGAAGGAAGGTAAATGTGGTCCCTGTCACTTCATCTTGGTCCAAAGTGAAGTATCTGTCTCAACAATGATTCTTGGCATGCCTGTCATGTGCCAGTCACTTGTAATCCTTCCTTTTATAGAGCAGTGATCAAAGTACAGGAAAGTCAGAAGTTGGGACCTCAAGACCCAAACATATAAATTCTACCAGATTTTAAAATCTCTGTTTCTCTGTCTCTTTTTCCATTCTTGTGTCTCTGTATTTTTTTGCACAGTGATGTCAGTCTTTGCTTCTATAGATAAAGTGAATTCATGAAGAGTACACAGGCAAAGCAACTTGTAATTTTATTCTTTCAAGCTTATCTTTTTTAGAAGAAAATGAATCTTTTTCTCAACTTCAGTTTCAAAAATCTCTAGGAAGGAATGATGAGCCCATTCCTTGAATGAATCAGCAGGGCTGGGGAATCAGGAATTTAAACTGACCCAGTCTGGAACATGTGCCTACCTCTGTGCGCAGAGATTTGGAATTTTCAAATCATATACAGTCACAGAGGAATCAAGTGAGCAGCCACTCCAATTTGCATCTAAAGTTCTGGGCATACTATTTTTGATACTTAAAGAACTACTTTGAAATAGTTTTAAACTTCATGACATTCGCCACTGGTTAGCATTAAGGGTCAGATGTTTGCCTAATATGTTGTGTAAAGAAGCTAAAGTAGAAATGCATTCTCAGTTGTTTCAGTCCTGTCTCTTTTTGATCCCATATACTGTAGCCCGCCAGTCTCCTCTGTTTGTAGAATTTTCCCAGCAAGAATACTGGAGTGGGCTGCTATGCCCCACCCAGGGGATCTTCCCAACCACAGGCAATACAGTTCCCATCTCTTGCATATCATGCATTGATGATATGAGTTCCCTGGTGCTGGGAGCCACTGGGAAAGCCCCAAGGTAGAA
Source organism: Tragelaphus eurycerus (assembly GCA_935064755.1). Taxonomy (NCBI): domain Eukaryota; kingdom Metazoa; phylum Chordata; class Mammalia; order Artiodactyla; family Bovidae; genus Tragelaphus; species Tragelaphus eurycerus. Next base: position 5,269,986 of record CAKXYN010000092.1, on the reverse strand, counting down.
GTAGCCTTAACATTTAATTAATGAATATGGTTCAGACCAGCAGTATGTTATTTAAAAAAGTATATGAGGATCCAGAAGAACAAGAGAGAACATTAAACGGCAAAGGAGACATTTAGAAACTACCAAAAAGGACCTTAATAGTAAGTTTGGGAAATATTTTCTCATTCATTGAGTCATGGTCGAGAAATTCTTAAAATATCAAGGGTAGCTATGTCGCAGCCTGGGCAAGAAAAAACTTTAACCTTGGAGTCATTTTTGATTTGTCTCCCCACTCTTTACATTTTCAGCTAATTATTTATCCAGTCCTGTCAGCCTTCACGGGCCTCTCCTTATCCAAGTCGCTCTCATCTCTCACTTGGACACTGGGAAGGTCTTCTAGCCTCCTTATAAAGGAGGCTTGTGCTTGCTGCTCAGCATCAATTTCTGGTTTTTCTTAGTAGCTGGACTCAAAAATTTACTTTTGGGAAAAAGAAATCCTTATCTCATTCTCAATCATGTAATTTGGATTGGATTAACCTCACCTTCAGTTCCAGAAGATCATGGCATCCGGTCCCATCACTTCATGGGAAATAGATGGGGAAACAGTGGAAACAGGGTCAGACTTTATTTTTCTAGGCTCCAAAATCACTACAGATGATGACTGCAGCCATGAAATTAAAAGACGCTTACTCCTTGGAAGGAAAGTTATGACCAACCTAGACAGCATATTCAAAAGCAGAGACATTACTTTGCCAACAAAGGTTCGCCTAGTCAAGGCTATGGTCTTTTCTGTGGTCGTGTATGGATGTGAGAGCTGGACTGTGAAGAAGGCTGAGCTCCGAAGAATTGATGCTTTTGAAGCGTGGTTTTGGAGAAGACTCTTGAGAGTCCCTTGGACTGCAAGGAGATCCAACCAGTCCATTCTGAAGGAGATCAGCCCTGGGTGTTCTTTGGAAGGAATGATGCTAAAGCTGAAACTCCAGTATTTTGGCCACCTCATGCGAAGAGTTGACTCATTGGAGAAGACTCTGGTGCTGGGAGGGATTGAGGGCAAGAGAAGAAGGGGACGACAGAGGATGAGATGGCTGGATGGCATCACTGACTCGATAGATGTGAGTCTGAGTGACCTCCGGGAGTTGGTGATGGATAGGGAGGCCTGGCATGCTGCAATTCATGGGATCCCAAAGAGTCGGACACGACTGAGTGACTGATCTGATCTGATCAGTTCCAGAAGTGGATTTTGGTTAGTTTAGCTACTCAGTGAATTCCTAATGATGTAGTGAATTCATTAATTCACCTATTCCTCTGACTATACTGATTATTTTAGGCCAAATGAGACATGTTTGTTGGGGGTTTCTGGGAGCTAACTTCTATTTTTCCTTTTTTTCTGTATAAAAATGTCACTTTCTCAGGAAAATTTCCCTAATATCACAATTTAGATTGCTCTCTCATGCTGTACACGCCTATAATTATTTTTATGATAAATATTGCTTTTGTAATTACTTATTTAAAGTCTTCCTATTTTTAAAGAATATGCTCTCCCTGGGTGTGGATCTTCCTATCATTGAAATATTCTCGGAGTCCAACACAAGACCTGAAACCATATACACAGTGAATAAATCAACAGACCAAGAATGAACATGGAGCTCAGAACCTATAGAGAGGTAAAAAATGTATTTTAAGAAGGAATGAGCAATCCACCAAATCAAGCTTAAATGTCAAATTAATATTCATGAATCTGAGTATCTTGGTTTAAATTCCAACTTAGATTGGGCTAAGAGAGGAAATGTGAAATCTTATCATGCCTTGCAAGTCAACTTTTGACTATATGTTCCTTATCTAATGTGCTCTGCGAACTCATCTGTGTCTATCCCTGTGCGTGTCATCATTTTGGAATTTTCTTATTCACTGATTCAACAAGTTTGTATTCATTATCTCCCCTACTTACACCTGCCATAGATGCTAGAGAGAGGATAAATTAAATAAGATCCCATAAGAAATTTACAGTTTAATTAGAAAGGTAGATGTGTAAACAAACTATAATATGACATTGTAATTGCTGAATGAAGGGAATAGTGATTATGACTTGCTTCAAACATGAGGTGTTATTCATCAGAGGTCTTTCAGTTAGAAGTGACAGAATCCCAATTTCAAATAGCCTAAGCAGAAAAATGCAGTCTACTGGCTCATGTAACTAAGAACTCCAGGGTTGGAACTGAACCGAGGAACTCAAATAATATTAGGGTTGGGTCTTTCCATTTCTGTCTGGATTTATTTCTTGCTGTTTGGGCCTCATCTTCTTCTTCTGAAGATGGATTCTGAGGTGGATTCTGTGGTGCACCATTCAGAAGTCACTTTTAGGATGGAAGTACTGGTTTCCCCCAGCTATGGAGAGTGTTGGTGTTGACAGCTTAAAGCTGATTGTCTCTCTCTGGGAATTGCCCTTGCACAAAGGAGGAACCTCACTCAGAGCGAGGGCTATGCTTCCTCCTAGGAGTGGCTTACATCCAAAAACTGACCGATGAGGAATACTGAAGCCTGGCCTCTTTCCTTTACTGAAGATATATCTGAAGACCCATTAAAGCTTTAGAACTATCCATGTGGGAGGCTGAGAAGTTTGAGGAACTGAGATCTGACTTCTGGCAAATCTGTTCTATAAAGAAGAGATATGGAGTTTATTTTGTAAAATTCTGGATAATAGGGTAGTAGTGGAGAGAAGAGAAGAGGAGCAAATACAAAGTGAAATCAAAGATTATTCCAACTAAGACAAGATCATGTACTTTGCCTCTGACTCCTCTTTAGGACTTTGCAGATCTCGATCAAGTATTTGAGTGCAAGTGTTTGTGTGTGTGTGTGTATGAAAGCAGTGAAGAGATTGGGCATCCTCCTGGGACTGCCTAGGATGGGATGGAATACAGGTATATTTGTAAGTTTACAGACATAATCTGAGGAAATAAGTTCTACAACTTTGCAGAAACAGCAGGTAAGGCTATGAACACTATAGGTTATAAGGTTTAACTAGTGAATATCTGGATATATCTGCTATAGCAATAAATATTTTGGAGAATAGAGTATAACTTTATTCTCCAAACATTTGTGCAGGAACTAATAGTAAACCTAATAAATGTCAATAAATGACAATATAATAAAATAAAGATAAAATGCTATGGAAATAGAAAGGTCCTGAGTAGCTAACTGATATAGTAAACACAAATTTTGAACATCATTATTTAGTTTTACAATACAGAGAAAAAACTAAGGGAAGAATAACTTTAGAAATAACCAGATCTAAATTTATTATAAAGAAATGAGATATCAAGAAAAATGGGAAATTCATTCTCCACGAAAAATGTAAGACATAAATTATGTCCATCCATCTCTCATGACATTTTAAAAAATAGTCAAAATTCTAGGCTCCAAAAAATATTTCCAAAATGATTTTCTTAAAAAATAAAAGAAAAAGAATCCTCAGAGGTACCCAGTGAAGAAGGACCTCTGCAAATTAATTTACAACTGTGGATTATAAACCCTTCCAGAAGATAGACAAATACATTAGACAGTTCCTGGAGAGCCATTTCTACCCTGTTACCGGGGTTGTTTTATTGTGTAACTTTATGCATAAAAGCACAAAGCTGAACTGAAATAAAATAGCAAATTAAGAGAGCCATCTACTGGTAGCTCATTGAAATCTGTTTAATTTATCAGGTTTCTCTGACAAATATATTTCCATAGGTGATACTGTGATTAACTTTCTGGCTAAATTCAATCTGACCAATACTTTTGCCACACTTTTTATGGAGGATATCTTTAAATAATATCATAGTTATAACTGGAAGCACATATATTCACGTGGAAGAGTTATTCTTTTACTATTAGCCAACTAAACTATTACAGTAAGAATGGTAACAACAGGATATATGATGTTTAGTGATCTGTACAACATAAGAGCAGAATATGTATGTCTAATATGGCATAAACCACAATATTGTAAATTAATTGTCCTCCAATTAAATAAATTAATTTTACAAAAAAGAAAGAAAATGTGTCTCTAGCACTGTTCCATGTATCTTGCTTCCATTAATTCTTAAAACCTCCACAAAATCTTATAAATTAGGAGCTATTATTATTCTCATTTTGCAGGTGAAGAAACTGAACATAGAGAGGCTAGATATCTCTACCAAAAGTCAAGCAGCTAAGAAATTTAAGAGAGTAGATTAGAACTCAAAAATTTGAAACAGACTGGTTCCAAATAGGGAAAGGAGTATATCAAGGCTATATATTGTCATCCTGCTTATTTAACCTATATGCAGAGTACATCATGAGAAGCTCTGGGCTGGATGAAGCACAAGCTGGAATCAAGATTGCTGGGATAAATATCAATAACCTCAGATATGCAGATGACACCACCCTTATGGCAGAAAATGAAGAGGAACTAAAGAGCCTCTTGATGAAAGTGAAAGAAGAGAGTGAAAAAGCTGGCTTAAAACTCAACATTCAGAAATCTAAGATCATGGCATCTGGTCCCATCACTTCATGGCAAATAGATGGGAAAGCAATGAAAACAGTGACAGACTTTGTTTTGGGGGGAGCTCCAAAATCATTGCAGATAGTGACTGCAGCCATGAAATTAAAAGATGCTTGCTCCTTAGAAGAAAAGTTATGATAAACCTAGACATGTATGGATATGAGAGTTGGACTATAAAGAAAGCTGAGTGGGGAAGAATTGATGCTTTTGAACTGTGGTGTTGGAGAAGACTCTTGAAAGTCCCTTGGACTGCAAGGAGATCCAACCAGTCCATCCTGAAGGATATCAGTCCTGAATATTCACTGGAAGGACTGATGCTGAAGCGGAAACTCCAGTACCTTGGCCACCTGATGCGAATAGCTGACTCATTTGAAAAGACCCTGATGCTGGGAAAGATTCAAGGTGGAAGGAGAAGGGGATGACAGAGGATGAGATGGCTGGATGGCATCACTATGGACATGAGTTTGAATGAACTCTGGGAGTTGGTGATGGACAGGGGGGCCTGGCATGCTGCAGTCCATGAGGTCGCAAAGTAGTTGGACATGACTGAGCCACTGAACTGAACTGAATTTGGCTGCAGAGTGTATACTCTTAGCCATAACCAGATGCAAACAGCTATTGAGTTCATATTATCTCTTTATCGTTGTTATGGTTTATAGAGATACTAAGTCAAATTTGAGAAAGTTCCATTTCCTAGGATGACAGATGCAAATGTAGATAATTGTAGCAAAAATAATGTGGTAAGTTAATTAAACTATGTAAAGGATGCTCTAAGACCACAATGAAAAGGCACTTAGCTCAACTGGATGGAGGAAGAATGGGATAGTGTCTTAGCTTGTTTTCTTAGTCATGGGACCAAGCACATTAAAATATAACTACTTGCTTACCTTTCTAGAGTGCAAAGTCCCTGAAGTCAGGGGCTATGTCTGCTTTCCTCACTCATTTATTCCTCATATTGGGCATTACATATTTGTTTAATGAATGAATGCAACTCATTACTGTTGAGAAAAAAATTTGAGACACAGAGTGATGAAAGATGAGACTGGAAGAAGTGCAAAGGCCATTCCTAGAGGCCTTGATACATTACCCTGTGCTGTGTGGGCCATGGGGTCGCACAGAGTCAGACACAACTGAAGTGACTTAGCAGCAGCAGCAGCAGCAGCAGCTGTGTTTAGTTGCTCAGTTGTATCTGACTTTTTGAGACCCCATGGACTGTAGACAGCCAGGCTCCTCTGTCCATGGGGATTCTCCAGGCAAGAATACTGGAGTGGGTTGCTACGTCCTCCTCTTGATACACTATCAGTTCAATTCAGTTCAATTGGTCAGTCATCTTTGACTCTTTGTGACCCCATGGACTGTAGCTCACCAGGCTTCCTTGTCCATCACCAACTCCCGGAGCTTGCTCAAACTCATGTCCATTGAGTCGGTGATGCCATCCAACCATCTCACCCTCTGTCGTCCCCTTCTCCTCCTGCCTTCGTCTTTCCAGCATCAGGGACTTTTCCAATGAGTCACTTCTTTGCATCAGATGGCCAAACTATTGGAGCTTCAGCTTCAGCATCAGTCCTTCCATTGATGTTCGACTCCTCAGTCATGTTCGATTCTTTGCAACCCCAAGGACTATAGCCCACAGTAGTCTGCCTATCTCCTCTGTCCATGAAATTGTCCAGGCAAGTACACTGGAGTGGGTAAACATTCCCTTCTCCAGGGGATCTTTTCGACTCATGGATTGAACCTGGGTCTACTGCATTGCAGGAAGATTCTTTACCACCTAAGCCACCAAGACTTAACTTGTTAATTTCTTCAAACAGAACACATTTCTCCTCTATCACCAAATCTGTTCCATTATCTAAATTCTTTTGTTGTTGAGATATGGTTCATATATTATTAAATTCATGCTTTTGAAGTATACACTTCAGCATTTTTAAAGTATATTCACAAAATTGTGTAACTGTCGTCACTAATTTTAGAATATTTCATCACTGCTCCTCCCAAAGGAAATCCCATATCAGTAGGCATTTACCATCTTATCCTTTCATCCAGAACCTGGCAACCACTGCTTAAGTTCAGCCTATATGGATTTGTCTATTTTGGACACTTCATAGAAATGAAACTATACAATACATAGCTTTTTGTGTCTGGCTTCTTTAATATAGTATAATGTTTTCAAGGTTATTCTTTATTATAGTATAATATTTTCAAAGTTCATCTGTGTTGAAGTTTATATCAGTACTTCCTTCTCTTTTTTATGACTAAATATCATTCCATTGTAGGGATAGGTCACGTTTCTTTATGTATTCAGCAATTGACAGACATTTGAACTGTTTCCACCCTTTGGCTGGTATGAATAATGCTGGTACAAATACTTGCATATAAGTTTTTGTGTTATATGATATATGTTCTCTTTCTCGAGTGTGTATATACCTGGGAATATTATTGCTGGGTTATGTGGTAATTCTATATTCAACTTTTAGAGGAACTTATTTTCCAAAGCAGCTGCCCCATTTTATATCCCCACCAGTGATACATAAGAGTTCTGATTTTCCAAATGCTTGTCAACAGTTGCTATTATTTCATTCTTTTTTCCCAGCTGAGTGATATTCCATCGTGTATATACACCACATCTTCCTTATTCATTCTTCCATCAGTGGACATTTAGGTTGCTTTCATGTCTTGGTTATTGTAAATACTGCTGCAGTGAAAGCTGTCATGTGTGTATCTTTTTAAATTTTAGTTTTGATCCAGAATGGGATTGCTAGATCATAAAGGAACTCTATTTTTACTTTTTTAAAGAACCTGCAAATTGTCCTTCCAAGTGGCTGTACCAATCTACATTCCCACTACCAGTGTATCAGGGTTCCCTTTTCTACCCATCCTCTTCAGCATTTATTACTTGTAGATTTTTTTGATGATAGCCATTCTGACTGGTATGAGGTGATACCTCATTGTAGTTTTGATTTTTATTTCTCTAATAATTAGCAATGTTGGGTGTCTTTTCCTATGCCTATTGGCCATCTGTATGCCTTGTTTGGAAAAATGTCTGTTTGGACATTTTGCCCATGTTTTTAATTGGTTTTTTTTTGTTTGTTTGTTTCTTTGAGAATATTGAGCTGTATGAGCTATTTGTAAACACTTTTTGTGGTTAGGGTTTGCATTTCTTGATGCTAGTGATGTTGAAGATTTCTTTGGAGAACTGTCAGTTCAAATTCTTTGCCCATTTTAGAGTTGGTTTGTCTTTTTATTTTTTAGTTCTTTATATACTCTGGAGATAAGTCTTTTATCAGCAACATAATATGCTTATTTTGTCACTTTCTTAATGAAAATAAAAAACTTTTGAAGCAAAATACATTTAATTTTGATAAAGTTAAATTTAAAATCTTTTTATTTAATCATTTATGCTTCTGTTATTGTATCTGAGAAACTTTTGCCTAACTTACAGTCATGAAGATTTACTCTTGGGTTTTCTTCTGACAAATGTATTGTTTTAGCTCTTACATTTAAGTCTATGATCTATTTTGAGTTGATACTTGTGTAAGGCATGAGGTACAGGTCTAAATTGATTGCTTTGCATTTGGTCCCAGAACCACTGAAAGAGAATCCATGGTGGCTCAGGGGTAAAGAATCCACCAGCAAAGTTGGAGGACTCACGTTTCCCAATTTCAAAAGTTACTTAAAAGCTACAGGAGTCAAAGGCAGTGGTACTGGCATAAGGATATAGAGTCGCAAGTCCAGAAATACACCCATATATTTATGGGCAATTGATACTTGACAAGGATGCCACCACAATTTACTGGGGAAATAATACTTTTTTTTTTTTTTTTAATGGTGATAGAAAAACTAAATGCACATGCAGAAAAATGAAGTCATATTATATACCAAAAAGAACTCCAAATGGATCAATCAAAGACCTAAATGTAAGGGCTGCTACTGCTAAGTCACTTCAGTCGTGTCCGACTCTGTGTGACCCCATAGACGGCCTCCTACCAGGCTCCTCTGTCCCTGGGATTCTCCAGGCAAGAACACTGGAGTGGGTTGCCATTTCCTTCTCCAATGCATGAAAGTGAAAAGTGAAAGTGAAGTCGCTCAGTCATGTCTGACTCTTAGCGACCCCATGGACTGCAGCCTACCAGATTCCTCCGTCCATGGGATTTTCCAGGCAAGAGTACTGGAGTGGGGTGCCATTGCCTTCTCCGAGTGTAAGGGCTAACACTACAATATTCTATCTTCCTTTCTTGCCAAAAAATACTTTTATAGCAACAAATAAAAAATTGTTTAAATTTATGGTTTTATCTGACTGAACATCATCAAAATAGGAAAGATGATTGAATTTAATTATTACTGTACATGTTTGTATATTTTGTCAATGGATTGGCAATGTCTGGATTAGTAACAAAAAAAGATATGTATAACCCATAAATTATTGTTCAGTCATTAAGACGTGTCTGACTCTTTGCGACCCCATGGACTGCAGCACACCAGGCTTCCCTGTCCTTCTCTATCTCCCAGAGTTTTCTCAAACTCATGTCCATTGTGTCAGTGATGCCATTCAATCATCTCATCCTCTGTCACCCCTTCTCCTCCTGCATAAATTATTGCGTAATTTATTAGCTTGCTGCTGCTGCTGCTGCTGCTGCGTCACTTCAGTTGTGTCTGACTCTGTGTGACCCCATAGACGGCAGCCCACCAGGCTCCCCTGTCCCTGGGATTCTCCAGGCAAGAACACTGGAGTGGGTTGCCATTTCCTTCTCCAGTGCATGAAAGTGAAAAGTGAAAATGAAGTCGCTCAGTCATGTCTGACTCTCAGCGACCCCATGGACTGCAGCCCACCTGGCTCCTCCATCCATGGGATTTTCCAGGCAAGAGTACTGGAGTGGGGTGCCATCGCCTTCTCCATTAGCTTGCTAGGACTGCCATAACAAAGTACAACAAAAATTGTGAATTAAACATTAGAAATTTATTGTCCCACAGTTTTGAGGTCCACGATCAATGTGTTGGCAGGGCTACGCTCTTGATGATGGTTCTAGGAAAGGATCTGTTCCAGGTTTTTCTCCCAGCTTCCAGTAGTTCCTTGGCTTGTGAAAATATAACTCCAGTCTTCAAATGGTGTTCTCCCTGTGTGAGTGTCTCTTTGTCCAAATTTCCCCTTTTTAAGAGGTCATCAGTCCTATTGGATTAGTGATCTTCCCTACTCCAATGTGACTTCAGCTTAATTAATTACATCTGCAAGGGCTCTATTTTCAAGTAAGATCATATGATGAAGCAAGGAGGGTCAGGACTTCAACAAATGACTTTCAGGAGGGACACAGTTCCATCAATAACATATATTTTTTCATAAAGTTAATATTCTTGCCTTCATTTCAGCAAAATAATTAGTGATACTCACCATCACCAATCATAAAAGAAAAAAAAAAGACAAGGCAGAGCAGAGTAAATAGTTTAAGACTGACTAATTTGAATAATTCCAGTGGGGTCTGGACTATAGACTTGGTCTCTAGTTGCCTGATACCCGGCTCTGGGATGATTTAGAGCAGGGGTGATACTGATTTAGTGTGAGAGTTAGATAAGGAGGTGGTTGAGGGTATAGACTCAGGATTGATTGGTTTGCACATTAAAGACATGCTCAGTAGACAAATAGTTATTATCTGTAGGAATTAGCTAGCCTTTGGAGGAGTATTCTCTCCCTGGGTCTGTGAGGTCCCCAAGTGCCAGAGCATAAAAAATATAGAAAATAGGGCCTGGGCTCTGCACTCAAGCAAGGAGATTGTGGCATCAGCTGGTTCTAGGCGATCTGAGCTCCAGTCAGGATGATCAAGGTTGTTGGCAGTGACTGGGGAAGAAAGTCTGCGTTAAATGATGACACCATTGGGGACCTGAAGAAGCTGATCACAACTCAAACTGGTACCTTTTGGAAAAAGATGGTATTGAAAAAATGGTACATGATTTTTAAAGACCACGTGTCTCTGGGGAACTATGAAATCCATTATAGGATGAACCTGGAGCTTTATTACCAATAGAGGAGAATTCTGCTTCCCTACCTGTCTCTTTCAGAGGGTAATGGCACCCCACTCCAGTACTCTTGCCTGGAAAATCCCATGGACGGAGGAGCCTGGTAGGCTGCAGTCCATGGGATCTCAAAGAGTTGGACACGACTGAGCGACTTCACTTTCACTTTTCACTTTCATGCATTGGAGAAGGAAATGGCAACCCACTCCAGTATTCTTGCCTGGAGAATCCCAGGGAGCCTGGTGGGCTGCCGTCTATGGGGTCGCACAGAGTCGGACACTACTGAAGTGACTTAGCAGCAGCAGCAGCAACCTGTCTCTCTTCTCCCACATTCCTCCCCACACGCCAACTAATATGAATGCTTGTTTTTGGAAACTCATGTTGATAAAAACTTAGAGACTGAAAAAAAAAAAAAGAATACAGAAAAAAAAAAAACCCCCGCATAATCCTGGAATGTGAAGTCAAGTGGGCCTTAGGAAGCATCACAATGAACAAAGCTAGTGGAGGTGATGGAATTCCAGTTGAGCTATTTCAAATCCTGAAAGATGATGCTGTGAAAGTGCTGCACTCAATATGCCAGCAAATTTGGAAAACTCAGCAGTGGCCACAGGACTGGAAAAGGTCAGTTTTCATTCCAATCCCAAAGAAAGGCAATGCCAAAGAGTGCTCAAACTACCGCACAATTGCACTCATCTCACACGCTAGTAAAGTCATGCTCAAAATTCTCCAAGCCAGGCTTCAGCAATATGTGAACCGTGAACTTCCTGATGTGCAAGCTGGTTTTAGAAAAGGCAGAGGAACCGGAGATCAAATTGCCAACATCGGCTGGATCATCCAAAAAGCAAGAGAGTTCCAGAAAAACATCTATTTCTGCTTTATTGACTATGCCAAAGACTTTGACTGTGTGGATCACAATAAACTGTGGAAAATTCTGAAAGAGATGGGAATACCAGACCACCTCACCTGCCTCTTGAAAAACTTATATGCAGGTCAGGAAACAACAGTTAGAACTGGACATGGAACAACAGACTGGTTCCAAATAGGAAAAGGAGTATGTCAAGGCTGTATATTGTCACCCTGCTTATTTAACTTATATGCAGAGTACATCATGAGAAATGCTGGACTGGAAGAAACACAAGCTGGAATCAAGATTGCCAGGAGAAATATCAATAACCTCAGATATGCAGATGACACCACCCTTATGGCAGAAAGTGAAGAGGAACTAAAAAGCCTCTTGATGAAAGTGAAAGAGGAGAGTGAAAAAGTTGGCTTAAAGCTCACCATTCAGAAAACAAAGATCATGGCATCTGGTCCCATCACTTCATGGCAAATAGATGGGGAAACAGTGGAAACAGTGTCAGACTTTATTTTTGGGGGCTCCAAAATCATTGCAGATAGTGACTGCAGCCATGAAATTAAAAGACACTTACTCCTTAGAAGGAAAGTTATGACCACCCTAGATAGCATATTCAAAAGCAGAGACATTACTTTCCCAACAAAGGTCCATCTAGCCAAGGCTATGGTCTTTCTGTGGTCATGTATGGATGTGAGAGTTGGACTATGAAGAAGGCTGAGCGCCGAAGAATTGATGCTTTTGAATTGTGGTGTTGGAGAAGACTCTTGAGAGTCCCTTGGACTGCAAGGAGATCCAACCAGTCCATTCTGAAGGAGATCAGCCCTGGAATTTCTTTGAAACTCCAGTACTTTGGCTACCTCATGCGAAGAGTTGACTCATTGGAAAAGACTCTGATGCTGGGAGGGATTGGGGGCAGGAGGAGAAGGGGATGACAGAGGATGAGACGGTTGGATGGCATCACTGACTCGATGGATGTGAGTCTGAGTGAACTCTGGGAGTTGGTGATGGACAGGGAGGCCTGGAGTGCTGCGATTCATGGGGTCGCAAAGAGTTGGACACGACAGAGTGACTGCACTGAACTGAACTGAACTGAATAAAACATTTGACCTGTGATGAATGGATGCCAAAGAGGCAAACACAGAATCTAATAAAATATAGTTAGAAAAACTTCATCCCTACTGGGATGCTATAATCAAAAAATGAAAAATATTAAGTGTTGTAATATGTATTGGAAAAGATGTAGAGACGCGGGAACCCTCACACATTGCTGATGGAATATAAAATGGTACAGTTGCTGTGGAAGAGTTTCACAATTTATCAAAAAGTAAAAAAGAATTATCATATGATCTAGTAATTCCACTATCACATATACAGCCAACATAATAAAAAAACAAGGATGTAAACAGATACTTGTGTGTTAGTATTCATTGTAGCATTATTCACATATCCAAAGAGTGTAAGTAACCCAAGTATCCATCAACGGATGAATGGGTAAACAAGTGGCATATTCTTACAATAGAATATTATTCAGCCATAGAAGGGATATAGTACTTACATATGGTACATCATAAATGAACCTTTAAAACTATAGGCTAAGAGAAAAAAGCCAGGCAAAAAGACCATATGTTTATGATTTCATTTATATGAATTAACCAGAATTAGCAAATCCATAGAAAGAGAAAATATACTACTAGTTTCCAGGAACTAGTGGAAGGAGTAAGTAGAGAATGACTGCTTAATCAATATGAGGTTTCTTTTAAGCATGATAAAAACATTTTAGAACCAGATAGTAGTGACAGTTGCCCAACACTAAATTTACTAAATGGCACTGAATTGTATAATTTGAAATGGTTGAAATGATGAATTTCATGTTATCTGTATTTTACAACAACTACACACACCACACACACACACACACACAAGCCCATCTTCTGTTGGGTACTTCAGGTTTGAATGTGACAGTGAGAACTTTCAGTTGAGTTCAGTTCAGTTGCTGTGGTGTCCGACTCTTTGCGACCCCATGAATCGCAGCACGCCAGGCCTCCCTGTCCATCACCAACTCCCGGAGTTCACTCAGACTCACGGCCATCGAGTCAGTGATGCCATCTAGCCATCTCATCCTCTGTTGTCCACTTCTCCTCTTGCCCCCAATCCCTCCCAGCATGAGTCTTCTCCAGTGAGTCAACTCTTCTCATGAGGTGGCCAAAATACTGGAGTTTGGCATGGACCAGATGCCATGATCTTTGTTTTCTGAATGGTGAGCTTTAAGCCAACTTTTTCACTCTCCACTTTCACTTTCATCAAGAGGCTCTTTAGTTCCTCTTCACTTTCTGCCATAAGGGTGGTGTCATCTGCATATCTGAGGTTATTGATATTTCTCCTGGCAATCTTGATTCCAGCTTGTGTTTCTTCCAGTCCAGCTTTTCTCATGCTGTACTCTGCATATAAGGTAAATAAGCAGGGTGACAATATACAGCCTTGATGTACTCCTTTTCCTATTTGGAACCAGTCTGTTGTTCTATGTCCAGTTCTAACTGTTGCTTACTGACCTGCATATAAGTTTCTCAAGAGGCAGGTGAGGTGGTCTGGTATTTCCATCTCTTTCAGAATTTTCCACAGTTTATTGTGATCCACACAGTCAAAGGCTTTGGCATAGTCAATAAAGCAGAAATAGATGTTTTTCTGGAACTCTCTTGCTTTTTAGATGATCCAGTGGATGTTGGCAATTTGATTTCTGGTTCCTCTGCCTTTTCTGAAACCAGATTGAACATCTGGAAGTTCATGGTTCATGTATTGCTGAAGCCTCCCTTGGAAAATTTTGAGCATGACTTTACTAGCGTGTGAGATGAGTGCAATTGTGCGGTAGTTTGAGCATTCTTTGGCATTGCCTTTCTTTGGGATTGGAATGAAAACTGACCTTTTCCAGTCCTGTGGCCACTGCTGAGTTTTCCAAATTTGCTGGCATATTGAGTGCAGCACTTTCACAGCATCATCTTTCAGGATTTGGAATAGCTCAACTGGAATTCCATCACCTCCACTAGCTTTGTTCATTTGTGATGCTTCCTAAGGCCCACTTGACTTCACATTCTAGGATGTCTGGCTCTCGGTGAATGATCACACCGTCATGATTATAAAACTTGAGTAGACTCATTAAAAAAGACTTTTGACATTCATCAGTAAAATTTGTGAACTTATTGAGTAAATAATAACCCTTACCCATCTACTGAGACTTAATAAACAAAATCCTTCCCAGCTTCTGTGTTTCTATAGACAAGTCAAAAAGAATTAATACAAAGAAGAATTCTCTTTTGGCTGCCTTTTTACTTTAAAATGTATAAATAGAAAGTTTTTCTAATTGTATTTAAAAACTACAGTTTTGTGATATTAACATTTAATATTAATATTAACTTAATATTAATCTTAAATTAGTAGTCTTTTCTGAACATTCCTCCAATTTGAAGTTTGAGTCCTGGCTTTTGTTCAAGTGACGAACTGTCAGTATAAGACTCCTTCCTCTTCCTCTAAGCTAACTGAATTCCTTGGTCTCCAAACACCCAAAATAGTTAATTTTCTATCAAAAGAAAGAGGTAAAGATTATTTTTCTTATTTTATTTATCTATTTACTTATTTGGCTGTGCTTGGCCTTAGTTGCATCAAGCAGGATCTTTGATCTTTAGTTGCAGCATGTGGGATCTAGTTCCTTGACTAGAGATCAAACCCAGACGCCCTGCATCGGGAGCATGGAGTCTTAGTCTCTGAACCATCAGGAAAGTCCCACTTCGTTTATTTTTATTGTAGTAAGATCAGATCAGATCAGATCAGTCGCTCAGTCGTGTCCGACTCTTTGTGACCCCATGATCCGCAGCATGCCAGGCCTCCCTGTCCATCACCAGCTCCCGGAGGTCACTCAGACTCACACCCATCAAGTCAGTGATGCCATCCAGCCATCTCATCCTCTGTCATCCCCTTCTCCTCCTGCCCTCAATCCCTCCCAGCATCAGAGTCTTCTCCAATGAGTCAACTCTTCGCATGAGGTGGCCAAAATACTGGAGTTTCAGCTTTAGCATCATTCCTTCCAAAGTAATCCCAGGGTTGATCTCCTTCAGAATGGACTGATTGGATCTCCTTGCAGTCCAAGGGACTCTCAAGAGTCTTCTCCAACACCACAGTTCAAAAGCATCAATTCTTCGGCCCTCAGCCTTCTTCACAGTCCAGCTCTCACATCCATACATGACCACAGGAAAGACCATAGCCTTGACTAGGCGAACCTTTGTTGGTAAAGTAATGTCTCTGCTTTGGAATATGCTGTCTAGGTTGGTCATAACTTCCCTTCCAAGGAGTAAGCGTCTTTTAATTTCATGGCTGCAGTCACCATCTGCAGTGATCTTGGAGCCCAGAAAAATAAATTCTGACACTGTTTCCACTGTTTCTCCATCTATTTCCCATGTAGTGATGGGACTAGATGCCATGATCTTCGTTTTCTGAATGTTGAGCTTTAAGCCAACCTTTTCACTCTCCACTTTCACTTTCATCAAGAGGCTTTTTAGCCCCTCTTCACTTTCTGCCAAAATATACAATATTAACCATTTTAAGTTGCAGTTCAGTAACACCAAGTACATTCATATTGCTGCGCAACCATCACCATGTCTCTAACACCATTCATTCAAAGTTCTGGTCCACAAACACTTCCTTGTAGGAGGTTCAGTACTTGAGAAAGAATTTGTAATAAACCAAACCTCCTAGGATGGGTAACTCCAGAAAAAAAAAAAAATCTTACACAATCCATTCTGTCTTGCAAAACTGAAACTATATCCATTAAATAATGACTATTTCTTTCTCTCCCCCAGACACTGGTAATCACCATTCTACTTTCTATCACCGTGAATGTGACTACTCTAGATAAGTCAGATAAGTGAAATTCTACAGTACAGTTGACCCCTAAACAACATGGGTTTAAACTGAATGGGTCCACTTATTCTCAGATATTTTTCAATAGTAAATACCACAGTGATACATACTCCAAGGTTGGTTGAATCTGTGGATACAGAACTGTGGTTATATAGGGCTGGCTACAAGTTACATGTGCAGATTTTCAACTGCATGGGGATGGGTGCCCTAACTCCCTCATTGTTCCTGGGTAAATTGTATTTGTTTTGTTGTGATTTGTTGATTGGCTTATTTGACTCAGTATAAGGTCCTCAAGTTTCATCCATATTGTAGCATGTATCAGAATTTCCCACTTTTTTAAAAAGTAATCAGATCAGATCAGATCAGATCAGTCGCTCAGTCGTGTCCGACTCTTTGCGACCCCATGAACCGCAGCACGCCAGGCCTCCCTGTCCATCACCAGCTTCCGGAGGTCACTCAGACTCGCATCCATCGAGTCAGTGATGCCATCCAGCCATCTCATCCTCTGTCGTCCCCTTCTCCTCCTGCCCTCAATCCCTCCCAGCATCAGAGTCTTCTCCAATGAGTCAACTCTTCGCATGAGGTGGCCAAAATACTGGAGTTTCAGCTTTAGCATCATTCCATCCAAAGAAATTCCAGGATTGATTTCCTTCAGAATGGACTGGTTGGATCTTCTTGCAGTCCAAGGGACTCTCAAGAGTCTTCTCCAACACCACAGTTCAAAAGCATCAATTCTTCGGCGCTCAGCCTTCTTCACAGTCCAGCTCTCACATCCATACATGACCACAGGAAAGACCATAGCCTTGACTAGGCGAAGCTTTGTTGGCAAAGTAATGTCTCTGCTTTTGAATATGCTATCTAGGTTGGTCATAACTTTCCTTCCAAGGAGCAAGCGTCTTTTAATTTCATGGCTGCAGTCACCATCTGCAGTGATCTTGGAGCCCAGAAAAACAAAGTAATAATGGTACATTATGTCTATACACCACATTTTGCTTACCCATTCACCTGTTGATGGACCCTTGGCCTGCATCCACCTTTTACTTGTTGTGAATAATGCTACCATGACGAGAGTACACAATATACACTGCTTTTTGTTAGAGAGAAAAACTTTTTCCAGAAGTTTTTCTTCCCTTCCTGCCCGGCAGATTTTCCCTCACATATTATTGCCTGAAATTATCTCACGTGCTCATGCTTAAACCAAGAGAAATAGGCCACAGTGTTTGCTTTAGGGTCTGTATGTTAAGCAATTCACAATTTATGACTTGTAGGGCTTGGGTGGGGGTTATTTGTCACAGCTCTTGGCTGTGAGCATTCTGAATTCCACTATAAAAGAGAATGTGAGTGTAAGTCAGTGAATTACACTCTTGGCTGCCAAGACTAGCGAAGGCTACATATACAAGTTTGGGTGAATGGCAGATTCATATAGGATTTCTATTTTTAAACCTTGAGGCTGGTGAATACTACCTCAGGTTCCTGGGTGGTCATGATTTTTTCTTTTTAAAATGTATTTTTTTTATTTTTGGCTGTGCTCACTCTTCATTGCTGTACACGGGCTTTCTCTAGTCAGGAGGTACTCTTTGTTGCAGTACGTGGACTATGCCTTGTAGTAGCTTTTCTTGTTGCAGAGCAGGGCCTCTAGGTGTGAAGGCTTCAGTTTGTAGGCTCAGTAATTGTGGTGCACAGGTTTAGCTGCCTAGCAGCACATGGGATACTCCCAGATCACGGACTGAACCCATGTTGGCAGGGGATTCTCAATCCCTGGGCCACTAGGGGAAGCCTGATCGTCATCTTTTTTGTGTTTATTCTCACTCATGCTTCCCTTCTTATGACCCAATCTCCCACTACTTTTCTCCATTTGAAATCTTTCCATTCTTTCTCTGATGCTCTAATTTCCTACTCCCTGATTCTTCTCACTGAATTCTTTAAAAAAAATTTTTTTTATTTATCTGGCTGACCTGGATCTTTGTTTCTGCGCACGAGCTTTCTCTCTAGTTGCGGCAAGTGGGGGCTACTGTCTAGTTGCAGTGTGTGGGCTTCTCACGATGGTGACTCCTCTTGCTGTGGAGCACAGGCTCTAGGTGCTGGGCTTCAGCAGATGTAGCTCACAGGCTCAGTTGCCCTGCGGCATGTGGAATCTTCCCAGATCGGGGATTGAATTCACGTCCCCTGCATTGGCAGGTAGACTCCCAATCACTGGACCACGGGGAAAGTCCAACCCATGGAATTCTTCCTTCACTTTCTGGTCTTAATAAATGCTGACTCTTCTCTGAAGATTCTGTCTCCCTGCAATTTTTTTGAATTTATGCTTTTTTTCTCTTTCTGATCTCATTTACTCATAAACACTCAGTCCAGGTATTTGACTCTCTCCTTATTTTTCAATGCTACATCTAAACCAGGAACCCTCTATTTTTATGTAAAACTCCTGTTCCTTTCAAAATTTCATGATATTTACTTATACTGTTCTCCACCTCCCTCATTTCTGTCACCTTTTGGCTTCCTGGTTACTAGCTCAGATCCCCACCCACCTGGTTCATAATCTGATCTATGCCCATGATTTCAACTCTCACCTAAAGCTAATGAGTCCCAGAGCTATGAAAGAAAGTGAAAGTGAAGTCGCTCAGTTGTGTCCGACTCTTTGCAACCCATGGACTGTAGCCCACCAAGCTCCTCCGTCCATGGGATTCTCCAGGCAAGAATACTGGAGTGCGTTGCCATTTCCTTCTCCAGGGGATCTTCCCGATCCAGGGATCGGACCCAGGTCTCCCACATTGCAGGCAGACGCTTTAACCTCTGTGCTACCAGGGGAAGCTCCTGTAGATATATAGCTATATTCCAAAGCTATATAGTCAGCTCAAATCTTCCTCTTAAGCTCTGTAGCTAATTGCCTCCTGGGCACCCCCCTCTGATGGTGCTTAAACATTCTTACTCAACAGGTAGAAAATTGAAAAAACAGAAATCTGGGAGTCTCCTTTGCTTTCTCCCCACCTTATCCCACCCTCCTGTGGGTTCGACTGTCCTAATACATCTGAGCAGTTTTTTTTTTTTTTTAAATCTTCTCTTATTACTATGTATTTCAGATCTTCCATTTTCTTAAAATCTGATTTATGAAAACTAAAATCTGATTTATGAAAACAATCTCCTTTTCTTTCCATTCCAAGCCATTCTCTATAATCCTGCAGTCAAAATGCAATCTGTCATTCCCTAAATGGTTTCCTTTATAATCAGTTTAAAGTTCAAGATTTGTTACCACAGTAGACAAGTGCATGTGTGTGTGCTAAGTTGCTTCAGTTGCGCCTGACTTTCTGACCCTTTGGAGTGTAGACCACCAGGTTCCTCTGTCCATGGGATTCTCCAGGCAAGAATACTGGAGTGGGTTGCCATGCCTTGTTCCAGGGGAATCTTCCCAACCCAGGGATCAAACCCACATCTCCTGCATGGCAGGAGGATTCTTTACTGCTGAGCCAGTGAGGAAGCACAGAATATACAAGTCACACTTCCTAAAATTATGTGATTCAAAAAAAGACTTCAGTGCCTAGGCAGAGTGCTTTGCCTCAGCAGTACTTATGTATTTGTTGAATAAAAATGAACATCTGGTCTAATTTTGACTCCTATGCAGTTTGCAATTGGCTGAATAGGAGTCAATTTAGAGGCGAGAATATTGCTGAGTGCTGCAGCTCTAAGAATCTCTTTCAAAAACCTAAAGTCTGTTACATAAATTATGTACTCTTTAGATTCTTTCCCATGTTCATTTATACAATTGATCATTGAAACTGCTTTAGAAATATGTGTATCAAATATTTAGCATATTTCAAAGCTTCCTTAATAACATCCCTAATAAGTGGATCTAATTATGTGTTTATTTACTACAAACACCTATGAATAGCAGATAACCTAATTATAGTTTATTATTACCTCTGAATCATTCCAATGAAAATGTTTTCTCTCAGAGTTCACATTGCTTTGGTGCATGAGTATAGAAAGCAGCAGATTGTTTTCCATGATAGTAGGTTTTAAATATTTACCTGCTTGTGTTGCATAATTTAGCACTCGGGAGTTGGATAGATGCCATGCCAAGGTTACAGAATATATTTCCCCTCTGTGACTTCTATGTGAAGTTGTAAAAGTGTAAAGTATTCTGTTTTACTAACCAATTAAAATTTGTTCTGTACAAGTAAATCCACAGAATACCAATGTTTGTGGTATACACAGTTTTATTTTGTATAATTACCATGTAGTTTAAAGAATCAAATCATTGTTTCTCACATCCTGTTATTGTATGATATTAAAAATAAAATTTATTTGCTCTTGTAATCTAAGACTTTATGAAAGTAAAAGAAAATCATCCAGACAGCTTGTTAAATGTATATTATCTGTCCTAAGAAATCAAAACAGAGTTCTATTTTTTAAAATGTGGATCCACCAGCTGTCTAATCAGGCAAGAAAACAGTTCTTTTGTTCGCTCACTATAATAAATGTTACATCTTACTATATTCTTTGTGTGATTGGTTATTTGGTTGCCCTACAGCATAACAGAAAATAAATAGTTGTGCAGTTACCTGTTTTTATGGGAATAATAATAAAAATAATTCAAACCATTAAACACATAAAAAAATGAAAACGTTTTCAAATCTAATTTTGAACTTTTCAACTCTGTATTCTGAAAGATTTTCTTTCCCATGTGGTTTCATAGTCCGCTAGTACAGACTGTTAATTTTTCACTTCTAGCTCTTACTGTAATTCCCTACGCAATTCAGAAGCATGTCTCCTAGTCCTTGTTCCAGCAAAATCTTACAGCATTACACTTTGCAATAATTTAGTATTTCTCTCAACACACCTTATGAAAGAGGATAAAAATGTCCATTTTGTAAAAAGCCTTCGCAGACTGTTCAGTTTCAATTCTGGAAAATAATCTGAACATGGGAAATGAAAGCACTGCTGCTGCTGCTGCTGCACAGTCGCTTCAGTCGTGTCCGACTCTGTGCCACCCCATAGACGGAAGCTCACCAGGCTCCCCTGTCCCTGGGATTCTCCAGGCAAGAACACTGGAGTGGGTTGCCATTTCCTTCTCCAATGCATGAAAGTGAAAAGTGAAAGTGAAGTTGCTCAGTCGTGTCCGACTCTTAGCGACCCCATGGACTGGAGCCTACCAGGATCCTCCGTCCATGGGATTTTCCAGGCAAAAGTACTGGGGTGGGGTGCCATTGCCTTCCCCGAATGAAAGCACATATCCCTTGATATTTTATAAGCATTTACCTATGGACCCTTCAGAAAACTTTCACAAAAAGAAGAGAAATATTTGTATTTTTTACCAAAGTGGAGCTTGGTAGAAAGGTCTACATTAATCTAAAAGATTTAGTGAGTCTTCTGAAACAGGTTTTCGGGTCTGCGGGTGTTTGGGGAGAGTGAGAAATAAGCGGCACAGTGCATGCTGGATCTTGTAGTTCCCGCGTTCGAGGAGAGGGCGTGGTGTTCACGGCACGCTGGGAGTTGAAGTCTGTTCAACAGGAACTCAAGGCAGGAATGATGTTTTGTCTATCAGAGACACCGCTTATAGGTGGATACTTTCCCTGGGTTGTGTGCTTGCTATATTTGTGGCTTACAGTCTGGGTGGCGAAAGGAGCGAAAAAAGGACGGATGAAGTAAATAGATCAGGGGCCTGTCGCTATGGCTGTTGCACAGATCAGTTCAGTTCAGTCGCTCAGTCGTGTCCGACTTCTTTGCGACCCCTTGGACTGCAACACGCCAGGCCTCCCTGTCCATCACCAACTCCCTGAGTTTATTCAAACTCATGTCCATTGAGTCGGTGATGCCATCCCACCATCTCATCCTCTGTCGTCCTCTCCTCCCGCCTTCAATCTTTCCCAGCATCAGGGTCTTGCCATTGGTCTGGCTATTGCTGCCGCCAATCAATAGGCTTTAATGCCCCGGAAGTGGCTGACCTACTAGGTTTGAAGGGGACGGGGTGGGGCGTTTCTCTGACTACGGTGGCCGGGGAGCTCGAGGTGCCTGTGGTTGCGGCGCTGAGGTCGGAGAGTCTGCTTGTATGCGGGCTGCTTTTGGGGCGGCTGCTGCTGGAGCTGAAACATTTCCCGGTTGGTGGCTCCTGCACATTGTTTACACTTCTCCAGTTCTCTTTTTGGTGAGGAATCGACTTAAGGTTCTTCTCCTGACTCTGCTAGCCTCAGGAGAAGGTTGGGACTTAGTGTCTCTGGTCCCCTCGAAAGATCGGGTTCTTTGAGGAAGAGGCGGGGAGTGTCTTGCCCTCAGTGGAAACCCTGTGGCCAACCTTTTCAGCTCTCTGAGGGTTTTGGCGTCACCCTCATCTCTCCTTTCTGGTATCATTTTTCTGACTCCTTACCCTTCCTGGGCTCCAGCGCTAACTAACCGTAAGCCTTCCTGTGGGCAGCTGTTTCTCCTCCTCTAGAGGGTTTTCTTAGGTGTTTCAGGCACGATCTCTTGTCTCCTCAGTTCTAACAACTATTTAGCTCCTTTCCTATTTCTCCCCGATAAAAAAAAAAAAAAAAAAGAAAAAACAAACCCAAAATCAGATCCTCAAGATCTTAATCTTCTCATTCCTCACTCCTTTATTCCTTTTTAGGCCTTTGTTACTGCTTCAGACACTTAATACATTTGCCTGAATATCTTAATGCTTTTCGATCCAGACCTTAACAGTTTACTCACTCTATTTGCTTCCTATGCTAATGCTAATGCTAAGTCGCTTCAGTCGTGTCCGACTCTTGGCGACCCCGTCCCTGGGATTCTCCAGGCAAGAATATTGGAGTGGGTTGCCAATTCCTTCTCCAATGCATGAAAGAGAAAAGTGAAAGTGAAGTCGCTCAGTCATGTCCGACTCTTAGCGACCCCATGGACTGCAGCCCACCAGGCTCCTCTGTCCATGGATTTTCCAGGCAAGATTACTGGAGTGGGGTGCCATTGCCTATTTGCTTCCTACTCATCCTCAACCCTTCCACCTCCATCCACATCTCAGGGCTTTTTAGGTTGGAGGTTCAAATACATTGTTATGATGACTGGTGAATACGAGAGACGTCAACTATCAGCTAAACGTGACTCTATGTATGGAGTTTATTCTTAAGATCTCTTTGGCTTACGTTTTCGGTTTGTTTTGATTATTTTTCCACAAGGGGTTACTGCTACCCCATGGTTAGAGGAGAATACCTCCTCCTAGAGCTCCTTGTGGAGAAGGCAATGGCAACCCACTCCAGTACTCCTACCTGGAAAATCCCATGGCGGAGGAGCCTGGTAGGCTGCAGTCCATGGGGTCGCTAAGAGTTGGACACGACTGAGCAACTTCACTTTCACTTTTCACTTTCATGCATTGGAGAAGGAAATGGCAACCCACTCCAGTGTTCTTGCCTGGAGAATCCCAGGGACAGGGGAGCCTGGTGAGCTTCCGTCTATGGGGTGGCACAGAGTCCGACACGACTGAAGCGACTTATCAGCAGTAGCAGAGCTCCTTGTATCTGAAATACTTAGATGGGATCTTTTTCTCTTTTCCTACTCAAGACATATGTCCCCAGTGGAATTTTGCGATGATTTTATGTCAATTAATAACAGATAGACACAATTAATAGTAGTTAGACACAATAGCTCTTTCCTCTGTTGTTTATGATTGGTGAATAGATTGTGAGTCATTTAAAGTACCCAGAGGGATTGGAAAAGCTTTGAAAGGAAAAGTTTGTGTATATACCAATTTACAAAGTAATAAAGTGTCTTCCCTGAACAAGGGAGAGTTTCTAATTTGTTCAATAATCTGATGCTATGTTGAATTAATAATCTCACTGTAAAATTCTGGGAAATGTTTACAGTTAAAAAGTAGCCAATATAAGAAATATTATAGGTTTGTAAAAAGAGTTTAAAATCCATTTTAACTGATCCTCTTTTTTTCCCTGTAAAATGGAATACAAATATATTGAAGAGTTTATTTATTGTCATTATCACATATTTCTATATATTTTGATAGAGCTGGTAAAACTGCTTTATATAATTTATTACTAGTGTTTTGTAGACAGAAACTTTTGTACTTCTTGGCTTTCTGGGGACCATGTAACTTCAGTAACTTTGCAGCTTTCTTTTATTCTCAGTATTTTACTACTCTAATAATAAAATTATTGCTCTTCTTTAGGAATCAAATATAATCTCCATGTGTCAGTAAGGTATAAATATTAATACTTGTATACTGTCTAATTGGTGGGGTTATTCCTAATTAATCAGAAATGGTTTCAACCATGCTTAAGATTGAGGGTGAATGTGCATATAATATTTCAGAATTAATTCACTCATGAATTCTTTATTGAATAAATGATGAGGTTAGACATTGCTCAAACTTTTTATATTTTTCCTGAGATTTTATTCATTTAATAGGCATTTATTGAATGCTTCTTACTGTTTAACTGTTGTCACACTATCCTCAAAACATTTACTGAGAGCATCCTCTTGTCCTCAGCTCTGTACTAGATGCTTTAAAGCATTATTGCATTGAATCATTATAACAACTCAGTGTGCTATTGAGTATTATTTACATTTAGCAGATGAAGAAACTGAAGCTCAAGGAGTTCAAGTCATTTAGTCCAGTTCCTTTTGACTCTTCCCTCTTACTACAACTGCAAAGATTTGTTCTGTACCTTGGAGTATGTTATTGTTGTTGTTCAGTTGCCAAGTTGTATCTAACTCTGCGACCACATGGCCTGCAACATGCCAGGCTTCCCTGTCCTTCACTGTCTCCTGGAGTTCACTCACACTCATGTTCATCGAGTCGGTGATGCCATCCAACCATCTCATCCTCTGGTGTCCTTTTCTCCTTCTGTCTTCAATCTTTCCCAGCCACAGGGTCTTTTCCAATGAATTGGCTCTTCAGGTCAGGTGGCCAAAGTATTGAACTTCAGCTTTAGCATCAGTCCTTCCAGTGAATATTCAGTGTTGATTTCCTTCAGGATTGACTGGTTGGATCTCCTGCTGTCCAAGGGACTCACAAGAATATTCTCCAGCACCACAGTTCGAAGGCATCAGTTCTTCAGTGCTCAGCCTTCTTTATTGTCCAACTCTCACATTCATACGAAGAAGGCGATGGCATCCCACTCCAGTATTCCTGCCTGGAAAATCCTATGGATGGAGGAGCCTGCTAGGCTGCAGTCTGTGGGGTCACTAAGAGTATGGCACGACTGAGTGACTTCACTTTGACTTTTCACTTTCAGGCATTGGAGAAGGAAATGGCAACCCACTCCAGTATTCTTGCCTGGAGAATCCCAGGGACAGAGGAGCCTAGTGGGCTGCCGTCTATGGGGTCGCACAGAGTCAGACACGACTGAAGCGACTTAGCAGCAGCAGCAGCAGCAGCACATTCATACATGACTACTGGGAAAACCATAGCTTTGACTATATGGACCTTTGTTTGCAAAGTGATATATCTGCTTTTTAATACATTGTCTAGATTTGTCATGGCTTTTCTTCCAAGGAGCAAATGTCTTAATTTCATGCCTTCACTGTCTGCAATGATTTTAGGGCCCAAGAAAATAAAATCTGTTACTGCTTCCATTTTTTTCCCCATCTGTTTGCCATAAAGTGATGGGACCAGCTGCCATGATCTTCGTTTTTTGAATGTTGAATTTTAAGCCAGTTTGTCCATTCTCTTTCACCCTCGTCTAGAGGCTCTTTATTTCCTCTTCACTTTTTGCCATTAGAGTGGTATCATCTGCATTTCCGAGGTTGTTGGTATTTCTCCCAGAAGTCTTGATTCTAGCTTGTGAGTCTTTCAGCCCAGCATTTTCATGATATACTCTGCAGTTCAGTTCAGTTCAGTCAAAGTAATGGCCAAAGTAATGGAGCTTTTGCTGTACTTTGCATTTAAGTTAAATAAGCAGGCTGACAGTATATAGCCTTGACATACTCCTTTCCCAATTTTGTTTCATGTTTGGTTCTAACTGTTGCTTCTTGACTGCATACTGCTGCTGCTGCTAAGTCACTTCAGTCATGTCGGACTCTGTGCGACCCCATAGACGGCAGCCCACCAGGCTCCCCTGTCCCTGGAATTCTCCAGGCAAGAACACTGGAGTGGTTGCCATACTAGAGAGCATTAATTCAGTAGATACTTCAGTTCAGTTCAGTCACTCAGTCGTGTCCGACTCTTTGTGACCCCATGGATCACAGCACGCCAGGGCTCCCTGTCCATCACTAACTCCCAGAGTTCACTCAGACTCACGTCCATTGAGTCAGTGATGCCATCCAGCCATCTCATCCTCTGTCGTCTCCTTCTCCTCCTGCCCTCAATCCTTCCCAGCATCAGAGTCTTTTCCAGTCAGTCAACTCTTTGCATGAGGTGGCCAAAGTACTGGAGTTTCAGCTTTAGCATCATTCCTTCCAAAGAAATCCCAGGGCTGATCTCCTTCAGAATGGACTGGTTGGATCTTCTTGCAGTCCAAGGGACTCTCAAGAGTCTTCTCCAACACCACAGTTCAAAAGCATTAATTCTTCGGCGCTCAGCCTTCTTCACTGTCCAACTCTCACATCCATACATGACCACAGGAAAAACCATAGCCTTGACTAGATGGACCTTTGTTGGCAAAGTAATGTCTCTGCTTTTGAATATGCTATCTAGATTGGTCGTAACTTTCCTTCCAAGGAGTAAGCGTCTTTTAATTTCATGGCTGCAGTCACCATCTGCAGTGATTTTGGAGCCCACAAAAATAAAGTCTGACACTGTTTCACTGTTTCCCCATCTATTTCCCACGAAGTGATGGGACCAGATGCCATGATCTTCGTTTTCTGAATGTTAAGCTTTAAGCCAACTTTTTCACTCTCCTCTTTCACTTTCATCAAGAGGCTTTTTAGTTCCTCTTCACTTTCTGCCATAAGGGTGGTGTCATCTGCATATCTGAGGTTATTGATATTTCTCCCGGCAGTCTTGATTCTAGCTTGTGCTTCTTCCAGCCCAGCATTTCTCATGATGTACTCTGCATATAAGTTAAACAAGCAAGGTGACAATATACAGCCTTGACGTACTCCTTTTCCTATTTGGAACCAGTCTGTTGTTCTTACTAAGATACTTACTAAGCAGCTATTACCAGATACTCTTCTAGATGCTGGGAATATAACAATGAACAAAAGAAATTCCCTTCTCTTAGGGAGCTTACACTCTATCAGAATGTATGACATGTAAACCTTGCCTTCAGGAAACAGAAAATACAACCAATATGGGGGGCTTCCCTGTGGCTCAGATGGTAAAGAAAATGCAACCAATATGCATTAGATTTCATCTGTTTTAAAATGTTAAGATTGAAAGGTTAACTAGGGCATATTTCATGAAGATGAAATATGATTTAGAGCTAAAGTATTGAGTAAGAATTTGGTATATAGAAATTGGGAGGAAAGTACTTCCAGTTTGAGGCATAAAATGAGCAAAATTCTAAATTATAGGAGAGAGATTAGTGGAAAGCACAGATAGCTGGACTGTTTGGTATCTTCAGTTCTTTGCATATAAGTGCACAGCGTTGATTGAATTTGAAGCAAATATTTAAGTGAATGAAGCTAGGGCAAGAACTCAGCAGGCAACGCGGAATTAGATAGGTGTCGTGTCATTATTCTGGGATTTAAGGAAAGGAATTGATTTGATAGCTGTTGGTAAAAGAACCAGTAGGCCCTGTTAATTATTGAATATTGGCAGTAGCACAGTAGCCAATGGAAAAGGGAGGTTAGCCTACCAGGTTTGAACTGAGTGAGCCAGATTTACCTGTTTCATTAAATCATGAGGTTTTTTTCCCCCTTGTTTATTTTATTCCAAGATGTGCCATTATTTTATGAACTGCTAGGAAAGAAAAAAATTGCCAATTAAGCATACAGAGATTGTTGACTATAAGATGTATTCAGTTTCGGAGTTAAAGATGTAAAAATAATAAAAAGGAAATGTAACAATGTGTGATCTAGAAATGATGAAATAAGATACTCCTGGACTGGAAGAAACACAAGTTGGAATCAAGATTGCCGGGAGAAATATCAATAACCTCAGATATGCAGATGATACCACTCTTATGGCAGAAAGTGAAGAGGGGCTAAAAAGCCTCTTGATGAAAGTGAAAGAGCAGAGTGAAAAGGTTGGCTTAAAGCTCAACATTCAGAAAACGAAGATCATGGCATCTGGTCCCATCACTTCGTGGGAAATAGATGGGGAAACAGTGGAAACAGTGTCAGACTTTGTTTTTCTGGGCTCCAAAATCACTGCAGATGGTGACTGCAGCCATGAAATTAAAAGACGCTTACTCCTTGGAAGGAAAGTTATGACCAACCTAGATAGCATATTCAAAAGCAGAGACATTACCTTACCAACAAAGGTTCGCCTAGTCAAGGCTATGGTCTTTCCTGTGGTCATGTATGGATGTGAGAGCTGGACTGTGAAGAAGGCTGAGCGCCGAAGAATTGATGCTTTTGAACTGTGGTGTTGGAGAAGACTCTTGAGAGTCCCTTGGACTGCAAGAAGATCCAACCAGTCCATTCTGAAGGAGATCAATCCTGGAATTTCTTTAGAAGGAATGATGCTAAAGCTGAAACTCCAGTATTTTGGCCACCTCATGCGAAGAGTTGACTCATTGGAGAAGACTCTGATGCTGGGAGGGACTGAGGGCAGGAGGAGAAGGGGACGACAGAGGATGAGATGGCTGGATGGCATCACTGACTTGATGGATGCGCGTCTGAGTGACCTCCGGGAGCTGGTGATGGACAGGGAGGCCTGGCGTGCTGCGGTTCATGGGGTCGCAAAGAGTCGGACACGACTGAGCGACTGATCTGATCTGATCTGATCTATTATGGTTCATGAGCCTTATAATTGCTTAATTTTTTTTGACTATTTATAAATAAATTTGTAATCTTTGACATGCACTCAATCATTTAGCATTTATGTATTTATTTACCAGGCACTTTTCTAGGCCACGGTGATATGGTGATGAGTAAGTAGCGTCTCTGCCACATAAAATGTACGAGGGAAGGCAGACATAAATAGTCCATCAAAAAAGGTAAAGGTGCAACTGTTGGTTAAGTTTTATGAAAATAGACTAGATGTTATACAGAAGAAAAACTGTTTACAGAGAAGATAGTGTAGATGAGAAGAGGCCATATAAGAGACGATGATACCTTAGACAAAGTGATGGTGAAGATAAATAAAACTGGAGGGATTTTAGAGATGTTTAGGTGTGGAATTTGGTGATTAATTGGGTATGAGAAATGAGGGAGAGAAAGGTGCCATTGGCCACCACTAGATTTTTTGGCTTGTGTAACTAGATGGATTGTGGTACAATTCATGAAACAGAAAACAGTTTAAGATGACTGGGTTTGGGGGGTGCATGCTTTGTTTTCACTGTGGCATTGCTGTTAAAGGTTAATGTCTTAATTATTCCTTTTTTCCTTTTATGTCATTGTTTAAGTATATTTGAGGAATAGTGTACCTGAAATAAGTTTTTTCAGTATTATTTTTCTTGAGTGGGCAGGGAGGAAGTTCTAGATGAAGGCCTTTGGAAAAATATTGGAATTTGTTTTGAATTTATGTGTAACATATTCAACCATATATATGAATAGATAACTGAGTAATAAAGCTATGCTGCTGCTGCAGCTGCTAAGTCACTTCAGTCATGTCTGACTCTGTGCGACCCCATAGATGGCAGCCCACCAGGCTCCCCTGTCCCTGGGATTCTCCAGGCAAGAACACTGGAGTGGGTTGCCATTTCCTTCTCCAATGCATGAAAGTGAAAAGTGAAAGTGAAGTCGCTCAGTCGTGTCCAACCCTCAGCGACCCCATGGACTGCAGCCTTCCAGGCTCCTCCATCCATAGGATTTTCCAGGCCAGAGTACTGGAGTGGGGTGCCATTGCCTTCTCTTAATAAAGCTATATATCATCTTTATTTTCACTTGGGATTTGGCAGTAAATTTGGCATGTGGTTAAATTCTAACTTCATTCAGTTGGTGTATATATAAATATAAATGTGCTTTAGGGAAAGCTTTTGATTTTTTCTGAAATGACTCCTTTAGGTAATTTTTGGTAGATATTGGATCAATACAGTTGGTTATTTAAAATTTATATTTCATAGTAAAAAGCTGTAGAGAGTACAGAGCAAAAAGCTTGGGCTTGGAGTCAGGTTGCCTGGATTCAATGTGTGTTTTGCTATTTTGTAGCAGTATAATCTTGCAGCATTTAGCCTTTGTTAGTCTTTAAGTCTATAAAATGAGTATAACAATAATACCTGGCTTAAAGAGTTGTTGTGAAGATTAAATGAGATGGGATGTGTGCATAGATGAACAAAATTCCCAGTACAGAGTTTGTTTTATTATGATTATCATTATAGTGATGTTGTGTCTGAGATCATCTGGATTTCTGTACAACGTTTTAATTTTAGAGTTCCTTTTAACTTATAGATCTCAATTGGGTAAAAAATTTTGTTTGGTAGTCATATTTTGATTTGGGGAAAATATAAGAAAACTTTTGTTTATTCACAATTACTCATCCTAAATGAGTTAGCACATGTCATCTTTCCCAGAATTCTCACCAGAATCTGCCTGCCAATGTAGGAGACTCAGATTTGATCCCTGAGTTGGGAAGATCCCCTGGAGAAGGAAATGGCAACCCACTCCAGTACTCTTGCCTGAAGAATCCCATGGACAGAGGAGCCTGGCGGGCTGTGGTCCATGGGGTTGCAAAAGAGCTGGACATGACTTAGTGACTACATAACAGCAGCAACAGCTATAATTGGAAATTAACGATGGATTGGCTTGTAATTACTTCTTATTTGTTAAAATTATTACTTTTATTTTTAGTCAAACCTTTCTGGACTTTTATTGGCTTTTAGGTCTTATGGATAGGGTGAAGAAGTAGTTAAATGTTATAAAACATGATCAGCTGCTCTAACGTCAGTTTAATTTCCATCCTTCTTTTTTTCCCCCAACTTACTTTCTTTTGAAAGTTATAAACCTATTAAAAAAGTTGAAAGAGTAATATAATACCTATATATCCTTCACCTAGATTCACTTGTTGTTAACATTATGGCTCGTTTGCTTTTTCTCTAGCATGTGTGCATGCGCGCGCGCGCGCACACACACACACACACACACACACACACACACACATGCATGCACTCAGTCTCTCTAGTCGTATCCAACTCTTTGTCACCCCATGGGCTATAGTCCGCCAGGCTCCTCTGTCCATGGGTTTCTCCAGGTGAGAATACTGGAGCGGGTTGCCATTCCTTCCTCCAGGGGATCTTCTCAACCTAGCGATAGAACTCACATCTTTTATGTCTGCCTGCATTGGCAGGTGAATTCTTTACCATTAGTGCCACCTGGAAGCACACACATAAATGCACACTTTTTTTTTTCTTGTTGAACCATTTGGAAGTAAAGTAGAAACATCATGACACTGTCTTCTTAAATATTTTGTCATGTATCTCCTAAGATCTAGGACATCCTCTTAATATAACTATAATGCTACTAGCATACCCAAATAATTTAATTTTGATTTGATAACATTACCTAATGTACAGGCCATATGAAAAAAAATTCAAATTTACCCAAATGTTCCAGTAATTTACCTTATAACTTTTCAGGAAAAAAATGTTAAATTTAAGAGGAGATTATAAACTATATTTAGTTGTCACATCTCTCTGTTTTATCTAGAACAATCCTCATCTTTTTCCTCCTGTCTTCTTCCTTTTTCTTTTTTTGGTCTTTCAAGACTATGACAGTTTTGAAAAGTCCAGGACAGTTGTATGTAGAGTGTCTCACAAAATAAATTTGATTGTTTCCTCACAGTTTCAGGCTATGTGTGTTTTTCCCCTAAGATTGTTATTATATGGTAGTTATTGTAAACTTTTCATTTGATTACATCAAGAGTAATATAATGATAATTTGTAAGTTATTGGTGATGTTAAGGTTGACTGCTTAGGTGAGACAGATTCCTACATTCTAAAGATATCTTTTCTGTTTTGTATTTAATAATTAATCTCTGGAGGTGTTACTTTATCATTGGATATTCTGTTTTCTATTAACTTTTTTCTATAACAGTGGTTTTAGTAACCATAGATGATCCTTTTCTGAATCAACCATGGCACTGGTGGTGGTTTGCAAATAATGGGTGTCCAGTTCTCTCATTCCATCTACATATGTTGCTTGACTATCTCTCAAAAGAAGATATATTCCTTCTCCTTTTCTTTTTAGTTTCACTGTGTACCTAACAATTCCTTTTTAAAAAATTTATCCAGTGTGATGATCTGTTACCAGTATTCTTTTAAAAAATAATTACATTAATTAGTTTATTTATGGCTGTGTTGGGTCTTCACTGCTGCACAGGCTCTTCTGTAGTTTGCCAAGTGGGCTTCTCATTGCAGTGGCTTCTCTTGTTGTGGAGCATGGGCCTTAGGGTATACAGGTTTCAGTAGTTATAGCATGTGGGCTCAGTAATTGCAGCTCCTGGGGTCTAGCATACAGGCTCAATCGTTGTGGTGCACAGGCCTAGTTACTTGCACATGTTGAATCGTCCTGGATCAGGGATTGAACCCATGTCTCCTGCATTGACAGGTGGTTTCTTAACCACTGAGCCACCAGGGAAGCCCGTGTTAGCATTATTCTCTTTTGATGATTGAGTCATCTCAAATTTGATTAGCCCCTTCAAAGTAGTTCCTATGACCTTTGTATTATGTCCATATTGGTATTTGGGCACCTTCTTCCTTTTTTGTACAATAAGTGTTGCAGGCTTACCTTATCTATTCTCTGCTTGAGGTTTGGAATCAACACTTTTACCACCCTTTTTTCATTTTAGTGGAAAATGGTACTTAGAAACCAAAATTTGGGCATTGAAAAACTCATTACTACTGGAGTATCATTGCTTTTGGGCCCTTTAAATGGACACACACACACGCGCGCGCGCATTTTAAAAGAAATCATGATTTTATAGGATACCTTCAAGTTCAAAACCACAGAGTTCAACTTTACCTTCACTTAGTTTATATTTGTGTCTCCCTTTCCTACAGGGAGAATTCTGATTCTCAGCCATATTAATATATTTACTCATTTATATTTACTCTGTCTTACACACATATATGCCTGGAGGAGGGCATGGCAACCCTCTCCAGTATTCTTGCCCTAGAGAATTCCATTGACAGAGGACTCTGGCAGGCTACAGTCCATGGGGTCGCAAAGTTAGACATGACTGAGAGACTAAACACTCACACACGAGTACACACACACACACACACACACGCACACACACACACCACACATGTGCTAGTTT
Organism: Tragelaphus eurycerus; assembly: GCA_935064755.1. Taxonomy (NCBI): domain Eukaryota; kingdom Metazoa; phylum Chordata; class Mammalia; order Artiodactyla; family Bovidae; genus Tragelaphus; species Tragelaphus eurycerus. The sequence continues at coordinate 5,236,437 of CAKXYN010000092.1, read as the reverse complement.
TGGAATTACTATATTGATATTCCCTCCTACAACAGATTTACCAAGTAAAGATTTCTTTGCCAGTTTATGTCCTTGGAATATATCCCTCTAAAGATGTATAGTCAAAGTAGATGTTCAGAGTTATTTGAATTATTTTTTCTGTGATTATATTATCAATTTTAAATATAGTTAAGTTCCTACTAAACTACTTTTTAATACACTTCCTGTAAAATTGGTTATCTGTAAAACTACTAAAGTAGACATAGTTTAAAATGATATCATAATATATAGCGATAGGAAACTCTAGAATTGTTAGAGAATATGCAGTTTTTATCTTTATAAGGCTTTAAGCTCATAGCTCTATTTTCAAACTGGTGTTATTTTTTTTTATTATTTAAAATTAAAACTGTTGAGAAAAATGACATCAAACAATCCCAGTTGTAAGCCAGAACAATTGTGTTTGTGAACATTTTAAACAATGCTCTTCTTTTGACTGATAATACAATTCAAGCATTAATCTTTAACAATAGATATAATTGTTCAGGGTGCTTTAACTCACTCCTAAAAACTATGGCTATTACACCCAGAATAGAAAGATATTATTTGTATGTCCTTGTTCTTCATATTTAAAGAATGCCTTTTCATGTGTGAATATTCTCACTGGAAAGGGAAAAATATTTCTCTTAATAATTGAGCATTTTATATTCCTAATGTGAGACAAAGCCATATTCAGTCTTGAGTTCTGATTAGTTATAAACATCTTGCTGATTAAAATGCAGGGTTAATGGGGACAGGAACTGGGTTTTGTGGCTTATTGTATTTCCTATAGTGTCTTCCAGAAGTAAGTACTGCAGTACTGGATGAATGAATAAATGTGATGCTTTGTATTTATATGATATATAATTTCTAGTTTCAGTAATATGGTTGCACCTTTTCCTTGACAAAAGTACCTAATGGAATGGGACTTAGAGGAGATCTTATCCAAGTTGGTTTGTTACAAATCTCAAAATCACTGTGTCTCACACTGAATCCCCCATCTTTCTTTGGCTTTTTATCCCCGAGTTCCCTTTTTCTGTTAATAGTATCATTATCCTCTTAGACATCAGACCTGAAATCTCAGTCACTTTAGTCTGTCTCCTGTATGTGGGCATATAAATATTCATATACGATGTTGCTCATTCTGCCATCTCAGTTACTTGCTTGTATCTCCTTATTCCTTATCCCCTTACCAGCACACTGATTGAGGCACTCGTTACCACTCATATAACAATCCTCTGACTAACTGAAGGAATTAAGAATATTGAAAGTGAAAAGAGATGATGGGGTGGGGCGAGGAACAACAAGTATGTCTTTTTTGTTTTTAAGATTTATTTTTGGCTGCACTGGGTGTTCGCTGCCACTCAAGGGCTTTCTCTAGTTGTGGAGAGCTGGGGCTGCTTCTCTAGTTGTGTTTCACTGGCTTCTCATTTGGTGGCTTGTCTCGCTGTGCAGCAGAGGATCTAGGTGCCCAGGTTTCAGCAGTTGCGGCATGCGGGCTCTAGAATGCACGCTCAGCAGTTGTGGTGCAGGGGCTTAGTTGCCTCCCAGCATGTGAGATCTCCCCAGAGCAGGGTTCGAACCCATGTCCTCTGCATTGGCAGGCTGATTCTTAACCACTTGACCATGAGGGGAGCCCAGGAAGTTTGTCTTAAGCTTTCTGATGGGCTGTCAAATGGAAGAGGGATTGATTTCAGAAAACACAACTAGGAACTAACTGTTAGTGGAAATTATCAGGACAGAGACTTTTGGTTTTATATGTCATTCAAACAAGTGTAGGTGTTTAGAATTGTTGTTGCTGTTCAGTCACTAAGTTGTCTTGACTCCTTGTGACTCCATGAACTCCAGCATGCCAGGCTTCCCTGTCCTTCATTATCTTCTGGAGTTGGCTCAAACTCATGTCCATTGAGTCAGTAATGCCATCCAACCATCTCATCCTCTGTTGTCCCCTTCTCCTCCTGTTCTCAATCATTCCCAGCATCAGGATTTTTTCCAGTGAATTGGCTCTTGGCTTCAGGTGGCCAAAGTATGGAGCATCAGCTTTAGTATCAGTCATTCCAGTGAATGTTCAGGATTGATTTCCTTTAGGATTGATTGGTTTAATCTCCTTGCTGTCCAAGGAACTCATTATGTTAGTAGAGAATAGAGAATAGTTTAAAATATTATCAAACTTTTAAACTTAGAGTTGTATACTCAGTACAAAGCTCATTATATACCGAGTTCCCTGTCTTAGGAGTGTTCTCTCAGAGACTGGTTGAATGTACTTGGCAAGGTTGTTGTAAAGGAAATTGTGCTGCTGTATGAGTGGATGAACCTGATTAGTGATTAGTCCAAACCAGGGAGCAGATCAGATTCCTGGGAGAAGAGCGATTTTTTTTTTTTTAACTTACACACTTTCTTTCACTGCTGCTCCCACACAAAAAGTGGAAGATAGAATTAGGAGAAGCTGCTAGTAGATTGGAGTGTATTGGGTGGGAAAATGGCCAAGACTATTAATATTACTACTTAATAGTTCCTAGATGCTTTAAGTTCCCCTTTAATGCTAAGATTCTGATGTCCTTGAGTTTTTATAGAGGTTACGTTTATTTTGTTGATTAAATGACTTGACCAAAGTCAATGGCACCCCACTTCAGTACTCTTGCTTGGAAAATGCAATGAACGGAGGAGCCTGGAAGGCTGCAGTCCATGGGGTCGCTAAGAGTCGGACATGACTGAGCGACTTCCCTTTCACTTTCACTTTCATGCATTGGAGAAGGAAATGGCAACCCACTCCAGTTTTCTTGCCTAGAGAATCCCAGGGATGGGGGAGTCTGGTGGGCTGCCGTCCATGGGGTTGCACAGAGTCGGACACGACTGAGGCGACTTAGCAGCAGCAGTATATTATTTCTTAATAGCTTGCAAAATTGCATTTTGTGTATGGAGGCTGCAAGCATTCATAGTTATCTTGGAGTCATCAGAGGTTACTAAGGTACTGACATAATGCAAAAGGAGAAGAGAGTAGCAGAGGATGAGAGGGTTAGATAGCATCACTGACTCAATGGACATGAATCTGAGCAAACTCCTGGAGATAGTGAAGGACAGGGAAGCCTGGCGCACTGCAGCTCATCAGGTCGAAAGAGTCAGACACAACTTAGCACCTGAACAACAACAAATCAAACCATAGTCAATATTATGTTCTTCTTAGAGATAAGATCAAGGAATGCTTAAGACAGCCCATATAACATTAAGAATTCTTATTGTAGCCTTTCCTTTAACCGTCTAGGTTGGTTATCTTATTGTAGCCTTTCCTTTAACCATCTAAGTAATACTCCTTGCTGCACAGGTGAAGGTTTTTGCCTACTGGCACTTGATACAGCTCATTGCTGTCATTCAGTCACTCAGTCTTGTCCGACTCTTTTTGACCCATGGACTGCAGCATGCCAGGCTTCCCTGTCGTTCACCACCTCCCGGAGCTTTCTCAACTCATGTCCATTGAGTTGGTGATGCCATGCAACCATCTCGTCCTCTGTCATCCCCTTCTCCTCCTGCCTTCAATCTTCCCCAGCATCAGGTTCTTTTCTAAGGAGTTGGCTCTCCTGTATTCCAGGCAGATTCTTTACTGACTGAGCTGTGAAGGAAGCCCCTGTGCTTCACTGTCTCCCAAGAGTTTGCTCAAATTCATGGCCATGAAGTCAGTGATGCTACCTAACCATCTAATCCTCTGCCACCCCCTTCTCCTTTTGCCTTCAGTCTTTTCTAGCATCAGGGTCTTTTCCAATGGATTGGTGCTTCACATAAGGTGGTCAAAGTATTAGAGTTTCAGCTTCAGCATCAGTCCTTCCAATGAATATTCAGGATTAATTTCCTTTAGGATTGGTTTGATCTCCTTGCAGTCCAAGGGACTCTCAAGAGTCTTCTCCAACACCACAATTAGAAAGCATCAATTCTTCAGCGCTCAACCTTCTTTATTGTCCAGCTCTCACATCCATACATGATTACCGGAGAAACCGTAGCTTTGACTAGACGGACTTTTGTTGGCAAAGTAATGTCTCTGCTTTTGAATATGCTGTCTAGGTTTGTCATGGCATTTCTTCCAATGAGCAAGCATCTTTTAATTTCATGGTTGCAGTCACCATCTGCAGTGATTTTGGAGCCCAAGAAAATAAAGTCTGTCACTGTTTCCACCTTATCCCTATCTATATGCCGTGAAGTGATAGGACGGAATGCCATGATCTTATTTTTTTGAATGTTGGGTTTTAAGTCACCTTTTTCACTCTCTTTCACTTTCATCAAGAGGCTTTTTAGTTCCTCTTCACCTTCTGCCATAAAAGTGGTGTCATCTGCATATCTGAGGTTATTGATATTTCTCCTGGCAATCTTGATTCCAGCTTGTGCTTCCATCCAGCCTGGCATTTCGCATGATGTACTCTACATGTAATTTAAATAAGCAGGGTGACAATATACAGCCTTGACGTGCTCCTTTCCCAATTTTGAACCAGTCTGTTGTTCCATGTCTGGTTCCAACTGTTGCCTCTTGAATTGCATACAGGTTTCTTAGGAGGCAGGTAAGGTGGTCTGGTATTCACATCTCTTGAAGACTTTTCCACAGTTTGTTGTGATCCACACAAAGTCTTTAGCATAGTCAATGATGCGGAAGTAGATGTTTTTCTGGAATTCTCTTGCTTTTTCTATCATCCACCGGATGTTGGCAATTTGATCTCTGGCTCCTCTGCCTTTTCTAAATCCAGCTTATACATCTGGAAGTTCTCGGTTCATATATTGTTGAAGCTTAGCTTGGAGGATTTTGAGCATTACCTTGCTGATTCATATGAAATGAGTTCAATTGTGCACTAGTTTGAACATTCTTTGGCATTGCCCTTCTTTGGGATGGACTTCCCTTGTGGCTCAGCTGGTAAATAATCACCTGTAATGTGGGAGACCTGGGTTTGATCCCTGGGTTGGGAACATCCCCAAATTAGGGAGAAGTTAGGGATCCCCAACCTTGGGAGAAGGTAAAGGCTACTCACTTCAGTATTCTGGCCTCGAAAATTGTATAGTCCATGGGGTCACAAAGAGTTGGACACAACTGAGTGACTTGCATTTCCACTTTCTTTGAGATTGGAATGGAAACGAACCCTTTCCAGTCCTGTGGCCACTGCTGTGTTTTCCAAATTTGCTGGCATATTGAGTGTAGCACTTTCACAGCATCATCTTTTAGGATCTGAGATAGCTCAACTGGAATTCCGTCACCTCCACTAGCTTTGTTCGTAGTGATGCTTCCTAAGGCCCACTTGACTTCACATTCCAGGATGTCTTGCTCTAGGTGAGTGATCACACCATCCTGGTTATCTGGGTCATGAAGATCTTTTTGGTACAGTTCTTCTGTGTATTCTTGCCACTTCTTCTTAATATCTTCTGCTTCTGTTAGGTCCCTGCCATTTCTGTCCTTTATTGTACCCATCTTTGCATGAAATATTCCCTTGGTATCTCTAGTTTCCTTGAAGAGATCTCTAGTCATTTCCATTCTATTGTTTTTCTCTATTTCTCTGCATTGATCACTTAGGAAGGCTTTCTTATCACTCCTTGCTATTCTTTGTAACTGCATTCAGATGGGTATAGCTTTCCTTTTCTCCCTTGCCTTTTGCTTTGCTTCTTTTCTCAGCTATTTGTGAGGCCTCCTCAGACAACCATTTTGCCTTTTTGCATTTTTTTTTCTTAAGGATAGCTTTGATCACCACCTCCTGTACAATATTATGAACCTCCATCGATAGTTCTTCAGGCACTCTATCAGATCTAATCCCTTGAATCTATTTGTCACTTCCAGTGTTTAACTGTAAAAGATTTGAGTCTCACCTGAATGGCCTAGTGGTTTCCCTACTTTCTAGAATTTAAGTCTGAATTTTGCAATACAACTCATGTGAGGGTAAATGTCTATTTAGTACTATTTTTTTTTCATTTTGAATTTAAGAGAACACATAAATAGTACATTTTATTTATATCATCATTGCATAGTAGCTGTGCATTGATTTAGTGTCTTTAAATGGAGGATGCAATCCTGAAGAATTCTAAGAATGTTTGCAAGATTTGAGGGAAAACATATAAATTGTACATTTTATTTATATCATCTCTGCACAGTAGCTGTGCATTGATTTAGTGTCTTTAAATGGAGGATGCAATCCTGAAGAATTCTAAGAATGTTTGCAAGACTTGAGGGAAAACTACCAAATCAGCTTCTGGATATGCGTGTATGCTCAGTCGCTAAGTCTCTGCAGCCCCGTGGACTGTTGCCCACCAGGCTCCTCTGTACATGGAATTTTCCAGGCAAGAATACTGGAGTGGGTTGCCATTTCCTCCTCCAGAGGATCTCCCCAACGCAGGGATCAAACCCACGTCTAATGTGTCTCCTACATTGGCAGGCGAATTGTTTACCACTGAGCCACCCGGGAAGCTGCTGAATATGCATATCTTGCCCTTATTATGTTTCTTGTTCCTTTTCTCAATCTTTTTATCTCGTATTGCCATTTATATTGCTTAACCCTTAATTCTGAAAGAGGACAATCCAAGTAAATATTCCTTGTACTCTCCCTTTCTTCATATTTGCTACTTAAAAAAAAAACCTTACTAGCTTTAAAAACTGAACATTTTTAGGCTGGTTTTTGTTCTGTGCATGAAGATAGAAGACTGGCAATTATAGGAAGAGAGAGGAAGTAGAAGTGAATATAACAGTTGATGTTTCTGTGAACAAAGAACTGAGATGGAGATAAGAAATAACAACAGAGATGACAGGCCAACATATTGAGAGATATTCAAGGTCAGACAAGGGATTGATATTTGTTACTAAAAAAGGAAGCAGGTAGAAAAGCTTACAGTAGATGAAAAACTTCCTCACAGCTCATTTTATTTGATGGTATAGCTAAACGCTAAGAGTCGCAAAAGAGTCGGACACGACTGAGCGACTGATCTGATCTGATAGCTAAACGCACATGAAAAATTCTAAATCAATATCTATATTCCTTTTGCTGCAGGATATCATTTGGGGAAGATGCCCAAGCATACACAAATCCCAGAAGCCTGCAGTGTTTTCATTGGTTGTACTATGTGATTGAGATTATATTCTGTAGAGTCAGTCCCTAAAGTTCTGTCAGGAGTTTTTACTGTTTTTAAATCCTCAGTGGATAAAATGTTCTATTTATTGCTGTGTGAGAGAAGCTGATTACCTTCATCTGCCCTTCAAGGACATTGATTTGAGTATCTTTTACATTTATCAGTTTATAATTTATTGACTGTCTTTATGCATGGTTATGGTTAGAAAAGTGACTCTCTGAAACTGATGTTTAGGTGTCAATGGATATTTTCATATCAAATGTTATAGTTCTGTCTTCCAAAATAGACCTATTTAGTCTTCACTGTCTTTTCAAATCATTAACAGTAAAGTTTAGCAATAAACCTCACCTAGTGGCTTTATCTGTGTTTACTGAGTTACAGTTTTCTCATTTTGGTGATGGTGGTTTAGTTGCTAAGCCATTTCTGACTCTTGTGACACCATAGTCTGTAGCTCACCAGGCTCCTCTGTCCATGGGATTTCCCAGGCAAGAATACTGGAGTGGGTTGCTATTTCCTTCTCAAGTGGATCTTCCTGACCCAGAGATTGAACCCACATCTCCTTTATTGCAGTCAGATTCTTTACTGCTGAGCCACCAGAATTCCCTTTCTCCTCTTTGATGCTATTAAAAAATTTTTTTTTATTTTTTGCTGCATTGGGTCTTACTTGCAGCATGTGGAATTTTTCATTGTGGTTCATGGGCTTCTCTCTGGTTGTGACCCGCAGGCTCCAGAGCGTGTGGATTCTGTAGTTGAGGCATGTGGGCTTACTTGCCCCGTGGCTGTGGGATTTTAGCTACCTGACTAGAGATCGAACCTGTGACCAGAGATTGAACCTACATCCCCTGAGTTGGAAGGCAGTTCTTATCCACTGGACCACCAGGAAAATCCAAATGCTATTATTTTTTAATTAAAAATGGATTTGTCAGAAGTTAAACAGCAAACAGAGATGTGGAAATGGTGGATGATAAGAGTCATTGTAGTATGCATTAGTGAAGAAAGTTTATTTGAAAAAAGGTTACTAATTTCTTTTAAGTGTTAAGAAATAAATCATGAATCTCTTGTGAGAAGTATTTGGAAATTGTGAAGAATACTATTTGGATGGTTTTCTAGACTGAAGCTCTGACAGTACTACATAAAATTACCAGGAATTTTGGCATATTTTTTCCCCCTGGGGCAGTCCCACCAAGTATTTGAGGTATCAAAGGAGATTGAAATATGCTGGATAATGAGTAAATCATCTTTTTACTTCATACTTGATAAACATGAATTTTAATTCATTTTTATTTATTTTTAAATCAGGAAAGCTTTTGGAAAGGAAATTAGTGGGTGGGGATAGTTTAGAATTGTGGTTTCTTCATTTTTTATTTTCTTGTTTGTAGTTAAAGTGCTGTTTGTTTTGCCTTTCCCTGGCTTTCTTCATATAAATATGAAGAAAAAAATTGTTTTCTTCACTGATTTTTAAATAAATACATGCTCTTTTTTGTCCAGCTTTCTTGAGATGTAATTGACATACAGCACTATATAAGTTTAAGATGTACAACATAGTGATTTGACTTATATACATAATGAAGAAATGACTATCAATAAGTGGAGTGAACATCCATCATCTTGTATATACAAAACTAAAGAGAACACTTTTTTTTCTTGCGGTGGGAATTCTTAACGATTTACTCTCTTAACAGCTGTCATATATAACACACAGCAGGGTTAATTATATTTATCATGTTGTTAATTCCATTCCTAGTACTTATTTATCTTATAACTGGAAGTTTGTACCTTTTGACGGCCTTCATCCAATTCCTTCCCTCCGGTTGAGACTTCTCCTTCTAATGTACAGGGTGCAGGTTCAATCCCCAGTTGGGAAGGCAAGATCCCATAGGCTTTGTATCTGCCCCCCTCAAAAAAAAAAAAAATCCAAAACATAAAACAGAAGCAGTATTACAACACAATTCAGTAGGACTTAAAAATGGTCCACATCAAAAAAATCTTAAAAAATATTTCGGTAGACTCAATGGCTGCAAGCATTAATTTATTATTCTTTTTCCCCTTTCCAGGTCTCATCCCCCTTCTTTTAAGGAAAAACAAAAATAATCAATTAACAAGGGATATCCTCCAAGTCATTTTATTTAGCCAGAGCTGCTCTAGGAAACTAGATTGAGGAAGTTAAGTTTTGCAAATGACTAAATAGCTGAATCTGATGTCTTTAGGAACCACAAGAATAATGTTGTTTATCTTAAAAAGGAAAAGGCACTTCATCTTAGTATTTTTATCTTTCTTATAGGCTGTTTAGCAATTTTGCAACTGAGTGTCTTCTCTGTAGATTTCTTAATTGAGCAGTTTCAGTTTTGTTAAGAGTTGAACATAGCCTGGACACATTTATAATTTGTGTATAGCCTGGACACGTTTATAATTTGTGTTTTAAGTTTTTCATTTGAGCAACTTATTTTTCAATAAATAATCTTGTTATTTTAAAAGAAGCTCAATGTAAATAATAAGAAGTACAAAAAAGGAAGAAATAACAATGCATAATATCAACCTTTTTAAAATTAGTCTCACTGTTAATCATATCTTGTTATATAGAGCTTGTCCTAATGTTTAAAAAATGACCTCACATCTCTTAGAGTTTCCACTTTTAACATTATGGACTTCTAGACATTTTTTTATGCATATGTATTTGTGTGTGTGTAAATGTATTTACATATATAATACATGTATATGTAGATGCCTAAATTGTATTTATCCTGTTCTTTTTTTTTCTTTCATTGAATGTCCTGGATATATTTTTAAAAATTAATTAATAAACTATTTTTAGAGCAATTTTAGGTTTACAGCAAAACTGAACAGAAAGTATACAGAGTTTCTATATACCTCCTCCCCACAACACACATGACTTCCCCACTTACAAAATCCTGCACCAAAGTGGTATATTTGGTACAATTGAAGAATCTTTGACATGTAATTATCACCTAGAGACCATAGTTTACATTAGGGTTCACTTTTGGTGTTGTATATTCTGTGTTTGAAGAAGTGTATAATGATGTGTATAGACAATTGCAGTATCATATAAAATAGTTTTTCTGCCCTAAAAATCCTTTATGTTCTGCCTACTCATTCTCTCCCTCTAACCCCCCAGCCCCTGGCAACCACTTTTTACTGTGTCTACAATTTTGCCTTTTCCAGAACACTATATGGTTGGAATCATGTGGTATTTAGCTTTTTCAGATTGTCTTCTTTTACTTTACATTTAGTTTTCCTTGATCTCATTTAATGGCTTGATAGCTCATTTCTTTGTAGTTCTGAATAATACTCCATTGTCTGTTTATACCCTAGTTTATTTATCCATTCACTTACTGAAGGATATCTTGGTTGTCTCCAAGTTTTGACAGTTATAAATAAAGCTGCCCTAATATCTGTGGGCAAGATTTTGTGTGAGAATAAGTTTTCATTTCATTTGGGTATATACCAAGGAGCACAATTACTGGATCTTATGAGTATGTTTAGTTTTGTAAAAAAAAAACAAACAAACTACCAAACCATCTTCCAAATTAGCTGCATCCCCAGCAGCAGTAAATGAGAGTGCCTGGCCTTACCTGTCCTACCAGCGTTAGTGCTGTCAGTGTTTTGGATTTTGGTAAATCAAATCACTGCAGATGGTGACTGCAGCTGTGAAATTAAAAGACGCTTACTCCTTGGAAGGAAAGTTATGACCACCCTAGATAGCATATTCAAAAGCAGAGACATTACTTTGCCAACAAGGTCCGTCTAGTCAAGGCTATGGTTTTTCCAGTAGTCATGTATGGATGTGAGAATTGGACTGTGAAGAAGGCTGAGCGCCGAAGAATTGATGCTTTTGAAGTGTGGTGTTGGACAAGACTCTTGAGAGTCCCTTGGACTGCCAGGAGATCCAACCAGTCCATTCTGACGGAGATCAGCCCTGGGATTTCTTTGGAAGGAATGATGCTAAAGCTGAAACTCCAGTACTTTGGGCACCTCATGTGAAGAGCTGACTCATTGGAAAAGTCTCTGATGCTTAGAGGGGTTGGGGGCAGGAGGAGAGGGGATGACAGAGGATGAGATGGCTGGATGGCATCACTGACTCGATGGCTGTGAGTCTGAGTGAACTCCGGGAGTTGGTGATGGACAGGGAGGCCTGGCGTGCTGCGATTCATGGGGTAGCAAAGAGTTGGACACGACTGAGCGACTGAACTAAACTGAACTGAACAAGTGTGTATTGTGATCTCACTATTGTTTTGATTTCTCTGATGACATGTGATGTGAAGCATTATTCATATGCTCACTTTCCATTTGTAGATCTTCTTTGGTGAGGTATCTATAAAGATCTTTAGCCCATTAAACAAATTATTTATTTATTTACTTTGGTCTGTGCTGGTCTTTGATGCTGTGTGTGGTTTTTCTCTAGTTGCTGCAAGCCAAGGCTACTCTTCTGTTGCAGAGTACAGGCTCTAGGGTGCGAGGGCTTCCGTAGTTGCGATGTGTGGGCTCAGTTGTTGTGATACATTGGCTTAGTTTCTCAGACCAGGGATCGAACCTGTGTCCCCTGCATTGGCAGGCAGATTCTTAACCACTGGACTACCAGGGAAGTCCTGGTCCATTTTTAAACTGGATTGTTTGTTTTGTTATTGTTGAGTTTTAAAAGTTTGTCTTATATTTTGGATAATGGTCCATTATTGAATATATCTTTTGCAAATGTTTTCTCCTAGTCTGTGGCCTGATCTTTTCATTCTTTTGACATTGTCTTTTTTTAAAAGACCGTTATATATTTATTTTTGGTGACACTGGGTCTTCATTGCTGGGTGTGGGCTTTCTCTAGCTATTGCGAATGGGGACTATTCTGTACTTGGCAGTGTATGAGCTTCTCATTTCACTGCCTTCTCTTGTTGCTGAGCATAGGCTCTAAGCGTGCAAAGGCTTCAGTAGTTGTGACATGGGGGCTTAGTAGTTACAGCATGTGGGCTCTAGAGTGTGCTGGTTTCAGCAGTTGTGGTGCACGGGCTTAGTTGCTCTGCGGCATGTGGAATCTTCCCAGACCAGGGATCAAACCTGTGTCCTCTACATTGGCAGGTGGGTTCTTATCCACTGCACCATCAGGGAAATCCTTGACCTTGGCTTTTGCAGAGCAGAAATTTTTAATTTTGATGAAGTCCAGCTTGCCAATTATTTATTTCAGGGATTATATCTTTGGTGTTAAATCTAAAAATTTATTGCCACACTGATGGTCCTTTGGATTTTCTTCTGTGTTGTCTTCCATGACTTTTACAGTTTTGTGTTTCGCATTTAGGTCTATAATCCATTTAGAGTTAATTTTTTTTTGTGAAGGATGTATGATCTGTGTCAAGATTTAATATTTTGCATGAGGATGTCTAATTGTTATAGCATCATTTGTTGAAAAGACTATCTTTGCTGTGTTGTTTCGCTTTTTGCCTTTGTCAGAGACCAGTTGACTATATTTATGTGTATCTATTTCTGTTCCATTAATCTATTTGTCTGCTCTTTTGAAATGCCACACTGTTGTGATTGCTGTAGCTTTATAATAAATCTTGAGGTTGGGTAGATTCCATCTTCCAAAATGGTTCTTCAATACCATTTTGTGTCTTTTTCCTCTCTATATAAACTTTAGCATCAGTTTGTCAATGTCCACAAAATGACTCACTGGAACTTTGATTGAGATTGTATTGAATCTATAGATCAGTTGTGGAAGAGTAGACATATTGACAGCATTGAGTCTTCCTAGCCATGAATATTTTTCCATTTGGTATTCTTCTTTGGTATTTCTCAGGGTTTTGTACTTTTCCTCATATAGGTATTGTATATATTTTGTTTGATTTATTATCTATTTAATATTTTTTGAGTGCTAATGTAAATGGTAATATCTTTTTAAATTCCAGTTGCTGCTTGTTCATTGCTGGTGTATAGGAAAGTGATTCGGGGAAGGCAATGGCACCCCACCCCAGTACTCTTGCCTGGAAAATCCCATGGACAGAGGAGCCTGGTGGGCTGCAGTCCATGGGGTCGCTAAGAGTCAGACATGACTGAGTGACTTCACTGTGACTTTTCACTTTCATGCATTGGAGAAGGAAATGGCAACCCACTCCAGTGTTCTTGCCTGGAGAATCCCAGGGACGGGGGAGCCTGGTGGGCTGCCGTCTGTGGGATCACACAGAGTCGGACACGACTGAAGCGACTTAACAGCAGCAGCAGCAGCAGGAAAGTGATTAACTTTTGTGCATTAAATTTGTATCCTACAGCCTTGCTGAAATCACTTATTCTGGGAGTTTTTGTTGTTATTGTTGATTCTTTAAAATATCCACTGGAGATAATCATGTCATTTATGAAGAAAGACAGTTTTATTTCTTCTCAATCTATATACCTTTTACAGCCTTTTACTGCCATATTGCATTAGCTATGATTTCATGTACAGGCCTTTTGTCTCCTTAAGTACGTTTATCCCTAGGTATTTTATTCTTTTTGATTTGATGATAAGTGGGATTGTTTCCTTAATTTCTCTTTCTGATCTTTCATTTTTCATGTATAGAAATGCAACAGATTTCTTTGTATTAATTTTGTATCCTGCAACTCTTCTGAAATTATTGATAAGTTCTAGTAGCTTTTTAGTAGCATTTTTAGAATTTTCTATGTTTAGTGTCATGTATTAATATAAATTTAAGTGTATAGTATAATGATGTGACTTATATGCATCATGAAATGATTGTCACAATGTTTATTGACTAGCCATCATCTCTTATAGATAAAGAACTAAAGAAATTCTTATTAGAGAATAAAGAATAAAGAATATAAAGAATATAAAGAATAAAGGAGAATTCTTTATTCTCCTATAAAAAATTAAAGAAATTTTTTTCTTGTGATGCGAATTCTTAAGATTTATTCTCTTAATAATGTTCATATATAACATACACAATTATATTTGTCATGTTGTGCATTACATCTCTAGTACTTTTAAATGGAAGTTTATATCTTTTGAATGTCTTCATCTAATTTCTTCTCTCCTCACCCCTTGCCTCTGGTAAGCACAGATGTTATCTCTTTTCTTTGAGTTTGTTTTTGACATGTAATTGACTGACAACATTTGTTCCTGTTTTACAACACTGTATAAGCAATATCATATGATATTTATCTTTGTCTGGTTTACTTCACTTCATATGATATTCTCTAGGTCCATCTATATTGCTGTGGATGGCATTATTCCATTCTTTTTTTTTTTTTTTTTTACAGCTGAGTAATATTCCACAGTATATGTACCACATCTTTATCATTTATCTGTCAGTTGACATTTAGGTTGCTTCCATGTCTTGGCTATTGTAAATAGTGTTGCAGTGAACATTGAACATTGGGTTGCATATCTTGTTGAATTGCAGTTTTGTTTGGATATATGTCCACGAGTGAGATTGCAGGATTATATGGTAGTTTTGTTTTTAGTTTTTTAAAGAACCTCCAGTCTCTTCAGTAAGTAGTGTTGAGAAAAACTGGACAGCTGTTTGTAAAAGAATGAAATTAGAACATTCTCTAATACCACACACAAAAATAAATAAAAAAATGGATTATAGACCTAAATGTGAGACTGGACACTATAAAACTCCTAGAGGAAAACATAGAACACTCTTTGAGATTAATCACAGCAGTATCTTTTTGGATGTGTCTTCTAGAGTGATGGAGATAAAAAAAAAATAAATGGGATCTAATTAAACTTAAGAACTTTTGCACAGTGATGGAAACCATAAACAAAACAAAAAGACTGCACAAAGTGAGAGAAAATATTTGCAAATGATGTGACTGACACAGGATTAACCTCTAAAATATACAAAGCAGCTCATACAATTCAGTATCAAAAAACCAAACACCACCACCAAAAAATGGGCAGAAGATCTAAATAGGCATTTCTCCAAAGAAGACAAACAGATGGCTGATAGGCACACAAAAAGATGCTCAACATTGCTAATTATTAGAGAAACGCAATCAAAACTACAGTGAAGTATCACCCCACACTGGTCAGAATGGCCATCATCCAAAAATATAAAAATAGTAAATTCTGGAGAGACTGTAGACAGAAGGGAACTTTCCTACATTGTTGGTGGGAGTGTAAATTGGTACAGCCACTATGGAGAACAGTGTAGTGGATCCTTACATTCTCTTAAACATTTTTAATTTAGAAGATTCATGGTTGGTGGCTTTTTAAAGCTAAACTTTTAAAATTCTAAACATTACATATGTTCTCTGTATAAGATTTGGAAAATGTGGGCAATAGTGATATAAAAACAATCAGTCACAGTTTGTTAGGGAAACTGTTGTCAGCATTTTGCTGTACTTTTTTAAAAAACTTCCTTGCTTCCCCCTCAGATCCCAACCAGTACATATTATATGATACATAAAGTTTTAGATTTTGTGTATTGTTTCCCCATTTTCACAGACTCTTCAGGGGCATTTTAAATGGATATATAGCCCATCCTATAGATTCACTATGTATAATTCACACATTTTATAAACTTTACTCCTACTTTTCCAAATTTTGTTAAATAATGTACTTTTGGGAGGAAATTTTTTTCCTTTATTCTTGTTGTCAATTAAAGAATTCTAAATATAGCAGGTAAAATACTGCTGCTGCTGCTGCTACTGGTGCTGCTAAGTTACTTCAGTCTTGTCTGACTCTGTGCAGCCTCATAGACGGCAGCCCACCAGGCTTCCCTGTCCCTGGGATTCTCCAGGTAAGAACACTGGAGTGGGTTGCCATTTCCTTCTCCAGTGCATGAAAGTGAAAAGTGAAAGTGAAGTCGCTCAGTCGTGTCTGACTCCTAGCGACCCCATGGACTGCAGCCTACCAGGCTCCTCCGTCCAGGGGATTTTCCAGGCAAGAGTACTGGAGTGGGGTGCCATTGCCTTCTACTTTTCATTAATTTATCAGTTTGTGATTCACTTAAACATTTTGAGGACCAATTGTGTGTCAGGCACAATTTAAGGACACTTAAAAAGTTTACTGGCTAGTGCAAGAGAATATAAGAAACAAGTGATTATAACATATGTGATGAGTACTATGATAGAGGAAGACATAGGATCCTAAGGGACTAAAAAAGAGGGACTTCTGTATTGGTTTGAGGTTGGGACAAGGGTAGAAAATTTACTGATCTTACCAGAGGAGGAGAAACTTTTTTTTCTTTTTTAAAAAAAATTAATGTATTTATTTTAATTGAGGATAATTACTTTACTCTATTGTAATGGTTTTTTGCCATACATAAGCATGAATTGGCCATAGGTATACATGTACCCCTCTATCCTGAACCCCCCCGCTCCCAGCGCCCTCGCCACACCATACCTCTAGGTTGTCCTAGAGCACCGGCTTCGGGTGCCTTGCTTCATGCATCAAACTCACACTGGTCATCTGTTTTATATATGGTAATGTATATGTTTCAATACTATTCTCTCAAATCTTCCCACCCTTTCCTTCTCCCACTGAGTCCAAAAGTGTTCTTTACGTCTGTGTCTCCTTTGCTGCCCTGCATGTAGGATCGTTGGTACCATCTTTCTAAATTCCATATATGTGTGTTAATATACAGTATTTGTCTTTCTCTTTCTGACTTACTTCACTCTTAAGGACCCTGGGTTCATCCACCTCATTAGAACTGACTCAAATGCATTCTTTTTTTATATAGCTGAGTAATATTTTATTGTGTAGATATACCAAAACTTCCTTATCCATTCATCTGTCGATGGACATCCAGGTTGGACATTCCATGTCCTAGCTATTGTAAATAGTGCTGCAGTGAACATTGGCGTACATGTGTCTTTTTCAATTCTGGTTTCCTTGGGGAATATGCCCAGCAATTGGATTGCTGGGTCATATGGCAATTTTATTCCCAGTTTTTTAAGGAATCTGAGGAGGAGAAACTTAAACTGGGTCTTAGTACTCATGATATAAGGCTGTCAAAAAGTGAGAGTAAGCCGAAAGGCATTCTCGGTGGAGGGAATGGCACATGCAAAGGCAAGGAGGTATTAGCATGTCAAGTTTAGGAAGCTTTAATATTAATATTAAAAATGGCTTCTGTCTATGGTGCATGTGAGGGAGTGGCAAGAGAGAAAGCTGAGTAAGTGGGCAGATGTAATTTCATGAAGCGCTTTGAATATCATCCTTAAGGCTGGGGTGTCATCATGAATGAGGCAGAATCATTGAGAAACATGTTTATAGCTCTGACTCTTCCATTTGTACATCAACATTTCTCAACAGCTCTAGCAATGGCACCTCACCCCAGTACTTTTGCCTGGAAAATCCCATGGGTGGAGGATCCTGGTAGGCTCCAGTCCATGGGGTCGCTAAGAGTCGGACACGACTGAGCGACTTCACTTTCACTTTTCACTTTCCTCCATTGGAGAAGGAAATGGCAACCCACTCCAGTACTCTTGCCTGGAGAATCCCAGGGACGGGGGAGCCTGGTGAGCTTCCATCTATGTGGTTGCACAGAGTCAGACACGACTGAAGCGACTTAGCAGCAGCAGCAGCAGCAGCAGCCCAAACCTCACCTTTGAGTTCCAGATCTATATATCCAACTGCCTTGATGGCCTCTTTAGAATGTCTAGAAAGTAAACTCCGTGAAAGCAAGAATTTTACTCCTTTTGTCCTAAGCTGTATCTGCATTTCTTCTTCTTTTTTTTAATTTTATTTAACTTTACAATATTGTATTGGTTTTGCCATGTATCACAATGAGTCTGCCACAGGTATACATGTGTTCGCCATCCTGAGCCCTCCTCCCTCCTTCCTCCCCATACCATCCCTCTGGGTTGTCCCAGTGCACCAGCCCCAGGCATCCGGTATCAGGCATCGAACCTGGACTGGTGACTCGTTTCATATATTATATTATACTTATTTCAATGCCTATCTCCCAAATCATCCCCCCTCCCTCTCCCACAGAGTCCAAAAGACTGTTCTATACATCTGTGTCTCTTTTGCTGTCTCGTATACAGGGTTATTTTTACCATCTTTCTAAATTCCATATATATGCGTTAGTATACTGTATTTGTGTTTTTCTTTCTGGCTTACTTCACTCCAGTTTAATCCACCTCATTAGAACTGATTCAAATGTATTCTTTTTAATGGCTGAGTAATACTCCATTGTGTGTGTGTGTGTGTGTGTGTATATATATATATATATATATATATATATATATATATATCACAGCTTTCGTATCCATTCATCTGCTGTTGGACATCTAGGTTGCTTCCATGTCCTGGCTATTATAAACAGTGCTGTGATGAACATTGGGGTACACGTGTCTCTTTCAGTTCTGGTTTTCTCAGTGTGTATGCCCAGCAGTGGGATTGCTAGATCATAAGGCAGTTCTATTTCCAGTTTTTTGAGGAATCTCCATACTGTTCTCCATAGTGGCTGCACTAGTTTGCATTCCCACCAACAGTGTAAGAGAGTTCCCTTTTCTCCACACCCTCTCCAGTGTATCTGCATTTCTTAGAACAGTGCCTGGCAAAGTTACCCCGAGTGATTCAATTCAAAAGGGAACGATTCCTTACTATATCTCAGAGGTGTCTCGAACTCCACATAAATCCAGGTCATGATCTTATCCCTCTGATCTGCCCTTCTCCTGATGTTGCTTGTTTAAGGGATTGGCACCATCTATTTAATTTCACAAGGTAGAAACCTGAGTGTATCTTTGACATATTTCTCTTTTTCACCTTTCACATTCATTTTATCACCAAGACCAAATGCATTTTTGACACATTTCTTCATGTGCCCATTTGTCTCCATCTCCACTGCTCTAGTCCAGGCTCTTTCTCCTCATCCTATACAATAACAGTAAACTCTCACCCTTTACTCTTGTCCCCTTTCAGTCTGTTTTCTCTGTGTTGGAGTGTTTAAAAAAAAAAAAAATCACACAAACCCACAGAATCGGATACTGATATTCCTGTTTGCATCCGTTGCTCTTTGCATAAAGAACAAAATTCTTAACACAGGATGCAGGACCCTGTGTGCTCTGGCCCATGTCTAACCCAATAGCCACGCACATGTCACTGTTTTGGACTCTGCTCCTTAGTCACATTGACTTTTTAAATTCTTCTAATGGACCATGCTTTCTTCTGCCACAATTATAATGTTTAATT
Organism: Tragelaphus eurycerus; assembly: GCA_935064755.1. Taxonomy (NCBI): domain Eukaryota; kingdom Metazoa; phylum Chordata; class Mammalia; order Artiodactyla; family Bovidae; genus Tragelaphus; species Tragelaphus eurycerus. The sequence goes on along the minus strand of CAKXYN010000092.1, from coordinate 5,217,203 downwards.
AGTAACTTCTAATACATATTATAAAATGGAATATCTATTGTTAGAGAAGTGAATGTACCAATCCCGTTGAGTTGATATTTATATTGATATTATATTGATAAATAAATATATAAATATATTAATATTATATTGATAATTATAATTTATATATATATATTTTTGGTTGTACTGGATCTTCGTTGCTGCATGCAGGTTTTCTCTAGTTGTGGGGAGTAGGGACTACTCTTTTTTGCAGTATGTGGGCTTCCCACTGTGGTGACTTCTCTTGTTGTGGAGCATGGGCTCTAGGGTCTGCAGGCTTTAACTGTGGCATGTGAACTCCATGAATGCAGCTCCTGAGCTCTAGAGCACAGTAGTGCTCTAGCACAGTATGCCAAGTAGTTGTGGCAATCGGGCTTGGTTGCTCCTTCGTATGTGGGGTCTTCCCGGACCAGGGATCAAACCTGTGTCTCCTGCTTTGGCAGGCAGGTTCTTTACCACTGAGCTACTAGGGAAGCCCCTGCATTCTTTTCTTGAAAAGAAAACTGTCTGTGAGTTATAAACTGGAGTATTTTCAGTAATAATTTGTTTCTCTTTCAGATTACATATAACATATCTCAATTTTCCATCAAGTCATTTAAAAAACAAATATCTATAAGTTACATTTATTCTTGTTTTAGAGTAAGAAAGCATTGTCTGTTGTAAATTTAAGCCTTTCTATTTTTTTTTAATGCTGCTGAAAGAAGAATATATAGGAAATATAGGAAATGCCTTAATTAAAAAAAAATGATTAGGATTTATATGAAAGCAGTGACTTAATACCGGAGAAGGCAATGGCAAGCCACTCTAGTACTCTTGCCTGAAAAATCCCATGGAAGGAGGAGCCAGGTAGGCTGCAGTCCATGGGGTTGCTAAGCATTGGACACGACTGAGCGACTTCACTTTCACCTTTCACTCTCATGCATTGGAGAAGGAAATGGCAACCCACTCCAGTGTCCTTGCCTGGAGAATCCCAGGGATGGGGGAGCCTGGTGGGCTGCCGTCTATGGGGTCGCACAGAGTTGGACACGACTGAAGTGACTTAGCAGCATCAGCAGCAGCAGTGACTTAATACAAGTGGAAATCTCCATTATGAATATAGTTATCATTTCTTATGATATCAGTCACTGTGTCTAATTACAAAAGAAACAAATCTTGAATAGTCTCACCAAAACTGAGTTGTATTACTGTTACTGTTTTTAATTGTGTATATCTGTGGGGAGTTATTGTTTGGATTTGTGTGATAACTTTTTTAAACATTTGTTTATTTATTATTATTTATTTATTTTGGCTGTGCCTGGTCTTAGTTGTGGCATGCAGATCATAGATCTTCATTGTGGCATGCAAACTGTTATTTGTGGCATGTGGGATCTGGTTCCCCGACCAGGGATTGAACCTGGGCCCGATGCATTGGAAGCACAGAGTCTTAGCCACTGGACCACCAGGGAAGTCTCTTGTGTGATAATTCTTATTGTTGTATATTTGGTATTAAATATATTTTGTAACTGAAATATGTATAGAATATATTATATTTTATTCTGTAAAATGAAAAATTTCTTTGCTCATTTCCAGTTCAAATTGTATTTAATTGCCTAAGTAACTTTAGCAGGTATTACACCATAGAGTATGTACTCATTACTTATTTTTCTGTAACTTTTTCTTTACGTCAGAGCAAAAGACTAAACTTACAGAAGAATGCAATCAAGTGATGGCTTTTTCTTTAGAATCTGAATATGGAGGCCACAGGAACAGATGATGTCGATAAGCTGAAAACTAAATTTATATCTGCTTGGAACAACATGAAATATAGTAAGTATCATGATTTGAAAATTATATAATCCAAAGAAATATTTGAAGATATGTATTATCTCCCTTATTCAGTCAGTAACAATTACTGAGGTTTTCCTTGAATGAAATATTTCTGTAAGGAATAAAATATAATATATTCTCTATATATGTCAGTTATAAAGTATATAAGAATACTTCCTAAAGAAAGCCAAATGTCCTCATAAATATTGCTTAGTAACTCAGGCATATCATGTGGTCCTTTAAAAAAGAAAATGCCAAAGCAGATATAATTTATTCAGGTAATGGATACTACCTCAGTTTTTCAGACTCAGTTTCAGGCAGCCTCATGTCTGAACCAGGAACCAAGCAAATAGATGTCTGAACACACAAAGCAGACCATATAAAGTTCATACTCTGATACATATAACTTTCTTCTAGGAGCACACTCAGACACTTAATTATAACTTAGTTATTCTTGGTTTGCATACAAATCTGGTAAGGATCATATGGTTGTTTTGAAGCGTACTTCAGACTGGAAACAAACTGTCGATGAAGAATCTTTCAAAGGTGGAGAAATACTCAGAGAATTATTGTCAACAGGAAGAAGTTCATATCCATAAAACAGGAATAGAAAAATTTAATAAAACCCATAGGCAGTGCAAACTCAAGTAAAACACAGTTGGCTGTTGGCTCCTGATTCACTGGAAATCATGGCCAGCTAGCTATTTAGACAGTTAAAACTTGGTAATAACTTAACATTAATAACTTAACATTGCATTTTGAAGATTATAGACATTAATTTTTTGAAAATTTGAGATAAATCATTTGCTACTAAAATTCACCCTTTCAAAGTATAATTCAGAGGCTTTATAGTATATTCACAGAAATGTACAACCATCGTGACTAACTCCAGAACATTTTTATCACACCTCAAAGTTGCCCTGTACCCATTAGCAGTATAAGAATACTCCCTGTTCTTCCCCGTCTCTCTCCAGTCCCTGACAGCCACCATGCTACTGTCTGCCTCTATCAGTTCAGTTCAGTCCAGTCGCTCAGTCGTGTCCGACTCTTTGTGACCCCATGAATTGCAGCACGCCAGGCCTCCCTGTCCATCACCAACTCCCGGAGTTCACTCAAACTCAGGTCCACTGAGTCGGTGATGCCATCCAGCCATCTCATCCTCTGTCATCCCCTTTTCCTCCTGACCCCAATTCCTCCCAGCATCAGAGTTTTTTTCCAGTGAGTCAGCTCTTTGCATGAGGTGGTCAAAGTACTGGAGTTTCTATAGATTTGCCTATTCTGAACTTTTCATATAAATGCTATCATATAACTTGTGGTCTTTTGTTTTTGATTCCTTTCACTTAGCACAGTGTTTTCAAAGTTCATCCATGTTGTTGCATGTATGTATCAATACCTCATTCTCTTATATGGTTGAGTACTATTTCATTGTATGGATATATGCCATTTTCTTTACTCACTCACTAGTTGATGGACATTTGGGTTATTTCTGCTTTTTGGCTATATGAATAGTACTGCTGTGAATATTGTGCACAAGTTCTTGTGTAAACTTAGTTTCAGTTCTCTTGGGTATATACCTAGGAATAAAATTACTGGATCATATATTAACTATAAGTTTAACTTTTTAAGGAACTACCAAACTGTTTGGACCATTATACATTCCTACAGCAATGTTGGAAGGTTTAAATTTCTCCATATCCTCAGCAGTACTTGTTAATGTCCATCTTTTTAATTAGATCCATTTTAGCGACTGTGAAATATCTCACTGTAAGTTTGATTTGCATTTCCCTGATGACTGTATGAAGGTAAGTGTCTTGTCTTGTGTTTATTAGCCATTTGTATGTATTCTTTGAAGATACATCCATTTAATTTTTTACACATCTTAAGATTGGGTTGTCTTTTTATTATTGGGTTCTAAGTGTTCTTTATATATTCTAGATGAAAATCCCTCAGCAAAAATATGATTTGCAGATATTTTTTCTCATTCTTGAATTGTCTTTTCACTTTCTTAATACTGTCCACTGAGGCATAAAACTTTGATTTTGATGAGGTCCACTTTGCCTGTTTTTTTCTTTGTTCCTTATGCTTTTGATGCTGTATTTAAGAAATGTTGATTAAATCAAGATCATGAAGATTTACACCTATTTTTAAAGATATTTTTTCTTTTAGCTCTTCTATTTAAGCCCTTGATCCATTTTGAGTTAATTTTTGTTTGTGATGTGAGATAGAAGTTCCACTTCATTCTTTCTGTGTGGCTGTCTAGTTGTCACAGCACCATTTGTTTAAAAGAATATTCTTTTTCCATTGAATGGTCTTACCACCCTTATCTAAAATCAGTTGACCATAGATGTAAAGGGTTTATTTCTGGACACTCAATTCTATTCCATTAATCTGTATGCTTGTTCTTATGCCAATACAACATTCTCGTGATTAGTTTAGCTGTTTGTGAAATCTGAAATTGGAAAGTATGATTCCTCCAATTTTGCTCTTCTTTTCCAAGACTGTTTTAACTATTTTGGGTCTCATGCATTTGCCCTATGAATTTTTGATCATCTTATCAATTCTGCAAGAAATTCAGCTGGGATTTATATATAGATTTTAGTGAATCTGTAGATCAATTTTCAGAGTATTGACATATTAACAGAATATTTCCATATTAAGTTTTCCAATTCATAGACATGGGATGTCTTTGCACTTATTTAGATTTTTAATTTCTTGCCATGACATTTTGTAGTTTTCTGTAAGTCTTACACTTCTTTTGTTAAAGTTATTCCTAAATGTTTTATTCTTTTCAATGCTATTTTATTTTTAATTTTTTTTCCAATTCTTGGCCACACCTTGCAGCATGTGGGATCTTCGTTCCCTGAACAGGGTTTGAATCCTCACCCCTTGCTTTAGAAAGCAGAGTCATAACCACTGGACCATTGGAGAAGTCCTGCAGTGTTATTTTAAAATGAACTGTCTCCTTAATTTCTTTTCATATTCTTTGTTAGTATCAGTCAGTCAGTCAGTTCAGTCGCTCAGTCGTGTCTGACTCTTTGCGACCCCATGAATTGCAGTATGCCAGGCCTCCCTGTCCATCACCATCTCCCAGAGTTCACTCAAACTCATGTCCATCGAGTTGGTGATGCCATCCAGCCATCTCATCTCTGTCGTCCCCTTTTCCTCCTTCCCCCAATCCCTCCCAGTATCAGAGTCTTTTCCAATGAGTCAACTCTTTGCATGAGGTGGCCAAAGTATTGGAGTTTCAGCTTTAGCATCAGTCCTTCCAATGAACACCCAGGGCTGATCTCCTTTAGAATGGACTGGTTGGATCTCCTTGCAGTCCAAGGGACTCTCAAGAGTCTTCTCCAACACCACAGTTCAAAAGCATCAGTTCTTTGGTGCTCAGCTTTCTTCACAGTCCAACTCTGATATCCATACATGACCACTGGAAAAACCATAGCCTTGACTAGACGGAACTTTGTTGGCAAAGGAATGTCTGTGTTTTTCAATATGCTATCTAGGTTGGTCATACTTTTCTTCCAAAGAGTAAGCATCTTTTAATTTCATGGCTGCAGTCACCATCTGCAGTGATTTTAGAGCCCCCCAAAATAAAGTCTAACACAGTTTCACTGTTTCCCCATCTATTTCCCATGAAGTGATGGGACCAGATGCCATGATCTTCGTTTTCTGAATGTTGAGCTTTAAGCCAACTTTTTCACTCTCCTCTTTCACTTTCATCAAGAGGCTTTTGAGTTCCTCTTCACTTTCTGCCATAAGGGTGGTGTCATCTGCATATCTGAGGTTATTGATATTTCTCCCAGCAATCTTGATTCCAGCTTGTGCTTCTTCGAGCCCAGCGTTTCTCATGATATACTTTGCATAGAAGTTAAATAAACAGGGTGACAATATACAGCCTTGACGAACTCCTTTTCCTATTTGGAACCAGTCTGTTGTTCCATGTCCAGTTCTAACTGTTGCTTCCTGCCTGCATATAGGTTTCTCAGAGGCAGGTCAGGTGGTCTGGTATTCCCATCTCTTTCAGAATTTTCCACAGTTTATTGTGATCCACACAGTCAAAGGCTTTGGCATAGTCAATAAAGCAGAAATAGATGTTTTTCTGGAATTCTCTTGCTTTTTCCATGATCCAGTGGATGTTGGCAATTTGATCTCTGGTTCCTATGCCTTTTCTAAAACCAGCTTGAACATTTGGAAGTTCACAGTTCACGTATTGCTGAAGCCTGACTTGGAGAATTTTGAGCATTACTTTACTAGCTTGTGAGATGGTGTACATGTGTCTTTTTCAGTTCTGGTTTCCTCAGAGCATATACCCAATAGTAGGATTATTGGGTCATATGGTATTTTTAGTCCTAGTTTTTTAAGGAATCTCCATACTATCCTCCATAGTGGCTGTATTAATTTACATTGCCACCAACAATGCAAGCGGGTTCCTTTTTCTCCACACCCTTTCCAGCATTCATTGTTGATTTTTTGATGATGGCCATTCTGACCAGTGTGAGATGATACCTCATCGTAGTTTTGATTTACAGTTCTCTAGTAATGAGCAATATTGAGCATTTTTTCATGTGCTTATTAGTCATCTGTATGTCTTTGTAGAAATGTCTGTTGAGGTCTCCTCCCCACTTTTTGATTGGGTTGTTTGTTTCTCTGGTATTGAGTGGCACAAGCTGCTTGTATATTTTGGAAATTAATCCTTTGTCAGTTGCTTCAGTTGCTATTGTTTTCTCTCATTCTGAGGATTATCTTTTCAGCTTGTTTATAGCTTCCTTTGCTGTGCAAATGCAAATGTTTTTATGTTTAATTAGGTCCCACTTGTTTATTTTTGTTTTAATTTCCGTTCTACTCAAGGGAGTTGGGTCATAGAGGACCTTGCTGTGATTTATGTCATACAGTGTTCTGCCTATGTATTCCTCTAAGAGTTTTATAGTTTCTGGTCTTACATTTAGGTCTTTAATCCATTTTGAGTTTATCTTTTTGTATATAGTATTAGGAAATGTACAAATTTCATTTTTTTACATGTAACTGTCCAGTTTTCCCAGCAGCACTTATTGAAGACCCTATCTTTTCTCCATTGTATATTCTTGCCTTCTTTGTCAAAGATAAGGTGCCCATAGGTGCGTGGGTTTATCTCTGGGCTTTTATCTTGTTCCATTGGTCTATATTTCTTTTTATTTTGTGCCAGTACCATACTGTCTTGATGACTGAAGCTTTGCTGTATAGTCTGAAGTTAGGAAGGTTGATTCCTTGAACTTCATTCTTATTTCTCAAGATTGCTTTGGCTATTCGGGGTCTTTTGTATTTCTATATGAATTATGAATTTTTTTTGTTTTAGTTCTGTGAGAAATGCCATTGGTAATTATATAGGGATTGTTTTTGGTAGTATAGTCATTTTCACAATATTGATTCTTCCAACCCAGGAACATGGAATATCTCTTCATTGTTATGTCATCTTAGATTTCTTTTACCAGTGTCTTATAGTTTTCTGTATACAGCTCTTTTGTCTCCTTAGTTAGGTTTATTCCTAGGTATTTTATTCTTTTGGTTACAGTGATAAATGGGATTGTGTCCTTAATTTTTCTTTCTGACTTTTCATTGTTAGTGTATAGGAACACAAGTGATTTCTGGGTATTGATTTTGTTTTGTATGACTTTACTGAATTCATTGATTAGCTCTAGCAATTTTCTGACATTATTTTAGGGTTTTCTGTGTGTAGTTCATATTATCTGCAAACACTGAAAGTTTTACTTCTTTTCCAATCTGGATTACTTTTATTTCTTTTTCTTCTCTGATTGCTATGGCTAGGACTTCCAAACCTATGTTGAATAATACTGGCAAGAGTGGGCACCCTTGTCTTAATTCTGATCTAGGTGAAATGCCTTCAGTTTTTTACCACTGAGATTAATGTGTGCTCTGGGTTTATCGTATATGGCCTTTATTGTGTTGAGATAGATTCCTTCTGTGCCCATTTTTTGAATAATTTTTATCAAAATTATTTTGTGCTGAATTTTGTCAAAAGCTTTTTCTGCAAATATTGAGATTATCATATTATTTTTATCTTTCAATTTGTTAATATGGTGTATCATATTGATTGATTTGTGTATATTGAAGAATCCTTGCATCCCTGGGATAAACTTGACTTGATCATGGTGTATGATCTTTTGAATGTGTTGTGTTGTATGATGTTTGAGTATGTTGAGGATTTTTGCATCTATGTTCATCAGTGATATTGGCCTATAATTTTCTCTTTTTTTGTAATGTCTTTATCTGGTTTTGGTATCAAGGTGATGGTAGCCTTATAGAATGAGTTTGGAAGTGTTCCTTTCTCTGCAATTTTTTGGAAGTTTGAGAAGGAAGGCATCAGCTCTTCTCTGAATGTTTCATAGAATTCACCTATGATATCAGTTAGGTTCATCTGGTCAAATGTATCATTTTAAAGCTTATGTTTCCTTATTAATTTTCTGTTTTGATGATCTGTCCATTGGTATAAGTCAGGTGTTAAAGCCCCCTACTATTATTGTGTTACTGTAGTTTCCCCTTTTATATTTGTTACTGTTTGCCTTGTGTATTGCGGTGCTCTTATGTTGGATGCATAAATATTTACAATTGTTATGTCTTCTTCTTGGATTGATCCCTTGATCTTTATGTAGTGAAGAAGGACTGAAATTGATTGAGCACCCACTAGTATATTATAGCTTATGTACCTTATCAATTAAATCTCATATTTTTCTGAGTTAGAGATCTTTCTGAGATTTAAATCTCCTATCTTTTTAAGGTTTTCTTTTTTTGTAAATTAGAAAACTGAGATTGACATGTTCAAGGTCACATATCTAGATAAGTCTTGAAACTTGTATTCAAGTCCAGCCTCCCTTCGCTCGCTATGCTTGCTGTTCTCTGGATACACTGAACATAATTTAGAATTATTTTTTTATCAATGTCAGTATTATGATATGAAGACAGAACTAGAAATGACATATAACACTTACGTTTTAAAAGAGAGTGGACCTTACTTTCTTGAAAAAATGTTTAATTTTTGCTTCCCTCTCCTTATTTACATGACTTTATGAGGTATATAAACTTGATTTCCTTTTTAAAATATTAAATAATTCATCCTTCTTCTAAATCATCCTTCATGATTTCTGTTCCTCCAGAAAATTGTTATCATCTCTACTGTGTCTATGTTCTTTGACTTGTTTGCATCTTTTAAAGCTTTATTTGTGATTTTATAATTGCTAACTTAATGAACTGTAGGTTTTGGGGTAACACTTTGTTTATGGTGACTCTCCTAAGACAGTCCTCAGTAAATCACATTTTGTGTTGTCTTTTTTTCTCATTTGAATCTGGACTGGACTGTGTCTTAAGTCAACTAACAGAATGAGAAAGGAGGCTATGTCAATTCTAGGCCTAACTCTTAGGAGACAACTTCTACTCTCTTTGTGCAGTATTACTTATTGCTTATGTAAAATGTAGATCATTGCAGAGCCTCAGACTCTGACTCAGATTCACTTTTCTTTCTTTTGGAAGGACTGGTGACTGGTAAGAGGGTGTAGGTTGAAGGTAAAGCGTAGGGACAGAGAAGTCCTCCTTAAAGGCTTTTTGTTTGTTTTTAAGGTTGTGTTTATGAAGTTCTTAGGACTTACTTTGGAAATATTGCCTTTCGGGGAGGGGGAATTGTTACTGGGTTGGGGGTTAAAATCATTCTAGCATGGTACTAATAACACTCGTAAATTGGGAACAACAAAAACTGCATGTTTGAATTAGAAGATGTAAATGGATTGAAATGGGCTGATATTGGGGAGGATAGTTTTGTCATGGAATAAAATGAACCAAATAGTAAAGCCCGCTTTGAGTATAGATGAAAATTAGTGGAAAAGATAGCTCTAAAGGTAATTTGTATCATATTGAGGCAAGTCTTTAGTATCACAGAGAAGTTCATTATAAATCTGTTAGGTTAATGAGTCATTGAGGTTGGTTTTTGAGCAGATGAGTAGATGAATTACCTAATCAAAGCTGAGCCACAGGGAGATTAATTTGGCAGGGATAAGTGGCATATGCTAGCATGGGGAAAGACTGATCAAGAAGCCATTTGGGGAGTACTGCAGATTAGACTTTGGAGTAATCCAAAGTCTAATCAGTGTATTTGACTTTCCATTCTCTCTGTTTCAGTACCAAACTCAGATACTTGTATGATTTTTATTATAAATACATATTTTAGTGTACTTGTTCTTTGTACTTATTTGAATTATAGTCTGTAAGGAAGCACTTTCATAAAAGTCACTCATTTAAAATTTGTAACCACTCTGTTAAATATAAATGCTGGTCTGCTTAAGACTAGACCTAGTCTTGACTCCCAGTTTCAGATTCTATTTCTCTGTTCTTACATTTTAGGAGCTGCTTTTTAAGGCTACATTAGCACGCAGGAATTTCATATACTTGGGAATATTCAGGAATGTAATGGGCAAGTGCTTTTCTTAGGAAATTGAGAATATTAATGGCATCATAAAAAGCCAAAAGGGTAGTACCTTTTAGATTTAGACAGTTTAGTAGGAAGAAAATTGAAAGAGTTAGAGTTTGCAGCTAAAAGTTGAGGATTGAGGATTTGGTTTGGGAGGTGGAAAATTGAGATGAAAATGTCTGAAAGCTTTGTATATCACTTTCAGAAATCCTCATTAAGCCGAAATGATGGGGTTAAAGCAGATTTCCCTAGGAACCTTCAGAGATCTGCTTTTATCATAAGCACTAGTATACTCTGGGAGAAGGAAATGGCAACCTACAGTACTCTTGCCTGAAAGATCCCATGGACAGGGGAGCCTGGTGGGCTGCAGTCCACGGGGTCGCTAAGAGTCGGACACGACTGAGCAACTTCACTTTGACTTTTCACTTTCATGCATTGGAGAAGGAAATGGCAACCCACTCCAGTGTTCTTGCCTGAAGAATCCCAAGGACAGAGGAGCCTGGTGGGCTGCCGTCTACGAGGTAGCACAGAGTTGGACACAACTGGAGTGACTTAGCGGCAGCAGGAACAGTATACTCTGATCTTATCCCTAATTTACTTCCTTGGAATGTTCAAGTATTTTAAACTTTTAAGTTATCTAAAATGGAAGGAAATACAAGAAATTAGTAATACTTATTGCCTTTTGGAAGATGGTTGGTGTCAAGAAAACTGGAGTAGAATTTTTAACTTTTAATTTTTATACCGTGAAAACATTGTGATCTGTTTGAAAATAAATTAAAAGTAACATGTTTTCTCTATTATGGTCTTTAAGTGGGTAGAATGTGGTTAAAATACTTAGCTTTATTTTAAAATATTTAATGTAAGTGCCTTGTATTTTCAGTTTATTGTCAACATATTTTTGCTCCACTTGTAAAAGATGTACGTCTGTATTGAGAATTAGTAATTTGAAATTAAAAGAAAATGCTGCTAAACTTTTAGTCTGAAATCTCTTAATTGCAAAACTGTCTTTCTCTTTGTCTCATTTAGGTTGGGTGTTGAAAACGAAGACATATTTTAGTAGAAATTCTCCTGTATTATTACTTGGAAAGTGTTACCATTTTAAATATGAAGGTAAGTGCTAAATTTGTAATCCATTTAAAAATCTTTGTAGAAACTCACTGTGTTGTTTTCATTATTTTATTTCTGGATTAATCTACCTTTGACATATTTCTTTTGTTTTTCACTTCCAGTTATTTTTATGTATTTAAGTGGTAAATATATATAACACAAAATTTGCCATCGTCATTTTTAAATGTACAGTTCAGTGGTATTAATACATTCATAATGTTGTGTTACTATCATTACCATTCATCTGTAGAACTCTTCATCTTGTAACACTGAATTCGGTACCCATTAAACATTAACTCCTCATTCCTCTCTTCCTTTCAGCCCCTGGCAATCTGCATTCTACTTTTTATGCATATATTTTGGCGTATATCTTTTAAGAACCTGTATTTTATGTAACATATAAAATATGGATAGAAGGTTAACTATGCTAATTCCTAACACATAAAATATGTTACATGAAATACTGCCATGTGGTTTGAGTTTCTTGTAAATTTCTTGAAATTAAAGTTCATACCATTGTACTCCATTTATTATATTCCCTCATAGTTTTGGACTTACAGTATGAGTGCTAAATAAATATTATTTGAATTGCTATCTTGATATTTTTTATCAAATTCTCTGTTAATTTTAAAGTATATGATAATAATTAAAAGTCTACTTTCTAGTTAACCTAAAAACGGTAAGTTTTCCAGTTCGTAAGGATGCTCCAATTTCTGAAATTGTTTACTGTATTTGATGTTTCTGAATTCTCACATATACTCATCCTTTCTGTAATTATTGTATATTTTCTTTTAATAATTTATACCCTTTATTGAGTGCCTACTATGTGTCAAGCATTATGCTAAACTCTTTGAGAAATGTCTTTAATTCTCACAACAAGCCTACAAGGTAGATTTAAGTAGGCTCAATAGTAATATAATATTCTGTTTATCACATTTGAAATATTTTAATGCTAATCTTTTCTTTCTTTGTGTGTCATTCAGGACTCATAGGTTTTTAGGTTCTATAGTGTGCATTGGTCAGTCTCCACCAGTAATCTTATGGTACTCAAATTGTTAGCCAGTGGAAATTTCTTTCAGATTGACTTATCTTTCAACAAATGCTAATTAATTTTTGGAAATTTCCTATTTTCTTCCATAAGTAGGTGTGCCATGCCCACTTTATACTTTTCAGCCTCAGATATGAAATCAGCCATTCCCAATGAACTCTGGTTTCTTGTGTAGTAAAAGGTTTCATTGTGGACATAACATTTCCCCAGGCCACTTGAGTGGACAGAGCCAGATAAGATAAATATTTTTTCTTTTTTTTTTTTCTTATAGAGCCATCAGTTTATAATAGTTGTTTCCAATCTAGTTCTGATGGATCATGTTCCCACTTAAATTCTTGATTTTTTAATTATCTTTTTCTATTATGTAAATATTTTTTAATAGTTTTTTCATTTTGCTAAAGATTTTAGTCAAATTACTTTAACCAGTCACTCATCTCTCATTATTTATTGACATTTATCTGGTGGATAGTTTGTTCAGTTGTTTCAATTCCCTTTCAGTTTGAAGGTGTTGGCAATCTGTTTCACAGATCTAAGTGCTTAGAAAATGGTGTCTTCCAGTCACAATGGTTTTATTTTGCCTCCCTCTGAGTTATCTACAATGAATTAATTTATGGTGGTAAATAAGTATAAGATTCTTATAAGGTTATAATCTTAATATGATTATATTACTTTATGCAAAGTCTGTCCTGCTTTTCAGGAGAAGGCAATGGCACCCCACTCCAGTACTCTTGCCTGGAAGATCCCATGGATGGAGGAGCCTGGAAGGCTGCAGTCCATGGGGTCACTGAGGGTCGGACACGACTGAGCGACTTCACTTTGACTTTTCACTTTCATGCATTGGAGAAGGAAATGGCAACCCACTCCAGTGTTCTTGCCTGGAGAATCCCAGGGACGAGGGAGCCTGGTGGGCTTCCGTCCATGGGGTTGCACAGAGTCGGACATGACTGAAGCGACTTAGCAGCAGCAGCAGCAGCAGCAGCAGTCCTGTTTTTCCAAGGTTTTAAATTTATCTTGCTACCTTTCTTGAACTACAAACTTATATTATGCAATTTTTCTTTCTCAGAGTTTGATATGTGCATTGTTAAGTCAGTGTTCATGGTATGTAAATACAAATGTCCTTCCAATCAGTATTATTTTGATCAAATACCAAAATTTAATAAAAATTAAGGTATCTCTAAGAGAAGCAGTTAATCTTATTTTAAGAAAGCCTCATTTTCCCTTAGATACCATGCCCCGATTTGGCTAGAATCTTTTTAGATTTTCTTTTAGGTGGTTCAGGATATGATGGGTCCAGAGACCATTAAGGAAAAAATGTATGTATGTGTGGTTATCTCTAGCATACCAGTTCTTTCTTAGGGACCCAAAGGATTTAACGAGAATAACTGGAGATAAGGCTCTCTCCTTCCTAATTTTGGGGCTGAGGAACACCTATAGACAATCATTCTAACTTATGGACAAAAAAAAAAGTACATGGAAAAAAGTGGAAAAAAGTTTTTAAGAAGTAGAGAGGGTAGCACAGAGGCTAGAAAATAATAAAAGTTTTTTCTGAGCTGAAACCAGCCCAGGGTGGAGCTTTGCCTAGGGATCTCTTTATAGAACAGAAGGAAGGGCATGAAAATAACATATCAAAGGGTCTTCTTGGATATGGTCTTGGTTCTTGTGCTATCTCTGCTATTTTCATGGATCTCTCTTATTCCAGATATTGCCAAGATTATGCCCACATGTTATGGAAATAAGATCCCACAATGTCGAATTTTTGAAACATGACTTTTTGCCATTTACTAAGAAAGGGTATGTAGGAAGAAATTAATTATTTAGAAGTACATTGCTCAATTTGGACATTTTCCAGATCTTGTTCTGTTATTGATTTTTAATTCCATTGTGTTCAAAGAAAACACTTTTATGATTCTAATCTCTTTAAAGTTATTGAGACTTGCTTTGTGGTCTAAATATGGTACAGTGTTCTAAATATGGTAAATGTTCTTTGTGTGCTTGACAAGAATGTGTATTCTATTACTGAAATGTTCTAAAAAGGACAGTTAAGTTGGTTGAGTTCAAATCTTTATTCTTGCACTGTCCTACTTGTTGAGAGGGATACTGAAATCTCAGACTGTAATTGTGGATTTGTCTATTTCTCCTTGCAGTTATGTTAGTTTTTGCTTCGTTGATTTTGAAGCTCTGTTACTGAATGCATAAACATTTAGAATTGTTTTGGTCTGTTAATGAATTAACCCCTTTATAATTATAAAACCCTTCTTTATCCCTGGTGATATTTTTTGGTCTGAAATATACTTGTCTTTTATTAAGCTTTCTTTTGCTTAGGGTTATATGGTATATCATTTTAAATATTCTAAAACATTTAATCTATTTGTCTTTATGTTTAAAGTTTGTTTCCTGTAGGAAGTGAATAGTTGAATTTTGCTTTTTTATCCAATCTGATAATCCCTGCCTTTTAATTAAGTTGTTTAGACTATAGGCATGCTTTGGAGATAATGTGGGTTTGGTTCCAGACCATTGCAATAAAGCAAATATTGCCATAAAATAAGTTGCACAAATTTTTTGGTTTCCCGGTACATATAAAGGTTGTATTTACGCAGTATAATAGTGCCATAAGCATGCAATAGCATTATATATAAAAAAATATTGCTGAAAATAATATTGCTAAAAATAATATTAGTTACTCAATTATGTCCAACTCTTTGTGCCTCCAAAGACTGCAGCACGTCAGGCTTCCTTGTCCTTTACTATCTCCCAGAGTTTACTCAAACTCATATCCATTGAGTCAGTGATGCCATCCAACCATCTCATCCTCTTTCACTTCCTGTCTTCCTGCCCTCAATCTTTCCCAACATCAGGGTGTTTTCTAATGAAGGGGCCAAAGTATTGGAACTTCAGCTGCAGCATCAGTCCTTTCAGTGGATATTCAGGATTGATTTCCTTTAGAACTGACTGGTTAGATCCCCTTACAGTCCAAGGGACTCTCAAGAGTCTTCTTCAACATCATAGTTAGAAAGCATCAATTCATCAGCCCTCAGCCTTCTTTATGTTCCAACTCTAACATCTGTACATAACTACTGGAAAAACCATAACTTTAACTATATAGACCTTTGTTGGCAAAGTGATGTGTCTGCTTTTAATACACTGTCTAGGTTTTGTCATAGCTTTTCTTAAGGAGCAAGTGTCTTTGAATTTCATGGCTGCAATCACCAATGCAGTGATTTTGGAGCCCAAGAACATAGAATCTGTCACTGTTTCCATTTTTTCCCCCATCTATTTACTATGAGGTGATGGGAACAGATGCTATGATCTTT
Organism: Tragelaphus eurycerus; assembly: GCA_935064755.1. Classification (NCBI taxonomy): domain Eukaryota; kingdom Metazoa; phylum Chordata; class Mammalia; order Artiodactyla; family Bovidae; genus Tragelaphus; species Tragelaphus eurycerus. Next base: position 5,201,458 of record CAKXYN010000092.1, on the reverse strand, counting down.
GCTTTTTTAAATGCTGAGTTTAAATACTAAGCCAGCTTTTTCACTCTCTTCTTTCAGCTTCATCAAGAGGCTCTTTAGTTCCTCTTTGCTTTCTACCTTTGGTGTCATCTACATATCTGAGATTATTGATATTTCTTCTGACAATCTTGATTCCAGCTTGTGCTTCATCCAGCTTGGCATTTTGCATGATGTACTCTGCATATGAATTAAGTAAGCAGAGTGACAGCATACAGCCTTGATGTGCTCCTTTCCAAATTTTGAAACAGTCCGTTGTTCCATGTCCGGTTCCATGTCCATACCATACATACTAAGGTATGTAGTATGCGAAGATACCATGCATACTACATACCTTAATTAAAGACTACTTTATGGCTAAAAAGTGCTAATCATCATCTGACAATGCAGGGTTGTCATCAAAGCTTTAGGTGTAAAAAATTCACTATTTGTAAAGCACAATAAAGTGAAGAATAGTTAAACAAGATATGCCTGTGTTCACCTTTTATATGGTTATTGATATAGTAAAGTTTGTCATCTTATTGTTTACTTTCTATTTGTTAAATCTGCTTCGTTCCCTTTCCCTCTTTTCTACCTTCTTTCAGAATATTTGAATACTTCTGGTTTCTATTTTATCTCTTTGCGGGCTGATTAGCTATAACTTTTTATTATGTTATTTTGCTGGTTACTTTAAGGTTTTGGTATACATCTTTAACTTATCACTGTCTACCTTCAAGTGGTATTATATCAACTTACATATAGTATAAGAACCTTGGAGTGGTGTATTGTACTTCCCTCCTCCTGGTCTTTATTATGCTATTAGCGTTATATATTTTATTTATTTGTGTCTTATACATGCCACAATACATTGTTATTGTTTTTGTTTCAACAGTCAATATCTTTCAAGAGATTTAAGTGGTAAGAAAACTTATGTATTTGATCATGTAGTTATTTCCGGTATTTCTCTTTACTTTGTAGGAATCCATATTTCTGTCTGCTAAATTTCATTCTTTTTCTGCTTGAAGGACTTATTTTAACATTTCTTACAATGCAGGGGTGTTGGTCAACTTATTTTAACATTTCTTACAATGCAGGGGTGTTGGTCATTTATTCTTTCAGCTTTTGTATCTCTGAAAGAGTCTTGCTTTCATTTTCAAAAGGTATTTTTGCTGGGTATAGAATGATTTTTTTTCTTTCTGTAGCTTTAAAGATATTGCCCATTTATCTTCTTCAGTTCAGTTCAGTTCAGTCGCTCAGTCGTGTCCAGCTCTTTGCGACCCCGTGAATCACAGCACGCCAGTGGAAACTGTCAGACTTTATTTTTGGGGGCTCCAAAATCATTGCAGATGGTGATTGCAGCCGTGAAATTAAAAGACACATACTCCTTGGAAGGAAAGTTATGACCAACCTAGATAGTATATTGAAAAGCAGAGATATTACTTTGCCAACAAAGGTCCATCTAGTCAAGGCTATGGTTTTTCCAGTGGTCATTTATGGATGTGAGAGTTGGACTGTGAAGAAAGCTGAGTGCCGAAGAATTGATGCTTTTGGACTGTGGTGTTGGAGAAGACTCTCAAGAGTCCCTTGGACTGCAAGCAGATCCAACCAGTCCATCCTAAAGGAGATGAGCCCTGTTCATTGAAAGGACTCATGCTAAAGCTGAAACTCCAGTACTTTGGCCACCTCATGTGAAGAGTTGACTCATTGGAAAAGACTCTGATGCTGGGAGGGATTGGGGGCTGGAGGAGAAGGGGACGACAGAGGATGAGATGGCTGGATGGCATCACTGACTCGATGGATGTGAGTCTGAGTGAACTCAGGGAGTTGGTGATGGACAGGGAGGCCTGGCGTGCTGCGGTTCATTTATCTTCTTGCTTGTTTTGTTTACTGTGAGAAACCTGATGTTATCCTTATCTTTCTTTGTACATGATGTCTTTTTTACTGTTGACTGCTTTTAAGATTTTTTTCTTTATCACTAGTTTGGAATAGTTTGACCATGATGTGAAGTGATGTCGTTTTCTTCATGATTGCTTGGGTTTTGGTGAATTTCTTGAAACTGTTGTCTCATAGCTTTCACCAGTTCTGAATTTTTTCAGCCATTTTGTCTTCAGATATTTTTTTCTATCCTCCCCTCTCTTCCCTCTCCTTCTGGATCTCCAGTTGGACATATATTAGCACAAATGAAATTGTGCCACATCTCACTGATGTGCTTTTATTTTTTTTAAGAATTCTTTTTCTTCTCTATATTTTAATTTGTAGAATTCCTATTGCTTTGTCCTCAAGTTCACCAGTCTTTTGATCTTTTCCTCAGCAGTATCTAACCTGTCATAAATCCCAGTCAGTATATCTTTTATGTTGGACATTGTAGTTTGTATGTCTAAAATTCCAGTAAAAAGACTTGTTTCTACTTATCTTTTTGAATATATGTAATACTGTTGTGGGGTTTTCCAGATGGTGCTAGTGGTAAAGAACCTGCCTGCCAGTGCAGGAGATATAAGAGGCATGAGTTCAATCCTTGCCTGGAAAGATCCCCTGGAGGTGGGCATGGCAACCCACTCCAAGACTCTTGCAGCATGGCAGGCTATATATAGTGAATCTCATGGACAGAGCAGCATGACAGGCTATAGTCCATAGGATGCAAAAAGTTGGACATGATGGAGGAAATGACTTAGCACAGCATAGCACAATATTGTAATATTAATAACTCTTTTAATGTTCTTGTTTGCTAATTATAGCACTTTTGTTAGTTTGGGTTCAGTTTTGATTGAGTATTCTCTTTTTGGCTTGTGTTTTCCTGTCTATTTGTATGCTCGATTGATTGCCAGACATTGTATCATTTACCTCTTTGGGTGCTGGATATTTTTGTATTCTGAGTATTGCATTGTGTGAATATGCCACTTTATTAATCCATTTTACTTGTGGTGGAGATTTGGATAGTTTTCAGTTTTTGGCAATCAGTAAGAGCCCTCCTTTGAATATTTGGTACATGTACTTTAATGAACATGTATATGGATTTTTGTACAGTGTGTGTACCTGGGGATGTAATTGCTGAGTCATATGTTCGGTCTCAGTATATACTACCAGATAATTTTACAAACCAGTTGTGCTAATTTATATTTCTGCTAGATGTATATGAGAATTTTGCTTGCTCTCAGCTCACTAGTACTTGGTGTTTTTCATATTTATTAGAGAAACATTTAATCTTAATTTGCATTTGTCTGATAACTGATGAAATTGAGCATATTTTCATAGATATTTTTCCATTTAAACATGTCTTCTATTAAATTGTCTCTAGATTGTCTTTGTATATTTTGGATATGAATCCATTTTTGAATATATCTACAGGAAATGTTGTCTCCTACTCCCTTAGTTACTTTTTCATCATTTATCTTTTGAAGAGCTCATAATTTTAAAGAGTTCATAATCTTAATATAATCTGGTTGACTTTTACTTTCTTAAATGGTTAGTAGTTTTTGGATTCTGTTTAATAAATTTTTGCTCACTTTCAGATCATATCAGTCGCTCAGTCGTGTCCGACTCTTTGCGACCCCATGAATCGCAGCACGTCAGGCCTCCCTGTCCATCACCAACTCCCGGAGGTCACTCAGACTCACATCCATCAAGTTTGCTCACTTTAGGACATGATTTTCTCTCTCTAGTGTTTTGAAGCTGTCATTTTGTGTGTGTATGTTTTCTCTCTGGTTGTTTTTAAGATCAGCTCTTTATCTTTTGTGTGGGCTTCATTTTATTCTACTCAGAATTCATATATTTCTTAAAATCTGAGAAAATTTCAGTCACTTTTAATTATAGTTTTTCTCCATTTTTCCTGTTCTCCTATACATCTTTGACAAGCTTTTCTGTTATTAGTTTTTTTTTTTTTTAATGTCTCTTAAATTCTTTGGTTTTTAGATATTTTCTGTTATTTTGCCTCTCTGTGCTGTGTTCTAAGTAATTTCTTTAGTTTTTCTGGTTCCTTGATTATCTTCTGAGCTATGTGTAGTTTTCTATTTAATCTATACCAAATTTCTATTTTCTGTTATTATTATTTATTTCTAGTAGTTCCTTTTGGTTTTCTTTTACATGAGCCTGGTCAGCTTTAATAGTCTGTTTTATGTTATTTGTCCAACTTTTTTTGTTGGTAAGAAGCAGACTTTCACTGAGCTCTCAATATTGCTAGCGATTCTTTTTCCTCTATCAGCTTTCTTTCTCAGTCTTTTTTTTTTAAATTTTATTTTATTTAACTTTACAATATTGTATTTGTTTTGCCATATATCAAAATGAATCTGCCACAGGTATACACGTGTTCCCATCCTGAACATCCCTCCTCCCTCCCTATACCATCCCTCTGGGTCGTCCCAGTGCACCAGCCCCAAGCATCCAGTATCGTGCATCAAACCTGGACTGGCAACTCGTTTCATATATGATATTATACTTAGGCATTCTCATTCTTCATAAACCTCTGCTCAGAAGTCTGTTGCATCATGGGAAACAAAAGCAAAGCAAAACAAAATTTAAAAAACATCTCTTCCTTTGATTCCATTTATCTTACATTCATCTGACAAATGTTTATTGTGCATCTCCTGTGGACTGAACTCTGTGTTAGGCACTGAACATTCAGAGGTCCAGAAGATAAACACATTTCTTCCTCTCTGGTATATTTGATATCTGAATGGAAAGCAGAGTAAATAAAAAAATATTCTTGATATAATTAATACTGTAAAAAGGAAAGCCAGTCAAAGAGTGGAATAGAAGGAGCAGTATTATAGTGGAAAGTGAACAGGACAACAAAGTTCACTTAGTACTAGGAGTTTTCCAATAATATTTAGAGTAAATATTAAAAGGGAGACTAGATCTTAAAAGGATAAGGAATTAGTCACTTTGTCAAGGTAGGAAATTAGGAACTATGTGTTTGGCAAATCACAGGATAAGGTGTGATAGTATATGTTATTGTATTCAATTTTAAACAAATTTAAATGTCTCTTAAAGTAGAAACTTTTGACATATTTATAGTGCCATATTCAGTTTCTAGGTATTTTAATTTTTATTTATAATTAGATTCAAGGTTTAGTATTAAGAGAAATTCATTGATAAAAGAGGCTTGGCATGTATTCTTTTAATTATTAAAACTGTATGCTTCAATTTAGCTCCATTAAACTGAATGCTATGAAGTTTGGGTGATTGTAATTTTTTCAAAATGAGCTTGAAGAGGGATAGATGCAGAAAACATGAGGAATAAAAACATGATAAAACTGCTTTAACATCTTGCAGAATGACATTAAAAATTAAACTCCTTTGAATTGAGAATTATAGGCAGATTTATTTACCTATCCATCCATCCACTCAAACCAACCAACATTTATGCATGCAGAAGCTGAAAAGATGACTAAGACTTTCTCTCTGGAAAGACCAGGGAATGTTAGTTCATTCTGAGCACTGGTGTTTTGTAAATTATTGGGCAAATAGTGACCATAGTTTTCACATAGAAATTATATTAGAATCAATTTGGAAAGGCTTTTAAAAATTATATATGTGAGTGGCAACAATAAAAAAATATATTTTCACATGATCGGGTAACAACATATTTAATCATTTTATTTGTTGTTGTTCAGTTGCTCAGTCGTGTCTGACTCTTTGCTACCTGGTGATGGACTGCAGCGCGCCAGGCTTTCCTGTCCTTTACTGTCACCTGGAGTTTGCTCAGACTCGCATCCATTGAGTTGATGATGCCATTAGCTTAGTAGTTTTATAATTTGAGTATAAATGTTCCTAACAATAGATATATCTATATTTTATTTGAGCTAGTTATCATATGATATAGTTATCATATTATTATATACATTTTTTACATATTGGCAAATCATGATATTTTATTTGCAAATCTCATTTTAGAGAGCACTAATATCTATATATTGAGCCAAGTGAGGCAAAAAGGAAACATATTTTTATATTATCTCATTAGAGTTGATTATATTTGGAATATAGAATGTTATTATTAACAAAAGAATTACTGATAATACTTTATATTAGGGCTTCCCTGGTGGCTCAGAGGGTAAAGCGTCTGCCTGCAATGGAGGAGACCCAGGTTCGATCCCTGGGTTGGGAAGATCCCTTGGAGAAGGAAATGACAACCCACTCCGATACTCTTGCCTGGAAAATCCTATGGACAGAGGAGCCTGGTGAGCTACAGTCCATGGGATTGCAAAGAGTCGGACACGACTGAGCAACATCACTTTTACTTTCAAAGTGTACAAAGTGCACATTCATTCTCATTTGATTTTCATAACAGTCTGAACAGAATGTAAGATTTATCTTCATTTAAATCTGAAGAAAGAATTGAATTGTGCTGTACTCCATATCAACAGTAATGAGACTATATTACCATTACTGACATTTCTTTGTATATATTTTTATATTACTTAGTATATATTTTTTTATATTTTTATTTTGTAGATGAAAATGAACTCTTGCCTGCAAGATCAGGGTGTACAATAGAAGATCATGTGATTGCAGGAAATGTAGAAGAATTTCGTAAAGATTTCATTTCAAGAATATGGCTTACCTACAGGGAAGAATTTCCTCAAATAGAAGGCTCAGCTTTGACAACAGACTGTGGTTGGGGCTGTACATTAAGAACTGGCCAGATGCTATTGGCTCAAGGACTCATACTACACTTTCTTGGTAGAGGTAAATCAAATTTTTGGTTTTGGGGGTTTTATTGTGTTGTTTAAATTTGAAGTCTAGCTTGCAAACTGAATGAAATTCCCTGATGTTAAATTTCTTGACTCTCTGATGTCTTCTGAAGTTATAACTAATTTAGCAAGTAACATAACATCTTTGTTGAATTGGGCCAGTATGACTTTAACTTTCATGATTCATCTTTCCAAAATACAGGTTGAATGTAAATATTATTCATGGCTACCACTATTTTCTATTAATAAATAAAGTCATCATACTTTTAGATTCTCAAAAATGTCATTGATACCTAACTTACATATATCTATTTTTTCTGATGTGCCACCTTTTTTAACATTTCCACTAGTTTATTTTTACATAATAGGTACGTTTGTAGGAAGATTTTAGTTTACCATTTTAGGCTATCATATCTGGTTACTACTAAGTATCATTATATTTTTTTAGATGTTAGATAATTTTCTGCAATGCCCAGCAAATATTTAATAACCTTTCTGTAGATATTATTGATGAGATCATTTAGAAAGAATATTTATTCCAGAATGGTGTAGATATTGCAAGGAAAGGAACTTTTCAGCTTTTCCTGGGATGATTTATTTGTAGTCTCCTGCAATCATGGACACAAATTGGAACACTTTTCACAGTCTTGACTTGGTCTCTGAACCTGTGACTCATTTGGCTAACTTAAAACTGCATGAATGTTTGGGGACTGTCTTATTAAAAAGAGTGAGGTAGTGATATAGTTGATTTTGTGTGGGGGGATCTCTGATCTCTAATGGCTTTATTAACTTCATTCACTAGAGAATTGATATTATTCCCCAAAGAATAATTAAATTATTTTGAAAGGAGTGTATGAGAAAAAAAAAAACCTTGAAAAGAAATATTAAACTTCCATGGTCAAACTTTTATTTTAATGTATAACCAAAACAAAACACATTTTCTGAAGTGAATCTCTCATGAATACTGTGAATGATATTCAATATATTTATTGTGCTTTTGGGTAGTCAAGATCTGGTGAGCAGTATTGGTAATGGAATATAAAAGTCTTTATCCCATCTTAGTACTATAAAAAAAAGAAAAGGGAAACATATTCTTGAATTGTCCATTTGTACCTAAGTTTACTATTTTTTTCTCTTTCATTTGGTAATTTTTTCCTGATTATATGTAATATATTCCCATTTAAAAAATTTTAGAAACTACAGATAAGTGTGGAGAATAATATTTCAACTCTAAAGAAAGCATCATTGATAAATTAGCATGTTTTCTCTGTTTGTACCTTTATTTTTTAAAGCACCTGTATTAATCTACATACTATAAATTCACTCATTTAAAGTGAACAATATTTCAGTGGTTTTTAGTATATTTACAAAATTTTACGATTATCCCTGTAATCTAATTTTAGGACATTTTCATCTTCCCCCAAAGAAACCGCATGCTGATAGTGCTGTGCTGTGCTTAGTTGCTTAATTGTGTCCAACTCTTTGCAATCCCATGGACTATAGCCTGCCAGGCTCCTCTGGATTTTTCCAGGCAAGGATACTGGAGTGGGTAGCCATTCCCTTCTTCAGGGGATCTTCCCGACCCAGGTATTGAACTGGGGTCTCCTGCATTGTAGGCAGATTCTTTACCAGCTGAGCTACAAGGGAAGCCCATACTAATAGTGGTCATTCCCAGTATTCCTCCTTCCCCATATATAACCATTAATCTACTTTCTGACTTTATTATTTTAGTTTAGTAACTCATGTAACTTTAAATGCTGCATACTTATTTTAGTAGAATTGTTAAAGTCGAACTATTTAAAGGATCTGAATAATATGCTTTGTAACTACTATAGCTTGGACCTGGCCAGATGCTTTGAACATTGAAAATTCAGACTCTGAATCATGGACTTCCAACACTGTAAAAAAATTTACCGCATCATTTGAAGCATCGCTTTCAGGGGAAAGAGAACTCAAAACCCCAACAATTTCTCTGAAGGAAAAAATTGAGAGATATTCTGATGATCGTGAGATGCAAAATGAAATTTATCACCGGAAAATCATCTCTTGGTTTGGTGATTCCCCCTTGGCTCTCTTTGGTTTACATCAGCTAATAGAATATGGAAAGAAGTCTGGGAAAAAAGCTGGAGATTGGTATGGACCAGCTGTGGTTGCTCACATTTTAAGGTAAAATTGTTTTAAAGTCTTCCATCTTATGACAGAGGTCCTCAGGCTCAGAGATACTGATTTTTGCAGTACATATATATTATTAGAACTTTTAAAATTTAACTGTATGAGAATATTTATAAAGGAACTTTCATTTGCTATTAGGGAAAAGACAAGACATATTGTGACTCTAGTCACATTTAATTTATCTACTGACAAATTTTTCTTCTTTTGCTCATAGGTATGGATATCCAAGGTCTCTTTCTAACCAGGTTTTCACTAGACTACCTTATTGAAATGTTCTTAAAACTAACAACTCTTTCAACCTTGGAACATGTATGACATTATAGTTTTTTTTTTTTAAACAGTGTAACCTGGGGGCTATAATGTACTGATAGTGTAATGAAATGTCAAGAGCTAAAATTGATGTTTCCAGCATTTCTTTGCACACATCAAATTCTTATGAATTGTAAATGTATGGGATTATTAATATAATTATATCATAGTAAAAGTAAAGGGTATGTGATATTCAGAGTACTTAGAAAAAAGTTGAAAGTCAAATTTCACTATACCTCAGGTTTATAGTGCCATTTACTACTGAAGTTTTAAAAAAATTATTTGTTGTATCTCCCATTATTATTAACTGAACCATTAATAATATCATCAAATTACAGCATGTTGTAGTAAATTTAGTCCATTTAGAATAATATACAAAATCCAAATTATTACAGTGTTTTTTTGCATATTAAAAGGCTTTATATTTTATAGGCCAAATGCTTGCAGTTGAAAAAATATTTGCCTAATGTTATTAAATGGATTATTAAGAATAATATCAAGTCCAGTTTAGTATGACATTTATAAAAACATAATCATAAAAGCATAGTTTCTACTCTTCAAGATGTTATATTCTATATCCCTGGGGATCAGGGCACTTTTTCTGTAAAAGACCTGTTAGTAAATAGTTTAGGCTTTTCAGGCTCTATAAGGGCTCTATTGCTCATTTTTAAAAAATTTTTTTGTTTTACAGTCTTTGAAAACTAAAAACCATTTTTTAGCCTCCGGTTGTAAAGAAATAGGCCTCAGCTCATGTTTGAACTGTGGGCCATAATTTTCCATCCCTCTTTTATACTAGCACATAAAAACATGCAAAATAAGGCATATTAAAGTAAAAAATATAAAGATACAGTTAAATAAAAGTATCTATTTTTCTACAATTTGTATAATTTCCTTTTATAGATATTATGATTTTTTTTTTCATATCTTGTGAACCATTGAGAGCATTATATTCACTTGGAAAATTTTTTCAATTTGAAGTTTTACTTACAGAATTCTAAGACTTGAAAGTAGGAAATTCATCTGTTCAGGTCCTATAGGTTTTTGAATGAAGGAAAAAAGTCATGCTATTGTTTAAAGAAAAGATAAAAAACTTTCTTAAGTGTACTAGAGAACAATCATATTTTGCTAATCAGTAATGTAATGGGCTTCCCTCATAGCTAAGTTGGTAAAGAATCCGCCTGCAATGCAGGAGACCAGGGTTCGATCCCTGGATTGGAAAGATCCCCTGGAGAAGGGAAAGGCTACCCACTCCAGTATTCTGGCCTGGAGAATTCCTTGGTCTATACAGTCCATGGGGTCGCAAAAGTCGGACATGACTGAGCGACTTTCTTTCATTTAATGTAAGTTAATATGAAGCAAACCTTGAAGCGTATTGTAATAGCACTTTTTAGAAAGCATTTAATATAGCCAGGGGAGTTTGAGAGAAATTCTTTTGGGAGGACTGGGTAGGGTTCATGCCTTTATACCCAAGAATTTAAAATTTTAAACTTATGTTTTTATGTTCTTTGAGTAATTTAGAGTAATATTCTACTTTGAAAAAATTGACGTGATTTTTTAAAAATACCATTCAGGTAATAGTTTTGAAAGCAGGCACTAAAGTTAAATAGGAAAGTCAAGAAAATGTTGGCTTTCTTTTTCTTTAAATGAAATCTTTAGTTATTAACTGGAAATGGTAGGATTTTAAAGGATAATCCTTATTATTTTCTTAGAAAAGCAGTTGAAGAAGCAAGACACCCAGACTTAAAAGGAATCACTATTTATGTTGCACAAGATTGTACAGGTGAGGAATCTATTATATAATTCTACTTTTCATATACTTATTTGGTTAGACCTTTTTAAAAATTTAGATATAATTGATATATAGCATTACATTAGTTTCAGATGTACAGCATAATTTGTATTTGTATATACAAATTTGTATGTTGCATTGGTTTCAGATGTACCACAGTATTTGTATATATTGTGAAATGATCACAATACGTCTAATTAGCATCAGTCACATGCATTCTGTCCATTCCGTTCTTGTTGTCCAGTTGTGTCTGACTCTTGGCGATCCCATGGACTGCAGCTTGCCAGGCCTATCTGTCCCTTACCATCTGGAGTTCGCCCAAGTTCATGTTCATTGCATCAGTGACACTGTCCAGCCATCTCATTCTCTGATGCACCATACATAGTTACAAATTTTTTTATGTGTGATGAAAACTTTCAAATATACAATATAATATTAACTATAGTCCCCATCCTGTACATTACATCCTTATAATTTATTTATCTTATATCTAGGAGTTGTACCTTTTAACCCCCTTCACTCTTTTTGTCCCCCCACTTTACCTCTGCCAACCATCAGTCTGTTCTCTGTATCTATGAGCTTGGTGTTTTATTCATTTTGTTTTGCTTTTTAAGAGTCCACATATAAGTGAGATGATACAGTATTCGTGTTTCTCAGTCTGACTTATACTTGGTATCCATGTTGTCACAAATGGCAAGATTTCATTCTTTTTTATGGCTAAATAATATTCTTATATATATAAAAACACATATATATACACCACATTTTCTTTATTCATTTTTGATGGACACTTAGGTGGTTTCCATTCGTTGACTATTGTAAATAATGCTGCAGAAAACAAGAGGATGCATTTATCTTTTTTGACATAGTGGTTTTGTTTTCTTCAGATAAATACCTAGAAGTAGAATTGTTAGATCATATTGTAGTTCTATTTTTATTTTTTTGAAGAACCACTGTAGTGTTTTTCATAGTGGCCATGTTAATTTACATTCTCACCAGCAGCGCTCAAGGGTTCCTTTTGCTCCACATCCTCAACATTTGTTGTTTCTTGTCTTTTTTGATAATAACCATTCTAACAGGTGTGAGATGGTATCTCATTGTGGTCTGATTTGCATTTCTCAGATGGTTAAGTGATGTTGAGCACTTTTTCATATATGTGTTGGCCATTTATGTGGCTTCTTTGGAAAACTGTCTCTTCAGGTCTTCTGCTCATTTTAAAATTGGATTACTTGTTTTTTGATGCTGAATTGTATGAGTCTTTTTATATATTTTATATACAAATATTTTTGTATATTTTGTATATTAATCCCTTATCATATATGTGATTGCAAATATTTTCTTCTATTCAGTAAGTTACCCTTTGATTTTGTTGACATTTTCTTTTACTGTAACAAAAGCTTTTCAGTTTGATGTATTGCCATTGTTTATTTTTGCTTTTGTTGCCTTATGATGCCCAATTAAAAAAATTATCACCAAAACCAATATTGAGAAGCTTTCTGCCTGTTAGCTTCTAGGAGTTTATGGTTTCAGGTCTTACGTTCAAATCTTTGATGATTCATTTTGATTTAATTTTTGTGTATGGTATAAGATGGTGGTCCAGTTTTATTCTTTTGCATGTGGCTGTACAGTTGTCTCAACACCATTTATAATTAGATTTTTCAAAAGTATTTAGCTTATCCCAGTTATACTGTAAATGATTATGAAGGTGGGGACCATGTTTTCACATTTTTATTCCAACATGGCACCCTATGCAGGCACTTATTAAATATTTCTTGATTGAATATATACTATGAATTATAAGTTGCAATATTAAAATAAATTCTTGAGGAAAATTTAAAATGACTAAAGAGGTGGGAAAATTTAACATAAGTATATACTTGGTCTGCATGTCTGCCAAGTACCTCCTCATTGGTGGATTTGTTTCAAGGGAGGAAAATTCTCAGTTTGATTTGTCTCTTACTAGTCCATCAGTAAATCATCTGATCATGATGCAGGTATTGTCCAGAATGTAGCTTTATTTTATTGTTTTGGGTCTTCTGTTTAATGACCAGTATTTATGTAATTTTGAAACTCTGTTGGGGATAAAATAGAACCTTAATTTCCTGATAAAGTGCCTTCAAAATAAGCCACCTCATATTGTTTATTTTTTACAGAAATGCTTTCAACAGGACAAAGTATGTTAATGTTGGGGAAAGTTAAGTTATACTTTAATTATATTTAATATAAGGGTGTTTATAAGAGGTTTGAGAGTTCCTTGGTAACTGACTAGTGCTGATAGTGTGGAAATAATGGTTAGCAAATACACATGCATTTTCTTTGGGCTTTTGTTAAGGTTAATTGAATTTTTAAGAAAGATTGATAAGCCATGATTATAACCATGTGAACATGAAAGTTTTAAGATTTCAGACAAGTGTATGAATTTTGCAGATACTATATTGTTTTTCAGGTAGGAAATCTTACAAATAAAATGTACTGTGTTAAGAGTTCTAATTAAGCCAAAGGATGCACTTAAACAATTAGTCATTAAATAATTTATAAATTTTCCTTTTGAATTTTTATTGATATCAATCAGCTTTGGTCTTTAGTATCACATACTGTTAATTAAAGAACACAAAGCTACTCAATATCTAGGTGATGTGTGTAATTTGAAGTAGATATTTAAAATTTTGAACACTGATATTTAAAATTAAAAAGGGAGAGTTTATATTACTGTAGTGCATTTTGATAGATTGTGAAGTTACAAATTAGGTGAAGCCAGAGTTGATTAATAATTAATTCCCCGCCATTCCCCCATCTTCATTAGTGCTTTTTTTATTAGTGTTTTTAGAAGCTCCACTTTCTATTCATTTTCACTTCCTCTCATTCTGTATTCTTTTCCTTTGTAATTACATATTTTTCCATGGCTTTAAATAGTTAGGACTATGCTGTATACACTAGGACTTTAAAACCGCATTTCTAGTGCTGCTGCTACTGCTAAGTCGCTTCAGTCGTGTCCGACTCTGTGCGACCCCATAGAGGTCAGCCCACAAGGCTTCCCCGTCCCTGGGATTCTCCAGGCAAGAACACTGGAGTGGGCTGCCATTTCTTTCTCCAATGCATGAAAGTGAAAAGTGAAAGGGAAGTCGCTCAGTCGTGTCTGACTCTTAGCGACCCCATGGACTGCAGCCTACCAGGCTCCTCTGTCCATGGGATTCTCCAGGCAAGAGTACTGCAGTGGGGTGCCATTGCTACTTGTGTTGATATGAGGTAACCTGTATTTTCTGCCATCCTTAACTATTTCCATTTAGATGTTCTACAAGCACTTCAAGTTCAGCACATTTAAAATTCTCTCAGCTCATTTATCATTTCTCTCTGTACATGGCTCCTTTTCTTACTTTCTATTTTCTCTTTATTGATAGTATCATGTCCACGTGCATGCTTACTTATTCTTGACTCTTTTCTTGTTGCTTATATCTAGTCAGTCAACCAAGGCTTAACAAATTATACTTAAAAAAAAACATGGTTCTGAAATCTGTCCTCTCTTCTTCACTCTCATTGATACAGATCAGACCCTTATCTCTAACTAGGACTTGAACATGATTTCCCTATCTTTCTTTTCTATTTCTCATTCATTTAGTCAAAAGAAATTGATCGTGTCCCATAATTTGAAAACCTATGACTGTCTGTTAACTCCAGTCTCAAGTTATTGTAGCACTTAAAATAAAGCACATGAAGTCCTTTACCAATTGTCTTGACCTACATTTCCAGCATCACCTGTCAACTGTCTTGCATGCTGGTACACCAAAGTACCATCAACCTGCACACCATTCCTTGGATATACAATCATTACCTTTCTTCCATGTCCTTGCTGATATTATTGCCTCTGCTTAGAATGCCCCTTATTATTAAAATGCTTTTTATTAACTCTTTCTCATTCTTTAAGAACATGCTGTGAAGCCTTTTCCAGCTCCTATCAGGTAGAACTAGTTTATTATTCTGTGTTCTGTAACATTGTGGAAATACTTATATTAAATATTGCATTTGTAATTCACTTTTAATAACACCTTGTGCTTATCTGTGAGTCCTTGTAGATCAGTGGTGGGGGAAAGTACCAGAACTGTTTGGTTGGGAATCACTACTGTAGTGAGCCTCTGTTATGGAATTGGACTGTTTTATAGCCCTTCCATGTGTTGAAAGTGGAGGAAAAATACCAAAACATTGAGGCAGACACTGTGAATTAAGGATCTTATTTGCTTTTATATTTCCCTGGCATAGAAAGCTTCAATAAATAGTTGGCCCTCAATAAATGTGTGTTGAATGAAACAGAAGAGTAAGAAGAAATTGAAGAGTAAGAAGCACTTGATAAGGAAGAAATTGTTGTATATACCAAGGGAATATTATTACTTTGTCTTTTTGCAACAATATTTGTTTCTGAAGGAAGTAGTCCTTTGGAAAAACCCATTTGATTGGAGTATGTATTAGTTTAGAAAAGTCAAAGATAGAAATGATCCTGTGTGTACTGTCTCAGAAATGTGAGAAAATTTAAAGATTTATAATTAGAAGTTTTACTGAGTAGCTTGGCAAAAGTAGGATGAATTGAAACATGGAAAGAACTATTTTTCCATTTTTGTAGCTTTGGTATAGACTGACCATGGGAGGTACACAGTTCCTATTTACATATTTGCTTGCTTGCTAAGTCACTTCAGTCATGTCCAACTCTGTGTGACCCTATAGACGGCAGCCCACCAGGCTCCTCTGTCCCTGGGATTCTCCAGGCAAGAACACTGGAGTGGGTTGCCATTTTCTTCTCCAATGCATGAAAGTGAAAAGTGAAAGAGAAGTCACTCAGTCATGTCTGACTCCTCGCGACCCCATGGACTGCAGCCCACCAGGCTCCTCCGTCCATGGGATTTTCCAGGCAAGAGTATTGGAGTGGGGTGCCATCGCCTTCTCCGATACATATTTGGATTTACTCAATCTCATGGCTTTACAGTACCATCTGTCTCCTGTCAGTTCCCAAATTTTTAGCTCCATCTCAGACCTGTCTCCAGATAGAGGCTTTTTATGTCCTTAACTGCCTACTCATCATCCCTGCTTGCATATCTAGTAGATAGCTCAAGCTTAGTATGTCTAAAACTGAATTCCCGTTTCTCCTTCCTGTATTTTCCCTTCCTATAGTCTTATGCGTCTTTGTAAATGGCAGCTCGCCTACTCTGTTTGCTTATATCAAAACCACGCCAATCATCTATGACTCCTTTTTCCTCTTGTATATTATGTTTAATGTATCACTTTTCACCACCTCCTAATGATCATCTTGTGACCATTCTGCATCTTGACAATTATTGCCTTTGTTCAGGCCACCATCATCTGTTGCTGGATTCTTGCAGTGCCTTCCTAGCTTCTCTGTGTTTCAGCCCTTGCCCTCTGCAGTCCTGTGTTAATAAACATAGGAACCACACTGATAAAATATAAATCCAGATCAGGACATTTGTCTCCTAAAAAACTCTTCAGTGGCTTCCCATCTTACTCAAAGTTAAAACTGAAGTCTTTATAATGGTTTTTTAAATTTCCTACCATCTGTCTTTGTTCTCTCTCAGTTTGTAACCTTATCTCCTAACCCCATTATCTACTATTGTACTCTTACTCACAGTCCCTCCAGAGGCACTGGCCTGTTGGTCCTGGAACAAGCTGTCCATGCTTCTGCCCTAAGACATTTGCACTTGCTCATCTTTCTGTCTGGAATCTCTTCCCCCAGGTGTCTGTACTTCTTGATTTATTATTTTCTTTAAGTCTTGAGTTCCCTACCAGCTTATTTTAAATTGTGCTCCATTTCAACATTTCCTATCCATCTTTCTTCCCCTCTGTTTTCCTTCATAGCAGCTATCACCATCTGTCTTATCTTATATTTTACTCATTTATTGTCTACTTCTCTTGTGTTAGAGGATATGCTCTATGAGGGCAGGGCTTTTTCTCCATTTTTCTCACTGCTAAAGACTCAGTGCCATATAATAGGTATTTGATAAATATATATTGAATGCATAAAGGATGTGGGTAATTTTTAACTCACTGAGACCTTGTTAGTGATGTTAGAAATTGCATGACTGGCTATTGTTGGGAGAAAAATTAGGGTACAAGTATTTCTGAAAATTATTTTTGTAAAATTTAATATGTATTAATTGTATTTTCTCTCAGTTTACAGTTCTGATGTAATTGATAAACAGTGCACTTCCATGGCCTCTGATAATACAAATGACAAAGCTGTTATTATTCTAGTTCCTGTTAGACTTGGTGGAGAAAGAACCAATGCCGACTATTTAGATTTTGTAAAGGTATGAAATGAGAACTAAAAATTTTTGAAGGCAATGCTAGCTAACATGAAAAATACAGAAGGTTTGCAGTCTTTTTTCTATGAAATGGAATTATTTTATAGTTGTAGATTGATGATTTTATAGTTGTAGGTTGTAAAATTTGACACTATAGATTTTAAATTTCAGTATTACAAGATCAGATGTGATTTGAAGAGTAAGGTGTTCTATGACAAAATAAAAAGCCTTTTAATCCTTGTAGCTAATAAGGGGATACAGTGCAGCAATAATCATAATCTGAAATATGTCTATAGTTCCCATTATTCTTATGTGTGATTTTTAAATGTATGTAGCTTTATTTATTCATAAACCCACATTAAACTATATCTAGGGAACTATTGAAACAATATTAGTTTTAAAAATTGCTGCTGTATTATCTTCTACTTTGTTTCATGTGCTATTGTAAGGTCCATAAGTAAGAAGAATACTTATTTATATAGACAGAGATGATGAAGATAATGTTGAGGAGATTTCAATTTTGTTTTCCTTATATTAACCAGTTACAAATCTGTTCTATTTCAGAACACATAATTTTTTTTTCCCAAAAGAACCTGTCTAATTAGGTTATCTTGTCACAAAACTTTAACTTTTGAAATAGTCTGGTTGAAAGTTTAGTATTTATATTATTTGCGTAGTTTTAATAAAATCAAGGCCAGAGATGGAATTCCTCTTTGAATGGACTGTCATGGCATATACTAATCTTGAAATAAAGTTTAGATTTGTACCTCACGTGAAACACAATAATAGTCGCATACTGTGATCCCAATGTATATAGGTGGAACATGTATCCTCACTCTAGATTTTACTGATTCTAAAAATCTAGAGCAGTTCATTTCAATATATGGTATATGCAAGTCTTCTAGCTGATATCTTGGCTTTTCCTAATAGTTAATAAAAATTTGCAGGCTACTTGTTACTAATAATACCAGTGGGTGCATGCTGAGTTGCTTCAGTCGTGTCTGACTCTAGCAACCCTGTGGACTGTAGTCCACCAGGCTCCTCTATCTATGGAATTCTCCAGGCAAGAATACTGGAGTGGGTTGCCATGCCCTTCTCCAGGAGATCTTCCTGACCCAGTGGTGGAACCCATATCTCTTATGGTCTCCTGCATTGGCAGGTGGGTTCTTTACCATTGGCGCCACTGTAACCAGTAACTTATGAATCCACTAGATAAAAGTGGGGCTTTGATTTCTAACATGTGGACTCTTTAGTAGAATTTTTGGTGAAATATGAGAAGTTATGAACCATTTCATGGGGGCTTTGAGATTTCTGGGTCTCAGTTGTAACCAAATCTAAAATGGCTTGCCTGCCTCCTCTACTACTATGAGAAGATCAGAAACTGAGTCAATTTTGGAATCAACTTGTCAAAACTCCATTTCTGGTGAAAAGGGCTGCAGATAGCTTCATCTGGCTGAGGGCTTTGCTGTTTGGCGACATTGAGAACAGTTATCAGATGGCAGGGCTGTGTTATCCTCTTGAGTGATTCATAGAAGTCTGCATTGTAGTGAAACAAACCATGGTTAGCTGTTAAAGTGATCCTTAGTACCTAGCATATAGGAGTTGCTTGACAGGTATTTGTATAACACTTGTAATACAGATTTATCTCATTTTGCCCTTACACTAGCTGGGAACTCAATTGTCTTTATAAAATAAACAGAAATGACAAAAGTTAAGTGATATGTTCAACTTCAGATAACAAAACTATTGACAGAGACCTGACCTTTCATTGTTTTTCATATGTTCCCGTAGAATTTGGACTACCTTAAAATGTAACATTTCTTTGAGCTTCTACTAATTTAATTTATGCTACAGTCCACTTTTAGGATAGTATTAATAACTATTAATATGTTTAAGATTTTTGATTATCAGGTAAAAATGTCTAAAATGGCTGAGTGAAGTGGGTGTTATGTTAGGTGTGGTGCTTGGTCACAGGATGGTTGGGTCAAAAGCCATAATGAGATCATGTAAAGAGCTATTCATTTAGGAGTGAAAAAAATAGTGTGTCTAATAGACCTAAAAGAAGAGTAATCGTCCTCTTCTTCCTCTTTGATTTCTGCTCACTCTTCTTCTGTGTTTCCTCCTCCTCCACTTCTGCCTCCCCCACCTCCCCACGCACTCCACCTCCCTCTTCTCCTCTCTCTATGCTTCTTCCTCCTCCTTTGTCAGCGTTGTATTTTTTCCTGCCAAACTATTGTGCATTATACTCTCTAAAATTCACCATTCAATTCTATTATCTAAATTTATTAAGCAAGGTAATTCCATGGTATTTCAGAGATGGTACCATTACCTGCTACATTCTGTGAGGAGAAACATTTGGTGTGGTGCTTTATCAGTCCCTACCACAAGAAGTTTACTTATTTATTTATTTTTAAAAGGACCTGGAATGAGGAAAATCCAATATGTTCTCTTTCTTCAGCAAGACAAATTAGGACTTTCCTTTTTTGACTGACAACTTCAGTCTTATTTATTGCTTCATGGATACAGCTCAATCAACGTTCACCACTAGATAACTGTGAAAAAGCTTTTTAGGAACTGAAAAGTGTTTCAAGTTTCCAGATACAGCTTCTTATGTGTAATGACATTTTAGCTCCTAATCTGCTTCTAAGTGTTTATTGCTAAATCTGCTCTATTTTGTTGAAAAGGAAATATAGATGTCAAGAACCAAAGTCTTTCTTCCGTTACCCAAAATCATTCTTTTTTCTGACAGTCTGTGATGATTCCTGCTGTGCGTTTTTATGTTTTTCTCTGGACTTTGAGGGACTTAGAACTTTTACTTTCTTCTGGGTCCCTGTATCAGAAACATTGTATTTCAGCTGATTAGATTGCCTCAGGTCAAAGGCACTCTCTAATTGTGTTAAAGATCTTTATTTGGGGGGAATGAAATAGAATAATAGGACTGTAAATAGAATGAGGTCTTTATTTGGGGGGAATGAAATAGAATAATAGGACTGTAAATAGAATGATAATAACATAGAAAATAACTATCATTATCTAGATTTTTGGTATAATTGCATCTTAATTAATTGTTGTTGTTGTTGTTATTTAGTCACTCAATTGTGTCCGGTCCGTCTCTTTTGTGACCCCATGGACTGTAGCCCACCAGGTTCCTCTGTCTTTGGGATTTTCCAGGCAAGAATACTGGAGTGGGTTGTCATTTCCTTCTCCAGGGCATCTTCCTGACCCAAGGATTGAACCTGCGTCTCCTGCATTGGCAGGCAGATTGCTTACTACTGAGCCACCTGGGAAGCCCCAATTGATTTTTCTCTGTTTAATTTTTTCAGTTGCAGTTCTCCTTACCCCACAAAAAATACCTCTGTGATATTTTCACAAAGTATACAGAGTTTGCAGCCATTAAACATTGTAATATAGATCTATAGTTATTGATAGGAAAATGTTTAAGAGATCATGAATGACAAAAGTTACAGTGGCATTTGTTATATAATGCCATGTATATATAATTGTATTTATAAATCTATATGTGAATATATGTAATATAGACAGATGTCAAGGTATTCCCCTAAATGTGGTTAATGATGAAATCTGAGTGTTGGTGTTTTGAGAAATTTTTGCTTTTTGATTTATTTTCTGTGTGTTTTTCAGTAAACCACATTACTATTTTTAAGAAAATTATTAAGTTTAAACAAAACTGTTCTGTTTACTTGTTAAAAGAAAAAAACATTTGTTCACACAGTCTATTTTTGTGTCTTCTAGATTTTGAAACATCCTCTCATTTAAGAGAAGGGAAGTTTATTGTTTAATACTTTGGGGGATTTATAGCATAAACTTTATCATTATTAGTGTTTTCTACCACAATATATGCTAAAATTAATATAGAAGCTATTGACAGTTTCTACCTTAATAGAATATGGATATTAATTGATTCATATTTTTAAATGACTCTACTCCATGGACATGATTTTTTTTTTTAAAGTATAGAATTATTTAGGCCAGAATTATTGTCTGTTGGTCCAGTGGTTAAGGATCTGCCTTGCCATGCAGATGATGCAGGTTTGATCCCTGATCGGGAACTAAGGGGGCTTCAGCTTCCCTGGCGGCTCAGCAATAAAGAATCCTCCTGTAATGCAGGAGATGGGGTTTGATCCCTGGGTTGGAAAGATCCCTTGGAGAAGGAAACTCACTCCAGGATTCTTGCCTGGGAAATATCATGGACAGAGGAGCTTGCTGGGCTGCAGTCCATTGGGTCGCAAAGAGTCCCACGTGACTTCGTGACTAAACAGCAACAGGGGAACTAAGATCCTCCATGCCTTGGCGCAACTAAGCCCACACAGCACGGTTGAGGTGGTGGGATGCAACAAAAGGTCCCCCGCACTGCAAGTAAGACTCCACACAGCCAAAATAATAAATGAATTAATTCATTTAAAAAAAGAATTGTTTGACCCACCTTAAGTAGATGCTTAGGGAGCTACTAAATGATTTATTGAGGTATCATTGATATTTTATAATTAGTAAAGTAAACTGACTTTAAATACAATAGTAATTATTCTTTTCCTTGGATTAGATTGTTTTCATTAGTCGGTTTTTATTCCAAAGGAAGAAGCACAAAATTTTTGTCAAGTGAACGCCATTGATTAAAAATGATTTTTAGTTTGTCGTTTTAAGACAAGTTTCAGTGAAAACAAAAACGATGTCTAATAATTATTTCTAGCATTTCAAAAAGTGTGATGAAAATATTACATTGATCACAGCAAAGTTGCACCAACTAACAGGCCATGTGTTTTGACTTTGGCAGAAATGTTTATTGCCTTTCCATAGTTATGTTGTTTATAACTGGCACGTAGTAATTGTTTAATGTTGTTAAATGGAAGGTAGTTTGGTCGACAGAAGGGTTTCAGAACATGGGGGAAAATGTAATAAAAATAAAACTGATGGTGAAAAATTTGCGGACTACTTCTAGTGATACAAATTTAGTTGTTTTGAATAATTATCATTTGTCTTCTGACCCTAAATCTGAATTAATTTATTTTGGCAGGGAATTTTAAGCCTTGAATATTGTGTGGGTATTATCGGTGGCAAACCTAAACAGTCATATTACTTTGCTGGATTTCAAGGTTGGTGGTTTAGTAAAGTATATTTCTTCTTTGTTTTCTTTTAAAAGTCAGAAAGTTAACATAGGATCATCTAGAAACAGGATGAGTAATGGAGCAAAATGAGTACCTTATAAATTCATCAGTCCTGCCGTAGCCATTCATTTGTCATTTGGTCCACAGTATAATTGGATTCTGTAAAATGTATATTTAATTTCTGTTATTGCATAAACAAGGCATAATTTATTGATTTCTACTAAACTTTAGAAGGCATTGCTGCCATATCCTGGCAGTTGCTATTTACATATTTACCTTATACCAGTTTTAGTGGTGCCAGTTCATGATAAAATGACAAGCAATATGTTCTTCCTGTCAGGATAAAGTAATGCAATGCATCTTTCATATGCAAACTGTAGAATATAATTGTGTGTTTGTGAAAGTAATTTTATCACCAAAAATTAAATGACAGTCTCATCACTTTATAAAAATTCTGCTTATACAAGCATATTTGATTATGCAAAAGTTAATCTGTCCTGTGCAAACCTATGTTTCAGTCAATGAATATCAGTCTGGCAAGCTGTTACTCCCAGATTTTTTTCAGCTATTCTACATAGAAATTGGATTGTAAGCAGTGTAATAATAAGGTGTTTTTTGAATTACTTGTCTTCTGTTTTGTCCTTGCAGATGACAGTTTGATTTACATGGATCCTCATTACTGCCAATCTTTTGTAGATGTCAGCATAAAGGATTTCCCTCTTGAGGTACTGTGGATAAAGAGCTGGTACTGTTTTCTTACCATATGAAGCAAACTCTTAATTATTCAGAGTTATGCTAAGCAGCTATGCTTTTATGATATTCCAAGTTAATAATAAATATTTTACTAATTTACAAAGCCATAATACATACAGTGGTCAAAGGTTAGATAATTTATTGCTGAATTTTAATTTATAATACACTGTCTTCTTCATTTATCTTTGTCTCTAACTTGTTAGATATCCCAGCCCTACCAAAATAAATGATCAAGCTTCCAAGTAATTTTGTACATATACAGCTGAACAATACTGAAGAATTTAAAATGTTAGACATGTTTAGAGAAAGAAAGGGGGAAAAAAGAAAAAGACAGTGGAGTTGGGTTAGAATGACAAAATGATTGAAGGGGAGTGTGACATTATTTTGCTTTAAGTATGTAATTAAGAAGTTTCAGTGAAAATAAGAGCAGTGTCTAATAATTATTTCTAGCATTTCAGTAATTAAGTCTTAGCCTCTAGTTAGGTTTCCATGAATTTTAGTTAGGTTTCTAATATTTATTTTAGCTTTGATTTCTTAAAATCTTCTTTTCCTTCCTACTGATCATTTTCTGAGCCAGCATTTACAAAATTTTTTAATTAGATTTACAATGTTTTGTTAGTTTCAGCTGTACAGCAAAGTGAATCAATTATACTTGTATAGGATTATATTTCAGAAAATTTTGAGAGTGTATAAATGAGAAATGTAACTGTTACATGGTTTCAGTTCTTATTTTCCCAGTTGATGCTTTTAGAGACTTTTAAAGTCATCTTAATCACTTGAGTGGCACATGGATCACTAATTTTCCAGGGCTTGACAAGTTGGAATGTGGTTTAGTACTTCGTTTTAGTAATAGCTTGCTGCTGCTGCTACTGCTGCTAAGTCGCTTCAGTCGTGTCCGACTCTGTGCGACCCCATAGATGGCAGCCCAGCAGGCTCCCCCATCCCTGGGATTCTCCAGGCAAGAATACTGGACTGGGTTGCCATTTCCTCCTCCAATGCATGAAAGTGAGAAGTGAAAGTGAAGTCGCTGAGTCATGTCCGACTCTTAGCAACCCCATGGACTGCAGCCCACCAGGCTCCTCCATCCATGGGATTTTCCAGGCAAGAGTACTGGAGTGGGGTGCCATTGCCTAATACCTAATAAGTATATAAGGGGTAGATTATGAAGATGGATAGATAAAGCACAAGATTAAAATCTGGTACTAAGTGATACATTATAAAACAGCCTAGCATTTTTTGTAGACTATTACCTCAACCAAAGTACAGGCCAGAGAACAGCTTTGCTTTGTAGTTTCTTCCTTCACTATACTTTGCATATGAACTTTAATAAGTATTTCTGGTAGACTGATTAATACTGTGGGAGGCACTCTAGAATTGTGCTGTGTGAACCACACTGTAAATCTGTTTGTGCTGTGTTGTGATCTTGTGGCACTGATTCCTGTGTCTTCAGTTACATTTCCCATGTGACTGTGTCAAATTGACTCCTTAAAAAAAATAAATACTTGAGATTTAGATGGAAACTTGTTCATAGCGCTCTAAGCATTAAAAAAATAAATAAATAAAATAGGCAAATTAAAAGATTATTAGTGTCGGCTGCTTTGACCAGTAGAAAGAGATTATTCATCTGATATTTTGAGAGACTCTACAAAGATGCCAGGTCAGTGAATATTCATGTTATCCACGCTGTTATTAACGAATGCCTACACAATCAATATTAGGAAGGTTGTAGCTCATTGGGAGACTGTTGCCACACTTCACAGGTGAGTCAGTAGAAGCTTGAAGTGGGTAGTAGTGGGAATGGAAAATAATTTGATTTTAAGAGACTTTGTAAAGTAAAATTTGGTGAAATTAGATAACTTCTTAAAAGCACAGAAGCACTTATTTTTTATATATTGAGATGCCAGAAAGTGGGTTTAAGATGAGATTTAGCAGTGAGGCTATGTTAAACTGTGGGTTCTCACTGCTAGTAGTTAGGACAGGCAGAGTTTCAATTGTTTGGATGAGAGGACTAGTGGATATATATTATCTTATACATATTTATAATGTATATGTGTATGTATGCAGGCATGTATCTGTGTGTGTGTGTATATATTTAAGGTAAGATTTCTTAAACCAGAAACTATTGCTTCATGCTATTTCTGATATACTTTCAGAGTGACTGATTCTATCTCTTTACAAATACTGAAAATATTTTATTATTAAGGTATTGTTGTACTGTTCATTGTTATTTAGTCGCCAAGTCATGTCTGACTTTTGTGACCTAGGCTTCTCTGTCTATGTGCCAGGCAAGAATACTGGAGTAGCTTGCCATTTCCTTCTCCAAATATTGTATTACCTTAATAGTAACATTCTACTAATAAGATTAAAAAAAACCTTATTACAGATATGTTAGTCTCTTCTGATTGCTAGGCCCCCAATTCCAAGTTTCAGGTTTTAGGAGGTGTATACAGTGGTGACTGTTTTAATATATCCTTGTAAATTCAAAGCATAGTGGCACTAAAGCTATTAGAATGATGTAATGTGATTATGTAGACAGATGAGTGAATTTCTCAGTGAAAGATGTACCCTTTATGAATTACCCATGTGAACTGCAGTGAGTAGGAGGTGCTTTTTAGTAAGGATGTATTCTCTAATTAATTATCTTAGGAAGTTTTAGCTAAATCACCAAAATAACAGAGCTACACCTAAAATTATTTGTTTCAGTATTATTTGTATGTTTAGGTAGTAGAACCCACTCTTTGATATAATAAGCCTGGAAGAGTGCCTACCATTTGGTAGGTGCCTAATAACTATTTTTTTGAGGCAATGAATAAATATTGTATTAGAAAAATGAAATAAATGGGAATTGACTCACTCCGGCCAGTTTTTTCAAAAATGTAAGTGCAGAAGTGTATCTAGTGATACTTGCTAAAATGTGTTTCAGTAGAAGCTGCTACTCTTACCAAATCATCAGAATTTTAAAAACTGAAAAATAAATCTAAGTGCATGCTGCTGCTGCTGCTCAGTCTCTTCAGTCATGTCTGACTCTGTGCGACCCCCATAGATGGCAGCCCACCAGGCTCCACCGTCCCTGGGATTCTCCAGGCAAGAACACTGGAGTGGGCTGCCATTTCCTTCTCCAATGCATGAAAGTGAAAAGTGAAAGTGAAGTCGCTCAGTCGTGTCCGACTCTTAGCGACCCCATGGACTGCAGCCTACTAGGCTCCTCCGTCCATTGGATTTTCCAGGCAAGAGTACTGGAGTGGGGTGCCATTGCCTTCTCCTCTAAGTGCATAGCACAGAGAATTATCACAGAGTGAACAGAGCTGTATAATGCCACTTGGGAAAAATACCATAAAGTCTAAGTTGTTCTACAATAAACAGAATTGATTCTGAATTATAAATTAATCTTGGTTTGATTTCAGAATATTCTTGAATGAACAAACAATATGATTTAAATGGTATAAAATGCCTTTCTGTAATATGAATCCTAGTACTCATGTAGGAACACCAGATAGCAATTTGTAGTTTTCAATCATCAGAGATTTATATTTGTGTTTTTGTGAATAATTTAAAAAGTTTTCTATAGATATGAAAATAACTATGCTTAACTAGTGTTTGTCATTATTATCTATGGTGATGGAGACAATACAATGAAATAGCACTAAGCCTATATTGGTTTAGTCTTAATGATTCTTAATGAAAACTTTAATCAATGCTTCAATATAATTTAGGGCAGCCATATAGACAAGTTAAGAAAATACTTTGTTAGGCCATACAAACTTTTGACTCTTCTTTCTTATCCCCAAGTAGTGAAAGCTAAACAAGCATTTCTTATTACTGGCTTTTGGAAAGAGGGGCAAATGACTATTGATAGATATCTTGTATGTCAAATAATTTTTGTTTTGTAAATATGACCTAGAACTGTCTGAGCCTTAAATAGTAATACTCCTGTATATTGTTAACTACCAAATTTACCTAGCTCTTCTATACCTTTCCAGATCTGTTTTTTAATATCTTTTTATAAACAAAATCGGTAAAACAATGTTAGAAAAGTCCAGCTAAGACAGTACTCATATTGATTAGAAAGATGGATGTTCCAGTTTAGCTGGGGTGAGTCTTACTGTACAGTAAGCGTTAGCTAAGGGTTTCATAGTAGTCATAGTTTTAAAAACACATTTGTTTGGTTATTTACTAGCATGATGTTGGATTTGAATCTAATACATGACTGAACTATTGGTAAGGGGAAAAAAACAGTTTGAGTGTATTTGTTTTGTATAACCACTGGTGATAATATGGAATATTAATTGGATCACAGGATATATGTAGGGGAGAGAAAAGAGTGGTTTTGATTGATCATGAACATAAATACGAAAGTCTATATTTTTCTGCCTTTTTATAGATAATTCCAAGTTTAAATCCCTTCGTTTTAGGCATTAAGTGTGGGGAAATTTTAAGTTTATGGATTTATATCCAGCCTAGATTATTTCTTGAGCAGCTTATTCTTTAATTAAAAAATATAAGATATAAAATGAAGAATTTCTCATACCTGTCTCCCATCTGCCAAGTTTTCTCCCTTTTCTCTAAACTTGTTAATTTTTGTATATCCTATGCAAATATGAATATATATTTTCTGGCCCTCCTTTTTAACGTAAACATCCTTTTTCTTATACATACAAGAAAAAGATTTGGTAGCATCAGTGATTTTTAAGGACAAGTATCTGAGCATTTATGCAGTTAAAAAATGTTTTAAACCAAGTACTAGAGTGTCATGGTGAAGAAAAAAGATTGGAATGATTAGCTTTATATTCTACCCTTTTCCTACTTTTGCATTCTCTAAAGATAACCAGATTCTACTAACAGCCTGCTGGCAAAAGTAGAGTCTAGAGCAGTATTTTTGGCCCATTTGCATCTTTAACACTGTGACTGCTAGAGAAGAGTGAACTAAGGGAAGAGGCCAAGGACCATAGTAGAACAATTTTCACCTTATCCTGTGTGGGGCTAAACAAGAACTTGAGGTAAAGCTCAGTAGAAGAGTGGGTTGGGACAGTGTGCAAACATGTGCTGATTGTGTAAATTGCTAAAACTCTCACGTTGACCTCTTCATATCATCATGGAACATTTTCATAAACCTGCATATTTATTTACAAAGTCTTGGTTTTCTTATTCCAAGGTTTATAAATATTTTAAAAATCTCTAACTGAACAGACTTAATTGCATTTTCATAGAAATAGCTAACTTGATGCTAAACATTGTACTAGCTTATTCATATCTTTTTCAGAGATACATTTTTTTCCCTTCTGCAAGTGTTAGAAATGCACCCTGCTTTTGACACACTTCCTTTCTTTTGCAGCATGGCCCTAATGTGTAAGGTGGAGATTTGGTAAACTGAATATACACAATGTTGACTCTTGTGTTTTACAACTTTGGAGACTGGGAGGGATCATCTGCACAGGATATACTAAAACACCATTTGAAAGCATGTTTATAGTTTGAAGAATAGCTATATAGCAAATTTTAAATGAAGTGATATTTTTGTATATACAGTCCATTAAATAAAACTAAATTAATCCTAAGGAACTTTTAAAATTACAGACATTCCACTGCCCTTCTCCCAAAAAGATGTCATTTCAAAAAATGGATCCTAGCTGTACAATAGGATTTTACTGTCGAAATGTTCAGGACTTCAAACGAGCTTCTGAAGAAATCACTAAGGTACTTTTATTTTAAATATTATAATAATATTTGTAAATGATCTAATTTTTGTTAGAGATAGCCTATCAGAAGATAAAAATCCATAATTTATAATATGGTTATAAAATTTCCCCTTGAATGTTAATATTATTAGGAATATTGTGAACTAGAAAATACAACTATTTGGGGATTCCTAGCCTTTGAGGGTGATGAAACCACTTTTTGACCAGTTGAAAGTATTGACTGATCCACTAGGTGGCACTGTTGAAATAAAAATATCTGCAAACTGTAGCCATGTGCAAGCAATTAGGTTATATTTTATTTGAAGATTTTAAAAGGGCAATACCTTAGGGGGTAGAAAAAAATTAATGAAGTATTTGATCAAGCCAAATTGTGCATTATTTCTTGTTAGTCCAAGTGCTTCTTTGATTTTTTTTTAAAAGAGAAATGGTATTTTTGGATTTCTCAGAACTGCTTTATCAAATGAGCTGTGTTGTTACCTTCCAATAAGCTTGTTTAATCTGATTTATTCTACTTATAGGGTCTCTGAAATAGGTTTATTTGACTCCTCTTATTATCTTTAAACTTCTGCATTTTTCTGGCCATTAAATACTGCTAAAATATTTATAGAGCCTTAAGGTCTGTGTATATTTGGTAGTTTGGAAAGATTACTTATTTAGAAATAAGCATAATTGGATGGCTGTCTTTATTAGTATCAATAGTTACAGATTATCATTTATGGTAAGTAAAACCAGTACTAGAATCATTTTTAGGAATTCTTAATTTGAGCTCAGTTATAATAGTATGCCTTATAACTGCTTTATTTCCAGTTAATTTTATTCAGGAAAATGGACATACTGGGTTAAAATTTTATTTTTATAATGTAAAAACAGAATGAAAAAGTTAAACAAAAAGTTTCATTTGAGTTAGGTTTAGTTTACTTGACTTGCCATGTAAAAGAGGAAATTTAACAGAAATATGACAGAAAAATGAATGAGAAGAGGAGAAAATGAGATATGTGAGAACATTTTCTTATTCCTCATTTCTCACAGTTGTCGTCTTTTCAGTCTCCTTTTCAACCTGAAGGGCCAAGTGAACATAAGGAAATATGTTTTCTCCATTTTCTCTTTTTTATTACTTGAAATTAGTATATACATTTGTATATTTCATTTTGACAATGCTCTGTCTTTATAAGGTGTTATGTACGTATTAAAATATACAGATGCAGATGATGCTGTAATATAGATTGATGTTGATGAACATTTTTCCATTAAAAAGTCCCATTTCTATTTCCGTTAGTTTATTTTCTATTTAGGTTGAAACAAGTATATTTAGAACTGTGAAGCAATTACCTCTGGAATAGAAAACAGCCCAAATTACTATTAGCAAATTGAAAAACAATTATATTCATAAATGAGTTGCATGTTGATATTTTCTGATTAAAAACATAGTTTTTTGGGTTTTACACTAATAATTATAGCTTTTATGCTGGAAAACTACTTCGAAGTTATTGCACTTGATGTATCAAGAAAAAACATGCTGAAATATCATATGGAAGTATTGAGAATTTTGCTAGAGTCTATTAACTTTGGTTTAATTATACTGTTGTTCTTAAGTTCATAGTGTTTTGTAGCAATATCAGAAACTCACTGTGTCAATCAATAGCTCAATCATTTGAGCTATTCAATCAATAGCTCAATCATTTACTTTTGCTTGGAAGATTGTAAGTTAAGCAGCTTTCCTTCTTAACAGCTGAATTTGACATTTTTAAACTGTAATTTTTTTTGTTTCAAAATTAAAACTTCTTAAATTATTTGTTTCTATTTTTCTCATTTTAAAAATGAGGCCAGATAATCTAGATTCTCATGTTTAATTTGTAATGCTATATGAATGAATATTCTAATGCTTTTGCCACATGAGTTTTAAATGTTAATAAAACTTGTTAAATTAATTCAGTGTTTAGCAGAGCTCAGTCCAGCAAGTGTCTGAGTAACTATCATGTTGAAATCATAAAATGACCAAGCCATAATCCCTGCTTTTGCCCTCAAGTGGCATTTATAGTTCAGGAGGCAGAATAAGAGAAGACATGCATTACATTGAATGTGATAAGCATTCATACAGAAATAGAAATAAATTGATAGGGGAAGGAAGAAGGTTAAAATGAGAGAGATGTCACGTCCAAGTCAAAGTTCTTTATTGTGATGGTGATATTTAATATGGGCCTTAAAGTGTAGGCTTAATTTCTGTTGGCTCAGGGAGAAGGGAGTGTGCTTCAAGCAGAGGAAATAACAAAAGGAAAGGTACCGGAAAAGAAAAATATAGTTTCTTTAGAAAATGGCAGATAGTCCAACTTGTTAGAGGCCATGGATACATGTAGGGCAGGATTTCTATCTTCTAATGGCCTGAATCAGAAGTCTTAGAGATTTGGCCTGGGACCCTTCATTTCTAACAAGCCTCCCAAGTAACCTTGTACATCAAATTTGAGAACCACTGATACACAATCCAAGGTGTAATACTTGATGTTTTTAGGTGACAGCAGGACAAATACTCTAATACTTATATGTATGTGTATTCATAATAGAAAAGTATAGCTGGCTTATTAAACATGTGATTTCCTCCTTATCATTGACCCATACAAGGCTATTTGAGTCAAAATTCTGAAAAGAAGCACTTCCTTGGTGGTCTAGTCGCTAAGACTCTGCACACTCCCATTGCAGGGGGCCTGAGTTCAATGTCTGGTTGGGGAACTAGATCCTCCATGCCACACCTAAGACTAAGTGCAGCAAATAATTAAATAAATAAAATTCTGAAAAGAAAAATGTTCATTAATTGTAATAGAGATGACCTATATATAGTGAAAATAAGGAAACACTGGGTGGGATTGGGGGCAAGAGGAGAAGGGGACGACAGAGAATGAGATGGCTGGATGGCATCACTGACTCGATGGACAGGAAGGCCTGGCGTGCTGTGATTCATAGGGTCACAAAGAGTCAGACACGACTGAGTGACTGATCTGATCTGATAGCAAATAGTAAAGGATGAAGCTAGAAAAGGAGGTTGGAATAATATTTTAGAGAGTTTTGAATGCCAGGCTGAAGAAGTTTGTACTTTTACAATATGTTGACATTAGACTAGTTCTTAAAAATGTCAAACGTACAGAAATATAGAGGATAGCATAATAAATATCCATGTGCTATCATTAAGCTTATGGAAAAATAAAGCCCTCATATATTATTGAAGTATATTACCCTTGCCCAATCTTATTCCCTTATTTCCTCCCAAGTGGCAGCCACTATCCTAAATTAGTGTAAATTAGTATACTTGATATATACATAAACAAAATACACTGTTTTCTATGTTCTTAAACTTGTCATTAATTATATATTTATATAAATAAATATATATCCTTTTGCAACTTGCTTTTTCATTTGACTGACTTGGAGATTTTATCTGTTCATATTGGTCTAGCTGATTCATTTAAACTGCAAAAGAGTAATACTTTTTACAAATCTGTCACTTCAGCCACTCAGTTGTGTTCAATTCTTTGCGACCCCATGGACTGCAACAACCCAGGCTTCCCTGTCTATCACCAACTCCCAGAACTTGCTCAAACTCATGTCCATCGAGTCGGTGATACCATCCAACCATCTCATCCTCTGTTGTCCCCTTCTCCTCCTGACTTCAGTCTTTCCCAGCATCAGGGTGTTTTCCAATGAGTCAGTTTTTTGCGTCAGGTGGCCCAAGTATGGGAGTTTCAGCTTCAGCATCAGTCCTTCCAATGAATATTCAGGACTGATTTCCTTTAGGATAGACTGGTTGGATCTCCCTGCAGTCCAAGGGACTCTCAAGAGTCTTCTCCAAAGCCACAGTTCAAAAGCATCAATTCTTCGGCACTCAGCTTTCTTTACAGTCCAACTCTCACATCCATACATTCTGTTGCTGCTGCTGCTGCTAAGTCGCTTCAGTCGTGTGCGACTCTGTGCGACCCCATAGACGGCAGCCCACCAGGCTCTGCCGTCCCTGGGATTCTCCAGGCAAGAACACTGGCGTGGGTTACCATTTCCTTCTCCAATGCATGAAAGTGAAAAGTGCTTTTCATTTGACTTGCTTCATTTCATGAAGTTGCTCAGTCATGTCCAACTCTTCAGATCAGTTGCTCAGTCGTGTCCGACTCT
The DNA here is from genome assembly GCA_935064755.1 of Tragelaphus eurycerus. NCBI lineage: Eukaryota > Metazoa > Chordata > Mammalia > Artiodactyla > Bovidae > Tragelaphus > Tragelaphus eurycerus. The sequence goes on along the minus strand of CAKXYN010000092.1, from coordinate 5,168,479 downwards.
TTGCGACCCCATGAACCGCAGCACGCCAGGCCTCCCTGTCCATCACCAGCTCCCGGAGGTCACCCAGACTCACACCCATCAAGTCAGTGATGCCATCCAGCCATCTCATCCTCTGTCGTCCCCTTCTCCTCCTGCCCTCAATCCCTCCCAGCATCAGAGTCTTCTCCAATGAGTCAACTCTTCGCAGTCCGACTCTTACTGACCCCGTGTACTGCAGCCTACCAGGCTCCTCTGTCCATGGGACTTTCCAGGCAAGAGTACTGGAGTTGGTTGCCATTGCCTTCTCCACATCCATACATGACTACTGGAAAAATCATAGCTTTGACTAGATGGACCTTTGTTGGCAAAGTAATGTCTCTGCTTTTTAATATGCTTTCTAGGTTGGTCATGGCATTTCGTCTAAGGAGCAAGCATCTTTTAATTTCATGGCTGCAGTCACCATCTGCAGTGATTTTGGAGCCCCCAAAAATAAAGTCTGACACTGTTTCCCCATATATTTGCCATGAAGTGATGGGACCGGATGCCATGATCTTCGTTTTCTGAATATTGAGTTTTAAGCCAACTTTTCACTCCCCTCTTTCACTTTCATCAAGAGGCTCTTAGTTTGTCTTTGCTTTCTGCCATAGGGTGGTGTCATCTGTGTATCTGAGGTTATTGATATTTCTCCTGGCAATCTTGATTCCAGCTTGTGCTTCATCCAGCCCAGCATTTCACACGATGTACTCTGCATATAAGTTAAATAAACTGGGTGACAATAGATAGCCTTGACAAACTCCTTTCCCAATTTGGAACCAGTCTGTTGTTCCATATCTAGTTCTAACTGTTGCTTCCTGACCTGCATACAGATTTCTCAGGAGCCAGGTCAGGTGGTCTGGTATTCACATCTCTTTAAGAATTTTCCATTTTGTTATGATCCACACAGTCAAAGGTTTTGGCATTGTCAATAAAGCAGAAGTAGATGTTTTTCTGGAACTCTCTTGCTTTTTCCATGATCCAGTGGATGTTGGCAATTTGATCTCTGGTTCCTCTGCCTTTTCTAAATCCAGCCTGAATATCTGGAAGTTCATGGTTCAGATACTGTTGAAGCCTGGCTTAGAGAATCTTGAGCATTAGTCAAAATTAGATTTTACAATATAATACATTAAAAAAAATTTTTTTTTGAATTTTTGAAGTATAGTTGATTCCCACTGTTAGGTTAATTTCTGCTGTGTAGTTATAAATATATATTCTCAGTTGTATGTTCATTTTCATGTTATTTTCTATTGTTTTATCATGATATACTGAATATAGTTTCCTATGCTATTCAATAGGACCTTGTCGTTTTATCTGTTTATTTAAGTATAGATGTTGAACGTCTTTTCATGTGCCTATTGGCCATCTGTATGTCTTTAAAGAAGTAACTCTTTAGGTCTTCCCATCGGAGAAGGCAATGGCAAGCCACTCCAGTACTCTTGCCTGGAGAGTCCCAAGGATGGAGGAGCCTGGTAGGCTGCAGTCCATGGGGTCGTGAAGAGTCGGACGCGACTGAGCGACTGACCGACTTCACTTTTCACTTTCATGCATTGGAGAAGGAAATGGCAACCCACTCCAGTGTTCTTGCCGGGAGAATCCCAGGGATGGCAGAGCCGGTTGGGCTGCCGTCTATGAGGTCGCACAGAGTCGGACATGACTGGAGTGACTTAGCATAGCATAGCATAGCATTTTTTGACTGGGTTTTTTTTTTTTTTAATATGGAGTTGTATGAGCTGTATGTATATTTTAGATACTAATCCGTGTCAGTTGCATCATTTTCAAATATTTTCTCCCATTCTTTAGGTTGTCTTTTCTTTTTCTTTATGGTTTCCTTTGATATGCAAAAGTTTGTAAGTTTGTTTAGGTCCCATTTGTTTATTTTTGCTTTTCTTTCTTTTTCCTTGGGAAACTAATCCAAGAAAATACTACTATGATTTATGTCCAAGAAGGTTTTGCCTGTGTTTTCTTCCAGGATTTTATGCTGTCATGTCTTATATTTAAGTCTTTAAGACATTTTGAGTTTATCTTGTATATGGTATGAGGGAGTATTCTAATTTCATTGATTTATATGAGGCTATCCAGCTTTCCAATGGCACCCCACTTCAGTACTCTTGCCTGGAAAATCCCATGGACAGAGGAGCCTGGTGGGCTGCAGTCCATGGGGTCGCTAAGAGTCAGACACGACTGAGCGACTTCACTTTCACTTCTCACTTTCATGCATTGGAGAAGGAAATGGCAACCCACTCCAGTTTTCTTGCCTGGAGAATCCCAGGGATAGGGGAGCCTGGTGGGCTACTGTCTATGTGGTCGCACAGAGTCGGACACAACTGAAGCGACTTAGCAGCAGCAGCAGCATCCAGCTTTCCCAACAATACCTGCTGAAGAGACCATCTTTTCCCCATTCTTGCCTCCTTTGTTGTAGATTAATTGATTGTAGCTGTGTGGGTTTATTTCTGGGTTTTTGCTTCTGTTTCATTCATCTATATGTCTGTTTTTTTCTTTCCCCAAGTACCATGCTGTTCTGATTACTGTAGCTTTGCAGTATTGTCTGAGTTCTGGGAGAATTTGCCTCCGGCTTTGTTCTTTCCCCTGAGGATTGCTTTTACGGGGTCTCTTGTTGTTCCATATAAATGTTAGGATTATTTGTTCTAGTTCTGTGGTAAATGTCTTGGGTAATTTGATAAGGATTACATTAAGTTTGTCAATTCCTTTGGGTAGTACACCCATTTAAACAATATTAATTCTTCAAATCCAATAGCATGAGATCAGTTTGTTCTTTATATCTATGAGTCTGTTTCTGTTTTGTTTGTTCATTTGTTTAGTTTTATAGATTCCACATATAAGTGAAATCATGCAGATACTGGTTTTCTCTGACTGACTTATTTCCCTTAGTAAATACCCTCTAGGTCCATGTTGTCTCAAATGGCAAGATTTGATTCTTTTGTGTGTGTGTGACTGAGTACTATTCAACTGTGTGTGTGTGTGTGTGTGTGTGTGTGTAAAACATCTACTTTATTCAGTCATCTATCAGTGGACATCTAGGTTCCCTTCATATCTTGGCTATTGTAAATAGTGCTGTGATGAAAATAGGGGTACCTATATCTTTTTAAATTAGTGTTTTCATTTTCTTTGAGTAAATACCCTTAATTAAAATTGCTGGATTGTGTAGCAGTTTGAGTTTTAGTTTTTTGAGGAACTTCATAACTTTTTCATACTGCCTGCAGCAATTTACATTCCCATCATTAGTGCATGAAGGTACCCTTTTCTCCACATCCTTACTAGCACTTATTTTTTGTCCTTTTGGTAACAGCCATTCTGATAGGTATGAAGTAATAACTCATTATGGTTTGCTTTGCATTTCCCCAGTGATTAGAGAAGTTAAGTGTCTTTTCATGTGCTCGTTGGACATCTGTGTGTTACCTTTGGAAAAAAATATATTCTCATCTTCTGCTCATTTTCTAATCAGGTTGTCTGTATTTTGATATTGAGTTATATGAGTATTTTTTATATAATTTGGATTTTAACCCCTTATCAGGCATATAATTTGCAAATATTTTGTCCCATTTAGTAGATTGTCTTTTAATTTTTTTGATGGTTTCCTTTGCTGTGCAGAAGCTTTTTAGTTTGTTATAGTTCCGCTTTTTAAATTTTTGCTTTGGTCACCTTGGGATGTTAAGGTTTAAAAAATCATCACCAAGACTAATGTCAAGGAGCTTACTACCTGTTTTCTTCTAGATGGTTTCATTTGGTTTCATTTAAGTCTTTCATCCATTTTCAGTTTATATTTGCATATGGTGTGAGAAAGTAGTCTGATTCTTTTACATGTGGCTGTCCAGTATTCCCAATACCATTTATTAGAGAGGACTTTTTTCTGCCATTGTGTATTGTTGTTTCCTTTGTCTTAGATTAATGAAGCATATGAATGTGAGTTTATTTCTGGGCTCTTTATTCTGTTCCATTGATCTGTTTTTGTGCCAGTACCATACTGGTTTGATTACTATAGCTTTGTAGTATAGTTTGAAATAAGGGAGCTTGAAACTTCCAGCTTTGTTCTTCATTCTCAAGAATCTCTCTGGATATTTGGAGTCTTTTGTGATTTCATACAAATTTTAGAATTATTTGTCTCCTTTATGCAAAAAATGCCATGGTATTTTGATAGAGATTACATTGATTGCAGATTGCTTTCAGTAGTATTTTAATAATATTGAGTCTTCCAGTTCAGTTGTCTTCTTTAGTTTCTTTTGTCATGTTTTCAGAGTACAGGTCTTTCACCTTCTTGGTTAAATGTATTCCTAGGTATATTGTTCTTTTTGATGCAGTTGTAAATGAGATTTTCTTCATTTCTCTTTTTGATAGTTTGTTATTAGTGTACAAAAATGCAAAAAAAAAAAAAACCTGGAAAAACAAATATTTGTAGGTTAAACAGTGCGCTACTAAACAATCAAGAAGTCAATGAAGATATCAAAGAGAAAGTTTTTTTAAGAACCTTGAGACAAATAAAAATGAGAACACAACTTTCCAGAATCTGTAGACACAGCAAAAGCAGTTCTAAGAGGGAAGTTCATAGTTATAGAGGCCTACCTCAAGAAACAAGAAAAATCTCAAATAAAAAATCTAATTTTATATTTTAGGGAACTAGGAAAAAAAGAACTAACAAAACCCAAAGTAGTAGAATGTGGGAAATAAATAAGGATGAGAGCAGAAATATATGAAAGAGATTTTAAAAGCAATAGAAAAAAGATTAATGAACCTAAATGTTGGTTCTTTGAAATGATAAACAAAATGGACAATGTGCAGCCAGACTCATCAAGAAAAGAGAACCCAAATAAATAAAATTGAAAATGAAGAGGAAAAATTGCAACCAATACCATAGTAGACAAAAGAGCATAAGAGAATACTATGAACAATTATATGTCAACAAATTGGACAACCTAAAGGAAATGGATAAATTTCTATAAAGATACAATCTTCTAAGACCAAATCACAAAGATATAGAAAATCTGAATAGATCAATTGCTAGTAATGAAGTTGAATCATTAATTAAAAAAAAAAACCACTCCCAGCAAAATCTAGTTCCAGATGGCTTAACAGATGAATTCTACCAAACATTTAGAGAAGCATTAATTCCTGTCCTTCTCAAATTATTCCAAAAATTGAAAAGAAAGGAACACTGGCTAGCATTAACCTAATACCAAATCCAGACAAAGACACTACAAAAAAGAGAAAGGGGTGCGTATAGGCCAGTATCCCTGATGAACTCCTCAAATAAAACATAGATAGCAAGCACTTGCTGTTAGTCTTAGCAGTTTTTTTTTTAAATATATCTCCTCGAGCAAGGGCAACAGAAACAAAAATAAACAAATGAGACTACATTAAACTAAAAAGTTAATGCACAGCAAAACCATCAGCAAACTGAAAAGGCAACCTATGGAATGGGAGAAAATATTTGCAAATGATATATCTGATAAGTGGTTGATATCTAAATATTTAAAGAACTCGTACAACTAAACAGCAAACAAAACAAAACAAAAAACTCTATTTAAAAATGGACAGGAGACCTGAATAAACATTTTTCTAAAGAAGACATACGGATGGCTAACAAGCATATGAAAAGATGCTTAACATCACAAATTATCAGGGAAATGCAAAATCACAATAATTTACCATCTTACACACACATACTAGATGGTTAAAATTACAAAGAGAATAACAAGGGTTGGCGAAGATGTGGAGAAAAGGAAACTGTCATGCACTGGTGATGGTGATATAAAGTAGTACAGGTGCTATGAGAAATAGCATGAAGATTCTTCAAAAAACTAAAAATAGAACTACAGTACAATCCAGCAGTACCACTTCTGGGTATTTATCTGAACAAAATGTAAACAAAAGATAAACATATATCTTTGAGAAGATATATGTTGACTTACAATATTATGTTAGTTTCGGGTATATAGTGTATTCAACTTTCTTCTTGTAATTGATTTCTTGTTTTATACTGTTGTTGGTTGTGGTTGAAAATGATGTTTGGTATGATTTTAATCTTCTTAAATTTATTGAGACTTGTTTTCTGACCTAACATGTGATCTATCTTGTAGAATGGTCCATGTGCATTTGAAAAGAATGAGTGTTCTGCTGTTTCTGACTGGAATGTCCTGTATATATTTATATTGAGTCCATCTGGTCTAATGTGTCATTTAAGGCTGATGTTTCTTTATTGATTTTTCTGTCTGGATGATCTGTCCTTTGATATAAGTGGAGTATGAAAGTCCCCTACTATTGTTGTATTGCTATTTCTTCCTTTATTTATGTTAATATTTGCATTATGTATTTTGGTGCTCCTATGTTGGGTGCATGGGCTTCCCAGGTGGCTCATTAGTAAGGAATCCACCTGCCAATGCAGGAGACTCAGAAATGGGTTCAATCCCTGGTTTGGGAAGATCCCTGGAGGGGGAAATGGCAGCCCACTCCTGTTTTCCTGCCTGGATAACCCATGGACAGAGAAGCCTGGTGGGCTACTGTCCATGGGGTCATGAAGTGTCACATGACTGTGCAGCTGAGCGTGCATACACCATGTTGGTGCTTAAATGTTTACAAAATGTTGTATCCTCTTATAGGATTGAACCTTTTATTGTTATAATACCCTTCTTTGTGTTTTGTTAATAGTTTTTGTTTTAAAGTTTAATTTGTCTAAGTATTGCTATCCTAGCTTTTTTGTTTCCGTTTTCATGGTATATCTTTTTCCATCTCTTCACTTCAATCAGTGTCTTTAGGTTTGAAGTGAGTGTCTTGTAGGTGGCATGTGTATTTGCATTCCTTTCTCACTTTCTTTTGTATATTTACTTTTTTTCCTTTGTGCTTACTGTGAGATTCCACATATAACATTCTGTGTAGATAGCAATCTCTTTTGAGTTGATAGTAACTTAATTTTGAACACATTCATTTTGACTCCATGTTTGATATTTTTGCTGACATATTTTACATCTTTTTATTTTATGTATCCCTTGACTAATTATTACATTTTTAAAGTTTTTGTACTGCTTTTGTCTTTTACCATTTGTACTGGCTTTATAAATGACTGATTTACTACCTTTATCATTTATTTACCTTTTCCACTGAGATTTTTACTTTTATATGCTTTCTTATTAATTAGTGCTTTTCTTTTTAACTTAGAGAAGTCCCTTTAGCATTTTTTGTAGCATTTTAGTGGTGATAAACCTTTTAGCTTTATTTATTTGTAAAACTCTTAATCTGTCCTTCAATTTTGAACCATACGTTTGCTGGGTAGAAAATTCTTGGTTGGCAGTTTTTTCCTCTGTGCACTTTGAATATGTCATACCACTCCTTTCCTGGCCTGTGAAGTTTCTGCTGAAAATCTGTTCATAGCATTATGGGCTTTCCCTGGTACAAAATATGTTGCTGTTCTCTTTCTGCTTTTAAGATTCTCTTTTTATCCTTAACTTTTACCATTATAATGTGGCTGGTATGTTTTCCTTTGGGTCTATCTTATTTGGAATTCTCTGGGCTTCTTCGACCTGGGTATCAGTGTCCTTTCCCCAGTTATGGAAATTTTCAGACATTATTCAAATAACTTTTTGGTCCTTTCTCTCTGTCTTCTCCTTCTGAGATCACTATAATCGAAACAGTATTCTGCTTGATATTGTCCCAAAAGTCCCTTAACAGACCCTGTCTTCTTTTAACTATTTTTTCATATTGCCACTCTGTCTGGATGTTTTCCATTGCTTTGTTTTCTGGATTCGTGTTTCTATTTTAAAGCCATTCTGCTTTTGAACCACTCTAGTGTATTTTTCAGTTGTAACTTCTGTTTACTACTTTCTTATATTTTCTGTCTTTTTTTGAAATTCTCATTTTTCTCATCCATTCTTCTCCTGAGATCATAGGATCTTTATGATCATTGTTTTGAACTCATTATCAGATAGGCTGCTTATCTCTGTTTAATTAAGGTTTTGGGGGAGGGATTTGCTTTGTTCTTTGGTTTGGAACATATTCCTGTGTCTCCTCCTTTTGCCTGTTTGTATGTATTAGCCACAATGGCTGCCTCAGTCTTAAGGAGTGATCTTGTAGAGGAGCTGCACCATGTGGCTCAGAAACACACTCTCCCCTGGTCACCAGTGTCAGGTACTCTATGGGAGTCGTGCCAACCAGTTGTGAAAGGACTGAGGCTGCTGTGTGGGGAGGGTTGGGCTCAGGGCCCTTGCCGGGCCTGATGGTGACTTCGCCATTGTGCAAGGAGGGCAGAACTTAAATTGCTTACCTACCCCAGTTGGGGCTCAATGTCTGCGTGGTGTAGGTAAGGATTAGTTAAAGTTTTGTATTTGTGAGGAGTGGGTGGAGTTCAAGGCACTTGCCTGGCCCTTTTGTGGGTCAACTGCTGCATGGGTATGGTGGGGCTGAGGGGTTTGCCTAGCCATCTTGTGCCTTGACTGCTGTGCACAGGGCAGGACTCAGGGTGCTCACCCATCCTGGCTCTTTTTGGAGTACCACCTGGTTTATTCTTGATATACCTGTGCTGTTGAGAGGATACTGAGACCTGTCAGTGTTTCAAGGGGAGGAACCTCATTTAACACCTAATTTCAGGCCGATGGGGTGCTAAACCCTCAGTCAGCAGCTTTTAAAATATGCAGCTAAATGCAGTTTGGGGTCTGGATCTTGTTCTGATGGGTGGGACCATGCTCAATAAATCTTTAATCCAATATTCTGTTAATAGGCAGGGCTGTGTTCCCTCCCTGTTGTTTGAGCTGAGGCCAAACTATAAAGTGAGAAAGTGAAAGTGAAGTCACTCAGTTGTGTCCTACTCTTTGCAATCCCATGGACCATAGTCTACCAGGCTTCTCTGTCCATGGGATTTTCCAGGCAAGAGTACTGGAGTGGGTTGCCATTTCCTTCTCCAGGGGGATTTTCCTGACCCAGGGATTGAACCCAGGTCTGCATTGCAGGCAGATGCTTTACCCTCTGAGCCACGAGGGGACAAGCTGTAGTGGAGGTAATGAAGATAATGGCAACCCTCCTTCAAGAGGACCCATGCATGCACTGCTGTACTCAGTGCCCTCCACCCTTCAGCAGTCCACCACTGACCCACGCCTCCGCTGGAGACTCCTGGACACTCACAGGCAAGTTTGGGTCAGTTTCTTGTGGGGACACTGCTTCTTTCTCCTGGATCAATCTCTCCCATCAGGAAGCTTCCATAAGCCTCTTATCCTTATCCATCAGAGGGCAGACAGAATGCAAACCACAATCAAAGAAAACTAACCCACACTTATCACATGGACCACAGCCTTGTCTAATTCAGTGAAACTAAGCCATGCCATGTAGGGCCACCCAAGACAGACGGGTCATGGTGGAGAGTTCTGACAAAACGAGGTCCACTGGAGAAGGGAATGGCAACCACTTCAGTATTCTTGCCTTGAGAACCCCATGAACAGTATGAAAAGGCAAAAAGATAAGACACTGAAAGATGCTACTGGAGATCAGTGGAGAAGCAACTCCAGAAAGAATGACAAGATGGAGCCAAAGCAAAAACACCCAGTTATAGATGTGACTGGTGATGGAAGTAAAGTCCAATGCTATAAAGAGCAATATTGCATAGGAACCTAGAATGTTAGGTCCATGAATCAAAGCAAACTGGAAGTGGTCAAACAGGAGATGGCAAGGGTGAACATTGACATTTTAGGAATCAGTGAACTAAAATGGACTGAAATGGGTGAATTTAACTCAGATGACCATTGTATCTACTACTATGGTCAGTAGTCACTAAGAAGAAATGGAGGAGCCATCATCGTCAACAAAAGAGTCCAAAATGTAGTTCTTGGATGCAGTCTCAAAAACAACAGAATATCTGTTCGTTTCCAAGGCAAACCATTCAACATCACAGTAATCCAAGTCTATGCCCTGACCAGTAATGCTGAAGAAGCTGAAGTTGAATGGGTCTGTGAAGACCTACAAGACCTTCTAGAATTAACACCCCCAAAAGATGTCCTTTTCATAATAGGGGACTGGAATGCAAAAGTAGGAAGTCAAGAGATACCTGGAGTAACAGGCAAATTTGGCCTTGAAGTACAAAATGAAGCAGGTCAAAGGCTAACAGAGTTTTGCCAAAAGAATGCACTGGTCATAGCAAACACCCTCTTCCAACAACACAAGAAAGACTCTACACATGGACATCACCAGGTGGTTGATACCGAAATCAGATTGATTATATTCTTTACAGCCAAAGATGAGGAAGCTCTATACAGTCAGCAAAAACAAGACCAGGAGCTGACTGTGGCTCAGATCATGAACTCCTTATGCCAAATTCAGACTTAAAGAAAGTGGGGAAAACCACTAGATCATTCAGGTATGACCTAAATCAAATCCATTACGATTATACAGTGGAAGTGACACATAGATTCAAGGGTTTAGATCTGATAGAGTGCCTGAAGAACTATGGATGGAGGTTCATGACTTTGCACACGAGACAGTGATCAAGACCATCTCCAAGAAAAAGAAATGCAAAAAGGCAAAATGGTTGTCTGAGGAGGCCTTGCAAATAACTGAGAAAAGAAGAGAAGCTAAAGGCAAAGGAGAAAAGGATGAATGCCCATTTGAATGTAGAGTTCCAACAAATAGCAAGGAGAGACAAGAAAGCCTTCCTCACTAGACACTAGAATGGGAACAATTAGAGATCTCTTCAAGAAAATTAGAGGTATCAGGGAAGCATTTCATGCAAAGATGGGCTCAATAAAGGACAGAAATGGTATGGACCTAAGAGAAGCAGAAGTTATTAAGAAGAGGTGGCAAGAATACACAGAAGGATTATCCAAAAAAGATCTTCATGATCCAGGTAACCATGATGGTATGATCACTCACCTAGAGTCAGACATCCTGGAATATGAAGTCAAGTGGGCCTTAGAAAGCATCACTACGAACAAAGCTAGTGGAGGTGATGGAATTCCTGTTGAGCTATTTCAAATCCTGAAAGATGTTGCTGTGAAAGTGCTGCACTCAATATGCCAGCAAATTTGGAAAACTCAGCAAAGTTTCCAGAACTGGAAAAGGTCAGTTTTCATTCCAATCCCAAAGAAAAGCAATGCCAAAGAATGTTCAAACTACTGCACAATTGCACTCAGCTCACACGCTAGCAAAGTAACGCTCAAAATCCTCCAAGCCAGGCTTCAACAGTACATGAACCGTGAATTCCAGATGTTCAAGCTGGATTTAGAAAAGGCAGAGGAACCAGAAATCAAATTGTCAACATCCATTGGATCATTGAAAAAGCAAGAGACTTCCAGAAAAACATCTGCCTTATTGATTATGCCAAAGCCTTTGACTGTGTGGATCACAACAAACTGTGAAAAAATTTTAAAGACATGGAAATGCCAGACCACCTGATCTGCCTCCTGAGAAATCTGTATGCTGGTTAAGAAGCAACAGTTAGAACTGGATATGGAACAACAGACTGGTTCCATATTGAGAAAGGAGTACATCAAGGCTGTATACTGTCACCTTGCGTATTTAACTTATATGCAGAGTACATCATGTGAAATGCCAGCCTGAATGAAGCACAAGCTGGAATCAAGATTTAGGGAATCAATATCAGTAACCTCAGATGCACAGATGATACCACCTTTATGGCAGAAAGCAAAGAAGTAAAGAGCCTCTTGATGAAAGTGAAAGAGGGGAGTGAAAAAGTTGGCTTAAAACTTAACATTCAGAAAACAAAGATCATGGCATCTGGTCCCATCACTTCATGGCAAATATATGGGGAAACAATGGAAATAGTGACAGACTTTATTCTTTTAGGCTCCAAAATCACTGCAGATGGTGACTGCAGCCATGAAATTAAAAGACGCTTGCTCCTTGGAAGAAAAGCTATGGCCAACCTAGACAGCATATTAAAAAGCAGAGACATCACGTTGCCAACAACTGTCAAATCTATGGTTTTTCCAGTAGTCATGCATGAATGTGAGAGTCGGACTATATGAAAGCTGAGTGCCGAAGAATTGATGCTTTTGAACTGTGGCTTTGGAGAAGACTCTTTAGAGTCCCTTGGACTGCGAGGAGATCCAACCACTCAATCCTAAAGGAAATCAGTCCAGAATATTCATTGGAAGGACTGATGCTGAAGCTGATACTCCAATACTTTGGCCACTTGATGTGAAGAGCTGACTCATTGGAAAAGACTCTGATGCTGGGAAAGATTTAAGGCAGAAGAAGGGGACGACAGAGAATGAGATGGTTGGATGGCATCACTGACTTGATGGACATGTATTTGAGCAAGCTCTGGGAGTTAGTGATGGACAGGGAGTTCTGGTGTGCTACATTCCATGGGGTTGCAAGGAGTCCGTCATAACTGAGCGACTGAACTGATGCAGTTTTGTAGGGCCATAGTTAGTAACTGCTGGACTCCAGACCAGGAGGTTTGATGGTGTCCCCTGGATGACAGTTACAAAAAGTGGGGCTCTTGACAGTGTCTAAGCTGCATCATGGGGAGTCTTGCTGAACTGTAGTGAGGCTACAGGAGTGCTCAGGGATGGTGTCTCCCTGCCTAATTGCCCTGGGAAGGCCTCCTTTGCCTGTATATTTGAGGGTTACTAAAGCCTGTCCCTTGGGGTGAAACTCTAGAGAAGTAAATAAGCCTTTTTACAGGCAGACAGGGTAGTGTTTCAGCCTCCTCTCTATGTAGTACTCTGGTGGTGGTGGCCTGTGAAGAACTGTGTGCGTGTGTGTTAGTTGCTCAGTCGTGTTCGACTCTTTGCAACCCCATGAACTGTAGCCCACGAGGCTCCTCTGTCCATGGAATTCTCCAGGCAAGAATACTAGAGTGGATTTCCATTCCCTTCTCCAGAGGATCTTCTTGACCCAGGGATCGAACCCTGGTCTCCTGCATTGCAAGCAGATTCTTTACCGTTTGAGCTACAGGGAAGTATCTAGTAATATTTATTTCCTTGAAGCCTGTTTTTGTGTTTTATTGTTATATAATTTAAACCTATACATATTTTAAATTCCACAAGGTGTTATTTTTTAAATAATGTTATCCTTTGTGATGCCCTTCAGTCTTTCCTGTATTACTTTATTTCCCTCTGGGATCATTTTAACTTCTTTCTGAACAATTCCTTTGCTGTTTCTTTTGTGCTATTTGCTGGCGATAAATTCACTCAGTTCTTGCTTAATACATTTTATTTTGTCTTTATTAAAAATTGGAATAATTGCATCCTTATAGAAAAGTTGTAAATATAATACAAATAATTTTTTTCTGAGCTGTTTGAGAGTAAGTTACCGACATGATGCCCCATACTCTTGAATAGTTGTGCAGTTCCCACATTCTCTTATCTGACTACTGTGAAAATGTAAGTGTTCGTCACTCAATCATATCTGACTCTTTCTGACCCCATTGACTGTAGCCACCGGGCTCCTCTGTGCATGGAGTTCTCCAGGCAAAAATACTGGAGTAGGTTGCTATTTCCTTCTTCAGGGGATCTTCCTGACCTAGGGATTAAACCCAGGTCTCCTGCTTTGCAGGCAGATTCTTTACTGACTGAGCCACCGACCAAACAACAGCAGCAACAACATAATGTTGTTCACTAATCACATGGTATACTATGATTACATTTCTTTTTTCTCTAAATTTTATTTTTTTGGAGTAAATACTACCTCTCCCCTTTTTATTTCCTTTGCACGTACTGAGTTGTTGTTTGTTGTTTAGTCACTAAGTCATGACCGACTCTTTGTGACCCCATGGGCTGTAGCCCACCAGGCTCCTCTGTCCATGGGATTTCCCAGGCAAGAATTCTGAAGTGGGTTGCCATTTCTTTCTCCAAGGGATATTCCTGGTCCAGGATTGAACCCATGTCTCTGGCATTGTAGATGAATTTTTTTTTTTTTTTTTTTTTTACCACTGAGCCACCTGAGAATCCCATACTGACTGATATTTCTTTTAATTTTTTACTCGTATCTGTCAAGTACCTAGCAGTAAATTTTTCATGAATATAAATGTAAGAAAATACATCATTTTCTTCTTTCCTTCTTTTTTCTGGAGACTTTTCTCTCTCAGTTTTCTCTTGGCTGCAGTCTTCTTTCTTCTCTAGACTTGATGCAGAATTGTCTGTTTGAAACTCCCTAATGCTGCCTTTCTGCATTGGATCCCCTATCTTCTGAATCTTTATTTAGTGTAATCCCTTGTTTTGCTGAAGCCCGGGCTTCCCTCATAGCTCAGTTGGTAAAGAATCCGCCTGCAATGCAGGAGACCTCGGTTTGATTCCTGGGTTGGGAAGATCCGCTAGAGAAGGGATAGGCTACCCACTCCAGTATTCTTGGGCTTCCCTTGTGGCTCAGCTGTTAAAGAATCTGCCTGCAATGTGAGACCTGGGTTCAGTCCCTGGGTTGGGGAAGATCCCCTGGAGAAGGGAAAGGCTACCCACTCCAGAATTTTGGCCTGGAGAATTCCATGGACTATACAGTCCATGGGGTCACAAAGAGTCGGACACGATTGGGCGACTTTCACTTTCATTTTGGTGAAGTATAGTTTCTAGTATGAAAGCATACTTTCAAAGAAAAGTATGAGTAGATGATAAAGTTTTTGAATTCTTACATGTCTGACTATCTTTATCTTTTCACTTATTGATATTATATAGAATTCTAGAATGGAATAATCCCCTGCCTCCTGCCCCACCAAACGTTAGAAGCATTGCTCTGCTCCCGTCTAGCGTCCAGTGTTGCTGTTGAGAAGCTTAATGTCACTGTGGATTATTTTCCTCTGAATGTAAACATTTTTTTCTCTCTGAAAGTTTTCAGATTTGAATCCTGACTCCACCGTCTCATGACTGTATACTTCTGGCCTCACTGGTGAACCTCTCTGTGCATCAATGTTCTCATGGATTGAAAATAATAATAGCTACCTCTCTCAGTAGCATCTAAATGATTACTAGCTTAATACTCTGTAGGTACTATATAATGTGTTAGCTATTACTAATTATCCCTAGTATTCTAAAACTTCATTATGTGTCCTGGTTTATTCCTTTTCCCTGAGTCTTGTTTCCTTCCAGTCTGAGAAGAAAAAAATTTTTAAATAGATATAACATTATTTCCTATCTTTTGTTTTCTTCATTCTTTCTTTCTGGAATTTTTATTATGTGGTTGTTGGACCCTCTGAATCGTCCTCTCATTTTCCTGTATTTTTTTCCTTTTATTTTCCTTGTCTTTATCTTTTTGTATTAGGAGATTTTCTCCATCTTTTAATGCTTTTGTTCTCAAATTTAAATCATGATATTTACATTTCTGGGAGTTATTTATGTTTTTCTATTACTCATTCTTCATAGCATTCTTTCATTTTTTAATGGGTGTATTATCTTCTCCCCAAGGAAATTAATTACAGTAATTTTGAAATTTTCCTCCATTTCCTTTGCTTTTTATGTTCCCTTCCTTTTGGATCCTTTTTGTTTGGTTGGTTTTCTATTTTTTGTTTTAATCTTCCAATTTTCCCTTGGATGCTTTCCTCCAAATGACTGGTGATCTTCTGTGTCTGTTTATACTTGAAAGTGGGGCACTAAAGAGCTGAGTAGATGTTCCCTGTGTGAGTATGGCTTTTTAGCTGGTGACCTTCATACTAAGGTGATCAGGTGATGAGCTTTACTTTTTACTAGGTGACCCCCAAATGTTACTAAGTGGTAATCTTTTCTCTAGGGTTGTTTTATTTTTTTCAGATAAAAAATCTACCATCTCTCTGTAGAATGTATGTTGCCTCTCTGTGCTCCCAGAGCAGGAAGTGAAGAAGCTGAGGTCCCTATGGTTTAGTATTTTAGACTGTCACTTAATCCCTCAACTTTTGTATTCATCACTCAGCCAGGTATATTAGAGTACATGTATTTATTTGATTTTTCTAATATAGTCTTTATTTTCTTGTATGTAGATGGTTAGTTCCTGGTGGCTCAGATGGTAAAGAATCTGCCTGCAGTGTGGGAGACCTGGGTTTGATGGCTGGATTGGGAAGATCCCCTGGAGGAGGACATGGCAACCCACTCCAGTGTTCTTGCCTTGGGAATCCCCATGGACAGAGGAGCCTGGCAGGCTGCAGTTCATGGGGTCGCAAAGAGTCAGACACGACTGAGTGACTGAACATAGTTAGGGCTAAAATTTCAACTACAGGGATTTAAGATTGAGTAGTGAGGGAACAGAATGGAATTATCATCACATGCACATTTAACTTACTTCAGTTCAATGATACGTATTTGTCCATGTGTACTTTTTATTTCATATTGTGCAGTGCTGTATACCACACTGTATTGTACACTTATACATGTTACTAAACATGGTTGTATACACAGAATTATGCATAACACCCTTTAAATAATTTAAAGACATTTTGAAGGTAATTTTTTACTATATTTGATTTTCACATTAAGACCTGACTTTAGAACCTACCCCTACATAATATGTACCCACATCGTGGTCAGCATGGACCACATAGGTACAGACTACTGTGTGCTGGGTCTGATTTGACATGTGTGGTGGCAGAGACTTGCAGAAAAGGTTCTAGGGCTGGGGAGAAGGAGTCATCTGGTTCTCTTTCTGTTCTTACTTTAAAACTGCTAGCTTTATGATGGAAGAAATTACTTGATTTTTGTCCTCCAGGTTTTTCCTTTGTAAATTCTGAAACCCATTAATTTAGCACATAGGAAAAATTATATAAAATAATTGACCTCTTAAAAAGACATTTATGGTTTGCCTTTTCGACAATCAAGCCTCTTCAGTGTATCTTTAGCTGTCTTATTAAATCAGAACAGAAGACTTGCCTGTTCTAAAGTTATTGTTGAGTAAACTACTGAACTGCTTTAGAAATATAGCTATGGGATAGTAAATCCAGTTAGCTTAAATTAAAAACAAACAAACAAACTTGGTTTTCTCCTCACTGTATGAGAAATACATACTAGAAATTTTGGAAGATAAAAGTATGAAAAAATCACCATTAAGTCTTTCCTTTAGAGATAACTGTTAATATTTTGTTGTATTTTCTTCAAACTTCTTAAAGTACATGTTTAAAATTATTTTAACAAAACTGAGATTAAATTTTATATCTAGTGTTATATGCTGTTTTTCCTTTACCATTATATAATAGTTATTTCTCTAAGTTATTAAATAACTTTCATTATCTTTATTTTGTATATTATCTCAATTGATATAATACCCCAAGTCATATAGGTAACCTAATGTGGAACTTTTTTTGGTGTAGATTTTATATTATCCATTATGGAGGGACCTTAATGTTTTAACAGTGCATCCTCGTTTGTAGTATAAAAAAGAAAACTAAACTTTTCCCTTCTGATGTTCAAATCAATGATTATTCTTTAAAAAAATCTGAAAAATTCTTGATATTGTACTTAGAACTTTGAAAGACTTGTTGATAAGGCAGTGTCTCAGTGATTCATTTTCAGTTTATCTCTTTTTGCTGTTGCTGTTCTGTCATCTTGGAAAAGCAGTTTAAATCCTTTGGGTCTCAATTTTCCCATTTATAAAATGAGAATAAGCTAGATAATTTAAATCTCCATAGGCATTTTTATTTTTATTTGTCCTAAATTTACTTCTTCCTATCGTATCATGTTTATATTTGTTAGATTATCACTTAACATTGCTCACCTCAGTTGTGTGTGTGTGTGTATGTAAAAATACCTGTGTGTGTGTTTGTGTATATATAGAGAGAATCACACAGTATATAGTGTGTATATAGTAATTTTCTCCTGTCTAGGTGTACCACAGTTTATCCACTCATCTATTGAAGGACATCTCTGTTGTTTCCAAGTTTTGGCAATTATGGATAAAGCCACAAAAAACATTATGTGCAAGTTTTTTATGGCATAATAAGATTTAAACTTATCTAAATAAACCAAATTTTCATTTACACACTTTTTTAAATTTATTTTTCATCTTCTAGTCTTTAAAAATGTTTAAACCTAGAAAAGTTCGAAAATATAATTCTCAAAGCCTGAATCAATAAATATGTACAATGAGGCCTTATAAAATTTGATTAATTTTAGGATGCTATCAGTTTTATAAGTTAAATAAACATGGTGACAATATACAGCCTTGACATACTCCTTTTCCTATTTGGAACCAGTCTGTTGTTCCATGTCCAGTTCTAACTGTTGCTTCCTGACCTGCATACAGATTTCTCAAGAGGCAGATCAGGTGGTCTGGTATTCCCATCTCTCTCAGAATTTTCCACAGTTTATTGTGATCTACACAGTCAAAGGCTTTGGCATAGTCAATAAAGCAGAAATAGATGTTTTTCTGGAACTCTCTTGCTTTTTCCATGATCCAGCGGATGTTGGCAATTTGATCTCTGGTTCCTCTGCCTTTTCTAAAACCAGCTTGAACATCAGGAAGTTCATGGTTCACATATTGCTGAAGCCTGGCTTGGAGAATTTTGAGCATTACGTGCGAAGAGTTGACTCATTGGAGAAGACTCTGATGCTGGGAGGGATTGGGGGCAGGAGGAGAAGGGGACGACAGAGGATGAGATGGCTGGATGGCATCACTGATTCGATGGATGTGAGTCTGAGTGACCTCCGAGAGCTGGTGATGGATAGGGAGGCCCGGCGTGCTGCAGTTCATGGGGTCGCAAAGAGACACGACTGAGCGACTGATCTGATCTGATCAGTTTTATACCATAATTTATGTGTCACTGAAGAACAAAGAAAACAACCCATGATAAGGAAAAAGGGATCCAATTAAAAAGCTAAGACACTGAAAGTCTACAACTTAAGTAAATATAAAATTAAAAGGGAAATAAACTTTCCCACAGAAAAGGACAGAAAAGAAACTTCCACTTCTCAACCTTGGCACTGAGTGGAGGGAGTTAAAAAGAACTTCCCTGAGAATTTGAACTGTAAGCCAGTACTGATTCAGGTTTTCAGCCTGAATTCATGCTGCAGTATTGTACAAAACCAGAGAAGGCAATGGCAACCCACCCAGTACTCTTGCCTGGAAAATCCCATGGACGGAGGAGCCTGGTAGGCTGCAGTCCATGTCGCCGCTAAGAGTCAGGCATGACTGAGCGACTTCACTTTCACTTTTCACTTTCATGCATTGGAGAAGGAAATGGTAACCCACTCCAGTATTCTTGCCTGGAAAATCCCAGGGACAGAGGAGCCTAGTGGGCTGCCGTCCATGGGGTCGCACAGAGTCGGACACGACTGAAGGGACTTCGCAGCAGCAGCAATGAGGCCTTTCATTGCAAGTAGGTTTGCAAAAGTAGGTGCATTTTATATTGAAAGGACTGTGAGTTCCTTTCTAACATTTTGCCTTGGGACACAGATTTGAATTTTAGTTAATGTACAACTAATAAACCTAAATGACTTAATTCTTGATTTTGAAAGAAACAATGAAGAGATGATAATGTTAGCTCTGTTATGTTGAATTAAAAATGATGCAATGATACCTGCCTATTAGATACTGGACTTTTATAAGTGACATTAAATGAATATAAAATGATAGCAATTTTGGCTTGTATTCCAACCATTGGCTGGAGGTGAAAGATGCCAGCTCCCTCTGTCTCTTTTTCATTTCCACATTTTTGCCCTTCTCTCTCCAATTTTTTTAGAATATAAATTAAATTTGAGAATAAAAAGTTGGAGCACAATATAAATTAACAGGATCAGATTTTCATCACATCTGGCTTTTTAAGTACTTGATTGTTTTTAAATGGTTCATTTTCACTGTTAGAAAATGTATTTCATATTAACTGTCTGATTGAAATATTTTAAATTTAGCATTGTATCATATCCTAGGGCTACATATTTGTTTTAGCCTTGTTTCAAGAGAATCTGTAAATGTAATATATAAGAATTTGATGAGCCTTCATTTGAGAGAATTTAGTTTTTGCTCCTAAAATTATCCTTCAGATCAGATCAGATCAGTCGCTCAGTGGTGTCCGACTCTTTGCGACCCCATGAACTGCAGCACGCCAGGCCTCCTGGTCCATCACCAGCTCTCGGAGGTCACTCAGACTCACATCCATCGAGTCAGTGATGCCATCCAGCCATCTCATCCTCTGTCGTCCCCTTCTCCTCCTGCCCCCAATCCCTCCCAGCATCGGAGTCTTCTCCAATGAGTCAACTCTTCGCATGAGGTGGCCAAAATACTGGAGTTTCAGCTTTAGCATCATTCCTTCCAAAGAAATCCCAGGGCTGATCTCCTTCAGAATGGACTGGTTGGATCTCCTTGCAGTCCAAGGGACTCTCAAGAGTCTTCTCCAACACCACACTTCAAAAGCATCAATTCTTCGGCGCTCAGCCTTCTTCACAGTCCAGCTCTCACATCCATACATGACCACAGGAAAGACCATAGCCTTGACTAGGCGAACCTTTGTTGGCAAAGTGATGTCTCTGCTTTTGAATATGCTATCTAGGTTGGTCATGACTTTCCTTCCAAGGAGTAAGCGTCTTTTAATTTCGTGGCTGCAGTCACCATCTGCAGTGATTTTGGAGCCCAGAAAAATAAAGTCTGACACTGTTTCCACTGTTTCTCCATCTATTTCCCATGAAGTGATGGGATCAGATGCCATGATCTTCGTTTTCTGAATGTTGAGCTTTAAGCCAACCTTTTCACTCTCCACTTTCACTTTCATCAAGAGGCTTTTTAGTTCCTCTTCACTTTCTGCCATAAGGGTGGTGTCATCTGCATATATGAAGTTATTGATATTTCTCCCGGCAATTTTGATTCCAACTTGTGTTTCTTCCAGTCCAGCATTTCTCATGATGTACTCTGCATATAGGTTAAATAAACATGGTGACAATATACAGCCTTGACGTACTCCTTTTCCTATTTGGAACCAGTCTGTTGTTCCATGTCCAATTCTAACTGTTGCTTCCTGACCTGCATACAGATTTCTCAAGAGGCAGATCAGGTGGTCTGGTATTCCCATCTCTCTCAGAATTTTCCACAGTTTATTGTGATCTACACAGTCAAAGGCTTTGGCATAGTCAATAAAGCAGAAATAGATGTTTTTCTCTTGCTTTTTCGATGATCCAGCGGATGTTGGCAATTTGATCTCTGGTTCCTCTGCCTTTTCTAAAACCAGCTTGAACATCAGGAAGTTCACGGTTCACATATTGCTGAAGCCTGGCTTGGAGAATTTTGAGCATGACTTTACTAGTGTGTGAGATGAGTGCAATTGTGTGGTAGTTTGAGCATTCTTTGGCATTGCCTTTCTTTGGGATTGGGATGAAAACTGACCTTTTCCAGTCCTGTGGCCACTGCTGAGTTTTCCAAATTTGCTGGCATATTGAGTGCAGCACTTTCACAGCATCATCTTTCAGGACTTGTAATAGCTCCACTGGAATTCCATCACCTCCACTAGCTTTGTTCGTAGTGATGCTTTCTAAGGCCCACTTGACTTCACATTCCAGGATGTCTGGCTCTAGGTCAGTGATCACACCATCATGATTATCTGGGTTGTGAAGCTCTTTTTTTGTACAGTTCTTCTGTGTATTCTTGCCACAGAATGGGAAAGACTAGGGATCTCTTCAAGAAAATCAGAGATACCAAAGGAACATTTCATGCAAAGATGGGCTCGATAAAGGACAGAAATGGTATGGACCTAACAGAAGCAGAAGATATTAAGAAGAGGTGGCAAGAATACACAGAAGAAATTATCCTTAAGTTATATTTAATTGATCATGATTAATGATGTATAAATACTATTGATATTTTTTCAGCATTCTTTGTAACCCACATAAATTTTTCAGAATCCTTCTTATAAGCCCTGATTACCTGTAGAAATGTTTATTTCTCTAAAAACATTCTTCACTCAAAAATTTTTATTCACTTCGAAATTAAAGTTGTTTTAATTTTTAAATAGACTGTTTAACAGAAAGACTTAAATGGTTTAGAATGAGTTAATTGACTTTTCAGTGAATCCCAAATTAACAGAGGTTATATAAAGGTTGTTGGTGTTCCCACAAAATTCCAGGTATTACTTATTTTACTTCCATATTATATAACATAATTTTAGAAGGTAATATGTAAAGTGTGGATTATTGCAGTTTATACAAACACTGTTTTTGTATTGATTAGATTATTGCAGAAATATATTTTTTAAAATGGAAGTCTTTGAAAAGACCAAACTCATTATTTTGGTCTTTTAAATAAAACTTGTTTACTTAAAAAAATACTTTTCATTGCTTTTTGTCATCCTAACTTTTCTCTGAGGTAAGGAGATTGGTTATCTTTTGCCCACTTTTATAAATGAGGTATGGGGAGGGAGGTGGGAGGGGGGTTCAGGATGGGGAACATGTGTACACCCATCGTGGATTCATGTTGATGTATGGCAAAACCAATACAATATTGTAAAGTAATTAGCCTCCAATTAAAATAAATAAATTTATATTTTTAAAAAAAGAAAAAAAAAATGAATACCAAAACAAAAAAATAGATGAGGTAGAGTGGTTTGTCAAAAGTCACATCAAAGTAAGTTGTAGAATTGAGATTAGAGTGGATCTTTTTGACTTAGTTTAATTTTTTTTTCTGCATTATGGTACTAAACAGTCATTCACAGTATTTTGCCATAATCAGTGATACCGTTTTGTTTCACTGTCTATTACAGGAGATAAATCTTAACTCACTAGTAACTCTTCAAACAATGTGACCAGAAGACTTTACTTTGGGGGGCTTGGGGTAGGAAGGACAATATACTTAATTTTTGATGGTCTAATCCTAATGAGGAAGTAGGTATTTAGCTGGAAATAAACTGTACAGTAAGTACTGGTCAACTTTTGTCTTTTAGCCAGAACAGTAAAGCAGTAGCACTGGGTAAATGTAACTGGGAGAAGCTAACAGGAGCAGTTCAGGGCTAGAACTTTAGATTTCATTATGTGGTCCTACTGTGCGCTATTGCATCCAGTAAGGGATTCTTCTGTACTTTCTGTTACAGATGCTGAAAATTTCTTCTAAGGAGAAATATCCCTTATTTACTTTTGTAAATGGCCATTCCAGAGACTATGATTTTACATCTACTACAACCAATGAAGAAGACCTTTTCTCAGAGGATGAAAAGAAAAGAATAAAAAGATTTAGCACAGAAGAGTTTGTCTTGCTGTAAAGAATAGCACAATTGTGCTTGATGAGAAGTCCTTTGAAGGTGGAAAAATGAAGAGAAACAAGTACATTAAAAACTGGTTTATTCTCACCAGTATCTTAATTTTATATGTTCTTTTAAACAAAAGAGCATTTGAAAATATACACATTTTAAAGATATTTTTCTGAAAGAGAAATGATTTACAGAAATCCTGATTTCTAATAAATATTAAGTGATTCTGACCACATTCCTATTTCCCTGAAGTTCTGCTAATGATAAATCTACCTTAACTGCAAATCTTCCAGTCTTCAAATTCTTCCACTGGGGTCCACTATTCTCCTGAAGGTTTTGTGGTATTGGGCTCCCCAAATGGCATCACCCAGTAGTTTCAAAAGCTTCAGTTTATACTAATCACCAGAAGACCAGAGAAAGAATCTTAAGTGCTGCCTAAGCCCCCTGATATTAATGCAACCAAAGGACACTTTTGGATGTATCTTGATATATTAAGTAGTAATTTTTAGCTGTGATATGATACAATTATATGAGAATTTTGAGTTAAGGTAATACTTAACAGTGCGATTCTATAACGGTTCTTTATTTTGCCTGCTGTTAGCCTTCTCTGAGGAATAAAAGTAAGGTATTGGTTTCCCCACAGATATAAAGGTTATATTATTAATAATAACTACATCTAATCAAAGCAGATAAAGGCAAAATTGTTTGTTTCCTATCTCAAAAATGAAATTTATGGAAACGTGACTTATACAGTTTTGAAATCTGAAGATAAGTACCAAGAAAGCTATCATTAGATGTTGTTTTATGTGATTTTTGCTATTTGTATAAATCAGTGTAGTGGTGTTTAGAACTGAGACCATCTATAAGGTAAATCTGCCTTAAGTGTATTACGTATTATTAAAGGCAAATTTGTAATAATAAAAATATGAGTTACTATTGAGTCAGGTTTATAAAGTAAGTACTTTAATAAAGATATAAGAACATAAAATACCTTTGTTTTGGTTTTAATGGGATTATTTTAAACCTTTCACTTGAAAAATCATTGTCTCAAATGAATCCTGTTTATTTATAATGAAGGCAAATATTGTTGCTTTGAAAGCAAAATATTAACTTATTTTATGAAGCTTCCATGTTTTAGTGTGAAAAAGTGACTCATAAAGACATAAAATTCTGTATCATTTAAACTCATTGATTTTTTTTTTCTCCATCAGGAAGCCTGTTTGTTAGGTTTAGAGTTGCATGCAAAACAGAAGCAGAGAGTGGGCAGATGATTGCTCTGGTATGCCTGATGAGAGAGAGCAGGTTCGGCATTTCCCAGTGAATATAGTTATTGAATTGAAAAAACAATCAGAAATCTAAAATTTTCCTTCATCCTAGGTAAAATCTGGACAAGTTAAGTCTAGTACTGATTTTCCTTGTATGCAAAAGTAGTATAGGTACAAGAAACCAGTGGTACACCCAATTTTATACAATGCAGCTTTATACATGATTTTATACACTATAGTTCCTTCATCTAAAGTACTACAGCTGGTTATTCCTCCATACCTGCAGTAGTCACAGGACTCTACCAATATAACAAACACATCAGATGAGAGCACCGTATCTTCAAATGAATCAGAACTGATTCTAAGTGTCCTCTTGCAATAACTATATACAAGCTTAGAATTAGAGAATAGCATTCTGTTATTGTCACAGCATATTTGGGGATCATTTTTAAGCAGGAGTTGGAATGAGACAAAATTACACCTGGACAAAGTTGAGGTGAGAGGAGGCAGAAACTTCTTTTCCATTGAATATATATTGAGGATACTCAGAATATTGCACAGACAAGACAGGTCTTAAAACACAATCATTCCCACGTCTGAGAATAAATGGTTAGGATCAGCAATTATCAGAATAATATAAGCATAAAAAGCATTCAACCAATATGCATGAATGAATGCATGCATTCTTGGCAGTTGAGAGAGAGACTGATGGATATATCTTACTTATTAATAATAGAGAAATCAGCTTCAGCCAAGGACCAGCCAAAAGTTGTGCTAATCTTTTATTGGAAAGGCAGCAACAAGACTACATTGTTAGAATAGATGTTTCAGACTTTGAACACAGATTTCATTTCAAGTTCTGACAGCCAGTAAACTCAGTCAATAAAGCTATTGGATGATCTCTTTCAGCCTGGAATAAAAGGAAAGTAAAAAAGGACAAAATTCTAAGACGGGTGTTCTGTTAGAATTATGATAGAAGGATCCTCCATTTGGACCTCATTATTAAGATACTAGATTTTACCATTAACATTTCAGAAATGAATTTTTAAAATATTTGATGTGACTTTTTGGTGGTGAAGATTTCTTTACTCTCTTCTTCATAAAATTTGACACTTTGAATCCCCTTTTGTCCGTGTATTAACTGGCAACAGGCAATCTTGAGATTCATCATTTGTTGAATGACTGAATGGAAAGATCCTTTATAGTGTAAGTCTATCCAAAAGAATTTCCTTGAGGTATCCACTTTTCTGTTTTAATGAAACCAACCCCATTAAATTTGTATTAGTGAGAAGACAACTTCAGAGACTTAAAAATTAGGTCACTTTTCTATTCTGTTAACCTGTGTGCTTAGTCGCTTCAGTCATGTCCAACTCTTTGGGACCCCATGGGCTGTAGCCTGCCAGGCTCTTCTGTCCATGGGGATTCTCCAGGCAAGAATACTGGAGTGGATTGCCATACCCTCCTTCAGGGGAACTTCCAGACCCAGGGATTGAAACCAGGTCTTCTGCCTTAGAGGCAGATTCTTTAACAGCTGAACCACCAAGGAAGCCCAAGAGTACTGGAGTGGGTAGCCTGTCCCTTTTCCAGGAGAACTTCCAGACCCAGGAATCGAACTGGAGTCTCCTGCATTGCAGGCGGATTCTTTACCAGCTGAGCTACCAGGGAAGCCCATTAACCTGAGGGTTTAGCATTGTCCAAGGACAAACATATCTAAAATATGCATATGTCAATTTCCTCTTATTTTTAGAAGAGTGGAGACAAAAGAGTAAAAATAACTTATCTGTATGGTCTGTCTAATTTTAAGTCAAAAATCTCTAGTTTTTAGAGATCTCTAGTTACTTTCTATTATTCCATGCCAGAAAGTGCTGTATTTCTGGTAAAATCATACTAATTCAGTCTTTTTTTCTTTTCCTTTTCTCCACTGATTTCTTTGCTACTAGGAGAAAGTTTTATTTTCATGGTTTATCACAGTTCACTTTCAGTAGCTTGCATTGTACATCTGTGTCTTGACTATTTTCATACACAGTCATAAAAACACTGTGAAGGATTTTTTCCAAAAGCAGGACACAGTAGGAAGAACAGATAATGAAAAAATGCTTTGAAAGTATTAAACCACTATATGAACTTCTATTGAAATAGACACAAGATAAGGAGGATACTGAAAACTTAAAATAATAGTGAAATAGAAGCAAGATATCCAGAATATATTGCCAGATAGAGGCAATTTCTTAGAAAGGATAATGGATTATTATTTTCTATAAAAGAGAAGAGCAATGTCTTTCAAAAAATTTTAGGAGAATAAATACTTAGCCAGTGATATTTATTATAGCCTCAGTATTGTCAATTAACCATATTTTAATAGTACTACATTGTTCAACATTTAAACTGAATATCTTGAGGTACCAAATTGAAAAGTTCAAACATCAAACCAGGAAAAATTGGAAACATCCTGGAGATCAAACTAGTCAATCCTAAAGGAAATCAACCCTGAATAGTCATTGGAAGGACTGATGCTGAAGCTGAAGCTCCAATACTTTGGCCACCTGATGTGAAGAGCCGACTCATTGGAGAAAACCTGGATGCTGGGGAAAATTGAAATCAGGAGGAGAAGGGGACAACAGAGGATGAGATGGTTGGATGGCATCACCAACTCAATGGACATGTTTGGGCAAACTCTGGGAAATAGTGAAGAACTGGGAAGCCTGGCATGCTGCAGTCCTTGAGAGTCACAGAGTCAGACATGATTGAGTGACTGAACAACAACAAGTTGATTCTAAAATGTAAATTTTCTATTATTTTATAGTTTGAATCTTAGATCAGTTTAGAAATCTTTAGGATTTTTGTGTGATTTTCATGATTATACAAAAGACTTCCTCTTTGTCTATAAACTTTGGAAAATATATTTAGAATCAGTATTATAGACACATTTTTGAATTAGCATTTTTCTCTCTTTCTTTCTTACAGTCCTCCTCAACTTTACTGGGGGCAAGCAATGGCCCAAAACATTCACAACTACTATAAAATTTCACTTATCCTCTCACAGTAAGAGAAATATGCTAAAAGTGGAGAATACCTATTTGTGTTAAGTAGAAAAATTATTGTGCCACCCTCTAACCAATTCCTCCAGAAATTGAGAAGCTCAGTCTTACCCTGTTTGAAGTCAATAGTCATTAGATACTTGTGTCATTCAAGAATGAATCACAAAAAATTCTACAAAGAATTATCTTTCATTTAAGTTATTAAAAAAGTATAAATATATTTATATTTTATACTAAGATTATATAATAAGAATTGGGAATTCATGGGTTTTAAAAGAAGTAATAAGCAAGAAAGGTAAACAAAGGAAAAGAAATCCAATAGTAGTCTGATAATAGAAAGGATGAATTATTGATGGCAAGTTAGTGTGTCTAGGCAAATACACCATACCAAACTGATACAGATAAAAAGTATGAAATAAAAAGGCTTGAAGGCTGGTGCTGGGATGATTTAAAATTTGGTATAGACATTGGAAGAAAATAAATACTGATCCCAAAGGGTAGATATGTGGCTTCCATGTTTCACAACTAATGAATGGCACTTCCTGGAATTGTACAGTGTGGCATTCTTGTAGCTAACATCTACACTCATGCCTGCATGCTCAGTCATGTCCAACTCTTGGCAACCCTGTGGACTGTAGCCTGCCAGACTCCTCTGTCCATGGGATTATTCCAACAAGAATACTGGAGTGGATTGCTGTTTCCTACTCCAGGGGATCTTCCTGACCCAGGGATCAAACCTGTGTCTTCTATGGTTCCTACATTGACAAGTAGATTCTTTACCACTGAGCCACCTGGGAAGCTCTAATATCTACATGCTATGCTAAGTCACTTCAGTCGTGTCCGACTCTGTGTGACCCCATAGACGGCAGCCCACCAGGCTTCCCCGTCCCTGGGATTCTCCAGGCAAGAACACTGGAGTGGGTTGCCATTTCCTTCTCCAATGCATGAAAGTGAAAAGAGAAAGTGAGGTCGCTCAGTCATGTTTGACTCTTCGCGACCCCATGGACTGCAGCCTACCACGTTCCTCTGTCCGTGGGATTTTCCAGGCAAGAGTACTGGAGTGGGGTGCCATTGCCTTCTCCGAATATCTACATCAGATCAGATCAAATCAGTTCAGTCGCTCAGTCGTGTCCGACTCTTTGCGACCCCATGAACTGCAGCACGCCAGGCCTCCCTGTCCATCACCAACTCCCGGAGGTCACTCAGACTCACGTCCATCGAGTCAGTGATGCCATCCAGCCATCTCATCCTCTGTCGTCCCCTTCTCCTCCTGCCCCCAATCCCTCCCAGCGTCAGAGTCTTCTACATACTACTTGCTAATTTACTCAGCACTGTTTTGATCTATTACGTTGTATTAAATTGAACCTAAGATGGGGAATTAGACCTGGGATTAAAGAGACAATTAAGCAGTCCTGAGACTTGCATGATCTCATAATGGCACAAGTCAGGAGAGTCCACAAAGTTTTAATGGAGAGATACCTGGGTCAGGAAGATCTCTAGGGAAGGGAATGGCAATGCACTCCAATATTCTTGCCAGGACAATCCCATGGACAGAGGAGCCTGGTGGGCTACAGTCCATGGGGTCGCCAAGAGTTGGATGTGACTGGGCAACTGAGCACACGTGCAGGCACACATCAATTATTTCTAAGAAACTTTAAGTAGATGTCATAGGAAAAAAATCCACCTGCACTTCTGGTACCTCAACTTCACTTGTCTATATTCTTTTTTGTGTTTAATAAGTTGAATTTTGAAAATAAGTTGACTTATTTTAAAAATTTAACTGCATTCTATTTGATGGAGAGAGCCACCATTTATTTGTGCAGTGACGTCATTTCTCTGACTTTTTTTATAGTCCTACCCTAAACCTGACCCACTGACTTAGCAACTAAACAACAGCAATGGTTATTTATATATTAATTATATGAAACTTGACACCTACACTTCTTACCATGTGCACTTTCATTTTTGTATTTTCCTGTCATGTTTACAAAATAAGGGGAAATGGAATGTTAAACTCTAAATACTACGTAAGCTGCTACACAAAGATCATGCTATTAACTGACACACAGCATCAGCTCAGAGCCCATAGTGCTTCTTTGTCAGCTCATGTTCCAAAGTCTAACTTTTATATTTAAGGTCATTTAGGAGACAAGAACAGGTGTTTCAAAAGTAAGACTTTACATATTCACTTAATACTACTAGTTTGGAAAAAATTATGAATCCTTATACTTAGGGAAAAACAGATACTTAATTTCTCTGTTGAGCTCCAGCGGTACACCGTGGAGATGGCACTAATGAACTGGTTAAACTAGAGTCAGACTGGCTCTCCTCAAATTGAGACTTTAGCACTTACTAGCTACACGTGTGTGTGCTAAGTCGCTTCAGTTGTGTCCCTGTGGACTGTAGCCCGCCAGGCTCCTCTGTCCATGGGATTCTCCAGGCAAGAATACTGGAGTGAGTTGCCATGCCCTTTTCCAGAGGATCTTCCTGACCCAGGGATCGAACCTGTGTCTCTTGCATCTTTTGTATTGACAAGTGGGTTCTTTGCCACTAGCGCCTCCTGGGAAGCCCTACTAGCTACATGGCCTTGAGCAAATAATTTAATCTCATCTATAAAATATGAATAATAGTAACTATCACATTGGGCTGTTTTGAGGATTAAGTGGAGAGGAAACATGCAAAAACACATAGTGAGTACTCAGCAAGTGTTAACCTTTAAAACTATTGTCAAGATTTCATTCATCTCTGTCTTAAGATTTGGAAAGGCTCTAAGAGTATGCTTTTTTTTTAACTGGCATTGAAGACCAAGAGTTAGAAAAGAAAAAAAAAACCTAAAATTTCTTCATTCCATTCCAGTATTGAGTGTCAGGGTCTGCAGAATACCTTGAGGTAATAAAAGTGACATTACTTCTGTCAGGAAGCTTAGAAATTTACCTAACCGTAGAGTCGGACACGACTGAGCGATTCCTTTCACTTTCACTTTTCACTTTCCTGCATTGGAGAAGGAAATGGCAACCTGCTCCAGTGTTCTTGCCTGGAGAATCCCAGGGACGGGGGAGCCTGGTGAGCTTCCGTCTATGGGGTCACACAGAGTCGGACACGACTGAAGCGACTTAGCAGCAGCAGCAGGGGAAATACACACAAAGAAATGGCCACACTTTGTAGAGGAAGAGAAGACTTAAAATAGAAATTCTCTAACATAGAATTGTATTTTGTTTCATAAGAGTGCTCACAACTGGTTATGGAAATTAGGAACATCTTCTTGGAAGAGGCAGCATTTGAGATGAGCCCTAAAAGTGATATATAGGCAGGGATGAAGTAAGTACTGGGGCTAATGAGGAAACAGCACAAATCCCTTGGGGCACATTTGAGGTACATGTGGCCAGTTTTGGTTGTTCTACTAACCAGGGAGCACTAGTGGCATTTAGTAAGGGGATAATGATAATAAACATTCTGCAATGATGTGGATAGAAGAATAAGTGATAAGAATGAAACATATGTCAAAGCTATATTACTGAAGGTCTTGAGAGTCATGCTGAAATTTACATGTAAGTAGGTAGATGCCTTCGAGTAGGAAATGGCAACCCACTCCAGTATTCTTGCCTGAGAGGGCTTGGTGGGCTTCAGTCCATGGAGTTTGCAAAGAGTGGGACACAACTGAGCACATGTGAGTGAGGTAGATGCCTGGGAGAGAGCCACAGGTGGAAGGATGCTATGATGGAAGAAAAAATGGGCATAGAATTCAGAAGAACTGGGGTTTAGCTCTAACACTTTAAAATATGAAGATTTAAAATTGGAATATGATTTCTCAAGCCCTACCCTTCGAGACTGTTTTACTTTGATTAATTCTATAGTCCGTGGATGAAATTAGTAAATTTAAATGGGGCTGAGGAAAGGTCAGTCATTTAATGTAGAGGTTCTTAACCTGATGAACCCATGAGTAGAATTCAAGGGTCTGTGAACTTGGATGTGAAAAAAAATTACATCTTTATTTTCACTATCATCTAACTAAAGCATAGCATTTTCTTCCACATTCTTCCAGAATGTAGGCAAAAATATATAGTAATATCAGCAGTACCCAGGACATTGTCAGTAATAGAAATCATACACTCTTTCATGATCATTGTTGATATGGTTATCTTGAAATATTTATAGTACTCTGAAATTACAGTTAGGACTTGCGGCTAGGACTTATTAATGTATTGATAAAGACACAAATCAATTATTTTATATCACAAATTTTAAAATATTTTAATAATTATTCCCCTGATAACTATGTAAGTTTCATTTCTGTTTAAAAATATTTTATTGAGAATGGGTCCATAGACTTTACCAGACTCCCAAAGGATTTAAAGTGAGGAAGTGAAACAAATAGAAAGATAGAAGATTGTGTGGATCATAGGGAAGGCTTGAAAAATGAAGTTGGAGCATTTTGGTGTTGAAGTAAATGGATGCACTTCAGGAGGAGACTGGTGAGAGATGAAAACAGAGCAGCACCTGGAGGCAGGAATGCAGAGTCAACCCCACCCCAATGGGAGATATTCAGATGGAAGGAGGAGTTTCTATCCAGTTCAGTTCAGTCGCTCAGTCATGTCTGACTCTTTGCGACCCCATGAACCGCAGCATGCTAGGCCTCCCTGTCCATCACCAACTCCTGGAGTCTACCCAAACCCATGTCCATCAAATCAGTGATGCCATCCAACCATCTCATCCTTATTGTCCCCTTCTCCTCCTGCCCTCAATCTTTCCCAGCATCATGGTCTTTTCCAATGAGTCAGCTCTTTGCATCAGGTGGCCAAAGTACTGGAGTTTCAGCTTTAGCATCATTCCTTCCAATGAACACTGAGGACTTTAGGATGGGGTGGTTGGATCTCCTTGCAATCCAAGGGACTCTCAAGAGTCTTCTCTTAACACCACAGTTCAAAAGCATCAATTCTTCTGCTCTCAGCTTTCTTCACAGTCCAACTCTCACATCCATACATGACCACTGGAAAAACCATAGCATTGACTAGATGGACCTTTGTTGACAAAGTGATGTCTCTGCTGGTCATAACTTTCCTTCCAAGGAGCAAGCCTCTTAATTTCATGGCTGCAGTCACCATATGCAGCAATCTTGGAGCCCCCCAAAATAAAGTCAGCCACTGTTTCCACTGTTTCCCCATCTATTTGCCATGAAGTGATGGGACTGGATGCCATGATTTTAGTTTTCTGAATGTTGAGCTTTAAGCCAACTTTTTCACTCTGTTGGTTGAATTTAAATGAGAATTTAGTATTGTCAAATGATACTTTCAAACTGTGGAGAAAGCATCCACAGTTTTGGAGAAGACTCTTAAGAGTCCCTTGGACAGCAAGGAGATCAAACCAGTCAATCCTAAAGGAAATTAACTCTGAATGTTCAGTGAAGGACTGATGCTGAAGCTCCAATACTTTGGCCACCTGAAATGAAGAGATGACTCATTGTAAAAGACTCTGATGCTGGGAAAGACTGAAGGCAAAAGGAGAAGAGAGTGGCAGAGGATGAGATGTTTGGATGGCATCACCAACTCAATGAACAGGACCTTGAGCATACTCCGAGAGGGTGAAAGACAGGGAAGCCTAGTGTGCAGCAGTTGGTGGGGTCGAAAAGAGTCAGACACAACTTTGTGACTGAACAACAAGTATTGCCAAAGAAAAATTTGAGTCAATGTGAAGAGAAGACTCAATGGACATGAACTTGAGCAAGCTCCAGGAGTTGGTGAAGGACAGGGAAGCCTGGCATGCTGCAGTCCAAGGAGTCGCAAAGAGTCGGATATGACTGAGGGACTGAACTGAACTGAAGAAAAAAATTACTGAATGCAAAGATGATAATAATAGCATCAACTGCCATGTATTGGGTACTTTACTAAGTATTTTATTAAAATGTATTATTTCCTTAAATCTACACAAAAATCCTGGGAAGTTAATTATTTTTATTACCATCATTTTACAGATGAAGAAACTGATGTGTCAGATATGGTAGTTTGCCAAGTTAGCACAGTTGATAATTTGCAGGGCTGAGGTTTAAACCTCTGGTGATTCCACAGGCTTTCTAGTTTTCCTTGGAAGGTAGTGAGTTAGTGGCTCAAAAGAACCTAGAAGTGGATGCTAGTGAAAATGGCCCAGAGAATGAAGGATGGCTGAGCTGGATGGGAATAAAAGTGGGGCTACCCTTGGAAGAGAAGCCTTTGACCTAACATAGCAGCAATGTGGAAAACTGGGATTAAAGACATGGACAGTTTGAGGAGGTTGAATAAGAGATGAGATGACACGTGACAAATTGGCTTATATTTTACTGGCTTTGCGAATCAGGTTGTTTCAGAAACTGCTAAATAGATGGGAAGTTTACGTAAGATGCTCCTTTTCTCTCTTCCCTTCACGTAGTACATCCTGCTCACCCTGAGGTGAAGAGTCTGATCTTAGTAGCCTTATGAAGTGAGCCTTCTCTTCTTTGCCTGGCCTTCAGACCCCAATTTTCCAGAGACCACAATTGAGAAAGACCTTTTGTTACTATACAATAGAGGGAAAACTCCCAGTGGTAGAAAGCAGACTGAGGACTTTGCAAAATATAGCAAGTTCATGTCTGCTAATATGTTAAGTTATTTGGCCTCCCTAGTTTAAGCAGTGATTTGTTGTTTTCATGCTAATACAAATTCTTGTATTAATAGGAGCATGGTCCTGGGTTTCTTCATCCGCCTGGGAAAAAATTACTTGTTTGATGGTAAACAAAGAACAGAAGAATTGATTCACTGTCCTCGTTTTAAAAAAAGATGGTATGAAGCAATAGTGGAATAATTTTAATTGTAACCCTCTAACACATGCAATCAGTAAGATCATTTGTGTTCTGTTTTTAGGAAATGGAGTATTAAAGAGTACATAGTGCATTAGAAATGCAAAACATGACCGCATGTTCTCAGGATTTTGTCAGTGTTACATGAAAGAGCACTTGTATTGGGATGCTCAGCTCTGAGGGTATTCTCTGTTCAGTGTGTATTTACAGAGATGTATGAATATTTGATTAATGAGTCATGGTCTCTGGAGAAATTTAATAACTGTATTGCTGTACAAAGCCAGGCCCTTAACTGTTAACACAGCTGCCAATAATGTCATTGACACTGCAACCCTTTCTGAATCTAATATATTCTGTGGAGTAAATTCCTTGGTCAAAAAAAGATCTCTGAGAGACATTATTCAGTTATCTGTTTGGAACTTTACTCAATTTACAGGCTCTGATTTGTAAAGATTTTTCCAGTGAAAACAAGCAGTGATATGGAAACTTTAAAATGACCTATTTTAAATGGTTACTTCTCCCAGAAATTAGTTGAAAAATCATTGATAAACAAAAAGTAATTGATAATTCTCTTCAAGATCATCTGTCAGGAATTTAGCAGTAATGTTGTCTTGCTTATCATACAAGAAATACCTACGAGAAGTAGAAACATGAGATACATTTATGATGTAGACATAGATCTCAGATCTATTTGCATGCCATAATCTACATTCATTATTAAACATAATTTAATGCTTTTTCAGGAATTATGGAAGACTAATTTATCCCTTCTTCATCTATTTTTCTGTTTTTAATATCTGTGGAGAAATCAATTCTAACTTTCAAAGTTAGGTAGGTATTTTGTTACCTCATTTAACTGCTTGGGTAACAGGGAGAAATGTCAAAAAAAGATAAATTTAGTGCAGAAGCTTTTGCTGGAAGCTGTAACTGCAGGTGAGAATTATCCATGCTATGCAGAATTTCCTGCAACACTTCTCCTTAGGGCCACAATGCATTATAGCAGACGTATAATGAAGCTGCTATAAAATCTCTGGTAATTAAGGGGGATTTGACAGTAATTGCAACAGTGAATCAACTTAATTATTACCTGCTTCAAAGAGAGCTAACCTGATGTTATAATCTAACCTTTTCTACTTTTAAAATGGGAGATTACACAAGTATATGTAGCATTTAAGAATTAAATCTGTTGAGATAGAATTGCATTAATATACTTCTAATATACATTTTATGCACATGTACACAGCAGCCTCTCAAGGAGAACTAGAATTAGGCTCTCTGTCATCCTCTGAAGTTATCTGGTATGCTCTGAAAATTGAACCAAATCCACACTTCTGATTCAAGTCTGCTTCTCCTCAAGCCCAGACAGATTTACTTTGATTATGCTTTACCTGACTTCCCCAATATAAAGGATGCTTTCTTAATATTAACATGTAAAGAAAAGAAACACCATTATTATTATTACTGTTTGCATTTAGATGACCGTCTCTTAGAATCTCAAATCTCATCAAGAGCAAGAAGCAAGCTGGTATGAAAGTGAAGATGTAGAATCATCTGAAAACTCTTGCATAACTTGGTATATTCAACCCTGGGTACAAAGAACAAGACACCCGAATCTCAACCCAAGTTCTGTCAGTGGTAAAGCTTCTTGTAAACTATATTCTTCTGTTTCCTGTAGACTGCTGTCTTCTTTCTCACAGAAGTGGGGATGGAGAAAGATGAAAGAAGTCAGTGCGATTTTAATGAGTTCATGTCATATACCATGTACTACCAAGGACTTAGAACAATTAATACCTGGTTCCATAATTATGATTTGACCCCCCGTTCCCTGACATACACTGGCAAACTGCCCCTCTCTTTCCTGCTTTTAAGTCATATCTTCATCGGCTTTAGTTTTACCTCTAGCCACATGAATTCTCTATAATTATAAACTTCAGGAGTGTTGTTTGGGAGTGTGAATCTTTTTTTATGGTTTTGTGTTTGCCTTATGTGGCGCCCCAATGATAGGCTGACTCATTTCATAAGAAATGATCGATGAGACATAGATTTGGTACAGTTTGGGGAGTCTTACCTCCACTCTCTTTGCCAATGAACCAGAATTGATTCTCCATCTCGGGCAGCAGGTCTGCTGAGCAGGCCTTGATCATTGATCTTCGTAAGATTCTTCTGGTATGTTGCAAATTCAGCCCGGATTCCCTGAAGAAAGATTGAGAACATGTGTTATATACCTTGTTTTCTAATGTTGCTTCATACCACTAACCAGGCTCCCAATATAACAACCAAATATGTATGGCTAATAATGAATAACTTATTAGGAAAATTAAGCAAAGTGAGTTTTAATTTCAATTTGGTTACTGATTTGGGAAAAATTGTCTAGAACTTCTTTTCCCTTTATTCCTTTACTAGACTGAATTTCAGCTATTCCACGGGATTTCCTAAAACCCAATCCACTTGTTTGTCTGTTGGAAAACTTTTACCAAAGCGGAAGCTCACCTAAGGAGTGGCCTTTGTACAGGCTGTTAGTACAACTTTCCAAAAGTACCTATTTTGTGATCAGGGATCCTCCTGTTCCATGTGAGGCATGGTTGTCTTTAGTTCATGCTCATAACTTTTAATTTACCAGGGATAAGTGGTTTATGTAGGGTTTATCCCTCCGAGTTCTGTCTTTTAGGTGATTCATTCCTTGTTGTAATGAGCAGAGGAGGTCAAAGGGCATGAAATTCAAACTAAATGATTTCTATTTGATAAAAAATGTAACAAGGCATGGAAAGAAGTTGGAATTATTGGTCAGATAAATAATCTTTGACTTACACATCTTGTCTATACACTTGATATAGAAAAGTGAACAAAAGAAACAAAATCTCTGCTCTCGTGGAACTCACATTTAGTTGTAACTTCCATTTACTAAGTGCTTGCTATTCTAGGCACTTTATTTGCATTATCTCATTTTTATGCTATAGACAGAAATCTATGCTTTATAGGGAAGAAACTTGAGACTCAGAGAGATTAGTCAGATTGCCCAAGGCTACCCAGCTGGAAAGTGATTCATTCAGGATTCCACCCCAAATCTATTTGATTCCATAAATGGCTGAAACTGCTCAATTTGGGGATTGTATATGGAATTAATGAACCATATTTTTATTTTCCTAGATATAAGTGAAAACTAACTTTACCACATTTACCAGGCCAAATATTTAC
Organism: Tragelaphus eurycerus; assembly: GCA_935064755.1. Lineage (NCBI taxonomy): Eukaryota > Metazoa > Chordata > Mammalia > Artiodactyla > Bovidae > Tragelaphus > Tragelaphus eurycerus. The sequence continues at coordinate 5,131,090 of CAKXYN010000092.1, read as the reverse complement.
CATATTTTACTATAATCATGTAATAGAGAGCCTTAAGCTTTTATTTTTGCTTGTTTTTTACATATAGACACATATGACACATTAATACCTGTTTCTGACAAAACCCAGAAGTTAGCAAGGTTTCATGAAGATACCTGAAATACAACAGAATTTTCAGTGTTAACATTGTCACTATCAGATGTAAAATAAGCACCAGTAAATTTTGAAGCTATTGTTGTTGTTGTTTAGTTGCTCAGTTGTGTCTGACTCTTTGTGACCTCATGAACTGTAGCCCATCAGGCTCCTCTCTCCATGGGATCTCCCAGGCAAGAATATTGGAGTGGGTTGCCATTTCCTTCTCCAGGGGATCTTCTCAACCTAGGGATCAAAGCTGCATTGCCTGCATTACAGGAAGATTCTTTTACCACTGAACCAATTGGGAAGGACTTTGAAGCTGTTCCCTTCCATGCACAAGCTATTACCTTCTCTCAGTTTCTCTCAGACCTTTCCGGTAAGCTAAACATGTACTAAGTCCTTTTAAACTTTATGAAGAATAGGTATCCTGCATGGTAAAGACAAATTATCTTACTTCTTTGTTCTTATAGAATGATGGAGGGAAAAAAATTAGGATTATGCTTTCTGAGAGGAAGTTAGTTATACAATCACCTCAGTTATTCAAGGATAGAATATTAGATTAAGAATATATTCATTCCTGCCTTGGGCAATATAGAAGGATTTTTTAGTTGACAATAACAAGATAAGCGGGGAAGGCAATGGCACCCCACCCCAGTACTTTTGCCTGGAAAATCCCATGGACAGAGGAGCCTGGTAGGCTCCAGTCCATGGGGTCGCTAAGAGTCGGACACGACTGAGCGACTTCACTTTGACTTTTCACTTTCATGCATTGGAGAAGGAAATGGCAACCCACTCCAGTGTTCTTGCCTGGAGAATCCCAGGGACAGGGGAGCCTGGTGAGCTTCCGTCTATGGGGTCGCACAGAGTCGGACACGACTGAAGCGACTTAGCAGCAGCAGCAGCAGCAACAAGATAAGGGATAACTCATAAGGGATTATGAGTGATCAAGCATGACCTAAAAAATGACGTATGTCTTTGAAAGGTGGCCAAGTTTTAGGAAATTTAAAGATTATCTAGTCCACTATCTTCATTTTACAGATGAGGAAACTGAGGCCCCCAAAGATAAAGTTACTTGCCCAAGTTACACGGCTACACAGGACAGAGCTCTAAGTAGAATCCAGTTTTTTCTTTTAGCTGAGAGAGAATTCGTTTTAGAGTTAATGTTAGGCAATTTGAATATAAAGAGCAGAACATCTACTGATGTCATTTTAAAAGTCTACTCTTATTTAAGTAAATGATTGTTCAACTGACTTTCAAAACTAGAGTCTGGAAAAGAGATGAAGTTCTTCTTATAGAAGTTGCCTTTCCTCTGGTGTCTGGCTTGAGTGTTGATGTAAACTTGGGATAGTGAGTGAGTGAAACCATGAAGAAAGAAAATAGAAAACGATTTTCCCTGGTGGTCCAGTGGGTAAGACTCTGTGCTCCCAATGCAGAGGGCACCAGTGTGATCCCTGATCAGGGAACTAGATCCCACATACCACAATTAAAGATCCCACATGCTGCAATGAAGACCTTAGATCCCCTGTGCCACAACTAAGACCTGGAGCAGCCAAATAAATATTTTAAAGAATTCCTCTTAAAAAAAAAAGAAACCTAATAGCAGAGGGAATCAATCTGAGCTCCTTTGAAAAATTCTACCCCTTCCTCCCAATTCATATCTTGGCTTTTTGTGTTATTGTTATTGAGTCACTTCTGCAAGAGGCATAGGAATATGGATGATAACTCCCAGTTGCCATAACTTCAAAAGGAGGGTAAGATACGAGAAAAAATGAATGGAGATCTTTAATATAAAATCTGTTTCAGTTATCTATTGCCATGTAACATATCACCTGAATATATCATGCCTTAACGTAAGAACCATGTTATTCCTGATGGTTCTGCAGGTGGATTGAGCTCAGCTACAAGGTTCTTCTGCTCCTCATGGTGAAGCTCCAGTCAGCTATGTCTTGGACTAGAACAACCAAAATGGTCTCTTACTTCTAAGACCACTCTCAAGTTATCTCTTGTCATTCTAACCTGAACTTCTTAGTGCCTGGCAACACTTAAGAAAGCACAAGTGTGGTAGCTTCTGGGCCTTCTCAAAGCTCATACCAGAATCTTGCTAAGTTCTGCTAAGTTCTATTGAGCAAAAGCAACTCAAAAGACCAGCTCAGATTCACAGCTAGAGGAAATACAATCCATTTACTGAGGAGAAAAATGGCAAAGAATTTTGTGACCATCTTTAATCCATTAGAATCTCGTGTCTAGATCTCAGTTTTTGTTTCTCAATCAATCTTATATCTCAACTTTTTTACCATCTTAATGTCCATATCAAACACTCAACAAGTGCCAGTATTTCCTAAGCTCAGCCAATAATCTGCCTCTTTCCTCGGTTTCCCCCAAAGACAAAGAAATTCACAGACATACACGACTTAGGAAAATGCTAAGATTATGATGTGAAAGCCTAGATTTCAGAGATTACAAAAAGATCCCTAATGATCTGCATGAGAATGAAAGTGAATTTTCCAGCCCTCTGTACTCTCTAGGGGTATAAAAACAAGGCCTCAAATCCTAGGAAAGTTAAGTTTTGGAATGAAAAGAAATATGAACATGTAAGAGTGAGCCAGAGAGAGAATTTTGGCTGGGAATTTAGATGTGTAATTTGGTTCAGCAAGAAGACCCAATCCATTTTCCCTTTGGCTGCTGCATTGTGATTTCTCTAATAGAGTCTGAATTTAGAGAATCATCTCTTCTGACCAGGTACTCCTCTGCCAGGACAATGGAAAGTGCCAAACTACCACGGTGGTGATGGCCAACTTGACATAGAGATATTGGAAAAATAGGAATAAGGGATCAGCTTTGATTTCCCTAAACTTTATTTAAAAAAAAATACTTACAAAGGCACTACACACAAGCACTCAGTCTGCTTTTCTGCTGAAAAGGCAGTGATTGCACTGCCAGCAGGACCCTCTTAGTGAAGCATGTAGACAATGGTGGGAATGAGTGTTATGGAGTGGATTACACTGCAAAGACAGCAATGTGATTTTGAATCCTCTTTTCCCTGAAGGTACCAGCAGAATCACCAAGAGGCCGCCTCTTCCCCCTCGAATGAGATACAGCAGTTTATCATGTCAGATTACGCCACGGAGGGTTAAAGCCTATAGGGCTTCTGGCTGTCAGGAACAGGATTTCATATTGGGGCCCCTCGGGCCATATGGAGGAAGACTAAGAAATTCATTCTCCTTTCCCCATTGTCTAGCATCTTGTCTCCTTTTCCCAAAATCCTAGTCTCCTCTTGACCAACCTTATAGCCCAAGTCCAAATCATGTCTTTGAAATAAGCATTGTAAGATTTTCCTCTTATCCATCAAGAGAAGGTTACCAATCATGTCTGAATAAATTTAGCAAAAAGAAATATAAAGGAATGGGTTTTTATCTTAATTTATAAGTTTTGATAAGCTTCCACAAACTTAGGAAACTGTCTTTTAACATTTGGAACAATTCTGTGAAAAGAATTTCAAATTACTTCTGCCTAATAGAGAATAATCTATAGAGGCAGCATCATGAGAGAAAAATATACATATGGAATTCTTTTGTAAGCTACTATATTAAGATTCCCTTCACCGCTCCTATTGGAGTTCATCACCACCTATTTCAGATTTTGCTCGTATTAATTATTTCATTGTAAAAATCTTTTGTATCTATTTTCTGAATTGCTATGTTGTCTATAAATATTTAGTGATAATTCATGATTGGGTTGTATTTACCCCTGTAGTTATGTATTACAAATGAAAAGGCAGCATCTGCTGAGATTAAAAGTGGCCGCATTTTCACTGGAGCTTAATTAAATGCCAAAATTTATCTACATTAACAACAAAGTAGTGAAATTTATTGATCAATTCACATGATATAAGTTGACAAATGGCTTAAGCAATTTCCATAATTTTCTACACGTGTTAAAATTTGTAATGAAAAAGAACACTATATTAACATTAAATGAGAAATGAAAGGGAGGTTTTGTACTGGGGCCAGTGCCCTGGAGCAGTGTACTTTGTTTTCCGGGCCCTGTCCAGGCTTGCTGTTTGAGCTGTGTACAGATGGGTCTCTGACAGTCCTACAGCTGTTCTCCTAATTGTCCATTAAGTGTTCTATTGATTCTCTGATTCAAAGTACATGTCTTTCAGCTCAAGCTATCCTGTGAAGTGGCAGACACATTCCTTGTAGAATGACAGAGCTGCTTAAAACCTAAAAATGTGGTCTGCCAGTTTCAATTGAGGATCCTGCTTTCAAAGGAGAAGGCTTGGTTAAAGGCCCTTTGTAATAGCTGGTTAGGTTTTATTTTCTAAACTTTTAGCATCAATCAATTAAAGCAGCAGCAGCACGAAGAGTTTTAATTCCTGGTTAAGCATGTACAGATTGCACCTGGCTGATTCAGGGTAGTGTGAGGCGATTGGGATTGGTAATAGAAGATCAGCCTTCTTTAACTGTATGTAGATTTTTTTTCCCCTTGCGCACCTGACATACGCAAAGTCATTTTCATTTGACTTGCAAGTTCACTTTTAGCATTTTTTAAAAAATTGAGATCATCTGCAGTTCTAGATTATGCCAGTCAGAAGCCTGTTTAAAATCACCTTTCTTTAATCTGGAAAGTGAAAGATAAGATGCATATCTGTTGCGAGGACCATAAATCTTCAGAGAAACAAATAACCATAGATAAAACTGTAAAAGTTATTTAGTTCTTCACTGGAAGAGGTTTATTAATCTAAAATTTCCAGTCCACTGTGTCATGATTTGGTTAGCACTCTGTATCTCATTTTGTGCAATGGTACCTCAAGCAAAGAGCTGATCGCTTCAGAGTTTGAACATGATCAGTTGTGTAGTTAAGTGCAAGGACTAAAACAAATGCCGCTCTCCGAGAAAAGTTCCAAACTCTAGTTTAGTTTGCCTCCAATGCTATTCGCTTTCTTTTCTTAATGAGATGATACATTCTAATGTTTTTACCACTTCGGTTTAGCTGTTAATTGCTTTCTAATATAATATTTCAATAGGAAGCAGTCTTATTATCTAGTAATCTTCCCATATAAATGAAATGAACAAATAATGTTTGTGGCCTCCTGTGTGTCAATTTAATTAGGAGCAACCCTAATGGCCCTAATTACAATTGAAGTTCTCTAGTGTGATTTTAGGTATTAAGTCTTGAGATTCATCTAGATTTTTAAAGGGGAAAAAGACTGTCATACACACTTACTTAAATATGTTTAATGTATTAAATATACATGTTTAAATGTGTAAAAATGAAAAACATAGATTAAGAAAAATCACATTAAAGGAATTAAAAACTGCTCTGTTTTTCACCATTAGCTGTTCATTCTTTCTTTTTTTTTTTTTTTTAATATCTCCTTTGTATCCTTTTGAAGAATACTCTTCTTTTCCTCTCATTATTGTTGGTAAGGGAGCATGGCCACTAAACCAGTGTTCGCCTTGTCAAAAGCAAGTGATTTGTATCCTGATGCTCTGTCTGAAGGTGGACTCTTTGCTCTGACCCTCCCAGCCCATAAGCCTCCACACTGTAGTGTCTTAAGTAGGGAGTGAGTGACCCACAGTAAAACTGCTGAAACAAGGAGACAGAATTTATGTACTTAAAATGTTTTTCTAGTGTAATGTGTTTGGGATTTGGAAGCATTAGGAGTCGCATAGTCTATTTGCTTTTAAAAATATGTATTTTGAAATTACCTAAAATAGGTAAATGAGTGGAATATAGGGTACATGTTCTAGAATCAAATCTGAATTTAAGCATTTGTATTTTTTTCAGAATATGGAAACTTCAAGCAAAATGTCCTTTTACCAAAGGATGATGAACCCCCATATATGCTTTTTCTTGGGAAACAAGTGAAAAATCTATTTCTAACATAGTAATAAGTATATATTGATACCTGCAAAACATTATGTGAATCTGGTTAGACACCAGCACTTTCAATTACACTGTTAGCCAGTTTTTAAAAAAGATTTTTAGAAGCTTTCAACGGTAGACTTTTGTCTTGTTGAATGAACTTCAGCTACACTAAATTTTAAGTAAATTTGTGATGACTGAGCAATATACATTGGCTGAGCTAGAATCCAATAACCCACAGGACAAATTAATTTTCAACAAAAAGGGCAGAAACCTCAAGTGCCATGAGTATATGGAGTCTCATTCTATCTCTCTGGAGCCATTTTTGCAAATCACTACAGCTATTCATAATCTAAATCAGTCTCCTTTAGCAGCAGAAAGATCTTTTTTCATGACAAAACAGAAGATGACATTCATTAGTGCCTAACTTGCATAAGCTACCTTAAATTTATTGGTGCTCTTCTACTTATCTGAGTAAGAATTCCTTTGTCTACAGCTATAGGAAAATTCCAGTTGTACTACTTAAAAAATAAATTGTCACTTTTATCAGAACTTTTGGCAGTTTACTTTATTTTAGAAGTAAAACTGGTGGTTAAGGTTTTAAGACTTCCAATGGGCGTTGTTTCAATCATATTTAATAGGTGCCTAGGATAGTAACAGGATTATGTATCAGCTTCTCGGCTGCAAAAAAAAAAAAAAAAAAAGCCACATTTTCATCCATGCACTGCTGGAAAGGTGTATGGGGGAACCAACCTTTGTGGTGGTGGATATGGCGAAATACATCATCTTTCCTGCCAGTTATGGACACACGTAAAACCAACCAACCTGTTTGCTCATGTATTCAAGGGCTATGTGTGATTTTAAAAGGGTCAAAATGCTTATAAAATATGATTTTGAAAGGTTCCATAAACTGTTCTAAGCCTTTTTACCTAAGAAAAAGCCCAATCAAGGGGAAGCTTAGTCTTATATTCACAATCTTCTGATTAGAACCCTTTTTTTTGCTCTTCAAATTTCCCTTTCAATTTATAAGAACCAGGCTTGGATCTGTGTGGAAAAATTATGTGGTAGCTATATCATTAGGACCTTTTTTTTCTTTTTGCTTTTTGTCCACTCCTGCCTCCATCCATGCTGGTTAAAAAGAAATAACGAAAAAGTGAGTATACTTAAATTTTGCAATGACAGTTTTTGTTTTCTCCTGAAAATCAGATGTTTGGCCTGATGAGACAGTGAGGAGAATTATCCAGCAAGAGTTATTTTGGCAGGGCAAAATGGCATTTTGGTGCATCTATGTAGAGCAGGAGAACATGGGAATGTGCCTTGATTGAAGCTGGCTTGGCTATGGGTTTATGGTGTGTAAGATTCTGTGTCTACATAGCATCTCTAATGCCTGAATTCACATCTCTGTCTGTTGCTAGTCATCGTTTAACTCAGATAGTGACATTGAGGCAAGACTTGGCTATGACCTGGAATGAAGGGAGAACTGAATATTACTCCAAGTGGTGTGGTCCATCAGTTGGAAGATGTCTTCTACTTTGATTACAACAACAACAACAAAACAGTCATTTTAACAGGGAATTGTGGGAATTTGGGATTTAAGGGAGACGAGAAAAGGGCGCTTAGGGATAATTTCTAATTACATATTTGCATGAGGCTTTCAGAGGCTGATCTTTGTTGTCTTGGTTTTCCTCCTCCTTCACTGCTCCTTCTAAAGTTCCTCCTCCTCTTTAATCTGTAAGTGTTGGGGTGCCCTAGAACTTAGTCCTTAGTCTTTTTTTCTTCTCTCCTTGATGATTTCCTCCAGGTTTGTGACTCTAAATAATTATATGGTGGCTATTTCCAAATGTATAACTCCAGCTTGATCCTCTCCCCTTAACAAGTTGCCTTACATCTCCAGCTGCGTATCTAGTGGGCATCTCAAATGTATCAGTAATATACATTTGATCTGATCTCTCCTTCCCACCCCCAGGCTCCCCCCATCCCTGACCAAACAAGCTGTGTCCTTCACAATCTTCTGTCTCAATAAAGAGCAGTTCTAGCTACTCACTTGCTCAGGCCAAAACCCAGGAAGTTATCCTTGACTCCTCTCTTTCTCTTTCTCATGTCTTGTGTCAATTCCATCAACAAATCCTGCCATCTCCAGGGTTGGAAAGATCCCCTGGAGAAGGGAATGGCTGCCCACTCCAGTATTCTTGCCTGCAGAATTCCATAGACAGAGGAGCTGGGCAGGCTACAGTCCATGGGGCCGCGAAGAGTTGGACACGACTAAGCAAATTTCACATGCATATAAACTTGTTGCCAGTATCTTCTCTGACCACCTCATTGAAGACTGACACCCTCCTGTCCCCACATCCACATCAAGCTCTTCCTAGTTCTGTTCTCTGTTTCATCTTTCTCCACAGCACTTATCATTAGCTGTCATTCTATATATTTTATTTGTCTGTATATTGTGTCTTTCCTTATAGAATGTAAATTCCTAGAGAGCATGTTTTGTTTACTGTTAGATTCCTAGTACCTAGAACAGTGCCTCTAACATATTAGACCTCAACAGATATTTGTTGAATGAGTGAACAAAGTGCTTAGAGTAGTTCCTAGCACATAATGAGTACTCAATACATATGAACTATTATTTTAAACTTGTCATGGTGCATAGTATATGATAACTACAAGCAAGGAAGCTACTTATACATATTAATGATTCTAAAACTCTGTACAATAGTGCTCTTTTATTATTTCCTTTTAGTGTTAAAATATCCCTTTTGAAATATCCCAGTGCTTAGCATCATGCTTTGTACACCCTCGGTAAATGTTTAATAAAATGAGTGGTTCAGCTTCGAATTGAGAATATCCTCTTTAGAAGGCCAAGGCTAGAAATTCAGTGTTCTTTGGGATCAGTTTCCTAATTAAGTCTTTTCAAGACAAAAGCAATAAGGATACCAGAAATTTACAGGTTAGAATTTCCCCTTCTTTCATTCTAAGACTTTGTTCTTAGCCCTGGGTCCTTTTCATTTAATTTAAAATTACAGGGCAATTTCAATAGTTTCACTTTGTTTTTCATTGTAGAACTTGGTGTCCATGTGTATGATAATACAAAGCCCAATGTCATAGCAAATGATAGACATGTTCATGAAGATCCCTTTGCCATGTCAGTTCAACATATACAGAGATTTACTGTGCTAAGTTTTAGGGATTTGTAGATGAATATTACTTGGTTCTGCCTTTGAGGAACCCAAGAACAATGGAGAAGACAAACACATAAATAATTATATTTCAATACAGTGTAATAAATGCTGTAAGAGAACCATATGCAGAGGTATGCCATGCTATGCTATGCTAAGTCATTTCAGTCGTGTCCGACTCTGTGCGACCCCATAGACGGCAGCCCACCAGGCTTCCCCGTCCCTGGGATTCTCCAGGCAAGAACACTGGAATGGGTTGCCATTTCCTTCTCCAATGCATGAAAGTGAAAAGAGAAAGCGAAGTCGCTCAGTCATGTCCGACTATTAGCAACCCCATGGACTGCAGCCTACCAGGCTCCTCCATCCTTGGGATTTTCCAGGCAAGAGTACTGGAGTGGGGTGCCATTGCCTTCTCCAATGCAGAGGTATCAGATCAGATCAGATCAGATCAGTCGCTCAGTTGTGTCCGACTCTTTGCGACCCCATGAACCGCAGCACGCCAGGCCTCCCTGTCCATCACCAGCTCCCGGAGGTCACTCAGACTCGCATCCATCGAGTCAGTGATGCCATCCAGCCATCTCATCCTCTGTCGTCCCCTTCTCCTCCTGCCCTCAATCCCTCCCAGCATCAGAGTCTTCTCCAATGAGTCAACTCTTCGCATGAGGTGGCCAAAATACTGGAGTTTCAGCTTTAGCATCATTCCCTCCAAAGAAATTCCAGGATTGATCTCCTTCAGAATGGACTGGTTGGATCTTCTTGCAGTCCAAGGGACTCTCAAGAGTCTTCTCCAACACCACAGTTCAAAAGCATCAATTCTTCGGCGCTCAGCCTTCTTCACAGTCCAGCTCTCACATCCATACATGACCACAGGAAAGACCATAGCCTTGACTAGGCGAACCTTTGTTGGTAAAGTAATGTCTCTGCTTTTGAATATGCTATCTAGGTTGCTCATAACTTTCCTTCCAAGGAGTAAGCGTCTTTTAATTTCATGGCTGCAGTCACCATCTGCAGTGATTTTGGAGCCCAGAAAAACAAAGTCTGACCCTGTTTCCACTGTTTCCCCATCTATTTCCCATGTAGTGATGGGACCAGATGCCATGATCTTCGTTTTCTGAATGTTGAGCTTTAAGCCAACCCTTTCACTCTCCACTTTCACTTTCATCAAGAGGCTTTTTAGCCCCTCTTCACTTTCTGCCATAAGAGTGGTGTCATCTGCATATCTGAGGTTATTGATATTTCTTCCGGCAATCTTGATTCCAACTTGTGTTTCTTCCAGTCCAGCATTTCTCATGATGTACTCTGCATATAAGTTAAATAAACATGGTGACAATATGCAGCCTTGACGTACTCCTTTTCCTATTTAGAACCAGTCTGTTGTTCCAAGACCAGTTCTAACTGTTGCTTCCTGACCTGCATACAGATTTCTTAAGAGGCAGATCAGGTGGTCTGGTATTCCCATCTCTTTAAGAATTTTCCATAGTTTATTGTGATCCACACAGTCAAAGGCTTTGGCATAGTCAATAAAGCAGAAATAGATGTTTTTCTGGAACTCTCTTGCTTTTTCCATGATCCAGCGGATGTTGGCAATTTGATCTCTGGTTCCTCTGCCTTTTCTAAAACCAGCTTGAACATCAGGAAGTTCACGGTTCACATATTGCTGAAGCCTGGCTTGGAGAATTTTGAGCATTACTTTACTAGCGTGTGAGATGAGTGCAATTGTTCGGTAGTTTGAGCACTCCTTGGCATTGCCTTTCTTTGGGATTGGGATGAAAACTGACCTTTTCCAGTCCTGTGGCCACTGCTGAGTTTTCCAAATTTGCTGACATATTGAGTGCAGCACTTTAACAGCATCATCTTTCAGGACTTGGAATAGTTCCACTGGAATTCCATCACCTCCACTAGCTTTGTTCGTAGTGATGCTTTCTAAGGCCCATTTGACTTCACATTCCAAGATGTCTGGCTCTAGGTCAGTGATCACATCATCATGATTGTCTAGGTCTTGGAGCTCTTTTTTGTACAGTTCTTCTGTGTATTCTTGCCACCTCTTCTTAATATCTTCTGCTTCTGTTAGGTCCACACCATCTCTGTCCTTTATCGTGCCCATCTTTGCATGAAATGTTCCTTTGGTATCTCTGATTTTCTTGAAGAGATCCCTAGTCTTTCCCATTCTGTTGTTTTCCTCTATTTCTTTGCATTGATCACTGAAGAAGGCTTTCTTATCTCTTCTTGCTATTCTTTGGAACTCTGCATTTAGATGTTTATATCTTTCCTTTTCTCCTTTGCTTTTCACTTCTCTTCTTTTCACAGCTATTTGTAAGGCCTCCCCAGACAGCCATTTTGCTTTTTTGCATTTCTTTTCCATGGGGATGGTCTTGATCCCTGTCTCCTGTACAATGTCACGAACCTCATTCCATAGTTCATCAGGCACTCTATCTATCAGATCTAGGCCCTTAAATCTATTTCTCACTTCCACTTTATAATCATAAGGGATTTGATTTAGGTCATACCTGAATGGTCTAGTAGTTTTCCCTACTTTCTTCAATTTCAGTCTAAATTTGGCAATAAGGAGTTCATGGTCCGAGCCACAGTCAGCTCCTGGTCTTGTTTTTGCTGATTGTATAGAGCTTCTCCATCTTTGGCTGCAAAGAATATAATCGATCTGATTTCGGTGTTGACCATCTGGTGATGTCCATGTATAGAGTCTTCTCTTGTGTTGTTGGAAGAGGGTATTTGCTATGACCAGTGCATTTTCTTGGCAAAACTCTATTAGTCTTTGCCCTGCTTCATTCCGTATTCCAAGGCCAAATTTGCCTGTTACTCCAGGTGTTTCTTGACTTCCTACTTTTGCATTCCAGTCCCCTAGAATGAAAAGGACATCTTTTTTGGGTGTTAGTTCTAAAAGGTCTTGTAGGTCTTCATAGAACCGTTCAACTTCAGCTTCTTCGGCGTTACTGGTTGGGGCATAGACTTGGATTACTGTGACATTGAATGGTTTGCCTTGGAAACGAACAGAGATCATTCTGTCATTTTTGAGATTGCATCCAAGTACCGCATTTCGGACTCTTTTGTTGACCATGATGGCTACTCCATTTCTTCTGAGGGATTCCTGCCCACAGTAGTAGATATAATGGTCATCTGAGTTAAATTCACCCATTCCAGTCCATTTTAGTTCGCTAATTCCTAGAATGTCGACATTCACTCTTGCCATCTCTTGTTTGACCACTTCCAATTTGCCTTGATTCATGGACCTGACATTCCAGGTTCCTATGCAATATTGCTCTTTACAGCATCGGACTTTGCTTCTATCACCAGACACATCCACAGCTGGGTATTCTAGGAAGGGATGACTAACTTTGGGAGATGGTGAGAGTTGGAGAGAAGATTGACAAAGGCTTCTTAATGGTTGTGCCTAAGCAAAGCTATTATGTACAAAAAAATGTAAACATGAATTATTATAGTGAGTGAAGTGGGGGCTGGAGAGGAAGGAGGCATTTCAGAGAGAGGGAACAGCATGCAAAGGCACAAAGATGTGTAACAGCCTTAGGTACCAGAAAATCGCAAGTAGTTTGGCGTCATTGAAGCACAAGGGGTGTGTGTGTGTGTGTGTGTGTGTGTAGGGGGTGCTGCCATGTGTGGAAAGTCACAGAACATGAGGCTGCAGGGCCTTTCATGCAATATTAAGAGCTCCCATGTGGTCAGTGGGGGGCTATTCAAACCAGAAGCCAAGTTCTAAAAACTACTCTCCTTGCTCTACAGATGGTGTACTGAGAAGATAAGAGTGGAAGGAAGGAGGCTACTTAGGAGGCTATTGAAAAAGCCCTAGGGTAAGATGATGATGGCTTGAACTAAAGCAGTGCTACTGGGGAATGGAGAAGAAGAAAGGGCTTTTGAGACTTAGGAAAAACAAATTTGATTGATTGCACTTAGGAGGTGTAAGGATGAAAAATATCTATTTGCTTCATAAAAATACATTTCGTATCCCCAGATTCTAAATATTTTTATTTTATTTTTAATTGAAGTATATTTGATTTGCAATGTTGTTTCAATCTCTGCTGTATAGCAAAGTGACCCAGTTATACACATCTATACATTCTTTTTTATATTCTTTCCCAATATGGTTCATCACAGGATGTTGAATATAGTTCCCTGTGCTATACAGTGGCACCTCATTGCTTATTCATTCTATATATAATAGTTTGCATCTACCAACCCCAAGCTCTCAGTCCATCCGTCTCATTTCCCCCATTGCCCCTGGCAACCACAAATCTGTTCTCTATGTCTGGGAGTCTGTTCCCAGTTTTATAGATAGGTTCATTTGTACCATATTTTAGATTCCACATATAAGTGATATCATGAAGGCAATGGCACCCCACCCCAGTACTCTTGCCTGGAAAATCCCATGGACAGAGGAGCCTGGTAGGCTGCAGTCCATGGAGTCTCAAAGAGTTGGACATGACTGAGCGACTTCACTTTCACTTTTCACTTTCATGAATTGGAGAAGGAAATGGCAACTCACTCCAGTGTTCTCGCCTGGAGAATCCCAGGGGCGAGAGAGCCTGGTGGGCTGCCGTCTATGGGGTCATACAGAGTCGGACACGACTGAAGTGACTTAGCAGCAGCAGCAGCATGTGGTATTTGTCTTTCTTTTTCTGATTTACTTAATATGATAATCTCTAGTTACGTCCATGTTGCTGCAAATGGCATTATTTTGTACTTTTTCATGGCTGAGTAGTACTCCATTATATATATATCAGATCAGATCAGTCGCTCAGTCGTGTCTGACTCTTTGCGACCCCATGAACTGCAGCACGCCAGGCCTCCCTATCCATCAACAGCTCTCGGAGGTCACTCAGACTCACATCCATCGAGTCAGTGATGCCATCCAGCCATCTCATCCTCTGTCGTCCCCTTCTCCTCCTGCCCCTAATCCCTCCCAGCATCAGAGTCTTCTCCAATGAGTCAACTCTTCGCATGAGGTGGCCAAAATACTGGAGTTTCAGCTTTAGCATCATTCCTTCCAAAGAAATCCCAGGGCTGATCTCCTTCAGAATGGACTGGTTGGATCTCCTTGCAGTCCAAGGGACTCTCAAGAGTCTTCTCCAACAGCATCTCTCAAAAGCATCAATTCTTCCGCGCTCAGCCTTCTTCACAGTCCAGCTCTCACATCCATACATGACCACAGGAAAGACCATAGCCTTAACTAGGCGAACCTTTGTTGGCAAAGTGATGTCTCTGCTTTTGAATATGCTATCTAGGTTGGTCATAACTTTCCTTCCAAGGACTAAGCGTCTTTTAATTTCATATATATATAATGTTTATATATATATAAACATACACACACACATATATATACCACAACTTCTTTATCTACTCCTCTGTCAATGGACATTTAGATTATTTTCATCTCTTGGCTATTGTGAATACTGCTGCAATGCACATAGAGGTGCATGTTATCTTTTTGAATTATAGTTTTGTTCAGGTATAGTCCCAGAAGTGGGATTGCTGGACTCAGATTCTAAATAAGCTAGAGCCTCATCATTTGCTGAGAAGGTGCATTCTGAGAATGAAGCTATGGCAGGTCTCTGCACCCCACAGGTTCATGGAAGAGCTGGATTCCTCTGGAGTTACATATCCAGAACTGAATGGTTGGTTTCCAAGGCCGAGAACCTTAACCTGGTGTTTAAAAGCTATAGGGAGTCTCAGAGGTCATTTAGTTGAAGCTTCTACTTAATGCAAGAACAATTTCTTGCATTAAGGATTCTGGACACAAGATCATCCAGCCTCAGTTTGAAATCCACTTTTAGAGAGGAGGATTTTGCCACTCCTTAAGGCAGCAGTTTTTATCTTTGAACAGTTCTATTAGAAAGTTTTGTTTATACTGCGCCAAAAGTGTGTTAGTTGCTCAATCGTGTCCGACTCTTTGTGACCCCATGGACGGTAGCTCACCAGGCTCCTCTGTCCATGGAATTCTCCAGGCAAGAATACTGGAATGGATTGCCATTTCCTTCTCCAGGGTAGCTTCCTGACCCAGGGATGAAACCTGGGTCTTCTGCATTTCAGGCAGATTCTTTACTGTTTGAGTCACCAACTGGCCCTCTAATCTTTGGGTCTGATTATATCTCATAATGCCACACAGGTGTGTTTCTCTTTCAAGAAGTCTTACTCAGAAATTAAAGATAACTTTAATTTCTTTGTGGGACATGGTTTCTGGACTCCTTATATCTTGTTTGTGTGCCTGGAAACAAGTGTGAACTATTGGTGTTCTTATCAGAAGCAGCACCAACAACCTGTCATCATTCAGTGGGCCTATTCCTACAATGTGGAGGGCCAACTGTACTACACTATTTTATACGAGGGATTTGAGCATGTACAGATTGTAGTATCCGTGAGGGTTTCTGGAGTCAATCCCCTGCATATACCAAGGGACTACTACACTATCCATAAGAGCCCGGTGGTCTGGACATGTATTTTCATTATGTAGTCTGAGGTTCTGGGGAAGGCAATGGCACCCCACCCCAGTACTTTTGCCTGGAAAATCCCATGGACAGAGGATCCTGGTAGGCTCCCGTCCATGGGGTCGCTAAGAGTCGGACATGACTGAGCGACTTCACTTTCACTTTTCGCTTTCATGCATTGGAGAAGGAAATGGCAACCCACTCCAGTATTCTTGCCTGCAGAATCCCAAGGACAGGGGAGCCTGGTGAGCTTCTGTCTATGGGGTCGCACAGAGTCGGACACGACTGAAGCGACTTAGCAGCAGCAGTCTGAGGTTCACAGGTGTTTTAGTAGCCAAATCATTAGCACCTGCTGAGTTTCTGGCCACCCAAACCCCCAAGGTAAGTCTAAGAAAGACTTACCTTGTCAGTCTTATTCAGTTCAACTGATTTTTTAAAAAATATCTCTTTTTATTTATTTGTCTGTGCTTAGTTGCTGCACACAGGATCTTTGTTGAACTTTGCATGTGAACTCTTAGTTGCAGCATGTGAGATCTAGTTCCCTGACCAGGAATTGAACCCAGGCTCCCTACATTGGGAGTGCAAAGTCTTAGCCACTGGACCACCAGGGAAGTCCCAGTTCAACTGATTTTGAGAATTTATATGCAGGACTTTTGAGAATACATTCCTGTGAAATTTCTCCTTCTTAGGTTTGTAGCCCCAGACTTTGTCTGCGATGGAAATTTACTGGTTCAAGACTCAAGACGATCATGTTAACCAGGCTTTTAGTTTGACAAGTGTTCCTGGAGGTTAATCTCTAACTCCATCCCCTCCTCACCTTCAAGGGTTTATATTCCTTTCTTGTCTTGACCTTTTCCTGATTCCAGAGCAGCTCTGCAACTTTAATTGATGGTTTGTTCTGCTGCAGCAGCTGATGAGACCCCACCTGTTGCCCCGGAGCCTCTGTTGCTGTGCCACTACCCTGCTGTCGCTCCGGGTGAGAACAGCCGACTTGGGTATGTCTTTGGAGTTTGTCCCTCCCCTGTGCACTGCTCACCCCCACATTGTTGATGACACTGTTATCATTCCTTTTGCTTCTAGTCATCCTAGTCCTTCCCCTGCCCCAGCAGGCCCTGCACTCAGACTGGGAAGACCCCCAAGGATCACACTTCTTATATGTCACAGAGGAAGGCATACCTTGTGTACGTATGTGTACGTGTTCTAACACCCCATCTGTGTTACAGACCTTATTTATTTTGCCCTATATTTATGTTCTTTCACAGACTCTCTAACTCACCCCTTTGGCTACCTGATGCAAAGAACTGACTCATTTGAAAAGACCCTGATGCTGAGAAAGATTGAAGGCGGGAGGAGAAGGGGACGACAGAGGATGAGATGGTTGGATGGCATCACCGACTCAATGGACATGAGTTTGAGTAAACTCTGGGGGTTGATGATGGACAGGAAGGGCTGGCATGCTGCAGTCCATGGGGTCACAAAGAGTCAGACATGACTGAGCGACTGAACTGAACTAACTCACCCCAGGATTCTTTCCAGGCTGAGAGAGAAGACAATATAGGTAGAGAGCAACAGTCACCAGCTCTGATGAGGGCTTGACATAGAATTGGAGCTCAGTACCCAGAGCATATCACCCCAAATTGTCACTTGCCCCCAGTCCTCCACCAGCGCCTCTACCTCTAGCTACAGAAAATGAAGTCTGCACACCCCTCCTTGGTTCTCCCCTTTCAGCGCCCTTCATGAGGAGCTGAAGAACAGCCTTTGTCGCCTAGAGTTAGGCCAAGAGTCTGTCCTGGAAGTGAAGACCAGCTCTAACCTCTATACTCTTTTTGGGGTTTTGCCTCTTCACACAGGTGGGGTTTGCCCTGGTGGCTCTCATTGGCCAAATTCTGAGGCAAATTTCCAGAATTACTACTCCCTTTTGTGAGACTTCTCCCATGTCTTTTATTGAATATGTATGCTTCATTGGACCTAAGGAACTTGCATTTGGAGGTTTGGTCCTGTCTGTAGAACCTTTTACACCTAAGCAGTTGTGACTTAACCTCCTTTAGCATAGCCTCCCCTCTCTACAAAATGAGGAAGATAACACCCTTTATTCCCTCAAAGGATTTCTTAAGGACCAAATGGAACACTCTATGTATTTTACAAGTTTTAAGGAATTGTGCAGGAATTATTATTATAATAGAATTGTCCACGGTCCAAACTAGTTGTAAAGGTTTAACTCAGGCTGCTGGAAAATATGTTACCAGTGGGAGGGAAGGGGACTTCCCTGGTAGCTCAGACGGTAAAGCATCTGCCTGCAATGCGGGAGACCTGGGTTCTATCCCTGGGTCGGGAAGATCTCCTGGAGAAGGAAATGGCAACCCACTCCAGTACTCTTGCCTGGAAAATTCCATGGATGGAGGAGCCTGGTAGGCTACAGTCCATGGGATTGCAGAGTTGGACACAACAGCAATTTCACTGGCACTGGAGGAAAGGGACTTCCCAGGGGACACTAGCGGTAAAGAATCTGCTTGCCAATGCAGGAGACATAAGAGATGTGGCTTAAGTCTCTGGGTCAGGAAGATCCCCTGGAGAAGGACATGACAACTCACTCCGATATGCTTGCCTGGGGAATCCATGGACAGAGGAGACTGTCTGGCTACGGTCCACAGAGTCTCAAAGAGTCGGACACGACTGAAGTGACTTAGCAATGTGAGGAAGGCAGCTAGTCCCTTGGGAGCTATAAAACTGTCACAGGATCAGAATCTTCAAATTTTAGGGTAGATGGGATCTCACAGATCACTTGGTCCAACCCCCTCACTTTGCTGATGAAAAATCACAAGAGAGAGAAGCAGGGGACTTGCCTTGAGGTTTGTTTGGGTCAGAGGATCCACAGAGAAATAATCCTCAAAGCTGGAGAAGGTGGGAGGTCAGCCAGCTATCCAGAAGTGAGTTCAGTCTTTCCCCAGGTCAGGGACACTACCCATCTTTCTACCAAGTGGATGGTTTTTTAACCTCTTCTCTTATCTTTGAGAGCAATGTCAGGCTTCCTCTGTCTCAAAGGTTCCTCAGAGTCCCACCTGTGTCCCTTTAGTGATTGACTTTCCCAAGAAAGCATAACCATGTTGTTGTGTCTCAGCCGCTCTGCTGTGCAGGGAATGAGGGTTCCAGTCTTGATCAGCTGGGGACTCCAGTACCCAGCCTCTGATATATCGTGTGGGGACTGCAGGGCATCTGAGTTGTAACAAGAACAAGATGAGCGTGTGGCCTCGGGCTTCTAACCTGCTCCTCAACCCACACTTCAAAGAAAGTTATTACACAAGAGTTAGACTAAATCAAACCAAACTGCAGTGTTTGCGTACTGTGGCCCATTTCCAGATCTCACTGTGTCTCATGACTACTCCCTCAGAAACCCAGTTGGGAGCAGAACAAAATGACCCAATGATAATTTAGTTTGTAGGTCTTTAAAAATGAACCCCACTGATTTATTTTGAAATTTCAGTTAAGCACGATGTCAAGAAAATCTCTTTAGCTATTTATCATCTTTTTTCCTCTTGCATACTCTGAATAGGCAGAATAAAATTAGAAACTGGCTATTCACATGCTTCCAGTTTTTGTTGTAGGTAGATGTTGTTACTAGAATATCAGAATGTTAGGATGTTTGGATGATCATTTTCTGCCAAAAGAACAGTCATCATAGCAAGAAAGCTCTTTACTAGGCCATTTACTTTCTTTATTAGTGATGGTATACAAGCACTATAGGAAAAGGTACAACAGATAATCTAAAGATATGTATTTCACTTTGGTTAGATCACCTACTCCCATTTTTCCAAATCACCTCAACCTGAAAGCATGAAAAATTGCATTTTTCTTTTGTAGCTTTGAGCAGTGGATATAAGATATATAAGTTTTTTGAATCATCAAAGAACTAAAGCTTATATTCATTGTTGTCTAGAGTTGAGCATGTTCTGTAGGATGCTACAGAAAACTTTGTATGGTTCATGTGGCAACTTTCACTTAATCTAGTAATTGAACCGTTAAAACCCATCCTCTAGCCATTCCCCAGGCATTGGTTGTGCACAACAGGGAAGCTTTTAGACAATTCTTTAGTTCCAATCATGAATCATGGCACTATCTCAGGGCTGTGGCAGGTTGGGGCTGGGAGAGATGGCCCAAGTTGATAAAGAAGGAAACCAAGACCATAAAGACATGTAATTTACCCAAGGCTGCACAGCCAGTCAGTTAGAGCCATGGCTAGGATTCAGGTTGGGCTCTTTCTGCTTCTGCTCCATACGTGGCACCTCTTTTATTAGATCAAGGATGACAGATCAGAAAACCAAAATCAAAGATTTTTACATGAGCAGAGACAAAAACGAACTTTGTAATCACAAATCCAAGGCGAATAAGCAGGAAAAAAAAAAAAGTCAGACCAAGCATCCAGCCCAAAAGGGGAAATGAGAGGATGCAAAGCCCAGGGAAAAGTTATGACCTGGGTCTGAAAATGAGAGGAGACCAGGGACTGTTTTGGCTTCTGTGGCCTGGACACATTTACGGTGTAGGAATGGAATATTCTCATGGTTCCCTGCCCATCTTTCTATTTACTGCTCCAATACTTGTGTATTATCCTTAGATTTCAAGTTGCTTTGCTTTGGAAAAGTTAGACTGAGATGCTGCAATCAAGACCCCCCTCCTCCGCCCTGCTCAGCACCTGCCCATTTCTGGAAGTGCTTGCCACCACTTATCTTCTGAGCAAGAATATGAGTCAGTCCATTATCCAGTCTTTACTCAAACTCAGCCCCAGATACAAAGAGGGTCACACAGTCACTGCCCTAAGGAAGATTATAATCTGTTTCAGAGGTTTCAGGGGTTAATAGCACCTTGGAATTATCTGCAAAGTTTCCTGTATTTTTTTACTTAAAAATTACTTTAATATTCTCTTTTTGTCACAATACCATCTGTATGTTTAACTTTGCTGAGTAAGAAAATATTTTTTATATTTCAGAGAGCCAGTAAATAGGTATGCATTCTAGATTATGCTCTAAACGTTATAGGTACTGTCTATTTTTATATTTATGGAAAATATATAGATGTTTCTGGTGTTCCATGTCCCATTATTTATTTTTCTGCAGGACTCACGGTGCTTGCTCCATCCTTTCTTCTCCCACATACCCCACTATGTCCTCTTTGTTTACTCTTACTGTTGCACTCTGCTCCTTGGAGAAAATTGAGGCAGTGATGCCATCCAACCATCTCATCCTCTGTCATCCCCTTCTCTTCCTGCCCTCAATCTTTCCCAGCATCAGGGTCTTTTCCAATGACTCAGCTCTTCGCATCAGGTGGCCAAAGTATTGGAGTTTCAACTTCAACATCAGTCCTTCCAATGAACACTCAGGACTGATCTCCTTTAGGATGGACTAGTTGGATCTCCTTGCAGTCCAAGGGACTCTCAAGAGTCTTCTCCAACACCACAGTTCAAAAGCATCAATGCTTAGGCACTCAGCTTTCTTTATAGTCCAACTCTCACATCCATACATGACCACAGGAAAAACCATAGCCTTGACTAGACGGATATTTGTTGACAAAGTAATGTCTCCGCTTTTCAATATACTGTCTAGGTTGGTCATAACTTTCCTTCCAAGGAGTAAGTGTATTTTAAATCATCTGCAGTGATTTTGGAGCCCTCAAAATAAAGTCAGCCACTGTTTCCACTGTTTCCTCATATATTTGCCATGAAGAGGTGGGACCAGATGCCATGATCTTAGTTTTCTGAATGTTGAGCTTTAAGCCAACTTTTATACTCTCTTCTTTCACTTTCATCAAGAGGCTCTTTAGTTCTTCACTTTCTGCCATAAGGGTGGTGTCAGCTGCATATCTGAGGTTACTGATATTTCTCCCAGCTATCTTGATTCCAGCTTGTGCTTCCTCCAGCCCAGCGTTTCTCATGATGTGCTCTGCATATAAGTAAAATAAGCAGGGTGACAATATACAGCCTTGACGTACTCCTTTTCCTATTTGGAACCAGTCTATTGTTCCATGTCTAGTTCTAGCTATTGCTTGTTGACCTACATATAGGTTTCTCAAGAGTCAGGTCAGGTGGTCTGGTATTCCCATCTCTTTCAGAATTTTCCACAGTTTATTATGATCCACACAGTCAAAGGCTTTGAGATAGTCAATAAAGCAGAAATAGATATTTTTCTGAAACTCTCTTGCTTTTTCGATGATACAGCGGATGTTGGCAATTTGATTTCTGGTTCCTCTGCCTTTTCTAAAACCAGCTTGAACATCTGGAAGTTCACAGTTCATATATTGCTGAAGCCTGGCTTGGAGAATTTTGAGCGTTACCTTACTAGTGTGTGAGATGAGTGTAATTGTGTGGTAGTTTGAACATTCTTTTTGGCCAAAAAGTTTGCTTGGGTCTTCTATAAAATCTTATGGAAAAACTTGAACAAACTTTTTGGCCAATCCAATATTGCTACTCTCCTGTCTTGGATGAAGGGTTTATCTCTTTTACTCTAGAACTGATCTCCAGCTATACTCCAAATTCTATCTATATTTTCTCCCTACTTCAATAATTGTGTATGCTTTCTCTTTATTCCCTTTGTATTCCATATATATGTGAATATCTTTGAGGGAAGAGTCAAAGAAATATCTGATTATCAGAGGGTTCTATGACTCAGTTTAATTGGTTCAGTTAGAGAGACAACACTAGTTTACAGAGTCAGCAAAATAAAAACAGTACATGAGACCTTTGTGAGATCAGGGTGGGTAACATGAGAAGCTTCCAGAATGAGGTGGGGTTTGTAGGTGTGTCTTGAAGGGTACAGGATGCTTGGATAAGTAGAAAGAAAAGGGCAAGTGTGCCTGACTGAGAGAATACAGTGGATTGGAAACTAAAATTTATTCAAAAGAGCACATATCCATCTGGCACCTAACTGCATAAGGTCTCATTTAATCTTCTCAACGAAACAGTGAAGTGAGAATTATTTCCACGTTACAGGTGAAAGCAGATTTAGGGAGGCTAGGTGCCTTGTATACAATTGGGAGATTGGCAAAGCCAAATTAAGATCCCCAGTCACTTAGTCTTGGGTATGAAGTGTATAGTGTGGGGAATATAGTCAGTAATTACACTGTATCTTTACATGGAAAGGGATGGTAACTAGATTGTGGTGATCATTTTGAAATGTATAGAAATACTGCATCACTATGTTGTGTAACATGAACTAAAATAGTGTTGTAGGTCAACTATACTTCAAAAACAAAGAAACACACATAGAAAAGGAGATCAGATTTGTGGTTCCCAGAGGCAGAGTATGGGGGTAGGAGAATTGGATGCAGTCAGTCAAGATGTACAAACTTCCAGATAAGCAAGTACTAAGAAAGTAATGTACAGTGGGATAAATAAAATTAGCACTGCTGTATGCTATATATGAAAGTTGTTAAGAGAGTAAATTCTGAGTTGTCACATGGAACAAAATTATTATTCTGTTTCTTTAATTTTGCATCTTTATGAGATTATAGATGTTCAGCAAATGTCTGGTAATCATTTCATGATGTGTGTAAGTAAAATTATGCTGCATGCCTTAAAACTTACACACTGCTGTACGTCAGTTATATCTCAACATAACTGGAAGCAGAAAAATAAAACCCAGGCCATTTGACCTCACAACCTTCTTGCTGAGGGGCTCCTGTGGTTATCAGATCAGATCAGTCGCTCAGTTGTGTCCGACTCTTTGCGACCCCATGAACCGCAGCACGCCAGGCCTCCCTGTCCATCACCAGCTCCCGGAGGTCACTCAGACTCACCCATCAAGTCAGTGATGCCATCCAGCCATCTCATCCTCTGTCGTCCCCTTCTCCTCCTGCCCTCAATCCCTCCCAGCATCAGAGTCTTCTCCAATGAGTCAACTCTTCGCATGAGGTGGCCAAAATACTGGAGTTTCAGCTTTAGCATCATTCCTTCCAAAGAAATTCCAGGATTGATCTCCTTCAGAATGGACTGGTTGGATCTCTTTGCAGTCCAAGGGACTCTCAAGAGTCTTCTCCAACACCACAGTTCAAAAGCATCAATTCTTCGGCGCTCAGCCTTCTTCAGAGTCCAACTCTCACATCCATACATGACCACAGGAAAGACCATAGCCTTGACTAGGCGAACCTTTGTTGGTAAAGTGATGTCTCTGCTTTTGAATATGCTATCTAGGTTGGTCATAACTTTCCTTCCAAGGAGTAAGTGTCTTTTAATTTCATGGCTACAGTCACCATCTGCAGTGATTTTGGAGCCCAGAAAAATAAAGGCTGACACTGTTTCCACTGTTTCCCCATCTATTTCCCATGAAGTGATGGGACCAGATGCCATGATCTTCATCTTCTGAATGTTGAGCTTCAAGCCAACCTTTTCACTCTCCACTTTCACTTTCATCAAGAGGCTTTTTAGCCCCTCTTCACTTTCTGCCATAAGAGTGGTGTTATCTGCATATCTGAGGTTATTGATATTTCTCCCGGCAATCTTGATTCCAACTTGTGTTTCTTCCAGTCCAGCATTTCTCATGATGTACTCTGCATACAAGTTAAATAAACATGGTGACAATAGACAGCCTTGACGTACTCCTTTTCCTATTTGGAACCAGTCTGTTATTCCATGTCCAGTTCTAACTGTTGCTTCCTGACCTGCATATAGATTTCTCAAGAGGCAGATCAGGTGGTCTGGTATTCCCATCTCTTTCAGAATTTTCCACAGTTTATTGTGATCTACACAGTCAAAGGCTTTGGCATAGTCAATAAAGCAGAAATAGATGTTTTTCTGGAACTCTCTTGCTTTTTCCATGATCCAGCGGATGTTGGCAATTTGATCTCTGGTTCCTCTGCCTTTTCTAAAACCAGCTTGAACATCAGGAAGTTCACGGTTCACATATTGCTGAAGCCTGGCTTGGAGAATTTTGAGCATTACTTTACTAGCGTGTGAGATGAGTGCAATTGTTCGGTAGTTTGAGCATTCTTTGGCATTGCCTTTCTTTGGGATTGGGATGAAAACTGACCTTTTCCAATCTTGTGGCCACTGCTGAGTTTTCCAAATTTGCTGGTATATTGAGTGCAGCACTTTCACAGCATCATCTTTCAGGATTTGGAATAGCTCCACTGGAATTCCATCACCTCCACTAGCTTTGTTTGTAGTGATGCTTTCTAAGGCCCAGTTGACTTCACATTCCAGAATGTCTGGCTCTAGGTCAGTGATCACATCATCATAATTATCTGGGTCGTGAAGCTCTTTTTTGTACAGTTCTTCTGTGTATTCTTGCCACCTCTTCTTAATATCTTCTGCTTCTGTTAAGTCCATACCATTTCTGTCCTTTATCGTGCCCATCTTTGCCTGAAATGTTCCTTTGGTATCTCTGATTTTCTTGAAGAGATCCCTAGTCTTTCCCATTCTGTTGTTTTCCTCTATTTCTTTGCATTGATCACTGAAGAAGGCTTTCTTATCTCTTCTTGCTATTCTTTGGAACTCTGCATTTAGATGTTTATATCTTTCCTTTTCTCCTTTGCTTTTCGCTTCTCTTCTTTTCACAGCTATTTGTAAGGCCTCCCCAGACAGCCATTTTGCTTTTTTGCATTTCTTTTCCATGGGGATGGTCTTGATCCCTGTCTCCTGTACAATGTCACGAACCTCATTCCATAGTTCATCAGGCACTCTATCTATCAGATCTAGGCCCTTAAATCTATTTCTCACTTCCACTGTATAATCATAAGGGATTTGATTTAGGTCATACCTGAATGGTCTAGTGGTTTTCCCTACTTTCTTCAATTTCAGTCTGAATTTGGCAATAAGGAGTTCATGGTCTGAGCCACAGTCAGCTCCTGGTCTTGTTTTTGCTGATTGTATAGAGCTTCTCCATCTTTGGCTGCAAAGAATATAATCGATCTGATTTCGGTGTTGACCATCTGGTGATGTCCATGTATAGAGTCTTCTCTTGTGTTGTTGGAAGAGGGTATTTGCTATGACCAGTGCATTTTGTTGGCAAAACTCTGTTAGTCTTTGCCCTGCTTCATTCCGTGTTCCAAGGCCAAATTTGCCTGTTACTCCAGGTGTTTCTTGACTTCCTACTTTTGCATTCCAGTCCCCTAGAATGAAAAGGACATCTTTTTTGGGTGTTAGTTCTAAAAGGTCTTGTAGGTCTTCATAGAACCGTTCAACTTCAGCTTCTTCGGCGTTACTGGTTGGGGCATAGATTTGGTACTGTGACATTGAATGGTTTGCCTTGGAAACGCACAGAGATCATTCTGTCATTTTTGAGATTGCATCCAAGTACTGCATTTCGGACTCTTTTGTTGACCATGATGGCCACTCCATTTCTTCTGAGGGATTCCTGCCCACAGTAGTAGATATAATGGTCCTCTGAGTTAAATTCACCCATTCCAGTCCATTTTAGTTCGCTAATTCCTAGAATGTCGACATTCACTCTTGCCATCTCTTGTTTGACCACTTCCAATTTGCCTTGATTCGTGGACCTGACATTCCAGGTTCCTATGCAATATTGCTCTTTACAGCATCGGATTTTGCTTCTATCACCAGACACATCCACAGCTGGGTATTCTTTTTGCTTTGGCTCCATCCCTTCATTCTTTCTGGAGTTATTTCTCCACTGATCTCCAGTAGCATATTGGGCCTCTACTGACCTGGGGAGTTTCTCTTTCAGTATCCTATCATTTTGTCTTTTCATACTGTTCATGGGGTTCTCAAGGCAAGAATACTGAAGTGGTTTGCCATTCCCTTCTCCAATGGACCACACCCTGTGGTTATAGTAGAGTTAAATGCTGCTGGGCTAGGATTATTACTAATCTTTATTGAGCATTTACCATAGGCTTCCGTTGTGGCTCAGCTGGCAAAGAATCCACCTGCAATGCAGGAGACCTGGGTTCAATCCCTGGGTTGGGAAGAGCCCCTGGAGAAGGGAATGGCTACCAACTCCAGTATTCTGGCCTAAAGAATTCCATGGACTACATAGTCCCTGGGGTTGAAAAGAGTCAGACACAACTGAGCGACTTTCATTTCACTTCATGTGCCAGTCAGGATGCAAGCTATTTGACTCATTTAATCCTCAAAAGGAAGAGAGTCAGATACAACTGAGTGACTTCACTTCACTTCACTTCAATCCTCAAAATAACCCTCTGGGAGAATATTGTTACTATCCTCATTTTTCAGTTTGGGAACCTCAGGTTATAAGTAGTTTGTCAAGGGGGATTCCCTGCTGGTGCAAAGGTTAGGACTCCTTGCTCTCACTGCCAAGGACCTGGGTTCAATCCCTGGCTGGCAAACTGAGATCTCCAAGATCTCACAAGCTTTGCGTGTGGCCAAAAAAAGAGAAAAAAGCAGCAGCTTGTCACAATTCACACAGATAATGGGTGCCTGAATTGGAGTGATTTGAAATTCAAACCTAATCTGTTTAATTCCAGAGCTGAATTCTTAAAAAATGCTAGAAGATGAACATTTGTGCCTGCTCACAGTGTGCCAGGCACTGTGCTGGCATTTTATACATATCATCTCATTCAATTCCACAGACGCCCTGTGAAGGACATGTAATACTATTTCCTATGTTGTACAGATGGGCTTCCTGGGTGTCACAGTGGTAAAGAATCCGCCTGCTAATGCAGAAGATCTAAGAGACGCAGGTTTGATTTCTGGGTTGGGGAGATTCCCTGGAGTAGGAAATGGCAACCTGCTCCAGCATTCTTGCCTAGAAAATTCCATGGATAGAGGAGCCTGGTGGGCTAAAGCCCCATGGAGTCGCAAAGAGGCAGACATGACTGAGAACACACACATTGTACAGATGATAAGCAGAGTCACAGGTGAACTAAAACTCAGGTAAGGTTAAGTAACAAGTCCAAGGTCATGGTTTGGCAGGTCTGAAATCTAAACCAAGAGTTCTGGCTCTGAAACCTGGGCTCAGAACTCCTGTGGCACAGTTTGCCCAAACCAGGGATTCAGGGAATGGAGGACTCAAGACCTGTCTTTCACTATGCCCTCTCCTCCCACTGTATTTCTTATCTTCTCTTTGGTGATCATTTTTTCAGACCACTTATTACTTCTGATTAGGAGTAGTGGCTCTCTTATTACTTCAGATTCTCATATACATGGGACCCAAATCACTATTAAAGGAAAGCTTGGGATAAATGTTTTTCTTTAATGTTATAAATGGAGGTAATGTGATTAAGATCTCATTTATTCATTGAACATTTATTGAACTCCTACTGAGGACTGCTCAGGGTACAGGGAATATAAAGACACAAAGAAAAAGTCCTTCTCTTCAAGGACTGCACAGTCTTTGAAACAGGATGAACACCAGGCACATGGACCAGTAACTGAAATGCAGTGTGATAACTGAAATGCGGTGTGAAAGAGGTAGGGACGAGTAACTTCAGAACATGAGGAAGGAACACCGAACTCAGGATGGGATCTTGGTGGGAGTTGGGGAAGGTATCCCAAAGCCAGTGATTCTTCAATACACTGTTTCTGAGCTTGGATTTTCTTTCATGTCTTCTTTATGTATGGTATTTTGAAGCTGTTAGTTCAAGATGGTTAATTCAATGTCACTTAACTGTATTTTCTCTCTTTTACATACACACAGACAGACACACACACACAAGGCTCTCTCTTACACTAATTTTTCTAGCTAATTGCACCATATCTTTCTTTCTTAATTGAAGCATAGTTGATTTACAATGCTGTGTTAGTTTCTGGTGTATATCAGAGTGATTCAGTTATCAATTCAGATCAGATCAGATCAGTCGCTCAGTCGTGTCCGACTCTTTGCGACCCCATGAACCGCAGCACGCCAGGCCTCCCTGTCCATCACCAGCTCCCGGAGGTCACTCAGACTCGCATCCATCGAGTCAGTGATGCCATCCAGCCATCTCATCCTCTGTCGTCCCCTTCTCCTCCTGCCCTCAATCCCTCCCAGCATCAGAGTCTTCTCCAATGAGTCAACTCTTCGCATGAGGTGGCCAAAATATTGGAGTTTCAGCTTTAGCATCATTCCTTCCAAAGAAATTCCAGGATTGATCTCCTTCAGAATGGACTGGTTGGATCTCCTTGCAGTCCAAGGGACTCTCAAGAGTCTTCTCCAACACCACAGTTCAAAAGCTTCAATTCTTCGGCGCTCAGCCTTCTTCACAGTCCAACTCTCACATCCATACATGACCACAGGAAAGACCATAGCCTTGACTAGGCGAACCTTTGTTGGTAAAGTAATGTCTCTGCTTTTGAATATGCTATCTAGGTTGGTCATAACTTTCCTTCCAAGGAGCAAGCGTCTTTTAATTTCATGGCTGCAGTCACCATCTGCAGTGATTTTGGAGCCCAGAAAAACAAAGTCTGACACTGTTTCCACTGTTTCCCCATCTATTTCCCATGAAGTGATGGGACCAGATGCCATGATCTTCGTTTTCTGAATGTTGAGCTTTAAGCCAACTTTTTCACTCTCCACTTTCACTTTCATCAAGAGGCTTTTTAGCCCCTCTTCACTTTCTGCCATAAGAGTGGTGTCATCTGCATATCTGAGGTTATTGATATTTCTCCCGGCAATCTTGATTCCAACTTCTGTTTCTTCCAGTCCAGCATTTCTCATGATGTACTCTGCATATAAGTTAAATAAACATGGTGACAATATGCAGCCTTGACGTACTCCTTTTCCTATTTGGAACCAGTCTGTTGTTCCATGACCAGTTCTAACTGTTGCTTCCTGACCTGCATACAGATTTCTTAAGAGGCAGTTCAATTCAGTTGCTCAGTCATGTCCGACTCTTTGTGACCCCATGAATCGGAGCACGCCAGGCCTCCTTGTCCATCACCAACCCCCAGAGTTCACTCAAACTCATGTCCATCAAGTCGGTGATGCCATCCAGCCATCTCATCCTCTGTCATCCCCTTCTCCTCCTGTCCTCAATCCCTCCCAGCATCAGGGTCTTTTCCAATGAGTCAACTCTTCGCATGAGGTGGCCAAAGTATTGGAGTTTCAGCTTTAGTATCAGTCCTTCCAATGAACACCCAGGCCTGATCTCCTTTAGAATGGACTGGTTGGATCTCCTTGCAGTCCAAGGGACTCTCAAGAGTCTTCACCAACACCACAGTTCAAAAGCATCAATTCTTCGGCACTTAGCTTTCTTCACAGTCCAACTCTCACATCCATACATGACCACTGGAAAAAACCATAGCATTGACTAGACTGACCTTTGTTGACAAAGTAATATCTCTGCTTTTCAATATGCTGTCTAGGCTGGTCATAATTTTCCTTCCAAGGAGTAAGCATCTTTTAATTTCATGGCTGCAATCACCATCTACAGCAATCTTGGAGCCCAGAAAAATAGTCAGCCACTATTTTCACTGTTTTCCCATTTGCCATGAAGTGATGGGACCAGATGCCATGATCTTAGTTTTCTGAATGTTGAGCTTTAAACCAACTTTTTCACTCTCCTCTTTCACTTTCACCAAGAGGCTCTTTACTTCCTCTTCACTTTCTGCCATAAGGGTGATGTCATCTGCATATCTGAGGTTATTGATATTTCACCCGGCAATCTTGATTCCAGCTTGTGCTTCTTCCAGCCCAGCGTTTCTCATGATGTACTCTTGTATATATAAATATATACATACATATATATTCTTTTTCATATTCTTTTCCATTATAGTTTATCACATGGTATTGAATATATGAATATGCTAACAATAGGACCTCATTGTTGATCTATTTTATTTATAGTAGTTTGTATCTGCTAATCCCAAACTCCTAATTAATCCCTTCCCCACCATGCTTTCTTCTTTGGTAAACATAAATTTGTTTTCTATGTATGTGAGTCTATTTCTCACAACTACCTTCTATCAATATGCCAGGAAATTCAGAAAACTCAACAATGTTCCTAGGACAGGAAAAGGTCAAGTTTCATTTCAATCCCAAGGAAAGGCAATACCAAAGAAGGTTCGAACTACTGCACAACTGTACTCATTTCACATGCTACTAAGGTAATGCTCAAAATCCTTCAAGCTAGGCTTCAACAGTAAAATTCAATTTTAAGGTTATAGCCTGAGTCTTGACAAATGTATACAGTTGTGTAATTATCATTACAATCAGGATACAGAATATTTCCAAAACCTGAAAACATCTCCTTGTGCCCTGAATTCAGTCACTGGATTCAGTCCTAGTGAGATGTGTAGTAGGTAACTACTGAAAAAATTAAATAACTGGAGAGCATGACCATTCTAAGGAACTAACATTTATTGAGCACTTTCTGCACGCTTTACCTAAGCATATGTGGAGATTCATTTATACCCAGCCCCCCACCCCACCCCCCCATCCAAACCACTTGAAGGTTTTATCTCCATTCTACGGAAGAGGAAACTAAGACCCAGAGAATTTAAATAACTTGGTCAAGGTCATTGAGCTAGACGTGATGAGGCCAGGATTCAACTTACGTTTCCTGCATTAGCTTCTCACTGCTCCCAGATGGTGCTAGTGGTAAAGAACCCGCCTGCCAATGCAAGAGACATAGGAGATGGGGGGTTCAATCCTTGGGTTGGGAAGACCCCTGGAGGAGGAAATGGCAATCCACTCCAGTATTCTTGCCTGGAGAATCTCATAGACAGAGGAGTCTGGCAGACTGTAATTTATAGGGTCACACCGAGTCAGACACAACTAAAATGACTTAGCACACAATATACACAGGAAAAAGAATAAAGAAATATTGGAAGCCAAACATTAAAGACTAGATATCACCTGATTCTATTTGTATGAAATTCTAGAAAAGGTAAGACTAGTGATCAAAGCAGATCATTGCTTATGAGGGATGTGGGAAGAAGATTGACCGCAAAGGGGCACAAGGGAGCGTTTTCAGGTTATGGAAACATTCTGTATGTTGGTTTTAGTGACGATTACACAATTGTATACATATATTGTATAAATTCAACTTAAGATTGAATTTAATATATGCAAATTATACTTCAGTAAAGTAATTTTAAAAATCTAAAAAGTATAGAAAGACCTTGGAAATATCCTCTGGTTTTAAAATCACAACATCGTCAGCTTTAAAAATGTAACTTTTGCCATATCAAATAATAAAAGCATAGAAATAATTTTTATGAAAAGTTGCTAAAATTTTAAAGGGCTAGCAAAATAAATCAACGTTCATTGTGACTTTGAAATTAAATCAGCAAACTCAATTTCCTTGCATGAAATGAACAATCCAATATATACATTTCTGACTCTGTTGTAAACGTCTGGTATACGAGGGTCTGATTAAGCATGATCCAAAAAGAGCTTGCAAGTAGGACTGTTTACTAACATTTCAATTTCTATGCCTCATTTATTAGACTTAGAATAAAAAGGTGAGAGGGCTGTTTGGGATTGTCTTTAACCTTGATGATATTTCCACTGAAGCAGCATAATGGCTCTTAATTGCTTAAGTGAAGAGAACATGTTGACGCGTCCTTCTTTGGACTAAGAGCTCAGAGCCTAAACCATTATGCTAATTCAAGCATTATATACACCAAAGTATTTATGGGACTGACACAAGTGATGTTGCAGGTAAAGGGCTGTGAAATGGTCTGTAAACAGAGAGAATTGATTTGAGGCCCAAAAGCAGTGCTGTTAAAAGTCACAGCCATTGAACAGCCAACCCTACAATTTCTATCCAGATTGTCAAACTGGGTCAGACAGTGTTAGCAGGGCTGCCATTAGAGATCAGATGGGTGGTTTAATAATATGTAAACCAACCACATAAACAGGCAATTCTTATGGTAGAGGTCCATACCCACCTGGTGTATGTGTGTGTGTGTGTTAATTCTCATTATGAAAAGTTCACAGTGCCATATTCAGTTAAATATCAATGAATTGGTTTTTGATAAAAGAAAAACTTCCAGCAAGTATAAGTTAGAGAAGAAAGCAGTATGGCAAAAACCACTACCATATTGTAGAGTAATTAACCTCCAACTAAAAAAAAAAAAAAAAAATCCACCGAGTGAATCTGCCAATTATACAGGGAAGCAAGGACAATCAGACCTGTGTATTTGACCTTCCAGACTTTACCATCATTTTTTAATGTGTTTCTTTCTGCAATATGACTGAACATTTTTTAAACCAGCCTTAAAATAATTTTATAAAGCTCCTCATCACCTGCCTTACCAGCATGCCTTACTTTGGATGTTAAAAAAATGGAATTGATTGTTTTAAAAACTACTTATACAATCTCCAAAATGACATCTGGGTGACTTAGTTTCAGCTTTGATTTAAACCTGTGAAAACCAATTGTCCAGTTATTTAGTGTGATTTTAGAAGCTTGTTATGAATAATTTCCTTCCATCCCAGCCAGCTTAAAGGCAGAGGAAAATATCATGGTTCCCCTCCTCTTCTTTCTAAAATAGGACAAAACAAAAACTTACAAGTGTATTAAGAGGAGTGGAGCATGATGATGAAGACTGTGGACTTGAGTTCAGATCCCTACTCTGCCGCTTACTGACGTGGGGCGTTATATAACCTCTCTGCACCTCAGTTTCTTCCTCTGTAAAATGGGACATTGATCTCACAGGATTATTATGGAGCTGAATACATATAAAAGTGCCTGGCACAATGTAAGCATTCAAAGAATATTACTGATACATATTTGGCCTCATAAACTTCTACACCAGGAGCACATCTTTCTCATTTAGTTTCAATGTTGGTGCAGCTTACAATGGAGTTCTCTATGAGTGGAATAATTCTGATATCCTATGCTGACTTATGTGGGTCAGTTAAATTCTTCAGGCCTCTTTTTGGACAAGAACCTCTATAATGCTTTTCCTTTTATTAGATTGATATGTTTATTTTGCTGCCCTTCCAAATTAGGCTTTTAGTGTACAGTTCTGCATACAGTGGTTAACAGTTTTAATTAAAGTATTATTTTCTAGGTATACAACTGCTCAGGAAATGTTTATGAATTTCAGAATTGTGAGTGATTGTATTTAAAATGGCACAGTGTGAAATCAAGGCATGGTTTTGATTTTACTATTGTTTTAACGGTCTTCCTTGAGTATGTGCATGGATGAGAAGGTAAGATTTTGATTTAATTTTAATCAGTTAGCTCATCAGTTCTAGGGGTAAATTGTACTATGGCATTTTCTGAAAACTTAACATGTGGGATCATATCAAAGGTACTAAAATTGTGGTTAAAAAAGGTTCTGTTTCAAAATTTCCAATATGCTACAAATGGGTATTTTAGGAAATACACATTAAAAAAAAAAATCACTCAGTAGTGTCCAACTCTTTGAGATCCCATGGACTGTAGCCCACCAGGCTCCTCTGTCCATGGAATTCTCCAGGCAAGAATATTGGAGTGGGTTGCCATTTCCTTCTCCAAAATGTACACAAAGTATCCCTTCATCATAGATGAAAGAATTTGTCTAATTTCTTTCACAACATTTTTGAGCTAGAGGTTTCTTTGAACATTTGAACATATGTGAATTGTTTCAGAGATGCTGTTATTAACAGCTGGGGGATGGAATCCAATAAAGAGATGATTTCAGAGGTTATTCTGGACTAATAAGGATCTAGCTTATTTACAAGGGTATGCACTGGCACCCCACTCCAGTACTCTTGCCTGGAGAATCCTATGGATGGAGGAGCCTGGTGGGCTGCAATCCATGGGGTCGCTAAGAGTTGGACACGACTGAGCGACTTCACTTTCACTTTTCACTTTCATGCATTGGAGAAGGAAATGGCAACCCACTCCAGTGTTCTTGCCTGGAGAATCCCAGGGACAGGGGAGCCTAGTGGGCTGCCGTCTATGGGGTCACACAGAGTCGGACACGACTGAAGTGACTTAGCAGCAGCAGCAGCAGCTAGACTTTTCACAGCTTCACATAGTGACACATTCAGAGATTCTACAAACCAGGCCAACAATTCTTCCATAAAGTTTAAACTAAATCAGAATGGTCCCAAAGTGCAGCTTTAAAGATTGGACCTCTCTTGTCTTCTAAACAAAGTCAAGAGATGTGCAAACAACTTGAATTGGTTCTCTGGTCCCCTTAAGCCACAGAAAAAAAAGCCTTCAAGTCTCCCAGGGATGACAAATAGATTTCAGCATGAATGTCAATTCTAATGGATCAGTTGCCTGGAACAAGGTGTTGGAAGACTTGAGGCTCTGTCCAGGATCAGCAGGAAATCGTGCCATAATCTATTAGCAATGCCTGCCATGGTGAAGGGGTAAAAAATGGGAACAGCCTTTTTGCTAGGACATGCTATTCTGAAATTGTATGTTGTATGTTCTTCTCTGTTGCCCATGTTTCTCACTTAAAGTTATCGATTCTTTGTTAGCAAACAAGTAGCAGTCCAGGTTCCTACAAAGCAGATGCTTTCCTACTCCTGCATCACATTTTAAAAATTTTGTATCGATTTTGAAAACATCCTGGGTACTTCTCCCCCCCTCCCCCACCCCCCAAAAAAACAAAGAAAAGTTTCTTCTGAAAGCCGGAAACTTCTACTTCACTGAAAAAAATATATTGAGTACCTACTATGTGCTAGGCATGTACCAGGCAGGTATGGTTAAGCATTAATGGACATTTTATTTCTTCGAAGTATCTTTACTAAATAAGTTGAAACATATGAATCCTCCCTAAAATCCCTAGAAATGTTTTGTGTTCAATAAATCTGAATTATCTTTTTCAGATTTGGCTAAACATGCTCGGCTTATCAGCATCCCTTTTCCCCTTCCCCAGAAAGAAATGTAGTAACAGCCTGACTTGGGATTTGAGAGATTTGGTCTCGTCCTGGTTTCATCACTAACAAGCAGTGAGACCTTGAGCAAGTCCCTTCACTGGCCTGTGCCCCCATTCCCCATCTGTAATGGGGAACACTACTGACGCCCCTGGCATGTTGTGGGACTGGTCATATGGCAAAGGAAAGCACCTGGAGCAAAAAAAATGTCTTGCTGCTGCTGCTGCTAAGTCGCTTCAGTTGTGTCCGACTCTGTGCGACCACATAGACGGCAGCCCACCAGGCTCCTCTGTCCCTGGGATTCTCCAGGCAAGAACACTGGAGTGGGTTGCCATTTCCTTCTCCAATGCATGAAAGTGAAAAGTCAAAGTGAAGTCGCTCAGTCATGCCCGACTCTTAGCGACCCCATGGACTGGAGCCTACCAGGCTCCTCTGTCCATGGCAATTTCCAGGCAAGAGTACTGGAGTGGGGTGCCATTGCCTTACGCCAATGCTTTCTGTAACATCAACATGGAATATTGTTTAAAATGAACAAAGGAGAAACTCAGGGGCCAAGAGAGATCACATCAAATATGATCTAAAAGCATGTAAACATTACATCTTCAAGTCTTGCAAATATTGGGAGATGGGAGACAAAGATTTGACCCAAGTCTGGTTATGTCAAGAGTTAAATAGGCTTGCCTTCTAATGTGGCTTCTGGCACTTTCCAAAGCTTTGGAAAGTTGTATAACCTCTTATAAACCTCTGTTTCCTTATCTATACAATGGGAATAAT